>CAWUFW010005801.1:0-1267484 GCA_963921515.1 Calotriton arnoldi | reverse complement strand
GTTGGCCATGTTGTGTGCTATTGGTTTTGTGTGCGGATGGTTTCTGTGCAGGTACGTGGGCGCCATGGCTTCTGCCGTGTCGATTCTCATCGGCGTTGTTTGCGCTGGCGGGCGGTATATTTGTGGTTTTTCCGCGCTCATGGCGGTGCGATCGTAATTTCACGTGCGGTGTGTCGGCCGTGTGGGCGGGCGGTTTTGTGTTGTCGTGCGTGTTTTCGTCCGTGGCGGGCGGTTTGACTCCGACTCGGACGATGGCGGGCGGTATTTTGTGTGATTTTTCGCCGATGGCGGTTTTTGGTTTGTGTACTCATAATGGCGTGGTCGGTGTTCAGGCGGTGTGTGCGGGCGGATTTTTGCCGCTTCCATGCCTGGCGGATTTTTTTACGCCGGGTATCGTAATGAGCCCCTTAGCTTTTAATTGATGAATTAATAATTAGTAATTAATTAATTTTAATTAATTATGTTAATTGTGTAATTATTTTAGGTGTGTGTAGTGGTGTTCATAGGTGAAAATGGTGGGAAAGGTGGAAAGTAATTTATTTTTAATTGATGAATTAATAATTAGTTAATTAATTTAAAATAATTAGTAATTAATAATGGTAATTGGGTAATTCATTTTAGGTGTGTGTAGTGCATATTATAATGTTAAAGAATGCGTATTCAATGAATGTTTATTAATTATGTTTATTCATAATAATTTTTAAAATCATTATTATGTTAATTATCGAAATAAATTGAAATAAAAATTTTAACTTTTTTATTGGTGAGGTGTTATAGGGCAGGAAATAAAATAAATACATTTATGTTTTAAAAAAAATATTTGTTTGTTAATATTTGCTTCTTTTAAATAAATATTGTTTATAAATGTATTTATTAATTTATTTTAGATAATAGTTTTACCTTTTTGTTATATGTAATTAATATATTTAATGTTAATGTTTAATATATTTAATCTGATATCTTTAAAATATTGTTTATTTTTTTAAGATTCTTTACATTTTTTAAATTGTTTAAATGTTATTATTAGTTTTTGTTTCTCTGCTATCCAACACTTTCCCTACTGTTGCACCCATTAGAGTGGGATAGTAATTTTTACCCCACCGCTATCCATCACTTTCCCTACTGTTGCACTCACTGGAATGGGAATAGTAATTTTTACCCCTGCGCCATCCAGCACTTTCCCTACTGTTGCACTTATTGGTGTGGGAACAGTAATTTTTACCCCTCCGCCACACAGCACTTTCCCTACTGTTGCACTCATTGGAGTGGGAATAGTAATTTTTACCCCTCAGCCATCCAGCACTTTCCCTACTATTGCACTTACTGGAGTGGGAATAGTAATATTTACCCCTTCGCTATCCAGCACTGTCCCTACTGTTGCACTCACTGGAGTGGGAATAGTAATTTTTACTCCTCCGCTATCCAGCACTTTCCCTACTGTTGCACTCACTGGAGTGGGAATAGTAATTTGTACCCTTCTGCTATCCAGCACTTTCCCTACTGTTGCCCTCACTGGAGTGGGAACAGTCATTTTTACCCACCCCCGCTATCCAACACTTTCCCTACTGTTGCACTCACTGGAGTGGGAATAGTAATTTGTACCCCTCTGCTATCCAACATTTTCCCTACTGTTGCACTCTTTGGAGTTGGAATAGTAATTTTTACCCCTCCGCTATCCAACACTTTCCCTACTGTTGCACTCACTGGAGTGGGAATAGTAATTCTTACTCCTCCGCCATCCAGCACTTTCCCTACTATTGCACTTATTAGAGTGGGAATAGTAATTTTCACCCCTCTGCTATCCAGCACTTTCCCTACTGTTGCACTCGCTGGAGTGGGAATAGTAATTCTTACTCCTCCGCCATCCAGCACTTTCCCTACGGTTGCCCTCACTGGAGTGGGAATAGTAATTTTTACCCCTCTGCTATCCAGCCCTTTCCCTACTGTTGCACTCACTGGAGTGGGAATAGCAATTTGTACTCCCCTGCTGTCCAACAATTTCCCTACTGTTTATTGGATTGCGAAATGTACGTTTTAATTTTGTTTAATAGTTAAATGTTTGAATTAATTATAAAATATTTTTTTTTACTTTAAATTATTGATATGTATATATTTATTTTTTATATAATTTAAAATTTTAAAAATTAAATAAAGATAATAGTTAAAACATTATTTTAAATATATAAATATGTATGTGTAAATTATTATGTTTGTGTTTATATTTTTTAAATTAATGTTACTTGTTATATTTAGTTAAAATGTATATTAAATTGAATTTATCTTGTTAAAAATAATAGTATTATTTAATATATGTAATACATTTTATTTTATGTTATATATATTTTTAAGTCGATATTTTGTACATCTATATTTTTCACTTCGATATTTTTGAGACAATATTTTTGTACTTACCTGTTTAAGTATAGGGAGTCGATATTTTTGCAGTCTATACATTTTCATCGATATTTTTGTCATCGATATTTTATACATCGATATTTTGTCAGTGACCCCTTTTAAATAGGGCTATGGTGGGCTACGTAAGGTGCCTAGGGAATAGATCAGCAGAGGTAAAAGGCCTAGTAATCACATCCCACTAGCTCTACAAATACACAGTAGGATAATTCATCATTCGTTAACTTCAACAAAAAGACAGAGAATGCAAGATTCAATCATACCTTGCATGTATAGTTTTCCAATAGATTTTAGTGGGTGCTGTCAGTCTCTAAACGCAGGGCTGGTGGTAATTTTAGAAGAAATCAAGCAAAAATGATGGGTTGTGGCTTTTTTCATTGGAGATTACGCATTCTCATCTGAGGGATACCTCAGGTGACAGGCACCTGACCCATGGATAGACTGGGAGACAGGTCAGCTATGTGAAGTCTCAACACAGTCTAACGAGAGGCATACCTCTCCCACGTAAAGAAAACACCTCTATGATAAGTTTCTCAGGGTGCATTGTAAGACAGATGTAGAATTTGCTTTAACATATGGTTTGTGTTTTTTCCCCCAGGATGGTGTCAGTGCAGAGGCAATACACCAGCACTCCCCATGTGTATACTTAGCATCGCTGTGTCCTTCCTCTTCAAACTAATGTAGCTTGGCAGCACAATGCTTATGAAACCTTATACTGCTGCCAAACTAAACCTGGGTCCTTCAAAAGCAGCATAAACTGATATTAGGTGTAATATGTTACCAGAGCAAAAGCACTGCACAATGAAAACACTACTTTGTGCGCTGCTTGTTCCTGTGTTACCATTAAAAACTAGTAACCATGTTGTCTATCTTGTTTCTCTCAAGTGGCCCATTCAAGGTTGTCTCTTTCTCTACCTAGGCCAGGCTGATTGCTATAATTAGTATAGACTTTATAGAGAATATGTTAATTATTTTCCAAAGGAATTTTGGAGACGTTTGTAATAAATGTTGCTTTTTATAATGCACATGATGCATTTTATAATGCATATTGCCTCTGCACAGTATTGATATTTGAGTTGGTTTCACACTTTATGTGCTAGGGCTTCAGAACAAAATTAGAAACATAGTTTAAGTGGCACTATTTCCATTTCTGTTGGAGTGACCTCTTTGTTGGACATTACCCATCAGTCAAACTTTCTATATGTTCTGGAGCTTGAAGGAATACATATGTCATTTGTATACTAGAACTGTGGTGTAAAGTTATTCCAATGTAAATACCTTTTTGTCCGTTTTTTAGGCCTGGTGGTTTCCTCCCTGTATGTAGCTCAGTCATTTCAAATGTAAACTGCTCAATGTGTGGTGAGACAACAACTATTTTGTTTTGATTTTGAATACTGCAGATTCCTGTCAGAGTATTTAACAGTTGATAATAATACCAACCGATTGGCACTCATATATTCAACTTCAGGAGGAATGGAAGAGGCATGAGGAGCCCAACCCGAGACTTGCCAGTCACACATCAAGCTAACCCACCAGTCACAATGTTCTGAGACCTGTACATGTGTGCGGTCTCAAACAAGCATGTGTTGCAATGTCCTGATGAGCAGACAGAAAACATAGCTTTCATCAACATTCAGACATGAGCGACTTTCTGAAGAAAAAATTGAACATTTTCCCTCTTCGTTTTACAGAAGGATTTTTTTTAGAATTGGCAAAAAGGGTTGTTGTCTTGAAATACCTTTGTCAACCCTGGTTCTAAAGCGTTTTGGATTAAAATTTATAAAAGCTGCTTTTACGTTGTCTTACTAATTCCCCTTTTTATACATCTATAGCTGTAATCTATAAACATTGCCAAATCCACTAAAGCAAGTTTGTTATAATCGGATCACATTTAATCAATATATTTCAAATGCACATTTTCTCTCTCTATTTTATTGTATTGGCTGCAACAATATCTCCTCCCCAGTGTTTCATGTGCTAGCCCTCCTCTGTTGGTTGACCTGTTAGCCCCTCCTGAAGTTCAGGTCAAATTTGGCAGAAAGCTAGATCTTGGTCCAGATAGAGTGCCTTTTGTAATTTGATGTAAATCTGTTCAGTAGTTTTAGAGTTATTCAAGAAAAAAGATTTATGTATATCTAGAGGCGCGGATCCACCGTGGATCCATCGCAGAGGATCAGCGGATCCATGCCCCAACAGCAATGCCATTACTGGTTAGCTGCAACCTAAGAAAAAAGTTGCAGCTGCCATTTTGTGAATCGTGACATGGTTCCCGGGGGGGGGGAATGAAATCTAAATAGGATATAAGGGGACTGATGGTGGGTCACTCACACACCCTCTCACACACCCATACAGTCACTGATACATCCACTCAGAAACCCTGAGAACCAGTCACAGACCCACATAGGGACTCACACACCCACTCACAGAACCACTTACACACCCAAACAACTACTCACACACTTACTCTCACATCCATACAGTCACTTACACACATACTCACAGATCCAGAAACTCATAACCCACACAAGCACTAGACAGCTACTTACACACACACAGTCACACTCCACCCAGTTACACACCCACACAGCCACTAATGCACCCACATAGCCTCTCATATACCCACACAATCACTTACATAGCTACTCATTCATCCACACAAAGGCAGTGAAACAGTTATAAAAATTGTAATAGGATATGTTTGTAATAAATGTGTTGTTGGTTTGTATTGAAACCATCGACAGACCCTTTATTTGTCCGAGGATCCACGGCAGATCTGTGGATCCAAGTGAAAATTTAGAAAAAAGGTTGAAAATAAAAAGAACTAGTATTTGGGAAAAGGGTTGGCTCTGAAAAGAGCCTTTTGCGTTTATGGTGAGCAGATGATATCAATTCAATACATTTTATTTCCTCTTTCACAACCATAAATGTTCATAAAACAAGCAAGCATTTTACTACCTCATTAAAATAAGAAAGCCAGTAATACAATAAATAAGGCTAAAAAATTATTAAAACTCATCATTATATGTTATCTCTAGTAACTATGAGAGATAGAGAGTGCATCATCATGTTTGGCCTTAACATGCATATCATTTTATTTGTACTCACACCTTTCTTCTGATCTGAAATATGAGGTACAATCAAAGAAGCACAATTACAGTCTAAGGCACCAAAAAAATATCCTGAGTGCAGGTTAGCTAACTGGATATTCCGGGGAGCAGAAAATAAAAACAGACATGAGAGGACTAAAATTAAAGACTGGATGTAGTGCTGGAGACGTCCTAGGACACAACAAACACATTGATCACATGAAATCATTAACTTACTTGGTAATTTCCTTTAAGATGCCCTATTAGTTGAGTAATGTGACTAACCACTTCCAAATCATGCAGCAAATTCTGTAAATCTTGATAAAGCTGTCCAGGTCCCATGTAAAGTTTATCTGAAATTATTAAGAAAAATCACTATATAGGTGTCATTGACATGATGCAATAAATGTTTCGTTTCATGCAGGATCTTACATTTATATGTATTCAGTGTCATGATTTATATGGAGCGAATGCTGCTTGATATTCAAGTCCATTGAACGCACGGATCAACACAATTTTCAAATATAATTGCCTACATTTGTTCAACTGGGAGATGAGATAAGGCCTCAAACCTACCATTGAAACCCAATTAAAGTTCTGACATAAAAAAAAATGTTTCTAAACACTTGCATCTATTAGCAAAAAACATATTAATCTGGACGTGCCCAGAGTGGTGGGCCTGAAGGCATGAGAAAGACTATAGTTCACAAACTCCTGAAAAATATGTGTTGGACCCCAGAGTCTTAGCTGAGGTCAGAAACCATTTAAATTCGGAAAAAAAGACTAAACATTGGTACTGAATAGTAGGCTTTACCACAACTGATGATGGAAGGGCAAAAAACAATGTGCCTATTCATACAGGCTTACTTTTAAGACAATGAAACAATTCTGAAAGCACAACAATACAACAATGCAGCATTGCCTCCTTGCAGGTAAGCACTGTGTTATATTTTCTGCAGCCCAGGGGCTTTAGGGTCCCACAGAACAACTTCACTAGAGGGGAAAGACGGTAGCTGCTTTATAGGCCCCTGTGGGCCTAGACAGCTGCAGTCTGCAGCATTGTACTCCTAGTGGCGTTTCCAGCTCACCGACATGTCAGTTTAAGGCATCATTGCCTCTTAAATATTCCCATTTCTTGGGGCTAATTTTAACTGCTATCCCTCCAATAGGGGAGAACTTATGGCCATCCCTCCTACTCTTATCTCTTGGCTTAGTTGTTAAGGTCTTCTCCAAACCCAGCTATCCCCTTCCAGCTTTGGAGAGCTGTGCTGAGTAGGGGTAAGCAGTAAACTCCGCTCCGCCGGCAGAGTTGGCTGAGTTTTGCCACTCTGAATTCCGCTTGGAACACAGAGTTTGACAAAAAAAAAATGCAACCGCCAGCAGAGTGGAGTTTGATGTCATGCCCGTCTAACGTTCGTTCAACTGCATGAGATCAGACAGTGCAACTTTTCCCTCCTCCCAAGCACATGGCGCTTGTCTCTTACCTTGTCAACTTTATTGGCCAAAGTGATGACATCCAGCTTAGGGGACCAGGCCGTAAAGACAATTTGATGAGGAACTGCTTCTCTCTGAGCAGTCAAAATGAAGTAGGCATGGTGCATTCAGCAAAGCTAGCAACAACTTTCCACCCAGGGAAGCAGCATAGCCATGATGCTCTTGTCATGTGACGAGTGACAACAATGTACCACTAGAATAGTGAGCGCATGTGCGTGGTACCACAGTCACACCTTCTCAAGTGACAGCTCCTTTCATAGGTCTATCATTGGTGTAGAGTGTAACAGGGCGGATCGATGAACCCAAACAACCAAGTAAAGAACAGCACTGGAGAATGGGGGTTATAATGCCAGGTTAGAGTGAGAATGAGGCTATAGCATTCCAGTCAAGGTCATTAACTCACCGCATCAGCCTTCATTATGTGTGGCCTAGCAATTCTGTTCTGCGGAAAAATGACCGGAACGGGTTTAAAAGTGGAGCACTGTTATTACATTGTGTGGTGCTGCTTCCTGTGCGCAGTCAGCTGAGCTGTGCTCACTCCCATTTGCTGTGTCATGGAGGAGAACCCGCCCGCGGGCTGCACCACACGCATGCTGGGCGCAGCCTCTGCTCCTATATTCCCATACAGCCCGGCTGACCAACTGTACTCAGCCTCCATGTTCCCTCCCTGCATCACACTGAGGTTGTCAGTGGTGCAGTAAACACCTGAGGACTACCCGACGCAGAGCAAGAGTTCCATATGGAGCCTTCCAAGTGAGGTGGAAACGCAGCAGTAGCCTGCCGCAGATGGAGGTAAGGAATGTATGTCAAACCGACCCTGCAGCTGCAGTGTGGATATTAACACCCCCACCGACACATATAAATGCATAGGTGCCGTGCAGGGAATGGTAAGCCCTAATTGAACTTGTGCAGTGTTGCACACAGAGGGCGAATGTGAAATGGAGGAAGGGGTTTAGGTGGCTCAGCGATACTCCTCCCGCTCACAGAACTCCATGGAATTTGGCTGTGTTTTCCAGCAACTCCACGGAATTCCATGGAGTAAAACTCCGCGAGCTCCGCCCAGGCCTAATGCTGAGCCCATATCTTCTTTCAGCATCATCCCGTGGCCCTCAAGATTATGCCCCCTGGCTGTGGTCACCAGGCTTAATGGAGTCCTAGCAACTTGCAGGACTCCTGTGTGTCCAGCAGGGGTCAGGGAGTTGCCCTCCAAATGTACCTACTGCAGGGCCAGTCTTTAGAGGTTGAAAGGGACTGACTCTTTTAGGTTGCCCAGCAAGTCCAATCTCCACTGCCCCGAAGACAGAATGGGATTCCGATGTCACTGGCCTTGGAGATCTGAGTTCTTAGAAGTACAAGCCTGTAGTCCTCTCTAGGCAGGGCCATATCAGCAAGCAGGCCCATCTACCTGTCTCTGAAGTTTGCAGTTCTTCTAAGAGTTTCTCCCTTATGCAGTGGTTAAAAGCAGAGGTGGACAGCTCTAGAAAGGGCCATTTAAAGATGCCACATCATCCCTTTACCTTGATCCATCCCACCGAGTAGCATTCTGGGTTTTTCCAAGATGGCAAAATCAGGCTTTGACCAGTACTAACTCTTCCACAGCCTGTAGCTCTGCCCCGAACTGATGAAGCAAACTGGTTCATCCCTTCAAAACATCAAAAGGGAGCCACTCCTGTAAGTTGTACCAGAGGTCTTACTTTCTCCCTTTGTTTCTGAGAGAAAGGGCATCCTCAGGCTTGTCAGTAAGTGTGAGTTAATTTGTCCATGCAGATTCTTCCTCCTCCCCCAGAAGATGGGAAATCTTCCTCAAATGGGCCTATTTTCTGGAGGAGGCTTTGAGATGCCTGCTAGTCAGCAGAATAATTAACTAGGCCCATCAGAGTAGTTGAAAGACGGAATCTAATTAAGGGATGACTCAGGAAAGTATTGCAAAACCAAAATATATGAAGATGTACAAATGTCGCCCAAAAAATATTACATTTGATCTCAGAACCTTTAAAACCTAGGATGAGTCCCAGTAATAATTTATCTAATTTGAGCCAATGCAAAGAGCTGAGTTAGATGGTCATCGCATTCACCTAGCCTATCGTGTGTGCACATGCAAGTGCACGTGTTCAAGTGTAACCTGCTCAGAACCTTTTACTCCAGCTGTGCAGCAGTGGACCTTATTTTAAAAGATGTCCACTGGTGGTTAGCACTCAAAGCCATTTCAACAGACCTCACAGTGAATGCCACTCAGTGAGGTTCACTCACAGCAGAGATCCAAAAACAAGGTGGTCCATACCGCCGTTTATATTCTCCTTTTGTATTGAGGACTTCCCTCTGGCTTGTTGACACATTTGGAGATGAAGGGAGGGAGAGGGTGAGACAAACTGTCAGAGCTGCTGGTTCTGTTAGTGCTACTGGCTCTGCTAGTGCTCTACAGTTCCAGACCACAACAATGCAACTGTTTGTTTGATGCTGCACCACACCCCCTCAGTTTGGTTCCAGGGTTAATCTGCTTTGGTGGGGCATAAATACTCAAGCAAGTTGCAAACTGCATATTGCTGGAAGTCTTATATTTTCTGAATAAGACCTGCCTGATAGTTGTACTAATATTCTCCCCTGGATTTGCATTGTAGAAGATGGTGCTGTGAATTAGAACATGGAAGACCAAAAGCAGTTTTTTCCAATTATTAGGTTGGGTGGATTGTCAAATATTGAAGCTGGCTGTAGACGCCTGTATATGAAGGAAAACTGGTCATACAGATTTAACGAGATTATTGATATTATCTAGATGAAAGAGACTGTATTTAGAGGATGCCAACCATTGGTACCTGTATTATAGTGAAAGGTGATGGTGTTCAATTGTAAAAAGCAGTTGCAGTTCTTGAGCTCTGCAAAGAGGTGGTTTTTGCCATTTTGGAGACTTGCACTTAGCGTCACAAAATTAAATATCGTACCAAAGTGCACAAAGTGTGAAAAGCACCCTGTTGCTATGCCACTGGACCACTTGTCAAGCACTGGGTGGCAAAGGATAATGCGCAAAATGAAGCAGTCAGAAAATGCTGATGCATTACAGGCAGTGGCACTGGCCAAACAAACTGAGGAAGTGAGCATTAAAGGTTACATTCTTAAAGGTGGTGAAATTGAAAATGACACTCGAGTAGGAGATAACATGGGGAATGGGTGCCTCACATGGGTAGTATGGACAAACACTTTAGCTCCCGGGGTACTGGTGAGGTATAAATGTATTTACTCTCTGAAAAACCAACAACCTATAAACATTAAAAACATAAAAATACAGACTGAGTCTTAAAACCACAAATTAGAATCACATGTAAGTATAAGCAATAACAAAGAAAAAAACTGATAGTATCACCACTTATGGTCTATCCAGATTGCCCTCCTATACAAGCTAGAGAAAGTCAAGTAATACATGGACTCAGGAGACTAATAGAACATTTTCTTTCCACTTAATAATAAATAATTGTCATAGCACTTGTCATCATTCTTATTACAGACAAAGAATAATCCAGGTTCCAGTGCTAACTATACATGAGCTGTGTATATTGATGAATATTCAAATTTAGAAATAATGCTGGGAAAGATGATATGATTGGAAATACGAATGAACTTTATACTCTGGAGGATTTAGAGAATATCTTTGGCACTTCTTTTAAAACAAGAATCAAATTATGAGTATATCTGACAGACTCTCCTACTCAATTCTTCAGAAGCAAGTCTGATCCTAACATCATTGGTAAACCTCAAAGAGCCTCAATCAGACCATGTTAGCTCAAACACTATCTTCATTTCCTGTGCTAATAATAACATTCCTACCTACATTAAATGTAATTGAATCATGCTCCAAAATTTGAAAAATATAAAACTGAAACGAAAAAGTACGAACGAGGTGAAAGTGAAGTTAATGCTAAGAGTGCTGTGTCAGTAGTGAGAGGGATGTTCCAAATATTTATCAAGGTACATTAAAAATCAGGGTTTGATTGTTGAAATAACAAAGCTAAAAAGCTAAGCATGCTAATCTCACTGATTTAACTTTTAGGAGCAGAGAGACTACTATTGCAAAGGAAAAAGACAAAAACATTAGTGATACAAAAGGAGATAGCCTCGGTCTACCTGATGGAAATGATTCAAAGAATTGTGAGTATATGATTACAGTGATATTTTCGCCAGACCCAAATTCATTGACACTGAATTAATCAGCATATTGGACATGTCCCTTACCGATATTAAATTAGAATAACTTTTTTTTTTTTTAAACTTTATTTTCCATTTTACGATAAGAACAAAACATCAACAGTACAGCATACAGTGTATTATCTACCTTTTTCGGCTAAATTAGAATAACTTTACTACCTCGAGCTATTTAAAAAATCTGTGGGTACAGTTACTCAAAACTGTAAGAGGAAAGTACTGAAAAGTGTAAGTAAACTTTGTGAATAGCCTCAGCAGTTTGTGAATAGCCCCCAGACCATTCAATTTGATCGAGGCATATAAGTTACACTTTTAGAGTAAATTTACATTCAGATTTTACAAATAGCTAAAAAGTAGTAAACTTAATTAAAAGTATAAATTACTCAAAGTGTAAGCTACCTTTATAAACAGGCCCTACGAGCATACTCAGGCAGTTCCTGTAGGGTGCCCAGGTGAAATTAATATTTATTCAGATTGCTCATCACAATATGAGAATGTGTGATTTCTCTGATGCAGGTGATATTCCTGCCAGGCCCTCCCAGCCACGGAGTACAGGTGAGATATTATTATATTACACATTCACTAATCTGGATTTTTCCCTTTGGTAAAAGGATGATGAATTGATTACTACTTAGAAAATAATGTTACATTCACATTATTCTATTATAGATAAACAGCTGCTATTGACTCCAATTTGAAAAAACAAATTGAAGAGAGGTCTGAAAAGTGTTTGCAGCGAACAAAGCAAGTTCAGCAAGTTTATGAATACCACATGCTACTAATTTATGCCAAGAAATACCACAGGATCTGAGAGTCCCAGAACTGTAGGATGAATTGTAGAATAGATTATAGATGGATCGTGTGTATAACAAGAGCGAGTCTCATGGTTTTACCTTGAAAGTAATGGTTAGGAAGGTATGGAGTTTAAGAGAGAAAGCTGAAGGATTCTATGTATTCTTCACAGAATTATTAGAAATCATTAGTGACAAAATAGATAAGGCTCTTTTCCCTTTAATATTTTATGCACTGATATGTTACTCCTAAATCTCCCTCCCATTGGACTCTAATGTTTGGAAATGGAGTATTGCAACATTAACAGTTTAATTATGACAAATCGTGTGAATTAGTCACAACAGAAAGTTTCAACTGTTTTAAAGTATAATGATGAGGGGTTAATAACAGATAGTGGCTTAAATCCGGATTTACTACATGGCCTGCAAATAGCACAGGTCAGAAAGTTGGAAGTGGTTGCCTTTCTGTGCCACCCTTTTTCTGTTCATCTGCAGCTCAAGTACCAGCTATGAGAAATTCTAAGTTTAAAGTATGCACTACAATAGTGCTTTGATATTTGCATTGTTCATGAGTGATGGGTGAATGTGTGAAGCTGAAGAATTATTAATGTATAGAACAATTCTTTGTTATCATTTAACAAATTTCACTTGCAGGTGTACCATGAAGAGTGAAGAAACAGGTATGAGAGTTTATGCCTCGAAAGAGTGCATGGAATGTATGAGAAAAACAGGCAGGGATTGTAGGATCCCTGAATAAGGCCGTTGACCCACACAGGATTTCAAGTCAGCCAAAACATGTTGCTGAAATCTCTGGATGGATGAACAACTGACATTCATCAAAGATCCAAAACCCTCTGCTTTTAATCATATCTACAGTACTGATAGAATAAAGAGAATTCCCTAAGGGTATACCTGCAGATATTTTTACTATATGGCTGGATCCCTGCTATCATCCAGTAACATTTTTTATATAAGAACTTCCATTACTGGTTGAGTCCGCCAAGGTGGTATTCTCCAACCTCAATCAATCAATCAATAATTCAGGATTTATAAACACTGCTAATCACATGATAAGGTATCCAGGCACTTGCCGGTCCTGGATGGTTCATTCGAACAGACAAGTCTTAAGGGCTCTTCAGATTTCCTGAAGTGAGGTGATGGTCCAGGGCTGCATGGGGATGATGTTCCAGGTCTTTTCAGAGATGTAGGAGAAATAGCGCCCTCCACTTCTGCTTCGGTGGATTCGGGGAGTGTGGGCAAGTGATAGGGAGGTGGAGCGTAATCTTCTTGGCGGTTGGTGGAAGTTCAGGTGGTGGTTAATGGAGGCAGGTCATTGATTGTGTGGAACCTTGTGTAGAGCCTTGGCTGGGCTAGATCACCTATGATGAAGCATGCCATGATATGTTGTGGCACACTGAATTGAGGCAGAATAGGGACGCGCCAGTGCATTTCTCTCTGTGCCGGTGCTCGTGCTTGGTCATTGCTGCCTTCATTCCCCATGGACTAGGGGCCGTCAATTGAATCCCTGCCCATTGATCTCCTGGTGAGCGGAACCCTCATCGTCACAACACCCTGGTGGGACTCGGAGTCCCAGGGTGCATCGCCTTGCCTCAACCAACTTCACCTGCCGTGGGGGGAGGCGTGACCATCGCGCTATAAAGCGCTGCCTCGACCCCCGTGGCGCGAGACGCGCGCAGGACGCGCCCGGGCGAAGCCCGGGCGAAGGGCGGGCCCGTCCTAGCCAGGAATAGGCTGGGCTGGGCCCACCATCTGACATTCGGGCTGACATTGCCGGGTCCCGAATTCTCAAGGTACTGTCCCACAATTTCATTTATTTTTTCCTCTTTTTGGCAAGGCTCCGAAGCTTCGAGCTAAGTAAGGGTAGTTTTTCGATGATGGCCAAGCACAAGGATTCCCGTGCACGACCAGGGGGTGGCATTGCGGGAACATTGGATGCCTTTTTAACAAGGGCCGAGTCGGTTCTGACCTTCCAAATCCAGTTGACTGAAAGGCGATTGTCTATGGATACCCTTGTTAATCAGAAGCGCTCATCATTAGGACACCTATGTTCGGTTAATTCCCCAGCACCCCTCCACTCCCCAAGTCATGTGTGCACTGTTGATATCGAACCGAATATGGCTAGTCCGTTTGTAGTCTTGGGCTCTGTGCCAGTCGTTGTCGACTCAGTTGAACTTGTTGCAAGTGGGGACTCGATTGGTCTCAACACAGCTCTCACGTGTGGAGGCTCAATGTTGGCGATGCCTCCCCCTCTGACGCTGCTGGATGCGCTCAACACAGTCTCTCCTGATCCCTCTGTGTTACCAAGTTTGTGTGACTCTGGCACCAACGAGGTTTCAACAAGGTCAAAAACCTCTCTGAGGGAAAATCAATCAAGGCCAACCACAACCACTAATCCAACTCCCCCAGCTAAGAGGAAGAGGGGTGGATCTGTTCTAAAGGCTAAGCCTAAACCCTTGCAGAAAGTCACCAAGCGAAAACATCCAGAAGCCACAGTTACAAACACTGTACTAGTGTCAAGCCCGAACTCTGTGGACAATAGTAGCAATACTCATTCCTTGTTTGACTTGGGAAAAAATGCTGGTAGTGAACCAGACCAGTGGAGAAGATTAGAGACTCTGGTCACCGTACTCCTAAACCCAATAATGAACAAATCGCTATTAATAGAGGAGAAATTGTTGCATTTGGAAGGTTATAATGGTTCACAGCTCAAAAATGGGGCATGCTCTTGTAAGTGTAAATGTATAGCCTCTGATGTTGATACTTCTCCACAGGTGCCTTGTGCACCTCGTGCACCCGTAGCTATAGATCCCCTGTCATCAGATCCCTCTATAGCAGGCTCAGGTCCCCGCTCAGGCAATGTATCCTCAAAGGTACCCAATGAAGGTAAATTACAACTAAATCTTAAGTCTCGCTCTACAGCTACTGCAGCCACTGCTACCCGACAGGCTCTCAATAAGGGTTTATTACCCCAAACAGCAGAGAGGGAGGCTGGGGGCGAGCAGATGGGTGCAGATTTTTGTTGACCCCGACTGCTTATAAGTCTCTACACCTCCCCAAAGCCTCGTCCCCCCTGGTTCTGATTTTGGGAAATGTCCCCCCCTTGAAGGAGGATCAACATGAATCCACAGCCCAACTTCTGAGCAAATCATTGCATTGGCTGACTTACCAACTTAATGACAGAGGGATTAGAGAGTCCTCCTTAGGTAATCAACTAATAATGGCCACAAGAGTGGGGTGGTTAGGATCAACTCAGAAACCCATAGAGGGAGATTGTGTGATCTTAAACTTCAATAATTATTCAATGCCAAGATACCTTGTGGAACAACTTCATTGGGATCCAAGTAGCCACACCCAAATTAGAGCACTACCTTATGTATACTTTTTTGGGCCGCACCCACGAGGGGATACCGGAATTAACATTTCTGGGGGAAGGGGGAATCCGACACATAGTGTGCAGCACCTACCGGGTAGTAGGGGCTTAATTCTTGAGAATAGATTTGCCCCCTTAAGTGGTTTGGACCAATGTGACTGACTAATGCCCTCAGAGGAACCAATCTCGTTGAGTAGTAATGGGCAAAGAACGATACAACCAACAAATTTGTGTACTGGCAGAGTGACAAATATACCAGTTGAACAAACCGGGGGCCCCGAAATGTTAAACCCAGGTATCCCTTCAACGACATCTATCATTTCCTGGAACATAGCGGGGCTCAAAGCCAAGCTGGATTCTAAGGATTGGTTGGAATTGATTGACCATTACGATGTGTGTATTTTTCAAGAAACATGGTCAATACAACCCTTATACCGTTTGGGATATCTTAATTTCTTCAAGCCAGCAACCCAAGGGCAGAAGGGTAGACCAACAGGGGGGCTTGTAATTTGGGTTAGGCAGAATTTAAATCTCTGTGCACGTGTAATTCCCATTGACAGCCTTGACATTATGGCCATTTGCTTACAAGCTAACCCCAATGCTTCGTTTACAGCTGTTAACGTCTATGCTAGGGGATTACCCGGTGGAAGGCAGTCTGGAAAAGTTGACATCCTGGAGGTCTTTTGGGGGAGACGCAATGACAACTCAGGTCTAATTATCGCAGGGGATTTTAATTCCACCTTTGAGCCCCTGGATACAGAGGATTTTAAATTAACTGAGGAAGAAGACGGGTTGTGGAACGTTCCCTCTTTGGAGCTTCCTCCCATCAAGCGTTGGTCAGAGGCAGCTCTTCAGCTTAAGGCACTGTGTTTGGCGAAAGGCCTTAGGGCAGTAAATGGTCGCACACCCTCCGACAAGCAGGGGACTAACACTTTTAATAATGGGAAAAACTCAAGTCGGATAGACTATATATTAATAAATTTAGATTTTTGGTCCTCGGTCATTGATATGGAGGTCAGGGAGAGGGCTGAAAGCAACCACAATCCCCTGCTACTAAAGATGGTTATTAAGGGCTTGACACAGTCATTAATTCCCCCCACGTCACGTTCTACAAGCGAAGTTCAGCTTTGCAATAGCTCAAGGAGAGTTAAATGGGACAGGATATTGAACAATGACCACGCACTGACAGAAATTAAGGCTATAGTTTCCAACACTCTGAGTGACTTACAAGCCACCGCACCGCAGCCTGACCTAAACAAAAGAATCGCGTCGACCCACCAGGACCTGTTTGGTAAAATACGATCCTTTTTCTTAAAAAAAACAGTTAACATCCCAAACAAGCAGAGGGACATTGAGGCAAGATGGTATAATAAGGATTGTAGGGTAGCTTACAAATCGCTTGCGGCTGCTATAAAACAGAATGCTCGTGCTATAGTCAAGCTAGCTCGTCAGCATTATAAATTTACACTCCATAAGGCAAAAAAGGACTGGGATGAGCAGAGATGGTCGGATCTTTATCAAGCCAGTCAAGAGAGGAACCTCCAGTCCTTTTGGCACCAGGTTAAATGGGGGAGGGGGGGCTAGCCCCAGTGCCTCACAACCATGTATCTCAGGAAATGTGGGTCTCTCACTTCTCCAATCAATTTGCGATGGAGAGAGAGGGCGCTGAGGAGGAACCCTACATAATCCCGCAATATGACACTGCGCTGAGTTTTGACACTGGGGAAGTCGAAACAGCGTTGGGTGCAGTCACTAGTGGCCGTGCGCCCGGCCCTGATGGTGTTCCGACCGACCTGTTCCTTCACGACAGGGCTACCTGGAAGGATTATATACTCATGTTAGCAAATGCTGTAGCAAGTGGAGCACCCATCCCCGATACCTGGAAGGGGCCTGAGATCTTGCCCATCTACAAAAAAGGAGATTGCTCACTTCAGGGTAACTATAGACCTATCAGTCTTATAGATGCCATCCAGAAAATCATAGCCAGAATGGCACTAAACAGGATACAAGACTGGATTGTTGAAAAAGATATACTGACCCCATTACAAGCTGGGTTTCGTACTAATGTGAGCACGATAGATCAGGTTTTCCGGTTTATTTTGATATATTGGAGGGTTGTTTTGTTGGCGGGAGGCACCATTTACGCCGCTTTTGTAGACTTAAAGTCTGCCTTCGATCTAGTGTCTCGCACGAAACTCTGGAGGGTGCTCGCTGATCTGGGTATGCCCGCAGAGTTATTATCTTTAGTGGTGCGTCTTCATACAGAGAATTATGCCCAAGTACGCTGGAGTTCGCAGGGCAATAAAACCCGTAGATTCCCTGTAGAAAAAGGGGTTCGACAAGGGTGCGTTTTGGCCCCAACCTTGTTTTTGTTGTTCATCAATGGGGTAGTCGATTACTTTTCCATGCTCCCTACGGACGCACCATCACTTGCGGGAGTTAAAATCCCCATACTCATGTTTGCCGACGACACCCTATTAATTTCTAAAACACAGAGTGGGTTGCAGAGGGCACTAATGACATTTAAAGGATTTTGTAATGAGCGCGGCCTGGTGATCAATGCTGACAAAACAAAGTTTATGGTCCTCCATAGATGTCAGGCCATTAAGGAAGGGTATCTCTTAATGACGCCCTACTTGATCAAACTGACGTTTTTAATTACTTGGGGATAACATTAGGGAATAAACTTAATTGGAAACCGCAGATAGAAACCCTGGCACTTAAACACTGTCATTTGGCCAGAGCCTTGTTGAAAGAGTTCAAGTCTTCGAAGACCCAGCCCATGCTCCCATTGTTAAAAATTTACAATTCTAAAGTTATAGCCTCTGTTACCTATGGAGCAGAGCTTTGGGGCTTCGACAATCTAGCTCCACTAACTCTAGCTCAAAACAAGTTTCTGAGAAACGTCATTGGCGTACCACAGAGCACCCCTATAAAGCCTGTCTACTATGACCTAGGGTGTAGGGGACTGGATGATGCAGCAAAGTTTCGCCCCATAGCATATTGGCGTAGACTGTGGACTACTCCAGAGCTGCAGCACTACGCCTCCGCTTTAAAAGATGTACGGGCATCTGACACATCTTGTAAAATAAAATGGCTACAAAATATCAAAGCCACTCTGACAAACATGGGTGAGCGACATCTATGGGAAGATCCAGAGGGTCAGCAGTTTCCTTCAAAAAAAGATATGAAGGAACTTTATTGGTCCATGGTGGCGAGGAGAAACATATCGACCTCTGAATCTTCATCGCTGACAGGGACATTTTTAGAGCATAAGCCCTGCCCCCAATATGAGTCCTACTGGGATATTATCACCAAACCCAGGGACAGACGCCTTTACCTACAATTTCGGGTGGGTACGCTACCTATAAACTCATTCACATGTAAATGGCACAACTCAAATGATAATAAATGCAAGCTGTGTACGAGGCAGGAGGAGACTTATTCTCATATTTTATTTGTCTGTCAGGCCTATCAGGCGCCACGACGCAAATGGCTGAAACCTTTATGCAAGAATATGGGTGTTAGAAGTAGTGCAGTTGCACAGAGAATATTGACGACCGACACAAGTGTCCCGACTGTCATAGCCATAGCTCGATTCTTGAGCTGGGCGTGGCTTATTCGGGACAAGATTACAAGATCGCCAAATATAGCGAACCCTCCGACAAGTTCATGAACAAGTAAAATGTTGGACTGGGTGGGTTAGCCTACTGTTAGTAACAAAATCCAGAACTTAGGTGGTGCTCTAACTGATCCCATTAGTAATTGTAAACAGCGGTTCCAAACTGCTCGGCCCTAATCGTACAGTGCATGGAAAGTTATGATGACTGTATTATGCTTTTATAATTTTATAGATTTTATTGATATTTTAATCATTGTACTTTTCACTATTTATATGATAAATAGTTATGCAACTGGTTTTTGCTTTAATAGGTGGAAAGTAATAGTTTTAATGATCAAATTTTAGAGTTATATGTTTTTTTTCTTTTAAACCGGTGTGTGTATTATTTCTTGTCTTTTGTGATCTCGAGCGATCGAAATAAAGACTATTGAATGATATGCTGTGGGAGTATCTCCTTCTAAACAATTCATCTATTCCTGTCCCCAAGGAATGTAAAAATTGGCCGTAATTATAATGCAACACATGTTTTTTTTTTTGTTACAGTCTCCTATGAATTAACTATGTAAAGTGACAGCACTATGCTTAATCTGGTGGAACAATATTACATAGAAACTGCTCTTTAATCACTTGATTGAGTATAATTATTTTATAGATTGATAGAGTAGAAGATTCGAATCCTACTAGTGGTACTAGTTAGGAGTGCAATGTAACCGTTTGTAGAAGGCACTCACATATTATCCAACGCTTATTAGATGTTAGTAGAAACGTCAACCAATTAAAATGTTCCTTTGAAAGTTAATGCAATCCAATGTAAGGCTCAGTAATTAATGCTTAGAACGTGTACTGACTATTGTAATTAATGTGACTCGTTTCCTTAGGCCTCACTAGTTAAGTAAATGTGATTTGGTGATGTATTAATCGTGATAAATGTTTTCTTCGGCTAATAATGTGGATGCGAGATGTGTATTAATGTAGTTAGAGAGGATTGCGCCTATCGAATGTTAACAGTTGATGTAACTTCTGACTTACATAGAATGGTGAACTTATTAATTTAGCTTAAGTGTTGTAGGCCTGAATTTGTAATACACTTAGAGTGTCTTTGTTTCTGAAAGTAATGTTCGCATTCATATGAGAGTTTCATAGAATGCTTTTTGTCTCACGTTTGCATTGCAGATGGACAACGCTTACTAGTGAAGAGCAGGGGTATTGTTCCATTAGAGAAGGTTGCGGAATGAAGGAGTTACAGTTAGCTTGGCTGTAGGAGATAAGGTGGAGGGAGGTATTTTCACACGAAAGAAGACCAAGGATGAGCTGCTACAGAGGGGTGTGTGTGGAGAAGGCCATAAAGGGAGTCAACTTCTAGGAAAAGTTTGTGGCTGAGCCCATTATGAAGCCTCTGAGAAGAAAAGCATTATGGGACATTCCCTGAACACAACTTTGAGTATATGATGCCTTGTAGAGAGGGACAGACACCCCATTCCTGCTTGCCATCCTGACAGAGAGCACCTGCATGCTAATGTGCTTTCTTTCCTTTGCTTGTGACTTCATGCCCCAGACACATCCTATGGCGAAGTGACTTCTTAGGAAGGCTTTGCCAACTGACACCTTTTCTCTTTAGAGTCCTTTAGTTTTATCCTAACTTCGGGATGCCACTATTAGAGTAAAGTAGGGACACTTAGAACGGTATGCTGTATACCCAAGAAGTGCCGATGCAGGGGGGCTTGAACTTTTGTTTTCTCATTTCATGCATAATCGTCATAGAACTTATAGTTCTTTTCCTGCTCCATCGGGTCAACCTTTTAAGGAGGTTCTGTTTCCTTCTGTTCCCTTTGTATATTTATAACCTAATGCTAAGATTTGTTTATGTCCAACTATTTTTTAATTTGTAATAAACCGACTAAACCTTCAATTAGTTGTTGATTCGGGTTCTTATGTAGCCGTTTGTGTTACAGTGTATTTCAAGTGACCCATGACCTTATTCTTCCCTCTACGCATTCATGCTGCTAAAAAGAACCATCAAAGTCCGACAGTGGATTGAACGGAACAAGTGGGCCCAGCCTCCTTCAAAATTAATGTATGACACGCAATATATACAATTGTGCTGATCTGAAAAGATCTAAAAGCACATGAATTTCAGTGAATCTAAAGATGTACGATTCAAGCACACCAGAAACATTGAGCACTTCTGTGCAAGGAAAAGTTAACATCATTTCGTATTCCCTGCTCATCTTCAACTTACTCAGACTCAAAGAAGACTAGGAACACCCATGGATACCTCTTATTGGTTCATTGAGTGAGAGACAACATCCAAAATGTTTCTTAAATTCTCAAATAAATACATGTCTTTAAAACAAGCAACCAAACATTATGGTCTTTGCACTTTTTTATTTTTAATAACTCATGTGTTTGAACTCATGCCTGCTCTCTTGAAAAGCTCGTTTTAATCAGTTAGTTATGACATTTTATTGATCGATTTAAAAAACCCATTATCAAAATATTGCATATCAAGTGTGTATATGTTTTAAATGTACAATAAAACCTGGCAAAACACTAGTTGAAATCCATTTTTTGTTAGCAATGTCCACGAAGTTTACACTTTTCCATGATGCCCATAGAATGTCGCATATCAGACTAAAATTACCTGCACCTTTGCAAGTGCTAATGGCATAAGCAAGAAACATGGACCAGCCAGTACCGTCAATGAAAACCAAATTGAAGGCAGGAACAGAGCAGATATTATAATAACGATTCTGTACTGTAATGACAAGGCCTGCAAGCTCCAGTCCTGCTCCAAAATGAAGTCTATGAGCACCCATAGTCTGTAATGGGAGCCAACAAGAACCTTAACCTCATGATTTTGTACCGAACCCTTTCATGGAGTGCAGCATGAAGTTACATTTGGTTAGAATAATTCAGGTAGGAATTCAAGACACATTCTTAGTCATTCTTTCGTTCTAAGTCTAAACAATTGGTAGGCCAAGTGGTTGTCCGAAATAGCAAGAGACATGCAAAACCTTGGCAAGTAGCTTTTTAAATGCCAGGCCAAGAAACAGTAAGCTGCACACAGAGGCCCCTGTCATGGCAACCTGTGGCACATTTGAGGAGCTACCTCCGTGGGTGGCACAACCAGTGCTCCATGCCCATGCAGGAGCATCAGAGTTGCATGCCCTAGGTATATGTCATACCCTTAGACAAGAGACTTACAGCTTACTCAAATCAGCCAATCATGTAAACACCAATCACAAGTATGTATATGACAAGCACAGTGCTTTGACACTGAATGGTAGAGCCAAAAGCGCTCAAAGTCCTAAGGCTAGCACATAGATCAGCGGAAAACTGGGATGGACAAAAGCAAAAAGTCGAGGGAAAGCACCCTAGAAAGGGCCATTTCCAACAACAATCAATAGATGTTATGATTAGTTTCTGAGACGCTGTGTTCTTAAAAGTGGGTAAGGTAGGCTTAATTCTTAAAGAGGTTGAGTTTACAAAGTATGAAGTGCTTCCATTAACAATTCAAACCATTCATCTTGCTGGGCCATACCACAGGTATGCTGTCTTTAAACAATGATGTCCTAATTTGCACTTCTCACTGTACCTCTCTCTGTTAGCACTTCTGAAACAGTGACAATGATTCAAATAAGTGGCCTTTTACTACCAAAGTTTGCTTATCTAAATAATTTCCAATCTCACCTTAGTGTGGTTCGTTGTTGTTGAAGGTAAACTAAAGACAATTTTGTAGGTGTCACACTGCAACAAAGCCAAGCATGTTCCCACTTATTCCATATAAGCAAGCTCACTATAGTCCAAGCTAGGAATGAACTTTGCTCCTTTGACTCCCAGTATGAGGCGAGCCGACGGATTGTAAATTTGGTTATATAGTTGACAAAACATGAAATCCAGCGACATACTGGAAAATCACTGGGGCTGTTAGACCTGGCACTTCTTGCAGGTTTATCCCCAAACCTTTTGTCTTTTGCCTCCTATTTTTCTGACCCTGTATTTATTGGCTATAGGATTATGGGCACTTTACCACTGCTGATCAATGCTAAAGTGCATATGCTTTCTGTGTAAATTGTGAATATGATTATGCAGGATTTGCATATTGGATTTACTGGTAAGTCCCTAGTAAAGTGCACTGAGTGTGCCAGGGCCTGTAAATCAAATGCTACAAGTGGACCTGCAGCACTGGTTGTGCCACCCACATGAGTAGCCCTGTAAATGTGCCTCAGACCTACCACTGTAGTGTCTGTGTACGCAGATGTTAACTGCCATGTTGACCTGGCAAGTGCACCCAGTTGCCAAGCCCTAACTTTCCCTTTTCCTACATGTAAGGCACTACTAAGGTAGGCCCAAGGTACCCCCATGGACAGGGTGCAGTGTATGTGAAAGCTGGGACATGTACTGGTGTGTTTTACATGCCCTGATAGTGAAGTACTGTGTATTTCGTTTTTCACTGTTGAAAGGCTGTCTGTCCCATAAGCTATCATTGGGGATGCACTGTAACATTTTACATGTGTATCTTTCAATTGGGACAAGATGGAGAAATGGAGTATAGGCTCTCTGAACTCAGAATTTAATAGCACACCCTTTGGTGAAGGTGGTTTTTAAATTGTGTGTTTGAAAATGCCACTTTTAGAAAGTGGGCATTTTCTTACTTGACCATTCTTAACCCCTTCGCTGCTAGGCCTTTCCCCCCCGTGCTAAGCCTTTTTTGGCTATTTGGGGAGTTCGCGCTAGGCCCCTATAACTTTTTGACCACATAAGGTATCCACGCCAAATTTGCGTCCTTTTTTTCCAACATCATGGGGATTCTAAATGTACCCAGGGTTTTTGGATTCCCCTGGAGGGGACCCAGAAATTAGCCAAAATACAGCAAAATTTTGTTTTTTTGGGGAAAAATGCGAAAAAAGGGCTACAGATGAAAGCGTCTGGTTTTTTCCCTGCAAAGGGTATCAAAAAAGGGGTTGTGGTGCTGAAATCACCATCTTCCCAGCTTTCAGGGACAAGCAGACTTTTGTCAGAAAACCAAAAATGTATACACAGTTTTGGCATTTTTCTGGGACATAGCCTATTTTTGCTATTTTTGTGCTTTCAACCTCCTTCCAGTTAATGGTAGAAATGAGTATGAAAGCAATAATGGATCCTGGAAAGCTATACATTTTAGAAAAGTAGCTAAAATTCTGAATTCAGCAAGGGGTCATTTGTGTAGATCCATCAAGGTTTCTTTATAGAAACGAACAGTTAAATATAGGAAAAATTGAAAACTAGTTGAAAAAAACAGCCTTTTGTGTCAACGTTTTCACCTGTAACTTCTTCTAATTATGACAGCTCTTTGAAAGCAATATACCGTTACATCCGCTGGACCTTACTGGTTGTGGGGATATATAGGACTTGTAGGTTCACCAAGAACCCGACGAACCCAGAGCCAAAAACTGAGCAGCAACTTGCAATGGTTTTTTATTATGTACCGGGTATATAGCAATTATTCTGGGAAAATGTATACATGGAAAAATCGGTATAAAAGACACCTATGTATTTCTGAAATGGGAACAAAATATAGAGTTTAGAAACAGTAGATATTTGCACATTTCCGAAATTGGGAATACTCATACTAGCATGAGAAGTATCGGTCATTTTTCAAAATGACTTCTTTTTTACCCATTGTCTTTCATTTGGAAGGCAGAAATGCATCGAAAGTCAATAGGTAATATCAGTTTCTTTACAAATCTGAATTACCCTAAGTCTCCCGATAAAAATGGTACCTCACTTGTGTGGGTAGGCATAGTGCCCACGACAGGAAACGGCTCAAAACGCAACATGAACACACCACATTTTCACAATGAAAAATTACCCTTTTTTTGCAAAGTGCCTAGCTGTAGTTTTTGAACCCTAGCTCTGCCGGCACCTAGGGAAACCTAGCAAACCTATACATTTTTGAAAACTAGACACCCAGGGAAATCCAGGATGGGGTGACGTGCCTGCCTCTCACCAGGTTCTGTTACCCAGAATCCCTTGCAAACCTAAAAAATTGTAAAAAAAAAACCACATTTTCCTCTCATTTCTGTGGTGGAAAGTTCTAGAATCTGCGTGGATCCACAAATTTCCACCCACCCAGCGTTCCCCAAAGTCTTCCGGGAAAAACGGTACCTCACTTGTGTGGGTAGGCCTAGTGCCTGCAACAGGAAACGGCGCAAAACGCAACGTGGACACACCACAATTTCACAGTGAAAAATGACCCTATTTTGGCAAAGTGCCTAGCTGTAGTTTTTTAACCCTAGCTCTGCCGGCACCTAGGGAAACCTAGCAAACCTATATATTTCTGAAAACTAGACACCCAGGGGAATCCAGGATGGGGTGACTTGACTGCCTCTCACCAGGTTCTGTTACCCAGAATCGCTTGCAAACCTAAAAAATTGTCAAACAAAACACATTTTCCTCACATTTCTGTGGTGGAAAGTTCTGGAATCTGCGTGGATCCACAAATTTCCACCCACCCGGCGTTCCCCAAAGACTTCCGAGAAAAACGGTACCTCACTTGTGTGGGTAGGCCTAGTGCCCGCGACAGGAAACGGCGCAAAACGCAATGTGGACACACCACAATTTCACAGTGCAAAATGACCCTTTTTTGGCAAAGTGCCTAGCTGTAGTTTTTGAACCCTAGCTCTGCCGGCACCTAGGGAAACCTAGCAAACCTATACATTTTTGAAAACTAGACACCCAGGGGAATCCAGGATGGGGTGACGTGGCTGCCTCTCACCAGATTTTGTTACCCAGAATCCCTTGCAAACCTAAACAATTGTCCAAAAAAACACATTTTACTCACATTTCTGTGGTGAAAAGTTCTGGAATCTGCGTGGATCCACAAATTTCCACTCACCCCGCGTTCCCCAAAGTCTTCAGAGAAAAATGGTACCTCGCTTGCGTGGGTGGGTCAAGGACCCGTGACAGACAAGGGCCCAAAACCTATTGAGGCGACATCAAAATTACCTATCACAAACCAACCTGGTTTTGCATGGGGGGGTCCCATGAGGTTTTGGCCCTGGGCTCGGCGACCATCTAGGGAAACCTACCAAGCCCACACATTTCTGAAAACTAGACACCCGGGGGAGTCCAGCGAGGTATGGCTTGCGTGGGTCCCCTAACGTTTTCCTACCCACAATCCCCTGCAAACCTCAAATTTAGCTGAAAAAAACATATTTCCCCCTGGGGGGGGATATCGGGGGGTGGGGTTGCCCCGATATGCCCCCAAGGGGGGCAGAAACACTGTGGCTATTTTTTTGGGCAGCCCCCACCCCATGCATAAAAAAAGCCAGTGTGGGCTTTTTGCCCTCCCCGGGGGTGCAGATTGGAGGCTAATGCCCCCATCTGCCCCCCCCCCCCCAGGGGGGGCAGAAAGCCTACTAGACGCCAGGGATTTTTTTTGGCAAATTTTAATTAGGGTGGGGGCTGCCCAAAACGGGCATGCCAATGCCCCCACCCTAATTAAAATTTGCC
Organism: Calotriton arnoldi; assembly: GCA_963921515.1. Lineage (NCBI taxonomy): Eukaryota > Metazoa > Chordata > Amphibia > Caudata > Salamandridae > Calotriton > Calotriton arnoldi. The sequence goes on along the minus strand of CAWUFW010005801.1, from coordinate 1,241,000 downwards.
CAAATAAATCCCTGGCGTCTAGTGGGCTTTGCCCCCCGGCAGGGCAGATTGGGGGCTACTGCCCCATCTGCCCTGCCGGGAAGGCAGAAAGTCCACTAGATGCCAGGGATTTTTTTGGGCAAATTTTAATTAGGGTGGGGGCTGCCCAAAACGGGCATGCCAATGCCCTCACCCTAATTAAAATTTGCCAAAAAAAATCCCTGGCGTCTACTGGGCTTTTTGCCCCCTGGAGGGCAGATTGGGGGCTAATGCCCCCATCTGCTCCCCAGGGGGGGCAAAAAGGCTGTAATTTTTGTGGGGGAGGGGTGGGGGCATTGGCATGCCCATTTTGGGCAGCCCCCACCCTAATTCAGATTTGCCCCAAAAAATCCCTGGCGTCTAGTGGGCTTTTTGCCCCTCCGGGGGGGCAGAAAGGCTGTCATTTTTGCGGGGGGTGGGGGCATGGGCATGCCCATATTGGGCAGCCCTCACCACTAATTATAATTTAAAACAAATCCCTGGTATCTAGTGGGCTTTCTGCCCCCCGGGGGGGCAGATTGGAGGCTACTGCCCCCATCTGCCCCCCAGGGGGTGCAGAAAGACTGTACCTTTGCGGCGGGAAGGGTGGGGGCATTGGCATGCCCATATTGGGCAGCCCCCACCCCTAATTATATATTTTTTTTAAATCCCTGGTATCTAGTGGGCTTTCTGCCCCCCCGGGGGGCAGATTGGGGGCTACTGTTATTTTGTGGCCGGGGGGTGGGGGCATTGGCATGCCCAAATTGGGCAGCCCCCATCCCTAATTAAAATATAAACAAATATCCCTGGTATCTAGTGGGCTTTCTGCCCCCCCAGGGGGCAGATTGGGGGCTACTGCCCCATCTGCCCCCCAGGGGGGGCAGAAAGACTCAATTTGCCCAAATTCTTATGGGGAGAGCAAAGGCCCTAGCCCAAGGGGCCGCTCCCCCCTCCCTGGTGTCTAGTGGGTGGATCCCTGCTTGGGGATCGCCCTCCTGGGGTACCATTGGAAAGGGGAGATTCTCCCCTTTCCAATGATACCTCTCCCATCTTTCTACGTGCTCAGGGGGCTGAGATAGCCCCTGAGCACGTAGAAAGTGAAACTGAAATGAGCCTAGAGGCTAATTTTAGTTTCGGTTTCTGTGAAATGACGACAGCGCGACGTGCGCGCTGATCGTCATTTCACAGAAACCGAAACTAAAATGAGCCTAGAGGCTAATTTTAGTTTCGGTTTCTGTGAAATGACGACAGCGCGACGTGCGCGCTGATCGTCATTTCACAGAAACCAGGGAGGGGGCCTCGGGAGCTGGGGAAGCTCTTCCCCAGCTCCCGAGGCTTTGGGGGAGAAAAGGAAATCCCTCAAGCTGTCTGCAGCAGAGGGATTTCGTGCCCCTGCCCTCATGACGGAATGGTTCCGTCATGAGCACAGGGGCACCGATGCTCATGACGGAACCATTCCGTCATGAGCATCGAAGGGGTTAATGCCTCTGCTTGTTTGTGTATTCAGTGCCTGGTTTTGGAGTGCCAGGAGCTGGGGATGTACATTCACTCAAGACAGCCACAAGGGGGGTTGAGGTGTGTCGTGCCTTGCCTGGATGACTCATCGCTAGGCTGAATAGCCCTGGTCTGGATTTAGAGTGGTGGGAGGAGTTTCGCTAGCACCTGAATAGGCTGTGTCTCCTTTGCTCAATGCTGTCTCGACCCCCTGTGGTCATGCTGACCAGGGAGGACAGAACTGGTTTGGATTGAGGGGCCAATTGCAGAATGTGGCCAGTAGCCCTTGAAACTCCCATATCTTACAGACATTCATAGACCTTAGGTGGAATGCCGCCCCCCCCCCCCGGAAGGAGGGGGTCACCATATGCCACAGAGGCCTGCTGTACACTCCTCGATACAGAGGTATATATATTTTTGACTGCAGCTGAATGGAAGAAAGCCGAGCTCATGTCGCTAAGCCAATGCCTAAATAAATGTAGGTAAAAGTAGAAATTATTGCATACTTGTCCAAGGACCAAGTATGAGTAGGACTCTGACCTTTAATTTCCTGCATATCATATTCTTCGTTTTGCTTGCATTATCAAGTCAACTTCAATGATCGGACCACATCAATATGAGTCTGCTTTCAAAATTACCTGTTATTCTGCATATTAAAAAATATGAATGCACCTTCTGCAGTTCTGGTGGGAATAGTTTTGTCATTTGCAGACCCTACACCAGACAAGTCGAATAGTCCCTGAACATGAACAATAGGAGGGTCAATACACATCTCTGCTCAGGCCTTGGTTGTTGGAATATGATCAAAGAATTGCTGACCCTGAACCAACTTTACCCACACCCATGCCTATGCATGAATAATCAAACCGTTTTAGTAAAGGAATATCCTTGCCCACAGAAGCCTTCTGTCCACGCCAATGAAGGCAGCAGCTGACCCACAAGGCAGTCATGTAAATGAGCACCCAATGTGTGGATTGTTTAGCGAATCAAAGTTGGAGCTGCAAAAACGTTATCCAGTGTGCTGCATTGAGCAGTACAGCCATCTGAGAAACCCTTTTCTGGGTAAAAGACGCTTTTCGTCGACCCATTTTTATAGATCAGCCCGTAAGACTTTCAACCATTTACAGCCCCTGCCAAAAAGCTGTTTCCGCTTCAAGCCCAGGTTTGTTCTTCTGACACATTTTTCTTAGCAATTACCTAACAAAACTTTCTTCAATTGCAGTTGCTTACAATGTACATCCTACACACTTGATTGCTGCGAGTTATCTGTTTACCTAATCCCGTTTCCGCACAATTCACTACCTTTGGTTGCTTCTAGTCACTTTTTTTCTTTCTTCAAGCCTCGACCTGCTCTTTAGTCTGGATTATTTCATGTAATGTTGTTTTTCAGAATGCTTTTTTCCTGTGCATAGAATGTGCTGTGCCCTGAGCTCCAATTTTCAAGCCAGCGCTGCGTGCATCCTCTAATCCAATAAGAAAGTTCACTACCTGATCTTTACACTCCCTAGTTTAGCCTTCTGTCTTAAGTACCTTATCGCTTACAGTGCGTTGGTTATTACTGCACAGAAACAACGTCGCTATCAAGTCATGAGATTACGTTGAAGTCAGAAGTGATTTCTGCCACAACTTCTGTGATCATTCGTTTAGTGTACTTAACTGGAGAACAACAAAGAAAGGTTATGATCTGTCTTAATCAACCTAAGGAGATCCATGTGTGTTCTATAAGCACCATGTATTACAATTAGTGCGTACTTCTCCGTTCAAGGTTTTAGCTTTCTTTGTTCCTGCCAGTGATGATGCTTGTGTTCCAAGGACAGTTTAAGTATCACTGACGCGCTTCCTGTTCCATTTGGAGATTGTATGCATCATGTGTGACCTTCTCATTCAGCAGGGTGCATCGCGAATTTCTGGACGCTGAAGTGGAGTTTCCGAAAAGTCTTTGCCACAAGAGCCATTGGGTCCCTAGCCAACAACTGCAGTCAACAATAAGAATTTCTAGTACCACTGAAAACCTAACCATGTTCTCGGCATGCACTCTGAGCCCATGAACTCTCTCACTGCTGCCAACTCCATCAATACTCATTCTCTAGCTCCATGCACGTTTTCAACTCCTTTCATGCTGGCTCACCCCATATCCATGGTCTGTTACCATAGCAAATAAATTTTTTTGCATGGTTCCTCACATTTGTCCTTGGATAGCTAACTTTCTAACACCTAGACAGCTGGAAGCTGCTGAAGAGGCCCCCAACTGCATGTGTCTTCATCTAAATGTCCAAAATGTGACAGTACTTTCTTTTTACAATAAAAATTGACATATTTGTTCCTGTGGTAAGTCAGATGTATGACAGACAATGCATATTCTACATGCAACCCCGCAGAACAACTTCCCCGATTTACATTTAGAAGAATACTGCAACGTGAGATTGAAAATAGCCATTTGGCAGGACAGGCTAAGTTTATGTTTGAACAAAGCAACGCTGTTTTTGCAATTAACATAGCAGACGTATGTCTTTTGCAAGACAGGTGCAAATAGGTATTAAAATGTGCTGCACAGCTGCTAAGCCTGAACATCGGAAATCTAAGATGTTTTCCTATTTGCTTCCTAGAAGAGAACATGGGCTTAGATTTTGTTTTGTGCAAGTAGCTGCAGTCACCTACCTTTTTATTGTAACTTTTTGAACTTAATTAGAAAATATTTTTTTTAGATACAAACACTAAATACACTGATTGCTGGTATTTAAGTATGAAATATCAATAAACACATTTAATTTTTATTTTCGAGACTGGCTTCTGTAAAGCTGAAAGACACTCTGCCTAAACGTTTAGCCAGTGTACACAGATGGCGTAACCCTTTTTAGGTCGAGCATTCGAGACCTCTTGTATATACTTTAGTATATACTTATATGTGTATGTACTTAGTAAGCTCTGGAGATAAACCCTAGGACTTGTCTGCTTCCGCTTAGGGACTTTTTATTCTGCTCAACTGCCTCTATTTAACTTTCTTGATAGAAAACGACCAGAAGAGCTCAGTAAAATACCAGAATTGCTTTCTGCTGAGGAACTTTCCTTTTTAAATTTTTCTGGCAACTGCCTCTATTTAACTTTCTTGATAGAAAACGACCAGAAGAGGTCAGTAAAATATCAGAATCACTTTAGCATTCTCTATATTCCAGTTGTTGGAAAGTGGGTTATTGGTAGGGGCAAATGTAGGTCTGCCACTGGCAATAAGGCCACTAACACATGATAGGATTCAGCATAGGTCTTAGAAAAGTATTCCTATGCTCAACCCTTGGTAACGTGGCTGTGAGCAGACAGGCTTAACTTCAAAGACAGGTAGGTAAAGCATTTAAAAACACCATTTCAATAAATAATTAAGACACAACACAAAATAAAAATCCAACACCAATTTATAAAAATAGGTAATATTTTTATCTTTTAAATGACACCAAAACGAACAAAAATCCACTGTAGGGAACCAGAGATATGAATTTTTAAAGATTAGTCACTTTCTAGTGCTTAGAAACCAACAGTGCCCCTTTTAGTCATTTCGTTTTCTCTGACAGGGACACACCTTTAGAAATTGTTCTGAAGAATTTTCTCACCACTGTGTTGTGCCGCCTTCTTCAGCAAGCGAGGTCCAGTTAGAACTCCTTCCTGAAGATCTGCTTGCGGGTCCCAAAGTATCCAACACACAATCCAAGGTTCTGGAATCTCCAAGAAGGTCCTTGAAAGTGTGAAACTTCAATTCCGCAATCCACTTGAACAAAACCCTTACAAATCTACTGGTACTCCCGGCTGGGAATTCTTTGTGGGGATGTCCAGGTGAGCTCTGTTAACCTATAGCTTGCAGGGCGTCCACTCTTTAGTCCTTTTGCAGCAAGGTAATCCACAGGGCTGTAGTTTCAGTCGGTGCAGTCTTCAGAGGTCAGGCCTTAGAAATCTTTGCACAGCAAAACTTCTCAGCAGGGCACTTCTTGCTTCAGTAAGTTTCAAGCAGCAGATCTGGAGGGCTCTGCCCCTCTCAGATACTTATTCAAAATTCTCTGGGTCAAACACCAGGTCACTTCTGACCAATGAGAGCAGGGTAACTCCTCATAGTTATGACCACATCCTACAGGGTGTGGCATTATTTTGTCCCAGAGTGCACCAATCTTCCAAATCCATAATGGCTGATTTTCCAGCAAGGAGGTAAGAGCTGGCTAAACACACCCCCTGGGATGGCTTATCTCCATGGACTCTCCCCCTACCATCTGCACATACCTTCCTTAAGCCTAGCCCTGACTCTGGGTCAAGAGTGTCAGAGTGAAACTGAAACCCAGGCCTCCCCTCTGCCTTTGAAGAGCATGGTTTAGGACTCCACCCCCCCCCCCGGCCTGGCATTCCTATAGACCAGCACACTGCCCTCCCAGCAGAGTGGTTAACCCCAGGGGTTCTTTATCACCTCTTCAAGGCAGCCTGGCTAATCCACATAACTCTGACCAATCAGGGTAGACCACTGGAAGGCTGAATTTGGACTTACAAACAAGAAAGTCTTATAACTTCTTGTATGTACACTTTAGGAGAAATTCAACAATATAATATTGTTGATTTACTACTACCATTCTGGGAAGTCTTTGAATGGTCCGGCTAATCCTCTCCTATCAATATTTATTAATCAATAACTTCCTACCATGTTAACCTATGGGCCATGGGGTTTGCAATGGGGAAAATGACTTGGGCCAGTTTTCTAGCACCAGGGCTTATAAAAACATATTTTATAAGTATTTACCTAATTTCTACAGGGCCCCCACCCCCTGTGCAACTAGGGGAGACTTTAGGGGTTCTGAATCTGCAGAAATATTGCAGATCCTCCTTACCCAGTGCTCCTAGCATCAAAGTCGAATTTGAGCAGCACTTTAACACAATGTGGGGAGTGAAATGTGAAATTTCACTTTACCCAGGCATATAAAAACTCATTTTATTAGGGTGTACCTTATAGATAACTGACCCCCCACCCCTGGGATACCTAGGGGAGACCCTGGGGGTCCCAAATATGCCAAAACATTGTAGGTTTTCCATTTTTAAGTGCCCCTACCACCAAAGTCGAGTTTGGGCACAATTTACTGTTTAAAAGCAGTCCTGGCACCCAGTTCTGCTTTTAAACTGACCTCAGGCTTCAGCAAAAAGCTGCTGGCATCTAAACTGCCATGCCTCAGGGTACTGGGGACTTCTAGGTAGTTTCAATCCCCTGCCCTATTATATACTAGGGGCTTATGGGGTAGGTCATGCCAATTACAGGGGTACCCCACCATACCATAGTGTACCCTAGTGTGTTGGGTGTTTTAACTGTATTCTAATGTATTCTAATGTGTTCCTTTCAGCTCAGCACTATGGTTAGGCAGAGCCCAGGGTCAGTCAAAATCAGTTACCACCAGCATCAGTCAGCAAAAAGTGGGGGGGGTGCCCAGGGCACAGGATGACTTTGAAACACCAGTCCATAGAAATCGTCTTCCACGAACACCCGTAGACAATAATATGTTTTTCAAATCTTGTATTTTCAGTGATATGACCACTGAAGGCCCTGATTTTATATTAAAAACAGAGCTTTGGACTATACCATTTCCAGTTGAAAGGCAATATTTCTCTCCATGTGTTCCCATACCTGCCATGTCACGCAGTTTGGTGTTTACTTTCCCTCCATGTTAAAGAACAGTAGATGTTTCAGCACCCAGGCTAATGTGCTGCATAGCTAAATACATATAAGGTCCCAAAGGCAAGACCGATTGCATTGCAAATGCTTGTTTCTGCAGTAGAACCTGCTGTGAATCTTAGGTTATTGGTGTACTTCAAGTGGGCCATGGAGCAATTTTACCAAGTGCCTGGCTGAAAAGGATTCTGATGCTTCCTGGTGGCTTTGGCCCACACAAAGGCCACAGTGGTGGAATTTTTCTTTGATCATTTGGAGAGAGGTGTAGGCTGGCCCTGGGTGAGAGAAAAATGTAAGCCTACTTAGAGCTGCCAGCTTGGAGGACGGTAGCACAAGGCACTGTGGTACTGTCTATATAGTAAGGCATCTTTGTGAGCCAGGTAGTAAACCCTGATACATTTTTGCACCTTTGCAAAATACAGCCCAGTTTTTAGAAACCCTAAATGCTCTGGCACAGGGTAGACTGAGCCATCTTACCAAGTTAAGCTAGAGAATCTGGCAGACTATAACCCGTTAACCACCTATCCATTACATGGAGATGGATTTGTTCTGGGCAATGATCAATCATGTGTTTCCTGATTATGTTTGGAATTATTGAGTCCTGAGACTTATCACCATGGATGGACGCACAGAAAAAAATCCATATTATTTATATTTTAAAGGCTTTGTTAAAATTAATGTCCTAACCTAGTTTAAATTATGTGTATAGATGTAACTATGTAATTAAATACAATAGTGGCAATGAAATTGATTAAATATTAAAACGATGTGCAACTCTGTGATGGTATTTCAATAATTCATTGCATCAAATGATGAAATCAAATTTTGGTAACCAACCTCTCCCTTCTAGCGGAGTATTCTTTGGGCTGAAAATGCCTTTCTCAATTTCTGTAGTTGGCCTCTAGCCCATATACATTAGCTGTGCAACAGGCCAGTTGTTTAGTTAGCTTCTGTACTTGAAGAAGGTTGCTTTCTGTCTTCTATGGCATTCAAAACCCGAGAATGTGGCAATGAGTTTTAATAACTGTATGAGTCATATTAGTACATGGATGCTGGATAACTGCTTGAAATTAAATACCGGTAAAACCGAAGTGGTGATGTTCGGAAGGGACACCTCCATTTGGAACACCACCTGGTGGCCGGAAGCAGCAGGGCCCTGCCCTCAGCCCGTGAAACAAGTTAGAAATCTTGGGATCAAGGTAGATGACCAGCTCACACTATCCGACCAGGTCAATGGCATTACCTCCTCATGCTTCCTTACTCTGAAAATCCTTCGAAAGATCCTACCTTTTATTCCCATGGCCCTCAGAAAAACAGTCATTACTGCCTTGGTACTCTCTAAAATTGATTATTGTAATGCACTCTATTTAGGAGCAAAACGGAGTACGATACGCGAGCTGCAGACTTTACAGAATGCAGCTGCCCGGCTACTCCTTAAGATTCCAAAATTCAGCCCCATAAGCCAAGCTATTCAGGATCTGCATTGGCTACCTGTCCAGGCAAGGATCCAATTCAAATCTATGTGCATTCTGCACAAAACTCTGTATGGGGCTGGGACAGCCTACCTCAATCAACATATCAGGCGTTATACTCCGCAGCGAAACCTTAGATCAGCATCGGCCTCCCTACTTGTAGTTCCAAGGATAAAGACTTTAAAGTGGGGTGGCAGAAGTTTTCTCCATTTAGCCCCGAAACTGTGGAACACGTTGCCCATCAGCCTTAGAAGCCAAACCAACTTGCTGCTGTTCAGGAAAGCTTTGAAAACATGGTTATTCGTCCCCAAACCATAGCCGATCCTACTATCCTTTGCATAGACTAATGACAGCTAGCGCTAAGACGCCAAGGTATACACGCGCTCTATAAATCCTTCATTTCATTTCATTTCATAAGGGACTCCTGGCCTTCACTAAGGTTGTTTGTACGTCTGGTAGTACAAATCTACCAGGAAGCTAAAAATTCCCCTCTCTGCCTAATATGTGTTAATACCAGGCTTAAATTGACGTTTCTAATAATTTTGAAAAAAGCAGACCCTGTGATGACTGATCTAAAATGCAAGAATTAGCATATGAATTCAGTTGGACCTTTACTGATTTTATCAGTCACTATGTATGACATCAATACACATATATGAATAATTGAGACATTACCAAACCATAGAAGAGCAACTGTTATATGTTATACATGTGCAATCAATACTAAATGCAGAATGCATTTATAAATGGAAAATGTGCATTGAGGCACATTAATATACCAATATATGAATTGTAATGGGGGTGTATAAGCGGAAAACACAAACATCATGCCAAATCTAAGGGAGGAATGTGCAAGAAAATTAGCTTGATTTGCCTAGGCATCATAGTCAATCAATGTTTTGTTCACCTTAAAGAAATCAGTGGGTTTTGTAAATGATAATACTTCTGCCTCAGTGTCTGGTGCTCACTCAGTGTTTCTGAAAAAGTGGCAATTTCAAAGGCGTCTCTAAAAATGTCATGAATCGAATGCTTAAAGGCAGCAGGGGTATTACAAAGGTCAAATGGCATAACTGGATAGTTAAAGTCCACATTCAGTGTTACATATGGTATTACTTTTGCTTACGTTTATAGAATATTTGCTCCTGAAGGGGGAAAGCTTTGTGAAAACCTTTACTGCTCTAACTTGCTTTAATATGACTGATATTAATTGAAGTGGGTATATGTTTCCAATATGTTATACGTGTGTGTACACATTATTATATACTGTGTGTCCTCTGCTGGGTAACCGTGCAATATGGTCCAATATTGCATCTAAGATTTCTGGTGACATCATTAACCACTCTGCCAGACATATCATTGGGGCACTAGAAGGAAATGGGTTTTCCTATTGACAGACCCAATGTAGAGTGAAATGCCAAAATCTGGCATGCAATTCGGGGCTAAGTGAAATCGAGGATGCATTGTGCTAAAAAAACTTAATAATATCAGGGGTTACTTAAAGCGTTTAGGGATGGGGGTCAAGGGTAGCTAAAGCTTTGATTTATTACCCATGCAGCCCAGGCTGTTGGCTCATGAAGCAGAGAGGCTTGTGAGATACTGAATGTTAAATGAGCGCTCCTCTTACCCTCCCTGGCCCTTCTCAGTCACTGAGAGCTAGGTCTTCATTGCCCAAGCAGCGGCCCACCAGAGCAAGGGTCCTTTATGCATCTACTCAAAAAATAAACTTGCAGGTGATTCTGTTTGGTTATGAAGTGGAGGTGCTGTTAGGATATTGAATAATAAATAAGCAGTTGTACTCATCTCATCTAATATTCAATAACAAAATGTGTGCTCATTTTAGTCTCTGGAGCATACAGCATAATTTTGATAAGAAAAGCATGAAAGAAAATCACAGCCTCTCAATGATGGTTAATCTAATCCCAGCAAAGGATCAGCTTTTTTCCTAGGGTGAAATCATATTTGAACTTACTACAGATCCTAAAATTAGTAAGGCACCACCTGTCAATGATTCTTGTTTTGACTAAAATCGGTTATCTCACTAGTCCTGTTTGTGATACTCCAAACCAGGTTTTCACTACAATACATTCCAATAAGACAAAAGTGGCGGAGTTTTATCATTAAAAAAAATCTGACAGCTAAGCTTTCTGTAAATTTCCACCTAAATTGTACCATGAAAATCACACTATCTAGCATATCATTGTGTGAAATTCATCCAAAAATATAAGGCTTTTTGACTCTACCTCAGTCAATAATAACCACCTTGGAGTAACCTTCCCCCTTAAATAATATTGCTCAATTATACAATCAAGGTGAGGGGACATTCACTCTCAATCGAGCACCCCACCATAACTGCATGTACCTAGAACTGCTCCACACCACCACTGGCCACCATTTGAAATCTCTCCTGTTGACACACCACAAACAAAGACCATCATCCAAACCCCTGGGCCTTTGCAAGGGCCCAGCAGTAACATTACAATCACCTAAGCCCAAACTATGTTGCTTGAATATATAATCACCACAGACATTTACACAGTTTGTAGACTAAACCATGCTTGAAAACTACCTTCCCAATGCCATTCTCGCCCGGCCCTCAAAGTCCTTCGAAAATATATTGGTGATATCTCTCGAACACTTTCCTTGATACTACTCAGTGCTGTTTATGCCAGTGTACAAAACAACACTCCCTCATTGTGCCAATGCTTCTACTTGTAAGAATGAAACATAAAATAGAAGCACTTACTGGCTTTGGCATGGACAATAACTTGTTCCGCCGCATGTTCAGGGGGAAACCTGGAACTTTCTCCTTGCTCTTCGTTGCTTCCATATTCTATGACCTCTACTTGGCTAAGAGGAACACTCCATTTCAGTAGGTATTTCTGACCAGTAGATGTCCTACAACTGCCATCGGTGTAAGAGCTGGAAAAAGCACAATATAGTTTCTTTATTTTACTTACTCTCAGTCACCATACGGTTGCATAATTTGACGGTATCCATGATTGTTTTATGTTGTAGTGCCAACTCCATACTCAAATAGGATTAGCATTCATCTTCAAGAAAACTGTATTATTTTCCTGTGATAGAATAATGTACTGGAGAAATTTACATTTTGTAGTTTGCACTGACTCATTGGGCCATGAAAAGCAATAGCCACAAACATGGTTGCGTATAAATGAGCGCACACACGTTATCACTGAAGATGCAGTAAGGACACCATTGCATTGTTATTAATATTATAGAATGACGTTTACCCTATACTGACGGAGCAGAGATGAATCTTTGATGAGGCTTTGCAAGAGAGAGAGGTTTAAATAAGGTATGGGAAATGCTTTGAAAATAATGCAGTTTATTAGTACCCGCCATCTTTTTCCAGTGACATATAAAGCAATCGTATTAGCATAACAAACATATAATCATGGATGTCGTTTCATGTTTAACCGCCATGTTTGATGCAGTAAATCTGTTTTAGTTTTTCTGCGATGGGAGACTATGAGCATTGGTCAGGAAGAACTCAATGAAACTGCTGACCAAAGATTTAGTGCAGGGATGAATTGTATTCTGCCTGAGGCCTTAGAATAGTGGGGTGTGGGTGCTCTCGGTTGAGGAAATGCCTAGGGCATTGTAAGCAAGCAAAGCTGAAGCACAACCGCTGTGCTGCCATGGTCCAAGGCAAGCAAGACGGAAGATTTAGTTATAGTGATTCTGCTGAAGAACTGTGAAATCCCTGTGCAAGTTAGACTTGTGAGTGGAAAAATGGAAATACATGTATAACTGCAAAAATAAAACCAACACAAAAAAACATACCAATTGCTGTTGAAGGAAATTGTAACGCAAATTATTTGTATACATTAAACTCTGTGGTCTTGCATTGAAATAATTTCTTGGGATGAGAAGTATGTGTAAATACTGAGTAAGAAAGGATATTTACCGCGTGTTGACAGTAGCACACATTAGTACATCATTTAGCATGAAGAGTCGTCGTTCTTTCGTTTTGATAATTTCTCCTCTCTCACCATAAACTGTTTCGAGCATATCATCAGACCGGATTATGTACCTGTTCTCACTGCTAAGAAGCTGTGTTGGGGAAGAAACAGATTTTTATTTTCACCTTTCACAAAGTAATGGCAAAATGTACAATGTCCGTACTCTAAAATATATTAGATAATATATTTATGAGGGGCTATTTTGATTGTGCTTACATCCTTTGACACATCCCCAGCCTTAGCCTTGCCCCGCCTTTATTCCCCTTAATATATGCTAAGAAAGGAAAACATTTTGTGAACTGTCTTAAGCTGCAAAGCATACATGGTGTCCTTATTGATTAGATCTTTTTCATAAAGTTTTATTTGATTGGAAGTAAGTTGCTTGTATTGTAGAGTGTACACTATCGGCACAAATGATAGCCGTATGCTTGTAATTTGGAAGAATCACCAAAATTTACAGGTTTTTAAGGATTTTCTAAGCAAGACCTGAGAAAATGTGTTTGGAGTTGAGAAAATATGTGCATTAGGTAAGAATTATGTCACTTACCCTGTAAGCATCTATTCGTATTGTGTAGTGCTGCAGATTCACATGCTATGCATAATCCTGCCATCTAGTGTTGGGCCCAGACTTTGCAAGTTGGTTTTCTTGAGGAAGCTTTATGATTGGCGTTGTGCATCGATTCTCCTCCCCCTCAAGGCATTGTGCATGTCAAAGTCTTTGTTCCTCAGAAAGTTTCGTTTTTGCCATGAAAGGAGTGACGATATAGTCTCCTTAGTAAGCGTTCTTTTGTTAGACATGCTACTTTGTAGGTATTTTGTCAGCATCAAATACCTGCCAGGGAGGCGGGAGGGTGCATGTGAATCTGCAGCACTACACCCTATGAATTGATGCTTACAGGGTAGCCAGAAATGCGTAACCGCGCATGCCTTCTGAGCATAATAGAAGTATTTATGCCCCTAGCCACACCGTCAGCTCCATCTAAGGCACATTTGATGGTAGAATTTGAAATGATCTTCCCTTTATTAACTGTATCTTCCCCCTTCTTCCGGTATTCCTCTGGAAGATGTTGCTTGAGCTCATGTATCTAGTCCCAGATAGCTCTGTTATAGCATGAGAGGAGTCTCACAGAGTCTGCAATCCGCCAATGGTTTGCATGGTCTGTATCAACTCTTTTTGCTGCAGCGTCTATTCTTTTGCTTTCTTTATCTGGAGGAGGTGCTTCTCCAGTGTCTTGTGCAGCAGCTCTCCTCCTAGCAGTGGTGACAACCAGTGAATCTGCAGGTGGATGACCTCGAATATATATTGGGGTATTTATATTTCTTTTCAATATGTGGTGTAAGGACTCTTAATTTTACTGGGTCCTTGAACACCTATTTAGCCACATTTACAATGAATCCAATCATGGGCAAATTCTGGACAGTTGTTTCTGTGCGTGATAGTGTTTCAACCAGAAAATCACTTTCCTCCTCTGTTGAATGCATGGGGAGCTTATGATATTCAGCAGCTCTCTGTATGACACTGTGATAGGAGGAAGTGTCATCAAGGGGAGAAAGTTTTGTGGGCACAGGTGGGTCTATGTCATATTCTGGTAGCACTACATCATAGTCTTCCCATGGGTCAGGAGTGTCATCAGTATTCTGTGTATCCTGGGAGTCAGTGTCGTCTATTTCTCTCTCTTCTTCTCCCTGTAGAGATGGTGAACGAGTGTGAGGTTAAGCAGGTACACTAAAAACATTAGGTCTTGTGCCTCTATCTTTTTGGATTATAATCTTTTGTGGAGGCTCAGAAAGTTGTCACTTTTCTGGCTTTTTTTTTGTAGCCTCCTTTCTCTTTTTTAGCATGAACTGTTGTAGTTCCTCAAATACTACCCCTTGATCTTCAGTAGGTTCAGTAATTTGTGTTTTCTACTGTTTAGAAGAGTGTCCGTGGTGTTTCTCAGAAGTCGGGTCCGAAGTTTTAGACTTTGTCCCACTTGATTCCGAATGCTTTTTCAGCTCTGATGTAAGTGTCTTGGAGCTCTTCGGTGCAGATGTTTTTATAGGCTCTGATTGATGCCTTGGTGTTGATGGCTTGGTCAGAGTCGATGTGGTCTTTGGTGCCATAATAGTTTTGGAATCGTCCCCTTTTTGATGCCTGGCCACCCGATTAGGATCGAGAATACTCTCGTCTCTTCTCGGTTGCAAGGCTTAGTCACGGTGTTGGCCTGAACCTGAAGGTTGTGCTGCACCATGTCGGGGTATTGGTAGTGGTGAATGTATAATCTTTTAATGGGGGGTAGTAGTATTCATGGCACGTGGCGTCATTATGGTCCTTGGTCCCGAGTCTGTGGTCAGCGTCAGTGATTTGGGTTGTACCGGAGCTAGTTCTTCCCCAGAAGATACTTCGGATGCGGAGTAGTGTAGGATGGCTATTACCGTCTAGCCTCCTGTTGGGGCGCTGGCTTCGCTGTCCGCGTCGCTTTTGTGGGTGATCTCGGCCTCAGCTGCGTGCTCCATATTAGGTGCGAGCCATCGATCCCATGATGATCGAAGAGTCTTTTTTATTTTTAAACAATGCGCAGGTGGCGCACTGTTCTTTATGCTCCTGCGAGCAGCAAAAATTACAGACGTCGTGTGTCGGAGTGTGCGTACTTGGCTCCGCACCGAGGACACCGTCTGAAGAGTTCTTTCTTGTCTCCATGACCCGGAGATGATCATTCTTGACGGTCGAGTGTACTCGGTATCCGGGAAGTCCTTCCCAGCTGTAGAAATAAATTTCGGTGATTACTTTTTTCCCCGTAGGCCGCGTGGCATCGAATCTTGAACAGCTTCAATGTTATCCATCCGAACCCGATGACGGAAAATAACTTTGTGAGGAACAAAGACTTCGACATGCGCAATGCCTCGAGGGAGAGGAGAATCGAGGCATGACGCCGATCATAATGCTTCCTCGAGAAAAACAACTTGCAAAGTCCAGGCCCAACACTAGATGGCAGGAGTATGCATGGCATGTGTATCTGCAGCCGACACATACTACGAATACACATTTTTATTTAATGTGAAAGGAATTTAGTAGCATTTTATGAGCCAAGAAGCAAATTTAGAATGTACAGGAAACAATATTGGGCAAACAAAAAAAAAATATATTGCTGATAAAAAAAAGCCACAAGCTAATGAATCATTATAAGGTACTGATGCGTAAATTATAAATAATACATCAAATAAGTCAGAAATCCGAAACATGTGCATGCATAGATATGCATTTCTATGGAGTGTTCTGTTCAGAGGCGGCCACACCAAATATTGAAGCAAAGTTCATTGCACTTCTCTGAACAGTACTAGCACTGGGGCTACAAATCTTGTTTTGAGGACAAACTTCAATTTACCGCCAAAACTGGATTAGAAGTCGACCACAAGTTGTGCAAAATGCAAATATTTGCTCCTACAGTTTGCAGCAGCAAAATCTGCCTCAGCTGTGGGAGCAAATAGTGCATGTGCACTGTTCGCAGACATCAGAAAGGGTATAAGATGCGTTATCAGTGCTCTATGCTACATTCTGAGGTGGCTGTCTGGGAATAGGGGGCCAAACTGTGCTCCTGCTAATTAGCACACTAACATAAATTAGCAGGCATGTAATTCGTTGCTGCATTTTGTTTACTTGACATAACCATGCCCTAAGTAGGTTTCTTTGACAAAACTTTAAAAACAAGCACCAGCAAAGGCAATAGGCATTGACAGTAAAAGGCGGAGTTATTTATTGCCTTTGCTAATGCTTCTTTGCATTGGAATGAGTTGATAGAAAAATGACTACTAGGGCATCACAACGCATGCAGATGCATCAATAACTATCTGGTATTGGGCTTTATGTTAAAGAAAAGCCATTCTAAGATGACTGCTGATGCATACGCATGCATCTGCATGCATTGTGAAGCAATGGCAGACATTTTCCATCGAGTTCACAACCTTCCTGGATAACTGGAAGCATGCAGAAATCAACCCTCTGCTAAAGAAACCTTCTGCCGACCCGCGGACCTCAAGAACTACAGACCCATCTCTCTGCTCCCCTTCCCAGCTAAAGTAATCTAGAAAGCCATCAATGCCCAACTCGCCCAATCAGGCTTCAGAAGCAACCACAGCACTTAGACCGCTATCATCGTCGCTACAGACGACATCTGAGCCCTCTCCGACTGAGGCAAGACTGCAGCCCTCATCCTCCTGGACCATTTAACCGCCTTCAACACCGTCTCCCACCACATCCTCTGCGCAAGACTCCACGACTCCGGCATCCACGACAAAGCCCTAGAATGGATCCGCTCCTTCCTCACCAGATGAACGCAGAGAGTCAGACTTCCATCATTCAGCTCAGAACTCACGGAGTTCAGCTGCGGAGTGCCTCAGGGTTCCTCCATGAGCCCCACCCTCTTCAACATCTACATGGCCCCGCTTGCAGCCATCGTCAAAAGCCATGGACTCAATATCGTCTCCTACGCTGACGACATCCAGCTGATTCTCTCCCTCACAGATGAACCCACAGCCGCCAAGAGCAACTTCCACAAAGGGATGAAGCCAGTTGCCACCAGGATGAAGGACAGCTCCCTCAAGCTTAACTCAGACAAGACCGAAGTCCTCATCCTGGGCTCCTCCCCCTCCACCTGGGAAAACTCTTGGTGGCCCGCAGCGCTTGGAATCCCCCACACCCACGGACCACGCACAAAACCTCAGCATGATCTTGGACTTTTCGCTCTCAACGCAGTCTCATTCTCCTGCTTCCACAAGCTCTGTCTCCTTCGAAAGATCTTCAAGTGGATCCCCACCGAGTTCAGGAAAATGGTCACCCATGCGCTCGTCAGCAGCAGACTCGACTACGGCAATGCACACTATACCTGCAGCACCCAGAAACTCCAAACAAAACTGCCGAACGCCTCCGCCAGACTCATCCTGAACATCCCACGCCGCAACCACATCATCGGCCACCTGAGAGACCTTCACTGGCTACCTGTCAACAAGAGAATCACCTTTAAGCTTCTCACGCACACCTACAAAGCGCTCCACAACGCCAGACCTGCATACCTCAACCATCGCCTATCCTTCTACACTACCAACAGACATTTCTGCTCCTCCGAACTGGCCCTGGCCATCATCCCACAGATCCACAAGACCACGGCTGGAGGAAGATCCTTCTACTACATCGCTGGGAAAACCTGGAACTCCCTGCCTTTGCAACTCAGGCAATCATCTTCACTACCGCAATTCAGGAAGGACCTCAAGAGCTGGCTCTCCGACTGAACGGCAGATCCAGCTCCCCCCTCCCCCCACCCAGCACCTTGAGACCCTCACGAGGGAGTAGTCGCGCTTTACAAGAACACCGATTGATTTATTGATTTTGCCATTTTTAATTTACTATTCCAACATAGCCAATATTCAATTCAGAATGATCAATTAAAAGTAAAAAGAAAGAAAGAAAGCAGGAGCATAAAAAAGATATTAATCATGTGGCAGCATTTTGCAGCTGCCGGGCCCTTCTGAAAAATAAACAGATAAATAGGGCAGCATGAAGTAGAGTGGGACCGGGAAGTACCTGGGCGCAACTGATGACAACTGAGGGATAAAAAATAGAGAACGAGAGGAGTGCTGGGTAATAAAAACAGGCATGAGGGAGCAACGGTCTGTTTTTAAGAAGCAGAAACAGAGAGTACCGGTGGGTGGGGGTTAAGCAGAAGAAACAACAACAGATAGCAGGGGCAGGGATTCAGGAGGGACAAGATAATACATGCACTCCCATGGAGCGCTGAAAGGAAAAGAAGCAGGCATTAGCACAACATTAGCAAAGCCAACAGATTTTAGGTTTAAATGGCATCTTGCCAAACATTTCACAGTGTTGTCAAGCGAGTAAGGAGGGAAGGAACTGGAACAGCCAGAGTACTGGATCCAAGATTGGGATTTTTACCATACCTCTCTCCTGTATTGATGTTATGCAATCAAAGTGCAAACAACCCTCTCTGTTTGCTTCTAGAAAGGATCTCAAGACCTGTCTCTGTCACCAGTTCCTGGACTAATTGCCTATCCAACTTTTAATCTTCTGTCTCACTAATGAAGGTAATTTAATATGATGTACTCTTCTCAATCAAACAATCAATCAATCTTGTATAGCTCGACTTGTCGCCCCGGGGGGTTCGCCAGGTGCTGGGGTTCTGTGAGCCTTGGTCGAAAACCCATGTCTTGCAGTGAAGGGGCTATTTGCAGGTGTAGGGGGAGGTCGTTATAGGAAGTGGCAGCTAGGTAGGAGAAGGAACGACCTCTGCAACGCTCCGCCGGATGCGGGGAACATGAGCCAAGACGAAGGAGGCAGAGCGGATCTCCCTGGTAGGTCAGTGTAGCGCCAAGCAGTGGTTGATGTAGGCAGGTCTGGCATTGTGGAGGGCTTTGTAGGCATGTGTCAGGAGTTTGAAGAGGCATCTTTTTTGGATGGGGAACCAGTACAGGCTTTTGAGGTGGGGGTGATGCTGGTCTGTCTGGGAATGTGGAGGATGAGTCTTGCAACAGTGTTCTGGATGGTCTGGAGGGGTTGAGGAGCTGTTTGGTGGCTCCAGCTTAGATTGTGTTGCCATAGTCAAGGCATCTAGATAAGAGGGCGACTGTTTTCCTGGTGGAGGTGGAGATCCATCGGAAGATCTTGCGAAGCATGCAGAGGGTAAGGAAGCAGGAAGAGGATACAGCATTGACACGATGATTCCGAGGTTGCGTGCGTGGTCGGTGGGGGTTGGTGTGGGGCCGGGATCGGTGGGCCAGTAGGTGTCATCCCAGGGAGAGGGCTTATTCCTGAAGATGAGCACATCTGTTTTGACTGAGTTGAGTTTTCGGCAGTTGGACTTCATCCAGGTGGTCACGGCAGACATAGTGTTTCGGAAGTTGGCTCTGATGGTGTCGGGGTCCTCTGTGAGGGAAAGAAAGGATGAGCTGCATATTGTCAGTGTATGAGATGATGTTGAGTCCGTGGTTACAGACGATGACTGCTAGCAGTGTCATGTAGGTGTTGAAGAGGGTGAGGTTGAGGGAGGAGCCCTGGGGTGTGCAGCAGATGATGTTTTTGTGTCTGGAGTAGAAGGGAGGTAGATGGATCCTCTGAGTTAGGCCGGTGAGGAAGGAGGCGATCCAGTTGAGGGCGTTGCCTTGGATGCCGATGTGGCGGAGTCTGGTGATGAGGGTGTGGTAGGAGATGGTGTCAAAGGCCGCCGAGAGGTAGAGGAGGATGAGTGCTCATGTTTCACCTAGGTCGCGGAGGCATCTTATCTTGTCTGTTGCTGCGATCAGGGCAGTCTCGGTACTGTGGTTGGATCAGAAGTTGGATTGGGAGGCGTTGAGCAGGTTGTTTCCTTTGAGATACTCTGTGAGCTGGCGGTTGATGGCTTTCTCCATGGAAAGGGGGCAGCGGGATGGAGCAGTAGTTCTTGAGCTTGCTAGGGTCGGCAGAGGGTTTCTTCAGGAGCGGCTCGATCTATGCGTGCTTCCATGCATCGGGGATGGTGGCCATGGTGATGGAAGAGTTGAGGTTCTCTGTGAGGCTACTGCTGATTTATTTCCTTCCTAGGTTGTAGATGTGGTGCGGGCAGGGGTCCGTGGGTGTCTAAAAGAGGATTGAGTTCATGATGGCAGCGGTGTCTTGAATCGAGAACTGTTTTCAGTCAGTGAGCTGGTGGCTGAAGGTGGTGTTTATTGGTGTGCGGGGGGTGGTTGAGGTCAGTGGTTCTGGGTCAAAGTTGCTGTAGAAGTCTGTGATCTTGTGGTGGAAGTAGTCCACCAGGCTGTCGCAAAGGGCCTGGGAGGGGTGGATTGTGTTCTCTGTGGCAGCTGGGGAGGAAAACTCTGATGATGCTGAAGAGTTCCTTGGCATGGTTCGCACTCACCTTGAGCGGTTGGTGAAGGCGTCCTTTTTGGACTCCCTGAGGTGGGGGTGGTAGTTGTTGAGGGTGGACCTGAAGGAGCTGAGTTCGGTGGGATTTTTGTTGTAGCGCCTACGTCTTTCCAGTCTCTTGCAGTCACGTTGAGGGTCAGTAGTTCGGGAATGAACCAGCTGGAGTGCTTGATGGGTTCTGCTGCTGCTGGTGTTTCTCAAGGGGGTGATGGAGTCAGCGGCAGTGGAGATCCTGTATGAGAAGCTCTAGATGTTGCGTTTGAGGGTGTATCTAAGAGGTCAGGCTTGGTTTCTTTGGGGGAAGCTCCAGAGGGGTTCCGTGACTCTTCTACAGTATCAGCGAGGCTGGGGTTCTGCAAAACTGGCGATGGTGAAGTGAACGATGCTGTTGTCTGTCCAGGTTAGTCCGGTTTCGTGAGAGAATGTGATTCTGTCGCTGGCGGAGATGATCAAGTCCAAAGTGTGTCCTGCGATGTGCGTGGGGGTGGTGACCAGCTGCGAGAGGCCTATGAAGCTCATGTTCTCCAGGAGGATGGCGGAGTTGGTGTTGTTGGGGTCTTCGAGGTGGAAGGTCAGGTTTCTCAGGAAGATGTAGTGTTTGGAGCCAATCGCCAAGGGGGCGATTAAGTCCGAAATGGCATTGCAGAAGCTTAGATGTGGGCCCGGAGGTCTGTAGGCGAGGGTTCCTATTAAAGTGGTTTTAGCGTCTGTTGTGATTTGAAATTTGAGATGTTCCAGGATCAGCGTACTGTAGTCCTCCGTGGTCCTCCGTGGTCATTCATTGGAGGGAGCCCTTGTGGATGAAGGCAATGTCTCTGCCGTGTTTGCCTGGGTGGTTGCGGTGAAGCATCTTGTAGCCGTGGGGCGTCTCGTGGCGATGTCAGGTGTTGATGAGGGAATGAGCCATGTTTCTGTGATGAGCATCAAGTTGGAGGTGAGGGTGGTGATGGTGTCCCAGATTTCCGTGGCGTGCTTGCAGAGGGATCAGACGTTGAGCATCGCACATTGGAGCGCTGACCTGTGGGCGGGTGTTGGCTGGGTCGAAGTCGCGAGGTTATTGACGTCGCAAGTGAAGTGACAATGCTGGCAGGTGAAAGGTCCTTCTGTGCTTATCGGTGCAGGGCTGCATTAGTTGGTGTTCCTCCCGGGGTTGAGGGACTGAAGCTCATTGGCAGTGTACTGGCTGAGGGAAGAGGGGCCAGGGTTGCTGGCACTGGGTGCAGTCCAGGTGCAGACGGGCGCAGACGTGCTTGCCTTTGGCACACCTTCAGTGCACCAGCAGTGCAGCCATGCTGCGGCCTCCATTATGTAGGTCCTAGGGGTCAGAGGGGGGCTCGGAGGCGGGAGGCGTTGGGAAAGAAATGGAGGGGAAAAGGTGCAGCGCATGGGGGCTGACTGGTAACAGGGGAGCAGGCTGACTAGTGAGGGCAGAGACACCAATCAATCAATCAATCAATCAGGGAATTTATAAGCACGTTACTCACCCGAGAGGGCCTCTAGGCGCTGGGGGTTGGGGGAGAGCAGCTCCGGTCAGTCAAAGAGCCAGGTCTTGAGGGTCTTCCTGAAGATGTGCAGAGTGGGGCGCACCTGAAGTTGATCGGAAGCTCATTCCAAGTCTTGGCCGCGATGTAGGAGAAGGTTCTTCCACCCGTTCTTCCTCGGCAGATGAGCGGGGGTTCGGCGAGGTCGGTGGATCTGAAGTGCCTCTTGGGTACGTGGAAGGATATTCGGTCGTTGAGATATTGGGGTCCGGTGTTGTGGAGACATTTGTAGGCGTGTGTGAGTATCTTGAAGGTTACTCTTTTCTCGACAGGGAGCCAGTGGAGGTTGCGTAGGTGCTGGGTGATGTGTTTGTGTCAGGGGATGACAAGGACAAGTCTGGCTTCGGTGATCTGTATGGTATGGAGTTTGTGGAGAAGAGACTTGTTGATTCTGGGGTAGAGGGCGTTTCCGTAGTCCAGTCTGCTGGTTATAAGTGCGGGGGACGGTCTTCCTTGATTCGGGGGATCCATTTGAAGGTCTTTCGGAGGATGCGGAGTGTGTTGAAGCAGGATGAGGCGACGGCGTTGGGTCATGACGCCGGGTCATGGAGCGGGAGGGTTCAAGAACGATGCTGAGGTTTTGGGCGTGGTCCGTGGGGGTGAGGGGGCTGTCAAAACAAAGTAAAATACAATGACCTGTTGGGGGAAAACACAAGAGGAACAGAGCAGATGGGGGAGGCGGGAAAACCGGACGAGCGCTGGAGAGAGCTCAGGATGGCAAAGGCATCAGGGGAGCTGGTGCAGGACCTGTTCAACGGGGTCGCACAGCAGCCTCTATGAAGTAGGTCATGGGGTTGAGAGGGGCACTGGGAGATGGGAGGCATCAGGAAAGAAATGGCGGGGAAAAGGTGCAGCGCGGTGGTGGCTGTCTGATAACAGGGGAGCAGGCTGACTAGCGTGGGGAGAGGCAACAACAATAAAAACAGTCAAAACAAAGTAAAATACAATGACCTGTGGGGGGAAACACAACAAGGGGCACAGAACAATGTTACAGAGCAGGCGGTGGGAAAACCGGTCGAGCGCTGGAGAAAGCTCAGGACAGCAGAGGTGTCAGGGGGGAGCCGTTGGCGCACTGATGAAGAGGTGGTGCTGTGCTGATGCTGAGATGGTGCTGTGTGAATGGTGAGGTTGTGCTCTGGAGGTGCTCAGGTAATGCTGAGGCATACTAAGGTGATGCTGAGTGATGCTGAGGTAGTGCTGAGTGATGCGGAGGTGGTGCTGAGTCATGCTGAGGTGGTGCTGCGTTGGTGCTCAGGTGGTGCCAAGTGATGCTGAGGTGATGCTGTGCAGATGCTGAGGTGGTGCTACACTGATGCTGAAGTGGTGCAACATTGGTGATGAACTGCTGCTGATGTGGGGTTGCACTGGTGCTGAGGTGGGGCTGCACTGGTTGCGGTGCACTGATGTGGAGGTGGTGCTATGTTGATGGTGCTGTGCTAATGTTGAGGTGGTGCTGTGCAGATGCTGAGTTGGTGCACTGGTGGTGGTGCACTGATGAGTTGGTGCTGGGCTGATGCTGAGAAGTTGCTGTGGTGGTGCTGAGGTGGTGTTATGCTCATGCTGAGGTGGTGCTGTGCTGATGCTGCACTGGTGCTAAGGTGGTGGTGTGCTTTGTGCGGAGGTGGTGCTGAGTGATACTGAGGTGGTGCTGAGTGATGCTTTGGTGGTACTTAGGTGGGCTGCGCTGGTGATGAGGAGATGCTGCACTGGTGCTGAGGTGGTGCTGCACTAATGCTGAAGTGGTACTGCGTTGGTGTTCAGTTGCTCATGAGGTGGTACTGCACTGCTAATGAGGTGATGCTGCGCTGATGCTGTGGCGGGGCTGCGCCGGTGCCAAGTTGGTGCTGTGCTGGTGGTGGTGCACTGATGTTGAGGTGGTGCTGTGGTGATACTGAGATGGTGCTGTGGTGGTGTTGAGTGATGCTGAGGAGATGCTGCACTGGTGCTGAGGTGGTGCTGATTGATTTTGTTTATGGCATTGAGTGATGCTGTGCTGGTCCTGAGTGATGTTGCGGTGCAGCTGAGTCATGCTGAGGTGGTGGTGAAATGCTGGTGCTCAGGCGGTGCTGAGCTGGTGCTGTGGTGGGGATGCCCTGGTGCTGATTTGGTGCTGTGCTGAGGTGATGCTGCGCTGACGCTGAAGTGGTGTTGAATTAGTGCTGAGTTGCTGCTGAGGATGGGCTGTGCTGGTGCTCAGATTAGGCTGCACTGGATGTGGTGCACTAATGAGGAGGTGGTGCTGTGCTAATGCTGAGATGGTGTTGTGCTGATGCGGACGAGGTGCTCAGGTGATGTTGAGTGATGCTGAGGGGGTGCTGAGTGATGCAGAGGTGGTGATGAGTGATGCTAGGGTGGTGATGCTGCACTAGTGCTCAGGTGGTGCTGAGCTGGTGCTTAGGTGGTGCTGAGTGATGTTGAGTTGGTGCTGAGCTGAGGTGATTCTGCACTGATTCTTAGGAGGAGCTGTGATGATGCTGAATTGCTGCTGTGGTGGGGATGCACATGTGCTGAGGTGGGGCTGCACTGGTGGTGGTGCACTGATGCGGAGGTGGTGCTGTGCTGATGCTGAGATGGTGATGTGCTTATGTTGAGGTGGTGCTGCACTGGTGGTGGTGGTGCACTGATGAGGAGATGTACTGTGCTGATCCTGGGATGGTGCTGTGCTGAGGTGGTGCTGCTCAGGTGATGCTGTACTAATGCTGAGGTGGTGCTGCGCGGATGCTGAGGTGGCGCTGTGCTGATGTTGAGGTGTTGCTGCGCTGATTCCGTGCTGGTGCTGAGGTGGTGCTGCACTGGTGCTGAGATGGTGCTGAGTGATACTGAGATGGTGGTATGTTTGTGCAGAGGTGGTGCTCAGATGGTGCTAAGTGATACTGAGGTGGTGCTGAGTGATGATGAGGTGGTGCTGAGTGAAGCTTTGGTGGTGCTCGTGTGGTGCTATGCTGGTGCCAGGTGGTGATGATTGATGCTGAGTTGGTGCTGCACTGGTGCTGAGGTAATGCTGTGCGAATGTTGAAGTGGTGCTGAGTTGCTGCTGAAGTGACGCTGTGCTGATGCTTTGGTGGGGGCTGCACTGATCCTGAGTTGGTGCTGCGCTGGTGATGGTGCAGAGATGCAGAGGTGGTCCTGTGCGGTTGATGAGGTGGTGCTGTGGTGGTGCTGAGTGATGTTGTGGTGGTGCTGAGTCATAGTGAGGTGGTGGTGGTGCTGCGCTGGTGCTGAGCTGGTGCTCAGGTGGTGCTGGCAGGTGAAAGGTCCTTCTGTGCTTATCGGTGCAGGGCTGCATTAGTTGGTGTTCCTCCCGGGGTTGAGGGACTGCAGCTCATCGGCAGTGTACTGGCTGAGGGAAGAGGGGCCAGGGTTGCTGGCACTGGGTGCAGTCCAGGTGCAGACGGGCGCAGACGTGCTTGCCTTTGGCACACCTTCAGTGCACCAGCAGTGCAGCCATGCTGCGGCCTCCATTATGTAGGTCCTAGGGGTCAGAGGGGGGCTCGGAGGCGGGAGGCGTTGGGAAAGAAATGGAGGGGAAAAGGTGCAGCGCATGGGGGCTGACTGGTAACAGGGGAGCAGGCTGACTAGTGAGGGCAGAGACACCAATCAATCAATCAATCAGGGAATTTATAAGCACGTTACTCACCCGAGAGGGCCTCTAGGCGCTGGGGGGTTGGGGGGAGAGCAGCTCCGGTCAGTCAAAGAGCCAGGTCTTGAGGGTCTTCCTGAAGATGTGCAGAGTGGGGGCGCACCTGAAGTTGATCGGAAGCTCATTCCAAGTCTTGGCCGCGATGTAGGAGAAGGTTCTTCCACCCGTTCTTCCTCGGCAGATGAGCGGGGGTTCGGCGAGGTCGGTGGATCTGAAGTGCCTCTTGGGTACGTGGAAGGATATTCGGTCGTTGAGATATTGGGGTCCGGTGTTGTGGAGACATTTGTAGGCGTGTGTGAGTATCTTGAAGGTTACTCTTTTCTCGACAGGGAGCCAGTGGAGGTTGCGTAGGTGCTGGGTGATGTGTTTGTGTCAGGGGATGACAAGGACAAGTCTGGCTTCGGTGATCTGTATGGTATGGAGTTTGTGGAGAAGAGACTTGTTGATTCTGGGGTAGAGGGCGTTTCCGTAGTCCAGTCTGCTGGTTATAAGTGCGGGGGACGGTCTTCCTTGATTCGGGGGATCCATTTGAAGGTCTTTCGGAGGATGCGGAGTGTGTTGAAGCAGGATGAGGCGACGGCGTTGGGTCATGACGCCGGGTCATGGAGCGGGAGGGTTCAAGAACGATGCTGAGGTTTTGGGCGTGGTCCGTGGGGGTGAGGGGGCTGTCAAAACAAAGTAAAATACAATGACCTGTTGGGGGAAAACACAAGAGGAACAGAGCAGATGGGGGAGGCGGGAAAACCGGACGAGCGCTGGAGAGAGCTCAGGATGGCAAAGGCATCAGGGGAGCTGGTGCAGGACCTGTTCAACGGGGTCGCACAGCAGCCTCTATGAAGTAGGTCATGGGGTTGAGAGGGGCACTGGGAGATGGGAGGCATCAGGAAAGAAATGGCGGGGAAAAGGTGCAGCGCGGTGGTGGCTGTCTGATAACAGGGGAGCAGGCTGACTAGCGTGGGGAGAGGCAACAACAATAAAAACAGTCAAAACAAAGTAAAATACAATGACCTGTGGGGGGAAACACAACAAGGGGCACAGAACAATGTTACAGAGCAGGCGGTGGGAAAACCGGTCGAGCGCTGGAGAAAGCTCAGGACAGCAGAGGTGTCAGGGGGGAGCCGTTGGTGCACTGATGAAGAGGTGGTGCTGTGCTGA
The DNA here is from genome assembly GCA_963921515.1 of Calotriton arnoldi. Classification (NCBI taxonomy): domain Eukaryota; kingdom Metazoa; phylum Chordata; class Amphibia; order Caudata; family Salamandridae; genus Calotriton; species Calotriton arnoldi. Next base: position 1,214,141 of record CAWUFW010005801.1, on the reverse strand, counting down.
TGCTGAGATGGTGCTGTGTGAATGGTGAGGTTGTGCTCTGGAGGTGCTCAGGTAATGCTGAGGCATACTAAGGTGATGCTGAGTGATGCTGAGGTAGTGCTGAGTGATGCGGAGGTGGTGCTGAGTCATGCTGAGGTGGTGCTGCGTTGGTGCTCAGGTGGTGCCAAGTGATGCTGAGGTGATGCTGTGCAGATGCTGAGGTGGTGCTACACTGATGCTGAAGTGGTGCAACATTGGTGATGAACTGCTGCTGATGTGGGGTTGCACTGGTGCTGAGGTGGGGCTGCACTGGTTGCGGTGCACTGATGTGGAGGTGGTGCTATGTTGATGGTGCTGTGCTAATGTTGAGGTGGTGCTGTGCAGATGCTGAGTTGGTGCACTGGTGGTGGTGCACTGATGAGGTGGTGCTGGGCTGATGCTGAGAAGTTGCTGTGGTGGTGCTGAGGTGGTGTTATGCTCATGCTGAGGTGGTGCTGTGCTGATGCTGCACTGGTGCTAAGGTGGTGGTGTGCTTTGTGCGGAGGTGGTGCTGAGTGATACTGAGGTGGTGCTGAGTGATGCTTTGGTGGTACTTAGGTGGGCTGCGCTGGTGATGAGGAGATGCTGCACTGGTGCTGAGGTGGTGCTGCACTAATGCTGAAGTGGTACTGCGTTGGTGTTCAGTTGCTCATGAGGTGGTACTGCACTGCTGATGAGGTGATGCTGCGCTGATGCTGTGGCGGGGCTGCGCCGGTGCCGAGTTGGTGCTGTGCTGGTGGTGGTGCACTGATGTTGAGGTGGTGCTGTGGTGATACTGAGATGGTGCTGTGGTGGTGTTGAGTGATGCTGAGGAGATGCTGCACTGGTGCTGAGGTGGTGCTGATTGATTTTGTTTATGGCATTGAGTGATGCTGTGCTGGTCCTGAGTGATGTTGCGGTGCAGCTAAGTCATGCTGAGGTGGTGGTGAAATGCTGGTGCTCAGGCGGTGCTGAGCTGGTGCTGTGGTGGGGATGCCCTGGTGCTGATTTGGTGCTGTGCTGAGGTGATGCTGCGCTGACGCTGAAGTGGTGTTGAATTAGTGCTGAGTTGCTGCTGAGGATGGGCTGTGCTGGTGCTCAGATTAGGCTGCACTGGTTGTGGTGCACTAATGAGGAGGTGGTGCTGTGCTAATGCTGAGATGGTGTTGTGCTGATGCGGACGAGGTGCTCAGGTGATGTTGAGTGATGCTGAGGGGGTGCTGAGTGATGCAGAGGTGGTGATGAGTGATGCTAGGGTGGTGATGCTGCACTAGTGCTCAGGTGGTGCTGAGCTGGTGCTTAGGTGGTGCTGAGTGATGTTGAGTTGGTGCTGAGCTGAGGTGATTCTGCACTGATGCTTAGGAGGAGCTGTGATGATGCTGAATTGCTGCTGTGGTGGGGATGCACATGTGCTGAGGTGGGGCTGCACTGGTGGTGGTGCACTGATGCGGAGGTGGTGCTGTGCTGATGCTGAGATGGTGATGTGCTTATGTTGAGGTGGTGCTGCACTGGTGGTGGTGGTGCACTGATGAGGAGATGTACTGTGCTGATCCTGGGATGGTGCTGTGCTGAGGTGGTGCTGCTCAGGTGATGCTGTACTAATGCTGAGGTGGTGCTGCGCGGATGCTGAGGTGGCGCTGTGCTGATGTTGAGGTGTTGCTGCGCTGATTCCGTGCTGGTGCTGAGGTGGTGCTGCACTGGTGCTGAGATGGTGCTGAGTGATACTGAGATGGTGGTATGTTTGTGCAGAGGTGGTGCTCAGATGGTGCTAAGTGATACTGAGGTGGTGCTGAGTGATGATGAGGTGGTGCTGAGTGAAGCTTTGGTGGTGCTCGTGTGGTGCTATGCTGGTGCCAGGTGGTGATGATTGATGCTGAGTTGGTGCTGCACTGGTGCTGAGGTAATGCTGTGCGAATGTTGAAGTGGTGCTGAGTTGCTGCTGAAGTGGCGCTGTGCTGATGCTTTGGTGGGGGCTGCACTGATCCTGAGTTGGTGCTGCGCTGGTGATGGTGCAGAGATGCAGAGGTGGTCCTGTGCGGTTGATGAGGTGGTGCTGTGGTGGTGCTGAGTGATGTTGTGGTGGTGCTGAGTCATAGTGAGGTGGTGGTGGTGCTGCGCTGGTGCTGAGCTGGTGCTCAGGTGGTGCTGAGTGATGCGAAGTTGGTGCTGTGCTGAGTTTATGCTGTGCTGATGCTGAGGTGGTGCTGCGCTGATCCTGAAGAAATGTTGCGGTTGTGTAGAGTTGGTGCTGAGGTGGGGCTGTGCTGGTGTGAAGGTGTGGCTGCGCTGGTGGTGGTGCACTGATGCGTAGGTGGTGCTGTGCTGATACTGACATGGTGCTGTGCTGATGTTGAGGAAGTGCTGTGCAAGTGCTTAGGTGGTGCTGCAATGGTGCTGAGGTGGTGCTGTGCTGATGTTGAGTTTGTGCTCCACTGGTATTGGTGCACTCTTGAGGAGGTGGTGCTGTGCTGATATGGTGCTGTGCTGAGGTGGTGCTGTGCTGATGCAGAGGTGGTGCTGTGCTGATGCAGAGGTGTTGCTGAGTGATGCTGTGGTGGCGCTGAGTGATGCTGTGGTGGCGCTGAGTGATGTTGAGGTGGCGCTGAGTGATGCTGAGGTGGCGCTGAGTGATGCTGAGGTGGTGCTGAATGATGCTGTGGTGTTGCTGAGACATGCTGAGATGGTGGTGCTGCACTGGTGCTCAGGTGATGCTAAGCTGGTATTCAGGTGGTGCCGAGTGATGCTGAGTTGGTGCTTTGCTGAAGTGATGCTATGCTGATGCTGCGGTGGTGCTGCGCTGATGCTGAAGTGGTGCTGAGTTGCTGCTGAGCTGGTGCTGCACTGGTGCTGAAGTGGTGCTGCACTGATGCCAAGGTGGTGCTGAGCTGGTAGTGGTGCATTGATGAGGAGGTGGTGCTGTGCTGATATGGTGCGGTCCTGATCCTGAGGTGGTGCTGCTCAGGTGGTGCTGTACTGATGATGAGGTGGTGCTGCACTGATGCTGTGCTGGTGCTGTACTGAGGTTGAGGTGGTACGGCACTGGTGGTGAGGTGGTGCTGAATGATGCTGACCCGGATTAAACAATCATTAGTCAAATAAGTAAAAGCATTAACTTATGTTAATCTTAAGTGAGCGCGCATGGATAGCGGACTTTACTTGATTATTGCTATGGAGCTCTCTACATCTGTCTCAACAATCCACATCAGATAGACCTTAGAAACACAAAAGAAAGAAGGCAACCACACCGACCTTTTGAAGCCTGCCGTCCATGTGTACGTGTACAATCACTGCACACAACTTACACTCTTTCTTTTAAAGGTAACATGCTTAGTATTTTAATTCGTTTTAAATATTAACCTACTTGATATTATAGAAAAACAGAGCGCAGGAAGCTTCCACATTAAAAACAGAGTCTATGAGGACAGGGACTTCCTCAAAGCAACAATCCCACCTTTAATGAAGTTGCGAAGACATGAGATGTAGGGTGCTACATGGCACCTAACTGGACCCTAGGCTGTGCTACCTGGAGTCGTGAGTTGACAAAGCTCCACACCCGGTGATAAAGTGGCGCAGCATGTTTAGGCCCATGGGTGGCACCAAACTGCTGATGAGCTGCAAACACCAGGTCAAAGACGCCTTATGGGGTAAAGGATGTACGCGGGGAAGTTGTCTTGCTCTCCGAATGGGTGGTGCAGATGTGCACTGCCTGGAGAGGCGCCACCATATAACACCAGCTACTGGGAGGGTGAAAACGCGATGCCCAGCTGATGAAGCAGTTCACATAAACAGTAACTAGTCAGAACACCGTAGGATTTGAATGCTCCTGGGCGGTACACACGCAAGAATAACAAGCATTTGCAATGCAATCGGTCTCGCCTTTGGGACCTTATATGTATTTAGCTAAGCAGCACATTAGCCTGGGTGCTGAAATATCTACTGTTCTTTAACATGGAGGGAAAGTAAGCACCAAACTGCGTGACACGCCAGGTATGGGAACACATGGAGAGAAATATTGCCTTTCAGTGGGAAATGGTATAGTCCAAAACTCTGTTTTTAACCCGTTTGCTGCTCCGAAAGTTCCGCGCCAGTGCGGAACGTTCTATTAAACGGGCGGGGCCGCGTCGGCCAACGGACGTGCGCAGCACTACCGAGGTAGTGCTCGCGACGGCCATTGGCCGACGCACGCAGCAAACGGGTTAATATAAAATCAGGGCCTTCGGTGGTCATATCACTGAAAATACAAGTTTTGAAAAAATATTATTGTCTACGGGTGCTCGTGGAGGACAATTTCTATGGACTGGAATCTAGAGAATGCTAAAGTGATTCTGGTATTTTAGTGACCTCTGCTGGTCGTTTTCTATCAAGAAAGTTAAATAGAGGCAGTTGCCAGAAAAATTAAAAAAAGAAAGACCCTTAGCAGAAAGCAATTCTGGAATTTTACTGACCTCTACTAGTCGTTTTCTATCAAGACAGTTTATAGAGGCAGTTGAACAAGCAGAAAGCAATTCTGTTATTTTACTGACCTCTACTGGTCGTTTTCTATCAAGACAGTTAAATAGAGGCAGTTGAACAAAAAACAAAAGTCCCTACGCGGAAGCAGACAAGTCCTAGGGCTGATCTCCAAGCCCACAAAGTACATACACATTAAGTATATACTAAAGTATATACAAGAGGTCTAGAATGCTCGACCTAAAAAATATGAGGATAGTTAGGATGTCATAAAATGGGTGATTTTGAAGATGGCAAAGTTTAACAAACCAATGAGCTTGTACACAGGTACCACAACTCACCTGAGAAATATTGACACAACTTGAGCACACATTCTCCCTTTTAGCGTGTGCCACGCCGTTTTGAGCACTGATGATTCCTCAACACAGAGGGCTCGGTATATCACAGCTGAAATGACTGATGCCTTCAAAAGACTTCACTATAAAGATCACTGTTCCACTGAAAATAGGCTTCTTTGGTAACTTCTCAGGCCCAGGACCCAATCCATCACCTCCGAGAACCCAAAGTACCACACAGCCCAGCTTTCTGCTTCAGGCTTTGCAGTGAGTGGCATACTCTACCCGTGCCCACACAGCGCTATACCAGGGCTCTGATAGTCTCAGTACAATAATGAGGACCCTATTCCCACTTAAAGACGTGTGCTAGCATTCAGAAGTCATTCAGTCGAAGTTTGGATGATTAGTTTTGAATGGAGCACTTCGTGCCATAATGCCACTAAGAAGTGCTGTAATTAATGGGTGTTCCTGCTCCTCTGTACTCTAATGCATTTGCTAGCATCATAGTTGCTGTGGTCACAAATTGGTGTGCAATGTTCTGTCACATGGAGAGAGTTTATGGATCAGATCCGATATGACACTAGGAGAGAGAAACAATATGACAAATGATTGATTCAGGCACAATGTCTGGCCTTTACCTCACATACATCGCTGCTCACCAGCAGAAATTATCTATTCAGTGATGTAAGTATCTCCGTAGCTGGCAAACCAATGACAGCATTTATGTTTTTAATAATTACATCCTGCGAGTCCTTTCGGTGTTTTAATCTTATCAGGGATCCCAACATAAGTTAATTATAAACTTTTAGTCATGGCCATCCATGGATAATATTAACTGACTTGGCCCAATCTATGTTTTTTAATTCCCTTCTAGAACCCGTCTTCTACAAGGGGAGGTCAGTGCGTGCTTGTGACCCACGAACACATGATAAAAGATCTCCACAAAGAGCTCCGTATGGAGCCTGTTGGGTATTGCACTCCCCACTCAAAGTGGAGCACAACCCAATGATGAAGCATGCCCATTGCTTCATTTGTAAAATAATAGGTGCCGGTGCTCAAAGCGCTGCTTAGACACCCGCGGCTGGCGCTATAAAATATCAGAGTGTGAATAGCAAGGGTGCGCAGTCCCGAATCCACCTCAGATCTCTTTCATTCACTGCCAGTCACTCCCTGCCACGTTATCTCACTCATAAAGGTGTCTGTTTTCTCCCTTGGTGATGGATTTTTTGTGTTTCTTTTCCTCCGTCTTTTCGTTTTGTTTCTTTTTCCCCCTGTTGGCCTCGGGAAATGTCTGATGTGGCGAAATAAGTGCTGGTCCCCAAAAATAAGTGCTGGTGCCCCACACCGGACACCACCAGTTCAAATTAAGCACTGAGCATGCCACCTTGGTGGGTAAAGGTCCATGCATCATCCTAGAAAAGGGTTGCCCTACAACCAACAGCCTAATTCTTGTGGCTTCTGGACAACCCTGCTGCCACAGACCGTCATGCGTTATTTTGAGGATAGTTACACTGAGAGGGCTCAGGCTCCTTTTCCCCTTGTTTATAAAGTGAATGGCTTTTATCTACAGCATGAAATAAACCCTGACATATTTAAATGTAATTTACACAGGGTGGATCTAATGAGAGTTTCTTTGTCAGGAAATTGTTTTGCTTCGTTATGTACGTAAATCGATGTTACACCACAAACACTGTGCTCAAAACATCAGTTTCTTTGTGAGGGCCCTCAGACTACATAAAAATTCCAAACATTTTACTTGTATTTTAGAGTCTGATATTTTGAATGTTGCAGAACTGCCTAGCGAGACACTAATATACTGTTCTAAAAGTCTGTTTCTTAATGGAAGAGCTTATTGTAGAGGCCCGGAGTGTTCCCTCAAAGTAAAAACCCAAACTGAAGACCTGTTTTAAAGCAAAGCCGATTTACACAGAATAAAAGAGGCTCACATTTCATTACTTTCAAAGTGCGCCCTCAGGCTGGTTTTCTGCTCCGTTCACCGTAGTATGTTTTACGCAAACTATTTTACTCGAGGAGTTTAGACGGGACAGCGTTTGTAAAATTGTGTAACTGTGCGTTCTCGCATACAAACTAATAGTTAGTGAATAGCATTTCTAGTAGGATCTGTCGAATGTGTATTCTTTATTTAAAAACCTTGTGTATTTAGCATAGCCATTTAATACCTTTGTATCAATAGGTGTTAAAGTGTTAAAATGGTGAGGTAACACTGCCACAGCATATGCTGTGTAAGGCTGCATAATTTGCCTTTTGTTGCCGCATCATTACATCTCGCCACATAATTGGGTCCTCCGCTGCCTCATTAGGGCCAGAGGCCCTAGATACACCGTAACATTGTGTTGAACGACAGCTACTCAACCCCGCTTCTGTTGATATGTTCATCATTTTCCACTGCATGCGAGAGGCTCAACGGTGAATGCTGGCAGACACTGGGTGTCTGAACTGTGTGGTGTATCTTAGTCGAACACAGTCAGGTGTTGCCTTGGGTAACAAATAGCACCCAATCAGATTGTTCTATTTCAAGCATTTGCCTGAGAGTTTTATAAAGTGAGACGTGTGACCTTGGTCATCTCAAAACACTAGTGTATATTCCCAAAGTTGCTGAACAAGGTAGGCGCTGTCTACCACCGACAGAATGATCGTGGCTCTGATTTACGTGGCGTAAATGAGGATGTGAGTAACGAAGAGCAATGGTTTCACACCTGTAACTGTCCTGGTACGTGTATGACATGACATGACGTGCCCACACCTGCATGCGCAGCGATATAATCTCCTCTTTCAAGCACTTACGAAGAGCAAACAAGGTAATGGTACAAGTAGCAGTCAGCCAGAAATACTGCTGCGAGCCTCTGACATCCCACAGGTATGACTGGTGCCCGGTGAGCCAGAGAACCCGGCGCTCGCACGCGCACCGGGGAGAGGGAGGGGGCGAAGGAGGGCAGGGCAGGCTACCAAAGGGAGGGAGAGCGGTGAGAGACTAGAGGCATGCTTGTATTGCGCATGTGTTATAGAGTCAGGCAAAAAAAGCCGTCAGCAGCGCGACATCAAAAAAGAGTGCAATCAACCAGCCAATCCCACAACAAACAAGCATTTCTTAATGCAATAGGACTCGTATTTACGCGAGTCCTATTGCATTGGAAACGGGAGGGTGGGGGTCCAGGAAGGCACGAACGGGAGTGGGTGGGGGGTGAGGGGGGGCAAAAAGTCACGGACTGCTGGAGGGGGTGGGGGGGGAACACAGGGCAAAAATAGTTTTGGAGTAAAGGGGCCAATAGCCAGGGAAGGATATAAATGACAAAATGGCCGCCAGGAGGAGGGACTAAGAAGTCGAAAACAAATCAAAAGGCAGCATTTATGAGTGAAGCCAATCAAAAATATGGCCGGAAAGTGGGCGGAGCTTCCCCCCACAATAGTGTATACTGCATGTCTCGCAAAGCGAGCAGCGCGTTGCACTGCAACGCTATATGCGAGACCTAAAAAGGAGAGCCAGCGAATCTAGAGGAGACAAGTGAGCTAAACAATAAAGTCATCCAGTCATAAGCAAGTGGCTAACCCAAAACCTATTCTTTGTATTCTGGAAATAACAGGGTTGAGTTCTCTAGGAAAGGAGGTTGCTCTCTGTAAAGCCAAAAATTCATAGTCAAAATAGTAAAGGAAATGATGCTGGGAAAGGGCAGATGGTCTTTATTTAAGGTCTTGATCGGACTGACCTTACCTTGTTTAGGTAGCGCTCATTGATTGCTTTTGCTATTTGCTTGATTTCACAGCGCTGATCTGCATCTCTCTTCCTTTCATTCAGCTTCTCTGCCAGTGTTTCAAGCTCAGTGAGCGCCATCTGAAGGGGAAGCCGGTCAGGATGTCCTTTAATTGTGTGCTTTAACATATCCTAAAACATAAGGAAACACTGCCTTGATGACTTTCAATGGGGAAATACACCAATGTGTTAGTTGTCTCTTAAAAGCAGGAAATGCAGATAAATGTTCATGTATCCCTCAATTCAGACATAGCTATGATATATACCCAATATGGCTCCTGGATAAGAAGCCAATGATACTTTACAGTATGTATGGTGATTTACGTTACATGCTCCTATTTGTCACCAAGTTGCCATGAATGACATATCTAAGAGCCTATGTGTAAAGATGGCACTAACACAGGATGCTGTGGATGTCTAACTCTCCCTCCATTACATGACGGCTGTACCCATTGCTCTATCGCCTGACATTTTAAACCCTTTTAGCTGGTCCTTCTTTATCCATGTAGTTACATTTTTCATTTATTTTCAATGTGAGCACTTGAGGCAATAGCACTTAACACATTTGAAATGGGAATAGGAACCCTCAGTCATTGTTCACAGGTTTTCCTTGAGCTTGCACAATTTGCTCTTCTAAATGTACAACAAGTTACAACAGTTATATTTTACTTTACAAGTTGTACTGAACTCACTTAGGTCACCAGGGGTATGATTTAACGTGTGGAATGGGCTATTGTAGGGGTAATATCCAGTATAGTCTTACTTTTTCACCTCTTTATTTGCATTCCGTCTCAGACCTCTTGCTTTAATTAGTAAATCCAGGGATTTAAGTGGGCCGGGTCCTGCCGGTGCTCAGCACCAGCCGCTCTAATAAGCAGGTGCTGAGACGGGTCCCTATCGGGCTCTCCATTTTTACCCTCGCCATCAGGGTGAGAAAAAAAATCTTAGCTCTGCGGCAGTACCAGTACCACCCTTCACTGCCTGTGAAGTAACTTCAAAGAGACTCGTTATAGTTCTTTCACAGTCTCATCATGTCAGAACTGAAGCATTTTCATCAATATATACAACGAAGCTACAGTTGTTGCTTATTTATCTTATGCAACTAACACCCATTGGCAAAGCCAATAGTCTTCACTTGTTGTAGGTGTAATGGTACTTGTATTATATATCTGGATGCAATGACAGAAGCAGCAAAATGCCTGTAGGGCGGCACACTACGCTATGCACAGATTTTTAGCTTACCTGTTTTTTAAGCCATGCCCTTAATTACATCAGCCACACCCCTTTGAGAACCCCCCCACCCAGTTTTTTCACCCCACTTGAAGCCACGAGTAAACCTAGACAGAAATCTGAAGCAACTGAATTTCAGTAGAGTCTGTTGGATCACTATCATCAATCCCCTAGAGTGCTCCCATTCTTTTTTTCTTGGTCAAGATAGTAAAGTCGGCAAAAACAATATGGGACACCCCTTTCTCTGAATCCATTGGCAGTTCCTAACAGGATGTGGGGTTCTGGAAGAGACGAACCACTCCACAGGTAGCATTTACCAAGGAAACCAACTCTGCTGAACAGTTCCAGCAAAACTCCAGCAGATCTCCTGCAGGATTGCTGAAGCTGAGATTTACACTGACGAGGCCTTGATATAGTCCCCTTGAAAAATCTAATGATTTAAAAGACCAGCCTTTCCTAACACCAGGATTACATGCAACAGGGGCTGCCCTAATCTCCAGAACCTGGGGCCAATAAACAATATAGCAGCTACAATGGTTCAGGGAAGAAACTTATTAACAGAAAATATATCTAAGCACCCTACAAAAATGATATATTATAGAACATTAGTGTTATTCAATACCACAGTAAAAGAGACCAATAATTTATGAAAATTTGAAAAATAAAGGAGGTACCCACAATAAAGTATTCTCAAAGAGCTTTTTGTTATTGAAATGATTTTTTATAAAACATGAAAAATGTTAAAACCAGTACAAACATACAAATGGTGCTCCTAAAGTTACACATAACAGACATATAATAATACAAATCACAGTTTAAACAGAAAACAAACACAATGGCAGTGGAAAAAGTATACAAAAACTTTTGTCCGATATGTAACAGGAATGATGATACATTAAATGTGTCCTCTTAACTTGCCAGAGGGAACATCAATGGCGTTTCGACCTTATCAATTTATTAGGTAATCATCAGGACAACAAGCAATATTCAAGACCAACCATCAAATACCAAAATTATCAATGCCATTAACGGGCGGAGAGCACCGAGTACTTCCCATGAAGAATATTTCTTCCTTTGTGAATTCCTATTGCGAATCACTAGAGCTTTGGATGCGGTCCGGCAAGTATTGATAATTTGGGCCCTGAATTCAGTTCTCAGTTACTGGGATAATTGTGGCAACGCTCGGTATTGGAACTACGGTTCCTAGAATTTTTCTGTGAAGTTGAGGCATTTAAACAAACTTTGATTTCACACGAAATTAGACTTTGCATGGTGAAATTGTTGCACTTTGTTGGTGTAAGTATAATCCAATCAAATGCCTAAAACTGTAAATAAATCTGATGGATTTGCGTATCGTTATAGTTTTTTAAACAGAATAAACCACCCAATTAGAACTGATACCGAGGCAGGCTCTATGAAAAAGGACATTGTCTAATAAAACACCTGGGCGGCATCTGCTGAAATATAGCATCTCCAGCTGTTCATGACAGTTACACACCTTTGTAGCAGACACTGGAAAGCATCATCTCGTCTCCTATGCTACCAATGTTTGTAGTACTTCAGCATTGCACATTATTTGTTAAATAATTCATTTTCATATTACCGTAGTCAGTAAAATCGTCTAATGTTTAAACTCTATTTCTATGGATGAGTAGACATCATCCAGATGAATACAGGATTTCCTTTCACTTGAAGTCAAACAAGTGTAGTCATAAATAATATTATACATATTCTGAACAAGCGGCATGGTTCATTTAAGTAAAGACGTTTACCTGAAGCAAAAGAATAAACTGAGGAAAGCGTTGGATTGGTTTCATCATTAAACCATAGAGAGTAATTCGATCAAGGCTGGATTCCTGGCACTGCTGTTATAAAAAAAAACACACGTACAACATTTGACTGGAATGTTATTTACAATAAATATTGTACTATCGCAAACCAAGTAAACAATCCTAATAAATTGACATAATACTGATCAAAAATGCATTTAATATGGAAAAAGTAAGAAATGACAAAGAAGCCCCCGCATTTAATTTCCTGCCAGCCTTCAGTATATAGCATTGCCATAACTCTCTCAACAGCAGCCATTTCATTTATTTACCTTTCTTATGCATTACAACCAAAAGGGCTGCATTAAATGTACAACATTGTACACACACTCGAGTTTACAGAGGTCACACAGCCTTGTTGTTATGACCCCTTGCTTCATGGGTACCGTGTCACCTGGAATGGCATTATATCAAAACATAATAATCCCTGACAAACCGAATAGGTCTTAATTTAATATGTCAAGACATGGAAACACGGGTATTCACAGATGTTTATTAAACGCATTGCATGGGCAAATGTTGTTGCACATTAAATACTGTCCTGTTGGCTTTGCTACTATTATGAAAAAACTAGCAAAACATAATGCTTTCAGAACAGGATGCATATTGGAGAAAAAATCTGAATGTGACAGCGGGATGATTGTAAGTATGTATTAGTATTTGTAAAGAGAAATATGGCTTAAGAGCAATAGAGCACTGAGTGGGGGCATGATCCCTGGGAAGATGCAATCATTGGCGGAAGGTTGAGGGGAGACTGTTAAGAGCAGTGGTCCTTGAAAAGGTGTTGGTGCCGATCTGATGTAGATAGGGATGCGATTTCGATCCTGGGAAGAGAAAAGGAGAAGGCTTGCCTCTTGTTTTTTCCTTCTTGCAAGGTTGTGTCTTCGTTCAACTGATATCCATGCCCCTGTTCTGGCGTTGTGCCCCAGATCCGGCTAGTTTTTTTGACAAGCTATGGTCTTTCTATTGAGGGCTTTATAAATGATACAGCTAGTCTTGAAGATGATCTGGTCTTAAAGGAGGAGTGAGTGTAGATATTCCAACATGAGGTACTGCGGTTGAATTTCTTTGAACTCTTGATGAGCCATGCTACTGCATACTGTAGGATACCACTCAGTGATGCTAGAGAGGCGTTGAGCATGGCGTTGCTGAGCATGGCGTTGGCTCGATCCAGATGAGAGAGGACTAAGGCGTGAACAATTGTGTCTTGTATGCATCAACCAGGAGAAACAGCTTCACTTTCTTCTAGAGAGAGACTGGAACCAAGCTGTGTTGGTCTTCGTGGTGAAGAGTTGCTTGAACGAGAGGACTGTTTCAAGGGTGAATACCAGAGATTTTACATGGTCTGCCAGCTGGGGTGGTTTGGTCTAATAGGCTTTGATTGGTGAGCCAGGCTTGAATCTGGGGTGGATTGGTGCTGTTGGCAAATAGGATTAATTCACTCTTTGTGGGGTTTAGCTTCAGGAAGAAAGCTATTATCTAAGATTGGGTATGCTCAAGGCAACATTTGAGTGTCTGTTATTGGCTTAGGTAGATAGATATCATCTGCATAGTTATGGATCTAAATTCTGATGCCTGCAAAACAGGATCTGAGATATTCCATCTATGAGAGGGGATGGAGCCTTGGGGTACTTCACTGACGGGGAGTTTCCTCTTGATTTTATGGAACCTACTTGAATGATCTGGTGCTGGCTGGTGAGATTAGAGTTGAACCATTTCAAGATAGTGTCTGAAAATCTTATGTATGTTTTTAGGCATTGATCAGAGCTGTATTGTGGATAGTGGCAAATGCTGTAGAGAGGTCAAGAAGGACAGGAAGGTTGGGATCGTTCATGTCGTAGTGTACTTGGTGTGCGGCTTCTCAGTACTGCATCATGGTCTGAAACATGATTGCCAGTCCAGTAGGTTATTCTTGCTGATGTGCACCTGTAGCTAGGTGGCAGCTGCTTTCGCCCTGATTTTCCCTATGAATGGAAGGTGAATAATAGGGCAAAGGTTGGAGAGGTTGGCTGGGTTTTAGCACTTGAGCACCTGACCCACCTTAAGGGCATCATAGAATGTTTCCCGGCATAGGAAAGCATTGAGAATGTGGAAAATGGATACTAGGGCCTCTCGTAGCAATTTGGTGATAGAAGAAGAAAGTGTGTCATCTTCATAGGAGGTTGCCTTGGTAGGCTTTAGGATAATGGGAAAGGTCCCCATGTAAAACTGGATTGAAGGAGCTCCACTTGTATATAAAGCTATGGGGGATGGCTGGAACTTAGGGACTGTTCAAATGGTAATGATTTTTTATCGGAGTTTATTGATCTTCTATGTGAAAAAGAGGTTGATGGCATTGCATTTGTTGGCAGATTGTATGTTCTGGCAGAGGACTGGTGCAGTGTTGATAACCTTGATGAGGGCTTTGGTTATTTTGCTGATGGCGCTCTTCTGGTAAGAGACCTTAGCTGTGATGATGAAGGATCAGTGATTAGAGTAGAGTGTACTTAATAGGGTGAAGTCATCCGCATATTTTGATCTTTTGCATTTCTATTCCTGTTTTTGTATGGTATGTTTATTTTAGTAGCCTCTTTAGTGTACCAGGGTGCTGAGGGTTTAGGCTTGGTGAATCTGGTTTTCAGTGGGTTTAGTGTTCAACATGACTTCAACATTGTGCTGTAGATGCCAGGGAGAGTATTGCTATATGTGGTGAAATTGATGTGTCCTTGCAGGTTATTTAGTTCTTCTTGGATATTTCTTGATGGATATCCTTGATAGAACAGAAGATTTGTTTTGCTCTTCTCAGCGGTCTTTTACGCTGAGATGTAATATATGCGATGGTGAAAAGGATGGTGAAGTAGTCGGGAAAGTCCAGGGCACATTAGAGAACACTGCTAGGAAGAGAGCCAGTGTGAAGTGATTGGAATGGGTTGAGTTATTGAGGAGATGTTTGATATCCAGTGGGTTCACAAGTTTGTAAACAACTTACTTAATGTATTTCGTATTGGAGTTACCAGGGACTTTGAAGTCTCGAAGGAATATGGAGTGGAATTGTTGGATGGAGGTACAAGTGATGAGGTCTGAGATTTCTTCTAGGATGCGTTTGTTTGGTCCAAGTGGTCTCTACATTAGATGAAAGAAGGCTGTTTTGGAGGTTGAGAGCGGCAAGTGACAGGAAAGGAACTTGAAAGACGTAGGTGTTGTACAGTTGCTAAATGTACAGGGCCATGATATCCTTATAAGACTGCAAGTCCCATTCTTGTTTTGAGTGTGTGGTGTATGTGTTGGATGCTATAAACCTCACAGATAAAGGCATCCAGGATGTGTGTTAAGGTAGGGGTGACACAGGCTTCAGTGAAAAAGAGTGCATATAGTTTGGCTGGGTGTTAGACTTGGCATCTTTTGGCGTGTTTCCCCTGACTTTTGGCTTTCTGACCTCCTGGTTTTTTACTCTGTTTTTGCTGGTGTAATGAGTCTGCGCACTTTCCTCACTGCTGTCCAGTGGGAAAGTGCCAGTGCTCCTGTATAAAATGTGTATGGATTGGTATTTCCATGATTGGCCTATTTGATCTATGTGTCAGTCCCTTGTAAAGTGCACTGCGAGTGCCAGGGCCTATAGATCAAATGCTGTTGGTGGGCTGCAGCACTGGATTGTGCCACCCACGCAGACAGCCCGTAAAGTGTAACTCGGGCCTGCCATTGCAGAGCCTGCGTGCAGCCTGGGGCTGCCATGTCGACTTGGCAAGTGCACACACTTGCAAGTCCCTAAACCTTCCCTTTTCTACATGTTAGTCACCCCTAAGGTAGGCCCAAGGTACCCCTGTGGGCAGGGTGCATTGTATGTGAAAGGTAGGACATGCCCTGGTGTGTGTGGCATGTCCTGATAGTGAAATACAGCCTACTTCGTTTTCACTATTGCAAGGCTACCCGTTCCCCATAGGCCAGAATGGGCAGTTTTGATTATTACAGCTTATAATCCTAACTGACCCAGGGAACATGGTAGAAATTCGAGTTTAGTATGCCTGGACTCAGAATGATAAAATGCATCTTTTAGTGAAGTTGGTTTTAACATTCCGTGTTCGAAAATACCACTTTTAGAAAGTGGGTATTTTCTTGTCTATCCATCCAAGCCTGCCTCTGCTAGGTTGTGTATTCCTTGTCTGGAGTGTGAGTGACAGGGGCTGGGGGATGCCAGGAGACAGGGTGAGTCAGCACAGGGCTGAATAGCAAGATCTACATGTAGATGGGTGGGAGGAGTACACCTGGGACCTGAATAGGGCTGGGCCTTCCCTCCACAATGCTGGCTCCACCTCCTGTGGTGCGTCTGATGTCCCTGGCCTGCACCCTGAAAGGAAATACGGAGGCTTGTCAACAAAGTGCTCCAAGACTGACCAGAACTGGTTTGGGCCAGGCAAAGGCCTCTCTGCATTCAGAGAACAAAGGAATTTGGTCCACACAACGCCACAGTTGGTCCACACAAAACCGCAGTTCTGGAGTGGCACCGGGTGCAGCAGCCTTTGGGACCAAGACCACTGGGCTGGCCCAAGGACTGTTGGAGGGCTCAATCACCCCTAACGCCAACATCTTAGAGACCTCCTCCTTGATGCTGGCCCTGACCCGGTCAGTCAACCTGTAAATCTTGTGCTTCACAGGAGGGCTGTCACCAGTGTCCACGTCATGGGTACACCAGTGAGTAACACCGGGGGTCAGAGAGAACAGTGGGCGAACTGTCCCAGCAACTGGTGACAGTCCCCTGCTGCTCCTGAGTCAGAGTAGGGGAGAGGATCACACCCTCTACTGACCCATCATGCTCCTTGGTAGACAGGAGGTCAGGGAGAGGCTCACTCTCCTCTTCCACCCCATCATCTGTCGCCAAGAGCATACTCACTTCGGACCTCTCGAAGTGGGGCTTGAGGCGGTTCACGTGAAGGACCCTCAAAGGGTTCCTTGGAGCCTGCAAATCCACCAGGTAGGTGACGTCACTTTTGCGCTCCACCACCTCATATGGCCCAGTCCACTTGTCCTGCAAGGCACAAGGTTCCACTGGGGCCATGACCCACACTTTTTGCCCAGGTTGAAATTCGACCAGAGTGGCATTCTGGTCATACCATCTCTTCATTTCTTCCTGGCTTGCTTCTAGGTTCGCCTGAGCGAGTTTCCTGAAGCGGGCAGTTTGGTTTCTAAAGGCCAGCATGTAGCTAAACACATCCTGGGGTGCGCCGTCACCAGGACTGACGTGCACCCCATCCCCAGAGCTGATGAGCTCATTGATCGGTTGGGAGCTGCCCGGTTCCTCAGCACGTTTGATCTAACGTCTGGGTACTGGCAGATTGCCTTAACCAATGGGGCCAAGGAGAGATCAGCATTCTCAACCCCAGAAGGTCATTACCAATTCCGGGTGATGCCCTTTGGGTTGAAGAATGCCCCTGCCACCTTTCAGAGGTTGGTCAATCAGGTGTTGGCTGGGCTGGAGGATTTCAGTGCCGTCTACTTGGATGACATTGCTGTGTTCAGTTCCAGCTGGGAAGAATATTTACAGCACCTTGAGAAAGTGTTGAGGGCGCTGCAAGGTGCAGGCCTCACGATCAAGGCCAGTAAGTGCCAGATCGGGCAGGGTTCTGTGGTGTACTTGGGACACCAGGTAGGAAGCGGCCAGGTGGCACCCCTACAACCCAAGATTGACACCATTCTGGCTTGGGAGCCCCCAAGACCCAGACAGAGGTGAGAGCCTTCTTAGGTCTCACCGGCTACTATAGGAGATTTGTTAAGGGGCTATGGCACCATCGTTGCCCCCTTAACAGAGCTGACTTCTAAGAAGCAGCCCAGGAAAGTGATCTGGACTGAGTCCTGCCAGAAAGCTTTTGATGCCCTTAAGGCAGCCATGTGCACGGCGCCCATGCTCAAGGCACCTGACTTCTCCAAGGAATTCGTCGTGCAGATTGACGCTTCAGAGCATGGTGTGGAGCGGTGCTCTCACAACTGAACGAAGAGGGCCTGGATCAGCCTGTAGTCTTCCTTAGCAGGAGACTACTCCCCAGGGAACAGAGGTGGAGTGCCATAGAAAGGGAAGCCTTTGCTGTGGTCTGGGCACTGAAGAAGCTGAGACCATACCTGTTTGGGACTCACTTCCGGGTTCAGACAGACCACAGGC
This sequence comes from Calotriton arnoldi, assembly GCA_963921515.1. Taxonomy (NCBI): domain Eukaryota; kingdom Metazoa; phylum Chordata; class Amphibia; order Caudata; family Salamandridae; genus Calotriton; species Calotriton arnoldi. The sequence goes on along the minus strand of CAWUFW010005801.1, from coordinate 1,196,402 downwards.
CCCTCAGATGGTTGATGCAAATGAGGGGTGAGAACCCAAAACTGCTGAGGTGGTCCATCTCCCTACAGGGAATGGACTTTACGGTGGAACACCGTCCTGGTACAGAACACGCCAACGCAGATGGTATGTCCAGGTTCTTCCGCCTTAGTGAAGAGAACTCCAATGGGGTTGGGTAGTTCTCCCTACTTTCAGCTGGAGGGGACATGTGTTAGACTTGGCATCTTTTGGCGTGTTTCCCCTGACTTTTTGCTTTCTGACCTCCTGGTTTTGACTCTGTTTTTGCTGGTGTAATGATTCTGCGCACTTTCCTCACTGCTGTCCAGTGGGAAAGTGCCAGTGCTCCCGTATAAAATGTGTATGGATTGGTATTTCCATGATTGGCCTATTTGATCTATGTGTCAGTGTAAGGGGGGGGCTCCTATTCGGGGATTCACGGTCAGTAAGGAGGCCAGATAGGAGTATTGTACAGCGAGTTGTTTATTTGTCAAGCACAAGTATGGTAAAGTCCTCTGGTAGGGCTGGTGCCTTCGTTTGTTCTCTCTCCGGCTTCCCCCCTTGGTGCCTCTGGGTTCGTAACCGTGTCCTGGCGTCGCAGCAGGTCCGCGATCTCGTCACCGGTAGACGTCCAGGCCCAGGAAAATAAAGACAAGAACACCACGTCAGGGGGATAACGGGACGCTGTTAACACAGGGGAGCGGGGAGTGAAGGAGGAGTCACCTGTGACCACCGACACCGTGAAGCTTCGAGTGTGACCACCCTCGCTTCACCGCCCTCCCCTACCCGTGCCCTGAAACCCCTGTAGTCTTGCCCGTACCTTTGTAAGCCACCCTCCTCCTGGAGGGTGGCTGGGCGGAACTACGGTACCGTTGGCCTCCTGGCTTGACGTCTTCCGCGGCGTCCGCTACTTCTGGCTCTGCTTCTCTCCGTCCGTCCGATCCTCTGAATTCCTCACCTCCGGCTCTCCTCTCGCCCGGGATTCTCCTTCCGCATACATGCGGGAGCAGACTCCTCTTGTTCCGTCCGATCGGTCTCCGGATTGGACGGCCGCGTCACAGCGTCAGTGGCCACTCCTCCGAGGTTCCTTCCGAGGCATTCTTGTTAAAGGGCTCCAGACCCGCCTGTATAGAAGGCAACAGCAGGGCGTTAACCCCTTCCTCTGGCTGGTCCGGACTCCCGATATCCTCGACCTCCTGACACATGCCCCCTTAAGAGTCCCCGATCGGGGACTGTGGAAAACGTGACAGGTAGTCGGCATTGCCCTGCTCACTACCCTTACGGTGGAGTACCTGGAAACGGTACGGTTGTAGTGCCAGAAACCACCGAAGGACCCGATCGTTGGAGCCCTTATTCCTCTGTAACCAGGTGAGCGGAGCATGGTCTGTGTACAACAGAAAGGAACGCCCTTCTAGGTAGTATTTTAGCTTCTCTATACTCCACCTGATGGCCAAGCACTCCTTCTCGATTACGGGATACGCCTTTTCTCTGGGGAAGAGTTTCCTGCTGATGTACAACACAGGTCTTTCTAGCCCCTCCTCGTCTAGCTGTGAGAGAACAGCCCCTATCCCCATCCCGTCTGTCTGAAGGATGAAAGTTTTCTGAAAGTCAGGTGTTAGCAGAAAAGGGGAGGTGGTTAACGTGGTTTTCAGGGACTGGAAAGCCAACAGCTCTCCGGTGGTCGGTGTCTTAAGACGACTGGGAGCGATGTCTTTCTTAAGCAGATCTGTGAGGGGGCAGCAGTGTCAGAAAAAAGGGGTATAAAGCGCCTATAATACCCCACCAACCCTAAAAGGCCCTTAGTTCTTTTCTTGTGGTGGGATACGGGGTGTCTTGGATAGCCCTGACTTTTTCGCTCTGGGGTTCAATCAAGCCCTTTCCTAACACGTACCCCAGGTACTTCACCTTTTGATATGCGAACCTGGACTTCTTAGCGTTAACATGCAGGTTCGCCAGCCGTAATTCTGTAAGAACGGCCGATAAATGGGATAGGTGTTCTTCCCAGGTCTTACTAAACACGACAATATCGTCTAGGTATGCTGACGAATATTCGAGATGTTCTTTGAGTAGAGCGTCCATCAGCCTTTGGAAGCTGGCTGGGGCGCCATGTAGGCCAAACGGTAGGACTGTGAAGTGAAATAAGCCGTCTGGAGTGGAAAAGGCCGTTTTCTCTTGGTCCCTTGGGTGTAGGGGGATCTGCCAATAACCCTTGGTGAGGTCGATGGTGGTGATGTAACGAGCCTCACCAAGGCACTCGATTAATTCGTCGACCCGCGGTAAAGGGTACCCGTCCTGTTTAGATATCCGGTTCACTGCCCTGAAGTCAATGCAGAACCGGATACTACCATCTGGCTTCGGGACCAGAACGATCGGTGAACACCAATTGCTTTTGGAGGGTACCACCACCCCTAGGGCCAACATATCGGCTACCTCCTTTTCAGGGCCGCCCTACGTGCCTCAGGAACCCGATAGGGTCTTTGTTTGACAACAGCCCCGCAATGGTAGGTATTGTATGGGTTGCTAGGGTGGTTCTACCGGGCTGATTTGAGAAGACATCAGAAAATGACTGTAGGAGATCCCCTATTTGTTTTGTCTCCTGGGGCTCTAAATCAGGACTAAGAAGGGTGTCTGTCACTGTGGTCATAGAGGGAGTAGCAAGAGAAACATTACAGGGCTTTTTAGGGACAGGCCCTAGCCATTTTTTCAACAGGTTTACGTGGTACATCTGGCTCTTCCTAGGGGTGAGCTGTAACACGTAAATAGTGTTTCCGACCCTACGTACCATCTCATAGGGTCCTTGCCATTCCTTCCGGAGTTTGTGGCTGGATGAAGGAAGGAGAAGTAGGGCCCAGTCCCCAGGTTTTAGCTCTCTCCACTTCTTACCCTTATCGTATTGAAGTTTTTGTTGGGTCTGAGCCTTTTCTAGGTTCATGGGCTAATGTCCTCAGTTTACATAGCCGCGTCTTGAGCTGGTTGGCGTATTCCAACAAGGCTTGGGCCTCAGATACCCCTTGTTCCTCCCAACTCTCCTTTGTGATTTCAAGAAGAGTGCGTGGTTTTCTCCCGAACATTAGTTCAAAGGGGGAGATCCCTAAACTGCTCTGGGTAGAGCTACGAATCACAAACAGGGCTAAGGGCAACAACTGATCCCAGTTCCTCCCATCCCCGCTCAACAGTTTCTTTAAAGTGAGTTTCAAATTACCGTTCCACCAGACCGTCGGTCTGGGGGTGGTACACCGAGGTTTTGATATGTTGGATGCCTAGTTCTTTACATACCTCCCTCATTAAATGGGAGACAAAGGGTGTGCCCTGATCGGTTACCAGTTCTCTTGGAAACCCCATCCTTGAAAACACCTCTATCACCCTCTGAGCTATAGTGGTGGTTGTGGCTGTTCGCAGTGGAAGGGCTTCAGGGTAACGAGTGGCATAATCAACCAACACGAGGACGTATTGGTGACCCTTGCTGGATTTAGGGAGAGGCCCAATGAGGTCCATACCTACTCTTTCGAAAGGACGGCCTATAATGGGTAGGGGCTGTAGAGGTATCTTGGGAGGAACATAAGGATTCCTCCGTTGGCAGATGGTGCATTCCTGGCAATACTTCTTAGTTTGGAGATATATGCCAGGCCAATAGAAAGAACCCAGTATTGCTTGGCTAGTTTTCTCTGCCCCTACATGACCAGCGAGAAGATGTGAATGTGCGAAAAATAGGATTTGTTCCCTAAAACTGGTGGGGACTATTAGCTGTGGTTCGGCTTCCTTCTTGGCAAGGCGATAAAGGAGACCGTTTTGTTCCAAGAAACAAGGATAAGTGCGTTGGGGTCTGTTTCTTGTTTCTTGTGCTCCTTGCCATGCGTGTCTGAGGGAGGCGTCGTTTAGCTGGGCTATTCTAAAGTTGTTATCAATGGCCCAGGGCTCCGAGGTCAAAAAAGAGTGTTGTGAGGACCTGGGTCTGCTACGCCTACGCCTAGAGCATGGGAGAGAAGGATAGCAAAGGAAGGATTATCGACCCCCAAGATCAGTGCCTCAGGAAGGGTAGGGAGCACCCCTTCGGTGACCGAGGTGCTTTTTCCTGTCCTAGTCTGTATGGACAGCTGTGCTGTTGGGTACTCCCTGATGTCTCCGTGTACACAACGAATATTGACTGTCTTCTCTGGTATCATAGCGGTGGCGGGGACTATGTCTTCTCGGGCTAAGGAGTGCTTGCACCCTGAATCCAAAAGAGCAGTTACCTCCCGGTTGTTCACTATCAAACTCACATAGTAGATGTGCCCTGTCTCCTGGGCAAAGAGGACGGAACGAGGAGCATAACTGACATCCATTGGTTCGTCTTCACCCTTGTCCCTTCTCTTCCTACAGAAGCGGGCTATGTGTCCCCACTCGCCACATTCGAAACATTGAGGACCAGTTGGAGTTGTGCTGTCGGGTCTTACAGCCCTGGTTCTAAACAGGTCCGGGGTTACCTTCATCGGTTTCTTATCATACTTCGGGGCTACGGCCCCCCTCAGGGGCTTCTCTGGCTCCTTTACTAAGGGACGACTTTGTGCCCTGACATAGGAGGTGGCCATTTCAAAGGCGTGCTCTAAGGTCAGGCCTGCATGCTGCCTAAGCCACCTTTGGGTACCATAGGGTAGGGCCTCGAGGAATTGCTCCAGATAGATTTTGCTCATTACGTCTTTCATAGTGGACTCCTGGGGTTTTAGCCAATGATCCGCAGCGTCCTTGATCTTGTAGAAGAGGGTTTTCGGGGTGTCACCTGTGAGGCCGTGTTCTTGTCTGAAGTGGAGACGGTGGGTTTCGTCATCCACGCCCAGGCGGTCCAGGATGTACTGCTTCACTGTACCATATACCGCGGTACCATCCTTATTGACGACCTGGTAAGCTGCTTGGGCTTCGGCCGTAAGGAGGGGGGCCAGGTAGAAGGGCCAGCGGTCCGCCGACCACCCACTAGCCCTGGCGGCCCTTTCAAAGTTCAGGAAGAAAGAAACGGCATCCTCCCCAGGTACGTATTTCTGTAGGGGGACTACAGTACCCGGGGGAGCGGGACTCCTTCCCTGTCCGGCTCCCATAAGCATATGGTTCTGTCCTTCTGCCAACTTAACCATCTGGTCGGCTTGTTGTTGGATGGCCATCGTGAAAGCGGCTCGGTCCATCTCGGCCTGGCTGGAGCTCCTCTCGATGGCCCACTCCAGCTTGGCCTGGCCTTCCTTTAACTGGTACACCAGGTTCTCCATCGTGTATCGAGGAGGTTTATACCCGTATTCTCCACCACTTTGTAAGGGGGGGGCTCCTATTCGGGGATTCACGGTCAGTAAGGAGGCCAGATAGGAGTATTGTACAGCGAGTTGTTTATTTGTCAAGCACAAGTATGGTAAAGTCCTCTGGTAGGGCTGGTGCCTTGGTTTGTTCTCTCTCCGGCTTCCCCCCTTGGTGCCTCTGGGTTCGTAACCGGGTCCTGGCGTCGCAGCAGGTCCGCGATCTCGTCACCGGTAGACGTCCAGGCCCAGGAAAATAAAGACAAGAACACCACGTCAGGGGGATAACGGGACGCTGTTAACACAGGGGAGCGGGGAGTGAAGGAGGAGTCACCTGTGACCACCGACACCGTGAAGTTTCGAGCGTGACCACCCTCGCTTTCACCGCCCTCCCCTACCCGTGCCCTGAAACCCCTGTAGTCTTGCCCGTACATTTGTAAGCCACCCTCCTCCTGGAGGGTGGCTGGGCGGAACACGGTACCGTTGGCCTCCTGGCTTGACGTCTTCCGCTGCGTCCGCTACTTCTGGCTCTGCTTCTCTCCGTCCGTCCGATCCCTCTGAATTCCTCACCTCCGGCTCTCCTCTCGCCCGGGATTCTCCTTCCGCATACATGCGGGAGCAGACTCCTCTTGTTCCATCCGATCGGTCTCCGGATTGGACGGCCGCGTACAGCGTCAGTGGCCACTCCTCCGAGGTTCCTTCCGAGGCATTCTTGTTAAAGGGCTCCAGACCCGCCTGTATAGAAGGCAACAGCAGGGCGTTAACCCCTTCCTCTGGCTGGTCCGGACTCCCGATATCCTCGACCTCCTGACAGTCAGTCCCTAGTAAAGTGCACTGCGAGTGCCAGGGCCTATAGATCAAATGCTGTTGGTGGGCTGCAGCACTGGATTGTGCCACCCACGCAGACAGCCCGTAAAGTGTAACTCGGGCCTGCCATTGCAGAGCCTGCGTGCAGCCTGGGGCTGCCATGTCGACTTGGCAAGTGCACACACTTGCAAGTCCCTAAACCTTCCCTTTTCTACATGTTAGTCACCCCTAAGGTAGGCCCAAGGTACCCCTGTGGGCAGGGTGCATTGTATGTGAAAGGTAGGACATGCCCTGGTGTGTGTGGCATGTCCTGATAGTGAAATACAGCCTACTTCGTTTTTCACTATTGCAAGGCTACCCGTTCCCCATAGGCCAGAATGGGCAGTTTTGATTATTACAGCTTATAATCCTAACTGACCCAGGGAACATGGTAGAAATTCGAGTTTAGTATGCCTGGACTCAGAATGATAAAATGCATCTTTTAGTGAAGTTGGTTTTAACATTCCGTGTTCGAAAATACCACTTTTAGAAAGTGGGTATTTTCTTGTCTAACCATCCAAGCCTGCTTCTGCTAGGTGGTTTATTCCTTGTCTGGAGTGTGAGTGACAGGGGCTGGGGGATGCCAGGAGACAGGGTGAGTCAGCACAGGGCTGAATAGCAAGATCTACATGTAGATGGGTGGGAGGAGTACACCTGGGACCTGAATAGGGCTGGGCCTTCCCTCCACAATGCTGGCTCCACCTCCTGTGGTGCGTCTGATGTCCCTGGCCTGCACCCTGAAAGGAAATACGGAGGCTTGTCAACAAAGTGCTCCAAGACTGACCAAAACTGGTTTGGGCCAGGCAAAGGCCTCTCTGCCTTCAGAGAACAAAGGAATTTGGGATATAAATATTGGGGCCCTGACCCCATGAATTTAGATCTCGCTGGAATCAAGGAACTTGCCAAGAAGAAGAGCTGGAGAACTGCTAGGAGGAGTACTACCCCTTTGCTGAGTTGTTGCCTTGTTGGGTTGGCCTGCAGTTGCTGCTTCTGTCTTGGGCAGTGAAAGGACTGGACTGAACTTTCTATTACTTGTGCGGAGAATCTCCAAGGGCCTGGAACCGAGCTGGCCTCCTGTTAAGAAGTCTCAGGGCCTGCAAAGACTTCACAACCCTCTGGGTACCGCTTCTGGAACGCTGTTTCAGTTGCCACAGAGGAAGGGAACCGCAACCGACTCCGTCAACCGAATCCATCCCTGACCGGTGACCTGTTTGCACCGCAGACCGCATCGCCCCGCTTCGCATCGCAACCCTAATCTCACCGTAGGCGACAGCCGACGCCGTCAACACCGAGCCGCTGCTTGCACCGTGACCTGTGGGCACCGCAGTCCGCATCGCATCGCTTCACTGAACCAGCCGGACCAGACCGACGCTGTCGCTGCAACTGGCTCAACAGTCGTGACCGCATCGCATTTGGGGCACCGCTCGCACGTCTGCGACGCACCGCTCCGACTCGCACCGCTGTCCGACGCCAGCTCCCGCACTCCGGCTTGGTCGCCTGCATCGCAACCTGTCAGCACCGCATCGCACACCGTCTCGCCCTGCACCGCACGCCTTGGACTCACCGACTCCGTCTGCACGATGCTCATCGAGCCGCTGCCTGCACCGCATCGAGGGACACCGCACCTTGCACCGCTCTGCTTTGCACCGCAACCGCGACGAACGCCGACCGGCTCGCACACTCCGTGCCCGCCACAACGAGAAAAGGTACTGTGACCGAGTCTGTTCACGACTCTGCTGGCCCGTATCGACGCGGTCAGCTGGAACTGTTAGATTCTGTGGTTTTCAGCATCGCGGTAGACTCGGACGGAGCTACCGACTCGTACGAACTTTGTTTTTGAACTATTCCTACAAAGAAGAAGTTATCTTGCAACGTAATCACTTTTAAAGTACTGTATTGTGGATTTTTATCATATTTGGTCTCATCTTGAGTATATACAAATATTGGTTATTTTTCTAAACTGGTGTGGTGTCCTTTTGTAGTGCTTTCATTATATTACTGTTGGTTATGTGCAAATGCTTTACACACTGCCTCTAAGATAAGCCTGACTGCTCATGCCAAGCTACCAAGGGGGTGAGCAGGGGTTATTTTAGGAGTGTAACTCCCTTATCCTGACTAGAGTGGTGGTTTCTGCCTGGCTTTGGCACATGCCCTAACCTACCAAAAATCCCATTTCTAACACTGGGTGATAATGTTGATGAAGTCTGGAGCATTTAAGAGTACAGAGTATGAATTGAAGAATAACTATTGAGTATATTGTGTTGTGTGATGGCTGTGTGTTCTATTGATGGGTATGTGGATATGGTTGGAGGCATTAGGTGTGCAAATTGGGTGTATGAGTTTGGTGTAGATATGAGCATGGAAATGGTGAGAAATGTGATTTCTGCAACGCACATAATGAAACTAGTTTACCTTGAACAAGAATCTTAGCCCTAGGTCCTTCCAGGTCAAGCAAGTAATGCATTGCTCTGTGTCCGCCCTTAGCTGGGGAGATGCAGGCAATGTGAAGTACTGAAGAGATGACTAAATTAAAAGAGGAAGATGGGGGCGTGGCCTGCAGCCGACTGAGGGAGTTGCCCAATTGCCGAGCTCAAATCTCCAATCAACCAGTGGCGGCTCGCAGAGCGAGTGTTGCGGGGCGGTGGGCGGGGGAGGGGCTGGGTGGGGGACAAGTGGAGTCAGACATACGACGGGCAGGAGTAAGGTAAGTAAATAAATAAATAAAACTATTTACCTTGCGCTCGCTGCATTGCCGAGTTGGCGATGCAGCGAGCGCAAGGTAAATAGTTGTATTTATTTATTTACTTACCTTACTCCTGCCCGTCGTATGTCCGACTCCACTACCCCCCCACCCAGCCCCTCCCCACCCCACCCCACCGCCCCGCAGCACTTCATCTGCGAGCTGCCACTGCAATCCACACAATCTGGCAAAATCTATACTTTTCGAGTGCACTTGCTCTTCTCCCTCATGTTCTCACTTTGTTGAGACAGCTGACAGAATTTGGAGCTGAAAATTGTGGTCCCCCCTGTCTCTAGGACTGCTGCCATCAAGGAAGCTAAAGCGGCCGTCTGCGCCTCATGAGTTGAGGCCTGGGTGCTGGCCGGCACTCCTATACTGCTGTATGGGCCCTGTCCAGGCCGCAATTGAACCTAGAGAGTCTGCTGGGCTCTGTGCACGGGAGCACCCATCCTTGTAGTTGGACGCTGCTGCCCCTTGTGGATTAAAGCATCAGAGGCTGTAGCCTGCGTCTGACGGGACAGGTGGTGAGGTGGAGCAGCGGGCCTGATCGGCCAGGAAGGTGTGGGGTGACTGGTGCATCGAAGGCACGTCTGAGGGCCTTCCGCCCTCGCTAAAACGGGGATCAGGTTCACGGAGCCCATATTTGTTTGGGGGCTGTGGGATTGCACGGGGAGCTAATGAGGGTGTAGCAGCTGACTTGGCAGGGGTCGGGAGGTGCCCTGAGTAACTTTCTAGCAGACGAGGCCCGTTACGCCTAGTGCCTGACGGGGCCAATGCTGTGCAGTGCAGGACTGAGTGGTCTGCGGCTCATCTGTTGGGGCAGGTGGAGTGTCTTCATAGTGAGTCCCTGTGGAGCTGTTCTGACAACCTGCTTTGACCTCACTTCTCTGCACATCCTCTTTCTTGACTTTATTGCCTGGACTATTGTGGCCCCTGCACTACTTCTGTGGTCTCGGGGCACATGCCACTCTTGAGATTGGGCCCTAGTTTCAGTGGAGGGACTGGCAGCGGGGTGGACTGAGGTGGAACAGCATGGATCCAGCTCCCTTCCTGTGGTTCCATATTACCCTGTGTTCCGTAAGTGTCTTCCTGCCAGACGCTATCTTGGCCTGTGGTGCTCTGTGACCAGATCTGTGGGCTGCTGATGAATTTCACTTGTGGTTGGAATTCACCCTAACCTTCCCTTTTGTAGTTGTGTTTGGGAGCCCAGTATTTGGGGCATTCAGTACTGTAGCCTGAGGTTGTTTGCTTGCAAGGCCTGCGGTCTGCTCATCTGGGGTAGTGGGAGGACCTGCATTCCTTGCAGCTCTCTATATCTTGGGCAAACTGGATCCTAATTGTAAACAAGAGAGGGAGTGAAGAGGTAAGTGGTGGACTCAGCCTCCTCTGTGTATCATGAAAAACCAAAGAGAATCCACCCTTGTAAACAGAATAGTAGTATCCTTCCTAGATCAGTTCAACGGTGTCAAGAACTGTGTGTCCCCTAAAGATGTATAGAAAAACACAATGTTTTGTTAAAATAACCATCACTCACCAAAAGGTCCCTTGGTGGCATGCTTCATCATCAGGTTCTTCCCGCCCCACTGCGGGACGGGCGTGCTACGACCGACGAAGACGTGGGAGCACTTAATAGTGAGATGATACTATGTGTAATGTGAGAGTGGAGGGGTCTGAGTGAATAAAGTGTGATTTAAAAAATACCTGGCTGTGTGGAAACTAGAATTTAATACTCCCTCTAGCGGGTATTGTTAAAAATGGGGAGTGGAGGATGTATGCTGTAATGGGCTACTACCTCCTTAGTCTACATGTTTCGAAGTCATCCCACTGGCTTCTCATCAGGACCAAAAAAGTGATCCCTACACCACTCTAATTAGAAAACAACAATGTGGTCTGCCTATTCAATATTGCAGAATGTTGTGCACATTCAAAACATGCACTTGTACTGTACCCAATTGGTATAGTCTCTTAAGTTAATCTGGAAGGATAAAGAAACAACATGGATAATTGCAGCAATATTATAATTGCAGGACCACATCACCAAACTTGTGGAAGGTCTCAGTAGTGATATATGTTTCACTAAGTGCACGAACGCTTACAAATTAAGTGGGTGCCGTGCTGCCCTTGAAAGTGACATACAATACAGTACTAGACACAACAACATATAACATAAAACACACACTCTATATTCATCTGTATTGCTGGTTTACAGATCCATGTTTTAGAATCTTGTGAACTCTTAGTTGTTTTATATATGCGGGTGAAATACATCGCAATGCCTCTACAAAATAAGGTATTTGAAAGAATAATATAGTTGACATACACTATTATTACCAAACTATAGCCCCATGTGCTGTTTTCACGGACAAGATGAAGTAGTTTGTTGAGAACTTGATGTGTGATTTGCTTGGTGCAGACTCTTTCTCCAAATGCGCCTGCTGCTTAATTACCACGATCGAGATACTGTGCTCCGGCTGGCTCGGGGGAAGGAAGCACTCTCCTATCAGGGCTCTCCAGGCTCTCTATTTTTCTGGACTTCACCATTAGAGTGCAGGAGGCTCGGCGTGCCTTTCGGTATGTAAAGGCTCTTCTACGAGACCACAAAAAACATTATGCCATGCTTTACTCTGCACGCCTCTGCTGCAGACTTAATGGGAAAATAACTGTGTTTATGTCACCGGCTGAGGCCCTCTGAGCAGTCAAGACCACATTTGGCACCCGAACGTGACATCGCAACACCAAGTCATCTACACTTGGTAGCGATGCTGGGCTCTCAGATGCTGCGGGACTGGACCCCTGAGCCCCTGCCGCCCTTTGCTTATTTGTCTATTGCCAACGCATGTGGCTACCATTGTGAGTCCTTCTGTTGAATGCTCTTTTCCCTGAGCTTCGTCTGACGCCTTCAGACCAACTATTCACTATTGGTATGTTTGTTGCTTCTTATCCTTTGTACCAACTTCTGTTTCACCCCCATGGGGTAAGCTAACCAAGGAATGCATGAATGCTCCTCTCACAGGGGTCCTCAATGGTGGGACAGTTTCCTGTGAGCACTCAGCTCTCCTTGAGCAATATGTGGGTGGGGTGGTAGGCTGCAATGTGTCTCCCCCTTGGTGCTTTGCACATTTAGCTTGTTAATGTTGAAGCACATTTGTAAGTTGCAATTTGTTTTTATGTTCTCAGGTCTGTTTTCTGTTTCAAGATGTACACTTATGATGGGAATGGTCGGTGTTTAAGGGGGGTTTTGTTAATGCCTAGGTTCCTGGCATGTTTATGCATATTGACTGCTGTTTGCTGATCAATCTATCTTTAGCTGACTGCTCATATGGGACTAACACACAGCTTGTTGAGCCCTCTCAGCCCTTCAGCTCAATTGGGCTCTTGAATATATCGTCTCCTTCATGCCTGAATATCACCATTTGCCAATAATAAAATTTATGTCACATTTATAACTTGGAACATGTGAGGTCTCAGTGATCTGCAGAAAAAGCGGAAGGCATTAGCCTACTTGACACATAATAATATACACATCGCACTGTTGCAGGAAACGCATATCAAGTCGCCGACTCCGATCCCCTTTGCAGGGTCTTGGGTTACCCCCTGGGGTATAGCCTAATTACTCAGCCTTCTCCTGCGGGGTGGTGCTTCGGGTTCGAAAGGGCCTCCTGTTCCGTCTGGTAGCAGAGGTCACTGATCCCCCGGAAGATCTTTTATAATACAATTGGTCATCGAGGGAAAGCGGTTCACCCTCATTAATACCTAGGGGCTCAATGTTGATGACCCAGACTTCGTTTGCACTATCTGGAGACACTGTTTAACATTGGCCCCCGGTAGCGTATTATGGGATGTAACCTTATACTTAACCGAGATATGGACTGTTCTAACCCTGAACCAGGGCCCACCAGGCTGCAGCCACTGCATTCTGTGACCTAATGAACCAAAATGATATGCTTGACCTATAGAGAATGCGCCACACTGGGGTTAAAGAGAGCATGCATACCTAAATGGTGCATGAATCCTGGGCTAGGCTGGATTACTGGCTGGGCACATCAAATGTCTGTGGCTGGGTTACACATAAAGAACACTTGCCTAGGACCCTATTGGATCAAACTCCGATAATACTCACACTCGCTCTACCTGCTTCTAGGCATACCACTTTTGAGTGGAAGCTTTCCCCTCAGGCACAGTTGGACTTGGTCTTTCGAACAGATATTCAGAGGGATATCATCAAATTCTTTTAAACTAATGAGGGCTTGGTGGAGTCGGTGGGGACGGTCTGTGAAACATACAGATTAGAGGGATGTGTATGTCCAAGCATTTCTTGGTCCGAGGGGACCTCCAGTATCAGTTGGATTTACTGGAGCTCCAACTCCGGCAGCTAGAGCATGACATAGAGGCGGGTTATCAGCTGTATCTGCTTGCAGAGCTTCAGATGACCCTTGTGTACCATAATGACTTAACAAACTGAGAGCATAAGCACTCACATAGATATGCTACCGCACAAGCCTATGGGGAGGGAGATAGGTCACTGGTGCATGTACTGTGCCAGCAGAGGCCCCCTTTGGTTGTTCCTCAACTGATATGAGACAATGGTAAGATGGTACTAGAAGCTGAAGACCCAATGAACGAATTTGCAGGCTAGTATGCTCACTTGTATGCCCCCCGGCAGACATGCATGCAGACAGGATACGCTGCCTACTTTAGTCGACTCACTCTGACTTGGCTAGAGGGGCCCTGTAGAGACTTCCTCACTGATCCCATAACATTAGATGAGATCACTGCTCCCATCAGTGGAATGCCCACTTATAAATCCTGGGGGGGACATGAGCTTCTGGCAGAATTCTACAAGGCCTTTTCAGTACTCCTTGCTCCTCAGCTCTTGCAGGTATATGAAGAAGCACTACGAATGGGGGTTCCTCACAGGAAAGTATTCTCATCACGCTCCTCAGCCAGACAAGCCTCCGGAGTGTCCGGACTCCTACTGGCCCCTCTCCTTAATATACACTGATGCAAAAATACTCGCTACGGTGCTAGCCAACCACTAATTCTTCTACTCCCTAACCTCGTCCTGCCTGACCAGGCCAGATTTTCATTCCAAGCCGCTCTACCTCTAATAATCTCCGCACACTCTTCGTCCTCCTCCACCAGCTAGAGAAGTAGTGACTGTCTTTCTTGACACCACCAAAGCTTTTGACTCCCTTGAATGGCCCTTTCTTTTTGCAGTCTTGCGCCGCATCGGGATCCCTGACTCTCACATGTGCTTGGTTCTGTTACTCTACGCCATCCTTCTGTTGTGAATCCATGTCAAAGGGCTGCCATCATACCCCATCCCTATTGGCAGAGGCACCCATCAGGGCTGCCCCTTATTACCCTTGCTTTATGCTCTGGCGACTAAACCCTTGGTTTTGTCTGTTCATCATCTCCATGGTCACAGGGGTTTGGTGTTCTCCCCTCGCAATATCATCATTTTGCTCTATGCGGGTGATATTACACTATATCTGAGTAACTTTAGGTTATACACTAGTTTTCACTGTTCAGGATGCTGCCGGATTGGTGATCAACTGGGCCAAATCCTTGGTTTTCCCCCTCGCCCCAGCTATTGCCTTTCACCTGCACTCACTGCCCCTATGCTGGGCAACAGACTCTTTAAAATACTTGGGGATTAGGATCAGTGCAAACAAGCAGGCATTGATACTTGAGTACTACAGGGTAGCCCTCTCCCAGCTAGAATATCATGTCCATGGCTGTATCAAACTGCCTCTCTCTTTGATGGGCCGCATGGCTGTCATGAAGATAGTCATTCTTCCAAGGCTTCTTTACCGGTTTATGAACATTTTTATTTCTCAGCCACAACATTTCTTCCATGCGAAACGGGGCCTTATGGTGCGCCTTGCCTGGGCTGGGAGGCAGCCAAGACTTAGTTGGGAAACCCTGACCTTACCCTATGATTGGGGCAGCCTCGCAGCCCCAGATTTTGAGCTATAATATCTTTGCACCCAAGCCTCCTTTGCCCACTACTGGCTCCGGCCACCCCCTTATCTGACGCATTCTGCACCTGAAAACAACCAGGCACACCTCACACCTTTTTCGGCTTTGATTGGGCATGTACCACGTCAACATCATGGCGAAATAGATACAGTGGTATTCACTCAGCAGTCCTGGGCCGGGTTATCGGCTAGACTGGGACATCGGATGCTCTATTCTTCCAGGCAGTTGATAGTACATTCCCCACTGTATTGTATACTGCAGGAGAGGCTGGTGGCCCAGAGGGTAGCACATTGAGATGGACGGTATTTTTTCGAAATGGCAGATTTTGTGAGAGACTGACGCACAAGTTACTAACTTGTGTAACGATATATCTGTAAGAGACAGTAGTTAGTGACAGATTCCTTACCTTAGAATATCCCCAGGCGTCAGGCTGGATCCGGAAAGTTTTGCGTAGCAGTACCCTTGCGCGTCGGTAGGCGGCGTTGTGCGGCTCCGCGTCCGTCGTCGGCGTCGGGATCACCGTGATGACGTCGCGGCCAGTACTTAGACGCCGCCCATGCGCGCTGACGTCAGTTCTGTACACGACTTTCCGCTCCAGGAACGCAGAGCCATGCAAGAAGCTGACATTGGTGTCTGAAAAAATACTAGGGCCCTGAAAGCGATGTCCTTAACCCTAGAAATCAGTTTGCAGAACGGGGAGGATGGGTGGGGCGGTAAGGAATCTGTCACTAACTACTGTCTCTTACAGATATATCGTTACACAAGTTAGTAACTTGTGCATCTGAAAGAGACACGTTAGTGACAGATTCCTTACCTTAGAATAGATACCCCAGCAATACCAACCCCGGTGGTGGGTCTGCGAACAAAGATCAGATGAGGAAGTCTCGGAGAACAGAACGGCCAAAAAAGCTGTCTCTCCGGACTTGGCTGTCAAGGCAGTAATGCTTGGTAAACGTGTGCAGCGAGGCCCACGTAGCTGCCTGACATATGTCCTGCAACGGGACACCACGTCCTAAAGCCGTGGTGGCGGCTGTCGCCCTGGTGGAATGGGCACGTAGCCCAACAGGGGGCTCCTTCTTAGCTAAAGAATAGCAGGCCTTGATACACAAGACGACCCAGCGGGAGATGGTCCGCTTGTGTACCGCCCGACCTTTTTTGGCGCCCACGTAGCCAACAAAGAGCCGGTCATCCACCCGGAACTGTTGTGTGCGGTTGAGGTAAAAGGAAAGCGCACGTTTTGGGTCCAGACGGTGGAGCCTCTCTTCCTCTCTGGAAGGATGCGGAGGCGGAAAGAAGGTGGGCAAAGTGATGGTCTGCCCAATGTGGAAGGCAGTAACCACCTTTGGCAAGAAGGACGGACGCGTCCTAAGAACAACCTTATCTGGATGGACAGACAGAAAGGGGGGTTTGCACGAAAGAGCCTGGAGCTCACTCACCCGCCGAGCGGAGGTGATGGCCACCAGAAAGGCTGTCTTCAGAGTGAGAAGACGAAGAGGACAGTTAAGTAGAGGCTCAAAGGGAGTGCATATTAAAAAGGTAAGAACCAAGTTCAAGTCCCACTGAGGCATTACAAACGGAACAGGAGGGAAGAGGTGTGTAATGCCTTTAAGAAACCTGTTAACAACAGGGGACTTGAAAAGGGAGGGCTGATCAGGAAGTCTGAGGAAGGCCGAGATTGCACAAAGATAGCCCTTGATGGTACCCAGGGCAGAATCCTGTTGGGCCAGAGAAAGAAGGAACAGAAGAACCTCAGAAAGAGGGGCAGAAAGGGGATTCACAGCCTTTGCTGTGCACCATGCCACAAACTTGTTCCACCTGCAGGCGTATACCACCTTAGTGGAGGGATGCCTGGCTGCCAGAATCACATCACAAACTTTGGGAGGCAAGTCGAAAGGAATCAACTGCCGCCGCTCAATCTCCACGCAAGGAGGTGGAGACTGGACAGGTTCGGGTGGAGGACCGTCCCCTGCTGCTGCGACAGAAGATCCTCCCGAAGAGGCAGACGGATCGGGGATCGACGTTCATACTGAGTAGCTCGGGATTCCAAACTCTTCGAGCCCAGTCCGGAGCCACAAGAATGACTTGGGCCCGGTCGCGCCGAATCTTCTTCAACACTCTGGGTAGAAGTGGTATAGGCGGAAAGGCGTACAACAGACCGCAACTCCACTCGCGACGAAAAGCGTCGCCGAGCGAACGCCGCCTTGGAAATTCCAACGCGCAGAACTGATGACATTGCGCGTTCTCTTCGGTGGTGAATAGATCTAACCAAGGCTCTCCCCACTGTAGAAAGAGTCCTTGCGCCACCTCCGAGTGAAGACGCCATTCGTGATCCATCATGCACCTGCGGCTGAGTTCGTCCGCCCTGGCGTTCAGGGAACCTGCCAGGTGTTGAACCATCAGGAATATGCCCTGATGCTCCAGCCATGTCCAGAGACGCAGAGCCTCCTGACATAGGGTCCTCGACCCCACCCCGCCTTGTTTGTTGCAGTACCACATGGCGGTGGTGTTGTCTGTGAACACCTGCACTACCTTCCCTTTGACAGCGGGAAGGAATGCCTTGAGTGCAAGTCGGATCGCCCGGAGCTCCAGAAGGTTGATATGGAGCCGGGACTCCGCCGGAGACCAGAGGCCTCTGATCTCCGCCTCTCCCATGTGACCGCCCCACCCCAGAAGGGACGCGTCCGTCACAACTGTGTGCTCTGGCTGGGGAAGGGAGAGGGATCTGCCCATGACCCATTGCCGGTTCGAGAGCCACCCCTGCAACTGTTTTGCAGTCCCCTCCGAGATCTGGACGTGATCGGACAGGTTGCCCTGATGCTGCGCCCACTGCAACTTCAGGTCCCACTGCAGAGCCCGCATATGCCATTTGGCATGATTGACCAGCAGGATGCAGGAGGCCAGGAGGCCCAGCAGCCTCAGGGTCATCCGTACCGAAACCCAGGATAGAGGCCGAAAGATCAGAATCATAGCCTGAATATCCTGGACTCGCCGTTCGGGAGGATAGGCCCGAAACTGCGTCGTGTCCAGAACTACTCTGAAGAAAAGGAGCTGTGGAGACGGAATCAGGTGCGACTTCGGCACGTTGATGGAGAACCCCAGCGAGTGCAGGAGTTCGGCCGTAGTCTGGAGGTGGGAGACGACTGCCTGGGATGAGCCCGCCTTCAGCAGCCAGTCGTCGAGGTAGGGGAAGACTGGAACCCCTGCCCGGCGCAGATGAGCTGCGACCACCGCCATCACTTTCGTGAACACCCGTGCCAAAGGGAAGAACGGTGAACTGAAAATGCTCGAGGCCTACCGTGAACCGCAGGTAACGCCGGTGGGCCGGCAGGACGGGGATGTGAAAATATGCGTCCTGCAAGTCCAACGCTACCATCCAGTCTCCAGGGTCGAGGGCAGTCAAGACCTGAGCTAGGGTGAGCATCTTGAACTTCTCCTTCCGGAGGAAGCGATTGACGTTCCGGAGGTCCAAGATAGGACGCATGTCCTCCTTGTCCTTTTGGGCACCAGAAAGTAGTGGGAGTAACAACCACGCCCTACTTCTGGGGTCGAAACGTGCTCGATGGCCCCCTTGGCCAAGAGGGCCGCAACTTCCTTTTGAAGAAGCACCAAGTGATCCCCCGACATGCGGTGGCATTGAGGTGGCATGGCTGGGGGGGTGGTCTCGAAGGGGAGGGAGTAGCCCCTTCGGACAATGTCCAAGACCCACTTGTCCGAGGTGATGGCACGCCAGTGGTGAAGGTGATGGCGGACCCTGCCCCCCAGTGGCGCGCTGTGGACCTGAAAGGATGGACTAGGAGGGCTTGGAGGCCGCGGACGGGGCAGGGGTGGTGGCCTGACCCGCACGCTGGTTACCTGACCCGCCTCGGCGGGAGCCACGTCCTCGGCCACGCGAAGACGCTTGCTGCGCGGGCCGGTGGCTGGGCAGCGGACGTGACTGGGCGCCCCTTCCGTGGCCACGAAAGGGGCGAAAAGCAGACTGTTGCGGAGGGCGCACAGCAGAAAGGCCCAGGGACTTGGCTGTAGCCCGCGAGTCCTTAAAGCGCTCCAGCGCGTGGTCTGCTTTGTTGCCGAAAAGGCAGACACCATCAAAGGGCATGTCCATAAGAGTGTTTTGGACATCGCCCGAGAAACCAGTGGTCCTCAGCCAGGCGTGACGGTGCAGCGCCACGGTCGTCGCAAGCGATCTGCCTAGCGAGTCGGCGGTATCTAGGACACATCGGATGGTATACTTTGCCGCATCTCTTCCTTCCGCAATGGCACGGGAAAGCAGTGCCTGGACCTCCTCAGGACACTGGGGCAGGACGTGCGCCACCGAATCCCACAAGGAGTGGGTATATCGGCCCAAGAGGCAAGTGGTGTTGACAGACCTCAAGCCAGCACTGGTGGAAGAAAAAACCTTCTTCCCAAATTGATCCAGTTTTTTGGATTCCCTATCCGGGGGAGCGGTAGGGAAGGTGCTTTGAGAGGCAGAGGCTTGGACAACCAAGCTCTCAGGGGTGGGGTGTTGGGAAAGGAACAGGGGGTCGCCCGGAGCAGGGCGATGGCGTCGGGCTACGTTCCTATCCACAGGAGCCCCTGTGGTGGGCTTGGACCAGGTGCCCAAAAGAACGTCCGAAAGCACCTCGTTGAACGGCAGCAGTGGCTCCGAGGAGGTAGCCGCCGGCTGAAGCACTTCCGTCAGGATGTTAGTCCTGACAGCCACTGTAGGTAACTGGAGGTGTAAGGCCTCAGCTGCCCTACGCAACACCGTAGCAAAGTTTGCTCCCTCCTCCGTTGCCACGGAAGGAGGAGACAGCATGCCAATGTCAGGAGAGGTGTCCAGACCACTGGCATCCCCAAGTTCCTCAGCCCAGTCCTGATCATACTCACATTGGGCAGTGAGAGGGTCCTCAGACCCCTCCCAGTTCTCTTCGTCCTCCAAATCAGGGTCAATGTAAGGAGGAGGGACATGTGGGACCCAAGGTCTCATCAGCGCCGGCGTCGATCGACGTCGGTCCGGCGCCGTGTCCGGATCCGGAGAGAACCTGGGGACAACGCCGCCCGGAGCCCCGGGCGGCGTCGGGAACGGCACCGGTGAAATCGACACCGGTGGAGGTGTCGTTAGGTCAACGGGTGTCGACAGGGGTTGTGGCAGCACCGGAGCCGGGACCGAGGCCGGGGCCGGAGCCGGGGCTTGGGTCGAGGCCGGAGTCGCCGTCGAACCCGGATAGGGCGGGTAATGCGGCGGCAGCTCCACAGGCACTCCCGGAGCCGCGGGGACGGTGCCGACGGGACCCTCAGCCGAGTCGCGCGACCGGCGAGGAGAAGTCGTTGAGCGATGACGCTTCTTCGACTTCTTGTGCTTTGACTTACCAGAGGAGTGCGAAGACTTGGACCCCGAAGAACGATGAGGACTCCGCGACCGGCCCCTCGACCTCTCTCGTGACCGGGGCTTGAATTGGCGCGGAGCCGACTGCCGGACCTCGAGGAGCTTTCGAGGCCGCTCTCGCAAAGCCTTCGGATGCAAGGCCCGACAGTCAGGGCACGACTTGGAGTCGTGGTCGCGCCCGAGGCAGTAGAGACAGTCTCGATGCGGGTCCGTGATCGACATCATCCGACCACAGCTGGGCATCCCTACTGACACCGTTGGAGTCGAACGACTCGAGAAAAACAGTGACAAAAAATCACAAAAAAGTTCAGTCAAAAAATGACTGGGGCACTGCTCTCTCCGGATCTGCGCTTACTGGCGCGGAAAAAGAAAGAACTGACGTCAGCGCGCATGGGCGGCGTCTAAGTACTAGCCGCGACGTCATCCCGGCAATCCCGATGCCGACGACGGACGCGGAGCCGCACGACGCCGCCTACCAACGCGCAAGGGTACTGCTACGCAAAACTTTCCGGATCCAGCCTGACGCCTGGGGATATTCTAAGGTAAGGAATCTGTCACTAACGTGTCTCTTTCAGATTGCCAGTTTTGACATACCACTGGACTTGATCTGTTTACCTTTTTTCGCATTCAAATGCTACCCAGAATTCCCATCAGCTTCACTCAAGTGTAAGACCTTAACTCTCCTCTTCACAGCGTCCTCTTCCTGACATCTCTAATCCAGTCTATACACTTCTGTGCAGTCTGAGATGCCCCTGGGTTTGCAGCAGGCCAAATGTTGTTGGGAGGCGGATTAGGCAAATCGATTATTGAGAAAGAGTGGGCCCGCATGTGTGGTTTGACGCAATCTCTGTCCCCCAGTGGCAGGCTCCGCCTTATACATTTTCGATTTCTGCATCAGGCCTATTACACATCATATAAACTGTATCGATATAAGTTGTGTACCACTGATGAGTGCAACAGATTCCATGGAGGAGGGGCAGATTTATGCGCTTAGCCTAGTTCTGTCCTTTGGTTTTAGCCTACCGTTCGGCCGTATTCTCCATCCTCTCTGACATTCTCTGTCAACAATTTCCCCGATCACCATGACTGCCGCTCTTGTGCTTGCCAACGGAATTACCGGATGATAATAAAATAGTTCACACTCTGGCGTTGCTCCTTGCTTAGCGCAGGGTGGCTTTTCTTGTGGCGGCGGGAAAGGGTACCGTCCATTCAAGATTGGCTGATGAATATGATGTGCTGCCAAGGATAATTAGAACTGTATTTCTCATCGCTCTAATAGGCCCTGATCCATTTGGGAGCCATTTCAAGATTACTTACTTAAACAACCTTTGGACTCATTGTCCTGAATTTCCAACAATTTAAATGGCCTAATAAAGAGTTGAAGGTTTTACCTTTATTGTGCTATAGATTTGCTAGACCTTGCATGTCTATAATAATGAGCTATTAAGGTGTTAGCATGGTCCAATATGGCTCTGTATGAACTACTATAAGATTATTTCCTTCTTTACTCGGCACTTACTTGAGCCCATATTAATGAGTGTGCTTTAACAGGAACACAGCTTTATTCTACTGTTATAATGGTTTACTTGTGAATCTATAAACAAATAAAATTAAATAAATAAAAAACAAACTAAGAAGAGAGATGGAAACCACTAAAGTCACTTCATTCAGAGATGGATGCAAAACGCTTTCATAAGGATAGCCACTTTTTGTTGTACCCAAGCCAGCCTCCAGACGACCCAAAGTCGATAAACGAAATCCTTGAGTATCATCCATAGTCGCCACCTAAACCTCGTGTATCTTAATGCTTAGATGTCCCAAGTATTCATGTCAGCATGGAATAGTCTGCTGTTCTTAACATCAGACTTCAAGGTTGTGGGCTTTATATCTGCCCACAGTTTAAGGTAATATCCTTATCTTCTAAACAGTCCCAAAATTTACCATAGTTGCTCTCCAGGAAACAAGTATCATAACAATGCTCTCCCACCGGCAATCGTATGGACCAGTCACCCCTTGGGTAGGCATTAAACAGCCCACAGGGCAGGGTGCAATGTATTTAAAAAGCTAGATGTACTTTTAGGTTTTACATGTCCTGGTAGTGAAAAACTCTCAAATGTGTTTCTCACTATTGCAAGGCCTACGTCTCCCATTGGATAACATTGAGTTACCTTATTACAATTGATAAGTGATAATGTTTGATTGGGAGCAGTTAGGAAAATTATGTTTGGTTTCTGAGGAATTGTAATTTAAAACCCTCTGTTATGATAAAGTTGATTTTAAGTACAATTCTGAAAATTCCACTTTTAGAAAGTTGCCATTTGCTTGTCCTAACCATTTGGTGCCTGAAGCCTGTTCTGGGTCACATGACTATGTGTAGTTGGCATTTAGCCTTTGTGCATTCCTCCCAGACAGTATCAAAAAGGAGGGTCTGGGTGTTGGCAGGCTGGGTCATCATGACTTGATGAGGGGAAGCTGTCACCTACCATACTTGCACTTCAAAGGCACCTACTCTGGCCCCAGACAGACTGGGACCAGGGCAGGGAGGCAGGATACTCTAGATAACTATGTAGGGGGAAAACTCCAGAAGTTTCTTCCACTTCAAAGTGGAATAACCAGGTATAAAAAGGGGACCCTCGGACTCACTATTCAGTACACTCCTGGACCTGTGGAAACTACAGAAGGACTGCCCTGCTCACAAAATTATTACCCTGTGGGAGGCCTGCCCAGCTTGCTGAGAAGGAAGACTGGACCTGCTACCTTAATCTCAGGCTGAGTGACTCCAAGGGTCAGCTGACTGAGCTCCTATTCTGAGCTACCGGGGCACAACAAGCTCCAAAGGCCCCTCTGCAACTGCACAGTTGACCTGCTGCAATTGGACCTGCCTGGCCATACAACTGGACCTACCTGAGCCCTGCTGGCCTTTGTATGAGTGAGTTCCTGATCCCCAAGAGGTGCCTCCCAAGTCCTGGACGCATGATGTGGTATCAGCTGAGCTCATCCTTGACAAAAAGAAGAAATCCTCAAGTTCTGGGCTCTTTGCGACCATAAACTAGCCCATTCATGCCAAGATCTTACCGCCCGCGCTGCCCGCTAACGCAAAGTTCCGGTAAACCCGACTCTTCGTGCTACAGCAACAACCAGCAACACTAGATCTGCACTTCTCGCGACAGCATCAACAGCCTGCAGTGACCACCAACGCAAAGCTCCAACACCGACCACCCGTGACGACGACAGTATCTTCGTGGTACAGCGACAACCATCCCCAACGCGCTCTCTACTGTGAACAGAACTCGCTTGACTTTAGAAGGTAACTTTTTCAGTGGGACTAACCTGATCCCTGTATCTGGCCCGTGCTCCATTGCAGTTGGTCTGAACTTGTGACTTTCACCCGGTCTCACACAACCAGATAGCCATGAGTGATATTTTATGCTTTTAGGTGCTATATTTACCTTAAATCTTTGAAATTGTATATCTCTGGTTCTACTGATTTGATTTTTTTCATTTTGGTGTCAAATACTTTATTAAAAATTGTACTCTATTTTTCTAACTTACTGTGGGATTTTTCTTGTGTTATGTTTTCACTTTATTACTGTTAGTGTGCTGAATAAATACTTTATACATTGCCTCTAAGTTAAGCCTGACTGCTTCTGTGCCAAGCTACCAGAGGGTTAGGCAAAGGCTAATTTAGTGATTTATTGTGGTTTACCCTGACAAGGATTGTGGCTGCTACTTGAGAAGGACTCCACTAGTAACCCAATTTCTCACACTGTGCTGCAAGAAATTAGATGTTTTGGGACTGCAAAAGAGTGTTCTTAAATATATAAAACATGTTTTATGAATCGGGAAATTCTTTCAGAATTGTAAAAAGAGTGGTACATTACAAGTCACAAATAGGAGGGTGCATGAAAAATGTAAGTCCGTTTTTATATAGCGCAGCTACTCACCCTTGCGGGTCTCAAGGCGCTGGGGGCCGTCGTGGAAATTAAGTGAGCTATTGCCCAGAGTTGCATGGTGCTGAGCTGAGCTGCCGCCGGAGCCGGGGATCGAAGCGTAAACCTGTGCCCCGAAGTCAGCTGCCCTGGCCACTGCACCACACCTCTCCGGAGCATCCTCTTCTATTTGGGAGTCACAATGGACTGTAGTAACGCTTTGCAACCGTGGTTGCGGTTGAAAATTATTGTTGCTCGAATATGAACACCTCAAAGGGGCAATATCGCAAATGGGAAGTTTTTCTGTGGGTCTGGTTCCCCTTTAGAAGAGGAGTCAGGCAGCCTTGGCGGAAACAGGCAAAGGAACTGCCTACTCTCCTTGATGTGTTTCAAAACTGAAAACATTTTTGAGGGTAAATGCAAGGATGGTGGTCTCCTGTCCTTCGCAGGGAACCCCCACCACTGCATTTCCAGCCACACACAATGAGTCGCAAATTGTGACAGTGCTATTTAATATTCCTTAGACAGGTCGTTCTGCAACATCTTGCAAATCTATAATTCGTGAAGGTAGCTATTTTTACATTGGCTACATTTAAAATTGAATAAGAATTTGTAGGCCAGTCGCTGTTGAAATTGCACATCCTGGTTTGCAAATTGGGCCTTTATATATCGGACGCAGACTTCTCTCCATGTAGCCCATGCTAATATGCGCACCATTGAGAACCCCTTGCTTTTATTTTTAGACCTAAATTAACTTTTATATGTCATCAGTAAATACAATTTGGAATCCAACAACGTGTTGCCATTTAAGGGCAACTGTGGCTTGCACTGAGACCATGTTTAATTAATTGAGTAGAACCAAAGACACGTTGAAAATAGAAACACAGATTAAGAGTGTTTTCTCAAGCTTACCTTAAGAAATTCAAGAAATTGAGGCTTGGTGGCACATGATTTCCGGAGAACTGCAACTGCAGTACTAAAATTATTTACATATTCACTGTATGCATCTAGCACCATTGATTTAGAAAACTGAAAAACAGTAAAAAAAAAAAAAAGTTACAATTAAAAGCACTATAGCAGATGAAAATTTTGAATGCACAATACTAATACAAAAATACAACAATTGAACGTAAAATAGTTGCAGTCACAAGGTATTCGGTCTGGAATAACACTTGAAGTCTGGCTTCAGAGGACAAAAATCCATATAGAAAATAGGGATTTTAGCCACGGGATACCTACCACCAATGTCAATAATCAGGTGCAAAAATATACACAGACCCAGCGCTAATGTTAAATGCACTGTGTTGTTTTTGCACCTGTTCTTATCTCATGATTTTAAATAACTTTCTATATTTGAAAACAGATGAATCTGAGACAATAAATCAAACTTTAAAACAGAGGCTTTTGATCTAAATATAATTTCATGCATATTCTGCAGTCAGGGAGCGTCTAGAATGGTATATATTTATTTGTAGTACATATGTATTTATTTGTTTCGAATCGTCTTTACATGGGCTATTAACATATTTATATGAGGTGCAGTGACTGGAAAAAGCCCAACTCCTACATGGCATAGGTGAGGGCAAATGGGAGATGTAGGAAGCAGGCTCTGTATATAATATTGCCACTATGTCCACGAGTCCAGGGAATCCCCAAAAGTGTGCAGGGCTCAATGCAAAACCCAAAGTGCTCTATTACTGGTAGTGTGGACGAGCAGCCTTAGGCCTAACACAGAGGAGTGTAAGACATTTATTGCACACACATGATCAATAAAGGACACGCGACTCAAGAAGGAGTTCCAGACCAATTTTATAAAATTATGCTTTGTTTGTATTTTATTTGAAGAACAAGTCTTTGTTGCTAAGGTAAATATGTTTCAAGTAAAGCTACATTTCACGTTCAAAAGTCGACAGAGTAGTATTCGAATAGTTCAAGATTCCTGTGGAGGGAATCAATTGAGGGGTGTATCAAGTGAGTATACAATTTACAGTTTCAGTCCTTGGGTGGTCAGACCCACACGGAGTGCAGGGTCAGTTGTGGGGGACTGGGGCACCCTTATGGTGCAGATTTCAGTATCTTTGCGGAGGCGGTCGATATACCAGCTATGATTTTTATCCTCGCGGTCGACGGGGGCAATGATAGGTTTCAGCAGGCGGCCTACAAAGTACCCGTTGCGGTTGCTGGCGGTCGATGGCTGTCGTTTGAATGGGTGTCAGCCGCCGTCGGAACTTCTTGGAGAGATCGCGGTTGGGTCGGCAGTGCAGGAGGCGACCGGCAGGGCCAATAGCAGGAGAGCACAGGCTCTCGGGCCTGGAGCTGTGGACAACTCGGGTCGTGGGTCCGAAAGTATCCCTCATGGTCGTGGAGGTCGTCCAGTTGCAGGGAGCTCTGTGGGCAGGGCAGAGCCACATTGACACAAGTGCCAGTCCTCTACCACTGCGATCTTTGGGAGATCTTTGGTCACAGTGAGTCACGTCAACACCAGTGTTGGTTTTCAACCACAGCGGTTCTTGGAGTTCTTGAGCAGCAGGGAGTTGTGTTAACCAAGGTCGGCCCTCCCTGTGGCGGTTCTTGGAGTTTGGCTCTTCTTGGACAGGTCAGCTGTCCTCGGGAGATTGGAGTCTTTATTGAAGGCAACAGTCCTCCCAGGGGTTTTGGAGGTTGTGCTGCAAAACAGTTCGCAGGTTTCATCGAAGTGGGAGACAGGCCGTCAGGGCTGGGGCCAAAGCAGTTGTTGTCTCCTGGCTTTGGCTGCACGGTGTCTTCTTGCTTCTTAGGTAGGTGCAGATCTGGGGGAGCCACGGATATGCTAAATTTAGGAGGCGTTTTGAGGACAGTAACAGGTATGGACAATAAGCACCTTACCTGGGGTGCCTACACCCTCTATTATGCCACCCTCCTGTGGGAGGGGGCATAAGCCTTGCTCTGATTGGAGGGGTCCCCCCATCTTCAAGATGGCAGGGACTAAAAAGTGTGCTTCACCTCGCTTCCCCCCACCTTAGGAGTGGGGTTGGCAGAAGTGGGCACACCTCCTAACTTTTTTAATTTTCCCACCGGTTTGCCCACCCAAGGTGGGGGTGTAAGCAAGGGGCTGCCATCTGCTACTAGCAGCAGAGGCTGGGGTCGCATAACAAAGGCAGCAGGACTTTGAAGCTCCCCTTTTGGGACACTGGCCTATCCTGGGGGAGGAAGCATGACACCTCTGCCCAGGATGTGCATTGTTTCTGGTCCCAGAAAAAATCCAGATGGGGAGGTAGATCTTTCTCGCACCTGATCCCAAAACTGTGGAATGAGCTACCTCTGGACCTAAGAAGGCCGCAAAGTGAACTGGCATTTAGGAAAAAGCTGAAGACCTGGCTATTCCCGCTAAACCACTAATGAGCTTTTCGCTCACCATTGCTCTCATCGTCAGCGCGGGGAAGCCTTTGGGTAGCCATGCGCTATATAAATCTCAAATCAAATCAAATTGACAGGTTAGGGGCAGCCAAATATCTTAGTATCTTTGTATCTCACATCTGGGTACTGGCAGATAGGTCTGACCCCTGGAGCAAATGAAAAATCAGCATTCTCCACTCCAAATGAGCACTTCCAGTTTACTGTGATGCCCTTTGGATTAAAGAATGCCCCTGCCACCTTCCTACGGTTGGTAAACAAATTCCTTGCTGGGCTGGAATCCTTTAGTGCAGCTTATCTTGATGATATCGCTGTCTACAGCTCCACCTGGCAGGATCACCTGATCCACCATGGCAAGGTCCTAGAGGCTCTGAGAAGTGCAGGCCTCACTATCAAGACAAGCAAGTGCCAGATAGGGCAGGGGAAGGTTGTGTACTTGGGTCACCTGGTAGGTGAAGGCCAAGTTCAGCCACTCGAACCAAAGATCCAGACCATTCTGGACTGGGTAGCTCCAACAACCCAGACCTAAGCCAGGGCCTTCCTTGGCTTGACTGGGTACTATAGGAGGTTTGTGAAGGACTATGGTTCCAGACTATTCCAAGCAGGTCATTGTGCAGACAGATGCCTTTGAGCATGTGATAGGTGCAGTCCTAGCCCAAACAAATGATGAAGGACATGACCAACCTGTTGCTTTTATAAGCAGAAGACTACTCCCTAGAGAACAGCGTTGGAGTGCCATAGAGAGGGAAGCCTTTGCTGTGATCTAGGCCCTGAAGAAGTTGAGGCCATACCTGTGTGGCACTCACTTCTTGGTTCAGAAGAGACCACAGGCCTCTCAGGTGGTTGCAACAGATAAACGGTGAGAACCCCAAACTGCTAAGGTGGTCCATATCCCCACAGGGAATGGACTTCACAGTAGAACACAGACCTGGGGCTGCCCATGCCAACGCAGATTACCTTTCCAGGTTCTTCCACTTAGAAGGTGAATACTCTCCAGGGGAAGGGTAGGTTCATCCATTTTCATTTGGGGGGTCATGTGAGAAAGTGCCTCTTTTGCATGGTTAGTCCCCCACTTTTTGCCTGGCTTTGATGTGGTTTCAAATGTAGTGCCCAGGGTCCCTGCCATCCAGGCGCCTCTGGGCCAGTGCTTCCTCCCTAAAACAAACTCCCAATTGGTACTTCTGCCCCTATAAGTCCCTAGTAACTGGTACCCTGTGTACCTATGGCCTGGGAGCTGAAGAGGGTCCCTTGGGACCACCCTCCCTGAAACCATGCCACTGCTCTTGCAGCCTGCATGCCACTGTGAGGGAGAAAACAACAAAGTCGACATGGGACCCTGTCTGGGTACCATGCCACCTAACACTGCCTGGCAGCATTGGTAAGTCACCTCTCTAGCAGGCCTCACTGCCCTAAGACAGGATGCACTATCCTACAGGTGAGGGCATATCTGCATGAGCAGATATGCTTCTACAATATTGGGCACCATTTCCCAATTTTGTAAGTGCCAGTGAAGCCATAGATAATACATGTGCATAGTTTATATGCCCTAGGAATTGGGTGAGCATCGGTTTTTGTCACAGCACTGAGGCCCCTATAGTCCACACAAAACCTAATTTCACTCTTTTCACCCTTGGAGTGAGGTTTGCGGACTAAGACGACTGGGCTGGCCCAGGGGCTCTCTGAGGGTTCAGTTACACCCAATGCCAGCATGTTGCCGACTTCAGCTTGGATGCTCCCTCTGATATTATCAGACTGCCTGTAAATTTAGTTTTTGACAGGAAGCCGTCACCAGTTCTTCACATCGTGGGTACACCGGCTAGTCTGACCCGGGGTCAGAGAGAAGAGCTCAGCATACTGACTTAGTGCTAGTCTGCAGTCAGTCTGCTGTTGGTCAGTGAGGGTGTCTGAAAAGACCTCTCCATCAACAGACCCATCTTGGGGTTGCTGGAGAGGAGATCAGGGAGAGGTTCACTCTCATTTTCCTGTCCCTCATTTGTGACCATGAGCATGGTCATGTCAGCTCTGTCATAATAGGGCTCCAGGCGGTTGACATGTATTACCCTTTTGGGGTGTTTGCAACTGCCAATGCCCACCAGATAGGTGACCTCCCCTTTTCTTTTAAGGACAGGGTAGGGCCCACTCCACTTGTCTTGCAGGGCCCTACGGGCCACAGGCTCCAATACCCACACCTTCTGTCCTGGTTTTAATTCTACCAGGGCAGCCTTTTGGTCATACCACTGCTTCTGCAATTCTTGGCTGGCCTGACAGTTTTGGCTTGCTTTCTCCATGTAATTAGCTATCCTGGAACGAAGGCCAATCACATAGTCCACTGTGTCTTCTTTTGGCTCTTGGAGAGGTTTATCCCAACGTTCTCTGAGCAGACTTAGAGGAACTCTAACAGGGTACCCAAACAGAACTTCAGAGGGTGACAACCCCACTCCCTTCTGTGGCATTTCCCTGTAGGCAAAAAGCAGGCATGGAATTAGGACATCCCATCTACCTCTCAGTTTTTCAGGGAGCCCACCAATCATGCCTTTCAATGCTGGTTGAATCTCTCCACCAGGCCATTGGTGTGTGGATGATAGGGTGTGGTGAATCTGTAGTTCACTCTACACTCATCCCACATATGTTTTAGGTAAGCAGACATGGAGTTGGTACCTCTGTCTGACACCACCTCCTTTGGAAAGCCAACCCTGGTGAATATACCAAGGAGGGCCTTTGCCACCACTGGAGCAGTGGTGGCCCTTTGGGTAAGATCTCCAGGATACCTGGTGGCATGATCCACTACCACCAGAATATATTTGTTCCCTGAGGCTGTTGGAGGGTCCAGGGGCCAACAATGTCGACCCCTACCCTTTCAAAGGGCACCTCAACCACTGGAAGTGGAATTAAGGGGGGCTTTCAGTGGCCTCCTGCCTTGCCACTTGCTTGGCAGGTGACACAGGACTGATAAAAGTCCTTCACCTTCTGGGACATCCCTGGCCAGTAGAAGTGGTTGACCAACCTACTCCAAGTTTTATCATGGCCAAGCTAATCATGGGTCAAAGTAAGGAGAAACTCTCTAAAACTCTGAGGTACTACCACTCTCCTGGTTACACCAGGTTTGGGGTCTCTGGCCTCAGCGTATAGGAGCTCATCCTCCCAATATCTTCTGTGGGTGCCACTGATATCACCCTTTTCCTATGCAGCAGCTTGCTGCCTCAGGCTATCATGATTGGGACAGGTTTCTTGTCTCTGGCACAGATCCATCCTAGAGGGTCGCCCTGGGCCCAAGAGATCTGCCCAATATCTTCAGGCTCAGTTCCTTCTGAGAATACCAAGTCCTCTTTCTGAGACGAGGGGTCTGACTTGGGTTCTGTTTAGAGGCTGGTCCCCCAGTCTTCTTTTCCTTTCTCTTGGAGGGCTGGTCCATTCTTCCAGGATCCAGCACCTCTTTTTCACTCAGAGCTCTGCTCTGTGCTTGAGTTGTAACACAACCCCATCCTGAGAAACCAACCATGCTGGCATGGTCCTCAGTTTGACTTCAGTCCAAGTCAAGCAGACAATCTACAGGAACATCAGGGGACACAACCACCTCCTTCTGTCCAACTACTCCCCCCCGTCCAAAGTAACTAAAGCCACGGGATGGACTGTAGTGATATTGTTAGCATTGGTGACTGGATAGGGCCTTCCAATCAGGTACTAATCTGAGAGCACTAACTGCTGGGTCACCATTGTGACACTAGTCCCAGTTTCCCTCAGGGCCTCTATCCTGGACCCATTAATCTTGGGAAACTGCCTGTATTTTTTCATGTTATCTGGCCAGGCAGCACAGACTGAGTCTATCTCTGCCTCAAAGAGCAATGTTGCCTCAGTGGGTTTACTGACATGGTCAGGCCAAATTTGGGATCTCATCTGGATGTTAGCAACTGCAGGTACTGCAGGTGGACTAGAGGCATTTTTCTTTGTTTTACAGCTAAGGTCTCCAGTTTGATGTCCTGTTGCCTTACAGTCATGACACCAAGCCTTGTTGGGATCCCAGTTCTTGCCCAGGTATCCACCCTTAGACTGTGTAGAGACACTGGGCCCATCTCCTGAGCAGGTTTGTGAGGGCCTATAGAAGATTCTGGACTATTTTTAGGGCTACCCTCTTTCCCTTGGGGCGGCATTTTGTCCTTTTTCTTTTGGTCTCTACCACCTGTGTTAATTTTGGCGACCCTTGTTTTAAGCCAGTGGTCTGCCTTCTTCCCCAATTCTTGAGGAGAAAGTGAACGTAGGTCTACCAGGAATTGATGTAGTTTCTCTTGGTCACAATTACTTAAAAGGTGCTCCTTCATAACCAAGCTATACAGCCCTTCATAATCATGTACATTGTTACCACTCAACCAACCTCCCCGTGTTTTCACTGAGTAATCTACAAAATCTACTCAGGATTGGCCTTGCGTTTTCTTAGCCTCCCTGAAATTGATCCTATATTTCTCAGTGCTGAATCCAAAGCCCTCAATCAGGGTTCCCTACATGAGATAATAGGATGTAGCATCTTTCCCATTGAGTGCCAGGAGTCTATCTCTGCACTTTTCACACAGGACAGCACTGCACAGCTTCCTGTGGACCTTTAAGACAGGCGCTCTCAAAAGCAATGAACCACTTCGTTATATCATCGCCCTGAAAATATTTAGGGACAATCACTTTGGGGATTTTGGAGTCTGCAGAATCTGCCTCCTATTTATGATTTTGCTCCCACCAGAGATGGGTCCTAGGCTCATCTCAACTCTTTATTCTATGGCTAGGAGTTTAGCTTCTAGAGTTATTCTCCTTGCCACTTTCTGAAGATCTGCATCTTCAGTTCCTTCTTCATCTGGGACATTACTAGGGTCCATACTACCAGAGTGTTGCTGTCTGAGGGAGTAGTGACAAACTCAACATCCTCCCCATCTACTTCATCATCTACATCTTCCCCAGTCGGGGGAGTTTTGCTTGCCAGGGGCTTATCATTTTCTGCCAGCAACTGCTGGAGATGGGCTTTATTGGGTTTAGGACCCAAGGCAAGGTTCCATGCTTTCCACACATCTTTAAGTTGGGCAACTTTAAGACGTGCATGGGGACCCAGGCTGAATTCCTGGCTGGTCCCTGCAGTATCAGTGATGGAGTTTAAAGTAGGGGGGTGTTATTAGAGAATTTTAAAATACTCTAAGTATTTCTAAGGCCTAACTATTTCAAAGACTTTTAAGTTTTTAAAACAGTGGGGGATTTAACCAAGGATCTAACACTATTTTTAATCCATTTGAAAAAAAAAAATCGAAAATTGAAAAAAAATCTAAAGACAATTTTTGGATTTCCTCAGTGAAATCAGTTTTCAATCAAGTGGTACAACAAATGTCAAAGTCTTGTACCTCACCACTGCACCACCAATGTAGGAAGCTGGCTCTGTATATGATAATGCCACGAGCCCCGGCTCGTGCAGGTAAGAGCAGTGGGGTCGGGTGAGGGGGGATTTTGACAGACTACGATGAGGGAAAATTAATTATTTATTGAATTTTTCCTCAGGGTCGTCTGTCGAATCGCCACCCCCCCCCCCCCAACAAGGCCCCACCGCTCCTCCGCTCTTACCTGCATGGGCCACGGGTGATTGCCACTAGGTGGTAATACTGTGCACGGAGTCCAGGGGTTCCCCAAAAGTGTACAGGGCTCAATGCAAAACCCAAAGTGCTCTATTAGTGGTAGTGTGGACAAGCAGCCTTAGGCCCAACACAGAGGAGTGTGAGATATTTATTGCACACACAAGATCAATAGAGGACACACAACTCAAAAAGGAGATCCAGACCAATTTTATAAAATTATACTTTGTTTGTATTTATTTTAAGACCAAGTCTTCGTTGCTAAGGTAAGTACATTTCAAGTAAAGCTACAATTTGCATTCAAAAGTCCACAGAGTAATATTCGAATAGTTCAAGATCCCTATGGAGGGAATCAATTGAGGGGTGTATCAAGCGAGTATACAACCTACAGTATCAGTCCATGGGTGGTCAGACCCACACGGAATGCAGGGACGTCATGGGGGACTAGGACAACCGTACGGTGCAGATTTCAGTATCTTCACTGAGGTGGTCAATACCGGCAATGATTTTTACCCTCACGGTCGGTAGGGGCAATGAGCGGGGTAGGTTTCAGCTGGCGCTCAACACAGTTACTGTTGCAGTCACTTGCGGTCGATTGGCTGTGGTTTGGATGGGGGTTCGCCACTGTCAGATCATCTTGGAGAGATCGCGGTCAGGTTGACGGTGCAGACGGCGACCGGCAGGGCAACTAGCTGGATGGTACAAGCACTTTGGCCTGGAGTTGTGGACAATTCGGTTCGTGGGTCCGAGGTCGTCCAGTTGCAGGGCATTCTGTGGGCAGGGCAGAGTCGTGTCAACACAAGTGCCGGTCCTCTACCACTGCGGTCTTTGGGAGATCTTTGGTCACAGTGAGTCGCGTCAACACCAGTATTGGTCCTCAACCACGGCAGTTCTTGGAGTTCTTGTGCAACAGGGAGTCGCACTGACCAAGGTCGGTCCTCCCTGTGGCGGTTCTTGGAGTTTGGTTCTTCTTGGACAGGTCCGCTGTCCTCTGGAGATTGGAGTCTTTATTGAAGGCAACAGTCCTCCGAGGGGTTTTGAAGGTTCTGCTGCAAGACAGGTCGCAGGTTTCGTCGAAGTGGGAGACAGGCTGTCAGGGCTGGGGCCAAGGCAGCTCTCATCTCCTGGCTTCGGCTGCACAGTGTCTTCTTGCTTCTGAGGTAGCTGCAGATC
This sequence comes from Calotriton arnoldi, assembly GCA_963921515.1. Classification (NCBI taxonomy): domain Eukaryota; kingdom Metazoa; phylum Chordata; class Amphibia; order Caudata; family Salamandridae; genus Calotriton; species Calotriton arnoldi. Next base: position 1,162,125 of record CAWUFW010005801.1, on the reverse strand, counting down.
TGAGGGCCAGGTCTGGGGGAGCCACACATATACTAAATTTAGGAGGCATTTTTAGGGGAGTAGCAGGTAGGGCCAATGAGCACCTTACCTGGGGTGACTACACCCTCTATTATGCCACCCGCCTGTGGGAGGGGGCACAAGCCTAGCCCTGATTGGAGGGGTCCCCCCATCTTCAAGATGGTGGGGACTAAAAAGTGTGGGGTTGGCCGAGGTGGGCACCACTCCTATCTTTTTTAATTTTCTCACCAGTTTTCCCACCCAAGGTGGGGGTGTAAACCAGGGGCTGCCATCTGCTGCTAGCAACAGAGGCTGTGGGTCGCATTATAGAGGCGGGCGGCCTTTGAAGCTCCACTCTTCAAGCACTGGTCCATCCTGGGGGGGAAGGCATGACACCCCTGCCCAGGATGTGCATTGTTTCAGGGGCTCTCTTCCCACAGGTCCAGAAACATGTCTAGTGGTGGCTGGCTGCCTGCAGCCGGTCAGAGAGCACAACAGGGTTGGTAGGGGTTCAGGGGGATCTCTGAGGCGCCCTCTGGGCATATGGTACAATAAATCCTCCACTGGCATCAGTGGGGATTTATTTAAAGGAGTAGTTTGGTGCCAAACACTCCTATATTCAGTAAAGCGATCATGGTGCTGTGAACCTCAAGTTGTCGAGTTCCCAGCCCATGTACTATCTATGGCTTCACTGGCACTTACAAAATTGGAAAATGGTGCCCAATATTGTAGGAGCATATCTGCTCAGGCAGATATGCTCTCACCTGTAGGATAGTGCACCCTGCCTTAGGACTGTGAGGCCTGCTAGAGGAGTGACTTACTTATGCTGCCAGGCAGTGTTAGCTGGCATGTCACCCAGACAGGGTACCATGTTGACTTTGTTGTTTTCTCCCTCACAGGGACATGCAGGCTGCAAGGGCAGTGGCATGGTTCCAAGTAGGGGTTCCCATAGGACCCTCTTCAGCTCCCAGACCCTAGGTACCCAGGGTACCAGTTATTAGGCACTTACGGGGCAGAAGTACCAATTGGGAGTTTGTTTTAGGGAAGGAGCATTGACCCAGGGCACCTGGTTACAAGGGCCCTGGGCACTACTTTTGAGATCACATCAAAAACAGGCAAAAAGTGGGGGGGTAATCATGCAAAAGAGGCACTTTCTCACAGGAGGTAAGATGTACATGTGGAAGACTGTCAGGTCTATTAATTGGAGCCTGCTTATAATAATAGATTTGCTGGTGAATTTTTTCTTAGTTATCCACACAGTTGTGTGTGGAAATGAACTGTTGTTATATGATTTTCTCAACAAATTTGCCTTTTATATTTGGTGCCCCAGATTGTTTTGTTTACTTTTCCTGGACTATATTTTTGCTGGTATTAGGCCTCTGTGCACTGTAACCCTGCCTATCAATTCCACAGAGCATCTGCTCTGACTCTAAAAGGGTACTGTAAAATCGTTGTTTACTATTTGTGTTTAACGTTTAAGTAAGCCACTGTAAGTGGGCAGAGAAAGTGCACTTGTGGTATGGAAGTTAAATGTCTTGTGTAGGATGCAACATTTACAACACTTGAGTATGATAAAAATCTAATGGCTCTGTTTGGAGGGCACGAACGGACTGGGGGAATGCGGGACAGACACCTCCCTCCTTTATGAAACTGAAGTCCTGGTGCTTCACACACAGGCTGCGGATCCCTTTAACTGCTTTCACGATCTCCGGGAGGTGGAGCCCAGTGTCTACACGTCATCCGGAACCATCCTATCAGCGGACTCTGATAGGCAGAAAGCGAAAGAGGACGTGGGATCGAAGAGGAAGTCGACCGAGTGGACAGAAGTGGCTGGAGAAAGGGAGGAGACGCAAGCTGAGGGCTTGACTCATCGAGGGTGCGACGCGAGGAACACCAAAGCAGACGTGCAAGAAGAGGAAAGGACGCCAGGAGGCCAACGAGGACACGCGCCGCCCTGCCACTCTCCTGGAGGAGCGTGGCTGGAGAAGGTACGGCAGCGTATACGAGGGTCCTCGGGGCACTGGGTGGGAAGGGGAGGTACTTAGAGGGAGGACACCTTTTAGCGGGGCTGCACAAGGTGGCGGTACGCGGTGTTCCCTCACAAAACCCCTCCCGTATACGAGAGTTGAAATCGGCCAAACCACTGACCCGTGGTATTTTGTTTGCTTTTCTTTTCCTATGGTTTCCCTGTTCCACGAGGACGACAGTGTCTCCTGACTACGGCCGGAACCTGCAAGACTGCTCCTCGAACAGGGACCGGACTGCTCTATAGTCCCCTATTGATTTGTAGAACCGGAATAAAACCTAATTCTCACTGAGATACTTATCGTGTATTAGTCCTCATTGGTATTTATAAGTGACCTAGCCCTGGTGAAGCCCTGACAGGCTCTCAGGAGTTTGACTGTGCTTTCGCTAGGCTGCAGTTTAAAGGTACTGAAGTAACACATTTCAGGGAACAGTGCCTTTGAAATGTAGGAAACTGTATTTTTTTATATGAGAGAAATGACCCCTAAAGTGTGCCTTTTTAGATCACAAGGCTGGTGTTTAATATATAAAAGTGTGCCATTCTGTACACTGGGAATAGCATGCTTTCTCTATGAACAGTTATCTGACAGCTGTTTCCACTGTGCCATAAAGCTGTATTCTCTATTTACTGGCCTGGATTGGATTAGAATCATCCTTATTTCCTAGCTCTGCATTGGATAATGTTAAAAAATGATGAAAAGTTATTTTCAATTAGGTTGCTGAAAGTAGATTTTATGGAAAGTATAATTAGTGCTGCCTGAAAGAAAGCTGTTTTTGACTCAGCTTGCATCTCAACAGTACTCCAGAAGCCAAATACATATTCCTGGCTGAGATTTAACAACCTGTCTCTTAGAGGATAATGGTTTGGTTGCTGGGCCCAGGAAGACAGCAGTGTTGATCACTTAATGCCATGAATGTAACTAAGAAACAGTGATGAAGTCAAAGCCAATTCCTCCTCCTCTTACCCCTACTGGTCAGTTCACCTCCTGTAGCTATCTGAAGGTATGTGAAGAGGATCCAGTTGAAATGGGAAAAGAGAGAAAGAGAGTCATGCTCCTGGTGGTTGGTGGATGGGAGAATCAGATTGGCAGATTATGGTACAGCACCTTTGACCAATATTCATGGGATTGGTATTCTTCCACATTAGGGGGACAAAGCACAATCAGTGAAGTGAAGTGAAACACAACAAAGGACATATAATTATAGGTATCAGTGGAATAGGATCTGGACTTAGTACAGAGTGCAGGCAGACTGTAACTAACCCCCAATCATAACTGAGTCAAGCTCAAGAAACAAATTACGAGGATAAGGTGCTGCATCTCAAGTAAGGAGTAAACCTGGTGTTGCGGGGATTCGGCAACTATGTGCAGGAAAACAGGACCTTGGTGTGTAAGAGCTGAGCCTTCCTACTGACTCAGTACCCAAAATCCCAAAACCGACTAGCTATAGTGTCTCACTCACTCTCCTACAAAATCACGAAGCTACAAATGATTAGACAACCCAGAACACAACACTCCCGACTCTCTCAGGAATCGCGGTAGCAAGACATACCCTTTCGCTCACTCACTCGTACTTGTCCACAATAAGAATTGACAGTCACTGTAATAGTTCAACATTTTTATTTTAACTATAGTGCTCTATAATGCAGTATACGAGCCACTATCAGCAGCAAAACGCATAAACCTAAAACAGTTAGCATTGTTGCAATTCCATAGATTATAAAGGGGGATGTCATCGTATACAGACAGTGGATAAAGGACTATGAGGCCTAAGCACCCTCCCCTTGACTAGAAGAAGTTTTATTATATAAAAGTAGATCTCTGGGCTTTGTCAGCAGACCCATACCTTAGTGCCTAGATGGTATTTCTACGTCATAGGAACAGCATAGCTCTTCTCCCTGTAAAGGTCCATCTCCAAGTGTGTTTTAGAACAACATGCATCCCCAGAATATCAAAGCACGAGTTTCCAGCAGAAGCAGCTGTGTTTGCATGTTTTGTCTAGATGCTAAGTACTGACCAGAACAGAATAACAAGGGGCATTGTTTATCGACCTTGTACATCGTGTTCAGACTATACTCCAGGAACAAGCAGAGAACGCAGAAAGCATACTCTCATGTGAAAGGCACAAACAGTGTCTTACAAAATAAAGTAATGTAGTAAAGTGCGCAAAAGCAGCATCATGGCAGCAGAGCTCATGCTAACTTAGCAATATCGACAATGACCCTAACGGCCATATGACACCCTCCCCTTGGTAAGGCCGTAGTATATAGATAAAAGACCCAAACAGAGTTGGAAGGTAAGCAGATTCTAGAAGCGCTTGAAAAAGGCAAATTGGAAAATTAAAAAAAAAAAAATCTTTTCGTTTAAAATATTGTTGTTCAAATGAGAACGGGATTAGTTTGGAGTTGGAAAATCCATCAAAGTATGTGAACTTCAGAATGCAATTCATTCCAAAAGGTCATCCCTAATGTTGGTAGCAAAAAGGGATGCCATCCAATCAAGAAGCTCGAAGGAACACAAGTGTTCATCATAATCCAATGCCTCCAAGAGCATATCCGGGCAACTTGTGTGATATTCGATGAAACTCCCCTGCAAGAGGTTCTGTGCAGCCGCACAGATATTCCACTCAGCCAATACTCCATGTGCAGCCGCACGCACCATACGGTCATCCCGAGAACAGGCCTGGTCATGGGCCACTAAGGGACCCAGCAACAGGTCATAATCAGGGTCCGTGCATTACGTATTGGAGAGGCATAAATCCAAAGCCCAACAGAAAGGGCACCGCTGACAGTAGAACACAAGTTGCACGTAAGTGAAGTAGGCAAAGCGAAAAGTTAGTCCATAACTCACGCTAAGCGTCGCTAATGGCAAGCATCCAAAAGTTGTTGCATTCAGTCACGGTACAGTTGCAATTGGCCGGGTCTGTGCATTACCACATGATGGGCATCCGCTGCGTAGCAGGAGCAGAAGAATCAGGACGCCACCCGCCAATGCTAGTAGTAATGGAAACCCTCCAAAGTCGCTGGAAAAAATAGAATGGATAAATGCAGGTATTACTCCAAAAATCGTCTGAAAAGATGTTACAAGGCCGGATCCCACAAGTTAAAAAAATTTAGCAAGGCCTTCTGTGTCAGACGCATTAAATATCTGATGGGTCAGCTCCCCAAAATGAAGTGGGAGGTACGTTTTCAGCAGTGACTGAATCTTACTAGATGTTCTAGCCACCTGCAATTCGAAGGTCTCTTGAGCCGAAGTGAGAGCCACTTCTTGTTGAAACAATAGCGCTTTGAGTCTGCTTAATTTGTTGAAATCTGTTTTCAAAGTCGGAATGGAAGGCCAAATGGAACTATCTGCATTCCTATGCGGGGGTGGAAAAAGCACATTGCTACAACAAGTAACACGTTGTGAAAATGTTACTATATCCAGGATGCCTGCCCGTGAACCACAGCAGTCGTGGTTATTCAAGATAAGATAACTGCCATTAGAAAGCAATGTGAGAGTGGGAATTATTGCTGGGACGGGAGTTCCTTTAAAAAAACAAGCCAGATTAGGTGCGGACACATTACAAGCGCCGTGCAACTTAACGTGTTTACAAACTAGGGAATGTCCCACTGTGGAATCGCAGTCCTCCCCTGTTAAGAAAACTTCCTTATCCTCCCATTGACAACTGTAGGTGAAAGGTAGTGACCATAATTCATGGAGAAACGTACTACCTAGAGGTTCAAAGCAGCCAATAGGGAAATGTTTCATACAAGATTTAAATTGAAAAAGCGAAAAAGGCAGAGAGATAACCCCATGAACTAACCATACAGCTGCTTCGGTTTCCGCTACAGAAAATGGCAAGTGCTCTAACGGTTCAATGTGTAATAGCGTGTATGTAGTGTCTTTCATGGACATAAACCTCTGTTTATCAGTTAGATTAAATGGTAAAAACAAAGCAGAAGCGTTCAAATAATCCCATGGTACTTTTCCCATTTTGAGAGTTTGTAACGTCCAAGCAAATTGCATCACAGATCGTAATTGATTCTGACCATGGTATAACACAGATACATCACTTTGAACAATAACAATAACAGAAGAAACAATATTATCTAAAGTATAAATGCGGGAAGACAGTGCATTTATGCTATTGTCGACTAGTGCAAGAACTTTTTCGAAATTTGCTTTGTCAATTTGTCGCAGACGGAACGCTGCTTCCATCTGCGAAAGTTTCCATACTTCATTATTAAAGCTGCATAGATGAATCTGTTTGATCAAGGAGTTTTAGGACCCTAGATAAAATCAGCCAAATTAATGACGCTCGATAAGAGAGACAGGTGTTGTTTCACTGACGATAGAGTGAAGTGCTTGTTGGAAACGGGGTAGCATGGTGCGGAGCGGGAAGGCTAAACTCGGAGCATTGTGTAAAGCATCCGCGCAGCACACAAAGGCGACACACCAGGCACACTACAAAAAGAAGACCACACCAGGCTATGTAAAAACAAGTTTCTTTATCTAATTTAAATCAGCAGTAGAAGAGGCAGTTAATCTCAGTGCAGCAACAAACTCCTGTCACTGTAAAACTTGAGGAATTCATGCAAGTACATCAAGGCCTTAAACCTTCATATAAGCGAAAAGGCATTAGCATCATGTGTCTCAAAACAGGTAACACTGCAGGTACTGCAGGGCTAATATGAGCCTAGACAACAGCCTATCCAGGCACATTCAATTAACCGGAAACTAGAGGCAGGTATGCACAAAACGCTGTAGGTGATGACTTGCAGGTGATAACAGGGGCAGGGGGCCCCAATCAGGTACATTCAGTTCAACAAGGGGCCTACTGCAGGCTTGCCAACATCATAGGAACAGTTCTTAACCACTTTCAGTGAGGTAACCCTCCCCCCCCCCCCCCTGGCGTAGGTATACCACCCCAGGAACCTTTCATGAGTATGGATTCACTTGTGTGCGGTGCACAAAGATTGACCCTTAAGAGGCAGGTAATATCATTCAACATGGGAAACATTTGCTAATCAACGTGGTGACTTTAGGTAAAGTAGAAGATCAGGCTTCAGCAAGTAAACACCACTAAACATGTATTTCATCCAGGTAACATTTCAGTTAGTAGGCCTTCTAAGGCAGGTGAACACAGCAACTCAATACACTTAGAGACATTCCCTTCAATAGAGCCTTTGAAGCAGGGATAACATGAACCTTGGGAACACTTCTTCAGATTCACCTATGCAGGAAGCACCGGTCACCAGGCTATGGCAGACCTCTACAACACATGCAGAAATCCCTAGACAGGGATTAACTATGGTACATATCCCTCAGGCAGGGGTGTAAGCCCTGTAGGCATCATAGGCGCCCCCCCCCTCGTGCAGAGGTCGAGCATTAGCAATCACTCGGGCGCACAAGTCCCTGGTCAAGGGGGAGCCCCTCCCTAGGACTCCCTTCACAAATGCCCCAAAAGTCTCACTCTTCTTGCAGCGGCCACTGTCCGGTGGGCCACTGGGGAAATGGAGCTGGCCCTGAATGGATTGGAATTAGGTAGCCCCCAAAAAGAAAGTACTGGCCAGTAAAGGGGGGGCCTGAGGCTAGAAAAAGGCCTCAACGTTGCAGCGACCCGCAACTGCGGAGTCGCTGTGTAGCCCCCGGGGCCCTGTGGCCCAGTCCGTGGTGAAGCCCCCCCCCGGGGGCTTCCAACTTAATTGGGCTGCACGTGGCAGCTGCCCACTGCCAGGCGGGGCAGCTGAAAAAAAACACAAGGCCACACGGCCTTCTGAGCAGGGCCACAGGGGCGGCGGGCACCGACAATGTTCCCCGTTGCCCCCTCGACAATCAGTACCCCCAATGGGCCCCACACTCACCGGGTCTCTCGGTTGGCCTCTAGCAGGGGACAGGCACCGGTGTGTGCCTCGACCGTCCCCTGCCCTCCTCCCAGTATGCGGCTGGCTCTCCTTACACGGAGCCCTGCAGGCGTCAGGCAACACTCCCCTCTTCACCCAGGGCCCCTCCAGGGACCCGGGACTTTGTCCTGGAGCCGGCGAGGCTCCAAACGACTCCGGCGGCGCCCGGGGCGCTCCTCCGCCCACGGAGAGCCCCCTCCTCCACTTTCCTTTCCGGAGCGAAGTCTCCGGCGCTAGGCAGCAGTGATTCTGGGCCTCCTATAGCTCCCGGCTCGGGAACCAATGGTGTCGCGGCTTCCTGGGGGCGCGGCCGGTGACGCGGCCGACGCCCGGGTTGCTAGGCGACGTCTCTTGTGCGCGGCAGGCCCAGCGCGGCCTGGACTGAGATCGCGGCTCCTCTGGTGCGGTGCCTGGGCTGTGGCGGTGATATCTCGAGTGCTGGCGGCAATGAGGGGTAGGCTCCCTCTTCAAATACAGTGGAAGGCGGGGTGGGCACCCGCTCCTGGTGCGCTCGGCGACTCGGCGACTCGGGCCGCAGCGGTGATCTTCAGCACTTTTGTCATGCGGGGTGGGCTCCCGCTGGTCCTATGCCTAAACACAGCACAACTTCTCCGGGCTTGGCGGCGCGAGGGCCGCGGCGGTGACAGGGGGCTCACAGCGCTTCCTCCCTCACAGCGCTTATCCTCACAGCGCTTCTGCTTCGCAACGCTTCCTTGTCACAGCGCTTCTTCTCCCCAGCGCTTTACAGACAAGGGGGCAATTACACCCGGGCAGCGCTTGCAGCAGGACACAAGGTGGTGGCCGTCCAGCGCTTGGAAGACTCAGCGCTTTAAGGGCACAGCGCTTTACCTGGTGATCCCCAGCAGCATGTACAGGTTGCAGGCAGTTCAAGTCTAGCGCTCCCACCTTCAGGGTCCCACAGGATAAGCAGCGCTCTGACAGTCCAGCGCTGCAGGAACCATCTCCCTTTGTCTGGCACCGTAGATGTAGCGCTACCCAGGCGCTAGGGTGCAGGCAGTCCCAATAAGGCGCTCACAAGGCGCTAGAGGCCAGGGGACAAGTAGTGCAGGGCGAGATCAGAGGCTAGCAGGGCGGCTCACCAGTCCTGAAGCAGCAGCTCCTCGGAACGGTCAACCTCCAGTATGGTGGCAATCCTGCCAGCACAGCAGCCTCCACTCCGGCAGTGTCCCTTTTACTGGCCCTGGGGACAACAGAGGGGTGCAGATGGGCACAGGGGCCAGCACACAGGCCCAATGTGGTGGTACCTCTTGGCAGAGTTCCCCCTTCACTGTCTGGACTGCTCTTGACGGACTCTGACTCTTCACTGAGCACATGGCAGCCCAGTCCCCCTATATGTATCCCCCTCACCCCACCTACCAGACAGGGCTGGAAGCTTCCAGAAGGTTCCCTGGGAAACCGGTCTTAACTGGTCTAGGGGGAGGAGTAGAGCACCCTCGGTGCGAAGTTTCCCTCCAAAAGCAGGGGGCGCTGGGAAACAAACCACTAGACTGCCAACCCACCTCAGTCAGGCGTCACATGGGCAGGCAGGCATGGCGTCCATTTTAACAGTAACCTTTTTCCACAGTGCTTTTTTTTTAAGATGGTGGAAATAACGGTGTGTACAACATTGCACAGCATTTATTATTTTCTGTTCAGACACACCATGTTTTATTCTTACAAAAGCGAAAAAATTCAGGGCAAAAGGGCCAAGTCCAACACGACCCCCTCCCAGCCAAAAGCCAGGGTAGACCGATCAATGCCTTGATGGGCTTCCCTGCTTAGGGCGAGAGAACTTGGACGCAGGCCCACAACTGCAGGAACACCCGCAGGTTCTTCTCCACTCTGGAACCCGATGGTTCCCTCTCTCAACTCCTCCTGAACCAACTAGGCCACCCCACTGGTGCTCCCTAGTTGGCTGCAGCCAGGACCGGGCCCTAGGCCATCCAGATGTCTCTGGCCCTGGCTGTGTCACAGAGTGGGGGGCAGTAGCCCCAGGCCCGTAGTACCCTTTGACCACTCTCCCTCTCCTCCGTGCAGTCCCAAACTGCCAATGGTCTTCCCACCTAGGGACCACACTCTCACACTGTCCACCAGGTAGGGGCAAGGCTCTCCTCCCCTACCTCTCCTTCTGGGGTTCCGCCCTCTCCTCCTATGCGGGGCACCCTCAGAACACCACTCTCTCACTCTTCCAGGGCCGTGACCCTGCAACCGCTCCCCCAACCCAGGGTCTAAACCCTTAGGTTGCACCGGTGCCAGAGGCGAGTCCTCCCTCCCTCTGCACCCCCTCCCAGAGTTCCGCACCCTCCCACCTGGAGAAGCACCCCTGGGAGACAACTCCGGGGGGACACTGCTTACAGACGTCCCTCCCGCCAGGTCAGGCAGCCCCTGAATCTGGCACCCCAGCCCAGGATCTAAACCCTGTGGCTGAGCCAGTGCCAGAGGCGAGTCCTTCCTCCCTCGGCACCCCCTTCCAGAGTTCCGCACCCTCCCACCTGGAGAAGTACCCCTGGAAGTGAAACCAGTAGGGACCTTGATTACAAGTGCCCCTCCCTCCAGGTCAGGCAGCCCCTGAACCTGGTACCCCAGCCCAGGATCTAAACCCTGTGGCTGGGCAGACCCCAGAACCCCTGGAGCTCTGAGTACAGACGCCCTGGGTTCTCCTGACACTGGGGGATCCCCTTCCATGGATGGCCCATCGGGACAGCCTAGGCTCCCAACCTGGGGTTCCCTTATGGAACTCTCCAGGCCCTGCGACTGCGGTTGGGGCACCTCGGGACACCTCCCCGTCTCACTCCTTCCTATAGATAGGATGTGAGGCCCTACAACCCTCTCACTATCCTGGGACCTAGCTGGGCTATTCTCCACCTCTCCCACCTCGCTGGGTTGGGAGATCCCTGCACCACTCCCTTCAGGATCACTCCCCACTGTCCTCTCAGACTCTCTGGCACTCACCCAAAGGTCTGCCTCCCGTGCAAGCTCCCTGGGGTCGGAGAGCCCACACCGCAACAGGTGGTGGCGCAACCTGGGAAGACAACTCTTGAGCACATGCTCCCTGATAATCAGGCGGAACAGCTCTTCCCCCGTCTGTCACCGCGCCACACACCAGCCACTCCTCCAGTGCAGTCCAACACACGTCCACATACTCCCCCCAAGACTGATGGGACAGTTTCTTGCCGCCCCTAAACTCCAACCTGCCCCCCTCCTTCTGGGGATCAGGCACCATCTTCCAGGCTCTGGAAGTGGGACTTCCTGCACTGGCTTCACTCTCGCTGCCACCACTGGATCCCACCCTCACTGGTGAATCCAGACCACAGACACCACTCTCAGGGGACAACCTACCCCCCTGAGCTAGTCTCTCCCTGGCGAAGGCCCTTTCAGCCTCAGCCATTCTCTCCTGTGCTAGGACCCTCTCGGTCTCTAGCCTCTTTTCTTCAACTCTCAGCTGCGCTAGCTCCACTCTGAGCCTTTCCAGCACCAGCTGATGCTCCCTTTCTTCCCTCCTATCTACCCACTCTTCTGGGGACAGGAAAAGGGGTGGGGTAGTGCCCCCGGGGCTGGACCCAGCACGGGACTCCCTCTCTATGGTGTCCTCATTCGCTACCGGTGTCTCTGCCCTAACATACTCTTCCTCCTCAAAGTCACCCCCCTCCAGGGTTATGGACTGGGACCCCTCACTCTCAGAGTCCTCCTCACGGTCTCTACCAAATCCATCCCTTAAATATGCGGAGGGGTAATCAGAAAGGTCCCCGCAGGGCTCTAAGGGTTCCCCCCTTCTCAGGGCCTCATAGAGGAACAACTTCCTGTGGGTGTTGCCTACTGTGGGTATCCCTCTCTCTCGGCAGAGGTCTATCACCTCCTGCTCAGTGTACTCCCCAGGCAATCCTCGTCGTAGGTTAACCCCATCCTGGTGAGATACCCTCGGGATACACCACCCACAGTGCAACAGGGAGACACAATCCCCAAAACAACACTTCCAGGAGGAAATACAGTCAGCAAAACAGTCCCCAAATCTGTGGTTTTCTAAGTGCTCAATTTGCAGTGCAACCAGTTGTCGCTGTGGTACTGCGCAAACACAAGTCCTATCCCACCGCTGAGCACCAGTGTTGGAAACGGGGTAGCGTGGTGCGGAGCGGGAAGGCTAAACTCGGAGCACTGTGTAAAGCATCCGCGCAGCACACACAGGCGACACACCAGGCACACTACAAAAAAGAGACCACACCAGGCTGTTATGTAAAAACAAGTTTCTTTATCTAATTTAAATCAGCAGTAGATGAGGCAGTTAATCTCAGTGCAGCAACAAACTCCAGTCACTGTAAAACTTGAGGAATTCATGCAAGTACATCAAGGCCTTAAACCTTCATATAAGCGAAAAGGCATTAGCATCATGTGTCTCAAAACAGGTAACACTGCAGGTACTGCAGGGCTAATATGAGCCTAGACAACAGCCTATCCAGGCACATTCAATTAACCGGAAACTAGAGGCAGGTATGCACAAAACGCTGTAGGTGATGATTTGCAGGTGATAACAGGGGCAGGGGGCCCCAATCAGGTACATTCAGTTCAACAAGGGGCCTACTGCAGGCTTGCCAACATCTTGGAACAGTTCTTAACCACTTTCAGTAAGGTAACCCCCCCCCCCTGGCGTAGGTATACCACCCCAGGAACCTTTCATGAGTATGGATTCACTTGTGTGCGGTGCACAAAGATTGACCCTTAAGAGGCAGGTAATATCATTCAACATGGGAAACATTTGCTAATCAACGTGGTGACTTTAGGTAAAGTAGAAGATCAGGCTTCAGCAAGTAAACACCACTAAACATGTATTTCACCCAGGTAACATTTCAGTTAGTAGGCCTTCTAAGGCAGGTGAACACAGCAACTCAATACACTTAGAGACATTCCCTTCAATAGAGCCTTTGAAGCAGGGATAACATGAACCTTGGGAACACTTCTTCAGATTCACCTATGCAGGAAGCACCGGTCACCAGGCTATGGCAGACCTCTACAACACTTGCAGAAATCCCTAGACAGGGATTAACTATGGTACATATCCCTCAGGCAGGGGTGTAAGCCCTGTAGGCATCATAGGCGCCCCCCCTCGTGCAGAGGTCGAGCATTAGCAATCACTCGGGCGCACAAGTCCCTGGTCAAGGGGGAGCCCCTCCCTAGGACTCCCTTCACAAATGCCCCAAAAGTCTCACTCTCGTTGCAGCGGCCACTGTCCGGCGGGCCGCTGGGGAAATGGAGCTGGCCCTGAATGGATTGGAATTAGGTAGCCCCCAAAAAGAAAGTACTGGCCAGTAAGGGGGGGGCCTGAGGCTAGAAAAAGGCCTGAACGTTGCAGCGACCCGCAACTGCGGAGTCGCTGTGTAGCCCCCGGGGCCCTGTGGCCCAGTCCGTGGTGAAGCCCCCCCCCCCCCCCTGGGGGCTTCCAACTTAATTGGGCTGCACGTGGCAGCTGCCCACTGCCAGGCGGGGCAGCTGAAAAAAAACACAAGGCCACACGGCCTTCTGAGCAGGGCCACAGGGGGGGCGGGCACCGACAATGTGCCCCGTTGCCCCCTCGACAATCAGTACCCCCAATGGGCCCCACACTCACCGGGTCTCTCGGTCGGCCTCTAGCAGGGGACAGGCACCGGTGTGTGCCTCGACCGTCCCCTGCCCTCCTCCCAGTATGCGGCTGGCTCTCCTTACACGGAGCCCTGCAGGCATCAGGCAGCACTCCCCTCTTCACCCGGGGCCCCTCCTGGGACACAGGACTTTGTCCTGGAGCCGGCGAGGCTCCAAACGACTCCGGCGGCACCCGGGGCGCTCCTCCGTCCACGGAGAGCCCCCTCCTCCACTTTCCTTTCCGGAGCGAAGTCTCCGGCGCTAGGCAGCAGTGATTCCGGGCCTCCTATAGCTCCCGGCTTGGGAACCAATGGTGTCGCAGCTTCCTGGGGTCGCGGCCGGTGACTCGACCGACGCCCGGGTTGCTAGGCGACGTCTCTTGTGCGCGGCAGGCCCAGCGCGGCCTGGACTGAGATCGCGGCTCCTCTGGTGCGGTGCCTGGGCTGCGGCGGTGATATCTCGAGTGCTGGCGGCAATGAGGGGTAGGCTCCCTCTTCAAATACAGTGGAAGGCGGGGTGGGCACCCGCTCCTGGTGCGCTCGGCGACTCGGGCCGCAGCGGTGATCTTCGGCACTTTTGTCATGCGGGGTGGGGCTCCCGCTGGTCCTATGCCTAAACACGGCACAACTTCTCCGGCTTGGCGGCGCGAGGGCCGCGGCGGTGACAGGGGGCTCACAGCGCTTCCTCCCTCACAGCACTTATCCTCACAGCGCTTCTGCTTCGCAACGCTTCCTTGTCACAGCGCTTCTCCTCCCCAGCGCTTTACAGACAAGGGGCCAATTACACCCGGGCAGCGCTTGCAGCAGGACACGAGGTGGTGGCCGTCCAGCGCTTGGAAGACTCAGCGCTTTAAGGGCACATCGCTTTACCTGGTGATCCCCAGCAGCATGTACAGGTTGCAGGCAGTTCAAGTCTAGCACTCCCACCTTCAGGGTCCCACAGGATAAGCAGCGCTCTGACAGTCCAGCGCTGCAGGCACCATCTCCCTTCGTCTGGCACCGTAGATGTAGCGCTACCCAGGCGCTAGGGTGCTGGCAGTCCCAATATGGCGCTCACAAGGCGCTAGAGGCCAGGGGACAAGTAGTGCAGGGCGAGATCAGAGGCTAGCAGGGCGGCTCACCAGTCCTGAAGCAGCAGTTCCTCGGAACGGTCAACCTCCAATATGGTGGCAATCCTGCCAGCACAGCAGCATCCACTCCGGCAGTGTCCCTTTTACTGGCCCTGGGGACAACAGAGGGGTGCAGATGGGCACAGGGGCCAGCACACAGGCCCAATGTGGCGGTACCTCCTGGCAGAGTTCCCCCTTCACTGTCTGGACTGCTCTTGACGGACTCTGACTCTTCACTGAGCACATGGTAGCCCAGCCCCCCTATATGTATCCCCCTCACCCCACCTACCAGACAGGGCTGGAAGCTTCCAGAAGGTTCCCTGGGAAACAGGTCTTAACTGGTCTAGGGGGAGGAGTAGAGCACCCTCGGTGCGAAGTTTCCCTCCAAAAGCAGGGGGCGCTGGGAAACAAACCACTAGACTGCCAACCCACCTCAGTCAGGCGTCACATGGGCAGGCAGGCATGGCGTCCATTTTAACAGTAACCTTTTTACACAGTGCTTTTTTTTAAGATGGTGGAAATAACGGTGTGTACAACATTGCACAGCATTTATTATTTTCTGTTCAGACACACCATGTTTTATTTTTACAAAAGCGAAAAAATTCAGGGCAAAAGGGCCAAGTCCAACAGTGCTCCAAACATTGTTGGCACAATTTCACCACTGAATATGTGGTGACAGAGTGTGAATGTGGGTAACGGGGATCGGGTCTAGTTTGTGTGAAACCGCCCGTTGCGTTATGAAAACGCATTTGACATGCATTAGAACTGGTTTGCCACAACAACCATCCTGACGGGTCAACATCAGAGATATTGAAACTGTCATTTTGTAACCGAGCTTGTAATACATCAATGGTATAATTTGTGTGTTTACACCAATCATCATACTTGGGGAGAGGAGTTGGCCTAACGGCTAGGGCGGTCGAACTCGAATCTGGGGAACTGGGTTCCAGTCTCGGCAATGACGCTGAACATCCTGTGATTCTGGGCAAATCACAATCTCCCCGTGCCTAAATAAAAAATGAATGTGTCCTCATGTAATGCAACTGGTGCTATGTAAAGCGCTCTGATACCCGATTCGGGTCAAGTTCGCGCTATATAAAACACTGTAAAATAAAAAAATTAAATACTCAGCCAATGACAGAATGGATGGGATATTTAGATTTTTGGCAGTCGCCAAGCCAAAACAAGTAGTTTGGTGCACTGTGTCATTCAAAAATAATATTTGAGTCGGAATTACGCATGCACGATATAAAGCTTCGGTTCCCTGGACCTGCCAAGCTTTAGTGCCCCAAATCGATTTTAAATCAATGGTATCTTTCCAGTGATCATAACCCTGTAAGGCCAATTCAGTCCTAAATGAATTTGAATATATTAATTTCTTGAGTGTGAGAATAAATTTAGATTGAGATGGCAATGTCAATGTAAAGAAATAGGATTCTGGATTGGACGTGTTCCAATCAGTGAAATAAGTGAACTTATTTCTAAGTGTTTTAGAACTCCCCTGTAACGGTGATGGACAATGTTCTCACTGCGTGTAATTAAAAACAGGTCTTAACGTGTTTGTTTTGTGTAAGAAATGATAGCCATAGTGTTAATAACAGAATAAATCCGCATAATTGGCAGAATTCAAATACAAATCTTCAGCATCAAAGGCAGCATAATACTTTAAATCAGAAAATAATGAATGTACTGCTTGTACATCCCAATCAACAGAATGTATGTCCTGTGTTACCACATCTCCTAATGAAACGTGAAACACGTATGGTATCTTGAGGACTTCCTTCGGACCATGGATTTCGAAAGCCACTTTATCCCAAACTATGCCATCTGCAACCAGGAAAGCCGAAATGTTGACAAGGGCTTGATCCCGTTTCATGATGTATGTGGGACGATGTATGTGGAGCAAGAACACCATCGACCAACTTTACAGCTGAGCGTTCCGGCAGACAATGACCATTGATGAGCAAGAAAAATACTGTCACAAATCCAATCGACATGAAGAGGAAAATTAAGATAAGCACCAACCAGATGTAGGTCCAGGGTGGGACCAGGTAAGTCTTTTTGAACCAAGTGATAAAAATACTCGGTGTCGGAGGAGATGTCACAGAGGAAGACGAGGAGGAAGAGTCATAAGAGAAACTCGTACGGTCCCCAAAATAACCGCTTGCACCCATGTTCATTAACGGTGGCAGCGCAGCATCAGCTTGATGTTTCATAGGACTGTCCGGTACTTCAATGTGGGATTCATCCGCAGGATAAGCGTACTCGACGTCTGCGTTGGCAGAGGACGAAGGCAGAACCTGCAAAAAGTCAACATTAGTTTCCATTTCAGCCTCAATGACACATGGACTAGTCGAAGAGGTTGAAGTCAGCGGATTCACAGAAATAGCGTTGCAGGAAACTGCAGCAGTCACACTATTCAGAATCGGGCAGACGGTGTAGCTTGACATTGTCAACTGAAATGTATCGGTTTTCTTTGCGTCCAGGCAAAGGTGGTAGTATCACTGAGCGAGAACTCTTCTGGTACACGATAAGCGGGATCAAATTCTTTCTTGTTCTCCAGCTTTTCTCGTACCAGATCTCCAATCTTAGGAAGCCATCTGGCGACCGGAATCAGTATCGCCATGTCATTGGAAGAGGGTATATATTCTGTTGCGTAGATGTCACGGGTGTTTTGGAGGACCTGTAACATAGTAGAATGGTTATCTACGTCAAATGTTACAGCCGCTGCCACAACGTCTAGACCATCAAGGTCTGGCACAAACATTTTAATGCCAAAGAGCATTTTGTATGGGGTCCGCCCACCCAGAGATCTTCTCTGGAGATTATTAAGTGCACGTTGAACTCCATACAAATGGGCCAGCCAGTTCCTGCCAGTACCTAAGACTCTAGCTGTCAAAGATTGCTTTAAATCACGGTTCATTCGCTCCACTATTGAATTGCCCTCAGGCCTGTACGGAGACGAAAACTGCACCAGCACCCCCATAGACTTCATCGCGTCCTTGTACGCCTTAGAGGCGAACGCTGGACCTTGGTCAGAATGGAAGGTGCCACAGGCAAAAGTCCTGACAAAGACATGCAAATCTCTAATGACATTTCGAGCGTCAGCGCTGCGTTGTGGCCAAACCCATAGTAATTTAGTGCACGAATCAACTGCAACAAAAATATATTTATATGCAGTATCAGCAGTCAATGGACCGCAGTGATCAAGATATACGCAGCCAAATGGCTGATTTGATATATACAGCTGTGTTTGTGGTGGTCGCGAAACCGTAGATGGTTTGATTTGCTGACAAATGTCACAAGAAAGCACATAATTACGGGTTTGTTTATATAAACCACGCCACCAGTAACGTGGCTGTAAAATAGAAACAGTCGCTGACACCCCGGCATGCGCAGAAGCTATGCCCTCGTGTGCGGCAATGAACAAAGGAAGCCTGCGGTCCATGTTGGGAGCCAGCCGATCCCCAACTGACGGAATTTTAGCATAAGGAACTTGTTCGGGAGATAAATGATAAGAATATTTTGAAGGGAAGCCCGGTGGAGGAGCCGTTCCATCCTTCGTAGCAGCTAGAGCTGGCAAAATTTCATTATCTATCTTAGTCATGGATCTTGTAACTGCTGCAACAAAACACGTGCCTACTGCAGATTTGGCTGCCTCATCAGCCAAAGATTTACCAACAGCATGTGCTCCCACACGTGGATGGCCAAGAGTATGAATAACCTGTGTGAGTGGCAGACGTTCTTTAAGCTTCGCCACTTGAACCCAAAGCGTTTTATGCTTTATTGCGCTGCCTTTATAGTCACGATAATCATTCTGAGACCAAAAGAATAAGTTGTCATTAAAAGATTGGACACAGTAGTAAGAATCGCACACAATAAGAGTATTCACATTAGGATCTGCAAACTCGAGAGCTAGAACAAGAGCATGCAGCTCCGCCAATTGCGCCGTACAGTCCCCCAGTGCCTGTGTATGCACTATGGAAGACTTAAATTCACCATTTACAATGGAACCAGCCACAATAGCGCAAGATGCTGAATAAGCATGTTTGGACCAGATGGCCGGTTGAGCCGAGCCGTTGGTATAAATGATACATTTGTACTCATCTAAAGGGAGCAACGACAATGGAGGAGGATGAACATGTTCATACTACAAAAACTCCTGTGTCTGAAGAGCAGGATCAAAGATAAACGTGACATCAGCCGATGTCAAAGAAGTAGCCCATTGTATCCAACGGGGTTGCAGAGCTTTAGAGTTCGATACACTTGCCTTACTTAGTCACTGCTTCTAAAGCAGAAATAGGCAAAACCATAAGAATGCATTTCCCCTGCGCCATCGAGCGTGCCTTCAGAATCGCCATTTGGACCGCAGTCAAAATCTTTTCAACATTCGAAAATCGCATTTCCGCAGCTGTGTACAAATGTGATTTGTATGCTATAGGTACTGTGTCTCCTTCGTTGAACGTTAAGTAAGTGAAACCCACAGTCCCTGGTACAATACGTATGACCAGGTTCGCGTCAACCAGTAGTTAGTCGCTAGCAGATCTGTCAGCAAAGATTGTAGAATAGAGGTATGTTCCGGAAGCCAGCGGGCTGAAGAATATGTAGGTTGTATCAACGCGTAAAGCGGTTTGATACGCTGGGCATAATCGGGGATGTATGTCCTCCCGAAATTTTAAAATCCCAGCAAAGACTGAAGCTTCTTCAGTGTAGACGGAGGTTGCAATTGAGCACATTACTCCAGAAAGTGGGGGGCTAACCCCCTACCTTCATTATTGAGCTCGTAGCCCAAAAAGAGCACCGCCAAGCAAGCGATGTGTGATTTAGCAAAATTTAATTTGTATCCAAAGTTGGCAAACGACAGAATAATTTGGTCGACTCGGACAAGGTGCGGTATCAGTTCATCGTCCGTCAGATAAATGTCATCGACGTACGAGAACGCATCTGGATCCACGCTGTGCAACAAAGTCACAATACGTGCAGCAAAAGCCCCGGGGCTGTTCTTATACCCCATAGGCAAGCGAGTAAATCTTGTTTGATTTCCGACGGCGCTAAATGCTGTCAAGTCACGGCTCTCAGGAGCCAAATTGTGACTGTAGAAACCATTGTAAAAAATACAAAACAACACTGGCTATATCCAAATAAGGTTGTTCACTAGCGCCGAGCTGTGTGTGTTCTGTACCGCAAATGTACGACAATGACTATTCAAATTTCGATAATCTAATACAATGCGATATGAACCATCCGGTTTTGATACCGGAAAAAGAGGATTATTCATCGGTGATACACAGGATTCAATTACTCCTTGATATTCCAATTGAGTCAGAATGTCACAAACGGGAGCCTTAGCCTCTCGTCTGATTGGATATTGCGGTTGTGGCTGTGGCATAGACCGTAATGGTATCTCATGCGCCTGTGAAGCTCTATCCCAGCCCACTTGATTTCAGTACACTGCTGGGGCAAGGGCCAATGCCCACTCAGATGCGTAAGCCTGTTTAGCTTCCTCAGGGACGTAACGTGAAAAACTTGGAAGCATCACCTCCTCACCTCTAGAAGCGGCCAGAACAAATGGTTGGGGCCAATCCGCCTCTGCCAACAAAATGTCATACGAAGAGGTTAGATTTTCCCAGAAAACCGCTGTAATCGTACGCTGTATATCACCTTCAATTTGGAAGACTATTTCATAGAGTCTATCCGGGGGCGCAACTCGTGTATCTGCTGTTTCCACTGTAATAAACGTATCAGTTGCTCTCGCCTCCGGACAGGGACGCAGTGCCTCCCGCACTATGGTAACCTACTCCGTCCCTGTTGAGCAGAGTCACTGCCCATGTCCAGTCTAGGAGCAGAGTTCTCACCGTCTGAGGCATATTTCGCTGTTAAAGCGGCAACCTTTTTCTTTTGATAGGTATCCCTCTTGTTTGGCCTTTACGTCAAGTTGTCGAGGTTGATCCCGTCCCTGTTGAGTGGTCGCACCTTTGCTGCGATCCTGGCGCTCCCCTCCACCGACTTGAGAGCCCGAGGTGTCCTGTAAAGAACGAGGAGAGCGCTGATCAGGGACTTGGAATCTATCAGGAGTCTTAATTTTCGCGCGGTCACGCAAATCATAAGTGTGCTCAGAAGATTCAGGTGTCGGTGAACCAGCACGCGAACCTTGCTTCTCTTGTTGCTGCCCCTGTTTTTTATTCCTCCAGTTCTTTTTAGGAAAGAACGGACACCCATCCTTATCAGTCTGGGCTTTTTGTTGAGGTTGAGTTTGAGTAAAAGGCTTAATTCCCAGACTATTGCGCCCTAAGGTTTTATAAGCAAGACCACTGACTGACTCTTTGTCAGTGAAATAGCTCTCCCACCCTCGCAGCTCCACCATTGAGTGAGTCCTCCCCCAGCCCCTGCACTCTCTAGTGTGGGTGTTCGAGGCCCTCCTCCACCCGCAGGTTCACCTGCGCCGCACCCCTGGTGGTCCAGTGGACCTCTGTCACCCTTTTCTCGCTCTGCTTTCTGCTCCGTTCTTCACTTGTTTTTCACTCGTATTCACCCTCTTTCCTCAATCTATTTTTCTGCACTTTTTCTGCTTTCTGCACTTTCCTGCGTTTCTGCTTGTTTCTCTGTTTTCCCCTTTATTCCTCCTTTCCCGCCCGTTTTCCCCCGCCGCTGCTGCCCCCGCGGCCCCTCCCCCCCAGCATGACCAGCGCGACCAATGCAGCTCCCCTCCCCGCTCCCGCCTCCCAGCTGTTGAGCCCTCCCCAACCCCTACTTAATGGCGGCCGCTGCGTGCCGCGTGCCAAAGGCAAGCCCATCTGCGCCCGTCCGCGACCAGCGCCAGGAACCCTGGACCTCCGCACCGCCAACGATACGACCCAGCAGCACTCCACGCACTCAACCCAGGCCGCAACAACAACTGCAAGATAGCATCACCAGCCGACACCCACGGACCCTTCAGCTGTTACCGCTGCCGGCACACCTGCAGCACTGCCAAGAACACGGATCCAGCACAACCCGCCCACAAGAACACAACCGAACCGAAGACACTGCAATGCATCCTCCTCAACGTCCGATCCCTCCACAAACACGCCACCGATATCTGGGACCTCCTCGACAGCACCACCCCGGATGTAGCGATCTTCACCGAAACCTGGACCAACACCACCTCGGGACCGGACATCGCCATCGCCATCCCCCAAGGATACAAGATCTCCAGGAAGGACCGCCCCACCCGCACAGGAGGAGGAATCGCCATCGTCCACAAATCCAACCTCCACCTGAGCACACTCCCCGACGAGACCACAGACCTGATGGAACACCTTCACTTCAAAATACTGGCCAGCCCCACCGCCACCCTCCGAGGAACCCTCATCTACCGACCCCCTGGACCCTGCGGACTCTTCGCCAGCTCCATCACAGACATCATCTCCCCGCAGGCCATAGCATCCACCAACTACACCCTGCTGGGAGACCTCAACTTCCACCTCGACAACCAACTGGACCCCAACACCACATCCCTCCTGGACAACCTCCACAACATTGGACTCCGCCAGATCATGACCGAGCCCACGCACTCAGCAGGACACACCATCGACCCCCTCTTCACTACAGGAAACTCCATCACCTTCAGCCACACCACCGAACTCCCATGGACTGACCATCGTTGCGTCCACTACACCTTCAGAACACCCACCATCTACAGACACCAGCACCTGCTCCCACGAAAAAAATGGACCAAAATCACCGACGACCAGCTCACCTCCTCACTCAACAATTCCACCCCAACCATCGCGGAAAACGACGACCCCAACACCGCAGCCCGGACCCTGCATAGATGGATGTCGGACAGCGCCAACACCATAGCCCCCCTCAAGAAAAACAACAATACCCGCGCCAAGAAAGCCAGTTGGTTTACCACCAAACTTCGAGAGTCCAGACGCACTTGCCGCTGCCTCGAAAAGGCCTGGAGGAACACCAAATCCGCAGAAGCCCACAACAACTTCAGAGCCGCCACCAACGCCCACCACCAACTCATCAGAGAAACAAGGAAAAAACCGATTGAAGACAGAATCTCCACCCACGCGAACAACAGCAAATAACTCTTCAACATCATCAAGGAGTCCGCCCAACCCACCAGCGAGTCTACTGACATCCCTCCCTCACAGGACCTCTGCGACAAACTCAGCACCTTTTTCCACCACAAAATCAAGAGCATCTACGACAACTTCAACGAAGACATCCAACACACTGAACCCTCACCAACCACCCCCGACACCCGGAAACCAGTGATTGACAACTGGACAGATCTCCCCACCGAAGACACACTGAAGACAATGAAGTCAATCCACTCAGGGGCCCCCACGGACCCCTGCCCCCACCACATCTTTAACAGAGCCGACGACACCGCCGCACCCATGCTCCGCCACACCATCAACTGCTCCCTGGCGACCGTCTCGTTCCCCGATGACTGGAAACACGCCAAGGTCAACCCCCTCCTGAAGAAAACCTCAGCTGACCCCACCGACCTCAAAAACTACAGACCCATCTCCCTGCTCCCGTTCCCAGTGAAAGTCATCGAGAAAGCCATCAACAGCCAACTCGCCACATTTATCGAAGAGCACAACATCCTCGACTTCTCCCAATCCGGCTTCAGAAAAAACCACAGTACATAAACCACCCTCTTCGCCGCAACAGACAACATCCGCACCCTGCTGGACAAAGGAGAAACAGTAGCCCTCATCCTCCTCGACCTCTCAGCGGCATTCGACACAGTCTCTAACCGCACCCTAATACGCAGACTCCACGACGCAGGAATACAGGATAAGGCCCTCGACTGGATCCGCTCCTTCCTCTCCGGCAGAACGCAGAGGGTCAGACTCTCCCCTTTACTCTCGGACCCTACACCTACCACCTGCGGAGTCCCCCAGGGCTCCTCCCTCAGCGCAACGCTCTTCAACGTCTACATGGCTCCACTCGCCCCCATCGTCAGAACCTACGGACTCAACATTGTGTCATACGCAGATGACACCAAACTCATCCTCTCCCTATCCAACTAACCCAACACCGCCAGACGCAACTTTCAAGAAGGCATGGAAGCCGTCGCCAAATGGATGAAAAACAGCTGCCTACAACTAAACACCAACAAAACAGAAGTACTCATCATGGGCCCAAACCACGACGCCTGGAGCGACACCTGGTGGCCCCCCGCCCTCGGAAACCCACCGACCCCCACGGACCATGCACGCAACCTGGGAATCATCCTGGACTCCGAGCTCAGAATGGACCGCCAGATCAACTCCGTCTCGTCTTCCTGCTTCCACACCCTCCTTCGTAAGACCTTCAAATGGATCCCCCTCAAACACAGAAAGACCGTCACTCACTCCCTGGTCACCAGCAGGCTCGACTACGGCAACGCACTCTACGCCGGAATAAACAAAAACCTCACCCGCAAGCTACAGAACATCCAGAACGCCGCCGCAAGACTGGCCCTCAACCTGCCAAAACACTGCCACATCTCGCAGCACCTGCGCACACTCCACTGGCTCCCCATCGAGGCTAGAATCACCTTCAAGATACTCACCCACGCACACAAGGCCCTCCACGACACCGGACCAGCATACCTGAACAGCCGACTCAAATTCCACGCACCCCAAAGGACTCTACGGATCAGCCCAGCTCTCCTACGCCGTGGTCCCCCGCACCAGAAAGACCAGATCGGGAGGCCGCTCCTTCTCCTTCCTCGCAGCCAAAGCCTGGAATGACCTTCCGCTCCACCTCAGACAGACATCGCTCCTCATCTTCGCAAGAAACCTCAAAACCTGGCTCTTCGACAGACCCCCTCCTTGATGGACTGGAACCTGCACCCCCCATCCCTAGCGCCTTGAGACCCTTACGGGTGAGTAGTTGCGCTCAACAAATGCCTGATTGATAAGCTTTAGCAATAATCTTTGGCAATTTGTGCTGTTTGTCTGCGTCTGCAACAGCCTCCAAGAGTTGTGCCACCTGTAAGCTTACAGCTTCACCTTTTACATTAGCAAGGATCATATCGCAAACAATATCGAACACTCCCACCAGTCGTATTCCCAGCTCCAGGGCCGCCTCGCCCCCATGTTCATCCTGAACAAGTTTTTTCACGTAAGGGAGAACGGTCATTGAGGGAGTGCCGAAACACATCGAATATACTGCTGCAAACACTCTACCCCAAGTCTTACAATCAGCCAACTCGGGAACCAGGCCCTTAGGTAAACTCATGGTCAGAATCCTGTGCTTCTCCACAGGTGTGGTATTTGAAAAAACAGCTTCGAGTTGCCCAAATTTTTCAGCAAGCCAATAAGGAAGCTCTTCCTTATTCTGCGGACGCTTGCCCATCACTGAATTAATCATGACTGGACTAATAACTTCACCACCGGCTCCCGGTGGCTGCGCAGCAACTCCAGGTGGTCCCACCTGTATGTTGCGTGACATGACCTGTATAACAGCTCTATGTACACGTATCAACGAAGTATGCAATACGCGTAGCTCTGCGACTGGAACATTTAGATAATTTGGATGTGGGGTATACCCAGCCAAAACGGGCCATGTGGCCCCATCAATCGGTAAGGGGCCTAAACGGACCGCTGTCAAAGGGTGAGGAAGGGCGCCATTAAACCATTTGGAGTGTTGCCATGCCGTTAAGCGCGGTGGCAGTATATTCATGAAAGAAATTATCAGTTCCATCCACTGCCGGAAAAGTGACCCAAGAGTAAAATACTTTGAAGCGATGTGCAGCATTCGCTTCAACAACAAAGATTAGATCAGCACCACCACTAGGGACTCCATGTCGAGTCAAATAAGCGGTAACCGGATTGCGGTTAGGACCCACTACGGCAACCGCCATAATCAAGAAAAAGAGGATAACAACTTACAAGCGGCAGCGCAATAACGGGCAAAAGAAAGAAAAAGACCTTTTAAAATTCAAGCTTGAAAAACCTATAAATCTCAATATAGGAGGCTTCACCGTCACATCCGTCTCCGGAAACAGAAGTGATGGGATTGTGGACAAGCACAAGCACTACACTCAGGAGTCTGGCAGATAAGTACCAGACCAAACATTGGCGGCGCCATGTTGCGGGGATTCTGCACATATACAGAACTATGCGCAGGAAGACATGACCTCGGTGTGTAGGGGCTGAGCCTTCTTACTGCCTCAGTACCCAAAATCCCAAAACCGACTAGCTATAGTGTCCCATTCGCTCTCCTACAAAATCACGAAGCTACAAATGATTAGACAACCCAGAACACAACACTCTCGACTCTCTCAGGAATCGCGGTAGCAAGACATACCCTTTCGCTCACTCACTCGTACTTGTCCACAACAAGAATTGACAGAGTCACTGTAATAGTTCAAAATTTTTATTTTAACTATAGTGCTCTATAATGCAGTATACGAGCCACTACCAGCAGCAAAACGCATAAACCTAAAACAGTTAGCATTGTTGCAATTCCATAGATTATAAAGGGGGATGTCATCGTATACAGACAGTGAATGAAGGACTATAAGGCCTAACCACCCTCCCCTTGACTAGAAGAAGTTTTATTATATAAAAGTAGATCTCTGGGCTTTGTCAGCAGACCCCATACCTTAGTGCCTAGATGGTATTTCTACATCATAGGAACAGCATAGCTCTTCTCCCTGGAATGGTCCCTCTCCAAGTGTGTTTTAGAACAACATGCAGCCCCATAATATCAAAGCACGAGTTTCCAGCAGAAGCAGCTGTGTTTCCATGTTTTGTCTAGATGCTAGGGACTGACCAGAACAGAATAACAAGGGGCATTGTTTATCGACCTTGCACATAGTGTTCAGACTAAACTCCAGGAACAAGCAGAGAACACAGAAAGCAGACGGCTCTCATGTGAAAGGCACAAACAGAGTCTTACAAAATAAAGTCATGTAGTAACGTGCGCAAAAGCAGCATCATGGCAGCAGAGCTCATGCTAACTTAGCAATATCGACAATGACCCTAATGGTATTATAACACTGGGAGAAGGGAGACAAAACTACCAAATACAAGATACCAGCAGGTTATAGGATCAAAATTAAATGGGAAGCCAAGGGGAACAAAGAAGGATGCAAACAACAAAAGATGTAAGCACGAGCACATATAAGGCCTTTATACTATCTCTGCCTCCAATGACAAGGAAATGCTCCTGCTAAGTATTATCCTAGTGTGCCTAGTGCAGTGCACTGTTCTGCCTGTCTCTGGAAGTATTTGCCCTTTCTAAGTGAGTCTGTATTTTCTTTCTTTTTTCATTGTAAAATCTTTATTTAACATCCTACATAACTCGCTAATTCACTGACATTCAGTAGCTAGTTTTTATTTTTGTTTTTTATTTATTTATCAGCTTGCAATACAGAGTTCCAGAAGTGAACCCGGCCAGTATCCAATGTCTAAATAATATACAAGCGTTTCTTTGGGAGAAAGTGCAGCAACAAGCAAACTTATCCCCCCTCCCACCATAACCCAAACTGCGATCCCTTTTGTTGGGCACATAGCAACTTACACTTCACAGTTGTGGCACCTGACACGAGTAGTAGCAAGTCCTATAATCTTTTTTTTTTTTTTTTTTTAAACGTACACAGTTATGCAGTATACCAGCTGCAAGTCAGGATTCCCAAGTAGATACATGGTTAACGGAGCCCAAAAATCCTAAGGCCGAAAAGCCTCGGGCAGTTCTTCCGCATACATTCCCAGCTGCTCTTTACAGTATACTAAATCCCGAACCCTCTTCTGAACAGTTGGGGTGGTTCTGGCGCCCCAGCATCGTGCCACTGCCCGCTTGGCAAACAGGGTTGAGATTGCGACAATTCATCTGTTGCATGGCTTAAGCTTCTTAACCAACCCCAGCAAACATAATTCAGGAGTACAGGCCACATTTTCTAAAACAACCTCGGTAAGCACTCTTGTAACGCGATTCCAAAATGCATATATTTTAGCGCAGCTCCATGCGAGGTGCATAAAGTCCGCGTCGTCCTGCCCACATCTTATACATCTCGCAGTTTCCCTCAGGCTGAACATCTGCAATTGGCGTGGTGTATAATATAGCTGATGCAAATACTTAAAATGAATAATGCGGAGATTGCAGTTTGCCGTCAGTCTGCCAGTCAGTTCGCAGCAGAACTTCCACTGTTCCAATGACATTGGGGACCCAAGCACTGCATTCCATTTGTTAAGTGAAGAAGGTTCAATGATTTTATTCTCTCTCAAAGAAGCGTTGTACAGTTTTGTTATCAGACCTCTACTTTCCTCCCCCTCCAGTACCGCCTGCAGCGCTTTCAATGCTTTTGGCTCTGCTAGAAAGTCAGGAAAAATAGACCTGACCACCTGCCGCACCCTGATATACGTGAAGCCCAGCATTATACTATAGTACTGCCCAGCTTGCAATTCCGTAAGCGACCTGAACTGGCCATTCTTGTATAGATCTCCAAGCTGCCTAACCCCTGCCGCCCTTAATGCTCTCAAAGCCGCCTGCTCCTGGGTCGCAGAAATATCCGGATGTGTAGCAATCGGCAGCGTCGGGGCATACAAATAGTCCAGTCGTGCCTGCTTAGCCAAAGTCTTCCATGCCCAAGCAGTGCATTTAACAGAGTTAATTTCGGTCCTAGGGACCAGCCCCCCCCTCCCGACAGTGCCGCCACCGCCAATGGGACCGGGTGTACAGTATCTGCTTCAATCGCAGTATGCGGTAGGTACCGCTGCGGGAAGTACCAATAATGCGCAAACTGCGCCTGATCACATAAATAGTATAACTGCATATCGGGCGCTTCAAAGCCGCCCCGATCAAATGGCTGCGTAAGTGTGTCCCAGCTACATCTTGGTTTCTTGCTGCCCCAAACTAGAGACAGTAGAGCCATCTCGAGCGTATTAAACAGCACAATATTCAGTCGGATAGGGATGTTTACAAACAAATAGAGGAGTTTGGGCAGTATCGTCATTTTCACCACTGCGATCCTATCCGCCAGCGAGAGGGGCAGTTTAGCCCATCGAGCAGTTTGCTCGGTAATTTGCGTGATGACTCGGCCATAGTTCATGGAGAGTATCTTGTCGGGATCCCTATAAAGCCATATCCCTAAATATTTCACTGGGTCAGTAGACCACGACAGAGGGAAATCCAGCGCTACCTCTTGTGTGCCTGCAGTCAGCGGGAAGACTGTTGACCTCGCCCAGGTAATCCCTAATCCGGAATATCTCTCAAATTTCACATATTCTCTTAATAGCGCCGGGAGATTTTTAGCGGGTTCACGTACATAAAGCATCATATCGTCCGCGTACAGTGAGACCACAAGGGGTCTCTGCCAAAATTGCAACGCTGCATGAGCATGTTTTTGGCGACTTTTACAGGCCAAGGGTTCCAGCGAAAGTGAAAAGAGCATCGGAGACAAAGGGAAACTCTGCCTTGTGCCTCTCTTTATTGGAAATGCATTTGAAACCCAGCCATTGACTCGCACACGGGCCACTGGCTCAGCATATAACAATTTAACCCATTTAAGGAAGAACGGTGGCATATCCAATCTTAGCAGGACAGTAAACATATATTCCCACTGCAGGAGTCTGTATTTTCTAATGGCCTGTTCACCCTTTTCTGGAAGTTTAAAATCTTCAGGGTCTTTCCTGAGCTCCCTTGTCTCGAACAGTTAGCAGATTTGTAGAAGAGTTCCCATTAATTTCAATGGCCATCCTAGCCTTTCTAGCTAAAACACAAGTAGGAGGCAAAAACAGTTTGGATCCTGACAGAAGGGCATGAACCTCATATGTATGGAGATTTGGCTAGAAAAGGACAAAGGACGATGGTCCCTCCAGATAGAGGAAGGGGATAGCCACCTTGATTATTTGCAGTCAAACAAAGAGTAATTCTGAAAAAGGAGGCAATAGTCCAAGAGATTAGTCAGAATTGGGCATAGGAAATTCTTTAATCACTACTAGTGTACAAGATATATCTGGCACCTCACCACCACTTCCTCAGATAATTGCTGAACCTGGGAAGAAAACATCTGAAGAAAGAAGAATCTGCTGGAAAAAAGGACCCAAGAACTACAATCTCCTGGTGGCACACAGGGACTGGAACTGCTCTCCTGGGTCAAGTATTTGACCACTTGTTTGCCTGCTCCAGAGACAAAAAAAGGCAGAAAGACTCCAGACTCCAGGAGGATCCAGTTGACCATGGGGGACTGGAACCTGAAAGAGCCATGGTACCTTATCTAAGGATGTGGGGCTACAAGAGGGACCAGAACCAACTTCCCCAGCAGTTGGAGAAAAGTAGGACTTAGGCTTTTATTCTACCTCCAGTTTACAAAGGACAAGGTGCTGAGGCTTCTACAGGGAAGGAACTCCCTCGGCAAGCAAAAGAATCACGCAAGAAAACCAGGCTTGTCCTGCCCGGAACATTTTGCAATGTTGACATATGGTTCAGTGGGACCTTGTGTCTCTGGAATCCCTATCTGGCATGTGCCCAGAGGCCAAAGCCTGTCCTTAGTAATGTGAGCTCAAGAACCTGTTCTGTGAGCTGGAGTAATGCCCAAAGCATGCCCTCATAGTTAGAAAAGGACTACTACTCATGCTCTGGGCAAGTCACATAAAGCAAAGGCAGCAGCATAATGAATGTATGTGAACTTATACTATAACCAGCTCTTTTTCTCTGTGTTAAGAGAGAGTATTGTCTACTGACAGATCTCATGTAAAGTTCTGCTTTGTATAAGCAACTCAGACTTATCGCTGACATTCTCTGTGCATGGTGAGTGTGTATATACATATAAACATATATTTCAGGTGTGTGACACGTGGTAATACGCCTGTGTTTGATAAGAGTCTAAAACAGGATTAGTTGGATACATTTTGGATGGCCCTTGGTTTAGCATGGTGCAAGATGGAGGATGGATATAACTTCCCCAAACAGTGGAAGTGTATTGCATACATTCCTGTGAGGGGAGGCTAGAGATTCATACACTATAGAGAGGCAGTATGGAGACACGACTGGCTTTAGAAAATAATTGAGGGCCATGTTAGCAAGGGGCTGCTGATTAGTTCTTCTTGAGCACTGTCATTGCTATCTGCTATAAGCGTCATTACCTTGCATATAGGCTGTGCCTAAGGAACACCCAGAAAATGAACACAAGTGACTAGAGCAGTTATGCACCAAAATAGGGCTGGAACTAAAAGTGAAAGACACATTGAATCTCTCTGCCTGGTAGGAAAAATAATAAATGGTTATAGGCTTTTGGTCTGATAACCCACATGGAAAAAGAGGTAGATTACACGTTTTCTCACAGAACAGGGCAAAGTCTCTTCAACACATTAAACCTTATTCCAGGACAAGTAGAGGATAGACAGATTTGGACAATAATTTCATCCAATCATAGTTATATTTGACTCATAGAGCATACTGTTCAAACAAAAACCAGTGCTTGTTTCCATCAATGAGCCTACTCGATATCGGAAGCTAGATATGCAGCAGTACGTAAATACGCCATAGATATGCTTTGCTTGGATATTATTGAGTGCTTCTCAAGCAAGGGGGCTTTCCCCATTGTAATAGTCCCTAAACGAGATTGTCCCATCTTGTTTTGTTTTGGGTGATATTTCCACGTAGGCTCCTGCACAATGCCCTGAGCAGAAGAAATAATAAAGAACAAGCAAAATAGACAACCCAAAGAAACTGTCAAATCCCAAGAAGACAAACTAAATTTACCCCACTTATCTTGTAGATGTTTTGTTTCAAGTAAACATGTTGAGAACATCTAATCATACATATCAGCTGGAAATTACTGCAGCATGAACTGGGTTACTCCACAATTGACAAAGAATGTCTGGCCTTTTATTTAATCATTTGATTCATCACTCTTAACTCCGTTGTCCTAGCTTTTCCACAGTAAGGACTAAGGCCCAGATTTATCAAGGTTTTAAGTCGCAAGGCAACGCAGGGTGGTGAAAAACCTGGAATGAGATGTATCATGTGATGCAGAGACAACCTGCGTAGCTTGGTAAAGCTTGTGCAACGCAAGGTAGCGCAAGTCACTGCGCCGGGAAGGCATTACATGGTTGGAGCCTGGGTGTTTCCATGCATCCATCCATGTATTCTGAAGCATTCCCTGATTTACAAACACTGGTAGACCTGGGAATGCATCAGAATTGTATGCCTTCCCAATAGAGGTGCAACAAGGATAAATATCTTTATTTCTCCTCGTTGTTTCCTCTACCTAAATGTGGCATACTAAGAAAGTGGAAAATGCCTCTAAGGAGTGTTTTCATGCATGAAATTGTCCAGTTCTGCACGAAAACAAACCTGCTTGTAATGCAGGCACCCTTGCACCATGGCAAGTGTTCCTGCATTGACGCTAGGCTACACTTAATGTGCTAGCACAAGGAGAGGAAAGTAATGCATCATATCTTGATAGATAAGGCACATTCCTGCCCTATCCCTTTCATCCAGTGCAGCAAGGAGGCTTGATGTGTTACGTGAAAAAAACAGAAATATGTGCCAAATTCTCAGCAGGATTTTGGTCCTACCACTTTTTTCATTTTTGGTAGTCTCTAAGGTGGTCATCTTAACGGCAAGATAGATTTACCTACCACTCTGCTTCACCAACCTAAGCTCAGGACTTTAGATGGAAATATTGTGGAACTGTGGCCATGCGCAGACACCACAGAACTGAGCAGGTGCAAAAAGCAAATTGAGAGGACTCTGTGATGCAGAATGATGGCTGGGGACAGTTGAAAGCTGTGCAGTATAAACAGGATGGTGGTAAAGGGTATACAGCAAAGAGGAGCATGATAGCTTGAACTGACATACACAACTGCAATTGTAGCCCATAGTGGTGTGAAGGTCCACATTAGTGCTAGCAGAAGAAATAGGCTTCTACGAAGGCAGTCGCTGGAGATTTGTCACAAAAGTCAGCATTGGACAACAGGAGGGGCCCCTGCTGCCCAAGGCCAGACAGACCAAGCAGGAACTAGGGAGTGAATATGCTGGGTTTCGGAACACACAGTGATGGGGCAGGATCTAACCACTCAGCTCTGGTCATTAGGGGTAGTAAATAGGGCAGAACCTCAAATGTGAGAGCACATAATGAACATAAAACAGAATGAATATAATGATATATCTCATTTCCCAAACCCACTCAAAACAGAATCAAAGCAGATGTAGGAATTGTAAGCTTTATGCGCCTGCTTCATTTTACCTCCACAGAAAAAAACTACAGGAGTCTAGTGGGAAGCAGCAGTTGGTGAGCAGAAAGAACGAGGAGCGGAATAATGCAAAATAGCTGCATCAGTATGTTTTGTCTAAGGGCTAAGGTCTGGCCAGAACAAAATGACAAGGGGCATTGTTGTTCGACCTTGCACATAATGTTCAGTCAAAATCCCAGGAACATGCAGAGAATGAACACAGTGATGAGTTCTCATGAGAAAGCAGTTATTGAAATTATTGCAAAAATAAAGACGTGTAGTAACGTGCGCAAAGCAGCAAGCAAGCTGCAACGCGCTCATGCTAAGTTAGTGTAAAATGACAATGTCCCTATGGGCCACGGGACAGTGATTTCCATTTTAAATGAGCAGTATAAAAATATCACCCCTATTACTCCAATGTGTTCCTGGGTCTCAACCGTGCAATTTGTTATGGAATATATTTAAATAAAGCTGTACATGATAAACTTTATAAATGATGGTAGCATAAACCATGATGGTGCAGATTATGAGTACCAGCATGTGGGATAATACAAGAGATCACTGTTTGTATCACTGCAACTCTAACAATCTAAGTATGTTAAAGGTTATATACACAATAACAATGCAGAAATTCTGATGGAAACATGAGGACTCTACTGAAGAGATTGTGTCTTATATTTACCAGGTACTGAAAGTATTTGAGGAGGAAATCCTGCTCCTTTATGTGGTATCAAAAAACAGGATAGTTTCTAAAGGATGGAGTCAGGTCAGGGTGAAGATAGTATTGGGCCTATGCACCAAGCTAACCCTGTAATTTGTGATGTTGACAAACTCATTGTACTACGAGACTTTGGTCTGTTATCTTTAAATTATTCTCAGAAAAATATATGTGGGTTCACAAGCTGAAGCAAGATCAACTAAATCTGGCAGCCTATATAACACAGATACCAAAAACACTTAGGGGCCCTATTACGAGTACGGCGGTGCTGGGACTGCCGTACTTGCGGTGGCAGCCTGACCACAGCCACACCTGCTGGTCTGCCCACCATATCCAGAGTTTGGCGGCCGGACCACCACCGGACAGCCACCTCTGCCCGGATCCAGGATCCCCCAACAGTGGCGGTGAGGAAAAAGGGGCAGGTATATGCTGGCGGTGCCGATGCAGCACAGCCGAGCATATTCTGACTTGCATAACCACTGCCCATTTCATGGCGTGGAGCCCACCATAAAAAGGGAGGCAAAGATCCAGGTAAGTGGTCCAAAACAGGACCCCATGCAAATTCTGGGCCTGCGGGTACATGCGGAGGGGGGGGGGTCACATGTTTTGCCCCCCAGGAATTGCACCCTCTGCCACACCATGCAGAAACGTGCTGCAGGCAGTCTCATGGTGACGGTCTGCTGTTAAGGCTCTCCTATGAGCCTAACACAGCCACTGCTGTGAGACCGCTGCAGCACCGCCCGGCTGCCCTGAATTCAACTTGGAATCCGGCGGTGGCTGCACCACTGGCTTTGCAGTCCTACCGGCAGTACAGCAGTGGTGGTGTTATAGGAGGACCGTCAAACTCATAATCAGGCCCTTAATAAGTTTCTGCATAGCCGCATGGTGCTCCTCTCATTTACAAGCCATATATGAAAAACTATCTAAGTACAAGTTGATGCCATTTTGTAAATAAGCGCTCAAATTCCGTTCACGTGCAGATATTGCTAC
Source organism: Calotriton arnoldi (assembly GCA_963921515.1). Classification (NCBI taxonomy): domain Eukaryota; kingdom Metazoa; phylum Chordata; class Amphibia; order Caudata; family Salamandridae; genus Calotriton; species Calotriton arnoldi. Next base: position 1,127,617 of record CAWUFW010005801.1, on the reverse strand, counting down.
GTTACAAGTTCATTATAGTTCTGTTACTACTACTGCTGCTAGTTATATGTAAGCTATAGTAGCTGCTTGATCTCATATATTAACACTTGCTCCAAACCTATCGTCTGCATTTGATCTGTGACTTTTTTCATGTAAAGCAGGCTGCTCCAACGAGTAGCTTGTGAGCTACTGGTAGCTCTCCAGTTACCTATGAGTAGCTCTCCTGTGTGCAGCCCAGTCTACTAAATTAGAGGCTTTTGCTTGATTTATTTAATATATGCATACCAAAATTGAAAAGCATGTATTCAAGATGAAAATGTGTGTATTTTCAAAACTTTTATCAGAAGCTGATAATAGAAAAATGGTTGAATTTGCAAAATATATTTAAAGTTGGTATTTGAGTGATAAATCATACAGCACGGGGGAAACTTATTGCTCATGTTATTACCATGGTACTGAGGGCATTGCAGCTATGGCTTTTATGTATTACCCACATAGAGGCAATCCAAATTGATAACGCCTTGTTCACGTTACTGCTGGCATCCCTGCCTGATGCAGTGAGGTGATCTCTACTTACAATTTTGCATGGGGTGGCCATGGGGTAACGGATATAGTCACTATTACAAGACTAATGCTCCTGCCCTAGAGGAAAAGACTGTACAATATAAAAAAACTTTTAAAAAATCGAGACTAATTTTGAAGTTCCTCTCAGATAATAATCCTGGATTCATAAATGCTGATTCTTCTTGGGTTAGGAGTATTTTGTTAGATAGGCTTCATGGAACATTTCTCTTGCTTCCCATATGCGTGCTCATAAAGAATCAGATGAAGATATTTAAATTCGGATGCTTGTAGACTGTGGTGCAGTCATCTACACTTTACATTATTTTGACTATAAACATTATATATTGAACATTAGTTTTCTATGTAAAACATTTTAGGGTCTAAATATACATGTAAGCAACTGTCAAAACTTCACAAAAAGACAAACATTGTTTAAAGGGTTGTTTAGAAGATATGCAAGGAAATAATGTAAAGGATGTATGAGGCAACGGTACCTACAGATATTTACGAGGCAAAGTAGAGGAGTACAAGCTCACTGGTAGATGCGGGTGTGCCTTATTGATTTAGCTATTTGTTTTTTAAGCATTTTTGTGATTTTGAAAATATCTTACTACATTTGGATTCAGGAATTAAAGAGAACTCGCTTTTTATAAAAACGCTTCTCATCTTGACATATTTATAACCATCCAGTTTCATGCATGTACTTACCGAAGCCACAAAAACATCACCAATCATTTCCAGAGTGTCCCACTCTGACACGCGGCTTGCCAGGGCTATCTGGAAAAGTGAATGGCACTGAAGAATTTCCTTAATTCGGTAGAAGACCATTTTAAGTTTCCTCTCACTCAATAACCTGGGCTCCATTTCTGAAAGTGGCTTCTCATATTCCTGAAAATCAGGGGAAAAAGACACACTGATAAAAATGCAAACATTTCAGACGAAATCTTCTAGATGTGAACTGTTATGCTGGATAAAAATATATGATAAAAAACACAGTAATGCGCATACGTTTTTCAACAGACAAAATACGATTAGCCACATCACTGGCATCAAAAGTAAAATACCTCCAAAATTCTCTTCAGAGCATCCACATAGTTCTTTTCACTGTCCACAATTGAACCAAGAATATACCTTCTTACAACCTGTTTGAATTTAAAAGAAAAAACAATGTCATATAAAGTAACTTATGGATATTTATATAGTTGTGATTGGAGAAACACATTCATTAAAGTGAGTTTAGGCACTAGCTTTTAATTTATAAAATAGATATGCAATATCGTGTTTCAAAATAGCTAGCTCGCTTGTAAAATGCTGGCACAAACAAGCAAACCAACCACTGTAAATCTGCTGTCCTTAGGAGGACAAGGAGAAATGTTGCTGAATGGCGGTGATGGAACTTTCTGCTCATAAATGCTGTCATTAATTGTGGTCATACTTTTTGTTTTAGCATCAAAGATGCTGCCATCCTCACAAATTAATCTTCTTATTTTAAATGGGATGCTACAGTCTATCATAACAAACCTTCTTATCTGGCAGAAGAGCTGCCAACTAGTGGCCTGAGAGTTCTCAGAAGCAGAATTGCCCTAACTTTCGAAACAAGTAAATTCAGAACTACGTTTGCCCACATGAGAACCTTAACTGCTACTGCTAATACAGCCTACAGCTCCCAACCTACTGACATCCTAAAGAAGTCCACCTAAAAATGTATTTCCTCAGCTTGTTTGTAAGCTAGTGATATCTAATGTACAAGTTTCAGCTAAGCTTTTGTGGGTACAATACCTTGTAGTCCCCCCTAATTGTATTATCTCCTGGTTCAATGTTTTCATCGCAATGTGAAACTGAGTTCCACGTAAAGCAGCCCAATTCCTTGCACTCCAAGAATGATATATACGATTGTCAGTGGAGAGCTTAGGGTGTGGTTCTGGATTCTGACAGCTGTAAGCAGCCTCTATGGGATGCTAGCCTTCATGGCAGCACTGTACTTGGCATGGGAGGCAGACCCATTAGCCAAAAGTAAGTTAGGCCCCCTGACCCTGTTGGCCATGGTGGGGTTGCTCAAGTGTGGGGTAACCTGTGTGGGTAAGCTAGGTGTTGCACTAGCAAAGTTAGGGATAGTGGAGGTGGGCACCTCACTACCCAAACTAAACAGAGAGGAGGAAAATGAAACAGCTGTGATGAAGTTTCAGTTTAAAATGGGCATGGGTCCTGTTACTGTGGAGATGGATCAGCTTCTAAGAGGAAGTCACCTTAGCAGGAGGATGTAAGGCAGAGTATGCCCTGCAATGGTACAGCCTGGTTTCTTTACTTGCTTCCTCACCTGAGAAACCAGGGAATGTCTCCCAGGGTTGGGCTGAGTTTCCTGGAATGTTGGCTGGGGGTGGAGACGGGGTTGTGTGAGAAACCAGGGTTTTTTGCAGTGCCCCCGCACCCCCACACGTTTTGCCCCCATTTTGAGCATTAAATGCTGGTTTTCTGAATATGCACTGGGCCCTGAAAACCAGATCTAGGGCCTGTGCCCTGATTAAAAGTACATGGCAATTATGTGAAATTTCAATTGGTACTGACAACCTACCTGTAAGTCCCTAGTATATGGTAGGGCATGTAGGTTTAGAAGCACACTTAAGTGTGTACTGCTGTGTGGACTGCTGTCATTTCAAAAGTCAGCCCTGTTTTGCAGGCTGCTTTTAAATGAAAAATATATGCAAATTCGACTTTAGAATTAAAGGTACTTACAAAGTCTTCAACTATCTTATTTTTACATATAAGTCATACCTAAGGTCTCCCCTAGGTGTCCCATTGGTAGGGTGCCTTGTAAATATATGTAGGTACATTATAAAAGACGTTTTATAAGCCCTGGTCAGGAAGAAATTGCCAGTTTTGTTTTCCCCATTGCAGTGCATTAGCTCCATAGGCTAACATGGGAAACATGTTTAAACTTTTTTAAAGTCTAACTATTGATAAGAGTGAGCTAAAATTATACTTCAACGTGTCAAAATAATAGTTAGAATGAATCCAACAACTTGCCAAGGTTGGATTTATTATAACTATGACAGAAAATAAGTTTTCCTGTGGTGCCAAATTCCAGCCTTCAAGCAAGCTCTCCTGATTGGCCAGCCTTTGACAGGCTCAGACAAACTTCTTTATAAGGTGTGAAGTGGCCTGCATGGAGACAAAGGCGACATCTGGTGGGAGGAGAACTGCTGCTGTTAAGCACAAGACAGAAAGGGGGCCAAACTGGTCAAAGAGAGAATGACAGTTTAGGGCAGGAACAGACCCACCTCCACTTCCTTCACCTCCCCCCCCACCCCCCCCACCAGATGCGAGCCCCAGTAATTGAATTAGCAGAGGGGCTGAAAGGGGTGAGTTAGGGAAAGTTAACCACATCAGTAGATTAGGTTAGCCAGATCTTAAGCTCCAAGAGAGATTTTCTCCATTTTGGATTTTGACAAACGGTGCTTTCTGGGACAAAAATATGCCACACTTTGGAGGAAGTTGTCATACCGGAGGGTGGCACACTATATCCCATTGGTCAGGGTTGCCCCTCTGCTTGTCACCCCAGAGGCATGGGTAAATATGGGAAGATCTGCCCAGCCACTCAGATCCCTGCCTGGAAGAAACAAGAAGAAGAAGGACTGCCCTGCTGAACCCCTGGCCTGCACCAAGAGGACTACACTCTGAAGGACTGTGCCTGCTGCACACCTTGGACTTTAGCAAAAGAACAACTTTGCCTCACTCTAAAGGTTTGAGGAGTCGACTCACTAAAAGCAACAGATTAAGAGAGCTCCACCTGCGTCATGTCCACCAAGAAGAACCCAGCTGGACAGCGTTCAGTGGACTTTTAAGGATTTAGCCAGGTGCCTTGTGGGTCTTGTAGTCCTATATACCCAAGGAGCAACTCAGAGATTCTAGATCCTTGGAATGGTGTTGTGGACCCTCAAAGACCCAAAAGAAATGTCTGGAGAAGAAACAACTTATCACGTTCAAATAAACACACCTGTATTAACACTTTAAAAAAGAAACCACTTTTTTGAGTGTAAGTGTAAGTGTCAAGATGAATAATGCATCAAAATGTAAATGTCCATCACATTCTTTTTACTAGGGTATAGACTTTACACATTTGACATTTAAAAACTGATATATTTTGTGTCATAATTGTAAGTAAAATAATGTAATTCACATTTTCATCATCAACATTTCTAGGAATTAATGAATTGTAAATGAAAAATAATTTTACGACAAACTTCCCCAAATGAAAATATTTTTTTATTAACAAATGAGATACTTCTCTCATATATATTTAATTTAATGCAAAACATAAAAGGGTAACAAAATGCCTTCCCCTTCACAACAAGCTATCATACTTTTGTCCAAAACTTACTTCCAATACATACTGCCAAAGAGTAACCTCCTCAGGAAGGGGCATCTATTGTGCACAGAGCAGATCCTCAAGGATCTTTCTTGGGAGGGATGGGTTTAGGTTTGAAAGGGGCAGGTAAGATGAGAATTTGGAAGGAGGAGTATGAGCAGGAGGGGTGGGAGAGTGTTTGGTGTTCAGGGTGAGTGTGTGAGTTTGGTTTTGGTTGGTGTTGGTTTGGGTGTAGGTGTGCTTCTGTGTGAGTGTGCTGGTTTGGATGAGTATGCTGTTGAGGTGATTGGTGTGGTTGTAGTGCATGTGTATGTATGTTTTGCAGTTGCATGTGGGTCTGGTGTATGTTTGGATGTGTGTGGTTTGGCTGGTGTTTGTTATTCTGGAGAGTGTGTGCATTTGGGTTTGGTTGGTGGTGTTTTCCATGTAGGTGTGCTCTTGTGGGAGTGCATTGGTTTGGATGAGTGTGCTGTTGAGGTGGTTGGCGTGGGTGTGGTGCTTGTGGATGTGCTGGTGATTGCAGGTGTGCTGGTTGTTTTGGCGGTTGTGGTGGTGGTTGTGGTGGTTGTGGGTGTGGTGGTGGTTGCGGGTCTGATGGTGGTTGTGGTGCCTGTGGGTGTAGTGTCAATGGTGTGTGTATATTGTTTATTTGAGTTTTTGGTGTCTTTCTGTTTGTGTGTGTGTGATTGTGCTGCCTGTGTCTGTTGGAGTGCGTGCTTGCAAAGAAGTGAGAGTGCTTGGGATTTAGATGGGAGCTGAGATTTGGACTGAGGAAGGGACCTGAGTTAGGGCAAAAGTTTGGGCTGGATTGGAGGCTGTGGTGAGAAGGAGGCTGGATGAGTGTGCTGTTGAGGTGATTAGTATGGTTGTGGTGGCTGTGGGTATGGTGGTAGTTGTGGTGCTTGTTTTGTGGTGGTGGTTGTGGGTGTGCTGGTTATTGGGGGTGATTGTGGATCCTGTGGGTGTAGTGTCAATAGTGTGTGTATGTTGTTTGTGTTTGTGTGTTCCTGTTTATGTGTGTGTATGTGAGATTGTGCTGCTTGTGTATGTTTGTGTGGGTGCTTGCAAAGAAGTGAGTGTGCTTGGGATTGAGGTGGGAGTTGGGATTTGGGTTGAGGAAGGGACCTGAGTTGGGGCATACGGTTGGGCTGAATGGGAGGCAGTGGTAAGTGAGGGGGCTATATTTGCAAGTGATCTCTGCATGACAGACATTGAACTGTGAATGGCATCCAGAAACGCAACCATTTGTTGCATTTGGCAACTAAGGCCCTGGATGCCATTTACTATCACAGTCTGGCCTACAGAGATGCTGCATAAGAGGTCAATAGTCTCCCAGCAGGGGGTGATGTGCCTGCGGCAAAGGTGACTCCAGCTCTTTTAGGGGGTGGAGTTTGGCCAACTGTGAGGGACAAGAGGGAGGGTAGAGTTTGGCCAACTGGGAGGAGCGAGAGAGAGAGTGGAGATGGGTCTCTGGGTGGCGTACAAGGATGTGGTTGGTACAGTTCCTGTAGGGTCCACCATCACTGGAGAATGGTTGCTTGTGGAGGCCTCCCAAGAGGATGACGAGCCAGTGGTCTCAGTTTTCCAGTCCCTTCCACCTCCGTGCCACTGTGTCCATCGGTGTCCAATGTCTCACCACCCGAAACACAGTGGCCATCTGCCTCCCCGCCTTCGGACCCAATGTCCTTTTCGCCTGCTCTTGAAGATGCTGAAAATACATATACAATAGATTTATTGTATCTGTGTAAATAGAACTGATCATGAATGTTTTGCTGAAAACATCTTCCAAATTTTCATATTTCAGCTACTTCAAGGCTTCCAATCTTTGCTTTAATTTTATCATTATCTCATGTATGTAGGGAACATCTTCAGAAACCATTTGGCTACAGTTTTGTAATTTCTAAATATTGCACCTTTCTTATTTTTTATCATTTCACTTAACTATTTTCAATTCTCTCCAGGAACTGTTTAACACCTCTGAATGCTTCCGAATGTTTTTTTGAATAGTGAACTTGTGTCACAAAAATTAATATAAAGCAAAAATTCCTTTGTACATTGTGTGTACGAGGCAAAAAATCAATCAATGTGTGTTAATATTTACTGCAATGTTATACCAATATTTGTATAAACTGAAAGCCTGTTTCTTTTGTATGGGCATTTCACAATGGTAACACTTACTTTAAGTAACTTAAGTATTTTTTAAAAGATAAAATTAATTTTATGGATTCAGTATGTAAGTTGCTTATTAATGTATCACGCCCTATGTATTTATTCATGCTGTTGAAGAATTAAAAAAAAATTGTTGGTATTTTAAAATTACTTATACAGCATAAGTAAATACATAGGGTTTGATACATTTCTAATCAACTTTAGTACAGAGCAAAACATTTTTACATTTGACTACAAAATATCATAAGTTATTTTTAGTTTGTTTTACCATTGTGAAAAACATTTAAATATGTTCTGGCTTTCATTTTAGGCACAACTTGGTACAACATTACAGTAAATTTTAAATACACTGATTCAGACATTTTGCAAATCACAATATGAAAATTGTGATGCAGTTCTAAAATTTCTTAATGAGTAATTTTGTGTGCCTGATTTGGAGTTTTCCAGATGGGATACTCCAACATATATGTGACAGAACATTCCATCTCCAAAAGTCCCTTTAAATAATCTATTTTTGTTCATTATTGATTTATCATCTGGACATAACAAAGGACATAAATATAATGTTTTTGTATATGTGTTACTCTGTCACCAATGTGTTCACATTCCTGTTTGGTTTTTCTCCAAAATGTATGCCTATCAAATTCATTTTTCAAAAAACAAACTGGCTGGTAACATGAACATTTGTGAATGCTTAACACATCAAGCAAATCTGTCACTTTTAACATTAATGTAATTGTATTATTTAGTCCAAACAGAATTGTAATATGTTTGTAATTAAAAAAACTGTGATGTATCCTTATGTTTCTAGTCATTTTAGCTCACTGTTGTTTGTTTACAATACCAGCTCACAAATATGTTTGGAACATCCCCTGTATCATAAGTGCATTTAATGCTATGTCACCTGTGATAGGGCTAAAGTAACATCCTTCACAATTGTGACAGAGCATCACACCTGACATCATTATATATTTTGGCCTGTTTGGTACAACTGTCCCTTATAACATCAAACAAACTCGTGTATAAAAAATTTTAGGCAGGCATGTGTCTGCTCAAAACAGTCCTCTGGTAGTGATCAGAAAGATATAGGCATCATTTTCCACAAAGTAATATACAAAACATGATCATACACCTTGTGCAAAACTTACACCTTCAAGAATTCTTCTTGTTTGTTGGACATGTGTTGCCCTTTATGCCATAATTTGTTGTAACAAAATTTTGTTATTTAAAATGAAAACTCCAAAAAGGATTTACTGTCCCTGGCATTGTGGCTCCCAGAGATCAGAAACAGCAGCAAAAGTTGAGGTTTTGTTGGCTGCAGTGTTAGGAGGCAAGTGAACATTTTTTAAACGCTACGTATATCTACATGACCTGTGCGATCGTCAATGGATATGGTCACATCCATTGGCTTTTGTGCGTTGTTTTCACACACGTTAGCCTATGGCTGCATCCGCCATGGAGTTTTACACGCACTACCCGGTCAACTTCCACCTAATTCCACATGTACTGACTGTGAGGTAAGGCGCCCGCCATTTTTGATTGAGAAATAGGTGTTTGTGAATGTTAAGTGCATCACCACCACTCAAAATGGTGTCTAGTTTGTTTACATATACAAAATGCTAATGTTATTAATTTTTTCAATAGAAAAGTATTATGTAATGTGTTACTCTTGGTAAAATTAGATAGTTGTGTGGTTTTGTTTATACTTCTGTTGACAGAATTTTTGAATGTGTAAATAATACTTCTAAAATGTATTTGCACATTTCTACAGAAAAAGTACATAAAATTATTAAATAAAATCACTACTAAAAGTTGTGTTAGATTATGTTAAGAAACAAATATACTTTTACAAATACATGACTTTTGTGTCGTATATCAAAAAAAGTTTGCTAATTTTATGATTTTTTTTTTTATTTTTGAATGCAGACATATGAACCCAGGGAGAGTAAGAAGACAACAGTCTCAAGATTTTAGACCATTTACAGACTTTGTCATCATAGAAGAATGAGATATTATCAAAAAATTCAGATTGAATAGGCAAGCAATTATTGATTTATTTCATCAACTGGACCCAGCTCTTGTGCCTCACAATAGGAATTCCACTTCAATAACACCAATAGTCAAAATCATGGCAGTACTTCATTTTGTGGTCACAGGATCATTCCAATCCACTGTTGCAGTATCTGGCGGAATGTCACAACTAACTTTCAGAGGTGTGCTGCAAGAAGTGCTTTCTTCAATGATTAGACATATCGACAGCTTCATACAGTTTCCACGAAATGAGGATTTTGCCAATTTGAAGGTAGATTTTTATGCTTTGGGTTGCCTACCACATGTGGTTGGAGCAACTGATGGCACACATTTTGCCTTAGTGACACAACACGTCAGGGAACAAGTCTACCACAATCGAAATAACTTCAAATCAATCAATGTGAAAGTTGTCTGCTTACCAGATTTGTACATCACAAGAGTGTGTGTGCATTTTCCAGGATCGACCCATGATTCCTTTGTACTATGGAAGAGCACCATACCCCTGCAAATGTCACAACTTGGACGTGAGAGGGCCTGGCATGTTGGTAAGTACAATATGTCAATATATTGTTTGGTTAATTTCAAGTTTAATGATCTAAAATAGTATAAGACTTTGGCGCTTTTTATTTTTTTTCATATAGGAGACTCAGCTTTTCCTAACCGACCATGGTTGTTAGCACCGCTGAGGAATCCAACACCACCAGGGGAAGTCTGCTTCAATGAGGCCCACAGAAGAACATGGAGGCCTGTGGAAGATGCTTTTGAGCTTCTAAAGGACAGATTTCGATGTCTGGATGAGACTGGTGGAGCCCTCCTCAACACATCAATAAGGTGTGCCAAATCACAATGGCCTGCTGCATGTTACTGAACATAGTCCTGCAACGGAACATCCCATACATTGCTGAGGATGAAGACCATGAAGAGCCACCAGGTGAGGATGTTGAAATGCCAAATGAAGATGATAGTGGTGAAGAGGAAGGAATTGACTAACGTTGAGATGTTATTGACTTCTTCACATGAGTGTAAGTATATATTTACATATTATTACATTCAATGTTAAACCAACTTTAAATCTAGTGAGGATAAAAGTCTGTGCTGGATATTCTTTTTAGAAAGGGCAGGTTAAGGAAAATCCAGGAAAACATGTTTGCTGATCAAAGTTTTGACACATTGGCTACGGTGTTCATTTACTTTCTTTATCTTTGATTATTCTTAGAAAATGTGTCCTCAAAATTATTCGTAATGCGTCTACTTTGTAATATAATTTGAAAAATATTTCTGTGTTAATCTGTTTTAGGTTCCTTCACTATGTCATTTTTGTTTGGGCATTTCAAAGTTGTGACATTTGCAATTATATGCTGCTGTTGCAAACTACAAAGAGAACATGGGTTGATCCTGTGAAAGACAAACGCATACTGTGGGTGTACATATCTTGTACAAAGACACCTTGCACAGTGATTGAATTGAAGTTTTTAAGATTGCATTTTACTTATTTTCTGTTGAATGTTATCACCAAGCCAATATGTGCTGGGTAAATTGCTCTAACTACATGGTAGTTGACCCAAAGCATACTAAGCTCCCTTCACATTGGCAAAAGCCTCATTTTTTAGTACGTGTGTGAAGCTGTTGATGTGTCTCATCATTGTAGAAAGAACTTTTTGTAGCACACCACATAAAGTGGACAGTCCACCAGATACTGCAACAGTGTATATATTGGAATGATCCTGTGACCACAAAATGGAGTACTGCCATGACTTTCACAATTTTTTATTGATGTGGGATGCTTATTGTGAGTCATAAGATTTGGCTTCAGTTGATGATGTAAATCAAAAACAGTTTGCCTACTGAATCCGATTTTTGGGATTATATCCCATTCTTCCATGGTGGCAGGGTCTGTAACTGTAAATGTCAAAAGGGCACTAAAGTATGTGGGTTATGCATGGGCTGTAATGTTTTTGAAAAACTATGACAAACAATTCTTTATTCCAATATAATGAAATACTAGTTTTGGATTTGTGGTTTTTGTTCTTTTTTATCATTTTTGAAAAATGTGAGAAACATTACCTCCATGGAATTTATTTATGAATAAACAATTATTTTAATGTTAACATTTTAAAATGTATGATGGAAGGAAAATAATGAACAAATTGATAATAGAAATACAAAATCCAACTTTGACTTTGTTAGTTCTGATTTTATTCAACAGAACCAAATAAACTGAAACAGGATGAAAACAAAAATCTAAACAAAAATTAAAAAGTCAGTCATGCTGAATGAAACTAATATAGAAGAGACAAAAAAATTTGAAATCAAAAGGTACAAAATACAACTGGCATCAAAAAGGTAAATGTGTCCAGAAATTAGACCACAGAGTAAATGGTAGTCACACACTGGAGGACATTAAGTCCAGTGCCTCCTGCTGCTGGTGATCGAGGTCTTGCCATCCTCTCCTGGCAGTCTGGATGAACATCCGCTCCTGAGAGGGGCTGGTGGATCCACAGTTGCAGGGACTGAGGTGGGTGCAGCTGATTCCTCTTGTGGCAGGGCATTCCTTTCTGTGGCTTTGGCAGGTGTAGTTAGCCCAGATGTTGTTGGACCACAGAAAGGGGAAGATGCTGCTGTAAAAGCCCTGCACATATGGGTAAAAATATCATGCAGCACCCCAATCAGGGAGCCCAAATTGGAGTTTTAGATTTTCCATCTATACATTGTGCTCCCTCTGCAACTTCTTCATCTACCGCAGCTAGCCCATCATGTCTTGGAATTGATGGAGGGATCCCAAGACTTTGATAGCCCACAGATTCCCTCCCACAAACCCTACCTCCATTACCCTGTGCCCATTGACAAAGCCCAACCGGGTCCTGGTTGAACTGGAGGTGGTAGTGGTGGTGTTGGATCAACTTGGATGCACTAAATTCAGATATTTTTGCTTTTTTAGTCATTGTCATCAAATGCCCGAATAGTATTAAGATGGAATCACAATATTGCTGAATTATACAGTTGCCTAAGATTTTTTAGTACAAGTTGGATCAACAGCAGCCAGGACTGGGGGGCACAAGATTGTGGTGATGTTCCTTTGGACATGAGAAGTGGAGGTATCCATAAACTGAGGTATGGTAACAGCTGGGTGGGAGGTGTAGTGTAGGTGTGAGCCAAGTAAGACTCCAAGTGGAATGGAGTAGAGGTATCCTTTGTGGCAGATGGTTGTCCACATACTCTGGGTGTTGGACCTATTATGAATATAAAAAAATCTAATTTGTAAATGTCTGGATTATGCATCAAATGATTGAGAAGCTAGAAGAGAAGCAACCTAAAAGGAAAAAGATAATTAATAGAATTATTTTACCTTTCAGTGGTATTATAATAAATTTCACAAAGTTTAAATTACACACATTCATTCAGAAAAGCAGGTAAAAAGATGTCTTGAAAAGAAAAAAATAACTAGAAAGTATACATAAAATATACCAAACATTCAACACAACACAGTAGAAAGGAAAATGTGAAATAAACCATTCCAAGGCTTTACAGGCTCAAATTCTGACTATTAAACAACTTAGAAGGATAAATTGTATTAGCCATCATAAAAAAAATTGCAAAGTTCATGTATTATCAATACAACTTCTATTCAGCATACAACATAACATATATGAAAATGTTTACGTCAACATACTGTGATTTGTAAAAAAATTAAATCAATTCAATAAAGTGTGACAACATACAAAATGAAACAAAAAATGACATTTTAAAACATAACATAGCATTAACTAGAGATTGATAAATACATAACACTTTAACATATGGGAAAGTATGAAAGAAAAGAGAGAATTACCAATATCACATTGCAATATTTTCACAAAACAAAAACAAGGCATCATAGTAGTTGTAGTCATTTCAATTAAACATTGACAATACTTCCAAAATTGTAAGTTGAACATACCTAGTAAAATATATGCAGTGAAAAGGACCAAACTTTTACAATATAAAACACATATTTGAAATATGCTATTAGGTTAAATAGACACTTACAAGCACCATACCTTCATGTGAAATTAAATGGAGGTTAAAACCTGTAATCTTAAATACAACAAAATATATTCAAACAAACAAGGCAAAAACAACAAATACATGAAGAAAAACACACATTGACCATTAGTAAAATGAGAGCTACAACAATAATGCTATAAATTTGCTAACAAAAATATACATATATAATAAGTTTATATATGGGCTTATATGTTTAATAAAAGTGCAAGCCACATTAGCAACAGCTAATTTAAAAGCAAAAATTACATTTAGGTTTAGTGACACATTCAAAAGTTTAACTTACCAGTCTCCACTCCACCAGGGATTCCCGACAAGCCTTCAGGATGCAGGATCTACAAGACCTTCTCCTCCCAGGAAAAAAAGGTTTTAAAGGGGGGGCTGGGAGATCCACCAACAGTCTTCATGGCCTCCAGGTGATGCTTGGTGACTAAGGAATGAACTCTCCCCCGCAGGTCATTCTACCTGTTCCTAATTTCCTCCTGTGTGCACTGGTTCTTTGCTACAGCATTCACCCTGTCAAATATTCTGGCCCACATTTGCCTTTTTCTGAGCTATAGTTGTATTTTGTACTTGGGCTCCAAACAATTGTGGCTCTACTCTAATAATTTCATCCAGAATGACTGACAATTCTCCCTCAGTAAAACAGGGATTTCTCCTCCCTGCCATTATCAAAAAAATATGATAAAATACATTTAATAACCCACAAGAAAATAAGCAAAATAAGAAAAAAATGGACAAGAAACAGAGAAAGCAAAAAAAGACTTGACTTCACTGACAAACGTTCTCCTTAATATTGTGGTGCTGCAGTGGAATGGCAAAGAATTGTGGTCTGAAATGGAGTGTGTTTTTTAGTATGGTATGCAGGTGTAAACAATTAGCCAAAACACATCAGGTGTGTGATGCTAGCATCCATCCAATAGCCACAAGAATGGCATATTGTTGAACGAGTCCCACGTTGGAATCCCTCTGTCGGGATTCTGCCACTAGGACAACGCCAGCACAACTTTTAAATCTAAATATGCTCGGCGCAATCCTGCCACTCTGCTGGTGACGGAGTAATGTTAGCCAGATTAGGAGTCACTGCTTCGACAGCGGTAAGCCGCTTACACAAAGAAAAACACTCTGTCCATGCGGATGTAGAATCAGCCAGTATACATCTAAATATGGCGGGCGGGATTTCGTGAGCTTGGTGGAGTACTTGTAAACTCCACCACGGAGGGACAACAGGAGTCCCTCCAAGATCTAAATTAGGACCTAAGTTTCTCTCCATATCAAAAGTGATTGTAGATGGCATCACCTCTTTTCCATCTCCCTCCTTCCAATCGCCCTCTGATAAAAACATTTTACCCCTACTGAAAGAGAATCCCAAGGCATCGCTTTTGTACAAATTTCTTATCTCCTTCTCCTCCCTTAGTCCCAGAACTGAAATTGAATTGCTCTGGGAACAAGATCTGTAAGTTCCCTGGTTTGAGATATTCTGGGACAAGATTTGGTTTAGACTCCATAAAATTTCAAGAGATGCAAATCTAACACAAACATTGTACTTTATATATAACTGTTTACTCTTCACTCCACAATCGCTTTAAAAAATGTATAACAGTGGTGTACAGATGTGTTGGTCCTGTAATAATGTTAATTGTTATTTAATGCATATGTACATTACTTTTGGAGACAAGTCTGGAAACAAATTATCACACTTTTCCAAGGTAATCATTATTTTTACGTTAATCATCTTTTCATGGACAAGTTGGTTGAGATATGGACTCACTCTGCTTCTGATAACCAATTCATTGATTTCTTTCTTGCCATTATCTTTCAACAAATTTCCAGTAACTAGAAAACCTTCTCAACACTCACTTTTAAAGCATGGTGGTTCTCGGTCTGTTTTCATCACAGACTGGACTCTACCTATGTCACCCCAATGTCAATGTTCACTAAACGGAAAAAAATGTGGTTACCTGTCAGATTTGTTCACAAATTCAAACCTACATTCCAAGATATGTTTCAAAGACGATTACAAACCACCTTAAATATTTTCACCCTTTCTGTTGTTACTCTTTCACTGTTATGTACATGAATGTTAGGAGTAAGTCTTTGAATATTTAATTTGTTTTCTTTCTTTTCTTTTTAAGTATTATTTATCATTCTCAAGCTAGTATAATGAAACATACTTCTATTTCTCATTTTGTTATATTATACAGATCATGATCATTTTTTCTTTACTCCTTATAAGTTTTGTTTTATTTAAGTATTATCCATTGTTGTTTATTATATCTATCTTATGACATTTATTACTTACTTTTATAAGAAGCTATTTTATATATTTCATAAATTCAGTAAAGCTTTTTCAAACTTAAAAAAAGATTATATCACTGCATTGTGAACCATTTAAAAGAAAGTGATGTTATTACATTTCAACATTAATGCATTATGATTGTAAGTCTATTTAGGACCTTGATAACTTGATGTAGTTTGGCAGCATTGATAATTCACACAGATGTAAAAGACTACCAAAGCCATCTGGTCTTGAAAATGCTCTAAGGAATTCTTTAATGTTTAATACTGGGAGCCATCCAAGTGGGAGCGCTCCAGAATATACAGAAAAGATGATATGTGATTGTTCTTCAGAGTCTCCATTCATGCTTCCAGAACCCTATTCTCTTTTGTTTAATGACTATTCAGTTCCAAAGTTTTTATTTTCTACTGACTAGAATGAACCTTTTCATTGTGACTTTACTAGATGACCCACTGCACCCTTTGCCTAGTCTGATTTCAGTACTGCTTCATTTAACATGTCGCCTTTTGTATCTGTTTTCTGTACATGGTATCTGCATCATAAAGTGGCTGAACAATAGGAGGAATTAGGTGGGTCTAAATCTATCTTCTCAGTTTCTTTTCCTTCTAGGAGGCAATAGAAGGAATCCATTTCTGGACATGATGTTGAGGCTTTCTGGAATGCATTGACTGGTTTGCTAACATGATTTGGAGATCTCGGGCTCGCCTTTACTCTGATTTAATCTCTCAAAATTGTTTTTAGAGCCAGTCATCTGTTCTGATACAACAGGTTGTGAATAATACTTGTAATAAACCTAATAGCAACTTCTTGTATCACCATTTGCCAATTCTAGGATACACTGAAATACCAGCATCTCCGAAGCTACTACAGCTGCAGGACTAAAACGGTAACCACTGGCTAAAGTGAAAACAGAATGCGAAGACAGCAGAATGCTTTACCCAATCATATGCCTTTTTTGTCTGTCCCCAGCATGTAACTGTAGCACAATTACCAAAACTGTGTTCCTCTATTGCACTTTGACACCTCCAAGTGCAGCTGATCAGTCACTAGATTACCCCGACTCATCTGTGTCACCTGCCCACCTCTCAGTTAGATTCCTGTTCCGCAGAGCCCTGCTGTTTGTCTGCTCTCAAGGCAGCTCCCACCACAAGGCTCTTGTAAAAGCAATTGATGTGACAGCCAGTCGCAACAAATGGAAGCAGTTTTGGCAGAGTGCAAGTTGAACAGTAGTTTTTCCGTGAGGAGGGGATCAGTGCTTTGAAGGGGAGAGATAGACAAAGCATTGTGCTTTAACCATTGGCCATGAGGTGACAATTACAAGACCGGTAGAAGAAAACAATGTCGCTTTGAATAATTAAACTTTGTTGTTTTTAGTCACCATAGGAAGGTCCATCTATGATTTCTAGGTTTGTCTTTGTGAATCAGGGGATCTCACATCTTGGTAGGCTGAGCTACAAAGCAACACCCCTTTAATTCTATTCGATGCATTATGACATTTTTAGCTATAGTGTTGGTTCTTAGAGTAACAACAGCTGTATATCCATGTGTGAAATTGACATACATTGTATTCAGTTCAACGTTATTGTTATGCAGACGTTTGTCCATATACAACACATTGCTTGACCTTTCTGCCGCGTTCGATACTGTGAACCACCAAAAACTGCTGGAAACCTTAAGGGAGATTGGTATCATAGGAAAAGCCTATACATTACTTGAATCTTATTTGTCAGGTCGGGAGCAATTTGTGGCCTTGGATAATTTTAAGTCACCTAATTTTACGTTACCCTGTGGAGTGCCACAGGGCTCTTCGTTGAGCCCTACACTTTTTAATATTTATGTTGCACCTTTGGCCAGATTAATTAAGTCCCTAGGCTTCTCGGCAGTTTCATACGCCGATGATACACAGATTGTAGTTTCAGTGACAGGCTCGCCCGAAGACACAGCTGCACAGTTCCACACTTGTCTTCATCAAATAGGCGAATGGATGGCCTCCAATTGTTTGAAATTAAATTCTAGTAAGACCGAGGTCCTACTTTTTGGCGGCCAAACTAATTTTTGGTCCCCTGCTCTATGGCCGGTGGAAATGGGTCCATTACCTACCCCCACGAATAAGGTAAAAAACCTGGGAGTTACGTTTGACTCTTTGCTTTCTTTTGAAAGCCACGTTAACCAGGTTACATCCCATTCCTTTTACACATTAAAACTTTTGAGAAGAATTTTTCCATTTATTCCGTCTGAGCTACGGAAACTGGTGGTTTCAGCGCTGGTTCTTTCCAGAGCTGATTACTGTAACGGGCTCTTTATTAATCTGCGTAAGAGGTGTCTTTCCAAACTGCAGATTGTGCAAAATGCAGCGGCACGTCTTTTGCTGAATATTCCAAGACATAAACATGTCGCACAGGCACTGAAGGGATTGCATTGGTTACCGGTGAAGAGACGAATTGAGTTTAAGGCTCTTTGCATTGCCTTTAAGGCCAGGCATGACATAGGGCCCAGCTTCTTTAAACAGAATCTAAAACCCTATATTCCGGTTCGCCATCTTTGTTCATCTCAGGCCCATAACCTGGTGGTTCCCAGGTTCAAGAAATGCTCCTGGGGAGGAAGGAGCTTTGTGGTCGGCTACAAACAAGGCTGTGGAACGCTTTGCCGCTTGGGCTGAAGCAAGAAACTAATCTGCTGGCTTTAGAAAAGCGTTAAAGACCTGGCTGTTTAATCTTTGATGACTATCTGGACTGTACTCTGATTTATGAATGACGAATTTAGCGCCTTGACGCCTTCGGGTGAAAGTTTTTGCGCTCTATAAATTTCTTTTTCATTTCATTTCATTAATAATACAATTAAAAATTCACGCTTATTCCATTAAAATATTTTTATTTTTGTAAAAATATACTATACATACACATCACACATTTATCCCAATTTTGTAGCCCTTTTTAAATACACCCGGGATTTAGTACTTAAACATAGAAATATACTGACACTACAATGTCCATGGATAACAGTTTATACAACTCTGTCATTGCCTACATTGCATCTTTTGCTTACACCTTTAATAATTTTATTTACAAATACAAGTGTGTCCATTTTATATTTGTTACATATTAGCAATAGGTAGATCAGTAAAAAGGACTCATTACAACCACACCCAGTACTTTTCCTCAATAATCAACCCATGCCAACACCCCTCATTATCCTGCACATTTAGCAGACGTGATCTAAACTGTAGTAAGGCCAACAGAAATGTAAAAACTGTAACTCTACCTAAATATGACAATTTTACACTCTCCACAGACACAGACTCTTTCAGCCGCCATTATTTAATTTTTAGGGTTTAAAAGTCCTCATATGAAGTTCACTGTTAGTTGATAGGCTTGAATGGCCAAGACCTTAAGACAAAGTTCTAGCCTGTACGTCTCTATAGCAGAGACATTTGCTAGACTGCAGATGTCCAGCATTTAATCTCTAAAAAGGTGAAATCAAATGCATATTCTAAAGCGAGCACCAGGCACCCATCAAGGACAGCACATAACACCTTCTCACCATCTCTAATTATGCCCTCTTTAGTAGTATGAATGAATGCCCTCATACATTGAATTAAATCTCATCAAAGCCATCTGATAACTACATACATCTTGTTTCTTTTGGCACTTTGCAGCCTCCACTTTGTAATTCTGACAAACTAGATACTCAATCTATAAAGATATCAACTATTTCAAGTTCTTTACTAATTTTATAGATTAACCACACTCTATTCCATGGTCGGTGAAAACCATATCCTTGGTCTAGACTGTTCTCTATTGAGTACTTGTCAAATTTATTCCATTTGCACTGATTTTTCCCAGGCTTTGCATCTAAAATAATAACATCATCTGCATACATAGGTGCATACACATAGCGAACCGTATCCTAATCCTCTGCCAGCCTTCAGAGTTGCCAGAAGATCTACTAAGAATAGAGCAAAGAGGATAAGGACTAGGACACACCCTCAAGTTCATTGTTAATTACAGTTGTTAATGCATTATCCATGAGGCTCTGGAATGTAGAATATGCAAATGGTAGATAACTTTTCCAGTCTGACCACAAAGTTAATGATCAAATGTGACATGAAAGTCCATGATGCAACTAGAAACACTGCCCCTCTTGTGAGAGTTTTCGTTCGTAGATCTTTATGCCCAATGGTTAATTATGAAGCTGTGATATAGAGTACTATACGCTCTGTGAAAACCCACTTGTTACATGGATTTACATTGTGTTCCTCTAATAAGTCTCAATTTGCTGCAGTACTAACATTGCATACATGCTGTTCTTGCAGTCAGCAATCAGGTTAGACAGTAGAAGCATGGTAGGTCTCTAGGCCCTTCTTGTAGAGTGGTTGGGTGAAATAATTTCATTAAGCATTTAGTAGCTGACCAGTCCACAACATATATTGAAATAACCGGAAGACTAATTTGGACCCACAAGGAAGAGTCAACTTCAATGTAGGGCTGGGTATACCATCAGGACCTGCAGACCGTCTCAAATTTATAATACTACTGTTGGACTTGGCCCTTTTTGGCTGGTTCACCCCTAAACTTTTTGCCTTGTGTGTCAGTAGTTTTAAGTCTCTGGGCACTTTAGCACTGTGGGCCAGTGTAAAGTGCGTGCGCGCTGAGTGCGTGTGGTGAGATTGTCCTGCCCTCCCATAGGAATGCATGGGGGATATGTGTGTCCATGGTAATTCCTGGTGTGAGAGGAGTGCAGGGGCGAGTTTAGTATGTGCGAACTCGTGAGAATAAATGCTGCGCAATGGTGTGCACAGATTTATTATAACTAGTGTAGAAATGCCACTTCTAGAAGTGGGCATTTCTGTGTGCTCTGTGTCTGCCTGCCTGATGTGAATTGCATGTCTGGCTTTGTGAGTGACAGGGGCTGGGAGGTGTGTGTGGCTCCAGGAGGGGCAGGGTGAGTCAGCGCAGGGCTGAATGGAGAGATCTCCATGTAGATGGGTGGGAGGAGTTGCACCTGGGACCTGAATAGGGCTGTGCCTTCCCTCTACAATGCTGGCTCCACCTCCTGTGGTGCGTCTGATGTCCCTGGCCTGTCTTGTCAAAGGGGAGAGGAGCTTGCCAAAACAAAGTGCTCCAAATCCCCCTGATACCAGTTCTGACTGGTATCTCCAAGCCCTGTGCTGTGACACAAAGGGGATTTGTGTATAAAAGAAGGGGCTGTGACCCCAGAAAAATGTCCAGTTCTTGGTTGCTGTTCCTGCGGGCGTGCTGTTGTTGGGGCCCAGGGGGCTGCCATGAGGGCTTGCCTCCCTGGGCCCTGCATTGCCCCTTGATGCCTGAAAGGACTTTTGGTAATTCTAGCGCCTCGTGTGCGCTTTCTTTGAAATTTCCCAAAGAGAGGAAGAGCGTGGGCTAAGCAGCGCTGTGCTGCCCGTCCTTTGGGGGAATCCCAATGTGAGGGATTCCCCGTGATGCTGCTGGAAGCGGGAGCCCACCCCGTGTTGGGAATTGTTTGCGGGTGCCCACCCCGCGTTTTGAGCTAATTGGCGGGTGCCCACCCCGCTTATGGGTGATTTCACGTTGGAGAGCGGGTGCCCACCCCGCTCTCATGCTATTTTGGATAGCGGGTGCCCACCCCCGCGTTTCACCGCCGCGGCCCGTGCCGCGACCAGGAAGCCAGGCAGCCTTGCCTGGTTGTGGGCGGGGCATAGTGGCCCGCTGACCAATTGCAGCGCGGCCGAGAAAGGAGGTGAAGGAGCCTCGCGGGCTCCATCTCGAAGTCCCGGTCCCAGGAGGGGGCCGGGTGAAGGGAAGGAGTGTGGCCGGAGTAAGCAGCGACCCCGCAGGCCGCCGCAAGAGGAGTCTGGTGAGTGGAGCTGGTGCGGAGGGGGCGCGAGGCACATTGTCGGTGCCTGCCCCTCCGTGCTGGGGGAGAAGAAGCGGAAGGCACTCTGGAGCCTCGTGGGCTCCACCTTGAAGTCCCGGTCCCAGAAGAGGGACTGGGCGAAGCCAGCTGATCGGCGGGGCTCCCGTGAGTGAGGGAAGCCCCGCCCCAGGAGAGAGGAGACCGGAGGAGTCCCCGTGCAGTCCGGTGAGTGGCCGCCGCCTGCTGGGTGTTGGTGCCTTTCGAGGCACGTTGCCGGTGCTTGGGGGACTTGGGGCATTTCTGGGCACAGTTGTAGTGCCGGGCCCTATTTTCTTTACAGCTGCCCCGCTTGCTAGTGGGCAGCTGCAACGTTTGGGCATCTTGGTGTTTAGAGCCCCTGAGGGCCACAGAGGCCCGGGGGCATATCGAGGCACATTGTCGGTGCCTGGGCGGTCCCGCAAGAGAGCGGGCCGCCCCAACGATGGGGGCAAGTGATTTAATGCCACTAGGAGGGTCCAGAGGGCACAGAGGTGCCGGGCCCCCCCTCCTTTATGCAAAGTGCCACGAACTGGGCACAATTGAGAGAGAGTCCCTGAGAGGGACCAGAGGCACAGTGAGTGCCAGTGAGTTGTACAGCTGCCCAGCAATTAGTGGGCAGCTGCTACGTTTAGGTTTGCGCAGTGGCGCACTTTTGATTCAGCTGCGAGGCAGCAGCCCTGACATTCTGGACACGGGGCATTTGAGCCACTTTTGAGATGGCCAGTTGGCCAGGGGGACTGGTGGGTTTATAGGGCGCCAGGCCCTAAATGTGATTTGTGTCCTAATAGGTGGTGCTAGGAAATGTGATGCATTTACTATGCTTTACGCACCCTGTGTTATACCTCTAAATGTGGTCTTTTAGGATTATGAGGTTTTGCATAATATGTGTATGCTTGTGATTTTATTATTACCTAATGCGTTTAGGTTGTGAGTTATTCTCTACTGTGATTTACGCCCCTAATGTGAGTTATACTTAGGAGGTTAGGGTCTAATGTGTTTAGACTTATGAGAGGATTGCATAATGTATTTATGCTGGTGAGGTTGGCGCAGAATGTAATTGGCGCCTATGTGATACTGTGCATAATGTGGTTTATGTTACAGGCTGATGCTGAGTACAGTGGTTACCAGTGATTACTGGTTGTACGTTCATGATGTGTTCCCAAATGCTTTAAAGGGTCCCTATTTGGACAAAGGTGCAAACCATTGCCAACTAGAGACCCCCAGTTCTAACAACTACTATATGAAAACCCAGTACGGCAACCTTTAGTTCTCTGGTATAAGTTCTCCGCAACCTATAACTGAGAAGTTGCTGGAGCTAACTTGAAATTCTTTCTGACTAATCTCCAAAATGTAGGGATATCATTGTTAACAATAACGTCATTCATCTCATCTCACAATATCTCATTATATTACACTTTCATACTTTTAACACATTGCTTATGCATTCTATGATGTCGATACCTTCTAGCTTCACTTATTGCAACATACCATTTATTCTTATCAGAATATTTCCTTTCATATTTCCTTTAACTACACTAATTTGCTTTATTAATTTCATAGAAGTAAAGAAGTCAACTGGCTATGTTGATGCACAAATATGATCTACAGTTCTCTGGAAGGAGGAAAATTAACCCAAAAATATGCATTGCTGTCAGGCACAATAGCAACTACTGAAAACAGTTTTGGGACGAATAATGTTAAGGCATCCCTTACACTTCAGCAGCCAGGAGTCATCTATTCATTTAAATTAGGCATTTGCAAGCGATATAATATCCTAATAGACAGTAATTGATATTAACGCACTCTGAAAGTATAGTATATACCATACACTTATCTTCAAAACTAAATAGCATAATCAATCAATCAATCACAGAATTTGTAAAGCGCGCTACTTACCCGCGAGGGTCTCAAGGCGCTGGGGAGAAAAAAAGGGGGGGGGGGGGTGCTGCTACTGGTCGAACAACCAGGTCTTGAGTAGAATCCTGAAGGTCAGCAGGTCTTGGGTCTGTCGTAGGCTTAGTGGAAGGGTGTTCCAGGTCTTGGCGGCGAGGTGGGAGAAGGATCTGCCGCCGGTGGTAGTTCTTCGAATGCGAGGGACGGTGGCGAGGGAGAGGTCGGCGGAGCGGAGTTGGCGGTTGGGGACGTAGAAGAGGAGTCGTCTGTTGAGGTAGGCTGGGCCAGTCTTGTGGAGTGCCTTGTGTGCGTGGATGAGGAGTTTGAAGGAGATTCTCCTATCGACGGGGAGCCAGTGCAGGTTCCTCAGGTGGGGGGTGATGTGGCTGTGGCGTGGTACATCGAGGATCAGGCGTGCGGAGGCGTTTTGTATGCGTTGCAGTCGCTTGATGAGCTTGGCCGGGGCTCCCGCGTAGAGGGCGTTCCCATAGTCAAGTCTGCTACTGACGAGGGCCTGGGTGACTGTTCTTCTTGTGTCTGTCGGGATCCACCTGTAGATCTTGCAGCAAGATTAAAATATTTAGTGCCTCATTAAGAGTGTTCTGGAATGGGAGCTATGCTGTAAATCAGCAGACATTTACAGAGGCCCTAATGTGCCAAACTAGTGACCCCATTGGCCACAGGATACCTCTATGTTCCCTAAGTGAGAACCCTGATTTTGTCATT
Source organism: Calotriton arnoldi (assembly GCA_963921515.1). NCBI lineage: Eukaryota > Metazoa > Chordata > Amphibia > Caudata > Salamandridae > Calotriton > Calotriton arnoldi. The sequence goes on along the minus strand of CAWUFW010005801.1, from coordinate 1,103,657 downwards.
GGAAACCTTAAACTCACCGCCCATATAGCATTAAGCTACCAGTCACTATACATCAGAAAGTCTCCACTATATAGGGCAGGCCTTCTGACTACTACTCTTGTTTTGGCAGAACTAACATTACAGCCCTCCTTTAGACCAGACCTAGAGTGGTTAGGACCACTCTTACAAGAGCGGTCTGGACTCGTCATGTCAGAAGGGCTCTTCATTTGGAATGATGATAGGAGAGTGTACGAAATTGGGTTGTTGGTTGACTGGGTTGTGAACCCTGGTCAAGAAGTAACCACAATCCTTGTCAGGGTGAGGCACAAGCCAACCCAGAATTAACCTGTGCTCAACCCTCTGGTAGTTTGGCACAGAGCAGTCAGGCTTAACTTAGAGGTAATGTATAAATATTTATGCAACACTTCAAACAGTAATAAAGTGAAAATACCCCACAAAAGGATCCCATACAAGATTAGAAAAATAGAGTAATGTTTACTTAAAAAATATGACCAAAACAACAAAAATCCAATCAGTAGAACTGGATATATGCAAGTTTAAATATGTGAGTGAAAACAGCGCCAAAAAAAACTGTGGATATCTAGTCGGACCGGGACAAAGTCACAAGTTCAGGCCGATCGCAATGGAGCACGGGCCAGCTACAGGGACCCAGTTAGGCCCACAGAACAAAGTACCGTAAATTCTGGTTTGCGGAGCCTTGCGAGAGTCCATGCTACATGTTCCCGGCCAAACATGGTATGGCGCTCCCCTACATACAAAGTCTGGTCAAACCTTACGTGCCCACTCGACAACTGAGATCAGCTAGCCTTTCTCTGTATTCTCTGCCCAGATTTTGTCCTACTCGTATGAGAGGCCGCTCGTTCTCCCACCTGGGCCCCAAACTGTGGAATTCTCTCCCAATGGAACTCAGGATGTGTCAATCGCTTCTAGCCTTTTCAGTGCTATTGTTGCAGTCTCTGGCTTGATGGTTGTCCTGCTCAGCGCCGGGAAACCCCGTTGGGTAGCTGCGCGCTCTACAAATCTATAAATAAATAAAATGTGAGGGCCTGCACCGAGGATGCATTGTGCAGCGGCAGTTCCAATGAGGGAGTGGACTGCAATGCAATGCTGGTCTTTTTGACGGAAAAGAACCATGCAGCGGCAGTGATGCATCGAGTCTTCTCAAGACTGCGCCACAGAGCAGAGGAGATGCATTGGTTCTGCTTGTTCCACAGATGCTGGCAGAGCACCTTAAGTCCACTTCCAAGTGTCCAGTACTGGGGTGGCACTACTTGGCAGAGTAGACTCACAGTTGGCAGAGTCCATGTGTCTGATGTATGATTGACCTTTACGTGTCACTGTAGAAGACCTGGATGGGTACGCAGTAGGCATAAGAAAAAGTTAAATAAAAAATGTAGGAAAATCTTGCTGTCTCCACAGTGATTACACAAGCTTGAAAGATGGAACTAATATGGATCTGTGTCAGCAAGTGGATTCAGTGGTGAAAATGGATAATTTAGAAGTGAGTTACTTAGGGTGAGGGATGATTTCCCATACCGCAGTGCGACAGTGGGTGTGTGAGTTATGTGCCCTTTGAAGCATACTTTGTTATAGGTGTGATTGGGACGGTTCACAGCTACTGATCGCACGCATTAACAGGACAAGTATATTTTGAACACTATGAAATAATTCAAGGGAAGGAGTGCATTCTTACACGTATTTTTCAACTTTCTAAAAGTGGCATTTTCAAAATTTTAATTTAAAATTTGACTTCACCATAAGTTAGGAAAATTCAAAAGACAACAAGCATGAACTGGTTTCCTGTTACCATTAGGAAATTACAGCTTATTAAGTGTAATAAGTGAACTCCAATTGTAACCTTTGGGAGAGGTAGGCCTTGCAATAGTGAAAAACTAATTTAAGAGTTATTCACTACCAGGACATGCAAGACTTAAGAGTATATGTCCTACTTTTTAAATATATTGCACCCTGCCCTCTTGGCTGTCCAGGGCCTACCCTAGGGGTGACTTATTTATTATAAAGGAGAGTTTGGGCCTTGAAAGCGGGTTATTTTGCCACGTCCGAATTGCATTTTAAAACTGCAAACACGGGCTGCAATGGAACACCGGAGGCATGTATAAAGTGCTACTTAGGTGTTTGACACAATCAGTGCCACAGGCCCACTAGTAGCATTTAATTTACAGCCCCGGGAACAGCTAGTGCCACGTAAGTAGGGACTTACAAGTAAACTAAATATTGCAATTGAATATAAGCCAATTCTACCATATTTTAGGGAGGGAGCACTTTATCACTGGTTAGCAGTGGTAGGGCATGCAGAATCCTAAAGCCAGCAAAAGTCGAGGGTTGAAGGCAAAAAGATAGGGGGAAAGCCACACCAAGGATGCCAGGTCTAACACAGAGCCTCTGAAACTTAGATGTTTTCCAAATTTTACAGCAAGCATGTGGAAGAGAAACTTCAGTCCCATTGGGCACTTACCACTCACCATTCATGTACGTATTTTAAATTTACAGGAGCTCCCCTATCGGGCACTTTGTGGTATGTATAAAATACCTACATATTCTATAAAGCAGCATCAACATTCTGGCCCCCAGTGGCACATACACATTGTCAATGCATTCATTTAACAACTAAACCTCTAATAGTGTTGCAGCATGTTTAAAAGAAGCAACATATTATTCTTCCTTTTAAGTAGATTTTCCGTTTGGTTTCTCTTTTCCTTGAACATTTAGATGTAACTGATGATGAAGGACTATTCTTTATTATTCCGGTCCAGCTAATCACTCACACAAAATAATGTAGTTAAAAATTGTTACAACTGTTGCAACTTACATTCCTCTAAAACTGGTATTTTTGTTCATAAATAAAAGAGACGTCATGTGATTGGGCGCTATTTTCAGCGTCTTGACAGAGCTGCAGCTTGAAATAATGGAATGAAATGATTTAACTACCTCAAAAATGCACCATATGAGAATCAGCGTCTGTCTTTTAATAAGATACTGCGAAAGACAGAAAGCATCACAAATTATATTCTCTTGTCCTTGTATGTAAATTATATCATCCTTCTGGACAGCGTGACAGTGAAAAACCTTAAACCACTTGGTATTTTGTTGGACATTATGGTTCCATCTATGCTATATGTATAATAATAGCGGTTATCAGGGTATCTGAGGCTTATCAGCAGCTCTGAGAGGGCCCACGATCTATTAAACAAACGCCACCTTGTGGGAATCTTGAATAATGTACTCACAATTGGTCTCACTTGGTAAACGAATGCAACACAAGTTTGGAAGAATTGCTGTTCTGTTCCCATCAACTTACTGTTAAGATCAGAGTTCTAATAAAGAACTAGCTCAAAGAATGAACTTACAGATATGCTGCTAGTAAACACAGCTAATGAACACAGCTTTCGAATCATCTAATTTCCTGTGTGCAAGGCTGAACATGTACATGAAAATAATTTTCATCTCTGCTGCTATAATTTCCTGAAATAAATCAGTCCCCATAAACATTCCTTTCAATGTGTTTGTGTTGTATATTTAGTTCCAGATTTTTGAAGCATTGGGTTGTCCTTGTGTCTCACAAGTCGATGCAAGGGCAACGCAAAGGCTTCAGCAATATTTACAGAGCCACGCAAGGGGTGATTTGCGTCGCCTTGCGTTGTAAAGAAATAGGTGTAGCAAGTGCCCAGATGTGGGTCCCTTGCTCACTTTGCCTCTGGATTCAAGCTAGCCTGGCTGATGAAGGGTGTTACCCAGAAACGGGTCCCAGGATGCTCGCTTCCTGTCCAGGGAAGACCTGGTTTGGCAGTTCGGGCTGGGCTGTTCCCATGATGCACAGGGTCAAGACTGATTTGCATATAGCTGGGTCTGAACTGAGGTGATGAAGTGAGCTTTAAGAATGATGATGGATTCAACCTAGATCTGTGACTGGGGGTCAGTGTCTGAAACGTTTCAGCGCACCTTCCATCCTCTCCTTGTGTTTGCTTTGTTCGCCCTAAGTTGGCAGGGTATGCCCAGACGTGGGTCCCTTGCTCACTTTGCCAGTGAATTCAAGCTAGCCTGGTTAATGAAGGGTGTTACCCAGAAACCTGTCCCAGGATGCTTGTTCCCGGTTCAGGGAAGACCTGGCTTGGCAGTTCGGGCTGGACTGTTCCCATGAGGCACAGGGTCAAGACTGATTTGCATATAGCTGGGCCTGAACTGAGGTGGCGAAGTGAGCTAAAGAAGAATGATGATGGATTCAACCAAGATCTGTGACTGGGAGTGAGTGTCTGAAAAGTTTCAGCGCTCCGTCCATCACATCTCCTTGTGTTTGCGTAGCAAGTGCATTCACTTGCATCCACCTACGGATTTTGGTGCAATTCCAGATTTACTAAAGCTACTAAACCTTAGAAGGCGTCAAAATGCTACACCTTCCCCAGTGAGCCGTAACTAGGAGAAATATCTTTATTTCTCCTCACTATTTCTTCCTTCCACTCATGCTACATTCTGCAGTACACACAGAAAGAAGAAAATGCCTCTAAGGATTTTTGGGTGCAGAAACTGTCCCTTACTGCACAAAAACAATCCTGCCTGTAACACAGACACCCTCGGTGCAAGGGTGCCTGTGTTGGCGCTGGGCAGCCAAAGGTGCGCCAGCACAGTGAAAGAGCAGAAATGCTCCATATCTTTGAAAATATGTAGCATTTCTACTTCCTCCCTTTCATTCAATGGAGCGCAGCACTTTGCTAGTAAATGGCCACTTAAATTCTTACCAGTCTTCGGAAGCTGTGGAGTCATAAAAGTTTTCATTGTGTTTTAGAATAGTTGCCTCTTTGTTCGATCTGATTTACAGTGTTCTCTATTTTAAAATGTTTTAGTTAATTACCTTTGTATGTAGTTGTTTAATTTGGTATATTAATGTATTTTATCATTTCCACACATTTAACTGACAAATAAAATAATGTAAAGATGGTGCGCATGTATTTGTGTAGATACAACTACTGACAGAAGGTGGGAAAATGAAAATGAAATGTCGAAATAGCAACTCATTCAGAGGGTCAAATTGCTCGTAAGACTGTAAATGTATTTGTTTAAAATATGTGTTCTGTATGCAAATAACTTCCCATGCCTATAAAAAAATAATCCAATTCATTTAAATGGAGGTTTGAAAAGGCTTTTTATGTCTACCAAATTATGCTATTTTTAAATTACGTTTTAAGCATTAAGCAATAGTGAGGATGGAAAGTCGGAGGAAATAGGTGTGGAAAAATAATATTAGACAGATAAGAATCTTCTACATTTACCTTTTTTAGTCGCTTCTATATAGATTATACCAAAAGTCCCTTAAAAGCTATAATTTCCATCATATTTTCATATCTGTATTAATCCCTCAATGCTTATTCACTTCAACTTACTCGACAGCAAAAGTTTAAAATTCAAAAGTTCCTATTCCTGTAACATGATGTTCAGAGGATCCTCATGCTAGTCATAGTCATGAATGTAAAATGTTAACACTCCAGTTCGTCACGCAGTTCTGAGGTGAAGCTACAATAGACCACTTGGAAATGAACTAACAACCTACTGTTGCTGCTGGAAGTACATTTCTGGAACACAAATCTTAATTTCCATGAGAAATCATGAAAGAAAAAGGTTGATCATGAAATCCCAGCAGAAGTATTACAATTTTCACAAGGTGAATTCCACAAACACAGTGTGATTAATTGACTGTTGTCCCAGTGTTGCTGTTATAAGCCCTTGTAAGAGATATTTTTATTTGAATTGCACTCTAGTATTATAAGTAGCAAGAATGTATAGTAAAGTAAAGGCTAATTATTTTGTGACAATTGACATTTTACTGATATAATGGAAAAATACAACACATTGGATGGTGTATTCTGTGTTTCTTGAAATCATATTATATCTCTTCAAAGTCCTAAAATCAGTATAGCAAAGCCAATAGATTATACATTATGACTGATATCTGTTATCACCCTTTCTATGAGCTCCTTTTTGCGATATTCAAAACCAGGCATTCACTACAATCCATTTCAATAGGACACAAACAGGAAGAAGCAACGTCACCAAAACATAATGTAGGGATGTTTATTTAAACATTCGATCTAAATGGTGCAAAGGAAAACACAGTACCTAGCAAATAAGTCTGGGAACTTCACTCCAAATTCTATGGGTCTGATTTACTATAGCAATATTAATCAAGGAAGAATGAAATCCATGTTGTTACTGACAAGGGTGGAGTTGGGCATTTTGTTACCACTCAGGCCCTCTGACTCCACCCTCATCAATAACTATCTGAATACACCTTTCCCTTAGATAAAAAAATTTAACACAAAATGTATTGCATTTAATCATCATGTGATACATCTTTCACGTTAAATTCTGAGATCAAGACATTATATATTGGATGTGAGAGCATTATCCGACCACATAACCGCTGGGATATTCACCAATCTAGACATACAGTGTAATATAAAATAGCAAAACAGTCCAAGCATAACCGTCCCCCACTAACTTACTGTGTCACCTATCAAAAGGTCTGTGTGTGGGAAGCGGTGTGTACAAGAGTGTGTGTAACTTCTGTGAGAACTGTATCTGGGGAGGGAAATTGCTTTAGCATTCCTGCTCTGGAGGGGTAGCTAGGCTCTGTGTCCCCTTGAAGGTGTTCATAAATATGTGCTTGGTGTTGTCTTTGGTAGAAAATAATGAGACAGGAGGGGGGGTATAGTAGGATACAGTGCACCAGGGAGCCCGTCAAGGATTCACCTTCTGATGCTGAGTCTTGCACTCTGAATCCTTCCAAGAGGGCATCCCATTGTAATGTTATTGTTTTTTTGTGCAGACCTCTATATTTCTTCCACCGCAAAGCCCCGCTTTCCGCAAACCCCCAGTGCAACACCTCCTCTAGCCACTGATCCACCTGTGGAGCCCGCAGGGATTTCCAGTATCTAGTTATGAGCCTCTTTGCCAGCAGCAGGACCAATTTGGCAAAACGTATGGTAACCTTGGAAAGCCTCAGCCGGGGATGTAAACCTAACTGTTCTGGTGTATTCCACTTGTCTAAGCCAGTGAGTTCTGACAATGCACCAGAAATACGTACCCAAAAAGCAGACACAAGGGGACAAGTCCGCAACATATGCAGGAGATCGGCATCTAATGCCTTACAACGGAGACACATAGAAGAAGTGATGGAAAACATTTCATTAATTGTGTGTGGTGTTAAATACGCTCTGTGTAACATGGAGAACTGAATAAATTAAAATCTCCAATTTTGTGAGATTTTCTTGGGGTATTTCAATAAGCAGGCCCAGTCTCTATTGGATATTTCCCGCATTAAATCTGTTTCCCATTTAGGTTTTAAGGAAATGAGGGGTGTCTTGAGGTGTGCCCTGAGCCTACGATAAAGCCAAATTATTAGGTGCCTGCTGTGTCCCATGGTATGTAGTGTTTGGATTAGCTCATGCTTGATGGGCTCCTTCCCATCTGGTACTCAATGCTGATGTAAATAGTGGAGTAAGCTAGCGTGCATTAAAAAAAGAGTGTCTGGCAGTCCCTGTGTGTGCGCAAAATCCGTATGCAATATCAGCGTGCCGTCCAGGAACAACAAGCCCACTGTCAGTACCCCCTCCTGCTCCCAAGGGCTAAGCATACGTGCCGGAGAACGTAGGGAGACTGCACAATGGGATATTTGGCACAAGCACCAAATTGGAAGCGGTGTATCTTATTGTAATTTTCCAATAAGCCAGGGCTATGCGCAATAACAGAAAACATGTGTGTGGTAAGGTTGAAATGGGACACACCAATCTATGAAGGTGACTCCAATCAACCTGTTCTACCGTGTTACCTATTTATGGCAGATTGTGTCCGGCAACCAATAGGACAGCCATTGCAGCTGTCCTGCTAGACAATATGCCTTAAAGCAGGGGCCCCCCATGCCGCCCTCATCCATAGGCAATTGTAGTTCAGCTAGGCTGACCCAGCGGCATCCAGCGCCCCAGGCAAGCTCCACCAGCATAGTATTTAACAGCCTGAACACCCATGCCAGAACCATTACTGGCAGGTTCACAATATAAGACGTGCGGTAATATAACCATCTTTTCCAGGGCCAGATGGCCTGCCACTGAGTTGGGTAAAGTAGTCCAGAAAGCCACCTGAGATTTAAGTGAGTTAACCGCACAAATGAGGTTGCCCTCTCTAGCAGGTCCTGCGGCTCACAATAATTTTAATGCCAAGATAACAAAATGCTTGTTACCCCACCTGGATATCCGTGTCACCGAACAGCAGGGTGGAGCCCATCTGGGCCACAGTGAAGGGGAAAGCGCATGACTTGTCGGCATTGATATGAAGTCTGGAAAGTTCCCTGAAAGTAACAAGTAAGTGAGCGATCTACCCCTTTCCCTTAGATAATATTGCTTATTTGTACAAAGGTATCAACACCCTTGTTTGCCCCCGCCCCCACCCCCCCAGAATACACAATGACCTCACAGACAACTCTTGAAATCTCTTGGCAAGAAACAATACAGTTGTTAGTTACCCATGCACATTTCCAATCAATGTAACCTGTGTTTACTTGATGTTTCCCCAACACCACATTTCTGCATTCAATTTTATTTCTGTCCATGGTTTCCTTTTGTAAACATTTATACAGACCTATTTCATACTAAAACACAAAGATTATTTTGGGTCACTTAAAAGTTTCTATCTATTTCTCTTTTTTGGGACCCCTCAAATTCTCTCAGATTCTTCCAGATGAGACAAATGCATTAATACAACTTCAATTAATGATATCCTGATTTTCACAGCTGAATTAGGCACTTGTCAACAATGCGATGTATCTGTACAGTCCATTAATATTTCATTATTAATTAATTGAGCACGAATTTACTGCTAGTATATATTAACTAACCATAACGTTCATGCTCATCATGCACAGCTCATGACTACACACGACATACTTATTACTTTTTAAATGTCTTCATTTATGACCTCACAGATGACATTTCATATAACAGCATTGATGACATCTCAGATGGCATTGTCCATGATACAGCTGCACACAGATAACCGAACTGCACACTTTGGGCCTCATTACGATGTCAGTCAGAAAGGCTCCGAACGGCATTCGGTTTGTCCGAATCCGTGTCGGAACCCTTGTTTCCGACCGACTTGGAAACACATCCGACCGACCGATTACAATAGTCGGAAACCGTTCGGACTTTCTGATTCGGTTCCGACTGGCATTCGGAGAAACCGAGTCGGTCGGAGCAGAATCGTACAGCTCTACGGACCACGTTTCCGACCGACGTATTACGATATCGGATTCAGACAGCCTTTCCAACTCGGTTTGTCCGACACAGATCGGCTGTCGGAAACTGACTTTAGGGGCCTGTAGCAGGCCCTCCTTCACACAGAGTCCTCCGGTTGGGGCCCATGGGGGTACCCATGGGTCCACTTTTTCCAACCATGCATGGTGTGGCAGGCACCATGGGGTGCCCGCCACAGTGTGCAAGGTTTTCCGCAACCACCCCTTTCTTCAATGGGAGCCTGTGTTGTCGGTCGGAACACAGGACCGAACAATGTTCGGAAGCATCGTAATCAGCCGGTTGGACTCCCCGAATCCGATTCGGTCGGAAACCATTCCGACAAGGAGTCGGTAGGAATGCTTTCCGACCGACATCCTAATGAGGCCCTAGATTGTTAGACTTTTTACTTTTGGCCCATAACTACTTGGCAGAAGTTAAATTGGGCTTCATCTGGCTGAGGCTTAGTACTGATTTATACTTGGTAGGTTTTCAGGTTGGATTCCTGAATTCTTCTTTGTGCATTTTGGGTGGGGTCTATGTGAATGCTATATGTGTGCTTTCACTCATGAAAACACTCTATGGACAGCCAGAGCTGTACAGAGTCCGCTGTGTCATCATAGAGGCTAGAACTGACTAAAAGCTTTGTCTGAAGAAGTTGTGGAGAACTTGTGGAGAAATATTAGATAATTCAAGAATAATAATAAGTCCCATGCTCCTAAATTTTGGCGTACTTTCAATTCAGCCTAAACTGATGTTAATGTGGCCCTTTGTGAGTGGTGAACCCCTTGATCAGAAGTGAACCTCCAGAATCCGAAGCAGCATGAATGGTATAATGTCCTTGATGCTGACTGATGAACCAGAAAGTAGGACTGAATTAAGGTTAAGGGCAAATGAATGTAATATGAGTGGTCCTATAAATACCTCCTGCCCATAGTATTCAATATTTGGATTAGCATGTGTCTAAGTTGTACTATTGTTTCGGGGGGTGGGAGGAGGAGGATTATTAACCAAGGAACTATTCAAACAAAAGATAGTTTTTCATATAGGAACAGTTTCCGTACGTTTTGGTTATCTGGGATGTATACCAAGAAGTGTCAACTTGCTACAAACATTAGTATTGATGACCGCAACCATAACAGTAAGATTCTTGTTTAAAATCTCCTTATAAACATCTTACTTAGGGAGGAGATAGGGGCCGATTCCGATCTGGGTTGGAAAAGTCTCCGACCGAGGCGGATCCGGAGAGATTTTTGACCGAGCCGGACGCCTGCAGTCCGACCGAGCGAGTACGATGCGGCCGCATGCTGCCGGACTCGATTCGTTCGGACTCCCATTGAAGTCAATGGGAGCTGGTCGTACGACCCGTACATGGGCTCCCATTGACTGAATGGGTACGTCGCGAACAAGGGGGCCCCCTGTAGTGGGTACTCGTTGGTGCCATCCGCACCGTACACGCATGTATAGGGGGACCCTTGGGTCCCCCTGTGTTCGACTCGTATGGCTACGGGTGCGGCACGGACCCCCCTCCCTTCCCCCCACCCCCCCCCCCCCCCAAGTACAGCTCTGGGTGCTTTTTCGAGCCGGACGCTCCGACTCGATCCGGCTGTCCGACGCGTCCATCGTACTGGCTCGGTCAGAAAACGTCTCCATTGCGCGCCACAAATCGAGTGCGACCGAGTCGGACGGAGCGGGTCGGACACGGAAACGAGTCGGTCGGCGATTTCGAGTTCACTCGCATCGTACTAGCTCGGTCGGACGACTGTACGAATCGGTCGGAAACAAGGCCTCCGACTTGGATCCGGTAAAGCCGAATCCGATTCGGAGCCCTACCGACCGAGATCGAATCGACCCCTTAGAATTAATCAATTCAACAAACATTAATGATGACCACTTAGTGATTTTTCTTTAAAAAATAAATGTCATTTAATGAACACAAAACTAAATATTATGCACAATGTGGTGTGCATTTTGATTTCAAACTTTTTTTATTGGGTTTTATATTGAGATACAAAAAGTACGAAATTATAAAACAATAATAAAGTACAGCACAAAGCAAACTTAGTGGAGAACATAAGGTAAGGCATCAAATTATGTATACAGAGAACAAAGGCACCTAAGAAATAAAACAAAACAACAAGGGGGAAAGAAAAGCCAACGGGGAAGCAGGAACTGGTCTATGCATGTCCATTAAACAGGGGCCGGACCATTGGTAGTAGTCTAGATTACTGCTGGTGCATTAACAATGGGGTTTGGTAGGTATTTGTGAAAGTCGTGAGCATTTGAGTGAGATCTTGGTTATTAAGGTAATGGTGTGTAAACAAAGGCAGAGGTATAGACAAGCATGGTAGAGGATTAAGCACCAATACGTTCACAGCAGTACTCTTATGATATCAATAAGTTGAGCTGGGACCTGATATAGAAACGTGGGTGCAAGGGGACTTGCAGTAGGTGAGGTAGAGATGAGCGCGATATAGGTCCAAAGGGGCGCATACAGTTTATGAGGATGAAAGGTCTGCTCAAAGATTTGATTTTGGTGGAGTGTAAAGCACGGTTGAGTCTAAGGAGGTTTCTTTGTGGCGAAATAATTGTCTAGGGTGACCCAAATGGATTTGGGGGTAGACTTCCAAGGTGAATGCTGAAGCGAAATGTTGGCAGCTCCTCTAATGTGAGTGACCCATTTTAACCAAGTGTTAAAATACACTTTGTGTGTATTTTTCCAATTCGATAGGACTATTTTGATTGCAGATGTGAGTAGTAGGTTAAGCAAGGCGTTATCTGCGGGGTTGGTTAAGTTACTGTCGAGAAACCTTTTAATGAGGAATGCAAATTCTTTCTTTGGGTGGCATTTGAATAGGTCTGATAGGAAGGAGAAAACTTTATCCCAAAATTGTGAGAGAACCTTGCAGTGTAGGATGAGATGAGCAATATCCCCATCTTCTTCTTTACAATTCCAGCACGTAGGGTTATCTAGGATTTTCAGTGAGTGTAAACGGGCTGGGGTCCAGAACGTTCTGTGCAGGAGCCAGAAAGTTTGCGAGGGTACAAGGGAGATTTTTTGGTAGGTAACTGGCTTCCAGATGCGGGACCAGTCTGTGGATGAAATGGCCGTGGAAGAGTGATTTCCTAATTGGTTGTTACGTTCTTGTTTAGTTGCGACGATTTGGGATGTAGAAGTTTGTAAAGGTAGGAAACTTGGTGACCAGATTTTTTAAATTTTCAGGATAAGATTCGGTAGGGAGGGTGTGTCACTATGAACCTTAGAGTTCATAATGGCTACTTTGATTTTAAGGAAGTTCTAAAATTCTATTGGCTCAAGATGCTTGTAGTTCAGGGAAGGTAAGTGGTTGTGTGCTGGGACCCAGCTGGTGGGGGAAGAAGATACCATGGTCAATCCATGTTTAATGTGGGGGTTGTTACAAAGTGAGGCGGAATTGGATAGTTTTATTCCAACTGATAGAATTCTATCTATTCTTAAAAGGGAGCTTTTTGTGTTCCGGAAAATATGTTTGGAGCTGTCGAGGTGTTTGGTGTCGGACGTAAGTAGTGTTAGCGGGTTACGGTGATTTAGGAGAATCCGCTCTATTTTTAGCCAGACTGGGGTGTAATCACACGGAGGGTGAATCCAATATGAGCCCTGTTTTCCCAGAAAGGCGGATTGATAGTCCCTGAAATTGGCTAGGTTGACTGCCCCCAACGAGTTGTGTAGTCTGGTGGGTATTTGGAAATAAAAAAAGCTGGTCTATAGTCTTTTTCAAGTTTGTCACCATAGAATAAACTTGCTGAACACAAGCCCTTCAATAATAATAAAACACTTCAGCAATATTAAACATTGTTGCATTTATTGTTACTTTCAGTGCTAAATTTCATGGGCTTTGACATCATGTAATGATAAGCAGAAAGAAAAGTGCACCTTTCATTGAGAATCTTATTTTCACCTTTAAATCCTTACGTGCAGGCGTCGGCCAGGAGGTTTCTTTTTTCAAAATCTTAGGGTGGCGTCAAAGCGGAATCCCTTTTCACAATCATCAGCGAGATAATGTCACAACACCCCACTGGGCATGGCGAGGAGGAACAGGTGAGTGCTCTCTCCTGCGTTCGGTGGGGATTTTAGGCCCAGAGAGGCATTACTGGAAAGGGAAGTGTCTCCCTTTTTCAGCAATGCCTATCCCAAAATAATTCTTGCTCTTGGATCGTGGATGCACCATGATCAGAAAGCCCCACTGTATATCTGGAAATCCACTGGTCCACAAGAGATTCAGGACTTTTGATGGGTCAGCCACACGGGTTTATGCCCCATGGGGAAAACAAAAAGGCAGTTACAAGGATCGGACTGGGATAGGAAATAGAACAGGGCACCAAAAGAAATGTGGCCTCCCATTAGCAAATCAAATAGCTAAAAAAGTGTACCATATTTACAAATCAGGGCATTTTTGAACGTGAAAAAACACGCTTTATATTTGTTTTGCAAAGTTATGGTAGACTGCATGCATTTGTGCTTGCTGTAGGCAATGTTTGCAGTAATAGCAGGAAAATCAACTGTAATAAATAACCCATCTGATGATAAAACAGGCCATCATAAATAGCCAAAAAAGCATCCCACATGCAGACCTGTCAGGCGAGCAATGTGGGCATTATCAGATTGCCCTATAGGCCAGTCCACCAAGGCACTTACACATTCTGGGGTTCAGCCCTCCCAGACATAAGTCAACCCGCCTAGGGTCAACTATGTTGTTTTCTCATGGGGGAGCAAATGCATCCTCTAGGGGTAAAAAATCTCTAATCCACTGGGCCACCAGAGAGTGGGTTGGTCAACAGAATGGACATGTTGTTTGGGCTGAGTTTGCTGATAATACCACAAACATTGCCTACAGCAAGCACAAATGCATGTTGTCTTCTATACAATGCAAAACCCCTATATAGCTTCTCCTTTTCAAATTCAAAACTGCCCCAATGTGTGGATGTGGGCTACGTTTTAGGTGTGGCCTTTGAGGTCATTAAAATAAATAAGTGCCAGATTTCCAACAATTTTACAAACTGAAAGTGTAGAAGACAGGAAAGAAAATGGAGAGCGAATTATAAACCCTCTGATAAAGTAATTTACAAACAGACTCTGGCAAACTGTAAGGCAATTATTATTAGGGAAAAATCGGTGTATTTTACACAACAAATGGAGACATCCAAGAATTCCACCAGAAAACTCTTCCAAGTTATAAATAAACTCTCCAATTCTCCTGAAAACAGAAGCAACAATAATCGTCCATTCTTTTGCGAGAAAATAGCTTCCTATTTTTTTGACAAAGTGGAACAAATTTACAATCAGTTTACCTGCTCCAAAAGCTTGGATCCCAGCAATAGCTCCACTATAGCACATGCTTCCAATCCTGATTCAAACTCTCCTCTCAAAAATCCTCAACCTAAACTCAGCCAATTTTCTTAAGTCACTGATACAGAAGTCCTTAACCTAATCAAGTCCACTAAATCAGGGTCACCACTTGATCCCTGTCCACCCTCAATACTCAAAGAGATTCCTATCCCTATTGCCTCGTATCTCACCAACATCTTCAATGGGATGTTCAGTTTTGGGACCTTTCCCAAATTATGGAAAAGGGCGTCCATCCTGCCACTCCTCAAGAAACCTAATCTAGACCCTGATAAACCAGCCAACTAGCGCCCTATCTCTAGGCTGCCTTTTCCAGCAAAGATAGTGGAACGACTCATCAACCTATAACTGACTCAGTTCATTCAGGACAATCAGTTATTGGACCCCGCCCAATTCGGTTTTAGGGCCGAACATAGCACAGAAACAGCCTTAATAAAAACTACGGATGAACTTAAAATCATTCTCGATAAAGGAGGTTCTGCAGCTCTTGTCCTCGACTTGTCGGCGGCGTTCGACACAGCCGATCATGCCACTCTTTTTGATCGCCTAAAAAAATTGGGAATCACCGGCAAAGCGCTCGACCTACTTCATTCTTTCTTAACTGACAGGGAGCAGTCGGTTATGATGGAGAATTTCACATCCAAATGTTTCTCCCTCCCTTGCGGGGTTCCTCAAGGATCTTCCCTGAGTCCCCTACTTTTTAATATCTATGTGTTCGAACTCTCCGTCCTGATCAGATCCTTTGGGTTCTCTCCCACCTCATATGCGGATAACACGCAGATTGTCGTGTCAGCCTCAAATAATGTGGATGCTACCATCTCTCAATTTCACGACTGTATGAGAGCAGTCAGCAACTGGATGGGTAAACATTGCCTTAAACTTTACCCGGAAAAAAACAAGGTAATTCATTTTGGCAACAAACCACATTTTTTGGAACCCAGCTTGCTGGCCCTATAGAGTTAGGAACTCTCCCCATCCCGGTCCAAAAAGCAAAAAATCTGGGCGTAATCATTGATGACAAGCTGAACTTTAACAAGCATATCTGTTCCGTTGTCTCTTCCAACAGGTTGAGAATCATTAAGAAGATTCTCCCTTTCATCCCTTTGACTTCCAGAAAAACAGTAATTTCTTTACTAGTTCTTTCAAAACTGGACTACTGTAATGGACTGTATGTCAAGCTCCAGAAGCAGTACAAAAGAAAACTCCAGAGTGTTCAAAACGCGGAGGTAAGACTTATTCTTGATCTGCCCAAGTTTCATCCCGTCTCCGCGCCCATCAAGAAGCTCCATTGGCTCTCGGTAGATAACCGCATCAAGTTCAAGGCACTTTGCCTTGCCTACATGGCCTTACACAACTCGGGGCCCAGCTACCTTAGACATTCCTTCTCCAGTTAAATGGGGGGCAGCTGTTTCTCTTCTGAAACCCCGGCACTTTGGAACACTCTGCCTATACATATGAAAGCGGCTCCCACTCTATGGACTTTTAGGAAACTGTTAAAAACCTGGCTTTTCAATCTCTAGCCTCTTTTCCTTCCTGTTACTGCTTCACTGCAATACCCAACATAGCACCAAGACACCTATGGGCATTCGTGTGCTTTACAAGTTCAATAACATAACATAACATACTGTTTATATGAATTTTTTATGCATACCCAACACAAAATACTGCTGAAATTTTACAAAGGAACACAAAAGGATATTTGCATTACTCAGCAAATAAAAAAGGAAAGTATTGCTTTGCGCTGCCTTGCTTTACTTGGTGTAAGGGAGACGTTCCATGGGTGGGGCATGGGTGTTCTTGTGCATCCACCATTGTTTTTTGTATGCACCTCCATATCTAAAAAAAACTTATAGGCATGGTTTTGTGCCAAAATGAGGCACCTGCTTGAAGCTGGTGTAACAAGGAGAAATATCCTCTATTTGAAATTTTCTGTTTCCATGTGTAGTGTGTTAGGGTTCCAGCAGCGGGTGACCTAATTTGAGAAATGTCGGTACCTTAATGCATGTTTATTTCCCTCGTTAGTTCACGGAGTGAGTTCTTTTTGAGACGACCCCTAACTGCTATAAGAGGCCGTCTCACCCAGCTGCCAATGCTTGGCTTACTATCCCTAACTAGTGACCACGCCCCCTCCGAGCTCCGATTCGAGTACCTGCTCTGTGGATTGATTCCTGATATCCGGCCTGAACTTTTCTTTCCCGAGTTACCTTAGCAACTTTTGATACCCCCTAGAAGTTATGTTCCCTCTCCGAAAAGCGTGGACGCCGTTGATCCGCTCCTCTCCCCAACGGAGCCGGCCAGCGCGTCACGCCATCTTTTGCTGACCCGCCTTTGTGAGAGCGTGTGCGCCGCTGATACGCTCCTCTCCCCAATGGAGCCGGCCAGCGCGCCACGCCATCTATTGCTGACCCGCCTTCGTGAAAGCGTGTGCGCCGCTGATCCACTCCTCTCCCCAACGGAGCCGGCCAGCGCGCCACGCCATCTTTTGCTGATCCGCCTTCACAAAAGCGTGTGCTCTGCTGATCCGCTCCTCTCCCCAACGGAGCCGGCCAGCGCGCCACGCCATCTTTTGTTTATCCGC
Source organism: Calotriton arnoldi (assembly GCA_963921515.1). NCBI lineage: Eukaryota > Metazoa > Chordata > Amphibia > Caudata > Salamandridae > Calotriton > Calotriton arnoldi. The sequence goes on along the minus strand of CAWUFW010005801.1, from coordinate 1,086,400 downwards.
CCTCACGAGAGCGTCTGCTCCGCTGATCCGCTCCTCTCCCCTACGGAGCCGGTCAGCCCGCTACGCTTGAGAGCCCTTTAGCATTTAGTCTTTTTTTTGTTGAAGGCTAGGCTGCTCCGCTCCTTCTTCCTCATAGGAGCCGGTCAGTATTTCTTAGGTTTCCCGCACCCCTTAAAAGCTAGTGGACTCTCACTCTTTTTGAATTAACCCAACGTAACCTTGAATGATTGTGGAAGTGAGTGGTTGTGTTTGACGTCCCTTAGTAGCTCCTTTTCCCAGTATTCACCTCATCCGTCCTTCCTGGTCTATCATTAGTTTAGCCTTGTTTGTGCTCTCATACGACGGTGGGAAATTTCAAGAATTCCTGGGACTCTCTCGCTGGTAAGTGAACTGCATATGTTAGGAAATGACATGCATTAATGTTCTTGACTGCTGTTTAGTTCATGAAGAGTAAAGCCAGTCTTATTTGTTATTTCTTTATTGTTTAGCATCTCTGTGGAACCAGCTCCCCACTACCACGTTACCTGGTGTCATCTTTGGGGAAAGAGTGGTGGTCACTCTATGCGTTATTCCCCTTACTTTTGGTGAGCAGCGTCTTGTGAGTGAGTCACTATACCTCCTCCAGGAGTTGTTGTCTAAAAGTGGGGGGGGAACTAGCTTCTTTGCTCCTGTGGAATCTCACGTGGATTAGACTTCAGATCCGACATAGTGCATTCTGAAGAACAAATACATAAAGGAAAAAGTCACAATGGGAAATTGTTATATGCAGCAACGGGCCCTTTCCTGGAGAAATCTAACTTATCACAACGCAGACACCATTGCACTAGGGTGCATGCATGCCTGCATTGGTATGATGGAGCACATAGTACACTAGTGGATGGAGAGAGCACACCTACGCCATTTCTTGGAAGATATGGCACAGTTCTGCTCTCTCTATGTGATGCAGCGCAGCAACATTGCTCACTGCGTTGTGCCACTTCCCACATGAAGTATGCTGTGATATTGCGTCTTGACAACTTTAAGTAATATTTTGGCTTTTTATTGGCTTTTTTTAGTATCTTTGGAGAAGTCTTTTAGAGTTCATCACATCATCGATAAGCAAAGTGCTTTTTTGAGTTTCCAGTTTGTATCTCACACACAGAGGTTCACACTCACCCACTGTTATATAAGCATACTTCTGCCTTCCACGTAGGACAAAGTAGCTTCCAGTGATGCTGAGGAACATGCTCATGCCAGTTGTGATATCCCTATGCAATCACAGTCTGGTCAGTGGAGAGACAGAAGCAGGGTAGACCAACCCTCTCTTAGCAGCCCCCCAATTTAGTACAGCCCCAAATTGACTGCAGACTCTGGATGTAAAGTCAATACAGCAATTTCTTTGCCTATTGACTATGTTCACCTCTTGCTGAATGTTCACTATCTTGAGGAAATTGGGCACCAAACAGATTTGCATGCCAAACAAATTCTGTGGGAGCATGTAGACACTCTTAGGCCTCATTCTAGGGCACACCTGTGGGCTACCGCTTCACTTGGGAAGTTGAAGAAAATTCTGGGATTTATGCTCAAGCTGGGGATAGTGTACAAACCAAGCATACAGTCCTACTGGTCTACTCGCATGGTTTAGGTAACACCCAGCTGCTCACCTGTCATGAGCAGAGATCAGTTTTTGCTATTGCAGCATATGCTGCATTTCAATGCAAATTCTGCTGCATTGCCCCGGGACCATACAGGCCATTACAGGTTGTTCAAAATTTAGCCTGTCATGAAACATTTCTCTGCCAGGAAGCCAGAGATTTATAGTCCTGGAAAGAACATAGCCATAGATGAGTCCTTGGTCCTGTACTAGGGGCAGCTGCTGTTCAGGCAGTACAAACCGAGTAAAAGTGCTTGTTTTGTAATCACAATTTACATGCTGTATGATAGCTCTACTGGTTATATATACAGCCTGAAAGTGCATATAGGGATGGACTCTGCTCTAAATCCTGTAGGTTGCCCTTACACACTAGGAGTCACAGCACAGAGTGTGTGGGTGCTTGTCCAACCACTCCTCTATAAAGGTTATAACATTTTTGTGTACAAATTTTATACAAGATTAGAACTGTTCAGGAAGCTGTACAAAGCTGGTACTGTGGCATGTGGTACAGTTCGATATCGCTGCAAAGGATTCCTGCAGGAGTTTGTTTGTAAGCAGCTCCAAAAGTCCCAGAGCTCTGTATAGCATTCCAACAAACTGCTCGTAGCCAAATTCAACGATAGACGGGATGTGTACATGCTGACTACAGTCCATGATGAGAGCATTTGCCCAGTCACGCTTTAGGGTCAGTTGGCTGAAGTTCAAAAGTCCACCTGTATACTTGATTACAACTAGTACATGGGCAGAGAGGATAAGAATGAGCAGGTACATCAGCCATATAATGCAAGTCGTAAAATACACATGTTATAAGAAGCTGTTTACCTACCTGATCCAGTTTGCAAAATACAATGCATATGTTGTTTACCATCAGACCACCACAGATAGACTGATGTCTCTCCTTAATTTTCAGTTCACTGTCATTGAATGTCTTCCTGCTGCAGAAGCAGTAGCCTCTATTTCATCTGCTATGGAGGACATTACAATAATGATGGATTAGTACTTTGCCAACCGCTTTCCTATAACAGAGGGGAATACTCGACCATGTCTTTGTTGCAGAGTCGACTCTAAGCAATGAAAGACAGGAAAGTCGGTATTATTGTACCAGTGCCATTCTCAGCCAGGCCTATATTTTCCAACTTGCTTTACAACATACGATAGAAAAGTGAAGTACTGGAAAATGTACTGAGGTGGTGCTACCCTAGTATATACCTTTCAATAACTGTGCATGGACACATAACTTCTATGGGCCACTATCTCACTAGGCAAGCAGCCATTCAAATTGTTTCCTGAGGTTGAAAAATGTGTGGACTTGCTTATGGCTTGCTTGTCACCTTTATCTGATGCCAGAACATAGTAGATGATCCGTTCACTGTATGACAAATGCATTACAGTAACTGCCCTGCAAATAATAGTGGATGGAACATAGGCCACGTTATAACGGAGTACCCTATGCAGCAAAACCTAAATCCTTTAGCAGGTTTTGAAGTGTTCATTAGGCAACTTAGGACAGTGTTCCCCAGCATGTTTACTATAATTTCAAAGGTAGATATGATCACTCAGTTCGAGGAATGTAGGCTGTGAGCATCATCGGAAAACCTTAACATGCATCCACAAACTGAAAGGAGCTGGATTTAGATACATCTTCTGGAACTTCATGCGGCTTCCACGGAAGGTGCTAGTAAATGTTCACTAGGCAAATATTAAGGATTAGTCAGGACTCTGAAGAGACAGAGACATGAACAGCTTAAGCTAAGTATGCTATGTAAGCTTAGTAAGCTAAGTATGCTTTCATAGGTATATCATATAGGTAGAAGGGAGACAGTCAAGGTAGGAGAGACACACATGCTGTCACTCCATCTTCACCGAAGGACTCGGCCCTATGTGAGCCACACTCACCCTGATACTCAATGACTCAATTAACTCAATTGACTAACCAGATGAATCCAAATCATACAGAGTGTAATAGCCAGGCTCACCCTTAAACCCCCCACCCTGCATGCACATCCCCCAGCACCTCAAAGAGCTTCACTGGCTCCCCATCTTCAAACTCCTCATGCACACATTCAAAGCCTTACACATCACCGTCCCAGCATACCATTTACAACAGCATCGGATTTCAGAAACCTTCCAGACACCTCCATTCAGCCTCACCTTACTCACACACATCTAACACATTTGCAGCACCAGAACCAGTGTTTACTCCTTCTCCTACCTTCCTCCTAAAGCCCGGAACAACCTGTCCCCACACATCAGAGCCACCCTTAAATTCTTGAATTTTATAGGAACCTCAACTAGGCAAGTCCATGAGAATCACAGTTTCTCCAAGCACACAGAAATTCCAGGCTGAGGTCGTGGTTTCAGAAGTCTTTTTATTCGATCATCTTAGACATGCCCGTATGCCAACACGTGTTTCGTCTAGTGCTGTTTCAATCACAGCAGACTTCTTCAGGGCAAAGATTCTAGAACAAAAATATTTTATCTATTTAGGAGGAGTCTCACTTGGCATTTTATCTCTAAATGCCTGGAATTTCTGTGTGCTTGGAGAAACTGTGATTCAGATTTTCTGGACTCTGTCCTTTTGGGAAGGAATAGAGGACTCCTTCTCCTCCTGAAGCACCAGAGAATATATGGACTCTGAATAACTACATACCTCTAACTTTTCTTAAAACCAATGTGGTAGAGTGCGCCTGTTGAACCTAGCCATTGCTTTCTTTTGCTCTAGGCAAGTCCATTGCTTGGCTCCGACTGCTTCTGCATCAGCTGTAGGAGACCCTCCCGGGTGGTAGCAGTCTTTACAAATAAACGTAACTTTACACAGATCTCTGCACCCAACACTATACATCTCGGTCATATGTGTGATCTGTTTGCCATTTTCATCCTCTGTCAGAATGTGGTAGACGATTTAAGGCAAAGTTTGAGGTTTACAGGGCATTGTGGGTAAGAAAAAGTTGTGGGATCCAAGCAAGGCATACCACCCTAGAATCCTCTGGGTGTCTGGTTTCCAAAAAACTGCCTGTGGTTGTTAGATTGTAATGGGTTGTGGTTGAGCCTGGTACCAAAATCTGCAGCTACACCATTTCTGGTCTCTCCACTTATCACTTTAGGGCTTTTTGAGTTGCGGTCTCTTAACCAGCCCACACAAGGGACCATTTTTATTGGGTAATGCTAGGTGGTAGGACATTCGTGGCTCTCTGCATCTTACAAAAACCTTCTCTCCCACAAATGTGAGGAAAATGTGTGTTTTTAGCCAACAATTGAGGCTTGCAGGGCATTGTGGCAGGAGCGTAACACAGGCCCCTTCAGCCCTGTGGTACGGTGGGGCCTCCGAGCTGCAGGGGTCCCCCTCAGCACAGTACTCAGGCCTGAGACCTCCAGATTAAATCCAGAGTGGGGGCCCCTCTGTGTACCTTGCAGGGGGGCCCCCTCAACTTTCGTTACACCACTGAATTGTGGCTAAGAAAATACCATGGCATCCACGCAAGGCACTCCATCCTTGACTTCCCTATGTGTCTAGTTTTCTTACCCAGAGGCCCTTGCACTCACACATGTGGTGTACCATTTTTTATCAGGAGATGTAGTGGAATGCTAGATGGTAGGAAATGTGTGGATCCCCACAGATTCCAGAACTTGTACTCACAGAATGTGAGAAAATGTGTGTGTTTTACCCAAACTTTGAGGTTTGCAAGGGTGTTTCGGTAAGGCAACCATGTTATAATTTCACAAGTCACACCACTCTGAATACCTCTGGGTGTCTAGTTTTCAGAAATGTCTGGGCATAGTATGTTTTCCCGAGTGGCGGCTGAGCTAGGGCCGAAAATCTGCAGCTGCCTCATTATAAAAAAAAACTGGATTCTGCTAAGTAAAATATGAGGTCTCCAGGTCGCCTTCTAGTGTGTTTTGTGCCCCATGCACTAGGCCCAGCCACACAAATGGGGTACCATTGTTATCAGGAGACATGTGGGAACACAGAATGGTTGAACATTTGTTATTACCAATTGAATTTGTCGGTGCACAGTCAAAATATCGATTTTTTAATATCGACCAACATTAATATCGAGTTTTAAATATCGTAGGGACAGAATATCGATGTCAAGAATATCGGTGACCAGAATATCGACCTGAAGGTAAGAAATATTGTTTTTGTTAATATCGAAGTTATTAATATCGATAGTAAAAATATCGATGTTAATAATATCGATGTTTAGGTTAGTGTTATGTATTTTAGTATGTATTTTATATGTATGTGTTCCACATGTTTTGTTATGTTTTGTATTATTTTTTTTAAATATAAGTATTAATTATTTAGAAGTTAGTAATTTTTTTTAAAGTAAATTTTGCATTTTAGTACCGTAGCGGGTTGTGGGTTTATAGGGGAATACGGTGGGAAGTAATTTAATTATAGTAAATTAATTCATAATTTTTAGAAATTAATAATTATTTGAAATTATTTTTTGCATTTTAGTTCTGTAGCGGGTTGTGGGTTTATAGGGGAATAGGATGGGAAGTAATTTAATTGTAATTAAGAAATTATAAATTTTTATTTATTGTTATTGATATTTAATTTATTGTTAATTAATTATTAATTGGTAATTAATTTTTACAAATTTATTAATCGATAATTCTATTAATTGTATACATTTTTTATTGGAGCGGGTTGTGGGTTTCTAGGGGAATAGGGTGGGAAGTAAATTAATTATAATAAAGTAATTAATATTTTTTTAGTGGTATTGATAATTAATTTATTGTTAGTTATTAATTGGTAATTACTTTTTATTAATTGATTAATTGATACTTCTATTAATTGTATACATTTTTTATTGGAGCGGGTTGTGGGTTTATAGGGGAATAGGGTGGAAAATAAATTAATTATAATAAAGTAATTAATAATGTTTATCTTTGGGTATTGATAATTAATTTGTTTATTAATTATTCATTGGTAATTAATTTTTCTCATTAAATAATTGATAAATATATTAATTGTGTTAATTTAGTTTAGGAGCGGGTTGTGTGTTTATAGGGAATAGGGTGGGAAATAATTTATTATAATTAAGTAATTATTTATTAATATGTATTGGTATTAATAATTAATTTTTTGTTAATTAATTTTGAATTGGTAATTAATTTTTATTAATTATTATTTATTGGTATTGATAATTATTTTATTGTTAATTAATTATTAATTGTTGATTAATTTTTATTAATTGCTTACTTGATAATTATATTAATTGTGTTACATTTTATGTGGAGTGGGTTTTGTGTTTATTGGGGTATAGGGTGGGAGGTAATGAACAAGTTACTTACCTTCGGTAACGATATATCTGTAAGAAACATTAGTAGTGATAGATTCCTTACCTTAGAATATCCCCAGGCGTCAGACTGGATCCGGAAAGTTTTCGTCAGCAGTACCCCTGCGCGTCGGTAGGGGCGTTGTGCGGCTCCGCGACCGTCGTTGGCGTCGTGGTCGCCGAGATGACGTCGCGGGCGCTACTTGGACGCCGCCCACGTGCGCTGACGTCAGTTCTGTACACGACTTTCCGCGCCAGGAACGCAGAGCCATGCAAGATACTGACCACTGGTGCATTGAAACTAGGGCCCTGAAAGGGATGACCTTAACCCTAGAAATCAGTTCGCAGAATGGGGAGGATGGGTGGGCGGTAAGGAATCTATCACTACTAATGTTTCTTACAGATGAGCTGCGACCACCGCCATCACCTTGGTGAACACCCGAGGGGCGCTGGTAAGGCCAAAGGGGAGCACGGTGAACTGAAAGTGCTCGTGGCCTACCATGAACCGTAGGTAACGCCTGTGGGCTGGCAGGATGGGGATGTGGAAATAGGCGTCCTGCATGTCCAGCGCCACCATCCAGTCTTGTGGGTCGAGAGCAGACAAGACCTGAGCAAGAGTGAGCATCTTGAACTTCTCTTTGCGGAGGAAGCGATTGACGTTCCGGAGGTCTAAGATAGGACGCAGGCCTTTGTCCTTCTTGGGCACCACGAAGTAGTGGGAATAGCAACCACGACCTACTTCGGGCGTCGGAACGTGCTCGATGGCCCCCTTGGCCAAGAGGGCCGCAACTTCCTGCTGAAGAAGCACCAAGTGATCCCCGACATGCGGTGGTATTGAGGTGGCATGGCTGGGGGGGTAGTCTCGAAGGGGAGGGAGTAGCCCCTCCGGACTATCTCTAAAACCCACCTGTCCGAAGTGTTGGTGCGCCAGTGGGGGAGGTGATGGCGGAGCCTGCCGTCCACTGGCATTTGATGGGCCTGAAAGTTCGGACTAGGAAGGTTTGGAGGCAGAGGTGGCGGGGTGGTGGTGGTGGTCTGACCCGCCCGCTAGCCCCTTTGTCCGCCACGGCGGAAACCGCATCCGCGGCTGCGCTGGGATGACTTGCGCCGGCCTGTGGCTCTGTTGCGAACGCTGCGGGCGCCCCTTCCTGTGCCACGAAAGGAGCGAAAAGCGGAAGGCGGAGGAGGGCGGAATGCCGAGAGTCCCAAGGACTTGGCCGTAGCCCGTGAGTCCTTGAACCGCTCCAGCGCGCTGTCCGCCTTGTCGCCGAAGAGGCGACGGCCATCAAAGGGCATGTCCATAAGGGTGTTTTGGACATCCCCTGAAAATCCAGTGGTTCTCAACCAGGCGTGGCAGCGAACCGCCACCGTCGTTGCAATGGATCTGCCCAGTGAGTCGGCGGTGTCTAGACCACAGCGGATCATGAACTTGGCTGCGTCTCTCCCCTCTGCAACAGCCTGGGCGAGAGCAGGCCGCGCCTCCTCCGGACACTGAAACAGCACGTTCGCCACCGTATCCCACAGGCAGTGGGAATAACGGCCCAAGAGGCATGCGGTGTTCACGGACCGCAGCGCAGAGCTGGTGGAAGAGAAAATCTTCTTCCCAAACTGATCCAGCTTCTTGGATTCCCTATCCGGTGGTGCGGAAGGGAAGGCGGTTGGGGAAGCAGAGGCTTGGACAACCAAGCTTTCGGGAGTGGGGTGTTGGGAGAGGAAAATGGGGTCACCTGGAGCCGGGCGATGGCGTCGGGCCACGTTCCTATCCACAGGAGCCCCTGTGGTGGGCCTGGACCAAGTGCCCAAAAGAACGTCCGAAAGGGCTTCATTAAAGGGCAGCAGCGGCTCCGCCGAAGTAGCTGCTGGCTGAAGCACCTCTGTCAGGAGGTTAGTCCTGACGGCCACAGTAGGGAGCTGGAGGTGTAGGGCCTCCGCCGCCCTACGCAACACCACTGCATAACTGGCTCCCTCCTCCGTAGCCACGGTAGGAGGAGACAGCATGCAAAGGTCTGGTGAGGTATCCAGACCACTGGTGTCACCCAATTCCTCAGCCCAGTCCTGTTCAGACTCGCAGGCTGCAGCGAGAGGGTCCTCAGACCCCTCCCAGTCCTCCCCTTGCTCCTCAGGCTGTTCAACAGGCCTAAAAGTATAAGGAGCAGGGACATGGGGATAGAAATCCTCAAACGGCGTCGAGAACGGCATCGACCAATGCCGGACTGACGCCGCGTCCACCTCGGGGCAGAAGCTGAGGTCGACGTCGTCCCGAGGAGCGGGCGGCGTCAGGATTGGTGCCGGCGGAGTCGACATCGGTGGAGGCGTAACAAGGTCAACCGGCATCGACCGGGATCCAGGCCTGGATCCGAGGGTGTCCTGCGGCGCCGGGGCCGGAGCTGACAGCGATGCCGGGGCTGGAGCCGCCGGCGTGGAAATGCGAGGACACCCATGCAGTACCGCGGGGCCCGACGGCCCAAAGAGGCAAGCCATGGCCGACAGGAAGTCCTGTATCTGGGCCGGAGTCGCCGACGACCCCGGGAAGGGCGGGTAGTCAGGCGGCGACTCCATGGACTGCGTCGGAGCCACGGGCGTGGCACCACCCGTACCCTCAGCCGCGAGTGCGAAGACTTGGATCCCGACGATCATCGTTGAGGACTCCGCGCAGGGTCCCTCGACCTCCCTCTGGACCGGGACCTCTCACGGCGCGGAGCCGACTGCCGGGCTTCTAGCAGCTTTCGGGACTGCTCCCGCAAAGACTTCGGCGCCATGGACCGGCAGTCGGGGCACGACTTGGGGTCGTGGTCGCGCCCCAGGCAGAAGAGACACACGCGGTGCGGGTCAGTCACTGACATCATGCGGTGACAGTCCTCGCAGGATTTAAACCCGGGCATCCCTAACTGCACCAGGAGTCGAATCGACTCGAAAAAGAGTGAGAAAAAGATCTCAAAAAACTTAGTCAAAAAAGACTATGGGTACCGCTCTCTCCGGATCTGCGCTTGCTTGGGCGGAAAAAGAAAGAACTGACGTCAGCGCGCGTGGGCGGCGTCCAAGTAGCGCCCGCGACATCATCTCGGCGACCACGACGCCAACGACAGACGCTGAGCCGCACGACGCCCCTACCGACGCGCAGGGGTACTGCTGACGAAAACTTTCCGGATCCACTCTGACGCCTGGGGATATTCTAAGGTAAGGAATCTATCACTATGTGTTTCTTTCAGATTTAATGTTATTAAAGTAATTATTAATTTTCATTTATTGGTATTTATAATTAATTTATTGTTAATTTATTAATAAATCATTATTTTATTTAAACAATTATTTAATTGATAAGTATGTTATTTTTAACCCCTACGCTATCCAACACTTTCCCTACTGTTGCACTCTCTGTAGTGAGAATAGTAATTTTTACCCCTACGCTATCCAAAACTTTCCCTACTGTTGCACTCTCTGGAGTTGGAATAGTAATTTTTACCCGTACGCTATCCAACACTTTCCCTACTGTTGCACTCTCTGGAGTTGGAATAGTAATTTTTACCCCTACGCTATCCAACACTTTCCCTACTGTTGCACTTACTGGAGTGTGAATAGTAATTTTTACCCCTACGCTATCCAACACTTTCCCTACTGTTGCACTTACTGGAGTGTGAATAGTAATTTTACCCCTACGCTATCCAACACTTTCCCTACTGCTGCACTCACTGGAGTGGAATAGTCATTTTACCCTTACGCTATCCAACACTTTCTCTACTGTTGCACTCTCTGGAGTGGGAATAGTAATTTTTACCCCTACGCTATCCAACACTTTCCCTACTGTTGCACTCTATGGAGTGGGAATAGCAATTTTTACCCCTACACTATCCAACACTTTCCCTACTGTTGCACTCTCTGGAGTTGGAATAGTAATTTTTACCCATACGCTATCCAATACTTACCCTACTGTTGCACTCTTTGGAGTGGGAATAGTAATTTTTACCCCTACGCTATCCAACACTTTTCCTACTATTGCACTTTTTGGAGTGGGAATAGTAATTTTTTTCCCTCCGCTATCCAATATTTTTCTGTATTGTTTTACTTAATGTTGTGTATAATTTATTTTACAAAAATTAAAAATATTGTAATTTTTTTAATTTGTTAAATATATTTTTTACATTTCTAATAATATTATTTTTGTATGTGTATGTCTGTATTTATAATTTATAAAATATTTTTAACAATTTATAAGTTATTAAAATAATTATTTATTAATATTATTAAGTATATATATTATATTTTATATGTATATGTTTAATTTATTTTAACATTATGGGGCCGATTCCGATTCAGGACGGAAATCTCTCCGACCGAGCCGGACCCGGAGAGATTTCCGACCGAATCGGACCCGTGCAGCCCGACCGAACGAGTACGATGCGTCCGTATGCTATCGTACTCGAGTCGGTCGGACTCCCATTGAAGTCAATGGGAGCCGGTCGTACAACGCGTACGCGGGCTCCCATTGCCTCAATGGGTGCGAGGCGAACAAGGGCGCCCCCTACAGCGGGTACGCGGCGAAGCGACTCGCGCCGAACACGCACAGGTAGGGGGACCCATGGGTCCTCCCTGTGTGCGACTCGCGCGGCTACGCGTACAGGGGGGTCCGACACGGACCCCCGAAGTACGGCTCCGACTGCTCTTTCGAGCCGGACGGCGCGTGTCGGTCGGACTGCTCGCGGCGCGCATCGTACTTACCCGGCCGGGGAACGTCTCCATTGCGCGGTGCGAGTCGTGTCCGAGCGAGTCGGTCGGTGCGGTTAGACCCGGGAACGAGTCGGTCGGAGCGGTTGGGACGCCCGAACGAGTCGGTCGGCGAATTCACATCGTACTCGCTCGTCCGGACGCGCGTACGAATCGGTCGGGAAATAGGGCTCCGAATCGGATCCGGTTATGCCGAATCCGATTCGGAGCCCTACCGGCCGAGATCGGAATCGGCCCCTATATGTATCAGTTTTTATTTTTAAACATTTTTAAATAATTTTAACTATGTTTCTTTTAATTATATGTATTATTTACTTTATTTTACTTTTTTTTTTTACATTTAAAAAAAACGATATTTTTTACAACAATATTTTTGGGGGATATTTTTGTACTTACCATGATGTGGATAGGATGTCGATATTCTTGACTTCGATATTTTTGTCACGATATTTTTGTACCTCGATATTTTTTAGGTCGATATTTTGTCAGTGATTCGAATTTGTCTGCATCACCCATGGGTTTCGCATCTGTTTGCATCCCAAACTGGAAGTAGATTGAAACTACCAAAATTAGGAAAGAATGGGCTACCTCTTAAAAAAGACAAAACAGTGACAAAATAAATGTTTTTTTATGCAGCTCAACTTGTTTGTGAAAGCTAAGCAGCTGCTTTTAGCACAGCAAATCTTTTGTTGATGCCATTTTTATGAAAAAACAGACACTTGCACAGCACTTTGGGGGTCATTACAATAGCGGGCGGATCGCCACCGCCCGTATGGCGGTGGCGATTCGCCCGCTATTTCCCTCCGCCCGCCACACATTTACCCCCCGCCATATTACTATGGCGGGGGGGACCCCAGCGGACGGAAAAACCGTCCGCCGCTTTTCCGCCGGTCGACTCGTCGACCGGCGGAAAAGGGGCATTATATGGTGGCGGTGTCTGCATGACACCGCCATCCATATTACGATGCTGGCGGAGGTGTGCCTTTCCATGGCGGTGTTGCCGCCATGGAAAGGCATACGGTAATTGCAATTGGGGGCCCGTTGCGGGCCCCCAGGGTGTTGGGGGGGTGGGGAGTGGGGGTGCACATGGGGGGTACCTATGGTACCCCCCTGCATTTGAATGCACAAGGTGGCAGGCACCGCGCGGTGCCTGTCACCCTGTGCATGCAAATGCACAACATGCATCTCCAGCATTGTGGCGGGCGGTGCTGTGAGCACCGCCCGCCGCAATGCTGAGTATGGGGGATGCGCATCCTAATTCGAATCGCGGGACCGCCGCACATGTGGCGAGCGGTCCCTTTCTCCGTTGCGATGGACCCTTTAGTTCCCATTTTTTCCCAAAAACCCAATATATAGATATCTTTTAGCTACTTTCTCAGCCCCCTCAAGGGGAATCAGCAAACCCTGGGTAACGTTGAAATCCCCATGATGGTGGAAAAAAAGGACACATTATTAGCGTTGCTACCTTATGTGGAAAAAAGTTATGGAGGGGTAAGCAAAAAGAAACCAAAATAGCAAAGAAAGGCCTCCGCACTGGGGTGGAAGAGCATCAGCAGTTATGGGGTTATCCATGTTGTGTAGCAACCACAGAGGGCCCTCAACAAATGACCACACACTCCCAACTCTCTGCACCAATATCAACAGTTGCAAGAGCGCTTGCAAACACATAACACCTTCCCCGAGGTCATGATTTCTTCCACCCAGAAGACATTTGGAAATTGTAGGTGGACCTCTTTGTGGCTGCTATTCTCTTGACAGCCCCTCAGAACCTCAATACCTGCTTGTGGTGCTCCTGTTTATCAGGGAGCACCCAAAGAGAAGTATGCACACTTTTATTGAGCCAGTAGTGGCTTATGGAACCTCTGTGATGTGGCACTGTGACCCTGATGTTTTTACCTCTTCTTCTTGCTTTTGTTTCAAAACTGACAGTGTCTGTTTGTGGCTTTTTTCCTGTGTGTGACCCAGCTTTTTCTGGAGCACCCACACAGAGAGCTCACTGGATAACATGGCTGCCTTGGGCTACGAAGTCCTGTAGGCTACCTTACCAACCGGCTCTCTCATCTCCTGCGGCTGGGAAGGGAAGCCACCTGTTTATGCTCTTCCCATGCTTCACTGCAGTCAGCACAGGGAGCAGGTGATGGATCGCATATGTGTGGTGTAACTCTGGGAGCTTCCCCTCCATGCAAGGGCACCAGCATAGGCCAGGGCCTCCACAGTGAGTCTCATGGTTCCCCAGACTCACTGGGGAGACTCCAGATTGGGGAGATTAAAGCATGCAGTGCACTTGCAGGTCTCCTGGGGGGACACAAAAGCCAGAGACTGCCCAGGGGACATTAAAAGATTCTTTGCCATGGCTGTATCCGAATCCAATCAACCCAGAAGCAGACCCAAAAACGCACAAGGTTTGGCCAGAAATAAATGACAATATCTCTGACCATGATGACCAGTTTTGAATGGGGGCTTTGTTCCCAACTCCTGGTGTGTGTTCCACCCACCATTAATGCCAAATAATTGTTCCTGCTGATTTTGCAAGGATTCTTCTCAGCCCCTGGACACTGCTACTTCCTCCTGCCATCAAGGAGCTGTCTGGACTTGCCCTTCTGTTCCCGGTATTCCCCTGGCCATGGTCTTCTTGCAGCAGCACAATATGGCCTTCTAGACAGACTGTTCTCCATGACTGCACTCCCTTGGTACCTTAGGCATTCAGTCAGCCAAGGATGCTTGCATGTCCAACAAGAGTCATTGGAACTCACGTCAAGTGTATCCAATTATTTATCACAAGACCAGTCAACAGAAGTCCAAGGTGCCCTCTTCTTCAGGGTCCCCAACAATTTTTCCAGGGAATGCAGCTTAGATAGTGCCACTTTTACTGGTACTAGAGACAGAGTCAACCAGAGTCCAAGAAGTATATGTTAAGAGTGCTACTTCAGGCAGGCATTCCATAAACTGGTCCATCAAGCCTCTTATGTACTTCCTCTCTTATTAAAGTAGCGAACCTTGTATAGAAGTTTAAAGTGGAACTGAGGAGTTCTAGAAGGAATGCATCATTTCCAAACCAAAGATTCACATCTTCCTTCCAACTTTAAAGGACACATTCTAAGAGCACCCCACAGGCTAACCACCCCCATTAGATAGCATTAAGGAATCTTTCAAAATGGCAGAATCAATCAAGAATAAATGAAGACCTCTCCACTGTGCCTGGTTCCCACCAACTCAAACTGGTTTCGTCACACTAAATCTTCAAAGGGAGCCCACTAGTGTGAATGATGCCAGAGTTGTGCCTGTTTTCTCTTTGTCTCTCTGACAACTTTCCAACACATTTCAGAGGGAGGCAGCTAATAATGTATGCAGATTCCTCTTGGTCCCTTTCCTTTTCCAGGAGAAGGATACTCTTACAAAATGGGCCTATTGTTCAGAGAGATGCTTACTAGTTAACTTTGCAAAAGTAAAAATACATAACTGGATATATACAGGACAAATCTAGCAATGAATGTGCATTCAGGGCCCAGAAAGGCACATTAGTGGCTTTTATATATTGAGCTAATCTAAACTTAAATGTTAAGCATTACTTTTTTTACCCAAAGTGTAACTACAGTTACGCACTACAAACATATAATTCTTCCAAGAAGAAAGGGGACATTGGGCATTTTGTCTTGGGTTCCTAACTGAATCACAGGACCTAAGAATGCAACAACCAATTTAAACTGGGCGCTATATGTAACAGTGCTACCTGTGCACAGATGTCAGGCTGAGTCAGAGAGGAGTCTTCTATGCTCAATCTGTGCATATGTTCACATTTAACCAGCTCAGTGCCTCTTACCAAAGCTGTGCAGGAGCAGACCTTATTTTAAACGGTGGGCACTGGCAGTCACAGCTAAAAACCATTTTAACAGAAGAGTACAGTGGGTTAGAATCCATTAGGGAGGCTCATTCATATCAGAAATCAAAGATCTGGAGGTTGAAAAACCAAAACACTGGAGGGTTTATGGTGAGAACTAGCTCGTGTACAGCATAAATAGCAAGTTACAAAGTAAATAGAATGCTTTCTACTGAAAAGTTAAAGCTGTGAATAGTGTTTCTTTTATCTCAATATTCGAATATATATTCAGAGGCTATGGATAAAAAACAATTTCTTGACTTGTTTTGTGCCTGGAGTTATATGAGTAAAGGCTCCTTATCATCTAAGTACAGAATTTCACATTACAGAACTACATACCATGTGTAACTATACGTTTGAAATTTATATGTATTGTAAACACTTTCCCAGGGTATATTAGTGAAAGTGCTGATGTCAGCATAAGGCACATGCCAACTTCAGAAACCAGTAGAGTCTAAGATCCTCTCCTGCTTGATCTTTTCCAGGATCAAAAGTAGAAAAGAAAGGGTAAAACTGTTTCTGAAGTAATAGATTCTGAGTGCTGCATAGCTGTTAGAGCACACAGATATAAACGAGGAGTGAATGAGGCAATGTGCTCGCTATAAATAAGAAGGCAATTAAGAATCAACCACTAAGCAAGTCCCTTTGAGATCTACAAAGAGTATATCTTCCACAAATCATTTACCCCTCTTTGTCATTCTCTACCAACTTTTCTATGGTCAAGTTACCCAGTTCTGACATCTTATATCAATGATAAACATCACAGGGAAATTAACCACTTTCAATTAAATAAGGAGGATGGTCTTAGATAACCAAAGTGTGGATCTTTTTTTAGAGAGGACAAAATTGGCATCCTTGTCCTCCACAACAAGTAGACATTTAGGATTGGTTCAGAACCACGGACTTATTACTTCAGACAGGTATGAAGCCCATCATCCATGCAAAACCACAAAGAGAGACAGAACAACGGATTAGGACTACACCGAGTACTATCACTGAATGGTAAACAAAATGAGTAGGTACCTTCATGCTTTGTTCGAGCACCTGAAAAGTGAGAGCAGTGATACAGTTTACTTAGTCATGCAAGACAGGTTATAGTGCCTGTAACATTAAAAGAGTGATAACATGCAGCTACGTGTTAATGGCTTCTCCTTTGCATCATCATGTAAAAATATTTTTCTTTTAAATCAATTATCATATTGAGATGAAAAAACAATTACCTGTTGTTGTGATAATCCTTCTGGCATGGGAGTCATTATTGCTTCTGTATGCATACAGTCTACATCAATAAATACATTCATTTCCTCATCCTCAAGGCATGTTGATTTGCGATCTGAAATGAATATCATATAAATTGTGCAAAAAATGTGCAGTGAACCAAAATAAACCACACTGTATTTTAAGTGGTGTAATTGCTATTCCAGAAACAATTGCATTGCTTGGCAAAACTCTTTAGACTTGGTACGAGATATGTAATATTTGTTATAAAACAATCAACTGCAAAAAACATGTTAATATGAAGATCAATGAAGAGAGGCGATACAAGCTCAAGATCTCACTGCTGCTACGTTATATTTATTTCTTCATGAGTTATCCAACCAAAGTTATGAGAAATGGAACTCAAAGCATTTTAAATGAAGTGCAGATTACAATGTATTGCTTATCATACCCTAAAATGTTGCTTTCCATTTCTCATCTTTTTCCTGGTCGTACTGCAGGGTAAGCACAACACAAGCATTATTTTTTGTCTTGAAACAGGTTCCTTAGCTTAGGGGACTGTTGGTTGTCTTATTCCCACCACACGCTCAAAAAGAGAGTGTGCCTTCTATTGGCACATAAATCAGTTCTCCATCTGGAATGCTTCTGTGTTCTTAGTTCTCGACCAGGACTAGGCCTACTGCAGGTTTGGGAAGATGAATTGCCAGCTCGTCCTGCTGCACTGTGCTGTCTGTGATTGTCAGAAGGGCATCACTTGAGTACCATCATGGGCATGACACAGTTTCGAAGCAGCAGATATGTAACAGCAGTACCTAGCCACCCACCAACTGCATTGTTGATCACCTGCACCAACAATTAACAAGGTTAGCCTTAATCTGGTCTGCTGTCCTTATAAAACAACTAGCCCCATCACCCTGCACACCTGAGCGAAATCATGCAGTCACTGTGTACAAAACAAAGAGTGGAAATATTTCTGAAAATGTTTGAATTAAAAATATGCTACACAAAATCAATCAACAATGAATGGTGTGTCATTACAGGAAACATCAGGGTGAACATGGAAGTTGGACAGTGTTCTATGTGGGGCAAAGCTTTATGTGGAAAATTGCAGATTGCATAATTAATGTGATATTATGGATAACTAAAAGGCATGTAAACTGAAGAAATATTGTAAGTGTGCCTAATAAAGCAGTTGTGGCAAAGTGGAGAAAATCTGTTTTTTTTCTGCATGGCAAGCCCTGAATTTTCGCCATTTTCTGAATGCTAGTTTTTGTGGGTATTAGCACTCTGTACACTGTGACTCTAATATTGACTGCTAAAATACATGGGTGCTCTGACCCTAAAATGGTATTGGTAAAATAGGTTTCACCCAATTAGTCTATGTAACTTTCCTGTAAGACCATGGTAGATGGTGCAGAAATTGCACCACTGGCATGTAAATTAAATATCATATGCGGGGTGCAGTCTGTATTTATACCACCCACATAGATGACAAATAGATATGGCTGCCAATGCAACCAGTTTGCTCTGGCTGCAGTTTGAAAGCATTGCTGTGACACTTTGAAGGGAAAATGCCTTTTTGACCTTAGTGACTACAAAATCCACCTTTGTCCTAAATAGAACGATGGCATCAAAACCAGTGGCTTTAGTGCGAGTTTGATGGTGATGTATCCTACTGTGACAAACTCTTGTCGACTTCAGCCTTGGACCTTGCCCCACTAGAGAATTCTGAATGCCAAAAAAACAGACTAATTCAGAAGGTAAAAGCTCTGAATGGATGAGCCGGTTGGATTATCCAACCTCCTCCACTCCATTGCAGCTGACCTGAAATCACGTTTAGGTCCTGGTCAACTGCCAACTGTTGTTTTTCAATGGCACTTTATTTTCTGGCTTTTTAGTGCCTTTTTGCTTAACTTTTTTCTATTTTTTATAATTTGTTTGGAAATTTTCTCCTGTTGTGTTCTTTAAAGTAATGGTACTGTTTGAACTTAATACACACTTGCCCAGGATTGCATGAAGTGTCATAGCAACCATGGGATGAATAAAGCAGTGGCGGCTCGCACAGGTAATGCTGTGGGGCGGTGAGGTGGGGCGGGGGGGGGTATTGGAGTTGGACATACGACGGGAAAGGTGAAAGTAAAGATATAAATAAATAAAACCACTTACCTTGCGCTCGCCACATCGCCGAGTCGGCGATACTGCGAGCGCAAGGTAAGTGGTTTTATTTATTTATTTACTTTAATCTTTCCTGTAATATGTTGAACTTCACTACCCCCCAGCCCCACCACACCCCGCCCCGCATCACTGCCCCACAGCTTTACCTGTGCGAGCCACCACTGGAATAGAGGATCAATTAGAATTGTATTTTGGCCTAACCAGATTGTGTTAATTAAGTTGGTAGCAGTTACTCCTTCCCAAATCAATAACCCAATTTCTGACAGGTGTTATGAAAAGCAGGGCCAGCTCACTGGAGCAATAGTGGAACATTGTGGAATTTTTCTAAGTGGATTATTTGCGGCTACTTGTGGAGTAAGGTGAAACACAACTTTAAGTGGACCAAATTGTCTAATACAAATTCAAAAAACATTTTGCCATCGGATACCATGAGAAACATAATAATTACTAATAATTGCTCATTGCTGTTAATTTATAAGAATAGAAATCACAAAGTTCCTTTTTCACTAGCAGGAAAGAAGGCACTGTGCGTAGGCCATTCTGTGTTGCTTGAGGAAAAGCTTGAGTCAGAGATGATGTGGGTATGTACTGCGTCACTGGTTCCTAATTTAAAGGCTAAGTGGAGGGCATTATGTTAAAATGTGGATGCAAGTTAAGCATATGCCATTTTCCTTCTGTTCTTATTTTATAAACAGTTGTTATATTTGTAGGGAGGGTGAAATAATGAATTATGTTTTAATCCTCAAGGTACCTCAGTGATGAATGAGGTTTACTTGTTTGTTACAAAGCCGGGACAGAGGTTATAACTACTGCTTAAAGGGCACAAGACAAAACTATGTTTAAAGGCGACATACCATGAGGTATAAAGGATTTGGTTCGAATATAAGAACGACCTTTCTGTACAGCAGCTCTAGTTTTCTCAAGTCCATCTTTTGTGCCGTCTTTTGCAGCCTTCATCAACCGCTGCATCTGCAAGAGAAGGACCATTATTGATTTACATATTTAGTAATTTTAATATACATAAAAAACTGATTTTGAGGTTTTACTGTTTTTCCAAGGTCATCATGCATAATATAGCTCAATATCAGTTTGAAGGCACATCACCTTGACTTCATGTTTTTGTTTTAATTGCTGAATTTCTACAGCTCCCACTCTGTTGGTCATCAAATCTTTCATCTTTTTCTCGTAGTGCTCCTTTAAACGAGTTAGGTCTTGAGAAAGCTACATAAAGAAATACAGTACACACTTTACAAAGCTAGTTTATTGGCAGATTTAGAACTACAAAATATTTTCAAGGACTAAACCGTTTACTACGCGATTTAGAGTTTTTAATGAATGAATGAGCAAATATACGAGCAGAAGAGATTTATGTGCAGTTAAGCATTTTGCCTAAATAATTGCTCTAATATACCTAGGAAATTAAGTTAAATAAGTGCATTCATTCATTATGCATTTCATATTAAAAACACAGCACAAAGCCTCCGCATGCAAGAACACAAACTCTAAGCACTACATATAATTATCAAGAAATCGTACCCTAGATACATTTTGAGCTTCACCAAACAAAGGCACACACTTTTCCTTGCCATGGATTTCTATTACATTCCTCTGGGGAAAATATATCATACTGAACTATTTGCTATCATAGGTAATCATTTCATATGGATATGTTAAAATAGTAACAACATGTAGGCATCAAAACAATGCAGGCCTCTCATTTGAACACATTCCAAAATATAATATCTTACATTTTCACAAAAATTAAGTAGGGAAAAATTTTTTCTGATCAATTACTATTAGTAATAGTATTCTGCATAGTGAAGTCCTTTAATTTCAACTTCATTGAATTTTATTTAATTAGATTTCAATTCTTTAGAATGGAACGCCCAAAACCTACAGTAATAATAATTTCGAATTCACTAAAAATGGAGAAGCAAAGTACAATTCAAAGGTCAAAATGATGTTACAATCTCAAAAATGTGTCCACATCATTGTCAAGAGGAATTCAATATGAGCTGAAAATATTGCCTAAGGGCCTTATTATGAATATGGCAGTGTGAAAGCGGGCTGCCACACCAGTGCCCCGCTCCCTCACTGCCAAAGTCCTAATTGGACCGCCCTCCGGATTCTGACTGAAATCCAGATTAGGCAGTCCTGTGGCGGCTGGCCCACGGCAGTGCCTGTTTAATGGTAACGCCATTGCAGGTACCTGCAGGACATGGACTTTTAAGTCCATGCCCTGCAGGACAAGGGGTGCATGCAGACAGGGGGGTACGCCATGTGTCCTGTGCATGCATCCCCTTGCGCAGAGGCAAGAGGTAGGGCCTCCTCTGTTTCCTCTCTGTCACACTTTTCATTGCGGGCTCCCCGCCATGAAAACCGTGACGGAGAGGAAACTCGTAATATGCTTGGCGGGGCCGCAGAGGCCCAACCTAGCATATTGGGGCCTCAAGACCACTGCAACACCACCAGGGATCTCTGATTCCTGGCAGTTGTGGTGAGGCCAATGCGGTCCAACCACACAAGTCGTAATGGGGTGGTCAGACCACCGGTGCCCGCACCACCACCGTGGCTACATCGGTTTGATGGGTCACCATAGTCATAAAAAGGTCCTAAGTAAATTCTGTACTTTAGAAAATTCTTAAAATCTTGAAAAATTTCCAACAGGACTTTTGTGATTCCTGATGAGCCCTATAAATCCCGATATATACTCCAAATAGAGGAGTAACCCTACAGTAGTAGGTATTCCTTTTAGCAGTAAGTTTCTAAATTTTAAAACCTGGCCTTTGTGAATCTGACTAAGAGAGATCTGTCACACACAGTCATGGATGCATCTCTATAGATCAAGGGGTGCAGAATAATAATAGTAAAACATATACAACTCTAAAACAACATGTGTGCATCATATGAAATATTAAACTATGCTGTAGGACTCTTGGAAAAACGTAAGTGCATTTAAAATACCAAATACCCAGATTAATTTCCTTCCCAGGTCCCGGACAAAATCCTGGACAACCTGCCATTTATTAAGAATGAACATACATGCAATAAATGTGATAACAAATTGAAATACAACCCCAAAATCCTTGCAGGACTGACAATGCTAAAAGGTCAACAAATACAGCTCGCTGGCCAAAGTGGTGTGCATTATTATTGGTGATATTCTTGGAACAACAGTATTTCAAGAGTGATCCGGGAGACACTATGACAAGGGCATGTTGCTATCACATGTGTATAGGTGGCCAGGTTACAACAGGCCTGTACATACCTTAAAGTACTATTAAGGGCCAACAAATTAAAATTCACTGGGCAACATTTCCAAAATACTTCTGGCATACATTTTAGATCCTCAGCTAGTATCATACCAAGTATCAGGGCAACACGTCAGGCCATTTGATTGACATTAATATGAAAGATTACCAATGATTTCCCCAATGAAGCACAAAGAAACCTCAGGCAGCACATAGCACGCAGGTCTTAATCTGTATTTTGTGAAAGAATTGTACTGCTACAAATCAATGCATTGTGGATTTAAAATCACCGCTTCTAAAATAGCCATTATATCACATTCTTTAACCTCGGGTCAACAAGCACATCTTTCCAAATTAATCAACTTTAAAGGACTGGGGGCCAGTAGTGGCTCGTGGAGGGAGTGCCGCGGGGCGGGGGAGGAGAAGGGTGGGGGGGTAGTAAACTACGGCATATGGCCGAACAGAGGTAAGTAAACAAATAAATAAATAAAACTAATTTCGTTGCGCGCGCTGCATCGCATTTGGCAATGCAGCGCGCAATGAAATTTGTTTTATTTATTTGTTTACTTACCTCTGTTCGGCCGTATGTCGTAGTTTACTACCCCCACTCTGCTCCTCCCCGCCCCGCCTACCGCCCGCGGCACTCCCTCCACGAGCCGCTACTGCTGGGGGCACACACTGCTGGTATATAGGCGTAAGCTCCCCTTTACTTTGAGGTAAATGTATTTCGTGATATTTTCAGTAACTTACAAATAAGAACGTTTTCATCATCATTTAGTGCTGATATGTCTGTGTGTTTCTAGATTCATGTTCTGGCTGATTTCCCATCTTCAACAGGAAGCAACAGTTGGTATTCAGGGTGCTTCAATGCTGCTTGCATATCATCAGGTTATGTTGATATGCCAACCTTTCCTACCAGTATTGTTAAAGCTCCCGTGGAGAGTGATTAGGCTGTGGAAAAATTGAAATATCCCTGCTTACTTTGGATTGGTACTGGACCTGATGAAATATATGCAGCATTTCAAGCACCCCAAATCTCTCATGCAAAAACAGACCTTCTATATTTCCTTCGAAAATACATTACTCAAAAAAACACCTTTTAACATCATAAATTAACAAATTAGATTTCATTTGATTGCATTCACTTCCCTACACATCATTCACATAAGGTCTTCGACCGCATATATTTCACCCACCCCCTCATCTCCACCTGCACCTCCATACTATGGAAGCTTTCTCTGTTCAGACTGAACTTACCAGCCTGGCCAGTTTCCTCCCGACACCACTGCGAGAGCTAAAAAATAATTTGAAAAAAGCAAGTAGACTGTTTACTGATATAAACAAGCATTGGCATAGCCAATAGGTCTCGCATTTGGGACCTTATAAGTTCTTAGCCATGCAACAGTTGATGTTGTTGTACCAAGGATATTGTGCTCCATAACTAAACACTTATAAGGTCCCAAAGACGAGACCTATTGGCTATGCCAATGCTTTTTTTTTTTTTAAAAGGACAAGCAATGCTATCAGGCTCCGGCTGCCACTTAGTCCACCGCAGGATAGAAGAGGGGTAGAAGAGGGGTAGAGGGGTGGTAGAAGAGGGGTAGAGGGGTGGTAGAAGAGGGGTAGAGGGGTGGTAGAAGAGGGGTAGTAGAAGGGTAGAGGGGTGGTAGAGGGGTGGTAGAGGGGTGGTAGAGGGGTAGAGGGGTAGAAGAGGGGTAGAGGGGTAGAAGAGGGGTAGAATGGTAGAAGAGGGGTAGTAGAGGGGTAGTAGAGGGGTAGTAGAGGGGTAGAAGAGGGGTAGAAGGGTAGAAGAGGGGTAGAAGAGGGGTAGAGGGGTAGAAGAGGGGTAGTGCAGTGGTGCTATACATTTATCACAGCGGCAATACACTGGGATTGTCCTGCGAGGGTTTTATTTTATATAAAAATACATCACTTTAGTAATGTCTCAGAATATATAAATATATGCAAAGTAAGAATGAAAGTCAAAAAGTAATCAACCTTGCCAATAGGTCTGGTATCACCTTCTGGGCGCTGCATAAGCTGAATTTGATGTGATCAGCGAGTGCATGGTGGGTGTGAGCAGGTCATTAGGTCAGTAAGTTAGTGGGCTGAACCACTTTGAAAACAATTGTCTAAAGTTTATAGAGGACCCTGTTTATAGTAGAGAACCACCCAGCTTTGTGGAGAGGCATTGGAAAGAGTTTGACTGGGCAAGCTAAATAAAACCCTGTTTGCAATTGGGAGTAGGAATATTGCGGAAGCCCCCACGCAGGCTGTGGCATTAATCTTACGATAATGTTATCGGTTCGTTTTTAGGGAAAGTAAAAAAAAAATGTATTTACGCTTTAGGCTGGTCTCGGCTGTTTCTCGCTTTAAGCGGCTGTGCAGGTTTTACTGTTGCTGGCTCCATAGGGCGGGCATTTCATCCCGCTGTGTGATTTTTATGAAGCAAAAGCGACGGACAGGCAGAGCGGAGGTAAACCTTCGTTCCTGGTGCGTTCCTCTGCAGTACATGGCGGAATGAACGTGCATCATTTGTCAGCCCTCAGATGGGCCTTGTCAAAGCTCTGTTTCAGTGCGAGGCCAACAAGCAGACCTATGGTGTGGAACTTTAAAATGGCATTTTTACGGCAATGTATTATCCCTCCCAGCCCCTTCGGGGTGGAATAACCTTGCACAAGCTAAGGCTTAGTAGCAGAGTGTCAGCCCTAGTGATAAACAAGGCCTTCCTTCTCCCGGGCACCTGGGGCTCTGCAGTGCGGCGGTTCATCACGTCGCAGGTAGAGGAGTCCTTCATCGCGGCCTCCATCCGCTGTCTCCTGTCCTGCGTCTGATAGGGTGCCTCGTAGGTGTGAAATCCGCTGGAAAAATGTCATTGCGCAAATGCCAAAACATGCCCCAGGGCTGGGCCGTAAATCAAATGCCAATAACCAATAAGATGTGCCCACACAAGCACTTATTATAAAAAACACAAGCACAGACGTTGTGGTAATTATAAGTGAAGGCTTCAGTCTAACACAACGATATGAGTCAGGCAAAAACTATGCACCCTTCTACTCATGTGGTTAGATTAATACAAAACCAACATTAGTATTTTGTATACATTCCATTGTGCTAACAAAATGTGACTGACTTGCCAGACTAGGTAACGGTGTCTCACCTTTCCAAATACCAGTGAAATGAACGCTGAGGGACAACGGGCCAAAAAGATTTATAGTCTTTATTTTTATAGTTATTTTTTAAGCTCAAGAAATATAATTTTAATCATTGGCAAAATAAAGACTATGCAGATGTTTGTTTGCATGTATATGTCCTAAAATGAGTTGGTGTGTGGTCCAAAACAAACAGACCTTTCACATGCCTGGCTTGTTTCCTACAAGACATCAAGGTATTCAATCTACAAAACTGGGGAAAACATAATGCATGTCCTAGGGAAATCAGATTTTCTTATTTACATCCAGAGATATGACCTATCTCAACTCCACGTTTAAATAGAGTACAGCTACATGAGGAAAACGCTGCACAAAAAATACACGCAGAACGAAGTTGGGGCAGTAACGGGTTCGGAAATGTTTGTAGAACTGCCCTTTGTCAAAACAACCTGAGACCTGAACTCCCTTATCTTTCCAGCTGCCATGCCCTAGTCACCCCACGGTTGCTATAGTTCAAGCTCGGTCTCTGTGGAAGAAGCAGAGAGGACAGACTGCTGCACCAATTTAGGACCTGGGCACTTATATGACTCAGTGGAGGAGATCCCACAACTTCACAAGTGCAGGTGCAATGCTCCTCACCGGACAATATCACAAAGTGAAGAGTGATTCGGGAATGATATTTTCAGCCCTGTTCTCATCTCCAGGTAGTATGTCTTAAAATCAACCACGTAGCTGCCTTGGGACAAAGATCATCTACAATGACTAAGTCCAAGAAGGCTCGCATTACTTTGGCTTGAACAGATGGAGAGAATAATTGACCAATCAATGAGTTGATGCTCCTAAGCATCTATCCTCACACAGGTGTTTGCGCAATTTGGCCACCAGATGTAAGTGTTCCTCCACTTTTGGACTAATATAAGCCCGGGAGTTGTGTGCGCGCGCGTGACGCGGCCGTCAAAGTGAAAGTGATCGTGATCGCGATCGCGGGCTGGAAGGGTGCCCGCGAGCGATGCACTTAATGAGCCATGACGGAAGTGCGCGCCCGCGCGCGTAACCGCAAGCTCTATGCCACACGCAAAAGCGTGTGGTAGCATTTTCTGGATCCTCTCACTAAATGTCTCGCAGAGCAGCGCATGCGCTGGCTCAGCGAGACCTAAAAATGAAATGCATTATCAGGGTCTAAAGCCTGCTTGGTTCTGAAAGCAAATGTTAGCATTTGGGCTGATTCTTCGGTATCACTTCCTTTAACTGTACACGTCTGGACAATGATGTTTGGCTGAACAGGTAGCCATGTAATTTCCTGAAATTATGTCATTGTGTTATTGCGCTTGGCTGAGAGAGTCAAGAACGATCACGAGTGGGTCAAAAGTGAACAATATGTGAACTATTGTGGCACATCTTTGTTGCTGGAGTTAGGACAGTTTATATATTTAGGGAACAACATGAATCAAGTTGATGCCTGTGGAATCAGTAATGAGAGCACAGACTAGACCTGAAGCAATTCTACAAGTATTTTAAGAGCCCAAGTCCACAGTACTCAAAATCCCCATGTTCTCACTCCTGTGTCCAGAGTTCCATCTCCTCCTCCTGCCTTTATCTTTGGAAGGCCTACCAGAACACTTTTTTTTTTTTTTTTAAATATTTGTTTTCTTTTTCAAAAGAAGCATAAATTGCAGCAAAAAATTATCATAGGCATAAATACATTACAGAAGAACAGATTTAATTTGACTAAATTAGACATAAATATAAAACCATAATAATTCATCATCCGATGAGGAGCAGCAGCTAAAAGGTTATAAATACAGTACGATAAGGCAGATTTCATTTGATTAGATTAATCATAAATACGAATAAATCATGTGAAACAGCAGCAAGAGGCTAATAGGCATAAATACAGTACAAAAAGGCAAATGTCATTAGATTAAATTAATCATAAATACAAGACCATAATAAATCCGCATCCAATGGAAAGCAAGATTCACTCATTCTGGGTAAACAAGGAAGCCCAGGCTGAAAGTGGCCCCAGATCCTTTCTCCTTTAATCCCTCCATTTCTGCCTCTCCGTTCATAAAGTGCCCTCTCTAAGTTATAAATGTGCAAGAAACGTCCCTTCCATTGCTGGAAGGTCGGGGGTAGAGGATCAAGCCAGGCTGAGGCTACGCAGAGCCTAAGGACTGACATCGCTATAAAAATTAGCTCTTCCCCAGTTTTCCTATCTGGTTCAGCTACAGCTTATAACATAAGCTGAGGTGACAGAAGAATATCATCTTTCAACACGTCCCGCAAAAAGCCAATTATTTCCCGACCAATTAGTTCTATACTAAGCAGGTGGAAAACATATGAACCAGAACCGCACCAGGTGCCTTACATCTGAAACATCGGGTCCCCTCCACTCCTCCCCATTTAGCAATTTTCGCGGGCGTTATATATAAATCAAAAAGAGTTTTAAAATGTTGTGACTGCAGATTGACAGAGCACAGTATGGAGCCCCCCATTTGTAACAATTTAAAAAACAGGGATCCTGGAGACCGAGCCAGTCCTGCCACCTCAGCCTATGCTTATCCAGGTCATTCGGGATCCCTTCCAGCAGACACCCATATAGTTGTGAAATTGAGGGGCCTGTATCCTTTATTAACAATTCCATTAAGGGAACCTCTGGCTTTTTTCAGAAGAAATCCCTCAGCTGTAAAAATTTTAAAGAGTCCCGGGGGCCAATATTAAATCTTTCCCTGACCACTTCAAAAGACGTGATATGGTCTCCGGCCAAGAGATCCCCTATCCTACAAAACCTACCCCTTTCCCACCTTGCCAAACAGTCATCTTGTAAAATCCTTGGAAGCTGATCATTCCGAAGCAAGGGGCTATACCTACTGAATCGACCCACCCCAAGTCTTTTCCGAACACCTGCCCAATTCCGAAATGCAGTAATTAAGGTCTTAAACCGCGTTTTAAAAAAATAACTTGATTCACAAAATTTCACCAGACAGCCGTTAGCCCTTGCCCCTATTAAGATCTCGAATATCGAAGGGACATAGCTATGGTCATCCCCTTCCCTTGCCTTGTTACCAAATAGACGGATGGTCACGGTTGTACAGGACACATGCCTGTTTCCGTGAGACAGCACTGAAATTGCCGTTGCTGTCTCTTCTTGAATTGTTGAGACAGATGGTCGCGGCTTCACAGGATATATGCCTGTTGCCGCTAGACAGCTCTGAATTTGCCGTTGCTGCCCCTTACTAATTCTTTGAGATTTGTGTCATTAATTACAATAAAATTGGATTTCTCTATCTTGATCTGCAAGATGTATGAATAACCGGGAATTATTCAAGTGTTATTTGGGCTGTCACCCTTGACCCCCGTTCTTTGTCCTGATGAAGACCCGTCCTGACTACCTAATGGAGCAGAATTTGGGTTGAAACGTCGACGACCTCCCACGGTCCAGACTGATCGAGGCTCTACTTGACTAATAAAATTCTATATTTAGTAGAGTCATTGTTGTCTTATAAAAATCTGGCCTATTCCTTTCCATGTACATATTTTAAACACTTTGTATATATTGCGCACGGAGCACTAGCACTGAGCACTTATATCACTTGATCACTTATTATAAAACCTCACCTTGTGTTGACAGCCGTAGTTACATATTTGTGTATATATATGAATGATTAAATTTATATAAAAAACGAAGAAATAGACAACAGTTTGTGTTTTGTGTGTTATTGTTTTTGTCTGGTTAAACCGAGATATTGATGTTCATGATTATTGAATAATATGATAACACTAGGCGTCTTCATAAGAAATATTTAGGTAATACCCAACAGAACCATTGTTTTTGTTACTTTATCTATACCCAGGTTCTGAGGGACACCGGGTCGCCCCATTATTGTTTAAACTTTGTTACCAAATAGAGGCCCATAATATTGCAGAACTGCTGCTAAATAATATAGCCTAAAATTAGGGAGCCCCCACCCCCCTCGATCCCTAGGGAGGCACAAAAATGCATTGGCCCTCCTGGTCTACCATAGGACCAAATGAATCTAGCGACCGCCCTCTCAATTTGCTTCAACCAGTCATTGTGTATCTCCAGGGGGATCCTTCGAAAAATATACAGTAGTTTTGGCAGAATCATAATTTTGACTAGACTACACCACCCCATTATTGAGAGCTTCAAATTGTCCCATCGACTGAAATCCTTCTTGATTTTCCCCATTATGGGGGCAAGGTTTAGATCAGCTATAACTTCGACCTTTGCTGTAATGTTCATTCCTAGATAGACTGCTTCATCGACAATCCTGCTATCGAAGGCAGAGGTGAATCGGTTTATCAAAACCTGTGTTTTTGCCCTATTTAATAAAAACCTGATTGAGTCCAAAAGTTTTCAGCTATAGTATCCACAGCACACAGCGCGCTCAGGATCTGTAGTAATTATAGCCACATCGTCAGCATAAGCCAATAACTTAGTGTCCCAACCCTGCAGGCTGACAGGAATAATGTCGATGGAGGCTTCCAGCCGTCTAAGAAGGGGGTCTATATACAGTGCGAACAACAAGGGAGAGGAAGGACACCCCTGCCTTGTTCCCCCTCCAATTGAAAATTGGTCAGATTCTTCCCCCATTATTCGTAATCGGGCAGTAGGGTTAGTATACAAAACCCGTACTGCCTTAATAAAAAATGCCCCAAGGCCATTAGCCTCCAAGATCCTCCAGAGATAGCTTAACGACACCCTGTCAAAAGCCTTCTCGGCATCAAGAAGAGCGACCCCCATGGGCTTCTCAAGGACCTCAGTGGCATCAAATAATGAGATTACCCGCCTAACATGCTCTACCGTTACCCTCCCCTGAATCAATCAATCAATCAATTAGGGGTTTATTGAGCGTGCTACTCACCCATGAGGGTCTCAAGGCGCTAAGGGTGGGGGGATTTGCAGCTCCGTTAGCCGGAGAGCCAGGTCTTGAGGGCCTTCCTGAAGGTGTTCAGGGAGGGGGCGAGTCTGATGTCTGCCGGGAGCTCATTCCAGGTTTTGGCCGCAATGTGGGAGAAGGATCTTCCACCTGTTCTGGCTCTGCGGATGTGTGGGGTATCGGCCAGAGCGAGGTTGGAAGGTCGGAGGTTCCTTTTGGGTACGTGGAAGTTGATTCTGTCATTGAGGTATTTGGGTCCGGTGTTGTGCAGGCATTTGTAGGCGTGGGTGAGGAATTTGAAGGTGATTCTTTTCCCCACGGGGAGCCAGTGGAGCGTTCGAAGGTGTTGGCTGATGTGTTCGTGCCGGGGGATGCCGAGGATGAGTCGGGCAGCGGTATTCTGTATCGTCTGGAGTTTTCGGAGTAGGGACTTGTTCATGCCGGCGTATAGTGCGTTTCTGTAGTCCAGTCTGCTTGTGATGAGTGCGTGGGTGACTGTCTTCCTTGACTCCGGGGGGATCCATTTGAAGGTCTTGCGGAGGATGTGGAGGGTGTAGAAGCAGCAGGAGGTGACGGCGTTGATCTGTCGGTTCATGGTGAGGGATGAGTCGAGTACGATGCCGAGGTTTTTGGCGTGGTCAGAGGGGGTCGGTGGCCTTCTGAGGGCTGTCGGCCACCAGGTGTTGTCACATGCTGAAGGGGTGGTTCCGAGCACGAGGACTTCTGTCTTCTCGGCATTGAGTTTGAGGCAGCTGTTGGTCATCCAGGCGGCGACCTCCTGCATTCCTTTCTGGAAGTTGAGTCTGGCGGTGGTGGGGTCTTTGGTGAGGGAGAGGATGAGCTGGGTGTCGTCAGCGTAGGAGACGATGTTGAGGCTGTGTTGCCGGACGACGGCGGCGAGGGGGGCCATGTAGATGTTGAAGAGGGTCGGGCTCTGCGATGATCCCTGTGGGACTCCGCAGGTGATTTCCGTGGGATCGGAGAGGAAGGGCGGCAGTCTAATTCTTTGGCTTCTTCCTGTGAGGAATGATTGGATCCAGTCTAGGGCTGTTCCTTGTATGCCGGTGTTAGACTTGGCACCATTGGCGTGGGTCTCCCTTCCATTTTTTTGCTGTTGCCTCTTATGTTTTGCTGGTTTTAGATGCTTTTGGGCACTGTGCCACTGCTGTTCAGTGCCACAGTGCAAGTGCTCCCTACTGTAAATTATGTTATGGATTAGTGACTCCATGATTGGATGATTGGTTTACTTGTCAGTCCCTAGTACAGTGCACTGAGTGTGCCCAGGGCTTGTAAATCCAATGCTGCTGGTGGGCTTGCAGCACTGGTTGTGCCACCCACAGAAGCGGCTTGTAAAATGTGCCTCGGGCCTGCCATTGCAGAGCCTGTGTGCAGCCTAGGGCTGCCATGTCGACTTGGTGAGTGCACCCACTTACCAGTCCCTAAACCTTCCCTTTACTGCATGTTGGTCACCCCTAAAGTAGGCCCTAGGGCAGGGTGCATTGTAAGTATAAGGTAGGACATGCCCTGGTGTGTGTGGCATGTCCTAATAGTGAATTACAGCCATTTTCGTTTTTCACTATTGCAAGGCTACCTGCTCCCCATAGGCCAGAATGGGCAGACTGACTATTACACCTTATAGTCAGACCTGACCCAGGGAACATGGTAGAAAAACGAATTTAGTATGCCTGAACTCAGAATGATAAAATACATCTTTTAGTGAAGTTGGTTTTAACATTCTGTGTTTGAAAATACCACTTTTAGAAAGTGGGTATTTTCTTGCCTAAACTTCCAAGCCTGCCTCTGCTAGGTTGTGTATTCCTTGTCTAGAGATTGAGTGACAGGGGCTGGGGGTGGCTACAGGAGACAGGGTGAGTCAGCACAGGGCTGAATAGGAAGGTCTGCATCCAGAGTGGAGGGAGGAGTTGCACCTGGAGCTGAATAGGGCTGTGCCTGCCTTCCACAATGCTGGCTCCACCTCCTGCCGGGCGTCTGATGGCTCTGCCCCTCACTCACAAAGGAAAGAAGGAGTCAGAAAAACAAAGTGCTCCAGGACTGACCAGAACTGGTTTTGGACTAGGCAGAGGCCTCTCTGCCTTCAGAGAACAAAGGGAAAAGGTGTATAAAAAGGGGACCCAGACCCCTAGGAAATTAGATCACTTCTGGGAAATCAAGAAACCTGTTGCCAAGGAGAAGAACCGGAGAAGCTGAAGGAGGAGTACTGCCCCTGTGCTGTTTTGCTGATTGGGGTTGGCCTGCAGTGGTTGCTTTCTGCCAAGGACAGGAGAAAAGACTTTGCTGTGCTTTGTCATCTTGAAGAAGGGAATCTCCAAGGGCTTGAACTGAGCTTGCCTCCTGCCTGAAGTCACAGGGACACAAAGACTTCACCCCTTCTGTTTGCCTGCATCTGGAACTGCTGTTTTAGCTGCTAACAGAGGGAAATTGCAACACCGACGCCGGCGAGCGACGCCGTAACCTGCACCGAAGCCGTGGGCACCGCTCGTGAAGAGCACGACGCACCGCCCCGACTTGCACCGTAGGCCCGACGCCTGCCGACGCCGTGCGACATCGACTCCGAAGCCGTCATCGAGGCCGCTGCCTGCACCGGAGCCGAGGACACCGCTCGTGACGCTCACGACGCACCGTCCCGACTCGCACCGCAGCCCCGACTTCACCGACGCCAGGGCTTCATCATCGCGGAGCCAATCCTCGACGTGGGTGACCCCGAATCCATCGACGCCGCACCATCGTAAGGAACCGACGCCTCGCCGCCATCCGTGACGTCACCTCCCCGACACAGTAAGGAACCGACGCCTCACCTCCCCTGCGCTGCAGTAAGGAACCGAGACATCACCTCCCCTGGGGTCGTAAGGAACCGACGCCGCCGGCGCCAACGAAGCATCACCTCCCCGACGCCGTGCACCGTCTTTGTTTTCATCGAATTCCAGGTACTGTTCTTTGTGGGTCTGCTCGACTCCGGGCCCGACGCCGCGCACCTCGCGGTCGGCGCCGTACTTTGGGATTTCCACCGGTCTCGACGTCGTGATAACTCCAAGTGGAGTTATTTGTTGCTACAAGCTTTATTTGATTGACTATCCTATTTTTGAAGATAACGTGAACTGTCTCTATCATTTTAAGTCTATTTTTGAGTACAGTATTGTGGATTTTTGCTATTGGGTCTTGTGATAAGTCTATATAAAGATTACTTATTTTTACATAAACAACCTGTGTGGCGTCCATCTGTAGTGTTTTCACTGTATTACTGTATGTGGTCACAAATGCTTTACACACTGCCTCTGAGATAAGCCTGTCTGCTCGTGCCAAGCTACCAGGGGGTGAGCAGGGGTTATTTTAGGAGTGTTTCCCCCTTATCCTGACTAGAAGCAAGGGTCCCTATTTGGACAAAGGTGCAAACCATTGCCAACTAGAGACCCCCAGTTCTAACATTGGTGGTCAGCGGTGAGGATTTGGACTTGCATTTGTGATTCATATACAGTGATTGGTGTACACTACTAGTGAGTGCAGACCAATACGCGACCACATACCTTTTTGATAGGACTTTTTTTCTTTGGAACCTTTATTTTTGTTGAGAACTGCCAATTTTCACCATGAGCAAAAAGGATCCATTGCACCTGCAGATATTGAATTTGAAGAAGATAGGGTTGATACCTACACTGTGCCAGAACTCAAAGCTGTTTGCAAAAAGTTTAAAATCTCTATGAGAGGCCTCACCAGGAAGGAGGAGTTTCACAAGGCGCTAAGGGCCTGGTTGGAAGCACGGAATGCTAGTGGGCAGTCCGAGGAGCCTGTGGAGGAGGCAGAGAATTTAGATGGGCAGCTTGAGGGGCCATTGGGCTTACCTGGGAGGAGAGTGCCTTCCAGGGAGGGCAGCAGTGTTTCTCAAAGGGCCTGTCTCCAGAGGAGCTGGAGGACAGGGATAAAAGCAGGATGCATGAAATGGAGATGGCCAAACTGAAACAGGGAAGCCATGATAGCCTTGAGCATAAGAAATTGGAGTTAGAAAGTAAGAGGTTGGCCATGGAAGAAAAGAAGATGCTTTTAGAGCATGAGAGAGTGGTGAGGGAGCTAGAGCTAAAGGCTAGGAGCCTAGAAATCACTCCCTCTGGTGGCAGCACACCTCCAGTGCCTGTAGAAAGTAGAGTGTACATCCCCAAGGAGGTTATTAAGGATTTCATGAAGGGGGAGGACATTGGGCAATGGTTTAAAGCATATGAGATCGCCATGACATCACACCGGGTCCCTGAGAAGGATTGGGGAGCGGGGTTGTGGGGCCGCTTTGCAGGTGAGGGAAGGGAAACCTTGCTAGCCTTGCCCACAGTGGATCAAATGTCCTATGCCCACCTGAAGGAAGCTTTAGTGGCAAGGTATGGGTTAACTCCAGAGCTTTATAGACAGAAGTTTAGGAACTGCAAAAAGCTGGAGCCTAGTACCTGGGTGGAGTATGTGTCTTATTTTTGCAGAGCATTGGATGGATGGGTGAAGGGTAGCAAAGTAAATGACTTGCAGGAGTTCTATGATTTAATTGCATGGGAGCACTTGTCCAGTAGTTGTTTTCCAGAGCTACGCCAGCACCTTGTTGACAGTAAGCTGACTAATCCTAGAAAGCTTGCTGAGGAGGCGGACCGCTGGGTCAGTACCCGGGTCCACAAGGGTCTTGTGGGAGACTCCGCCAAAGGTGGGCAGGGTCCCCAGCAGAAGAGTGGGGGGGACAAGGGTAAACAGAAGGAGTTCCAAAAGGGCCCCAAAGTAAACCCCAAGGGAACCAAGGTAAGGGTTCCCAGCCTCCCACTGAGAAAAGACCATGGGTCCCAACAGATAAGTCTGTTCAGAAGGGGCCCAAAGCATGTTTTAGTTGTGGTCAGGTGGGTCACTTTGTAGGAAGTCCCAAGTGCCCCAATACTGTGACCACTGCACCCACTGGTGCACCACCCCGGCAGATGGCTAGTGTAGCCCTGGGGGAGGAGTTGGGTGCCCAAGGTGGGTGGGGTCCCGCAGAGATGTCCCTGGTCTCTTTAGGAGACAGTGAGATGGTCCCTAGGACCCAGCTGCCTGATAACACTAAAAAATACAGGCAGTGGGTGACCATCAATGGCCATAGGGTGGAGGCTCTGAGAGACACCGGGGCCAGTGTGACAGCTGTCAGTTGTCGGCTGGTGTCTGAAGAGCAGGTGGTCCCCAACGTATTCTACCCGGTAGTTGCCGCTGACAACTCAGAGAGCCACTGCAAGGTGGCCCAGGTTCCCTTTGAGTGGGGGGGTCTCAGGTATCCTTCAAGTAGCTGTGAGGCCAGCCATGCCTGTTGACTGTCTGCTAGGCAATGATTTGGAGAGCTCCCCTTGGGCGAAGGTGGAGCGGAGGTCTCATTTGGAGATGTTGGGTCTGCCAGAGTGGGCGTGTGTGACCACTCGGTCAATGGCAGCCGGTAAGGGTATTCAAGAGGACCTGGAGCCTGGAAGAAGGGCCCAGGTGCCTGCCTTAAAGAGAGGAGGCAGGGGCGCGGGAAACCGGCCCCGAAGTTCCCACGGTCCAGGAGGAGGCAGACCTTGAGGGGGATGCCCTGGAACCTACAGGGGAACAAGTGGCTGAACTGGGGGACCTGCCTGAGCTGACCCATTGGCAGCAGGAAGGAGGCCCCTCCAGGGAAGAATTCTGCGAGGAGCAGAAGAAGTGCCCTTCTCTTGAGGGCTTGCGGCAACAGGCTGTAAGCCAGGCAGCAGGTGATCAGTCTGGATCACACTGGATCTACTGGGAGAATGGTCTCCTGTATAGTGAGCCTAAGGTTGCTGAGCCTGGGTCAGCCCGTGTGCTGGTGGTACCCCAGCGCTTCAGAGCCTTCCTACTGGGTCTGGCTCATGATGTGCCTTTAGCAGGACATTTGGGGCAAGACAAGACCTTTCAAAGGCTTGTCACCCACTTTCATTGGCCCCAAATGCGCAAGAGTTCAGATACTCATTGCAGGACCTGTCAGACTTGCCAGGCAAGTGGTAAGAGTGGGAGGAAGCACAAGGCTCCTCTCCAACCTTTCCCTGTTGTCAGTACCCCCTTTGAGAGGGTGGGTATTGACATTGTGGGGCCTCTGGATCCCAAGACAGCCATGGGCAACAGGTTCATCCTGGTCTTGGTGGACCATGCCACCCGGTACCCGGAAGCCATCCCTCTTCGGACAGTGACGGCCCCCGTGGTGGGACGTGCACTGATGGGGATTTTCTCCCGTGTGGGGTTCCCCAAGGAGGTGGTGTCTGACCGTGGTACTAACTTCATTTCCAAGTATATGAAGTCCCTGTGGCAGGAGTGTGGTGTAACCTATAAGTTCACCACTCCTTACCACCCCCAAGGTAATGGGCTGGTTGAGAGATTCAACCGGACCCTTAAAGGCATGATTATGGGTCTGGAAGAACCCATGAGGCGTAAGTGGGACGTCCTCTTGCCATGCCTGCTCTTTGCTTACAGAGAGGTGCCCCAGAAGTCCTTAGGGTTCAGTCCCTTTGAACTGCTGTACGGCCATCCTGTAAGAGGACCTCTGAGTCTGGTCAAGGAAGGCTGGGAGGAAGCTCCCAGGAAAACTCCCCAGGATGTATTTAGTTACATGCTGGCCTTCAGAAACCAGACTCGGCGTTTCAGACAACTCGCTGAGGCGAATCTGGAAGCCAGCCAGGAAGAGATGAAACGTTGGCATGATCAGAATGCCACTCTGATCGAGTTTCAGCCTGGACAAAAGGTTTGGGTCATGGCCCCAGTGGAGCCCTGTGCGCTCCAGGATAAGTGGACCGGACCATTTGAGGTGGTGGAGCGCAAGAGTGATGTCACCTACTTGGTGGACTTGCAGTCTCCCAGGAACCCCTTGCGGGTCCTGCATGTGAACCGCCTGAAGCCCCACTTTGAGAGGTCTGAAGTGGGCATGCTCTTAGCAACCGATGCTGGGATGGAAGAGGAGACTGAACCTCTTCCTGACCTCCTGTATGCAAAAGAGCAAGATGGGTCAGTGGATGGTGTGAACCTCTCTCCCACCCTGACCCCGGAACAGCAGAATGACTGTCGCCAACTGTTGGGACAGTTTTCTGATCTGTTCTCCCTGACTCCCAGTATCACTGAATGGTGCATCCATGATGTGGATACTGGGGACAGTCCTCCTGTGAAGCATAAAACTTACAGAGTGACTGACAGGGTGAGAGCTTGCATCAAGGAGGAGGTCTCCAAGATGTTTGCCTTAGGGGTGATTGAGTCCTCTAACAGTCCTTGGGCCAGCCCAGTGGTCTTGGTCCCAAAGGCTGCCGCGCCTGGTGCCACACCTGAACTCCGGTTCTGTGTGGACTACCGAGGACTCAATTCAGTCACCAGGACTGACGCGCACCCCATCCCCAGAGCTGTAGAGCTCATTGATCGGTTAGGGGCTGCCCAGTACCTCAGCACGTTTGATCTAACGTCTGGATACTGGCAGATCGCCTTAACTGATGGGGCCAAAGAGAGGTCAGCATTCTCCACACCAGATGGGCACTACCAATTCCGGGTGATGCCCTTTGGGATGAAGAATGCCCCTGCCACCTTTCAGAGGTTGGTCAACCAGGTGTTGGCTGGGCTGGAGGATTTCAGTGCCGCCTACCTGGATGACATTGCAGTGTTCAGCGCCACTTGGGAGGAACATCTGCACCACCTCTGGGAAGTGTTGAAGGCGCTGCGGAGGGCAGGCCTCACGATCAAGGCGAGTAAGTGCCAGATCGGGCAGGGTTCTGTGGTGTACTTGGGACACCAGGTAGGGAGCGGCCAGGTGGCGCCCCTACAGCCCAAGATAGATACCATCCTGGCTTGGGAACCCCCAAAACCCAAACAGAGGTGAGGGCCTTCTTAGGACTCACCGGGTATTACAGGAGGTTTGTCAAGGGGTATGGCAACATTGTTGCACCCTTGACTGAGCTGACTTCAGGAAGCAGCCCAGGAAAGTGAACTGGACTGATGCCTGCCAAAAGGCTTTTGATGCCCTGAAATCTGCCATGTGCACGGCGCCCGTGCTTCAGGCGCCCAACTTCTCAAGGGAATTCATTGTGCAGACAGATGCTTCAGAGCATGGTGTTGGGGCTGTGCTTTCACAGATGAATGAGGAGGGCCTAGACCAACCTGTAGCCTTTATTAGTAGGAGGTTACTCCCACGGGAACAGAGGTGGAGTGCGATTGAACGTGAAGCATTTGCTGTGGTCTGGGCACTGAAGAAGTTGAGACCATACTTGTTTGGGACTCACTTCCGGGTTCAGACAGACCACAGGCCCCTCAGATGGTTAATGCAGATGAGGGGTGAGAATCCAAAACTGTTGAGGTGGTCCATTTCCCTACAGGGGATGGACTTTACGGTGGAACACCGCCCTGGTACAGAACACGCCAATGCTGATGGTCTGTCCAGATTTTTCCGCCTTAGTGATGAGAACTCCCAGGAGGAAGGGTAGTTCTCCCCACATTTCAGCTGGAGGGGACACGTGTTAGACTTGGCACCATTGGCGTGGGTCTCCCTTCCATTTTTTTGCTGTTGCCTCTTATGTTTTGCTGGTTTTAGATGCTTTTGGGCACTGTGCCACTGCTGTTCAGTGCCACAGTGCAAGTGCTCCCTACTGTAAATTATGTTATGGATTAGTGACTCCATGATTGGATGATTGGTTTACTTGTCAGTCCCTAGTACAGTGCACTGAGTGTGCCCAGGGCTTGTAAATCCAATGCTGCTGGTGGGCTTGCAGCACTGGTTGTGCCACCCACAGAAGCGGCTTGTAAAATGTGCCTCGGGCCTGCCATTGCAGAGCCTGTGTGCAGCCTAGGGCTGCCATGTCGACTTGGTGAGTGCACCCACTTACCAGTCCCTAAACCTTCCCTTTACTGCATGTTGGTCACCCCTAAAGTAGGCCCTAGGGCAGGGTGCATTGTAAGTATAAGGTAGGACATGCCCTGGTGTGTGTGGCATGTCCTAATAGTGAATTACAGCCATTTTCGTTTTTCACTATTGCAAGGCTACCTGCTCCCCATAGGCCAGAATGGGCAGACTGACTATTACACCTTATAGTCAGACCTGACCCAGGGAACATGGTAGAAAAACGAATTTAGTATGCCTGAACTCAGAATGATAAAATACATCTTTTAGTGAAGTTGGTTTTAACATTCTGTGTTTGAAAATACCACTTTTAGAAAGTGGGTATTTTCTTGCCTAAACTTCCAAGCCTGCCTCTGCTAGGTTGTGTATTCCTTGTCTAGAGATTGAGTGACAGGGGCTGGGGGTGGCTACAGGAGACAGGGTGAGTCAGCACAGGGCTGAATAGGAAGGTCTGCATCCAGAGTGGAGGGAGGAGTTGCACCTGGGTCTGAATAGGGCTGTGCCTGCCTTCCACAATGCTGGCTCCACCTCCTGCCGGGCGTCTGATGGCTCTGCCCCTCACTCACAAAGGAAAGAAGGAGTCAGAAAAACAAAGTGCTCCAGGACTGACCAGAACTGGTTTTGGACTAGGCAGAGGCCTCTCTGCCTTCAGAGAACAAAGGGAAAAGGTGTATAAAAGGGGACCCAGACCCCTAGGAAATTAGATCACTTCTGGGAAATCAAGAAACCTGTTGCCAAGGAGAAGAACCGGAGAAGCTGAAGGAGGAGTACTGCCCCTGTGCTGTTTTGCTGATTGGGGTTGGCCTGCAGTGGTTGCTTTCTGCCAAGGACAGGAGAAAAGACTTTGCTGTGCTTTGTCATCTTGAAGAAGGGAATCTCCAAGGGCTTGAACTGAGCTTGCCTCCTGCCTGAAGTCACAGGGACACAAAGACTTCACCCCTTCTGTTTGCCTGCATCTGGAACTGCTGTTTTAGCTGCTAACAGAGGGAAATTGCAACACCGACGCCGGCGAGCGACGCCGTAACCTGCACCGAAGCCGTGGGCACCGCTCGTGAAGAGCACGACGCACCGCCCGACTTGCACCGTAGGCCCGACGCCTGCCGACGCCGTGCGACATCGACTCCGAAGCCGTCATCGAGGCCGCTGCCTGCACCGGAGCCGAGGACACCGCTCGTGACGCTCACGACGCACCGTCCCGACTCGCACCGCAGCCCCGACTTCACCGACGCCAGGGCTTCATCATCGCGGAGCCGATCCTCGACGTGGGTGACCCCGAATCCATCGACGCCGCACCATCGTAAGGAACCGACGCCTCGCCGCCATCCGTGACGTCACCTCCCCGACACAGTAAGGAACCGACGCCTCACCTCCCCTGCGCTGCAGTAAGGAACCGAGACATCACCTCCCCTGGGGTCGTAAGGAACCGACGCCGCCGGCGCCAACGAAGCATCACCTCCCCGACGCCGTGCACCGTCTTTGTTTTCATCGAATTCCAGGTACTGTTCTTTGTGGGTCTGCTCGACTCCGGGCCCGACGCCGCGCACCTCGCGGTCGGCGCCGTACTTTGGGATTTCCACCGGTCTCGACGTCGTGATAACTCCAAGTGGAGTTATTTGTTGCTACAAGCTTTATTTGATTGACTATCCTATTTTTGAAGATAACGTGAACTGTCTCTATCATTTTAAGTCTATTTTTGAGTACAGTATTGTGGATTTTTGCTATTGGGTCTTGTGATAAGTCTATATAAAGATTACTTATTTTTACATAAACAACCTGTGTGGCGTCCATCTGTAGTGTTTTCACTGTATTACTGTATGTGGTCACAAATGCTTTACACACTGCCTCTGAGATAAGCCTGTCTGCTCGTGCCAAGCTACCAGGGGGTGAGCAGGGGTTATTTTAGGAGTGTTTCCCCCTTATCCTGACTAGAAGCAAGGGTCCCTATTTGGACAAAGGTGCAAACCATTGCCAACTAGAGACCCCCAGTTCTAACAGCCGGCGTCGTGTAGTCTGGCGACGAGTGTGCGGTGGGAGACGGTGTCGAAGGCTGCTGATAGGTCGAGTAGGATGAGGGCTGCGGAGTGGCTTTGATCCAGGAGGGTGCGGATGTCATCTGTGGCGGCGAGTAGGGCAGTCTCTGTGCTGTGGTTGCTTCGGAATCCGGATTGGGACAGGTCGAGGATGGCGTTGTCTTCGATGAATCGTGTCAGTTCCTTGTTGACTGCTTTCTCTGCAACTTTGGCCGTGAAGGGGAGGAGCTAGATGGGCCGGTAGTTCTTGGGGTCAGCTGTCGGCTTCTTGAGCAGGGGCCTGACTTCTGCGCGTTTCCAGTCATCTGGGAAGGTGCCTGTTTTGAGGGTAGTGTTGATGGTGCATTGTAGTTCGGGTGCGATGGCGGTGGCAGCTCTGTGGTAGATGTGTGGGGGGCAGGGGTCGGTGGGGGCCCCTGAGTGGATGCTTTTCACGGTTGAGGTGGTGTCTTCGACTGTGATCGGTGTCCAGGTGGGGATGGTGGGCTGGCCAGTGCGTCTGGGGGGGCGGGCCGGCTGTGGCATCTGGTGGAAGGTCGATGAAGTTGTCGTAGAGGTTTTTGATCTTGAGGTGGAAGTATGTTCCGAGCTTGTCGCAGAGGTCTTGGGGAGGGGTGATGTCTGTGGCTTCGCTGCTAGGGTTGGTGAATTCCTGGATGACAGTGAAGAGTTCCTTGGAGTTGGTGGAGTTGGCGAGGATTTTGGTGTGGATGAAGGTCCTCTTGGTGGTTCTGATTTGGTTGTGGTAGTACGTCATGGCTTCCTTGTAGGTGGCGTGGTTTTCGGGTGTCTTGGTGTTTCTCCAGTTCTTTTCCAGGCGTCTGCAGGTGCGTCTGGCTTCTTGGAGGTCGGTGGTGAACCAGGCGGCTTTCCTGGGGTGCTGTTTGTCGGGTTTGCGTAGCGGGGCAAGCTCGTCTGCGCATTTGGAGATCGAGGTGTGGGGCTTTCTGGCTGCGATGTTGGCGTTGGATGCCGAAGTGTGGTTGTTTCGGGTGAGGGCGGAGTTGGTCGTCGGTGACCTTGCTCCAGTTCCTTTGTGGAGGGCGTGGGGCTGGTTTGGGTGCCCTGGGTTTGTCGACGGTGAAATGTATGCAGTAGTGGTCGGTCCATGGGGGTTGTGTTGTGTGGCTGAAGTGAATGTTGTTACCTGCTGTGAAGATGGGGTCGAGGGTGTGTCCTGCCCTGTGGGTCGGTGTGGAGACGAGTTGTTTGAGTCCAATGTTGGCGAGGTTGTAGCGAAGGGTGGTGGAGTTGGGGTCACTGGCGTTGGCGAGGTGGAAGTTCAGGTCTTCGATGGGTATGTAGTTCATTGTGGCGATGGCGTGGGGTGCGATGAAGTCGGTGATGGTGGAGGCGAAGGCTGCCCGGGGGCCGGGGGGTCTGTAGACGAGGGTTCCCCGTAGCGTAGAGTTGGGGCTGGTCTGGATCTGGAAGTGCTGGTGTTCGGCGGAGGGGAAGGTTTTACTGGAGGTGGTGAGCCGGAGGGTGTTCTTGTGGGCGATGGTGAGGCCCCCTCCCTGCTGGTTGGGGCAGTCCTTCCTCTGGATCTTGTATCCGTCCGGGATGGCGGTGTTGATGTCGGGTGCAGAGGAGGCATTGGTCCAGGTCTCTGTGAAGAAGGCGATGTCGGGCGAGAGGGAGTCGAGCAGATTCCAGATCTCCACGGCGTGTTTGTGTACAGAGCGCACATTGAGGAGGATGCATCTTAGGGTGTCGCTGGTGTTGATTTCTGCGGTGTTGGAGGTCGGGGTGGTGGTGAAGGTCTGGCGGCAGCGGAGGCAGGAGAACTGTCCGTGGGTCGTGTTAGGCGTGTCCTGTTGGCAGTTGCTGAGTCTTCCGGGGTTGAGTGCGTGGAGGGCGGCTGTGTTGTATCGGTGTGTGGGACGAGATACAGGGTCCCTGGCGCTGGTCGCGGTTGGGTCTCGGACGGGCGCAGACGTGCTTGACCTTGGCGCGCCAGCGGCACGCCCGCTGCGCGCGACCGCGCAGCGGCCACCATTAAGTAGGGGAGGGGGGAGGGACAAGAGGCTGGGAGGCGGGAGCGGGGGTTGTCCGGGGGAAAGGGGCCGCAGGGGCAGCAGCGGCAGAGCGGAGGCAGGCAGAAAAAGCGTAACAGTGGTGGGAAAGCAATTTAAAAGCAATAACAAAAGACCAAAATTACATAGACACTAACCAGTGGGGCGCAGCAGAAAATACAAGAAAAGCGGAAGAAATAATTACGGGACGGCTGATGGCAGGCAGCTGGCGCGGGCAGCAGCCTCGAACCTCCCAGGAGGAGGTCGGGGTCTGGGATCAGGAGATGGAGCAGGAGCAGGAGACGGCACTGCGGAGCAGTGGGAAGAGAGTGGACCTAGACCGGGGTCAGAGGTCTACTGACCATACTGCCGAACTGAAACAAGATACTGCATTACATTATTTAATCGATTTGCAAAGATTTTGGAATATAATTTGGCATCGCTATTTAAAAGTGTAATAGGTCTGTAAGAGCCCAGGTTAATAGGGTCTTTGCCGTTCTTTAAAGAAATAATAATATTGGCGGTACGCCAGGAACCTGGTGGTACAGCCCCATCCCTGACTTCCTTGAATAGTCCAAGCATTTCCTGACGGATCTCTTTATAAAACACTTTATAGAACTCTAAAGGTATACAGTCGGTCCTGTAGCTTTACCAGATGGGAGGGCCTGGAGAGCCATCTGAAGCTCTTCCTGGGAGATATCCGACCCCAGTAAAAGACTCATCCTGGGAGACCCTCACTCTAGGTACAAAATCCAGCTGTTCATCAAGCACTTGGGGATCACCCTACAGGCGGAGCCTTATATAAATCCTCGTAAAATTCCCTAAAAGCCTCCCTAACTTCAGCAGGATCTGAGACTACTATACCTTGTATATTCCTAACCTGCTCTATATGCCCTGCAGCCAGCTGCTGGCTTACCCTAACTGCCAAATATCAACCCACGCTTTCACTATATTCTTAACATTCCTGTCTCTTGGCCAGAAACCACCCGCAGTCTTCTCAGCATTAAAATCATTCAAGCATGCTTTAGTAATAGCAATTGAATTTAATACTGGGGACAAATCGCCCCCCCCCCCGCCACCATGCTAATTAGTTCTGTCTCTAGGAGGCCGAGTTTTTGATAAAGCTCTTTGATCTGTCCTGCCCCCCTCCTTTGTTCAACTAGGCTATACCGCAGGGTTTCGCCCCTCACCGACTCCTTAAAAGCGTCCCAAATCATTTCTGGGGGAGCGCTATCCCTATTATTATTGAAGAATCCCTCAATCCAGCCCTTCATCTACTCGACGTATTCTTGGTCAAATAAAAGTGCCTTCTTAAACGTCCATCTCCTATATTCCTTTCCCTACCAGAACACTTGGAGTCAAGATTGGTGTTGACAGCCAGAGCCAAGGCAGCTATGAGTGAGAGTGGGGATGCTTTCATTAAAGTAAGGTTTGGGTTTTTTCTTACAGCAGAATACAGTATTGTCTTCCCCAAGTCATCACCCCTTGCATCATATCTTAGATTGACATGTGAGAAGAAGGAAGAGCCTGCTTGAGGAGGAGGAGTTAGTGAAAAAGTAAGGTAT
The DNA here is from genome assembly GCA_963921515.1 of Calotriton arnoldi. Taxonomy (NCBI): domain Eukaryota; kingdom Metazoa; phylum Chordata; class Amphibia; order Caudata; family Salamandridae; genus Calotriton; species Calotriton arnoldi. Next base: position 1,041,710 of record CAWUFW010005801.1, on the reverse strand, counting down.
GAATATGACTGTACCCAAGAAACTCGAAGGCCATTTTCATTACTATGGACAACCCAAGACACTTTTTCCCAGGATGGACAGGATATCATCTGTGACTCACAGGTGGCAGAAAGAGCACTTACACTATAGAACGTAAAAATAAAGTAGCTCAGCCCAAATGCTCATTCACTGCAACAGAAATTTTCACTATGATAAGAGCAAAGTTGTTACTATTAGATATGCCATTTATGAACCCTCATGATCATAGCAAGGGGGAGGACCCCAGTCATCTGTGGAAGGTATATGAATATACAAATGATTATCTGGATTTGATTAGTATAGCACACTAGAAAGGAGTACACACAAGTCAAACATAATAAAGCACACACTCAAACTAATGTTATTACCAAAAGAAATATTTCTGAAAAAGGGATTAAAATAGAGCACCCAGAACTAACAGAATGGAATCTGCAGTACCCCCTGATTGTGTTTTTCCTGAGCTGTAGAAAGGCTCTCCCCACCCAGAGAGGTGAAAGACAGAAATTCTATGACAGCAGCAACATGTCAGTAGACCTTGTAAAGCTAAGCTGAATCAGAATGCCCCTTGCCATATAGGCAAATATGCTTTAGTGAAACAAAAACCTAAATTGCCTAGGGATAAGAATCATATCCTCAACTAGGGCTAGAGACAAAGTTTCATAATGACAAAAATACAAACGTCATCAAGACAAAAACCAACAGGTACTTTGAAAAACGAAATGTTTGCATGGATCCACTTTAAAGGTGGTGTGGACCTAATCAAGCCATGGGGAATTCAGGGTGCACAAAAAGCAAACCCAGAAAGCTTGTGTAACTAGCCCTCTCTAGATTGAGGGTTGTTGGGCAAGCAAGCTCCAACAGTTTCTGGCCCTTAAACAAAAACTAAACAATCAAGGATGAAGATAATTTAAGATCGTTAATAATGGGCACTAGATTAGATCTTCCACAGATTAGGCAGAAAGTGCCACAAAACAGCCCATTCTCACATGTGGCCCTCACAGTGTAGAGTTCAACTTTTCAACTGGCCTACTGAGTGTCATCTTTCTTCCCCTTAAACCTAACTGGCTTGCCATGATCGCTGCATGACCATGCCCCTAGGATCTTATTTCAATTTGGTTATAACCTTATGTCTTCTATACATTTTTCAAACTCCGATAATCTTATTCACCTTTTTTTTAATTTGATTAATTTCTGATCATCTGGAATTGAGGAGAAATCACAAACAAAGAAGTGAGGAGGGGCCTGTAAACGGGAAGATTTAAGCTTGAAAAACGCATCTGGACACATTGCGAGCCTCCCAAGGGCTCCTCCAGATTGTCACTCTGAACAAACTATCAGGAAAATAAGACAGACACTAAGGGCCTCATTACAATGGCGGATCGTAGCGGGATTGACACTGCCTGACAAGTAGTCGTCAGTCCCAACTGCCATATTCTGATAAGACCGCCATGTAGGCAGTCGGAAACTGCCTTTTTCTACTGTGGCTTGTGCTGCGGCCTGGAAAAGGTATGCAGCACAATCCGCTGTAGAAGAAGACATGTTTTTAAACATCCATGCATCGTATGCCAGGCACCATTTGGTGCCTGGCACATGGTGCATGGATGTTTGGGGAGCACTACATGTGCCCCCCTGGCCACTGAGCAGTGGTCCACGGAGACGGGGGCCCTGCTTGGGGCCCTCAAAGTCCCTTTCCGCCTGCCTTTAAATGGCGGTGGGACCGCCATATGAAGGATGAGGGAAAGGGACATTGTAATCCCTACAGCGGTGCATGCGCTGGCACTGCCTCCATTGTAGGATTACAGTTCGATCACTGGTATTGTAATCCGGCGCTCAGAACACTGCCCTGGATGTCGGGTAGACCACCAATGTCATGTTGGTGGCGGTCTGCCCGAAATCGTAATGAGGGCCTAACAGTTGCATATATGCATGTACTAAGACCTCATGCTGTGTGGTGCCAAGTAATGAAGACTGAAACCTCATTGACCTTCATATAGGACTCTCCAAAGCTTTTGCTCCAGAGAAATAGGATACCAAACAAGATTTTTAAATCATGTTTATCAGCTACTATCCCTCATTATTTTCTCTTCACTCATAAGTGAATGGTTTTTTACCTACTGGTATTGTCCCCTGCAAATACAATGATGAAATGAGTAATTAATAATCTGGCTAAGCACCCAAACCGTATCATTTTGGGGGGGGAGAAGATGTCTTTTGTCTTAAATGCATGAATGCCTTATCATCCTCATTTATTCCCATTCCATTTTCCGGTCTGTTCAATAGATCCCTTTTGTACGCAAAACGACTGAATGACCAATTTACTAATATAAATGTAAACAAATAAAACACTGTATTATGCACTTATGTCAGCCAGAGCAAGCGTAGCTTCAGGAAAAATATATGGAAAATAAATAAGAAAAGCAAAGGGATTCTTGAAGGAGAGATTGAGTGATATTATACCTATTCACTGTACTTCATAATTTCATGCTCACTCATCTAGATTAAATAAAGATTTACCCAGTGTTAATTAGTTTGCTATTAGATTGCCTACTATGATTCTCTATATTTCAGTTGCTAAAGATACCACCTACTTTGGAGCTCCTCAAGCAACAGTAATCATCACCTCATCATTAATTTTAGCTGAATTTCACCTGTCTAAATCAGTGAATTGTGGGGATCAGCACATACAGTTATTATTGGTGCATAGTTATGGAAAGCTGAAATTTTAAATAAAAAAATGAATTAAAGCTGCTTTAGAAATTAACTTGAAAACACACTGTAAAATGAAACGTAGTCAAAATATGCAAATGGTATTAGGCAGCCATATTCACTGGTAGGCCGATGTATATTTCTTTTAGTAAATGGAAGCTTTAGAAATTTAAGAACTATGGACAAATGTATTTGATAGCTTGACCTTAATGTGACTTGCTTAGAATCTTCGTCATAACTGCAAAATGTTCCGGTTTTATAACTTTAATATCTTCCTTAAGCTACATGTTCTTGTTTGCACCAAGCTTGAACTTCCTATCTATCTAGTGTTCATATAATGCTGAATAGAGAATTGCATATTTTAACAATAACTCTCACTTGCATGAAATACGAAAAGCATTGCCTAACTAGAAATCTTCAAGTAAATGTTTCTGCCTTTAGTATAGTTCATAGTCATGCAGTAAAAAATTGAATAGATGATAGAATAGACTCTGCATTAAGCTTCCCTGGGAACCAAGGTTAACGCTTCCAGAAACACAAATGTTTAGTGATGTCTGATACATATTTTAAAGTAGACTGTTGACTTCCTGTGTTTTTCATGGGAAAGGCAAACCAAAGCCTACTCACCATTGAAAGATGTCTCCCCATTGGACCGAAGTGATCAAACCTGCAACAATGTTGTTTACATGTGTTCTTCTCTTTTATATTAGTGTGTGTTTCTAGTTAGAAAGATGCCACTTTTTGAAGGAGGTGCTCCCAGACTGTCTCTCTTGCAGACTTTCAAGCATCCTTTTTCTATCCCCGACGGTTGTAGCTACTGCTGCATCTGTTGCCCCATATTTCCCTGTTGAGGCTTTATTTGTACAGATTGCTACTGCAACTATATGCTAATGCTCTTTGGATATTGATACTCGGCTGAGTTTCAGGAACTACTCTTCATGGGGAGTTCACTACTTAATTTGATTTTTTACTTTATGCTCCTTTGATCTCACTTCTTTCCCTAAACTCTTTATGGGTTCTAATAGCTTTTAATACTGGACCTTTGTTTAGAATAGTGATTAATTCCTTCATGGAACACGCTTGTCAGTTTTGCATTATTAATGAAATTAACCACAATTTCTGTGATACATTTCTGTAAATGGATTTTATCTGACTTACTAATCGAATAAAAAAAATTTGTTTAACAATCTCTTTATGAGAATAATGGTTTTTCGAACCTAACCTAAAAACTTTCATTATTGACTGAACTGAAGAACTGATTAATTTTGATGTCGATTAATATGATTTGATTTAACTTCTATTCTAAAACGTTGGCAAAGATCTGTCGCCTATAAGAGGAATTTGGCACAGAGTTGGAGCCCATTCTTGTAAGTCACAGGTTGAACTGGCACTGGAAATACAATTTTGGACTCTTTCCACGTTATCTGCTTTTTTGGCAGCAGAGTACGGTTCACACCTTGAATGGAGCTATAAAATAATTTCCCAAGTTAGAATAAATTACCTGAACCCAGATATCAAATGCCCAGAACCTGAAGATCTGACAAGGTGGTATTCGAAGTCGGTTGCTGTTTTGGAGGTGTGAGTATTAATAGGATCATTCGTATTGTGTTGAATTGTGATTTGGAGTTGAATGAATAGATGGATGGAGCTGTTATTTACTTTTATGTAAAGAGGTTGAAGAGTTTCAGACTTGCCATAGTCTAAAGATCTCAGGATAGATTGATGCCTGGATTATAAGAGCCATTATCGTATGGTATTTCTTGTTTGCAGGTCTGAGGTGTAGAGTGTGAGATACCATCACCTATACCATTTAGATAGCGATACTAAAACTTTGTTGTGATTGTTTATCATTGATTAATATTAGCAGAACCTAATTGCGCAAAAGGGTGATGCAGCATTGATTAGAATGATTTCACATTGGTCAAGATTTCGCTTGCGATTGTGGCTTTTTTGGATGATTGTAATACTGTTATTTCCTTTAGTAGAGCAAACAAGAATTGATATACATTTGTCGCGTCATATAAACGTTTTTGCTGAAGTTTGAGCAAACATGAAGAAATTGTAAAAAGGGTACACAGCTGCAAAGAATTAAGTCATAAGTCATAGGTGCGCTCGGATTGGTTGGTGACTTCAAGGTGATGTGCTGGGATTGGTCAGTGGTTGAGTGAATACAGCATTGAGATTTGTTGACAAATAGGTTTATAGAGAATGGACAAATCCGGAACAGAATCAAAATATTGAAATTAAGTTGTTTTTGCCTTTCAATTTATTACGATCAAGAAATGTTTTTAAGAAATTAAGAATTTGGTGAAGTGAGATGTTACAATTCCAGTACTAATCCCGGCCCCCTGATATACATCTGTAAAACAATTGTTGTCCACAGATTTTCATTTTTGATTTGTGCTTTTGGATCATTAAAGAAGTAATTTAGCTTGCGTAGACATTGCTGATCCAGGCCGATTTTTAAAAATGGCAGATATGTTGTTGTGATGAAGCAATATTTCAGGAACAACGAGACCTATATACTTCATTTAGGTGTTAAAACATATGTTGTGGGGGTCAAGTACTCTTATGGAGACAGAAAATAACTCCTCAGAGCAACCCTTCCACCATTTTCCAAAATGCCAGCTATAATAGAGGAAGAAGAGACATGTATAGAAATGAAACACATAATAATGGTTTTTAAGCCTATTATGTATACATCAAACAATGTTTTTGATCTGAATATGAGAGAAAAAAAGTTTATCACTCCTGTTTAAGATACATTTTCATAGTTCACTTTATTTATTTGTTGCTACAATCGCTCGTGGTACATTTGCAGAATATTGAACATTTGAGAACAGCATATCGACAGGGACATCATTTTGTACCACAGGTTTTGCAAGTACATGTATGTGTAAGTTCAGTGGGTAGAGGCTTTAGAAATTTCATAGGTTTTTATCACTCCATCAATATATTCCCAAACAAATTCACACGGATTTTCTCTACATATGCATGATTCAAAACATATACACATCTTCTGAGCAAGTAGAATCCTCTTTTAATGTGTCCACACACAGTATATGATGTCGGTGGAAGGTCACTTAGTGGGACTGATCTCTTGAACTCACTGTACCGAAGATCGTCAAATGTGTGACAGTAAGAACTCATTTTTCACACACGCACAAGGTATTTTTCTATGTCTTTAAAGTCACATTCTTCTGCTGTTTCAGCAAATCATTTTAGAAACTTCACAGGTGTAGCAGTTAAAGCTCCGAGCTTTGTTCCAATTTTGATCATAGTGCCATCACCAGTAAGAATATGTGCCTGATAAGAACACTGGCCATCTCTGGGTCAGGTTTCCTGTACGGAATATGAAGTGGTATTAAGTGTCTTTTCTCGCCTCTTCCATAGCGTATCCATAACTCTGACAATCCTTGACTTATGTACATTGCAACAAAACTGAGTAGAAGAATAATAATATCTGTGTCATTTGACAGTACAATGACTCGATTTGAACCATTTCGAACAGCCCACTCAACATGTGTCGCAACACAAAGGTCAGCTTCCTGCAATTTGCTGTTAAGTTCTTGAACAATATGGCCGCCCCTTTTGAATATATCTCTGCAGGGACCAACTGCTGATTGACAACCATTCCATTTGCAATAATTGGCAACTTAGTGTTGACTGAAGCATCAGCAATGTTTTGGCCAGTTAATATCTCTAAGTTCATCTTGTTCGATGTTGATGACCAGAATTTATCAAGTTGCACAGGTATAGGTGTCAAATTTTTGATGCAGGCAAGGTCAATTGTTCCCCTTGTAGACATTCGTCAGATTCTCTCATATTCTTTGACAGATAGTTCAAGATAACTGTCAAAGACAATGTGCAGTTCTTGCAAGGTGCACACTGCCTTTGATATCTGTAGAACAGTCTGAACGACCTCTCAGAAGTCTTGCATGGATGAAATCTTGACCATTCGCAATTGTGACATACAGTCCATAACCCCATCTTTTATCCAGGACACAAGAGACGTTCTGAATCTCATTGAAACACAAAATACTGAGAGACTTCAAATGGATTGCATCGTCACCCTCGATGTAGAGGCATTGTACACAAATATCCCTCAGCAGGCCACACTGGATGTTATAGAAGAAATCTTAAGATCAAGGGATTGGACGTCTCCAACTCCAGTCAGTTTCATAATGGAATGTGCAAATACAGCCCTCACAGAAAATTTCTTCCAATTTGAAGACCGCCTCTTCCACCGGATACAAGGGACTTCAATGGGCAGCACCTTCGCCCCTAGCCTGGCTTGCCTGTATATGTCGAACTTTGAGGAAAAACATATCCTATCTATCACCAATCCCTATACTGAGAACATCACCACATGGCGTTGATATATCGACGACATTTTAATCTTCTGGAAGGGTGAAAAAGAGAGGGTCCCTCAATTTGGCAATTGGGTCAACAACTTAAACCCGTACCTGAAATTCAGCGCTAATATCTCAGAAAAAGAACATCCATTCCTTGACCTAATGATTAGTCTGTCACAGGGCAAACTACATACCAAGACATTTAAGAAGCCGACTGATAGTCACAGTCTCCTACTTTACAGTAGTTACCATCCGAAAGCTCTACAGGATAATCTACCCTATGGGCAATTCTTGCGCATCCGACTGAACTGTAGTAGTCTAAATGACTACGTAACCCAATCCAACGATCTAGCAGAACACCTGGCCAGATGATAGTACCCCACAGGAACATAAGAATAGCACAAAAAAGAGCACGCAATAACAACAGAGAATGGCTCTGAGAACAACAAGTAAAACCAGAAACTAATGTATTGACTTGTGCCACAACATATACCCCAGAATCAAATTTGATCAAAAAGGTGGTTAACAAACACTGAAAAATCCTACAAATGGGTGATCTTACATTTAGTCCCCCTAGGTATGCCTTCAAAAGGACAGCCAATCTTAAAGATATGTTGGTAAACACCAGACCTAAAAGATAGGGGCCACCCAAACAAAAACAACTTTGGGACCTGCTTCCAGTAGTAGGTCACTACCCCTGTGGCCAATGCACCATTTGCCCTTGGATTAGTGCAACAAAAGTGTAGAAATGACTGAAACACTAACATGCACACAGTTAAGACACACAAACTGTAATACACGTAACTGTGTTTATCTCTTTACATGCCCTTGGCAAATGAAGTATGTAGGCATGACTACTCGAGCAGTCAAGTTAAGGATAACAGAGCACCGCAGCAACATCAGGTGCAAAAAAAGAACATGAAAATGTGTGCATACTACACAGCAATAGGCCACACACCAAATGACCTGCGTTGGACTATCCTAGAATCTCACCCACAAATACAAAACAAAGCTATTTTTTGAAAAGAGCAAAACTGGATTTTCAGGCTGTCAACCCACACTACAGGGTTAAATGATGAAATCCCATGGGTTGACCTGAATAGTTGACAACACATTACAATGCTGAAAGATCAACAATCAAGTAGGTACTTCTGACAGGGTTTCTCTGAACTTGTTATGACCTCTTAGCTGGGAGACCACAACACATATATGAAGACCATAAGAACATTTAATAAAGGAGATTCCTTATTGAACATACACTACATTCCTTTCGTTCACCCTGAACAGCACAACATGTTCCTTTACTGGACACTGGGATTATGACTTTATATCCCTTGTGCAGTAAAATCAATAAATAAGAGTTTTTTTCCATCAGACTTAGGCGCATATATATAAAAATAAAAAAATAACTCTCCTAGAGTGCCAAATACTTCACACCTATGATGACTATCTCAGAGCAACCAAAGGATTTCTCCCATCTGAGTCCCTCTTTCTTCTTTATGGTTGCACCAGGTCTCCCGACCCGTCCAAGATGGCCGCCACAACTCTCATTCTAATTTTCCTGCAACCAATCCCAAACAGGAAGTGCGTACATTAACCAAGCCTCCAGCCCTTCTCAGTACGGGAGACAGAGCCAGGGTAGGTAAAGGGCTTCTCACCACGCCACCACGAGTGAGTACAATACGCGAAGACCATACAAGGGACTTGCCGGTAAGCCACTGCTATCCTCTTAAATTACTTCTGTTCTGCTGCTCCGCATGCAGGTCGTGAGTGAGCGACTTGCTCTGAAAGCATTCTCGTCAGCTTGAGACCCACGACCTTTTGGGTGAGTGCTCTATTCGGGAAAAAAATTAAAAATGGGAAGCAAACATTGTCTTAAAAAAACGGTTTATTTCCTGCAGCTATACAATGATAGCAGTTTTTAACTATAACTAGCATAAGACACTATGCGCTGGCAAAGGAAATGCTTTTTTACAAAAAACTAGCGGTAAGGCCTTTTGACGGCCGGACACAGATACTGCCTAAACATTGTATGCCATACCTACACACAAAAGCCTTGACCGCTATAGCACCAACAATTTGACCGACATGGGGTTCCCAAATTTGATTAACTTTGCTATGGGGCACCAATCGATAGCACTCGTTTAAGTAACGTTTATAACATGCAAGTCTGTTTCAAAAAAACTATATCTATGTGTCCTAAGTTTTGATACTGTCACCTTTACTTTATTGTATTTGCCCCCTTTTTACAGGTTGCACAAAAAATTACAAGCAGAAAAAGCCTTGTAAACCACAGCACGGCAGGTTACTCTATCAACCTGTACACTTGGAAGGACTAGCCGTGCAGTAGTGTAAGATAATTAGAAAAATAATCCTTCTCTGTCCTGATGAATTGCCAAGAGACCCCTTAGGGGCTGGATGAGGCAAGAAACATGTTGACCAAATTTTTATAGCACGTAAGCTCTATAGGACCATTATATCCCATAGGAGCCACACTGTTTTTATTTAGGTTAGAGAGCCGCATCAATAAAGTTTAATAAAACAGAGCATCTCAGAACCTATTTTAAATCACTTCTATCACTTCACTACACTACTTACCACAGCCCACATACCCTCACTCACTTAACAGCTTTGTCAAAAAAAGAACTCCACCAATGAGCCCCTTCGTGGGTGCCCGTTGCCGGCCAGACGAGGAGCACGCCCAAATGATGAAGCATGACACCTCTCGGGGTGTGTGAGGGCACTTCCTCCAATAGGAGGATATTCTACTGACCTGATTACCCTTCCCTTCCTCAGGAACGGCACATCGCTATATTTAACTATCTCAATAACGGAGTACGTGTGCTGGACCTAGTAAAAAAACTCCTGGTTCCTTTCATTTTGATATACAGTCCACAACAACAACAGTTTTCAATGAGGACAACTTTTCGAATTGAAATTCTTCAGGTGAAAGTTTTTTTCGAGCTCTTGTACGAGTTTGTACTTTACTGGTTTGGTTGCATCATCTCCATCAAATAATACATTTGTTGTTAGAAGCTCATGCGACAAAATGTCCTTGATAAATTCACCCCTTTCTTCTGCTACATCCATCTCTCTATGTGCTTGCGAAAGTTGTTTTTTTGTAACCTGTTTTGTAGTGGCTGATTGGATGAAACTCTTACTATGGCAATTAAAGTGTGGAAGTTTAGCTTTAGTGGTTATGTCAAAAAGCTTTTTCTCTTTCAATACAAATCTCTCCTGCTTCAGTTCTGCTTATAGTTTTGATCCATGTTCCAGGACCTCTAGAAGACGTGTCTTTATTTCGTTATCCACATATTATTTGGTAACGAAGTTGTATAGTCGCACAAGCTCAGTCATTATTAGGGGTTTCCTTGCTGCTGAGAGAAATGAAGAAGTCTATCAACATATTTATTAAAACGTTCCCCTCTCTTTCCCACAGGTTCGTGGTGAGGAACAGTTTCACGATGATCCATTAATTTAGAATTTGTCATCTTTCTGAAAATATTGCAAATAGAAAGGACTTCATGGAAAACTAGCTGCCATTGAGCAACATCTTCACTTTTGTGTGTCTGACCAACAATTCCCTTGGAGCTTTCTGTTATCTCTGGATCGTCTGTTCCAGTTTCATATCTGGAGCAACAGCATTGAACCTTCCCTCTCTGTCTTTCACCACAAAATGTATTTGGATGAATCTTCTGTAGAGGTATGGTTTTTCCACCTCTAGCTTCTTCACTCTTTCCAAATACCAGGAACCATAGTTCAGGTAGTTCATGCAATCTAATTCGCGAAACACACTAATCAGTGACTCCACAGTCTGCACGTGCAGCATCCAATCAACTTCCCGATCAGCATGTACCAAGTTTTTCACTGGAGCTATCATGTGTAAAACATTTCCCCAGTACTTGCAAAGTTCTGATTTTTCTTCAAATTCTTTGACAAACTCTACGAACTTGGTTTTCTGATTTTGAACTGAATGTATTGAACATTGCCTGGCTTTGCATTATATCTTTTGAATGAAATGCAAAACCTAATTTGTCATTCTATTCCTCAGATCTGATGAGCATACCTTATAACGAACAAACATAATGAGTTCCGCTAAATACTGACTGGACCATTTTGCTTCCAAAGATTTGAGCCTCAATAAAAGCATTGTCTAGGCCACTTCCACTGAGATAACTTCCTGCACAATGCAACGCACCTTTTGCCATGTGGAAAACGTCCATCATTGGATAAAGATCATGAAATTCTACTGGACTGTTCATAAAATGTCAGCTACAATACAGAAAATATTTTCATTGCAGGAAATTGGCAGTATAGGCTAGTCTTCAAGTTGAGCACGCACATTTTGGAAATTTTCAGAGATGTGTATACTGTTGCGTTGTTTGTGACTGGAGATGGTATTACTGGTAAAAACCCAACCTTCTTCAGTGGGACGGTATTCTGGGAGATCAGAGCAAAAATTCCAGCACACGGACAAACTGGCTATTCTTCATCCTGCAGTCTGCACCGAATAAGTGATATGATAAATTCAGTTAAATCAGCTTTGCAGACCACAGCATCAGGTAGGAGAAGATCCATGTCCTCAGCAACTTTGAAACATTCTGGTAGACTGAGACGTGTTGGCGGCTGGTAGTGATTTTGCACACGTTGGCAAGGCAGTTGGGTTGAAACTGTTTGTTTATTCATACAGCTGAAACAGCTTGTTTTCCAGCAGCTACTTCATTGGTACCATCTTGAAAAAGCACCATGGCACTGTCATGTGTGCTGGTTGTTCCAGACAAAGAAGAACTATCTTTCAAATCAAAATTATAAAGAGCAGCAATTGTAAATCCTTTCCTGGTAAAGTGACTTGGAAGTGGTGTGCCGTTGGATTCACAAGATTTTACAGCATGATCTGCTAACAAGTTCCTGCTCCGTACTATTTCATTATAACTTGTTGATACACCACTCCTTTTCATTGAAGGGATTAGCTCTCTATTTTTGCACTTGTCATAGATTGCATAGGTAGTCATCATGTGTAGCAGAGTTTTCTTTTTGCCATGATGTAAATCATAAAACATGATTTGGAAAAGACAGTACGTTTGCACAATGTAAGCCTGTAGGTTTACAGGATTGTCTTCCACTTCTTCGCGTATATCTTCAAAGCCATCATCAATGTTGTTGACTTCTGTTCCAAACTCATGAACTTTAGTTTGCAACAGTTTTGCTTTGCTGATATTAAACAATGTTGTAAAAAATGTTAAGACAACATTAGGTATTCTTGTTGACTACCATGATTTGCGGAGCTCTAGGGCATCACAAAATTTGTCATTAAGTCCAAAACCTAAATCTTTCAGGACATTTCTTAAAATGGTTCCTGCTGACTTTACTGCATCCTGTGATCTTATTTTGGCAGCAAGAACTTCAGGAGTCAAATCAGCTGAGAATACCATAAGTGGCTCATTCTTTTTGTTAGAGTGACAAAAACGAATTCTGTCGTACATTCTCACCAGAAAAATAAAGTTTCATCAATGTTGACCATTATTTCTCCGAGTGTGAACTCGTAGCCAGCACTCAAGAGTGACTTTAAAACTTCATTTGCATTTTCAAAGAGTGAAAACTTAACTGAAGGGTGGCAGTTACGTTGCAGCTGGGAGCTCATTGTACATTCATATTTTTGAATTATGTGCACATGCAGTTTGAGTGGGGATACAAATCCACTACAAATAAATTCACCTCGCTGTTTAGATCGGTTACTCGGCTGAAAACTTCATCTTGGAAGAAACTAGCTGCAGATAAAAACATGTTTGCCCTTTGAGACTCACATACTCTGTACTTTGTTCTTTCGTCATTCCCTTTGGCTATTTTTCTGGCTAAACCACAGATAACACTGTGAAGATCCTCTGCTTTCTGATCAGTTGATGAAGGTGAATGGGGGGTAGCCATCGATCTTCTAAGTGGATGGACATTGGGTTTGGTTGTCGTCGCTTTCTCAGAAGACTGATTCTTGTTGTGATTCAGTGGTTTCTGTTATTTTTTGACATTTTTTTCCAGGCATTTTTTCATTGTATATGAATTGTAGCACTTGTTGTTACAATGATAAAATATTTGATCCTCATCACCAATCAGTTTCAATCTTTTGTGAACTTTGTCTTGCCGTATTTCTGCAGCATCTCAAACTCTCTTCAGTCCAGACGCAGTTGATATTAGCTTTTCTTTCGGATTAGTTTTGCATACGACACATTTTAATTTGATGAAGGAGTCCTCAGATTTTGTAGTTAGCAACACTGTCAGGAGATAAAGATCCTCTGCTATCACCTGCTTCACTCATGTTTACAAATTTGAATCAACGTAAAACCTCAAACAAAAACAATATTAAAATAAATTACCAATATCATAGCTAAAATGCATCATTGAAGAGCCTCCATTTAGAAAAAAGGAGGAAGGGTTGCTCTGAGGAGTTATCTTCTGTCTCTATATACTACTTGACCCCCAAAACCTATGTTTTGACACCAAAATGAAGACTATAGGTCTCATGTTTCCTGAAATATTACATCATCACTGCAACACATCTGCCATTTTTAAAAATGTCGTCCAGAAAAATTCGGCCTGGATTAATAAGGTCTACCCAAGCTAAATTCCTTCTCTAATGATACAAAAACACAAATCAAAAATGTAAATCTCTAGACAACATTTTTTTTAAGGATGTATATCAAGGGGCCAGGACTATACAGAAAGATGAAAAGGCATCTCATGAGGGTACACCTGCATACATTATGACAACAGATTATGGATTGCATACATGTTTTTGGCTTCATCATATGGTGCAAGATCACGATAAAAGAGGATCCATCGAGTTTCCAAAATATGGAACTTTTAATACTACAATTATTGAAAACTTAAAAGGTAAATTGTATAAAAAGAGACCAGCCTAGACCTCCTCATTATGAAGCTTTGAATTCATGGAAGAGGGTTGTATGAGAAAAAGAGAAGGGAAATCTGTGATTGATGGAACTAGATTATATCCAGTATTTACAACAGAAACACCAGGAAAGGGAAATAAGACAAAAGCAACAGAGAAGGGTGAAGAGAAGAAAAGAGAATGATGATGAAACAGAGAGCAATTCAGGGGATAATATTTTAGAAGAGATGCTAGCTGCAAGACCTCCACCTTTTGCAACATCCACTGATCAAGGTGAATCAAATACTAGTACAAATAGTACAGTGACTACTGCCCCTATAGAACCCAGTGTAGTACAGACTGAAAGACTTCTGCAGATACTTCAAATTGTTCCACCAGGTGTAGCTCGACCAAAAGTTACAGTTCCTACTGTGACAAGTAAACCTGTTGTTTATAGTACAGCACAATCACCACCAATAAATGCACAGAACACCACAGACAGTACAGGCACTCATAGATGGGGAACACTTGTTTTTACCATATCTTTGATCGCAGGAGAAGTAAATTCGACTGAGGATGGAATTTTTGTACCTAAGTTTGAAGAAGCGCAGGGATTAAAAAGACAGAAAACACAGATTCACAAGTTAATTTGAATCCTGAAAAAGAAAGACTATTAGACATTACCAAACTAAAAGTGGAATAGGAGGGAAGAATAAGAGGTTGCTTGGAATTACAACTTTTGGAACAATATCAAAAGAAAGAATTAATTTACCTGTGTAAGGAAATTACCAGACAAGCATCTGTGATACATGATAAGTTGACAGAATTAATTCAGAAATATGAAATTGATCTTTCCAAACATTTCCATCTGCAGAAAAGTTATAATGTTAATTTAGATGATGTAGCAAATGAAAATATGCTTGCTATAGGAATGCGTTTACATATTATGGAACTGGTAAAGTGCATTTGCAAATGGGGTTAAACTAAAAAATTAGTAATTAAGGGCCTCATTATGATGTCGGGCGGTTGGACTGCCGGCTGCTATTGCGGCGGTCGGGAAACCGCCCGATGAGAAAGTAGCGGTCTGACCGCCGGATTTCGATTTGACTGACAGGCTGGCGGTCAGAAAGTCATTGGTAGCACGGTGGAGGCATGCTGTGGCCGTGGAAAAGGCCCAAAGCACATGCCACCACTGTGCAGCACCTCCTGCATGTCCGTGCACCGTGTGACATGCACTATATTGTGCATGGCACATGGTACACAAAGGTAAGTGGGGGCACTATATGTCCCCGCAGGGACACTTCATTGGGCTACGATGCCCGGAGGCCCTTTTTGGGCCCGCCCTCCAGTCACTTTCCGACAACCTTTTCATGGCGGGGTTCCTCCCATGAAAAGGCTGTCAGAAAGGGATATTGTAATCCCAATGGCAGTGCCTATCATGGTACTGCCGCCATTCAGGGATGCTCCTCCGATCGCCGCTCCGTCAGGATCTATGATCCTGGCAGAGGCAGCAGTGTTGCATCCAACAGCTGTGGGTCCGACTGCCAGTATCATAATACAGTGGTCAAACTGGAGGGCAGCGGGCAGTCGGACCGCCACCGATGGGCTGTCTGCGGTCCGACTGCCGACATCATATTGAGGCCCTATGTGGGCAAAGAAGCATGAAAAGAAAAAGAGGGAAGCTGAAGCGACAGGAACAAAAGATGAGAAAAATGAGTTAGAAACCACAGCATACACACTAAGAGAAATAGCAGAAGGGATGTATGTACATGTACCTTGGAGCAGAAGTGATCTTACAGCATTTATGAATAACTTCCCAAAATTGAGAGACAAACCTGTGCAGTGGTACTCACAAGTAGAGCGGTTTATAAAGATTTCAAAGGTGTTGTGGGCTGAATTGAATTTGTTCTTTGATATTGTAGTGCCTAATGATGTGTGGGCTGAGTGTAACACTGCTGCATAATGGCCACATGAGGAACCAGTGAGAAATGCTAGAACTAATGCACCATCTCCTGTAGTTATGGAGAAGTATGAAGCAGTGATTACTTTCCTGAAGGGCCAAGTGCCATGAAAAGATTTGGGTTGGGTTTAAATTAACCAAACGACCCAGGAACCAAAAGAATCAGTTCATGAGTTTTGTGAAAGACTGTTACAGGTGTTCCAACAGCATAGAATATCCTGAGAAAAAGGATATGGGAATGTTTGTGTCTCAGTTTGTCTTAGAGCGGAGACCAGAGATCAGTTTGCACATAACTCAAAGTGTGATCTGCTGGCAGAGAAAATCATTTGATGAAGTTCAGAGATATGCAAAATACTGTAGTGATGAATTGGAGATGAAGCAGAAAAAAAGAGAAATTAATTTTGGTACAGACAAGGTTGGCTCAGAGTGGTTTTTAGAATCCTTTTTTTTACAGGGAATCAAGACGATATGCAAGGTGTTGCTGTTCCACAAGTTGGTTTCCAGGGTAACCAAGGAGGGTTTAATGTGCCTCAGAGTAGATGTACCGGTGTTCCTGTTAATAAAGGTTCAGGAGCAGATTTTGCTGCAATGATAAAGGTTACTCCTTGTCACATCTGTCACAGAATCGGACATTGGAAGAGGGAGTGTAGATATAATCCGGAAAATGTTAATGAAAATGTTCTAATGCAAAAAGGAGTGCAGATGCAGAACATGCCCACACAGCAGATGCAGGTGCCTATGCAAGGACAAATCCCAATGATGCCAGTCCCACCAGCTCAAATGATCCAAAAAAACATGGGAAATCCCAGATTCAATTTAAATCAGAAGCCGAAAAATATTAACCCGTTTCAGAATTCAATGGAACCATTACCTAACCCAAATCAAAACGCATTACAGCAGTATCCCTTTTTGAAAATGATGGTTCAGGTTCTGATGTTTCTTAATGAAGGTGCCTGGGGGGCGGGGAGGCAGATTTCATATGTGGCGCAGTCTTAGAGGTAGACCAGAGTGGACCATATGTAGATGCTGAAGTGTTTGGCCACCCTGTATCATTTCTTATTGATGCAGGAGCTACCTGATTTACTGTTATAACACTGGAAGTCCTATACCTACCCCTCTCGGACAAATTGTCGGAGTAACAAATAAACAGATTACAAATATAATTTCAGAAAAGGTCCCAGTCAAAATAGGTTCATTTGAAGAAAAACAACAGTTTGTTGTTTGCGATTGGAGTACTGTAAATTTGTTAAGGAGAGATTTGTTGAGCAAGTTAAATTGCACCATTTACTGCACACTGGACGATGTAGCTTTGGCTATCTTTTCTATTAGAAGAGGCGCCTGCATTGAAGGTGGTACTTGTAACATGATAAAGGGCATTCAGGATATCTGCCAGGGCAGCAAATGTGGCTAAGGATTTTTCAGGGATGATCGTACAGGAATCTTGGGCTGTATACAGTTAACGTTCCTAACCCAGTGGATTGTTGATTTAGGAATCTAAGCACTTTGGCAGCCTTCATCAAGCACAGAAACATGGATGAGAGCATGAATTGACAGTGAGAGAAGCAGATAACCAGTGAAGTCTGTAATGCACTTGGGTCTGTGACTAGGATCTGTGCCACCTTAATGGTTGGGTTGACGAATTGTAAACACTCCAGATTGCTCATGTCATCAATAGAACTTTGAGTGTATGAATTTTTGAGATACTGGGACAAATAAAAATGGTGTCTATGATTTCAAAATGTTTCAATCATTTCGCTCTTCAAAATTTCACTAAGCAAAATTATCCTCTTGAATCAACTACACTTCCAATAAGATTTGGCATACAAGTGTTCATTCTTTCACCTGTTTCATATGGCATCCCTTACGACAATACTCCATAACAAATCTATCTACTTATACCAATATTACAATGTCACTCAGCTGTGCCTTCTAGTCTGGGATCCCACAAGGATAAGAAATCTAAAAATCTTTCTAGAGAAGCTAACTAAATGGATGTCATTGCTTTCTCTGAAATTGAAACTGACCACTACACAATTCCTAGCCCTCTCCCCCCACAACTCTCCGTCCCCAAAACACAAATGGTTTGATACTGTACATCCCCTAAGTATCCACTCCTCCATGTAAAGTTTCTCAGGTTCATCATCATTTAATATTTAATATTGTCCGCACCGCTGCTTGGTTGGTTAGAAAAGCCAAAAAACCTGATCCACAACACATTCACTGGCTTCCTTTCTGAAGTGAAGATTAATTTAAAGATCACATGCATAGCCCAAAAAGCAGTTCACAATTCCCCTCATTCCTACTTGAAGAACAGACTTCAAACCACAGGTGAACAAAATACCAGAAACAGAAATTCTCATAATCTCCAAAGCCAAAAAAGAAAACAATCAAAAGAAGCATTTTCAGGTCTTGCTCCTAGACTATATAACTCTATCCCCAACCACATTTGACTTAACTTAATCTCCTTGCTTTACCAAAAGACTTAGAAAGGCACCCATTTAGACTCTACCTCCCTGATTAATTCCTTCACTATGTTCTCTCCTATTGTTAATGATATTTTGTTGTAATGTTATTTTACTATAAATTACATGCAAAGTGCTCCGCTGCCCTTCTGATTAGATCCGAGCTACAGAAATACTATAAATATATTTATATTATTGCCACCCAAAGTGCATAAGTTGTACAAACATTGGGCTTCCTATAAGAAATCAGAAGAAAATGATTGAATCACTGAGATAAGAGGGGATATGTGGTTGAAAATGTGAATATATATGCAGGCCTTGTATTTCAAAAATAGGTTCTCAAACGAGTTGCAATGTGAACCCTTTATTTCAGACTTCTCGAACCTGTCGATCATGAGCAACCAGTAGCTCAAAGGCAGTGTTGGAGTAGCTTGCTGCCTGGAATTTGGAATCATTCAACTTTGTGCCAATCTGCTAATGCTGCACTTAAAAACATAGTGAGCCAAGTTCTGGGAGGTTTACTCTCATACTCTCATGTTAAATAAACAAATGTCCTGCTGCTTCCTCTTAATAAGCCTGAAAGAAAATGCCTCAGCACAAATTGTTTGTAATTCTCTCTTGACAACTATCCTGAAAACATATTGCTTCAATCACTTAAGCGAGTCATTGATAACATCACTACATTTAAATTCCTTTTTTCTATTTCTTTTCCATTTCTCTTTCTTTCCCTTTGTTCTACCCTTTCCTTTCCATCCTTTTCTCTTTTTTTGCCTTTCTTTGTCTCACTCTTTCCCTTTCTATCTTTTTCTATTGCTTTTCCTTTCATTTTCTCTTTATTTTTCTCTCTTGTTTTTTCATTCACTTTCTTTTCCGTGATCCTTCCTTCGTTCCCTCCACTTCTGTCTTTCGTTTAATTTTCTCTCACTTTCCTTCTCTTTCTCTCCTCTTTTTCCTTTTTTTTCTCTCATTGTTCCTTTCTTGCTTTCTCTTTCTCTTTAGCTTTCCTTTTTTCCTTCTGTCACTTTTTCTTTCCTATCCTTGTCTTCTTTCTGTACTTTCCATCTTGCCTTCTTTTACTCTCCCCTTACTTCCTTGCCTTGTCTTTGTCTCAACTCCTCTCCTTCTCCTCTTTGATCCCTCTTTCCTTTTCTCTTCTGCTTCATTCCTTCTTTTTTTCATTTTTGTCTCTCATTTATTTCCCACTTCCTTCATCTCCGTCTCTCCATTATTCTTCCTTTCCCTTCCTTCTCTTCTGTTCTTTTCCTTTATTACTTCTCTTCTTTCATTGTTTTTTCCCATTTTTCTGTTCTCTTCTTCATTCCCGATTTTCATCTTCCTCTCCTCACCCTTGCTTTCTCTCCTACCTTCCACTCTTTTCTTGTTTGCTTCTACTCCTTCCCTTACATACATCTTACATAGTCCATATATTAGGCAGTAGCTCAGTGGGGGGAGGGGGTCATTTATCAGAAGTAGCTTGCATAACTGAAAGGGTGGGAAATCCTGCTTTATTTCACTGCATTTGATGATGGATTCTGGCTCCAACTCTATAATGATGGTGTTGGACCAAATGATCACATTCTTATTATCACCTCTTACTGTAAATAGAACAAATATCCTGCTTCTCAATAAATCAATACATGTAAAGGCTACTTTATTATAATTGCGGGGCTCAAAAATAGAATACATTGCAAATACTAGAGATTACTCACATGCCTCTTGTTAGATATTCGGAGAAAAGAAATTGGAGCCCCATTTTTACACTCTGAATCACTTTGTTCTTCATAGCTCTCAAATTCACTTGAACTCCATCCACATTCCAAAGAGCTGTTGCCACCTTCTTCGCCATTTTCTACATCATCATAAATCATTTCCTCTGGATCTTATAACAGAAGAAGCAAGCAAAATTTCACAAAATATGTTTTTATAACCATCTAATACTGTCCTTACCTTAACTCTTTTGCAGAGTTCTTACATTTGTGTAAGATTTTTTTAATGCACTGTCAAGCCTTTATTTCCAACTAAGCGTCCGTATGCACTTTAAAAACCCTTTACTCTTTACATACATAGCAGCCATGCTAGAGTTTGATCAGGGGACATGCTGCTTTCGGTAAGACTTAATCAGTTATTAACTCTCTTACTCTAAGAAATAAATAATTAAAGATGATCTGTGT
This sequence comes from Calotriton arnoldi, assembly GCA_963921515.1. Classification (NCBI taxonomy): domain Eukaryota; kingdom Metazoa; phylum Chordata; class Amphibia; order Caudata; family Salamandridae; genus Calotriton; species Calotriton arnoldi. The sequence continues at coordinate 1,021,158 of CAWUFW010005801.1, read as the reverse complement.
ATTTTTAAAGCAGTGCATGTGCAAAAAAACAATAGGAAAGAAGTACAAACAAACATACATAAACATAACACAGCTGCACGTTGGTATAGAAATGAAGAGGGCATTCTTTTTCAGGGGATGGACAGGACGATAATTCTCCTTATTTTGGTTCTAGTATATTGGGACCCTGTTCAATGGTGCCAGTGCACTTCACATATTTACACAAACAAAAAAAATCTAAAGGCAGGTAAAATGTTACACAATGATCAGATTCGACTTTATGTGGTCTAAATAGACCATAAAGTATAAAAGAACATTGATTCATATAAGTTAATACAGACCGCAGAAAACCATACAATAGCAGCATGATATTAAGAAACGTCAAAAAGCCTTTATATAAAATGATCATTCAAAACATAAAAATCCACACAAAGAACAAAGAGAAGTTCATCAGTTATTGCATAATCACCGGGGCCCTCTGCTTCTCTATTGCATAATCACCGGGGCCCTCTGCTTCTCTATTGCATAATCACCGGGGCCCTCTGCTTCATGGCACATTGAATGTAAACAGCAGTTAAGAAGTAGATTTTCAAAGTAATAAGAGACCGTAGATAGTTAAAAGCCGCTTTGCAGAACCGAATTTTTGCCTCTTTTAAAAAGCGTAGCAAATTGCGTTTTCTCAGCAATGAAAAGAATTTACGTAAGAAAAGAAAAAAATTGTGCTTTGAGTTGAGTGCTTGTCACAAGGGCAGCCAGGTAAGCTATGAAAATAGGAACTCTGTCGAGGGAAGCCGACCAGAAAGTGTACAGTGCATAGTCTAAGTCTAACTAGCAAACATCTGTGATGCTGGTTACACACCGATCTTAAATAAGGTTCAATGCTGGTATTCATATAGATCTGCATATATGCCTGGACAGTAGGCATATCAACCACCCCCCGCATTCTCGCTTCCATGCAGCCATCTAAAAAGGTTTTCTTTAGCGAAATGAGGAAGGCAGTGGTCACCCAGTGGCGAAACGAAACTTAAGTCCCCCACCCCTGCAAGGTACAACTAGGGGCCCCCTCCGGACTCAATCAGGAGCTCTGAGGCCAGGGTACTGTGTCGAGAGGGCCCCCTGGAGCTTGTAGGCCCCCCCCCCGCAGGGGCTGCGGGGGCCTAAGTTACACCACTACTGTCACCCTGCTGGTAGAAGTAAACAGATCTTTCCGTCCCAGAGTTAGACAGATACTGCGAATGTACCTTATCAAGGGGATTGTTAAGCATTGGTCAAGTTTCAGACAGTCAGCAATCATGACCCTTTTGAACGAGGTCTTAGACCAGATTCTGAGCCACAGGAGGAGTGGTTGCATTCTGATAAAATCATTTATATACCCAATCTCTGAATGACTTATGAAGGAACTGGTACTTTTAGGGACGGATAATAGCCTTTTAATGAAACTGTTCTCAATTGTTTCCAGATCTTCCTGATCACGAATGCCCCACAGCCCAGCCCCATAGCAGGCGACAGCACAGCATTTGGCTTTCTAAATGTCCATGAGTTCCCTTATTGGTTTCTGGCCTAGTCTACGGGCAAAGCTAAGAACAGCCTCAACGGATTTGGAGAAGGCAGCGGCTCTACTGGACTTCGGAACCCCAGGTTAGATGACTGTTGAAAAAAATTCAGAAATCTGAAAACAAAGGGATAGTGCTAACCTTAGAGCCATTGACTAAAAAGGCGAATCTTTTTCTTTGCACCAAAGAACATAACATGCGTCATGACCTGATTGACCCTTAGATCTGAGCTAGTCATGAACTGGCAGAAATGGTCCAGGAGACTTTGTAGACCGATTGCTGTCCTGGTTATTAGGACAGTATCATCAGCATAAATTAATGTGGGAACGCTGCAATAACCCATGCAGGGGCAGTCAGCCCTAAGCTCCAATAGATGTTCCTCCAAGCCATTTACATACAATGAAAATAGAAACGGAGCCAAGACACAGCCCTGGTGAGTGCCCCTAGTTAGACTAAATGCTTTAGTTGTCTTCTTGCCAGGGCCGTATTTCACACTGGCATTGATGTCATTGTGAAGCTCTCGGATGAAATTGACAATATACTGATTGACCCTCGTGTCTGTGATAATGCTCCAGAGTTTGAACCCGTTAACGGAATAAAAAGAGGAGCTCAGGTCCATAAAACCAGGAAAGGCTTGTGCTTCTTGGCCGCTGCATATTTACTTAATAACAAGTATAAATTTTAAGCCTGCTCCATAGTTCCTAGGTTGGGACGGAAGCCGAATTGGACCTCTGAAAGTACATTATGTTCATTGGCCCACAGCTGAAGGCGGTCCAATAAGATTCGTCCCATGATTTTGGCAGTCAAATTAATCAAAGAGATGAGGCGATAACATAGCGGATCACCTTTTGAGACCTTTTTAAAGATGGGGATAATAGTAGCATGGGACCAACCATTGGGTGGGCCAGTAGCCAGGTCAACATTGAGAATATTGGTCAGGAGAGGAGCCCATAAAGAAGTATTAGCATTAAACATGTCTGAAGCAATCCCGTCTGGGCCAGGGGCATGCCCAGCCGGGCAGCTGGCTATTGACAATAGAACCTCACTCAATTCGACTTCTGGGGCTGTAGAAAGTGTTGTCAGGGTACAGAAGAACCCAAGGACGACCCGGATGGGTCAATGATAGTGCAGTCTAGGGAGGCAATATTCTCCATATCAGAGCCAGAATAGAGCTTCGTGAAATCAGTGACCCAGATATCAGGAGGAATTGCAGCATCAATGCCAGGGCCTTTAACTTTCTCAAAATAATTGTGGTTTACTGTTGCCCAGAATGCTTTTCTGTTTATTAGCTCACTTGCTTGCAATAGGGAGGAATAGGCTTATTCTCTAATAGCATTCTTCACTGCTCTAAGAGTACACATGATACAGGGTCCTGCAGCTTCAAACCACATCCTGATCTCTGGGATTCTTCTTCAGGGCAGCTAACAACTGGTTATGTGCCTTAGTGCAATTTGAGGCAAACCACTTAGTGGGCGGTCTGCTGCCTGATCTAATTGGGACCAGAAACAGTTCATAAGCTGTACCACAAATAACATCGTAGCTCGGAAGAAGCTCGGTGCCACAGCTCTGTATATAATAATCAACTAGTCATTTCAGAAATTCAGGGTGTGAAGAAATCACCAGCTGTGTTAGGAAGGTGGTTTCATCTGTCTTCGACCAGCTCTTGATCACCCCACGGTTTCTAGAGAATGATAAAGGGAGGGATTGGTCCACAACAGCCTTTTTAACAAGGAGCGAGGCATGCAGTGAGAGAGCCAGAAGTCTATGGTCACTAAGTGGTGAGTCAGTGTTAGAAATTGGGTTTCTGGTTGGTTGGGGTATGCACCAAAGTCAGGCAGAACCCACCACTCTAAACAGAGTAAGGGAGTTACACACCCAAGATAACCCCTGCTCACCCCCTTGGTAGCTTGCCAGAGGCAATGTGTAAAGCGCTTGCGCAACACACACACACACACCAGTGACACAATAAATACACAACAAAAGAGACTCCACAAAATATTATATAAGAATGTCTCATATATTTTATATAACACATAGACCAAACATGACATAAACCATAAATCACTTCGCCAACTAGACAATTGTCATAACATCACAGTTAGTGCAATAAAGTAAAGATGTAAATGTTGCACACATCATCAAAACACCATCACTGTACATATTCTGCAGGTCGTGAAATAATACTCGTTATCCGGTCATTACAAGGCATAAAACGACATATATAACATCAGGGCTAGAATGCAGCAGCTTGGTTATGCCAAGAAAAACACATGAATCAACATGTGTGGGTTTGTATGTCATTACAGTTCATCATAAATCACCCCAAACACAATTATCACACAGATATAGCGCACCTGCACTTCTATTACAAGTTATGCGGTAAAACTGTGAGCCTCTCTGGAGATCAATGTACACTGTAGGCTGCAGGCCCACCTGCGCGCCTGCTATAAGATATGGTAATGCAAGCAGGGAGATATGCTGAGTGGTACCTCTGTTGAGGATTCCTTCCCATCTGGCTAGTGGGGGCAACAATTCCCCCAAAGGCATGTGACACACGTAGGGAGGGGCGGGGGGGACATCCTTTCCCAGCAATCTCCACGAGGAGAAAGGCACAAACAAGGCAGCTGCACACGAACGTGCGCCGCAGGTGCTGAGCTTACAGGGATGACAGCGGAATCGTGGATAGGCTCATGCCCCCAGTGGCGCACTGCTCAGGGCGCTCCTTCTGCCAAGAAACTGAGGGACACGGGACGAATTCCGTAACCCCCCTGGCACAGGAGACTTCCTGACTCACCGCGGGATTGCCTGCCTCGGATCGCGGGTCTGCTCCCAGCACCTTTCATTGCAGCGGGGGTCCTCTTGCTGAGCAGGTTACACTGCAGTCTGGTTCCATACAGGGAAACCAGAGGCAGCAGCTTCTCTTGGGAAGGCAGTCCCTCCCCTGAGCGGTAGTTGCTGACAGTGTTGCGAGGAAGCCCTCTTTGTCTGGGTGGCGTGTGCAAGGTACAGGCTAGTTGACCCGCGCATGCAATGCCTGTGCGGCGCAAGCACGTCTTCTGGATTTCACGGAAAAGGCAGTTGATTGCGCTGTGGTGCCAGTTTAGGCAATTCCAGCTGGGTCACAAAAGGAAGCACTCCACCTGCCTTGGGGCAAAACGTTGAATCAGGACATGCTGATCGGGCGATCCAGAACCAGTTGCCTGACTCACCACATGCTGATTTCCGGTGACTTGGGAGGCCGAACTCATAAGTCTCACTGCCATCTTGAGGTTTTCAGCTGGTTTCCAAAGCAAGGAGCAGACACAACACTCACCACATGCTGGGCTTCTTGGAGTCACTGGGGGGGGAGGCACAAAGGCAGGCTGTAGGTGGAAGGCCAGCACATCAAGATAAGCTTGCAGAGTGACAGTCCTTTCAGCAGTCCCACAGGAAGGCAGGCCAGCACAGCAAAGCAAGCAGTTCAGATGGCAGTTTTCTCCTGACAGCACAGCAGTTCCCTGGCAATGTGCAGTATGTAGAGCCAGCAGACTCTGGTTACAATTTCCACGCAGTGTCTAAAAACATGGGGTCACAGCCCCTGTACTTATATTTACAAAGTCTTTGTTCTGGAGGTGACTTCAAACAACGTTAGAAGTGCACAACACCCCTATTCAATCCCCAGCCCTGGCTCCAGACACACTAAAAGGGGGACGGAGACAGCATTGTGAGATGACAGGCACAGCCCTATTCAGGTGCAAGTGACAACTCCTCCCACCACTCTAGCTGAGGAAATCCCATCAGGATATTCGGGTCACACTTCAGCTCCCTTTGTCACTGTCTAGTGTGAAAGCACAAACAGGCCCCTGTCAGTCTAAACCAGACATTGATTGGAGTCAGGCTGCAAAGCACAAAGAGTCATAAGCACATAGAAATGCCCACTTCTAAAAGTGGCATTTTTAAAATAGTAATAAAAAATAAGCTTTCACCAATAAGCAGGATTCATCAACACTATTCCAAACATACCAAACATGGCAATGCTGCTCCTTTCATATCAAAAAAGATCACTGAAACACATATCAGGGAATTCCCAATGCAAACCTATAAGAGAAGCAGGCTCACAGCAGTGGGAAACCAAATAAGCTGTTTGTCAATACCAGGACATGCCACACAGCAAAGGCACATGTCCTACCTTTTACCTACACCGCACTTTGCCCATAGGGCTAACTAGGGCTTACCTTAGGGGTGACCTGTATGTAGTAAAAGGGGAGTTCCAGGCTTGTCAAGTAACTTTAAATGACAAGTCAATGTGGAAGTAAACTGCACATGCAGGCCCTGCAGTGGCAGAGGCCTGAGAAAGGTTTGAAAGGCTACTTCTGTGGGTGGCGCAAGCAGCTCTGCAGGCCCACTAGCAGCATTTAAGTTACAGGCCCTGGGTATATAGGACACCACTGTACAAGGGACTTACAGGTAAACTAAATATGCCAAACAGGTGTAGACCAATCATACCAAGTTTACAGGAGAGAGCACATGCACTTTAGCACTGATCAGCAGTGGTTAAGTTCCCAGAGTCCTAACACCAACCAAAATAGTTCCGAAAAAATACAGGAGTAAAGCAAAACAGTTGGGAATAACCCTGCACAAAGGGCCAGGTCCAACAGTCATCAAGGCTGCAATCCAGCAGCCAATCCCTCAATGGCTGTGAGAAAAGAATAAAATCTATGTGGCTCGGAATACCCTTCCTGATATAGGTGGGAGTAGTGTAGTGTACTGAACTTAGGGAGTCATAGGAGAAGATTACATTACATTTGGCAGAAATACATTGAATTCATCCCCCAGTGGACAGTGAGCATTGTGAGTGAGTGGATCCACTGAGTCGTCCACCAGACCGCAAACATTGGTAGAGGAAAACTGGCATGATCCAAGTTTGAAGTCCCCCAATAGTACCACAACAGAGACACTGCTAAGTCAGTCTTGGTGGTATCAAAGACATTGTTATAAATGTTTATTAATAGCATTCAAGTAGACTGGCACTGAAGCAAAATCAACTGATACAGAGCCACAATAAGACCAAATCACCTGGGCGGGGAGTGTAAAGGAGATAAAGGTAATAAGGCCCCCCCACTTAGCCCTGCCCATAGCTCTTGCAATGGCTGGTGTTAAGTAGGGGGTATGTCCAGCCAAGAAAACAGAGTTCGTGAGCCAGGTCTTTTGTAGGCAGATGACCGCATAGCATTCAATAAATTTGAGCCAGTCTTGCCTATCCCACTTGCTTGCCAGGCCCGCAACATTCCATGAGGCTAACAATATTGAATTGGTTTTATCACATCCAGGAGCCTGAAAGGAGGTAGAACTGTCACTGGTAGACAAAAGAGGCATGGTATCTCCGCAAATCCTTGAGGACCCATGCTCCACCGGCAGGTAGCAAGTATCATGGGGAGGTCGCCACGTCAGAGTCAGTCCAATTGATCCAGGTGAGAATGGGGGCAAACCTGTTGGAAAGAGGGGCAGGATTTTCATGCAGCAATGGAGTAAGCAAACACACCTGTGGTTTATAAAAATATCCAAGAGGGAGTGCCTCAATCGCTGTTGTTGGAGGCCCGTCAAAATTTAACTTGATCAAACTATCCTTGGCCACCCTTATGTCTCTGAAATTGAGAACAATAAAATCAGAAGCATCAGTGTTGGAAGCCGGAGTCCCCGTCCCGCACCACTGTCACCAAATGTGAGACCCGGGGCCCCCCTCACTCAACGTTAGGCCAAGTAAGGACACCGTTTGAGATAGCCCTGCTCACCCCCTTAGTAGCTTGGCACGAGCAGCCAGGTCTATCTCCGAGGCACGAGTGCACAGTATGTGCAACCACACTCACAACAACCCCCTGGTGACACCACAAATGGACTCCACACGAGTTTGATAAAACGAGTATAAACTTTATGTAAAAAGATATACGATCAGACCACACGATACATAAGCCAACATATAATAAAGGGTAATATTCGTTCCGGCTGGCTGGTAGGTTCAAATCCCAACCACCGCTTTCAAAATGCTATGCTGGTCGCAATGCTAGAATCACACACGTTGCAATGGACAAACAATAGTGCGCTGCGTAATGATACAATCCTGTGCTGGGCAAAGGAGAAATAATACAATGTGTAACAATACACCCCGGTACCTGGCAATGGGAGAAATAATGCAATGCGTACTGCTACAATCATGTACTGCGCAATGAACGAATAATGCAATGCGTCACACCCCAATCAAGTACTTTGCAATGAAGAAATAATGCAATGCGCGTCGCTACAATCATGTACTTTGCAATGAAGGAATAATGCAATGCGTAGCTACAATCATGTACTTTGCAATGAAGAAATAATGCAATGCGGGCCGCTACAATCCTGTACTTTGCAATGGAGAAATAATGCAAAGCGTAGCGCTACAATCATGTACTTCGTTATGCAAAAATAATGTCAGGCGTCATAAGACAGTCCGGCAGTTCGTTAGCAGCAATATTGGCAATGTGTATTACGACAGTCAGCCTCTTCGATAACAGTTGCCCCCCCACACATATCAACGATGACAAAGTACAGTTTCTCACTCTGGCCCCAGTACTGCCACTCCTGAACGCAGTACGGGCCCCAATCTGAGCAGAAGCAAAGGCTCACGTCGCCAGAAGGACTGAGAGGCCGAGATAGTGTCCCTCCCAGCCCGCACCCCGCCCAGGCAGTGATCCACGTTACCTGGGGGTGCGACCCCACTCTCCTCTCCTCCTTCAGCGAACTGGACCTTCCGTGTAGAACTTTCTCAATGGGCCTCAGCGGCTCGGCCTGGCAGCTCAGCTCCTCCGGGGCTGCCGGTCCGGGCCGCGACTGTTAGGAAGGTCTCAGGCGGCCGCAGGGCACACGTACCCCACGCCCCTGAGATTACATTACTCCAGGTGCACGTTCACCACAGCACCCTGCGGGTCTCCTCTGGCATGAAGCCACACACACAACGTTGATGGGACTTCATGTCGACTCCGAGTGCACGTTCACCAGGCACTCCTTCCTACGGTCTCAGTTGGCACCAAGACCCGCACACCGCGCTGCAGAGACTCACTTTCTTCCGGTGCACATGATGATCAGCCGATCACCTTTTAAGTCCCAGGTTGCACCAAAGCACGCACACTGCTTCAATGAGACTTAACCCAACTCCGGTGCCCCGATATCCAGGCACTCTTCACCAACGCCTTCAGCCACACCCCGAAACGCTCACCGTGTCCGAGCCTCACTTCTCCTCCGGTGCACTCGATGACCAGGCGCTCTTCACCAGCGCCTCCGGTGCACCCCGACACGCACCCTGCGCATCCGAGACTCACTCCACTTCCGATGCACACGTTGACCAGGCGCTCCTCACCAACGCCTCCTGTGCACCACGACATGCACCCTGCGCGTCCGAGTCTCACGTCACCTTCGATGCACACGTTGACCAGGCGCTCTTCACCAACGCCTCCTGTGCACCACGACACGCACCCAGCGCGTCCGAGTCTCTTCTCCATGTATCCAAGATCACAGGGCACACCTTCCGAGGGTCTCAAGCTGCCACAACACGCGCCCACCGCGTCGCTTGAAACTTCTCCGGAAACTTTTATGTTCCTGTGTTTCCAAACAGGGAGCCAGCTCACCTCGGGCCCTTGGGGTAACAAGACACAGCACAAAGCACAGTCTTCTTCAAGCAGGGGGACCCAGCGCACAAAGCACAGTCCCAACAGCCTCTTCCTTGGGTAAAACAGCAAACTGCAGACCAGCCCCAGATCACGAAGCAAGGGTTGGTCCTTCCCAGCAGTCTCTTCAGTTGTTCCTTCCTTAGCAGAGGTTCCTCTTGACCATGAAATGGGTCCAAGCCTTTTCAGTCTCAATCCATTTCTATTCCAACGTTCAGGGGTCTCAGCTCTCATAGTTATACCCCTAAATGTCTTTGAAGTTCGTTGTGCTCAGGGGTCCCTGACCTCTGCCTAAATCAGTTCTGGGTGTCTCCCTCCCAGTGTCACCTTTCCCCCTTTGATACTGGGGGTCTGGATCATTAATCACTCAGCAGGAGATGGGTCAATTGTTTTAAAGCCGCAACCCAGGCCTCTTCACCTCCCGGGGCTTTTCCACGCCTACTCTCCAGATGCAGGTCAGCCTGGTGCCATCTCAACCCCTCCCTGGGTCAAGACCTCCCCCAGCTCCTCTCCCCTCTCAGATCCAGACAATCAATCAACATTCAGCAGAGAAACACAGAAATGCTTAAAGCACAAAACTCAGCCACTTTCTAAAAGAGTGGCTTCTGAACACACAGTGACAAAACCACTTTCATAGAAAGATGTGTTATGACGCTGTGAGTTCATACATACTAAACTTCACCTCTCCATTTTAAACTTATGGGAAACTAGGCTAACAAACACAATACCCAGCCTCCCCCATTCTGTCCTATGGGCAGGATGGCCTTTCACCAGTGAAAAACGAAATGGAGTGTTTTTCACTGTCAGGACATAACACACACCTCAGTATATGTCCTGCCTTTTACTCTCACTGCACCCTGCCCAGGGGTTACCCGGGACCTACCACAAGGGTGCCCACTGTGTACGCAAAAGGGAAAGTAAGGCCTGACAAGTGGTTGCACTTGTCAGGACAACATGCTAACTTAGCAAACTGCGCGCAGGCCCTACACTGCAGGCCTGAGTTGCCTTCTCCGCGCACCTTTGCATTACTAGCCCTGGCACACACAGTGCACATCACTAGGGACTTTACTAGTAAGGCAACATACTAATCATGGCCAACCAATTACCATTACACTTTACACAGGGAACACTTGTACTTTGACACTGATCAGCAGTGGCAAAGTACCCAAAGCATCTAAAAGCAAAGGAGGTAGAGGCAAAAAGTCAGGGGTAATCACGCCAAGATATGCCAGGTCTAATACGCGTCCCCTCCAGCTGAAAAGTGGGGGGGAACTACCCACCCTCATGGGAGTTCTCATCACTAAGGCGGAAAAATCTGGAAAGACCATCAGCATTAGCGTGTTCTGTTCCCGGGCGGTGTTCCACCATGAAGTCCATCCCCTGTAGGGAGATGGACCACCTCAACAGCTTTGGGTTCTCACCCCTCATCTGCATCAACCATCTGAGGGGCGGGTGGTCGGTCTGAACCAAGAAGTGGGTCCCAAACAAGTAGGTCCTCAGCTTCTTCAGCGCCCAGACCACAGCAAAAGCTACCCTTTCAATTGCACTCCACCTCTGTTCCCTGGGAAGTAGCCTTCTGCTAATGAAAGCTACGGGTTAGTCCAAGCCCTCATTGTTCAATTGGGAGAGTACTGCTCCCACCCCATGCTCTGAAGCATCTGTCTGCACTATAAACTCTCTGGAGAAATCCGGTGCCCGTAACACGGGTGCGGTGCACATGGCAGTTTTCAGGGCATCAAAGGCGGTCTGGCAGGCATCAGTCCAGACCACCTTCTTGGGCTGTTTCTTGGACATCAGTTCTGTCAAGGGGGCAACGAGGGTGCCATACCCCTTCACGAACCGTCTGTAATACCCAGTGAGTCCTAGAAAGGCCCTCACTCCTGTCCGGGTCTTGGGGGGTTCCCAAGCCAGGATGGTATCAATCTTTGCCTGTAGGGGCGCCACCTGGCCGCTCCCCACCAGGTGTCCCAAGTACACTACGGAACCCTGCCCTATCTGGCACTTACTTGCCTTGATAGTTAGGCCCGCCCTCTGCAAGGCCTTCAATACTTCACAGAGGTGTTGCAAATGTTCCTCCCAACCGGAGCTGAACACTGCAATGTCGTCCAGGTAAGCGGAGCTGAATTCCTCCAGCCCACTCAGCACCTGGTTAACCAGTCTCTGGAAGGTGGCAGGGGCGTTCTTCAACACAAAGGGCATAACCCTGAACTGGTAGTGCCCCTCTGGCGTTGAGAACGCTGACCTCTCCTTGGCCCCCTCGGTCAAGGCAATCTGCCAGTACCCAGATGTCAAATCAAATGTACTGAGGTACCGGGCAGCTCCCAGCAGATCCACGAGCTCATCAGCTCTGGGGATGGGTGCGCATCAGTCTTAGTGACCGCATTGAGCCCACGGTAATCCACACAGAACCGAAGTTCGGGAGTGGCACCCGGCGCAGCAGCTTTTGGCACAAGGACCACTGGGCTGGCCCAGGGGCTGCTGGATAGCTCAATCACCCCTAGCGCCAGCATCTTGGAAACCTCCTCCTTGATGCTGGCCCTGACCTTATCAGCTACCCTGTAAATTTTTTGTTTTACAGACAGACTGTCTCCAGTGTCCACATCATGGATGCACCAATGGGTGACTCCTGGGGTCAGGGAGAACAGGGAGGCGAACTGACCCAATACCTGGCGACAGTCCCTCCGCTGTTCCGGGGTCAGGGTAGGTGAGAGGTACACCCCATCCACTGACCCATCCTTCTCCTTGGCTGACAGGAGGTCAGGAAGAGGTTCACTCTCCTCTTCCGCCCCGTCATCTGTAGCCAAGAGCATGGTCACCTCAGACCTCTCAAAGTGTGGTTTGAGGCGGTTCACATGGAGAACCCTCAAAGGATTCCTAGGAGACCGTAAGTCCACCAGGTAGGTCACTTCACTCCTGCGCTCCACCACCTCATAAGGCCCAGTCCACTTGTCCTGGAGCGCACAAGGCTCCACTGGTGCCATCACCCACACTTTCTGTCCAGGTTGAAACTCGACCAGAGTGGCATTCTGGTCGTACCACCGTTTCATATCCTCCTGGCTGGCTTCCAGGGTCGCCTGAGCGAGCTGCCTGAAACGCCTAGTTTTGTTCCTGAAGGCCAGCATGTAGCTGTATACATCCTGGGGGGAGGGTTTACTAGGAGCCTTCTCCCAGCCCTCCTTCACCAAACTCAAGTGTCCTCTGACCGGGTGCCCATACAGGAGCTCAAAGGGACTGAACCCCAATGACTTCTGTGGCACCTCCCTACATGCAAACAGCAGGCATGGCAAGAGGATGTCCCACTTACGCCTCATGGGTTCCTCCAGACCCATAATCATGCCCTTCAAGGTCCGGTTAAACCTCTCAACCAGACCATTACCCTGGGGGTAGTAAGGTGTGGTGAACTTATAAGTTACACCGCACTCCTTCCACAGAGATTTCATATACCTCGATATGAAATTAGTACCCCTGTCGGACACCACCTCTCTGGGGAACCCCACACGGGAGAAAATCCCCATCAGTGCATGGCCCACCACGGGGGCTGTCACCGTCCGGAGAGGGGTGGCTTCCGGGTACCGGGTGGCATGGTCCACCAAGACCAGGATGAACCTGTTGCCCATGGCCGTCTTGGGATCCAGAGGCCCCACAATGTCAATGCCCACCCTCTCAAAGGGTGTGCTGACTACAGGGAAAGGTTGGAGGGGAGCCTTTCACTTCCTTCCACTCCTACCACTCGCCTGACAAGTCTGACAGGTCCTGCAATGAGTATCAGAACTCTTGCGCATCTGGGGCCAGTAGAAGTGGGTGACAATCCGCTCAAAGGTCTTGTCCTGCCCCAAATGTCCCGCCAAAGGTACATCATGAGCCAACCCCAATAGGAAGGCTCTGAAGCGCTGGGGTACCACCAGCGCCCGGGCTGACCCAGGCTCAGCAACCTTAGGCTCACTATACAGGAGATCGTTCTCCCAGTAAATCAAGTGTGATCCCGACTGATCACCTACTGCCTGGTTTGCTGCCTGCTGCCGCAAACCTACAAGAGAAGGGCACTTCTTCTGTTCCTCACAGAATTCCTCCCTGGAGGGCCCCCTTTCCTGCTGCCATTCGGTCAGCCCGGGTAGGTCCCCCAGTTCAGCCACTTGTTCCCCCGTAGGCTCCAGGGCATCCCCCTCCAAGGGTGCCTCCTCCTGGACCGTGGGAACTGTGGGGGCCGGTTTCCCGCGCACCCTGCCTCCTCTCTTCCTGGCAGGCACCTGGGTCACTGTTTCAGGCCCCAGGTTCTCTTGAATACCTTTGCTGGCTACCATAGACCGAGTGGTCACACACGCCCACTCAGGTAGACCCAATATCTCCAAAAGCGCCTGGCGCTCCACCTCCTTCCAGGGGGAACTCTCCAGGTCATTCCCTAGCAGACAGTCTACAGGCATGGACGGACTTACAACAACCTTCAAGGAACCTGAGACCCCCTCCCCATTCAAAGGGAACCAGTGCCACCTTGCAGAGGCGCACTGAATTGTCTGCTGACATTACAGGGTGAAGCACATCGGGAATTACTTGTTCTTCAGACACCCACTGACACCTGACAGATGTCAAACTGGCTCTGGTGTCTCTCAGAGCCTCCACCCTCCGTCCATGGATGGTCACCCACTGCCTGTACTTTTTAGTGTTCTCAGGCAGAGGGATTTCCTGGACCATCTCTCGATCTCCTAAGGAGACCAGGGTCATAACTGCTTGCTCCTCCCCATTCCAAGGACTCAATTCCTCCCCCAACGCTACACTCACTAAACCAGGTGTTGGAGCACCAGTGGGTGCAGATGACTTTTTGGGGCATTTAGGGGAAATATGACCCACTTCTTTACAGAAGTAACACGTAGGAGGACCTCGGGGCTCCTTCTTGACCTTGAAGGCCCAGGCCCTCTTGGCCTTGGGGGACTGGGACCCTTTCTTGGGGGAACACACTTGGGGCCCTTTAGAGGACTCCTTGTGGTTACCCTTGTCCTCCCCCACCTTTGGCGGGGGACCCTGCATACTCTTGGCAGTGGTACTCCCAATCCCCTTGTGGACCCGGGTACTAGTCCAGCGGTCCGCCTCCTCAGCAAGCTTACCGGGATGAGTCAGCTTACTATCCAATAGATGCTGGCGCAGCTCTGGAACACACAGACTACTCAAGTGCTCCCAACTGATTAAATTGCATAAGCCCTTAAAATCATTGACCTTGCTGCCCAGCATCCAACCATCCAGTGCCCGTGTGTACTCATTCACACATTCTACCCAAGTACGGGATTCTAGTTTCTTGGAGGTCCTGAACTTCTGCCGGTATTGTTCAGGAGTGAGCCCATACCGGAGGCACAAAGCCTCCCTCATGTTGGCGTAGGTCAGGGTTCCCACCCTCTCTAAAGGGGATAGAACGTCCCTCCCCGAAGCCTCAAAGTGTTTCCATAGGCACGCCCCCCAATGCTTTTCAGGCACCTCATTCATCCTTAGTGCGATCTCATATGCCGTGAACCACGCATAAATGTCATCACCCCTCTGGTAATCTCGCACTAAATCCTTGGGAATGTCCACCTTCCCTACTGGCACTGGCGGTGCGCTGCCACCATTCGAACTGGGCTCAGCTTGTCTACCCTAAATGTCCAGTTCCCTCATGCTTAACTCATGAGCGAAGAGAATCCGTTTCTCTTCCAACGCAAGAGCGTTCCTGCTCTCCTCTGCTTGAGTTTTAAGTTTTAACACCTCCAACTCATGCAGTCTGACCCTTTGGTTTTCCTCCAACTCCTCTGGTGAAAAACTCCTCCCTGAATGGCTACTACCAGCCCCTGCGGCTGGTCCCTCCACTGGCAAATCCTGTGGACCAAATCCATTCCCTGGGTCATCCTCATCCACCTCAACATCACCCGCCTCCTGAGCCTCTTTGGCTTCCCACCAGGCCCTCAAGGCCACTTGCAGCTCCTCCTTCTTGGCGCTACTTTTCATGGGACATCCCAAAGCTCTGCAGAATTTCCTCAACTGATCAACCTTGTAGGTAAACAATGCCTCAATGTTAAACTCTAATTCTGCAGCCGCAGCCTCACCAGCTATCTGGCTCCCCTCCTGAGACATGGTGTGGTTTAAAGGTTACTCAGCAATAGAACCAACAATTCAAAACAATATGTTGTTGCATCATGGTCTGCGATCAATTTGTGATGTACACCAATTACTGTGAGTGGTTTTGCACACACGCGTTTCAATTACGTTAGGATCGTATCCCACCGCTGCCACCAAATGTTGGAAGCCGTAGTTCCCGTCCCGCACCACTGTCACCAAATGCGAGACCCGGGACTCCTCACTCAACGTTAGGCCAAGTAAGGACACCGTTTGAGATAGCCCTGCTCACCCCCTTAGTAGCTTGGCACGATCAGCCAGGTCTATCTCCAAGGCACGAGTGTACAGTATGTGCAATCACACTCACAAAAACCCCCTGGTGACACCACAAATGGACTCAACACGAGTTTGATAAAACGAGTATAAACTTTATGTAAAAAGATATACGATCAGACCACACGATACATAAGCCAACATATATTAAAGGGTAATATTTGTTCCGGCTGGCTGGTAGGTTCAAATCCCAAACACCGCTTTCAAAATGCTATGCTGGTCGCAATGCTAGAATCACACACGTTGCAATGGACAAACAATAGTGCGCTGCGTAATGATACAATCCTGTGCTGGGCAAAGGAGAAATAATACAATGCGTAACAATACGCCCCGGTACCTGGCAATGGGAGAAATAATGCAATGCGTACTGCTACAATCATGTACTGCGCAATGAAGGAATAATGCAATGCGTCACACCCCAATCACGTACTTTGCAATGAAGAAATAATGCAATGCGCGCCACTACAATCATGTACTTTGCAATGAAGGAATAATGCAATGCGTAGCTACAATCATGTACTTTGCAATGAAGAAATAATGCAATGCGGGCCGCTACAATCCTGTACTTTGCAATGGAGAAATAATGCAATGCATAGCGCTACAATCGTGTACTTTGTTATGCAGAAATAATGTCAGTCGTCAGAAGACAATCCGGCAGTTCGTTAGCAGCAATATTGGCAATGTGTATTACGACAGTCAGCCTCTTCGATAACAGTTGCCCCCCACACGTATCAACGATGACAAAGTACAGCTTCTCACTCTGGCCCCAGTACTGCCACTCCTGAACGCAGTACGGGCCCCAATCTGAGCCGAAGCAAAGGCTCACGTCGCCAGAAGGACTGAGAGGCCGAGAGAGTGTCCCTCCGAGCCCGCACCCCGCCAAGGCAGTGATCCACGTTACCTGGGGGCGCGACCCCCCTCTCGTCTCCTCCTTCAGCGAACTGGGCCTTCCGTGTAGAACTTTCTCAATGGGCCTCAGCGGCTCGGCCTGGCAGCTCAGCTCCTGCGGGGCTGCCGGTCCGGGCCGCGTAGTTTAGGAAGGTCTCAGGCGGCCGCAGGGCACACGTACCCCACGCCCCTGAGATTACGTTACTCCGGGTGCACGTTCACGACAGCACCCTCCGGGTCTCCTCTGGCACGAAGCCACACACACAACACTGATGGGACTTCACGTCGACTCAGAGTGCACGTTCACCAGGTACTCCTTCCTGCGGTCTCAGTTGACCCCAAGACCCGCACACCGCGCTGCAGAGACTCACTTTCTTCCGGTGCACACGATGATCAGCCGATCACCTCCATAGTCTAAGGTTGCACCAAAGCACGCACACTGCTTCACTGACACTTACTCCAACTCCAGTGACCTGATATCCAGGCGCTCTTCACCAACGCCTTCGGCCGCACCCCGACACGCTCACCGTGTCCGAGCCTCACTTCTCCTCCGGTGCACTCGATGACCAGGCGCTCTTCACCAGCGCCTCCGGTGCACCCCGACACGCACCCTGCGCATCCGAGACTCACTCCACTTCCGATGCACACGTTGACCAGGCGCTCCTCACCAACGCCTCCTGTGCACCACGACACGCACCCTGCGCGTCCGAGACTCCCTTCACCTATGATGCACCCGCTGACCAGGCGCTCTTCACCAGTGCCTGCGGTGCACTACGAAACGCCCCCTGCGCGTCCGAGACTCACTTCACCTTCGATGCACACGTTGACCAGGCGCTCTTCACCAACGCCTCCTGTGCACCACGACACGCACCCAGCGCGTCAGAGTCTCTTCTCCGTGTGTCCAAGATCACAGGGCACACCTTCCGAGGGTCTCAAGCTGCCACAACACGCGCCCACCGCGTCGCTTGAAACTTCTCCGGAAACTTTTATGTTCCTGTTTTTCCAAACAGGGAGCCAGCTCACCTCGGGGCCTTGGGGTAACAAGACACAGCACAAAGCACAGTCTTCTTCAAGCAGGGGGACCCAGCGCACAAAGCACAGTCCCAACAGCCTCTTCCTTGGTTAAAACAGCAAACTGCAGACCAGCCCCAGATCACGAAGCAAGGGTTGGTCCTTCCCAGCAGTCTCTTCAGTTGTTCCTTCCTTAGCAGAGGTTCCTCTTGACCACGAAATGGGTCCAAGCCTTTTCAGTCTCAATCCATTTCTATTCCAACGTTCAGGGGTCTCAGCTCTCATAGTTATACCCCTAAATGTATTTGAAGTTTGTTGTGCTCAGGGGTCCCTGACCCCTGCCTAAATCAGTTCTGGGTGTCTCCCTCCCAGTGTCACAATTCTCCCTTTGATACTGGGGGTCTGGATCCTTAATCACTCAGCAGGAGATGGGTCAATTGTTTTATAGCCGCAACCCAGGCCTCTTCACCTCCCGGGGCTTTTCCTCGCCTACTCTCCAGATGCAGGTCAGCCTGGTGCCATCTCAACCCCTCCCTGGGTCAAGACCTCCCCCAGCTCCTCTCCACTCTCAGATCCAGACAGTCAATCCGCATTCAGCAGAGACACACAGAAATGCTTAAAGAACAAAACTCAGCCACTTTCTAAAAGAGTGGCTTCTGAACACACAGTGACAAAACCACTTTCATAGAAAGATGTGTTATGATGCTGAGTTCATACATACTAAACTTCACCTCTCCATTTTAAACTTATGGGAAACTAGGCTAACAAACACAATACCCAGCCTCCCCCATTCTGTCCTATGGGCAGGATGGCCTTTCACCAGTGAAAAACGAAATGTCAGGACATAACACACACCTCAGTATATGTCCTGCCTTTTACTCACACTGCACCCTGCCCAGGGGATACCCGGGACCTACCACAAGGGTGCCTACTGTGTACGCAAAAGGGAAAGTAAGGCCTGACAAGTGGTTGCACTTGTCAGGACAACATGCTAACTTAGCAAACTGCGCGCAGGCCCTACACTGCAGGCCTGAGTTCCCTTCTCCGTGCACCTTTGCATTACTAGCCCTGGCGCACACAGTGCACATCACTAGGGACTTTACTAGTAAGGCAACATACCAATCATGGCCAACCAATTACCATTACACTTTACACAGGGAACACTTGCACTTTGACACTGATCAGCAGTGGCAAAGTACCCAAAGCATCTAAAAGGAAAGGAGGTAATCACGCCAAGATATGCCAGGTCTAACAATCAGGTTTAGGGTGTTGCCCACCCAAGGGACTCTGCTAACAAGGTTGATCTGGCTCTGCAAAAGTACAGGGCCTTCCAGTCTATTGGTCCAGTGAACCACCTTGTTAATCAGTTGGTCATGGTCTTTACGCATGCCATGCGCTTAGTAGAGGAACATTTTTCAATATAACCAGGAAAAAAATTGCTTGGGATGGGAGATGCAGTGTGTGTGCCCTGAGGGGAGAGGGAGGCTGAGTGAGACCAGCACTAATATTCCTGATGACCCGGATCACTATAGACTGGGCCAGCACCTCGCCTCTACTGCCAGGAACATCCTGCGGGCCCGGCCTTGGCACATTAGTAGGTCTGTCTTGGCCAAGACCACCTTCCCTTCCCAGAGGAGTGACACCAGGACCAGCTGGGGCTGTAGACTGGTGGGGCTACACTAATGATAATGCCTATGGAAACAGGTGGCTGGGGGCTTACTGTACGATGCACCAGCAAAGCGTCACTTAGCTTGGCCAGTGCTTCTTCCACCTTCTCTAAGCGGATGAAAATTGGGCCCAACGCATTTGTAAAAGGAAGACATGACGCTTCTGTACACTTCCCCAGCTATGCCTCCTAGAGTTGCCAGGAAGTTTGCCACTCCCTCCCAAAATGGTAGAATTTTTGGCCAGTCCCATTGTGTATGAAAAATGAAGACGCACGGCCCACATTGTCGGAGACATTTGTCATCTTGTTTAGCAGTACACATGTAGGAGGTTTCTATGCAGGATTTTTAGTTGAATGAGACGGAAGCTGGCTCGAATGGCCGCTTTCATCGGAAATGGTACGGCGTCCCCCTCAGTCTCCGTACTACAGCTTCCCCATATCCCCTTGCCAGCTCTCCTTTAGTCGTCTTAGCTCTTCCTGTGTGTTTCTCATCAGTGTAATGTATGTGAGAGAGATGGCTTTTGTGGTCAAGTGTCTCCCCAACAGTCGTCACTCTAGTAGAGAGTCTTTGTTTCTTCCTTGGGGATCCTGGCTTGCAGGGCGTGTCTAAATTGCAGGTATTTAAATATCTGAAAACGTTACACGATTTTTAATACAATAATGGATTCTGGACACAAATAACTGAATCATGAGGTCAACATTTAGACAGTTCATAATTGTGAAGGGCATGGCCATACAAATCTTAGTTGGTAGTGAGTTCCAGATTTGTGGGGCGATTCCTGAGGATGTACATTTCAAGATGGGGAAATAGTGAGGTTTTCCCTCTTAAGGCTTTACTTTCTCTAACTAAGATTGGCTAAGTGTTTGGGAGTACCCAGGTGTAGTTCTTTGTATGTGATGCAGGCACTCTTGTATATACAAGTCTCTAGATGCAGCAGTCTCAGTGATGCCTGTTCTGGGGTTATGTCCTCAAATGCTCTTGATGGAGATGAGTCCAGAAGCAGAGTGGAAGATTGTATTCAGAGGTCCTTAGAATATTCAATCCGGCTTAAATGTAGACCTTCTTAACAGTATCAGACCAGGGTTGGCAGGGTGAGTCTGTGGTTCCTGTTTGTAGTGTGTGCAAACTGGAAAGGCAAACAGTTTGCACTTTTGATTCGCAGCAGCTTTATTGGTCTCAAATCTTGTGGGTGAACCTCTGCATATGGTGGAATTTGCACCCAGCTTGCAGTCCTCTTTAGGGCACAAACAGGAGTTTACGCTGAAAAGGTGATTACTGGCTAGTGATGGGAAAGGTAGGGAACCAAAGTACAACCAATATGGCTGTTGACATAGGAGAGGGTATCTCCTGGGAAACTAATTCGAGGGGAAATGAGCCTGGAATTGGAGAAGCAGTAACTACAGAAGAAATGGTGGACAGAGCAAGATGCCAAGACCGAGACCAACAGGACACAAGTCAGGAAGCCAGAGGAACAGCATAATGGGTTGCAACCAGAGAGTCAAAAAGTCCAAGAGCACGGTGCTGAGACAGAATATCGAGTTGGAAATGTCGACCTACACAAATATCGAGTTGGAAATATCGTGATTCAGAAACATCGACATCAAGAATAGTGTGGTCAAGAATCTCGAATTTAAGGTTAGAAATATCGTTTTTAAAAATATAGAAGTCATTAATATTGTTTGCAAAAATATAGATGTTTAAAATATCGATTTTTAATTAGTGTTATGTATTTTAGTTTATATTTTAGATGTATGTGATGTATTTTTTTGTATAAGTATTGTTTATGTTTTTTAATATATGTGTTAAATTTTTAGTAGGTATGAATTTTATTTTAATAAAATTTTGCATTTTTAAGTTCCGTAGCGGGTTGTGGGTTTATAGGGGAATAGGCTGAGTAGTAATTTAATTATAATAAATTAATGATTATTTTTAATTTATTTAATTTAGATTTTATAGTGTTAATTGTGGGAAGTAATTTATTTGTAACTAATTATTAATTGGTTGTTAATTAATATAAATTAATTAATTCGATTGATAATTAATTATGGTCATTGTGTAATCTTTTTAGGTGCGGGTTGTGGGTTTTATAGGGGTAAAGGGTGGGAAGTCATTTATTTTTGATTAATTTATTAGTTAATTTATATTAATTGATTGAAAATTAATTATGGAAATTGTGTTATTAATTTTAGGTGAGGGTTAAGGGGTTTATGGGGTAAAGGGTGGGAAGTAATTTATGTTTAATTAATTAATTAATAATTAGCTGTTAATTTATATTAACTAATTAATTGATAATTATGGTAATTGTGTGATTTATTTTAGGCATGGGTTGTGGGGTTCATGGGGTAAAGGGTGGTAACTAATTTATTTTTAATTAAATAATTAGCTCCTAATTAATATTAATTAATTGATAAAAAAATAATTATGGAAATTGTGTAATTAATTTTAGGTGCGGGTTGTGGTGTTTATAGGGGGAAAGGGTGGGAAGTAATTTTTGTTTAATTAATTAAAAATTAGTTGATCATTAATATGAATTAATTAATTTATTTTTTATTAGGGTATTTGTTTATATTTTCTGTGTGTGGGTTTTACTGTTATAGGGGTACAGTGTGGGGAGTGAATTAATTTTACTTACTTTATAATTAGTTGTTAAATACTATTAGTTTTTTTATTGAAAATAAGATTTAATTGTGTAATAAATGTATTTATAATTTAATTTTAACTGTGTGTTGTGGGGATTATAGGGGTAAAGTGTGGGAAGGTAAATAATTTTTATATGTTTTTTTAATTAATAATATTTCTTTAATTGGTAATTAATTATGTTAGTTGAGGAAGTACATTTTTTTAAAATTTTGATGTGTGTTGTGAATTGTGTGGTGCTATAGGGTAGGAAATAAAAAAGTAAATTTATGTAATGATTAATGTTTTTGTTTCCAAATAATTTTTAATAAAAAATATGTATTTGTTTGGAAATTGTTTTTATTTTATTTAATATAATATTTGTAGGCATTTGTTATATGTATTTAACGTTATAATATTTGTTACATTTTTTTTAAATTAAATATATTTGTATTTTAATTTTTAACATATTTATATATTTTTTAATTTATTTTGTTTTTTAAATATTTTTATTGTTGTTAAAATGTAGTTTGTTTTTAATTTTGAACTGACTAGAGTGAGAGTTAATTGTTACTCCTCTGAAATCCAACACTTTCCCTACTGTTGCACTCACTGGAGTGGGAATAGTAATTTTTACCCCTCCGCTACCCAACACTTTCCCTACTTTTACAATTATTGGAGTGGGAATATTCAATTTCATCCCGCCACTATCCAACACTTTCCCTACTGTTGCGCTCACTGGAGTGGGAATATTAATTTTTACCCCTCGGCTATCCAACACTTTCCCTACTGTTGCACTTACTGGAGTGGGAATAGTATTTATTACCCCTGGGCTATCCAACACTTTCCCTACTGTTGCACTTACTGGAGTGGGAATAGTAATTTTTACCCCTCCGCTATCCTACACTTTCCCTACTTTTACAATTATTGGAGTGGGAATAGTAAATTTTATCACGCCACTATACAACACTTTCCCTACTGTTGCACTCACTGGAGTGAGAATAGTAATTTTTACCCCTCCGCTATGCAACACTTTCCCTACAGTTGCACTCACTGGAGTGAGAATAGTAATTTTTACCCCTCCGCTATCCAACACTTTCCCTACTGTTGCGCTTACTGGAGTGGGACTAGTGATTTTTACCCCTCCGTTATCCAACACTTTCCCTAATGTTGCGCTCACTGGAGTGAGAACAGTAATTTTTACCCCTCCGCTATCCAACACTTTCCCTACTGTTGCGCTCACTGGAGTGGGAATCGTAATTTTTAACCCTCTGCTATCCAACACTTTCCCTACTGTTGCACTCACTGGAGTGGGAATAGTAATTTTTACCCCTCTGCTATCCAACAATTTCCCTACTGTTGCACTCACTGGAGTGGGAATAGTAATTTTTACCCCTCCGCTATCCAACACTTTCCCTACTGTTGCGCTTACTGGAGTGGGACTAGTGATTTTTACCCCTCCGTTATCCAGCACTTTCCCTAATGTTGCGCTCACTGGAGTGGGAACAGTAATTTTTACCCCTCCGCTATCCAACACTTTCCCTACTGTTGCGCTCACTGGAGTGGGACTCGTAATTTTTAACCCTCTGCTATCCAACACTTTCCCTACTGTTGCACTCACTGGAGTGGGAATAGTAATTTTTACCCCTCTGCTATCCAACAATTTCCCTACTGTTGCACTCACTGGAGTGGGAATAGTAATTGTTACCCCTCGTCTATCCAACACTTTCCCTACTTTTACAATTATTGGAGTGGGAATAGTAATTTTTATCACGCCACTATCCAACACTTTCCCTACTGTTGCACTCACTGGAGTGGGAATAGTAATTTTTATCCCTCCCCTATCCAACACTTTACCTACTGTTGTGCTCACTGGAGTGGGAATAGTAATTTTTACCCCTCCGCTATCCAACACTTTCCCTACTGTTGCACTCACTGGAGTGGGAATAGTAATTTTTACCCCTCTGTTATCCAACACTTTCCCTACTGTTGCACTCACTGGTGTGGGAATAGTAATTTTTACCCCTCCGTTATCCAACACTTTCCCTACTGTTGCGCTTACTGGAGTGGGAATAGTAATTTTTACCCCTCCGTTATCCAACACTTTCCCTACTGTTGCGCTCACTGGAGTGGGAATATTAAGTTTTACCCCTCCGCTATCCAACACTTTCCCTACTGTTGCACTTACTGGAGTGGGAATAGTAAATTTTACCCCTCGGCTATCCAACACTTTCCCTACTTTTACAATTATTGGAGTGGGAATAGTAAATTTTATCACGCCACTATCCAACACTTTCCCTACTGTTGCACTCACTGGAGTGGGAATAGTAATTTTAACCCCTCCGCTATCCAACACTTTCCCTAATGTTGCGCTCACTGGAGTGGGAATATTAATTTTTACCCCTCCGCTATCCAACACTTTCCCTACTGTTGCACTCACTGGAGTGGGAATATTAATTTTTACCCCTCCACTATCCAACACTTTCCCTACTGTTGCATTTACTGGAGTGGGAATAGTAAATTTTACCCCTCGGCTATCCAACACTTTCCCTACTTCTACAATTATTGGAGTGGGAATAGTAAATTTTATCACGCCACTATCCAACACTTTCCCTACTGTTGCACTCACTGGAGTGGGAATAGTAATTTTTACCCCTCCGCTATCCAGCACTTTCCCTACTGTTGCACTCACTGGAGTGGGAATAGTAATTTTTACCCCTCCGTTATCCAACACTTTCCTTACTGTTGCACTCACTGGAGTGGGAATAGTAATTTTTACCCCTCCGTTATCCAACACTTTCCTTACTGTTGCACTCACTGGAGTGGGAATAGTAATTTTTACCCCTCCGCTATCCAACACTTTCCCTACTGTTGCACTCACTGGAGTTGGAAATTTAAGTTTGAAGATTTTTAAATAGTTTAATCTTTTAATTTATAATAGAATGGTATTTTTATTAGATTTTATGTTATCGGTACACACACATATATATATATATATAGCTGTGTACGACGGCAGGCGAAGGACGCTTTGGCATACTGAAATCTTAAACTTACCGTTACCAGGCAGCCGTGATCAACATTGAGAACTGGCAGGACTGAGTGGGCGTACCTAAAATTATGTGTAATTAACACTGGACACATTTGAACATCGTAGTTGGTTACCCAATGACAGTTCCTGGGAGTATGCTGCCCTCCCATTGGCCATGATTGAACCAATAAATTGCTAGGTAATTTTTAACAGTATGCCTTTTGTCAAACGTTCTTGTCGCACTGAGGAAAGCATAATGCTGAAACGCGTCTGCGAGGAATGATGTTACTGACACGTCCTGTGAGTGCACCCTGTGAGCTGTAGTTGTTGTGGAACAAGCGGGTTCCACCCCGCTTTTTGTGCACCCGCCGCGAGTTCATAAGCAGGCACAAGGTGGAAAACTTGAGCGGATGTAACTAGCCTGTTTGAACCGCCGCCAACACAACGCCGTCGATCCTGAAGATCGTGAATTATCCAAATTCAGGGCTGTCCAGTCATTATACGGACACCCGCGGAAAGCGGTGTACGACGGCAGTCGAAGGACGCTTTGGCATACTGAAATCTTAAACTTACCGTTACCAGGCAGCCGTGATCAACATTGAGAACTGGCAGGACTGAGTGGGCGTACCTAAAATTATGTGTAATTGACACTGGACACATTTGAACATCGTAGTTGGTTACCCAATGACAGTTCCTGGGAGTATGCTGACCTCCCATTGGCCATGATTGAACCAATAAATTGCTAGGTAATTTTAAACAGTATGCCTTTTGTCAAACGTTCTTGTCGCACTGAGGAAAGCATAACGCTGAAACGCGTCTGCGAGGAATGATGTTACTGACACGTCCTGTGAGTGCACCCTGTGAGCTGTAGTTGTTGTGGAACAAGCGGGTTCCACCCCCGCTTTTTTGTGCACCCGCTGCGAGTTCATAAGCAGGCACAAGGTGGAAAACTTGAGCGGATGTAACTAGCCTGTTTGAACCGCCGCCAACACAACGCCGTCGATCCTGAAGATCATGAATTATCCAAATTCAGGGCTGTCCAGTCATTATACGGACACCCGCGGAAAGCTGTGTACGACGGCAGGCGAAGGACGCTTTGGCATACTGAAATCTTAAACTTACCATTACCAGGCAGCCGTGATCAACATTGAGAACTGGCAGGACTGAGTGGGCGTACCTAAAATTATGTGTAATTGACACTGGACACATTTCAACATCGTAGTTGGTTACCCAATGACAGTACCTGGGAGTATGCTGCCCTCCCATTGGCCATGATTGAACCAATAAATTGCTAGGTAATTTTAAACAGTATGCCTTTTGTCAAACGTTCTTGTCGCACTGAGGAAAGCATAACGCTGAAACGCGTCTGCGAGGAATGATGTTACTGACACGTCCTGTGAGTGCACCCTGTGAGCTGTAGTTGTTGTGGAACAAGCGGTTTCCACCCCGCTTTTTGTGCACCCGCCGCGAGTTCATAAGCAGGCACAAGGTGGAAAACATGAGCGGATGTAACTAGCCTGTTTGAACCGCCGCCAACACAACGCCGTCGATCCTGAAGATCGTGAATTATCCAAATTCAGGGCTGTCCAGTCATTATACGGACACCCGCGGAAAGTTGTGTACGACGGCAGGCGAAGGACGCTTTGGCATACTGAAATCTTAAACTTACCGTTACCAGGCAGCCGTGATCAACATTGAGAACTGGCAGGACTGAGTGGGCGTACCTAAAATTATGTGTAATTGACACTGGACACATTTGAACATCGTAGTTGGTTACCCAATGACAGTTCCTGGGAGTATGCTGCCCACCCATTGGCCATGATTGAACCAATAAATTGCTAGGTAATTTTAAACAGTATGCCTTTTGTCAAACGTTCTTGTCGCACTGAGGAAAGCATAACGCTGAAACGCGTCTGCGAGGAATGATGTTACTGACACGTCCTGTGAGTGCACCCTGTGAGCTGTAGTTGTTGTGGAACAAGCGGGTTCCACCCCCGCTTTTTTGTGCACACGCCGCGAGTTCATAAGCAGGCACAAGGTGGAAAACTTGAGCGGATGTAACTAGCCTGTTTGAACCGCCGCCAACACAACGCCGTCGATCCTGAAGATCGTGAATTATCCAAATTCAGGGCTGTCCAGTCATTATACGGACACACGCGGAAAGCTGTGTACGCCGGCAGGCGAAGGACGCTTTGGCATACTGAAATCTTAAACTTACCGTTACCAGGCAGCCGTGATCAACATTGAGAACTGGCAGGACTGAGTGGGCGTACCTAAAATTATGTGTAATTGACACTGGACACATTTGAACATCGTAGTTGGTTACCCAATGACAGTTCCTGGGAGTATGCTGCCCTCCCATTGGCCATGATTGAACCAATAAATTGCTAGGTAATTTTAAACAGTATGCCTTTTGTCAAACGTTCTTGTCGCACTGAGGAAAGCATAACGCTGAAACGCGTCTGCGAGGAATGATGTTACTGACACGTCCTGTGAGTGCACCCTGTGAGCTGTAGTTGTTGTGGAACAAGCGGGTTCCACCCCGCTTTTGTGCACCCGCCGCGAGTTCATAAGCAGGCACAAGGTGGAAAACTTGAGCGGATGTAACTAGCCTGTTTGAACCGCCGCCAACACAACGCCGTCGATCCTGAAGATCGTGAATTATCCAAATTCAGGGCTGTCCAGTCATTATACGGACACCCGCGGACAGCTGTGTACGCCGGCAGGCGAAGGACGCTTTGGCATACTGAAATCTTAAACTTACCGTTACCAGGCAGCCGTGATCAACATTGAGAACTGGCAGGACTGAGTGGGCGTACCTAAAATTATGTGTAATTGACACTGGACACATTTGAACATCGTAGTTGGTTACCCAATGACAGTTCCTGGGAGTATGCTGCCCTCCCATTGGCCATGATTGAACCAATAAATTGCTAGGTAATTTTTAACAGTATGCCTTTTGTCAAACGTTCTTGTCGCACTGAGGAAAGCATAATGCTGAAACGCGTCTGCGAGGAATGATGTTACTGACACGTCCTGTGAGTGCACCCTGTGAGCTGTAGTTGTTGTGGAACAAGCGGGTTCCACCCCCGCTTTTTTGTGCACCCGCCGCGAGTTCATAAGCAGGCACAAGGTGGAAAACTTGAGCGGATGTAACTAGCCTGTTTGAACCGCCGCCAACACAACGCCGTCGATCCTGAAGATCGTGAATTATCCAAATTCAGGGCTGTCCAGTCATTATACGGACACCCGCGGAAAGCGGTGTACGACGGCAGTCGAAGGACGCTTTGGCATACTGAAATCTTAAACTTACCGTTACCAGGCAGCCGTGATCAACATTGAGAACTGGCAGGACTGAGTGGGCGTACCTAAAATTATGTGTTATTGACACTGGACACATTTGAACATCGTAGTTGGTTACCCAATGACAGTTCCTGGGAGTATGCTGCCCTCCCATTGGCCATGATTGAACCAAGAAATTGCTAGGTAATTTTAAACAGTATGCCTTTTGTCAAACGTTCTTGTCGCACTGAGGAAAGCATAACGCTGAAACGCGTCTGCGAGGAATGATGTTACTGACACGTCCTGTGAGTGCACACTGTGAGCTGTAGTTGTTGTGGAACAAGCGGGTTCCACCCCCGCTTTTTTGTGCACCCGCCGCGAGTTCATAAGCAGGCACAAGGTGGAAAACTTGAGCGGATGTAACTAGCCTGTTTGAACCGCCGCCAACACAATGCCGTCGATCCTGAAGATCGTGAATTATCCAAATTCAGGGCTGTCCAGTCATTATACGGACACCCGCGGAATGCTGTGTACGACGGCAGGCGAAGGACGCTTTGGCATACTGAAATCTTAAACTTACCGTTACCAGGCAGCCGTGATCAACATTGAGAACTGGCAGGACTGAGTGGGCGTACCTAAAATTATGTGTAATTGACACTGGACACATTTGAACATCGTAGTTGGTTACCCAATGACAGTTCCTGGGAGTATGCTGCCCTCCCATTGGCCATGATTGAACCAAGAAATTGCTAGGTAATTTTAAACAGTATGCCTTTTGTCAAACGTTCTTGTCGCACTGAGGAAAGCATAACGCTGAAACGCCGTCTGCGAGGAATGATGTTACTGACACGTCCTGTGAGTGCACCCTGTGAGCTGTAGTTGTTGTGGAACAAGCGGGTTCCACCCCGCTTTTGTGCACCCGCCGCGAGTTCATAAGCAGGCACAAGGTGGAAAACTTGAGCGGATGTAACTAGCCTGTTTGAACCGCCGCCAACACAACGCCGTCGATCCTGAAGATCGTGAATTATCCAAATTCAGGGCTGTCCAGTCATTATACGGACACCCGCGGAAAGCTGTGTACGACGGCAGGCGAAGGACGCTTTGGCATACTGAAATCTTAAACTTACCGTTACCAGGCAGCCGTGATCAACATTGAGAACTGGCAGGACTGAGTGGGCGTACCTAAAATTATGTGTAATTGACACTGGACACATTTGAACATCGTAGTTGGCTACCCAATGACAGTACCTGGGAGTATGCTGCCCTCCCATTGGCCATGATTGAACCAATAAATTGCTAGGTAATTTTAAACAGTATGCCTTTTGTCAAACGTTCTTGTCGCACTGAGGAAAGCATAACGCTGAAACGCGTCTGCGAGGAATGATGTTACTGACACGTCCTGTGAGTGCACCCTGTGAGCTGTAGTTGTTGTGGAACACGCGGTTTCCACCCCCGCTTTTTTGTGCACCCGCCGCGAGTTCATAAGCAGGCACAAGGTGGAAAACATGAGCGGATGTAACTAGCCTGTTTGAACCGCCGCCAACACAACGCCGTCGATCCTGAAGATCGTGAATTATCCAAATTCAGGGCTGTCCAGTCATTATACGGACACCCGCGGAAAGTTGTGTACGACGGCAGGCGAAGGACGCTTTGGCATACTGAAATCTTAAACTTACCGTTACCAGGCAGCCGTGATCAACATTGAGAACTGGCAGGACTGAGTGGGCGTACCTAAAATTATGTGTAATTGACACTGGACACATTTGAACATCGTAGTTGGTTACCCAATGACAGTTCCTGGGAGTATGCTGCCCACCCATTGGCCATGATTGAACCAATAAATTGCTAGGTAATTTTAAACAGTATGCATTTTGTCAAACGTTCTTGTCGCACTGAGGAAAGCATAACGCTGAAACGCGTCTGCGAGGAATGATGTTACTGACACGTCCTGTGAGTGCACCCTGTGAGCTGTAGTTGTTGTGGAACAAGCGGGTTCCACCCCCGCTTTTTTGTGCACCCGCCGCGAGTTCATAAGCAGGCACAAGGTGGAAAACTTGAGCGGATGTAACTAGCCTGTTTGAACCGCCGCCAACACAACGCCGTCGATCCTGAAGATCGTGAATTATCCAAATTCAGGGCTGTCCAGTCATTATACGGACACCCGCGGAAAGCTGTGTACGCCGGCAGGCGAAGGACGCTTTGGCATACTGAAATCTTAAACTTACCGTTACCAGGCAGCCGTGATCAACATTGAGAACTGGCAGGACTGAGTGGGCGTACCTAAAATTATGTGTAATTGACACTGGACACATTTGAACATCGTAGTTGGTTACCCAATGACAGTTCCTGGGAGTATGCTGCCCTCCCATTGGCCATGATTGAACCAATAAATTGCTAGGTAATTTTAAACAGTATGCCTTTTGTCAAACGTTCTTGTCGCACTGAGGAAAGCATAACGCTGAAACGCGTCTGCAAGGAATGATGTTACTGACACGTCCTGTGAGTGCACCCTGTGAGCTGTAGTTGTTGTGGAACAAGCGGGTTCCACCCCCGCTTTTTTGTGCACCCGCCGCGAGTTCATAAGCAGGCACAAGGTGGAAAACTTGAATGCCAGAATGCCGTACACCTGCCTGTACGTGTTGGTGCCTGCCGTGGCGGCAGGAAGCCACAAAAATCTGAGAATCCAATCCAAGAACAGAGGAAGCGGCACCCCAATTTGGTTGATGAGTGATTTAATGAGAAAGAAAGAAAAACAACTCATTTCAGCCGAAACGGCCTTTGTGAAGTTTACTCACCAACTTAGAAGGGGCCATTAAATATCAGTGACGTCATAATGGACATAGAAGAAATCCTTCCGAATATAATCCACAGATAAAATTAGAAAGCATGTGGTGGACAATTATAATAGAAATACAGCACAATATAGAAATGCGTATATATTAAACCAAAATATCAATCAATAATAAATGAATCAATTCGATCCGAAATTGCCCTTTCGCTTACTCGACATTTGCTTGTAATCGAGCTTCATCATTAGTGTACTGAAATGACAGTGATTGCAATAATGTGAGCTAGGCATACTGATAAAATAATTTGTCACCATCAATCATCGGATAATATTATTTTAAGAATTGCAAACCTGTGGGACACATTGCGCCGCAATTGTACCTTTACCCTGTCACGATCATATGGTCTCATAGACATAGAAAAAATACATCCATCTATGTGTCGAAAACTCATTGCTTTTAAGTTTAGAAAATACCAAATTGATTATATGGTTATAAACAGTTATACATTATAAAATACTAATGCATATAAAAGAATCATATTGATCAACCAAAATCAAACTGGTGCAAAAAATTTTAATTTAAATAATTCATGATAATCCACTTCATGTCCCCAATATATACAAAGTACTGTATAATGGCTCAAACGTTGGTGAGAGAGAAGAAAAGTATATATGTATAGAACAATTTCCAAACTGTTATAAATGTGGAGAATACATATATCACGGGTAGAGGAACCACAAAATATCGAGGAATGTCAGTAGTCATGTTAAAATAACAGCATTGATAATTCCCATTTCAGAAATATCCAAAATATGCAAAACATGCAAAACATGCTAATGCAGTATACTCAAAGAGATCCCATAATACAATTTAGTTGGGATCAAATAGCAATCATGGGCCAGTGCCCTATATGTGTGAGTATAAGACCAGATAAGGGATAATACAATATCGTTCAAAAAAGTGGATCACAAATACCCGTGACTTGATCTACGTGCACCCAATTATAAAAATTATGAGAAGGAAAGGAAACCCTTATCTAAAAAGAGGGAAAGGGAAGAAATCTCATGTTAGGAGACAGAATTTGAATTTTAAAAGAGGGACAAATGTCCTAATCAGCAGTCATGCATGTCGGAATGGGAGAGGCAAAAAAAATATATATATATACACACAATATTAGATTCCTATATGTGTCGACAGTTCTTCCTCCCTGTTCAGCCCAAATGGCATACTAGTATTGAGGTCAATAATGTACCTGGACTCAAGAATGCATAACTGTTTTTAACTGTCGCCTCCTCGTATATGTTTCATGACTCTATCAATCCCACAGAACCTAAGTAGTTTGTTATTACTGTTGTGGGTGTTGTAAAAATGTCTGGCTACAGGATAGCTAAAGTCCATGTTAGTTATTGCTCTTTGGTGTTCTAGGATGCATTTCTTTAGTTGTAATTTTGTGCTCCCTATATATCTAAGGCCACATGGACATTCCAGTAGGTAAATTACATATTCCATGGTGCAATTAATGAATTTAGAAATAAATCTATCTCTACCATCATACGTCTTGAAGATTTACAACTTGGACTGAATTTACAGGCTTTGCAAGAATTGCACCTGTGAAACCCTTCCTTTACTTGCAACCAGGTGGTGGATGGTTCTGGTGGCTGAAAACTTTGGACTAATTTGTCCTTAAGAGATCTTGGTCTTTTAAAGGTTACCACCGGGGATTCACCTACACTTTTGCCGATTACAGGGTCCGCCTGAATTAGACCCCGATGTCTCTTCATGATGTTTCTGAAGATATTGGATCTTGCATTATAGGTGGTAATCATTCTAGGGATACTAGTTGATTGGTTATCCCGGGAGGTCTTGCTACTCTTGAAGAGGACATCAGTCTGTTTGATGTTCTGTAATTTGGTACTCGCCTGTGATAGGCTCTTATCAGAATAGCCTCTTCCTTTGAATCTCTGTATCATGTTATTACATTCTTTTCTGTAATCCTTGTCAGTGCTGCAATTTCTGCGAGCATGTAACAGTTCTCCATATGGGATACTGTTCAACAAGGAAGTGGGGTGGTGACTGCGTGCATGCAGAGCACTGTTGCCGGCAGTTTCCTATCTGAAAAGATTGGTTATTAACTTATTATTTTGTACCATGACTTTGATATCCAGAAATTCACATGCTGTGTCACTCACTGTATGTGTGAAACTCAAATTCAAGTTGTCAAATAAGGACTCAATGAACTCTAAGGCTAGATCTCTTCCCCCATCCCAAATGATGAAAAGATCATTGATGTACCTTAGCCATAACGGTGCATGTTCCATGTACTTTTCATTGGTGCCTGTCCATACCACCTGCTCCTCCCACCAGTCCAGGAACAAGTTCGCTAGGCTGGGGGTGAAGCAGGTGCCCATAGCAGTACCATTTGTTTTGTCGGTGTAATTTTTTAATCGAACAGAAAGATGTTCTCTTGTAAACAATATAACATCATTTGTTTCAACATTGCTGTATGATCGTACATGTCTATTGTTCGTCTCTGCAAATAGTACATACAAGCCTCTACACCCTTTACTTGATCTATACAAGTGTAGAGTGAACATACGTCCAATGAAATCATTAGGAAACCTTTCTCCCACTTGATATCATGAATTCGTTTTAGAAACTCCGTGCTATCTTTGCAATATGATCAGAGATCAGTCACATATGCTGCTAGATAATGATAAAAAAAAGATGGATGTATTTTCAAGAAGACCTCCATTGGAGGACACAATTGGTCTGCCTGGTGGCTTGGAGGGATGTTTGTGAAACTTTGGCAGAAGGTATAGACAAGGAACTCGAGGACTAGTATTTTTTAGAAACCTGTATTCATCATCATCTATGAGACCATCCTGCCACCAATCATTCAGGATCTCATAGTATCTAATGAACATGTTCTCATATGTTTCCCAATTGATCATTTCATAACAGTTTGAATCACTGAGTTGTCTTATAGCTTCAATTTTGTAATCCTCCAAGTTCATAACAACGATATTTCCCCCTTTGTCAGAGGGTTTTATCACAATTGTCGAATCCTTCAACAACTTGGTTAGTGCGTCCCTCTGACCTTTTGTGAGATTGTCCTTGATTCGATAATTATGATTATTTCTTTGTCGTACCAATTCAAGAATCATAACTGAATGGAAAGCTTCAACATTGTCATGTAGCACGTTCTGATTGTATCTTGATTTTATTTTTAGGCCACTACTGCAGGTTGTTCCTCCTTGAAAGCCTATGGTTTGCAATGTTGATCCTACATTTTCCTTATTGGTGATATCACTGTTGATGTCCAATTCATGGATTTCCAAAATAGAGTCTATTTCTTGCAACGTGAAACTAGTCGTGATAAGCGATCTATCTTGGATGCCGGTAGTTTGTTTCTGATATTTGTTATAATTGGGCATCTTATGTAGTTTCATCAACTCAAGTTTCCTTACAAATAAGAAAAGGTCAATTCGCATATCAACATAGTTCCAGTCGGTTGTTGGACAAAAGGATAATCCCAATTTTAACAGTGATTCCTCATCTGATGTTAGGCAGTGTGACGATAAATTGATGATAGATTTATCCATTATGTCATTGTCTGGTTTGTTTTCGTACCAGAATTTATTCCTCCTTCCTCTTCTGGTTAATCTTTGTTTTTCTTTTTGTTTGCGCCTCTTCCTCTTGGCTTTCCCCGACCCCTTCCTGTTCCTTCTTCTTTTTGAGGTGTCCGATCGTGTGTTGCTTGCTCCTTCTGTTGTTTTAACAACTGGAATTCGTGTAGGAAAGTCAGGGGGTGCAACCCTACAGGGACTGCTGGTATTTGCCTCTCTGTGTCCGAACTTAAATCCGAGCTGGAATCTGTAGAGACTATATCCCGTTGTTTTTGTTGGTGAATGAACTGATGATCACGTTGGGCCCAATCAAAACGTTTGGCATACGTCAGAATTCTGCCTTTGGCATAGTCTCTTTTGTCACGTAAAAAATTACGTTGTTTCTTGGCCTTTATTGCATTCTCATAGGTTTTAAGACGGATATCCAAGGTTTTCATAAATTCAATTACCAATTTATCATCTTTGTGTTTGTCCAACTCTGATCGTAATGTTGCCAAGTCTTTTCTTATTTTATCAAGATTAATCCTGGCATAATTAATCAAAATTTCCAGCATTCCTTTACAAGTTTTGGCCACATACAGTGCCCATTCCTCCAAAAGGTCAGGGTTTGGATTTTCATAAATTGGTATTATTGAAATACCTAATCCTCTTGGCACCCGTCCAATCTCAACATAGTTGGTTAGTGAGGTCACTTCCCACCATTTGTTGAGTTCACGTTTTGCAAGTTTCTCCAATAGATTTACATTTTGTTTAAGGGTCGGCTCTAAAATTCCATGTGGGTTTCCAGTGGCTACTAATGATTGATTTGTATCAGCATTTTCGTTGAAGAGGGAGAGTGCAACTGCCTGTCTCTCTGTTTCCCATGCACTCATATCCAGTACTAAATTAGATAATTTGTGTCTCGAAAAGGACGCAGCAGTAGGGATTGTACTGCTGCATGACAACTCCAGGATGGTTATTGCCAATATACAGTCAATCGGTGATGAGAGTGGGGAAAGACCAGAGAGGATAGCTGAGTCTCCAGAGCCCTCCGACCCATGTACACCCGATGCCTTCCCTAGTCCCGCAACTCCCACCCACCGTACGATCCGATTTCCTTCCAGGAAATTTTGACTGAAAAATCCGGGCTGGAGCGGCTGAGACGGCGTATATTTTGCTGAGATTCAACGTGACTGCCAGAACGCCGTACGCCTGCCTCTAAGTGTCAGTGCCAGCCGTGGCGGCAGGAAGCCACAAAAATCTGAGAATCCAATCCAAGAAGAGAGGAAGCGGCACACCAATTTCAATGAGTGATTTAATGAGAAAGAAAGAAAAACAACGCGTTTCAGCTGAAACGGCCTTTGTCAAGTTTACACACCAACTTAGAAGGAGCCATTAAATATCAGTGACATCATAATGGACATAGAAGAAATCCTTCCGAATATAATCCACATAGATAAAATTAGAAAGCATGTGGTGGACAATTATAATAGAAATACAGCTCAAAATAGAAATGTGTATATATTAAACCAAAATATCAATCAATAACAAACTAATCAATTCGATCCGAAATTGCCCTTTCTCTTACTCGACATTTGCTTGTAATCTTAATCGAGCTTCATCATTGGCGTACTGAAATTACCATGATTGCAATAATGTGAGCTAGGCATACAGATAAAATAATTTGTCACCATCAATCATCTGATAATATTATTTTAAGAATTACAAACCTGTGGGAAACATTGCGCCGCAATTGTACCTTTACGCGGTCATGATCATATGGTCTCATAGACATAGAAAAAATACAGCCATCTATGCGCCGAAAACTCATTGCTTATAAGTTTAGAAAATACCAAATTGATTATATGGTTATAAACCGTTATACATTATAAAATACTAATGCATATAAAAGAATCATATTGATCAACCAAAATCAAACTGGTGCAAAAAATTATAATTTAAATAATTCATTATAATCCACTTCATGTCCCCAATATATACAAAGTACTGTGTACGGCAATTTTGCTGTCATTAGATTTTTGTATTTCAAGGGTGCGAGTGATGATTTCTATCAAAGTTGAGTGACAACGCTAAATAGCGAGCGATGCTACATAGAATTAAATTGCAATATGTAGAGGGGTACGAAGAAGTGCTGTATTAACAGTATGAATACATAACCGGGTTAGAGTGTATATAGAACGCTCATTGGAAAGGAGAGACTAACGCTTGGTTATGTTTTTTAATATAGATTCAGGACAGCATAAGGGTCTCCTGAGAAAGGGCTCACTGTAGAATTGAGTTCCTGTTGATGAGGTGGATAGCTGGTACGAGGGGCCTTGTCTGCCACCCAGTAAATATTGACCATTGACAAAAATTATGTAAAAAGAGACAATATGGAGATCTAATTGGTTGGCCGTCCTTTTAATGAACCTTCTTTTTGTTTGTTGTTTTACAGTCACTGTGCATATAAGAAAAGAGTCCAGAAAGGTGGAGTAAGACCTCTTGCCCTGACGAAATTGCCACTAAGCTAAATAGGCAATGAAACATGTCGGCCCATCATTAATTGGTCCGCAAGCATGCAGTTTGTTTTTACTTTGAATACGCCCATGAGTTGCGAATAAAGTAGGCACCTAGCACTTGGGCCTATCTCAATTTTAAATTTCACAGGGCTGTTTGGTGTTTGTGGTATACATGAAACACATTCTTTTCACTGTTTTTTCTGGACACCTATTTTTTCAAGCAAGATAGCTACCGATGATGAGAAACGTCGGCACAACAGGTGAGAACCAACCAGCAAGCTCCTATGGTGTTGCGCACGTGAGGTACTATCTCGTCTTTTCACAAATTTTTGTTTCTTATACACCTGTTTAAGTGGAGGGTATTTGTTATAGACACAGTGACTTATAATTTGAAGGTTGTTTTAAATTGAAATAAGTCGGGCTTGAAAGATTTGAGACAATACCTGTGACAAAATGAAGGGTTGTTGGTGGGACGAATGAAATGAATTCCCATATCCTCTCGGAAAGATATTGAGAGGTAGTGCCCGTATTGATAAGGTCTGGTTGCTTTTGGTGTAGCTCTACCCCATCACAGCTCTGACTCAGAGTTGTGACTTAAGGCAAGTGCTAGGGAGGATTTTTACTCCCAAAGGGAGGCATGAAGGATCCAAACACTTTGGGTGTGGAGACAAGAGGAACACCGAAGGAGGGGGAGGAAAAGCATTCACATGAAGATCCCTGCACCTTTGTTGTGACACTATCCTAGCCCCTTACTGATGATAGTGTTAAAATCCCCAACACAAGATAATACAGATTTGCCAGATTTTGTGTTTTATAGCTTTTTTGAGGTACAAACCAGGCTAGATCCATGGAGATGTAAGATAGGAAAACTCCCAGGATAAGAATGTACCTAAAGTATCTTGTTGTGAATTAGTTTTGGTAGCACTTTCCATTTGATACGAGAATAGTCATGGACTATACTTTACTTGGTACTGAGAAGGAAGGAGAGAGAAAAACCAGACTTGCTCTCTTCGGAAGACTTTTTCCTTTAATTGTTGTTTCCTACAAAACATAGCCCTCCAAATAAAGGAAAAAGAGAACATGCATTTTTGTGCTTTCTGGAGTTTCTGTTCATTTATGTTGCCTAAACGTAATCAGAAGCCAGTGAAGAGTTTACATATATTGTGGGGAAAGAAAATATTGCATTGATTAAGTCTTTTACAATGCAGGAGGTCGAGTTTGCGAAGATTGTGGAAATATCGTGAATGAAAACATCAACAGGATGCACATGAATGAATGATAAAAGATGAGGAATGGTGCTACATGTACAGTAGTTCTCAACAATATGGCTAGTTAAACTGGACATCGTTGGCATGGTATTCCCTCAAATCTTTTGCCATCACCCCTCCAGTTTTGTTGAATTCGTTTTTGTTGGCATTAGGACTGTGAACTTTATCAATGCTAGCCAGTGCCAAAGTGCTTGTGCTCTCTCCTTCAAATGTGGTAAAAGTGGCCTAGCCCTAATTGGCACATTTAATTTACTTGTAGGTCCCATGTAAATTATACTAGATGTACCCAGGGCCTGTAAATTAAATGCTACTAGTGGGCCTGAAGCACTCATTTGTGCCACCCACTAAAGTAGCCTTTTAAAATATGTCTCAGACCTGCCAATGTACTGTGTAGCGCAAGTTAAACTGCCATTTTGACCTGGCAAAATAAA
This sequence comes from Calotriton arnoldi, assembly GCA_963921515.1. Classification (NCBI taxonomy): domain Eukaryota; kingdom Metazoa; phylum Chordata; class Amphibia; order Caudata; family Salamandridae; genus Calotriton; species Calotriton arnoldi. Next base: position 982,438 of record CAWUFW010005801.1, on the reverse strand, counting down.
CGGAAATGTACCCAACCATACTCACATTCCAAAGGGCTTTGCCCTCTGCACACAAGGGAATCTGACACCAGGCCTCTCCTATCTTGTCACCCAGCAGTTTGGAGCCCTGACAGGGGAAGGGGAAGAATATTTTAGAACCAGATGTGGGGGCAGGACAAGGAGTCTCCACACATAAAGGCCAGAACCAACTATAAATATTGGACCTCCCGAACCACTCTTTAGAACACACTTGGACCTGTGGAAGTTACAGAAAAGGACGGTCCTGTTGCCAGAAGACTGCTCTACTCTGCTGTTTGAAGGACTGCCTTGCTGTCTGAGGAGGAAGACTGGACCTTTTTGCCTTCATCACAGGTTAACCAGAGTGACCTCAGGGGTAAGTTGGATGACATCCTGTGTGAGCTACAGAGGCACAACAAGCTTTAGAGGCCTCCCTGTAACTGCTTACTGACCTGCTGCAATTTGACCTGCCTGAACCAGCCCGAGCCCTGCTGTGGTCTTCCTGGAGCAAGTTCCTGATCCCTAAGAGGTACCTCCCAAGGTCCTGGACCCTTGACTCGAATCAAAGTGTATTCCGCCTCAAGAAAAGGTGAAAATCTTAAAATTTGGGCTCCTCACGACTACAAAAGGGCCCGTTTGTGCCAAGACTCTGTCGCACACGACGACCTCCAATGCAAAGATCCTGTAAGACCTGCTCTTCATATCAACAGCGACAGCAAGCGCCGACTGACAATGCAAGACCTGCCATTCATGCTACAGGAACAATAGCCAGCGATGAGCACCAACGCGAAGTTACAGCAATGATGCCCAACCTGCTTCTTGCAGCCTCCTCCACCGCGAATGGACTTTGAAGGTAACTTTTCAGTAGGACTAACCTGGTCCCCGAGTTTGACCTGTACTTTATCTAGGTTGGTCTGAACTTATGACTTTCTCTGGTTCTACTGATTGGACTTATGTTGTTCTGGTATCATTTTATTTATTAGAATTTATTCAATTTTTCTAAATTGGTTTGATATTCTTCTGGTATTGCTGTTTGCTTACTGCATAAAAAACTTTATAAAGTGCCTCTAAGTTCAGACTGACTAATTTGTGCCAAGCTACCAGAGGGTTAAGCACAGTTTAATTTTAGTGACTTTTGTGGTTCGCCCTAATAAGGATTGCGGTTGTTGCCTGAGTGGGGCTTCCACACCCTCAAACAATAACCCAGTTTCTTACAGGGCTCCTCCCCCTTTGGTTTGAATGCTGCTAAATGGCACCACAAAGTGCCAGAGAAAATGAGAAAGCTTATCTGAACACATGGTTTATAAAGGCAGCATGCATACATATTGGAGACACAGCAAAGATAGAAGGGTTCCCGCATGAACTGGAAAGGAAAGCAAGATGTAGCGCCTGCAACCCCTACATGATGCCCCTGAACTTTAACCAGATTTGGATTATCTATTGCCAGAGCAACCCTAGAAATGCTCTCCAGGCATTTAGATAAGCTCAATAAAACTTATAAAAAAGTGAATCACCTAATCATGTTTTCCAGCAGCAGGGAAGACATTTAAAATGGATTGAACAGATTGATGATCCTTGGGGAATTCCGTGAGTGAGAAGATGTAGAGGATTGATCATGTGGTAACAAATGATTGAGATCTATCCAACACAATGGCAATTTCAGAACATATGACCAGAAAGACAGTAAATTAAATGGTCCACAATGTTACTGAGTTTTCAGAAAATAAAATTACCTACACTAACCTGAACCTGCCAGTTAAAGAATCCATCACAATATCCATTTCCTTCATTAGTTGCCACAAATCTCAGTAGGCACTGATTAATTGATTGATTTAATGGAATGTTGGAGATGAACACTTACGGCACATTACCTAAATTTATGAACAAAGGACGACTGCAAAAAAGGGTCGAAAGTTGGCTGAGTGGACAATAGTTTAACACCCGAATAACAGTATTTTGCTTGATAAACTAAAGAATGGGGACTAATTTATATGAGCTTATAAATAGTCTACAATACAAGGCATCAACTTCTTAAAACATGGGTTGGGTATAATGTATAGGAGATTCTGCACAGCAATTGCGAGACTGTAAACAGAAAGTTTGATACAGAGAGTGGCACAAAGGTGTCAAATTTGGCTTTGTGAGAGAGAGGTCTAGTCCAAGTATGCAACTGAATGATGCTTCCCAAGTAAGTTTATCAGAGTCTAAATTGTAAATATGTCTGTATCTGTCACTGACACAAAGATTTTGGATATGCTGTCAAGAGAAATCATAGTTACATTGGTATAGTTGATCCTGAAGGTGAGATCTCTAACAGATTTCTGTTTGTAAATTATCTTTAGTACTTTAGTACTGTAAGTGCATCCATTAATATTCAGCCTTGATCATTCAGTTGAGCATTTCAGTTTTTCTTTTATCAAGTAGGGGAGGCAAGAAATGCTGTTAATGTATGTTGAGTTCAGCAACGACTGAAAGCCATGATAAACTGGTCCTAGATTGAGGAGGGGTTCTTCAAGGACAGTAAGAGATAGAAGCAAGTACTCCAAATGGAGCGACAGAAACTCAAAGGCATCTTTTTTATGAATCTATGTTGTTACATTATGCGATGTGCTATTTCCACGTCTCGCCATCTGTAATTCGCACCCGTACATCTCTCTGCTTATTTTACCCCTGTAAGCAGTCTTTAAAAATCATGGATATCAGTTTGCGTTCTTTTGAATATTTTTACTATTATGTGTGAATACTATCACGTCTGTCTTCATTGTGTAACTTTAGATAAATATGTCGATACATTTAAAAGATAATTATGTTCAGTGGAGATTTTTTTTTTAATATTGATTTATAAGAAAAATTAATAAAACTTTTTAGTCTCTCTGAAATATTTGTAAAATATTTACAAATTCATTTATATTTTACTTTTCAGTATGTGCATCAGAATTGTAATGCATGCATTTGCTTGGGTAAGTGTTGGTTAGATTTTTTTCAAAGTACTTCATTCTCTGCCTTTGGTGAAGGCCATTCTTCGTTCATCAGCTGAGGTCCATTTTAGGAAAAAGAATTAAATATTGTGCAGCACCATAACTAATAGCAGAATAACCTGTCCGGAAATGCTTTCTGTGTGAAAAAAGTCATGTATTGCTCAGGATGAAGCCTGCTGTATTAAAATTGCCTAGTACTATGAGTGAAGAGGAATCTAACGAACGTTAATACCCAAGGGCAGAAATAGAATCTAGAAAAACAATCATCTTTCGGGAGGTTTAAACACTGCCACAGTTAGCCCAGCAGAAGGCGAAATATTGCAACATATTGCTAAGGCTTCAAAATGAGTGGTGTTAGTGTAGCTAATATGGAAGATGTTGTAAATATCCTTATAAATGAGGACCATGCCTGGCTATGTCTGTAGCATAAAAATCTGATTTGTCAATTGGTAATAGATCATTGACGTTGATAGTTTGTTTACTAACAAACACATTGTCATGCTATCCATGTAAAAGGGTGGTTAGAGCAGAACTCGGGTATCCTTCTATTCCAGTAAAAACATATTATGAAACCATCAATAAGAGAAAGTATCAGGCAGCAGGTAGAACCAGGTACATCTTAGTAGCAGCTATTACATTACGACAATGAGTAAATCATAGCAGTGGTGATAGGAACTTGTTTATCTAGACAAATGGATGAATTCAATTAATCATCATGGCTGTAATAAACATTTGCTGGACGATGAAGTTCGGGTGGTCAGATTAGGTCAATTATATGCAGTATGCTTGGTTTTCAGCCTGTATGGCACACTAATGAGACACTTTTGTTACCTGTTCATAACATAGTGCCCTACACGGAGATTGAGGGGAAGATAGTGCTATTTTTAACTAATTATTGAGAAACGAAATATAGCATGAAAACATCCTTATTTTTAGGGAATATTATCAATTCACAACGACAGTGTTGCATGAATACAGAGTTAAATCTAATAATTTTGCAGGCAGCATGCATATAGAAAGCAATCATGCAGTCACTGTTTATTAATTCACTATGTTTAAAAATCACACCTGTTGTAGAGCCTGAATTTTCTCTTGGGACGTCATCGTAAATAACTTCATCGGGGGCTAAAAGAAACAAAACACAGTTTTACAATTTGTGTGACAATCGTAAAAAAACGTTGCATTCGATAATCTGCGGTACTGCAAGAACATATTTACATTTATGACGCTTCGCGCTACTTCACTCTGAATCAGTGCAATTTTTCAATTGGAACATGAAAATGTCTTACAAAAAAGGAAAGTTGATTTTATCTTCAAAAGTGTCTCATGGCACATAAGTGTACATAAACACAGGGGCGTGACTGTGCTGGCCAACGTGTCGGCCGCGTAATTTTTGAGCTCCGAGCCGGCCTAAGCCAATCTTGACCCCATCGCCTGCCTAAGGGGTCCATCGCAGCCAGGGCCGGACTGGGAACCGAAGCCGGCCCTGGCAAACTGCTCGGCCGGCCCCCCTGGGGGTGGGGGGAGGAAGGAGGGGGTGCGGCCAAGCAGTTTGCTAGGGCCGGTTTTGGCCGATTTTGTTACAGGGGGCCCGATATTGCTGTCCCCCAATTACAAAAACGGCCCCCAGGTGCCCAAAACCGACCCCCACCCTGGCGGCCCACCGGGGAAACGCCCGGTGCCCGCTACGGCCCTCATCGCAGCTCATTCATTATACCTAGGGGATGTAGCAGAACCCCAGGTGCAGTTAATTCTGGGCTGTCACACTCTTGTGGGCACCCGGAGGCCAGGGATCGGCGAAGTCTCGGGGGCAGGCTGCAGTGATCCCACATGCAAGACAGCAACGGAAGGGCCCTGGCAACCAGGAGTCGTATGTCAGGCGAGCCACAGCGGCTGTATACTGGCACACTCACCGGCTTTTACAAGACAGCGGGCCGGGACACTCTTGGTGCGATGCGGACCGGCAGCCAAGGCGGGCAGTCCGGTGCCGAAAGAAGGAGAACCGAGAAGTAGGTGCTACACCAGGCACCTGTGTGCGGGCTATTACGCCCCACAGGAGTACCCAGTGACAGGAGCCGGGCCCATATAGCCGGGCCTAAGAAGTCACTTTTTTGTTGTGTCCATCCAGGGATCCCTAAGCATATGGGGGCACCACTCTTCTACACGGAGGTGATGGGAACTGGCACACGTATCGACGGCGGCCCGAGTGAGGACTTAACACTGTGGACCCATCCAAGGCACTATAGGCTGCCAGCTGGCGTAGACAGTACGGAACGCTGCTGGAGGAGGGGGCCCCGATTTGCGATGGCATTCTTCTAGAGGTCAGTAGGGCCTTCTGAACGTTCCCAGTGAAATCCTACCTCAACAGACATACCGCTCTTTCCCCCCTCCCCCCCCAAGAAGACAGGAGCACAGATTTGTTGTGCATATTGAAGGCCTCCGTGGGCACGAGGGAGAGCTTTGATGTGCACCAGGGAGCAGCGCTCATGAAGGGGTCCACTTATGCAATGCAATCTACCTTTGTACGGAGTGTGGGGCCTACCAGATGGCTTTGCGAGGAGCTCTGAGGTGGTCCTGGGAGTGGGTGCCCTCCCCGGTCAGAGACAGTTGCGTAGGTTGACATACAGGGCTGCCCACCAGCCCGGCCTTCCTCCCTCTCTCTGGGGTGACTGACGGAGCCCCGGTTGTAGAAGCCTTGCATGTGGAGAACTGGATCTAGAACCCGTGGGGTGCCATCTGCTGATCCCGAGTAAGGCCTGGAAGGGGATTGTGAGCTGGATTGTCCTTACTACTAAACAGGTCCAAGTGCCACCCTGACTGACCAGAGAGGCTTGGCAGACTCTTGAGGTGAGAAACTTGATCCAAGACAGTATTCAAGGCCTAGGCTGATGGTACTGGAAGATGTAGAACTGGGGATGCACCCGCAGCAGCTGTACACCATCTGAGCCCCTTGGGATGTGTCCTGGTTTAGAGGGGCCTACTGGGGGGGGGGGGCATGCAGCCTGTCTAGTACCGGCTGTCTGGAAGTCCACCAGGAGCGAGGTCGAGGAGGGATGCTGGACCCGTCAAGGGCTGCACTCCTAGGCAAAGAGATGGGTAAACCTAAAGTCAAGGCCCCCGGCCCCCAACCAAGTATGCCGGAGGAGCAACATGACATCCAGGACATGGGGTTGTCCCTTGACCCCCTTATCCGCTTACAGCAGCTGACATTGGACAGAATCCTTGTGGCCATCGAGGACTCTAAAATCACCCTCCACAGGGAGATCGGCATGGTGTTGGCGGAGCTCGGCATGCTTCGTGCCGATCACCACAAATTGGCGGCTAAGGTTAAAGACTCTGAAGCAGCCATTCAGGTCCTGCAACTGGCACAACAGGCTGGTGCGTGGAATGGAAGACATGGAAGGTCGCAACAAATGCAAGAACATCCGAATTGTGGGCCTCTCAGAGGGATCTGAGGGACTGGATATTGTGGCCTTCCTTAAGAACTGGTTGCAAATGGACTGGCCCCCCACTCAACTCACACAATTATTTGCCCTGGAATGGGCACATAAGGTCCTGGCTCAGCCTTTGGCCATGGTGCACCCGCCTCAGCCAGTGGTGGTTAAACTGTTGCACTATAGTGACAGAGAAACCCTAATGCAGCGAACACGGACAGACGGCAATGGACAAGCCAAACGGGCCTCCTTTTTGAAGGTGAAACGGGTGCTACGAGAGGAAGGACTACGAAACTCACTCTTTTTATCGGCACAATTTAAGATCATGATGGATGGCAACACGCATTTCTTCTTTTTAAAATTCTTTTCATTGAGAAAAAAAGCAGGGTATGTCAACAGCATTACAGTACGTTTGCTATGAGGGGACAGCGTATGAAGAGACCATGAATTATGCATTACAGCAATCTGTATTATGATCTTAAACCCACCTCTACTAATCATTGACCGTTCAATTTCCAGCAGGGGCTTGGGAGTTAAATAGTGGTGGCGTATATATATTCCCACTGAAAGAGTTCCATTTACCCCATATCTGTGACCACTTCTTCGGCAGCCCCAGCTTTCATATATTGTCTTTTCTGATATCATACACCAGTCCATGTCATCCTGCCATGCTCTGAGTGTTGGCGCCTCGGGTCCCCCATAGTTTTGTGATGTTATGTTTAGCCATTGTCATTCCCAAAGTAACCCAGGACTTTTTCTTTATTATTCAAGTCTGTGGCTCCCCATATATTTAGGAGACATTGTGTGGGTTCTGGCTCCAGTCTAGTCCCTAATGTCTCTCCCATGCAGCGTATAACCAGTCCCCAGTATTTATTTATGGAGTTGCACTCCCAGATTATTTAGTAGAACGTACCTTCCTGCCCACAGCGCCTCCTACAAGCCAGATCTACCCTGAGACCAATCTTAGCTAATGTGTGGCATGAGAAGTGCACCCTGTGTAGTGTTTTGAGCTGTATCAATTTGAATCTCGCAGAAATAGCCAACTCCTGGGGTGAGGACGGTGCTTCCTTCCATTCTTTGTCATCTAATTCCTCAACATCTTGTGCCCAGTGTTCTCGGAGTTGAAAGAGTGGGTTTGGGGAATTATTAATTAACTTCTTGTAGGTCAAGGAGATCGCCCCTCGATCCATGTAGTCAGTGAGAATTCTGTCTTCGAGCGGTGAGTACTCGGGGAGTATCCCCTCCTCCCCCTGGGATGGCTGCTTGGTGAGTGTGTCTGATTTGTATGCATCTAAATAGTTCACTACCTGCTAGGTCATATTCTCTTTGAAGTGTAGCGAAGGGGACCACTTCTCCCTGTCCCCACCACAAATCGCCCACACGTGAGATCCCATCTGTAGAAGCCCTTGGTGTTCCTCAGGGTTCCCGGTCGCCCAGTGTCCCATACTGGGTTGGCAAGTGTAATCTTGTTGTCCCATCCTAAACTTTTGTTTACCGCATGCCAGACTTGAAGTGTAGGTTTGGTAGGACCGGTTAGCTGGAGACGTGTCTGTGAGATGTAAAGTGCCCTCTCGTATCTACCACCTGGTAAAACCAAGTTGTCCATCCTATATGCTGGTTCATCGTGGGGTCTATGTAGCCATTGATTAATCACCAAAGGTTGTAATGCCCAGTAATATTTCCATATGTCGGGGAGTCCAATACTCCCGCCGTACCACCCCCATACCAATTTCTGTGTTGCTATCCGAGGGGGCTTGCCATCCTATAGGAGTGTTCTCTGCTCGCTCTCTATGGCTTTGAAATAAGAAGCCAGGACCAGATATGTAATAAATATAAAAATCTCGGGGGTGTGGCCAGCAACCGGCCAAGATGGCCGCAAACTGAGAGAGCTGCCTTAGCCACGCAAGTATAGCCCTGTAAAATCTGCCTTAATCCGTACTGTTGAGTGCACCCGGGAGAGTGGAACGGACCGGGTACTTGCGGAGCCCACCGTGGCAAATTTCCGGACCGTTTGGTGAGGTATAACCCGAGGAAACAATCCGCGGCCGAGGGAGCTGGTGCGTACAAAATGGCGCCGTCCCGCTGGGCCTGATCCCCGACGAGCCTGAGGCTTCGAGTTGCGGTCTATGTGGCAACTGGAGGTGACTGCAGCGACGCGCTTGGCCACTTGTGATGGAGCGGCAGAGGGGGCCCCCCCGCCGGTAGCTGAAGGTGTGTCCAGACGGTAGGAGCCTGACGAGTGGACGCGCTGCCTTTGGTGTGGCGAACACAGCGGGCGCGCTGAGGATACGTGAGCAGCTTGCTGGAACCTACGGTAAGTGGCCGGTTGACGGGACACAGCCTGCATTGCCGAAGTGCGGGAGCGAGGGCCCCCACCCTTGTTTATCCTCTCCCCAGCCTCCGATAGCAACAACGGCAGCAGCGGCCGCAGGCGCAGGAGATTTGGCAGTGGGCGCACCCACTGGAAGTGTGTAGACTGGGAGGCCATCAAAATAAAATGTAAAATACAGGCAATGTGAAGACGCTGGCCCCCAGGAGAGCGTGTAGTGCAGAAACTAGGTGCCAGATTCCTGCTAGTTGGAGGACTGCTGAGTTCACTTCACTGAGCCCCAGAGAGAAGTGGATTGCATTGATAGCCGCGCCGGGGGTGTGTAGTGCCCACGAGAAGCAGCAACGTTCGCTGGCTGGGCGGCCGCCACTGAGGGACGGTGGTAGGCCCCGGAGGTGAAAGATTGAGCCCACCGACGTAGGAGCTATACTTGGCTGTCTTGAGGTGCCCTAACTGGAGGAGTGTTGCCTCTGGTTATCCGGTGGTGTGCCACTAAAAGGCCCTGGGACTAACGACTGGTGAGTGGCAAACGCGATCACCGGGCTGTTTCAAAAAGACGCGTTCATGACATCTGGAGGCGGTGGGTGATGCTGGTACGGCGACGATATTGAGGGGCAGTCAGATGGGGCGTACAAAAGGAGCAGGAGCGGGCCAATCTAACCAAATCGACAAATACACAGTCAGTATGGGCCGTGAAGAGAGCACTACGGGGGGAGCACTGGGACAGAAAGGAGAGGACCCGGCCCAGGACCCCTCGCTGAAAGATATACTGCGTGCAATAACGGAGTTCCGAGGAACCCTGGAACCCAAATTAGACTCAGTGACGGAGGAAGTCAACCTGCTTAGGGCAGACCTGTGCAAGATGGCGGACAAGATGACCTCTGCAGAATCCAGCATTGATGGGCTACAATCCAAGACTAAACATCTGGAGGAGCAGGTCCTGAAATTGACAAAGAACCAGACGGGCATACTGACGCAACTAGAGGACCAGGAAGGTAGATCCCGAAGCAACAACATCAGGGTGATGGGAGTGCCGGAGGGTATGGAGGGACCATCGGTGGACCTCTTCCTGGAGGATCTGATCTTGAACAAATTGAAGCCGAAACGTCTCTCAAAATGTTTCTCTATCGAGAGGTCTCACCGGGCCCGGCTCCCCCCGTACCATAATAGTGCGCTTACTTAATTACAGAGACAGAGATGCAATTCTACAAACAGCGCGCCAGCAAGGGGTTCTCCAGCACGAAAATGCCACGATCCGATTTTTTCCCGACTTCACGCTCCAGGTGCAGCGTCAGCGACGTACCTTCGATGCGGTGAAAAGGGCCCTCCGTGATCCAAACATCAAATATATGATGCTCTTTCCAGCCAAACTGAAGATAATCGCGGAGGGCAAGACCTTCTTCTTCAATTCACCAGAAGAGGTGAGCGACTGGCTCGAAGGCTGGAGAACGGTTGGGCGGAAAGGCGGCAGGACCCAGCACCATGTCCCTAGGGTGCGGAAGGGAGACCAGGAAAGGGAAGACCAAGAACCCGACAACCCAACGCAGCGGCAACGACCAGATAAGTGACCAGTTCCGGCGTATCATGTCTGCAATAAAGCGATTGGGTTTTAAGGGGTGGGAAGGCGGGGGTTACATTGAAGTCACTGTTACACTGAGGCTTTGAAGAGCTGCTGCAGAGACTATGCCGCTTGGGGAACTGGCAGCTGCTGGACTAGAGACACATGTACAGCGGTGCACTCAAAGAGATCTGGGGCATTGTCTATCCGAGTGCTACTTGAGATACCAAGTGGCTGGAGGCTGACACGCACCCCTCACTGTTTGTTACCATTACACAGTTCGGGCGACAGGCACTCTGCATTTTGGGGAGGTGGGAGGTTTTCTACTCACTGAGCAGGGTTGCAGGGAGGTGGGGGTTGGGATGTTGTTTGTTCCTTGTATTATTTCTTGTTTTGATGTTCCTAGCTCAGGACCAAATAGAATGCAATGTACATGCACGAAAGGGGAGGGATGGGGATGGGGGAGCGAAACGTGGTCTAAAGTTGGGACAGCATGGCAAAGACAGTAGAAAGTGCTACGCAGCTTAGGGCCTGGACCTGGAACGTGAATGGTCTGGGGAATAAAATTAAACGTACTCTTGTCCTACAACATATTAAAAGACATGCCCCAGATGTCGTAATGTTACAGGAGACACACATTAAAGGGAACAGATATAAGGCACTGGATCGCTTTGGATATAAGCTTGTGGCTCTTTCGGGGTACACATCTGACGCCAGGGGTGTGGGGATCCTGATGCGATATGCCTGTCCATTCATGGTCGAAAGGGTCTGGTCCGATGACGTTGGCTGCTGTGTGGCGGTGGCGGGGGGACGGGGTATAAACCTCTGTTCGTTCTATGCTCCCCCGGGGCTCCAGAGGACTGTCCTCCAACGATCAGTAAAATCCTGATAGGTCTGCCGTAGGGCACGCTACTGGCTGGGGGCGATGCCAACGCAGTTTTGGATCCAGAGAGGGATCGATCGAGTACCTCAGCGGGTTGGGAGGGAGAGAGTCTCCTACCGGGCTTTGTGGCCGCTATGGGACTAGTTGACATCTGGCGAGCGCAGAATCCCCAACTACAACAGTATACTTACTATTCAGCACGTCATGGCTCGTTCTCAAGAATTGACTATTTGTTCACGCAGGGGGATCGGGTGGAAGAATTTTTAGAACCCACACATATGGCTCGGGGTATCTCAGACCACTCCCCCGTGGGTGTCGCAGTTCAGGGGCCACACGTTAACAAGGGGGCATTCCCGAACATTGATCCATGGAGATTGAGAGATCTAGTATTGAGGGATAAACTGCGGGAGGGAACGGAATTATATTTTCAGGAAAATGCTGGCTCGGTAGATTCACATTGTACGCTTTGGGAGGCTTACAAATCAGTGGTGAGGGGCCAAGCACAAGCACTCATAGGGGGTCAAAAGAAGGAAGAGGCGAGACATATGAGATCCCTAGAGCAAGACGTGCTTCGGTTGGAGAAGGAAGCGACAGCGCGGGGAGACGCAGACCTGCGGCACACGTTGGCCCTGCATCAGTACGAATTGCGAGCGGTGGCTGAAGGGGCGGCCCGGGCATATGCTCTGGCAGTGCAACATCGACTCTATGACGTCGGAGACAAGGCGTCCAGGCTGTTAGCCTGGCTTGAGAAGCGCGATAGGGTGAGGTCGTGGGTGGCATCTGTCCAGGACAGTGAGGGCATTCTTCGAGTAGCCAGCGTCGACATGGTGGGAGCGTTTGCCTCATACTATGAGGGGGTTTACTCACCAGTCAGTACGAGATCTGAAAGCGAGTGTGCGGAATTCCTCAGGGACTTCTCTTTGCCTGTAGTGTCAGAGGAAGATAAGGCAGCGTTAGAGGCCGAGATCACGGAGGACGAACTGCCATTGGCATTGGGATCCTTGAAGGTAGGAAAGGCAGTGGGCCCTAATGGGCTGCTGGTGGAGTTATTCAAGGGCCTGGCATCCAGAATAGTACCACCACTACGTAGTATGCTTCAGGAGGCGCAGAAAGAGGGCCAGCTACCAGTCGATCAGAGAGTGGCCACTATCGTGGTGATACACAAACCGGGGAGGCCCCCGGTGCGGTGCAGCTCGTACAGGCCGATCTCCCTCCTCAATGTTGAGGTCAAAGTCCTGCCTAAGACCCTAGCAAATAGGTTGCTACCGATTATCACCAACTTAGTTCATAGGGATCAATCGGGTTTTATGCCCCATAGGAGTACGCGGCACAACCTGCGCAGGTTGTATGGAGTGCTACACACGACAAGGGACCCTTCGGGTCCGCAAACAGCGCTCATGGCACTTGATGCATCCATGGCCTTCGATAGCATTGAATGGCCATACTTGTTTGCCGTGCTAGCGAAGCTGGGATTTGGCCCTAACTTTTGCAAGTGGGTGAGACGTCTCTATCATGAGCCAACGGCCCAAGTTCGAGTCAATGGGGTGCTTTCTCTGCAATTCTCCTTGCAGAGGGGCACGAGACAGGGGTGCCCTCTATCTCCCTTGTTATTTGCTTTGGCATTGGAGCCGTTGGCTCATTGGATTAGGAGGGATCCTATGATATGGGGTATTGGGGCACCGGGTGGTTGGGAAGATCGCATATTGTTATATGCCGATGACATCTTGTTGTACCTTGCAAGGCCTTACCATTCTATTGCTAGAGTCCTTCATTTGTTTGACTTCTTTGGGAGCTACTCAGGGTATTCCATGAACTGGGCTAAATCGGTGGTGTTCCCGCTGGCGGGCCCCCCCGTGATTGCCGAGGCAGTGCACGGCGCCTGTAGTTCTGGAGGGATTCAAGTATTTGTGGATTCAGATTGTGCGGAATCAACAGCTGTTCCTAGATAGAAACCTTACCCCTCAGCTAGAAAGACTTCATAGTGATGTGCAGCATTGGCGAACCCTACCACTGTCCCTGGCGGGCAGGGCGGCCCTCTTCAAGATGATGGCCCTGCCGCATCTGTTGTACATTCTGCAAAACACCCCTTATCCTGTCCCACCGACGGTCTTTAAAAAGATTGCCCAGGATATTCGGGAATTGTTGTGGCAGGCAGGTACTCCCAGGATAGCATTGCACAAGTCACAAAGAGGGGTATACGACGGTGGCCTGGTGATACCAGATGTTCGACTTTATTACTGGGCATTGCAACTGTTGGTAGTTAATGACTGGGTGTATAAGGATAGAGACGAGCCAGCGTACAGAGTAGACCGAGATGCGATGCCGGCGGGCAACTGCGAGCCGCTGCTGTATGCGCGAAAAAAGGATCCTAGCTGGCCTCCGCACACAGCGGTGGTGGTGGTGGCTTGCTGGAGAGAGGCAAATCGGGTGTTGGGGTGGCAAAACAAGTTAACCAGTAGAACGCCACTATGGTTTAGTGCGGAGTTGAAAGAAGTGGCCTCACTTCAAGGGTTTACAGGCTGGAAAAACATAGGAATAGATCGATTGGGGGATGTCTGGAGAGGAGGGGCCCCACTCCCGTTTGAGGACCTACAGCTGGAATTCGAATTGGCTGAGGCCCAGAGGTTTAACTATCTGAGGCTCAGACATGCCCTGTTGACGCAGCTATGAGGTGAGACCTCCCTGCCTGACTACTCCCCCCCTTGAGGACAGACTACTGATAGATCCTATCCCAGAGAAAACAACTTCAACAATATACCGAAAGCTAATGAATAACTTACCCGATCAACTAGTGGCCTCACGGGCAGCATGAACAGACGACCTGGGCAACGTAGAGGATGAGGAGTGGCAAGAGGCACTACAGGGCCCGAGAGAGATAGCAATACGAATGCGCTTCCGGTTAATCCACCTCCGGATTTTGCATCGCTCCTACTACCCTACGACACTCTTATATAAGATTGGCAGGGCGCCGTCACCGCAGTGCATCCGAGGTTGCCAGGGTGAGGGCACTTTCATTCATGTGTTGTGGGAATGCCCTAGGATAATGCAGTTTTGGCGTAGGGTTACGGCAATAATGACCAGGGTGGTGGGTACCGATGTACCACTCGACGCAAAGTGGCTCCTGCTTATAGTTAGGGGGAGACAGATTGGTCCAAATATGTCACTATCTGGCTTACACTGGCAGCAGGTGTCGCGAAACGCAATATTGCGAGGGGCTGGGGGCGACACACAGCCCTTTGGTTACGGATTGGGAGGACATGGACTGGTGCCAAAGAGCAGAGGAAACAGTATATAAAAGCAGGGGGTGTTTAAAAAAATGGGAAAAAGTGTGGGCGCCATGGCGAACTTAGAGGGTCACTGGAGAGCCCAGCTGCAACCGCGGAGTTTCAAGTCTACCAGAGTGAGGTGCTCTTTCAACGTTGATGTTGTCACAATTGCAGTATGTCTCCTCCCCACCCTATCCCATGTTATCCTCACTTATGTAAACAAATCTCCAATGTGCATGCTTTGGAAAATGTTATTGTACGGTCTAATGAGCTTGTTCGATAAAAAGATTTTTTTTTAAAATATATATATATAAAAATCTGGGGAGTTCCATCATCTTGAATAGGGCTGCACGTCCCAACAGAGAGCGGAAGGGACCTCCAGTGCTGTACATCTCCTTTTAGTCTTTGTAGTAGGGGGTAGGAGATTTCGATCGTAGAATAATGCCGGGTTAGTGGTAATAGGTATTGAAACCCCTCCGTAGTAACTTTTGCCTCACATCCCCTGGGCGGGGGGGGGGGGTGTATGTAAATAATAAACTTTGTCCAATTGATTGTATAGCCCAAATATTTCCCGAAGTTTGTAAATCTGTTCAGGACTCTATTCAGTGAGGATTTGGGAGATGCCAGTTACAAAAACACGTCTTCAGCGTAGAGGGAGATCCGATCCTCCCACTCTCCCATCCAGCGCAGGCCTCTTATCAATGGATCACTGCGGTTCCGGGTGGCTAGGGGTTCGTGTACCAGGGTGAAAATTAAGGATGATAGGGGGCAACCTTGCCTCGTCCCCCTTCCAAGTAGAAAAATTGGGGAGGTCTTATCGTTTACTACAACCTGTGCTAGTGGGAAGGGCCGGACTGGGAATCAAAACCGGCCCTGGCAAAGTGGTGGCGCGGCCGAACTGTTTGCCAGGGCCGTTTTCGGCCGATTCTGTTACAGGGTCCGATATTGCAGCTATGCTGCAAAAACGGCCCTGTAAAAAAAACTGGCCCCCACCCTGGCGGCCCACTGGGGAAATGCCCAGTGCCCGCTACGGCCAGTGCGACCATGCTAGTGGGTAGCTGTAAAGGAGTTTCAGCCAGGCCATAACATTTGGCCTGAATCCCATCTTTTCCAGTACTGCAAATAGATCATGCCATTCAATGGTGTCAAAAGCCATTTTGGCATCCAGTGACACCACTATTGAACCCTCTCTTAGTGTATCTACGAGCCCCAGCACTCCATGTAATCTGTGAAGGTTTAGTGCAGTGTTTCTTCCTGGCATGAAACCTGGCTGATCTGGATGTACTAGCTTCGGGATAATCTGTACTAGACGTGAGGCTAACAATTTTGCCCAAATCTTGACTTCTGCGTTAAGCAGAGAAATGGGGCGATAAGAAGAGCAGCAGTCTTGCGGTTTGCCTTCTTTATGTATGACGACGATTGTGGCTAATTGTTGATCTGCGGGAAGATTACCCATTGTCCGGCTTTCTATGTGCATGTTCTTTAAATAGGGGGTGACCCTAGTAGTCACCATCTTATAGAGCTCGATTGGGAGGCCATTAGGTCCCATCGCTTTCCCTGATCGGAGTACACAGATGGCCTGAGCTATTTCTTCTTCAGTGATGTCGGACTCTAGTAGCTCTAAGTCTTCCGAGTTGAGAGTGGGCAGGGGCATGTCCACCAACAACTCAGCAGATGCTTCCCCAGCAGAAGCATTATTTGGGAAGTAGATTCGTTCGCAGTAGGCGGCGAACTCGTCTGCTATCAATTGTGGGTCATGAAGTGTCACCCCTCGATCCGTCGAGAGTTTGGT
This sequence comes from Calotriton arnoldi, assembly GCA_963921515.1. Lineage (NCBI taxonomy): Eukaryota > Metazoa > Chordata > Amphibia > Caudata > Salamandridae > Calotriton > Calotriton arnoldi. Next base: position 966,201 of record CAWUFW010005801.1, on the reverse strand, counting down.
CACTAATCTACCTGCTCGCTCATGTTTATCAAGCCAAGAAAGTAGTTTTCCCGCCTTGTCTCCCGCTTCATATATTGTATGTTGTATCTCTCTATACTTCGTCCCAGCAGCTGCGCTAACTAGTTCTTTATATTGTTTCAGTTTGAAACTTAATACTTTCTAATTTATCTACTAGAGCACGGTTTTCTTTCTTGACCCCGGTGATCAAGGAGATGGCTTGTCCCCTGGCTACTGCCTTAAAGGCTTCCCAGAGAATTAATGCAGAGTTCACTACCCATCGTTTTCGCGAAAGTAATAATCTATCTCTTTTACCATCCCATTCCTCACCTGCGGTAACTTGAGATACCACGGGTCAACCGTTGCCAACTTCTCATTTTGTCTTGTTCCTGATGTATAGAACACCAATAAGGGGGAATGGTCAGAGATGCCCCTCGCCAAATGGCGTATGTCCTTACATCGCACCACCTGATCCGCCAAAGTAAGTATATAGTCAATTCTGGAAAAACTATTATGGGCTCCAGAGTGGAATGCAAATTGTTGCCCATCTGGGTTGTGAGTTCGTCAGATGTCGACAAGTTCTATGGCCTCAAGGAATTCGGCGAAATGTGACGGTTTGTGGCAGGGGCCATGGGGGGCAACAATCCAGGGATCCTGATAAAGTGACGTTGAAATCTCCCTCTATGATCAACCTCCCCACTGGGAAAGTCAAAAACAGGTCTCCCAGGTCCTGGAAAGCAATATTATGGAGTGCCGGAGGGATGTAGATCGCAACAATCGTAATGGGTTAGCCCTCCCAGACCTTGGCCACCACAATATATCTTCCCTGTGTGTCTAACCAGGTATGGTCTAATGCCAGGGGAAAAGTGCCACGCATAAGTATTCCCACTCCTCTAGAACCAGTGTTCAACCCAGAGTGAGCCACCAATGTGTACCCCCAACAAATCTGAGATTTACATGTGTTGCCCACTAAGTGTGTTTCCTGTAGTAGGACTAAGTCTGGCGAGTGTCGTTTTATATATTGTCGGACTACCCCACGTTTGAGTTTGTCCCCCAGTCCATTCACGTTCCAGGAAAGGAGTTTCAGTCCCTTATCCTTTAATGTGTGTAATCTACCATGTGTAGGGCTTGTGCAATAGTTCCACCATTGTGCCCCCAGTCTGCGGTGTGGTGGATTTGCTCTTTTGTGTCCTGACTTTTAACCCTAAATTCTTATCTTTGTCTCGGCGTTGTTTCAGGAGGATATGTGCAAAGCATGTTTCATCAATCTTGTAGAGTGAGTGTCGCGTTCTGTACATATTACCTAATGTTCCCTTTATGTCATCAAACTTGTGAACTATCTTAAAAGTAAACATAAAACCCGCCTCCCTGCAATCCGGGTTTAAAACTACCCGCCCCCCCCTCCCCCCAACTATGCAGAGCACCTGTCGCCCCATCCCCAACTAGTCTACAAGAAGAAAAAGAGGGAGGGTAACTGTCACAACAGCACAAACCCCTGCCCTCTCAATTTATCATCACACTATCTGCTAGATTTGTTCTATTAAGTGAAAAAGATATTGTCCAATAGCCGACGCTTTGGCCCCGTCACCTAAGATGCTTCGGGCCCGTCTCAGTCTGGCATCCCGCAAACCCAGATCCGGCATCCGATCAGTCTATACAAGAGGTTCAGTTGTCAATATCTTCAAGATGAAATGTTTTGGCGTTAGTTACTCCGCTGCCACCATGGTCAGTTGTCTTTTTATGGAACTTCTCTCTGCATGGTCTGGGGTGGTTCCCCCAACCATTCTCTAGCTGTTGAGCCATTCTTTTGCCATCTCTGGAGTCTCAAAGAACCAAGTCTTTCCTTCCGCCTCGACCCGCAGTCTCACTGGAAACAACATGGAGTATTTCACTAAGTAGCACGCAGTGTCTTCTTGACCTCCAGAAAGGATCTACATTGCTTGTGAACCTTGACCGTGAAGTCGGGAAAGAAGGTAATCATACTGTTTTCATATCTGTCCGGTGGGCGCTCTGCGCTGTCTGTAGAATAGTGTCCCGATCTTGGAAATTGAACAGTCTGCCCAGCAGGGGCCTCGGAGGAGCCCCAGGTTTTGAACTGGCCCCCGGAACCCTGAGGGCCCTCTCGAGCAAGAAGTTGGACAGGCCCTTTGGCTGCAGATGACATGTCACGAGTTACTCCACAAAGAGGTCGGCTGGGGGCCCCATGGCTGGGCTCAGGGACTCCCAGGATTCTAACATTGTTACAGCAAGATCTGCCCTCATAGTCATCAAGCTTCACTTCCAAATTGTAGATGGTAGCCTGCAATACTTTGATTTGTCCGCCGTGGGATGAATTTCTGACTCGAGTACTATGATCCCCCGGGTAGTAGCCGCCGCCTGACCGTGGGGCAGGCTTACCCCACTCGGCCTGTCTGGTTTCCCTGGGGCATCGGGAACCACTCTCCGATAGTACCACAGGTCTTCACACCTGTAGCGGATTATTGCTGACCAATACCTTTTTCGCAGGTCAGTAAAGTGTATGAGCCCAGAGGATTTAGACTATTGAGGGGAACTTAGCAACATCCAGAGCGATCCGACCCGGCAACACACATTTCTGCTTTAACCCTGACGACGCTTGGACATGCCTGGAAACCTACAGAGCCGGAGATGGGACCGGGCAATACGAGCGCCGGGCACAGAAAGACTACAGGGATGTAAGCGTCTAGCTTGGAGTATCCCCCACCGTTTAACATTGCAGAAGCCATCCAAGAACGGGAGTACGGCTCCCATATGAAGGCAACTCCTTAATCTGCAGATGACCTTCTGTAGCACCTCTGCCTGGTGTGACCCATGCGTGTTGGGGAAATGACACCGGGGAGTGCTGCTGGGGCTCCGACCTGGGGCACAAGAATTGCTCTGAGACGCCTGCCTCACAGGTGTGGTGATGAAACGCACTGTGGCCGGTGACGGCCAGAGACTCAGAGTTTGAGCTTTCTCTAGAGACTACCCCACACTGCCATCCCACAGGTGCCGGAATAACTGAGATATTTGCAACTTGCACCTCAGTTTATCAAAGGTTGAGTCGCCAGCTATTGCTGTACTGCTCTGGGGCTGGGGAGTTGGGGCAAATATTGTTATACTGTCTCGGGGGGGTATATGATGAGAGGTGAATTCTGCGGTGTGGGTGGAGGGGGGTGACTGAAAAGTGGCCATATTACATGAGACTACATGGCCCACACATGACATAACATTCATGACGTGAAACATCTGGGGGATGGGGTCAGCAGCGAAACAAAACAAAATACACATGTATTTCAAGAGTCATGGAGTACACATTCCGATGCTCGAGAAGACACTTCTCACGAATGTGGAAGCGGACCGGCGGCCGTGCTGCTGGCGGGGGGCAAGTACACATCACAACATATTCAGCGTTCGCACAGTGAGCCCTCATTTGTTTAGGCCAGGGGTCTCCTTTGAAATGACATTTGTTAAAATAGATAAAGAAGGCCGATACATGTTGGTAGAGGGAAGACTGTGGAGGCGCCAAGTGGTGTTGGGAAGCATATATGCACTGAATCAAGACCAGGCAACTTTATTAATGTACTAGACACCCAGCGATCCTGATGTGGCGGCTGCATACATCAGCCCTCTCTGATGTCCTCTTTCGGGAAACCTTACGGGAAGCCATAACACAGTATTGGCCCACAAACTAGGGAATAGCCTTGAGTTGAAAAAGGGAATGGGAGGCCCTCATAGCAGTGGTAAGGGGACACTGCCTGAGCCAGTAGGTGGGGATTCACTGCGACTTTGATCACAAGCTCACACGATTAGAGGAAACACTCCATAAGTTGAATAAATAGCTAGGGGCTGATCCGCCCCCTATCCAAAGGCTACATGAGGCTAAGGAGCAATGTAACATAGCACTGGAACGCCTTAGATGCCATAATGACAAGGACTATGTAAGTAGGGCCCACAAGGAGGAGGGCAGACAGGAGAGGATATTGGCCTGGCTACTCAGACCGGAGGCCAGAGGCACCTTGTCACGAAACTACTCTCCCAGAGGGGCGAGTCTCTCAACACACCCTAGGATGTTAACTCTGTGTTCAGAGACTGCTATGTGTGGATGTGGCGGAGGGACTGGGGGGACCAATTATGGCATTAGAAATCGCAAATACGATTAAAAACATGGCGCACTGTAAATTCCCAGTTCTTGATGTTCTACCGGCAGAGTTGTGTGTGGCCTGTGCTGGTGAATGGACGCCGAGATTGGAAGCTCTCTACACAGAAGCGCTGTCATCCGGGCAGCTCCCGGACACAACTAGGGAGGCTCTGGTCATCCCTCTACCTAAATTTTAGCAGAATGTGAAACTTCAGTTTGAAGTATCAACAGTCTCATTGTTTTACGTGACCCACTTTCCTGTTCCAGCATTCTCCAAGATTCACCTCCCTGAGCCCTACTACTGACTAACCTCCCCATGAAGCAGATCAAGTGAGTTGATGCCATCCACAGTGGGTCTCCTCGAGAATGACCATCTAAAAAGCACAGGCTGTCTGACAAAAGGGCAGGTGGCTGAGGATCAATAGGAGTGTTGTTGACCGCAGACACACTGTGAGCAGTAAACACAAGGTTCAATAAGGTTTTTAGATGGAGGAGGAGCAGCTGAGCCTGCAGAATGGGGAGCCCCAAATCAGTATTTACAGCATTACCTTCATATCCCTTGTTGTTCAAAAAAGATGACACAGGCTGAGAGAGGTAGTACAGGCACTGCTTTCGAGTGCTGGTTTGAGGTGTGGGGGCCCAGTGCTCCACACACAAGACAAAGAGAGCATCCTTCCCCATGCAAATTCATACAAGTACTTATACTTATAGGGCCAGATGTATCAAGCGTTTTACCGTTCGCAAATGGGCCAATTCTCAGAATTGGCCCGTTTGCGAACGGTAAAAAGCCTTTTGGGATGTATCATCCCAAAAGGCATTCGCAAAATAGGGAATCGCAATTTTGCAATTACCTATTTTGCGAATGCATTTAGGGAATCGCAATTTGCGATTCCTTAAATGCAATGCAGGAAGCAAGAAAAAATTGCGACCTGGCTGTAAGGAATCTCAAATTACCACCAACTTCAAGTTGGTGGTAGTTTACAAATTCCTAGAAAAATGCACATTTTTGCATTTTTCCAAGTGCCATGTGGCGCACACACATGCCCTTAGGGCATGTATGTGCGCCACATGTGCATACTTACCTTTTTTGGGGGTGCATCAGGGTGGCCCTTTGGCCCCCTTGCACCCTTGAAGATGCATGCGCAATTTGCGAGTACCTATTTGGTACTCGCAAATTGCGCATGCAATCCTATTCATTCCTATGGGCCTCTAGGCCCATAGGAATGAATGGGAAGGTATTCTTTAATAGCGAATCGCAATTTGTGATTCGCTATTAAGGAATATGTAGGAACCGCACATTTTTTTGCAAATCCTACATACATTGCAGTTTGTGATTCATAAATAGCGAATCGGTAAAATACGCCATTTAAGATTTGCAAAAGCAATTCTTGATACATCTGGCATTTAGTGCCGTACTTCAGTCAGTGCTTCGGAAAAATCCCATGTGGCATAATTTACACTTCTATTAACAATAATATTTTCCAAATTTTAATTATACTGTCAACAAATGGTGAATGATGGGGATTGCCTCTGTGCTTCTTCAGTTGAATAATGTTTGTTGATGGCAAAATCGTCCAGGCAGCTAAATAGGACACTAGAAAGCCATAAAAATGAACTTGTTTATGTAAGTACATTTATATTTTATTCAACAATATTTTTAACAACTTTTTTGTCCTAGTTGCACATGACTGTCCCATCTTTTTCACAACTTCCTGGGCATTAACATTGGCTTTGAAACCGTGAATAAATGTCAATATGTACTTCTTGCGAATCACTTGTAATAAGGAGGCTTAAAGTTCAGGGTCTCCTCAACAGGATGATAATTCTCCAAATTCGGATGAAGCATTTCAATTATTCTAGTTTCTCTAATACCCCTACTATGACCAACATTCTCTCTTCAATTATTATCAAGCATTGGCATGGCCAATAGGACTCGCCTTTTGGACCTTATAATTGTTTAGCCATGCAGCACATTATCCGGAGTGCTGTGGCGCTAGGGATTGAAGAGCTACACAGTTACTACACAATGGTTCATGCAGTCTGATTCAGGAATACATGCTTGCCTCTGGAAACATTTATGTATACATTCCAAGGCCTTTTATAGCACAGATAGAAAGTAAAGTGCCTAGACGCAAGTCAACAGCACTATAACATTCTGTGAACGACTGCATCACTAGAGTATTGAACAGCCTTAAAGAATGGGTGTCAGTGGCAAGTTATGCTTAGCGTAATAAGATGACAGATTTAACACACATCCCACTGTAAACTTTGCACTGAATTTACAAAAGCCCAATTGTTCGAGCAGTGCATGAACCTTGCCATATGTTAATTCAGGCTGTCTGCGAATCACCAGGCCAGAGATGCTGGGAATCATGGTAAAGCCAGTCATTAGAGACAGCCAATATTCATATCTATAAATGATGGGCTACAGCTAGTAATAGCGGAGATACACTGAGAAGAAAAGAATGGAAGAGATAATATGTAGAACCTTAAATTTAATTAGAGTGGTCTCCAGCTTAACTGCCCTCATGTTGAAGTCTATTTGCATTGCCAGATCATGAACCAGTGTACATATTTATGTTTTAAATCTAAAAAAAACATAGTGTGGCCTCAATTATTAATCGTAAAATGTTTTCATGAGTTTAACTTTTCTGAATATGAATTACTTGGGTGAGAAACGCTATGAAGATTACACAACCCGAGCTGCATTGTAGTTAAATAAGCAATGGCAAAGTCAAAAGCCAAACCTAAAAATTGCAGCAGTGTGTGCCTTTACAGCAGAGCCATAAACACCTTTTTACGAAATCCTCTTCCAACCATGTGAATGCAGTATAACACGAATACAGCGTTCTGGGCAGCTTATACGCATCGGGTGTGCTGTGTAAAATTGTTCTTGGCGCACATTTGACAATTTCAGCAAGTCTTGAATCAACTATTAACAATTCGTAAATAGTGATTTTTTTTTAATAGAGGGTTTTGCGATATTAAAAGCGAAACTACAAATCACTGAAAGTGGCATGTTCTTTGGTTAAAAAAACAAAAAATAGACATGGGTGGTTCCATCATATAATAACGATGAGCCCCTTGTTATGCTTGTCAAAAGGCTGGTCTAATATGCTACATGAAGACACTTTAAAAAGCGGTGGCACACAGGAGAGTTTGCCGCCTAAAAAGCAATCCGTGGTATTTCTAACCGTACTAACATGATTGTTGTCTTTGCAAACAGCCAGCACATGGGCATTCCTGTGTGTAGCCTAGCAACGACACAGAAAGCATACAATTGCGGTTAAAAAGACACCTACTGATTTAATTTAACAATAATTTTGTTTGTAAATGATTTCTGTGGATGTGCAGTGTTGTATTAAATAAAAATAAACTGACAAAATAAGCACTAGAAAAAGTACAAAGCATGACAAACTAATACTTCACTCGCAGTTGTAAAATCACTATGTGGCTTTGTAAAACAATTTTAAAAAAAAATCAGAAAGAACATTTTCAAATGTTAGCTTGTTAACCCAGTCTCACACGCCCTGGCATGCTAACCAATAAAAAAAATTATTCACCCGAGTGATGCAATGTGAAAGAGACACTGGGCGTGATAGCGGCGTGCAGAGGAGTCAGTCACAGAGTGTGCACAGAACCCCCATACACCCATCATGAATTTAAGCACTAGAGAGAATGTAGGAGGGACGGCTGAGAATGGAGTCTTCCTGAATGTTCTGTTCTTGTGCTAGTTGCTGGAATTTTATTCTAAGAAAAATAGTATGCAAGCTTTTCAGAAACAGGGTCCTTGCAGCTGGGGGTCAGAAGGAGGGTTGTGAGGGGGGATCAAGAACAGGCCAGGCACTCGAGCGAAGTTGTCAAATAGTTGAACTGTAAGTGTAACTTTAATGAACCAACACTGGAACTCGAACCTGGCTTTTAAAGTTTGTACGCTTGTATACTCAGATATAAACATACCATTGTGTGTTTCTACTACAAAGTATAAAGAGTTATATGAACCATATTTGGCAGTGAGCACGAGCAGCGAACGCATTCACGGAAGAATTAACCCCCCTTAGCGAAGCTCCAGTCGGATCATTTGGCTGTGCTGTACATTAATGGGGCTGCATGGAAAGGCTTAGGTATGGGTTGACTAAACCGGAAAATGGCTGTGAATGGCGAACACCAAGACATAAATATCTAGGCTGATGCTCTACACTTTAATACTATTTTGAAATCTTTAAGAGATTGGGGGGCACAACAAATGTCAATGGGTAGAGGATTCCAGTGTATGGGCCCTAAAAGGTGGAAGGCCGGGAAACTGTGGCAGCGCATGATACATTTGGTATGGTTATGAGATCACGCCAAGTGAATCTTAATGGGAGTGTACCGGCACTACCCAGGAGCAAAGAGGTACTGTGGAGAGTGAGTACCAGCACTTCTATATTTACATTTAAAGCACTGCTTAAAAGTGGCGGAAGGGTGCTATTAAGTCCCATATAAACAAAGACGTTATTTTTCTTTGTTTTTCCTGTTATATTATAAAGCGCTTACTAACCCTGACGAGGCATGAAGAATTTTAATGTAATGTGGCAGCCAGCACTGAAATTACCACTGTCTAAGATCCTTGGTCTCTAGCTCCGTGATCTCTCGTGCTAGTCTACTCTTCCAAATATTTATGAGAATAGCTTTTGAAAGCCTCGAATTTCCTACGTGAAATGGGCTACTTGTGCAGTATTGTAGAATTAGAAGCCTTATTGCCATAAACCCGCGCAATTTACCAATTCGAATGTCATTAGTAAAGCGCTGTCTGCAGCTAAATGACTAACACACAACAAGCAGGCCAGTTTACTTTAATTCCCGCACTAAAACCTGCTCCCACATATAAAGTAGTTTTATTGGCCTTTTAACGTGTGCACTTCAAACAGCGACACTCTTGAGAGCGGGTCGGAGCAGAATGACGCAGCAGGCGCCATTTTCGGTACCGTAACGTGGCTAAAGAGGTAAACTACAGCTAAGGCACCGGGGCTTCCTGTGGCACTTTATTCTGCTGATAACTCCAAACATGCCAGTGTTGCCAAGCTGTAAAGAACCCCACTGAGCAGCCGGGCTGACCTTTGTGGGAAGCTTCAAGTTACCCTCCAGGGCAGCCCTCCTCTCCGCTCCCACAATCACTCAAATAGCTGCTAATTAAGGAGGGAGATGAAAGAACAGCTTTGATTGTCAGTCCGGGAAACTGCAGCGGTGACTCAATAGAGGGGCAGGGGAGGGCCGCGGTGTTGTTGGTTCCAGCAGGTGGGAGAACCTGGAAACCGAGCATCCTGCAGGCTCACCCCAAATAAAGCGCATGAATTGCTGTTCTGCTCTCGTGGGCAGGTGCTATTTCATCTTCTTATATCACAAAAAATACTCCTATAGATTAACTGATGGTTAACATAAAAACTGTGTTACCTAAATACGATAGGGAGGTGTCTATGTGAAGATCTAGAACTGCAGACACCCAGGGGTGCGCAAGGAAGCAATTCCTTTTTGTTTAGTTACCCTCACACACCCTAGTGGTGTCATGCTTCATCATCGGGTCACCCCAACGCCTATAAGTTGGGGTGGGCTCAACCACAGTGTTGGGAAGCTCTTTGGAAAGTGAAGACCAGGGGATTATAGATAAAAACCCTCCGACAGGCCCCGGTTTCCCTTTATTATTGGGTCTGTCAGGGATATTAAAAATAATTAAAAGAAACGGGTCAATGGGAGTGATAATGGTCCTATGACCCTATTGCCAACATGTTTCAGTCCTGGGATGGCCGTAAAGGTCCTGGACTTTCTTCAGGGCAGAGGTCGTCCTCCCTGGGAACAACAGTGAAAGGGAGTCCCTATCCTGTGAACGAAAAAGGGCAGAGTAGCTGCTCCTTTTGAATAGATAACAGATGATTAATCTGTTATACGCAGTCCTTCATCTCTGAAAAACACAAAAAACAAACAAGCACCATATCGTTTCTATTGCATAAACATCATTTGTGTAGTTATTAACACTCCTAATTAGGTGCGTCAACTGTGACCCAACATTTAAATAAATGCCAGGTGAGTGTGCAAATGGAAATTCTCATTTACATCATACTCATGCCATACACACCTATATCTGTAACATAATAGTGCTATGTGGCAGATAAATGTGCGGTGGCGATTTTACTCGCATACTGACATTATCAGCATGCCAGTGTGTGTACTTATTCCAAAGTGAAAATATCGCGTGACAGTCTATAAGAACAGCACTAGGCTGCTATCAAGCAGTGTACTATTGTGCAGGTATATACTCGCATCTTTGCTTTAAAAATACTAATCATAATAAAAGCATCCATTTTCTTACCCAATTTGCGGAGAAAAACTGTATCACAGGGGCCCGCTAGGCGTGATGGAATAGCCCTGTAGTCACACTCTGTTGTATTGTTTGGGGGTAGGGAGAAGATGAAGTATACCGGAGGTTTTTTAGTCAGGGCAAAAAGTCTGTGTTGAGCAAAGTCACAAGACTAAACCTGTTGTAACCACCTATCACCCCCTACTTACTTCTTCAAGGGTCCTATCCCGCCTGTGTACCTACTTGGTCCGAGTCCCCGGCTTTCGCTCTTCATTGCCGTTAAACAGGGATATAAATACCTTTATTTTAGCGGGAAAACCTCAATTGAGAGTCACGCCCATGGTATGCTCAAGTGCCGTTAGGCACGTAGATGCGTGTGTGATGTGCCATAGAGGATCATGGGATTTGAAGTCTTTTTACAAAATGGTGTCTCGATCCGAAAAATCGGTTCGCATTAGTATTAGATTTACCGAAGAAGCCTCGATGTAGGGCTGACTCAACAACGTAATTCTAATATCGTGACACACTTAAATTTACATATGTGTCATACAATATCTACATACGGGTGGGAGTTTTTGGCAGATTAAAGAAAACAAGTGCTCATGCTCGGAAATCAGTGTATAATTAAGATGACGAGCAAGATGTCAGTATCATTATGGAAGGGGATAATGGGAACAATAGTTCCTTTGCATTTAGATGGAACTCGAGCAGTAAAGTCTAGTCTATTATACTAGTGTGTATAAATGAGTATTTAGAAGTGGTCACTTTTTACATTTTAATCAGAAAGGAAAACAAAAGACTATCCAAAGATACTGTTCATATAACATCCCCATTTGTCATAAAAAGAGAGATAGCAGTGATGATATGTAGCTCAGTAATGTTTATTTATTTAGCTGATTCCAAGGTATAGAATCATTCAGACCAATTTCATATGTCTTCAAACGATACACCCATCGTTGTTCTCGTTCTAGAAGTCTGTTCGTCAGATTGCCTGCGCCTTTCAATTTCTCTATAACTGTCCACCGTATGTCTGTGTCTTTATGTTGTTTTTCCTTATAGTGTGCTGTTAATTTAGTTGCGGTCACTGCTCGCCTTATTGTGCTTCTATGTTCACTAATACGAACTTTGACCTTGCGACTAGTCATACCGATATAGCTCAAATTGCATGGGCACTTGATGAGGTAGACAGCTGATTCTGAATTACAATTAGTATGGGATCTTTGTTCCCATGGAAAGTGTAGGCCTAAATCAAGGCTTTTAGTATGTTCTGTAAAGGGGCACACTACACATGAACCACATGGAAAATGACCCAACACAGGTGGGTTATTCCACAATGTAAGTTGAACATTGTTTACATTTTTGAACGTGTCAGTGTGAACAAGAGTGTCTCTCAAGCTTTTATTCTTTCTGAATGAGAACATGGGTTTTTCATAAGGGAGTCTATTTGAAGTAAGTATGGGCCATTTCTTGTTGATGATTTTCTTCACCTCATTGGATGAGGAATTAAACGTGGTTACACAAATTATTTGATCAAGTGGGGTCTTTTGATGGGACTCTAGAAGTGCAGCTCTTGGAGTGTTACGAGCTCTTTTACTAGCTTTTTCTATAACCTTGTTCGGATATTTTCTCTGTCTAAGTTTGGTGGTGAGAATTGCAGCTTCTTTTTATAGTCTTTCAAATCTGAGCAATTTCTCCGTACTCTCAAGAACTGGCCTACCGGAAGATTCTCCCTGAGAGAGCGTGGGTGCGCACTGTCAAATCTTAATAAACTGTTCCTGTCAGTGGACTTTGTATATAGTGAGCTTAACAGAGTACCGCCAGCTGCTCTCAGTGTAATATCTAAGAAGGAAATCTTTTCTCTATCCATATTCATGGTGAATCGTAGATGGGGATTTAAACAATTAATCCAATTAATGAAGCTATTGAGAGTCGAAACTTCTCCCTTCCAGATGAGAAGTACATCATCAATATATCTGTACCATTTGTATATATTAGTAGTATAAGCATTTGCCGTCCAAATATGTTGATCTTCAAAGTGACCCATATACAGGCAGGCTAAACTGGGGGCAAAAGTACTGCCCATTGAAGTTCCGTGTATCTGAAGATACAACTGGTCCTCAAATTTGAAAAAGTTTTCTGTAAGGGCTAACCGAATCAAAGTGATGACCCACTCAATAGGAGCTGTCCACTGCCATTCTTCTTGTTTTAGAATATCCTCTATTACTTTGACGCTTTCTTCCTGAGGGATACTTGTATACAATGCTTCCACATCAAGGCATACCAAAATGTTTTCCTGTGGGTCATATTCTATGTCTGTCAAAAGATTAAATAGATGTTTTGTATCTTGTACGTATGAAATTATGCGTGTAACCAGAGGTCGTAGGAACCAGTCAGCGTATTTCGATAAAGGTTCAAGAATAGATCCAATTCCAGATACAATAGGTCTTCCTGGGGGTGGTATCCTGCCTTTATGGATCTTAGGTATTGTGTAGAACAGAGGTATTCTTGGATCATCTTGGTTGAGGAAATCATGCTCCTTTTTGGTGATCCACTCTTTTTCAAGGGCATCTGTCGTCAATGTTGATATCGTGGTTTTTATCCGTTGGGTTGGGTCCCTATTGATCTTTTTGTAATATTTGGTATCTGCCAAGAGATCAAAGCAAGCTGTTCTGTATGCATTAGTCTTCTGAATAACAGTGGCACCGCCCTTATCTGCTGGTTTTATAATTATATCAGATCTGGTTTTTAAGGTTTCGAGGGCTGTACGTTCCTTGGTGCTCAAATTATTGAATGTGTCTCTTTTCGGTTGTAAGTGTTCAATTTCTTTGATTACTGCTTCCTCGAAGGCCATCACCTCTGGGGGCATTGTTGATGTTGGAGGAAGAAACGTGGACTTTAGTTTAAGGTTGGTATAGCTGTCATCATTATCTTGTCTTTCTTTATCCATAAAGAAAGTCTTGAGGCGGATCTTCCTGAAGAATTCACTTAGTTCACATCTTAGACGGAATTTATCCATGTAGGTAGTTGGAACAAAACCTAGTCCTTTGTCCAGGATCGCCTTTTCCTCTGTCGTCAAGACTACATCTGTTAAGTTGACGATTAGTCCCTCATTGTGCTCGTGCTCGGCTGTGGTTGACCTCTGGTATGGCTCCGTGTGTTGATTGGGGTCCTGTCGTCTTCCCACTGGACCCCCTTGTTCCCACGTCTTCCTCGTTTGCCTCTTCTTCCGCCCTGTCCTAAAAAATGTTGGTTAAATTCAGGCTGATAGTAGGGTCCAATAGGGTATTGTGGTGGTCCATGGAATGGAGCTGGGCCAAATGGGCCAGGCCACGGATACATCTGTGGTTGTACAAATCTTTGGTTAAAACCCCCTCTTCGAGGTCTCCTTTGTTTTCCTCTCCTGCTTCTGTTAGATCCATCACTGGACCACTCTTCTTGTTCCGAGTCGGAAGATGCCGACTGTCCACTATAAGAAGATCCTGAGTCCGAGTGTTCATAACCCTTATAGTCATCTTTTATATAGGGGTACACCCTCTCATGACTAAACTTCTTCAGGTCTTTTTGTAATTTACTGATTTTATTTTGCATTACATAGTCTTTATGTTCACTTATTTCTTTGTTTACCTCTTCAAGTTTTTTCTTATAGAGAGTCAGCTTAATTTCTGTAATCAAGCAATCTTCGCTGGTTTTGATTACTAATGCTTCAGATAAGCGTTTAGCCGTATTAATAATGAGGATCAACCAGTCGCGTGAACATCGCCACGCGATCAGTGACCACTCTTTTTTGAATTGGGGGTCATCTAAGAATATTCTTGGGGCATTGGTGACTAGTAGTCCATTTGGTGCTGCGTTTCCACGGAGATATTCTGTCATAATGGCACCATGTAATAAGATTCTCATCTGGCATCGCTTCAGTTCTTTCAACTCGTCCCAGTTTTGTGCTTGGGTAAGGCTCTGACTGATATTGGTATCAGGTAACAGGGATGGCCCTGCCAAAATGGCAGATGCAATGTCATCTGTGTAACCTAGACCCAATTGTTCTGCCGCTAGGAGGACTCTTCCTGTGGTTGTAAATAAATAGTAGAGTCTGCTTTAGCCCAATGACCGACCGTGATAGGTAAGCAGGCCTGCCAAGTATCACGCATCAGGCGTTAGACTAACGCATTTCAGTGTGGTGGTCCGCATCACCGCACTGAAATGGAAAGTCACGCATTTATATAGCGCCTCCTGGGCTCTCAAAACATACCGGAGCGCTGTAAATTAACACTACAGACAGAAAGCTGACAGTGCGCAGCTTGCAGGCTTGTTTGGGGGGCTGGCTCAACTCGTACAGGGCTCAGGCAGGTGGGGTTACAATGTAACTAATTCACCCGCGCCGCGAGGTTGCGCAGACCGTTTCTGCTGAGTGCTCACACCGCGCATAACTGTTCACTTGCGTCTGACTATTTAAGTACCGTAATGTGCCGACGCCGTCATCCCCAACCTGTCTGCCACCAAAGTGACAGTGCCTCAGCAGACACTGCAACCTGCAGCGTGTCCAGCAGCACCGAGGCCATTATCAAATCCTGCGTTGGCACTGTCCTCGACTCGAGGCCTGGACCGCGGTCGGAGCTGCTTCAGGGGAAAGTCATCGCAGCAGGGTGGCCCATCAGTCCGAGTCGTTGCGGCTACAAGGCGCAGGAGCAGGCTCGTTGGCAGCAGCTGCTGCAAAAGTAAGTGTCTCATTACTAATACTAGTTGCTTATGCTCAACTTTTTTCGGCGCAGTTAGTCACAGAGTTGTGGCATGGCTGAAATTCCTCATTTTTGGGCGGCTGAGCAATAACGAATTTTTGCTTGAGTGAGGCTGAGCTGCAGCAAAGACAGCACAATGGCGTCCGCTGTGGGGATGTCCATGGCAGACACTCCCAGGATTGTGTCCTCTCTGCCGAAGTCTCCCTTCTTTGGACCTCCCCTCCCCCGCACAGATTCCTTCTCTCCTGCTTTGCATGCTTCTTGGGGTGGCCTTATACACTGTACCAGCGAGGCCACAAGCTGCAAGGCGTGTTTTCCCACAATCCTAGTGCGCCTTGAAGACCGAGTTGGCAGCTGCAGCCAGGGAACGAGGCCTCCAAAACCAGGAAACCAACCCAGGGGCGAGAGGCTCCAGAACTCGCGGGCGTGCCACATCGTACTTAAAAGATCAGCAGACGTTGCCCAACCCCCTTGATATATCTGTTTATGTTCATTTTTTCCAATTTTAACTTGTTCTATTGTAATTCTGTTTTAATTGAATAATTAATAAGACCCGTACCTGGTTTCTCTCCTTTATACCCTTTTCTTTTGTTATCTCTATCATAGACCTCTCTTTTATTATATAATCATTTGCCTACTTGCCATTAATAATGTGTTTTGTATTGGTTATATTTGATGCTTTGCTGCTTACTATTGTGTTTTTCTTTATCCTTTTTTGACATACTGTTAATAAACTTATCTTTGAAACTTAAAAGATCAGCAGACAAAGACATTGATAGGGGAGCCCAATATAATCTCGGGAAGGGAAGGAGTCAGGGAGCCCTTAACACAGAGCTCCTGTGAAGGCCAGGCCTCCCAGGGAGCGAGTGCAAATTATCCACAAGGGAGGGACGCCCTGAACTAGGGAAGCATGGACTGTCAACTCTTGGAAATGAGAGGTAAAGAGAGAGACAGTGCCTAATTAAAAAAATAACAAGCTCAGGGGCCCAAAGATTTTCTTAGGGGCCCACTGCAGGAGCAGCCGAATGCTGGAGTGCCTAGACTTGTGGATAACTAATGCCTGTTTTTCCACCCCACCACCCAACACTGCTTGTCTCTTTATCTCCCTCTTATAGGTTAATTTTCGTTTGTTTTCTCCTTTTTTACAGTTTTCCTATCCCTTCTTCTTTTTCCGCCTTTATCTCGTACTCCGTCTGAATAATGAAAAATGTGTCCCATTCCTCTAAAACAAGAGCAGGACACCATGTATACAATCCAAGGCTTTCGTTTTAGGTATCTTTGTTTTCAAGTGTGTTTATACAAAGTGGTCCACTGAGGCATATCAAGACTACAGCTCCCAGAATGCACCGAGTGGTAAATCACCATAGCTGCCATGGTTTCATATTGCTATGTGTGACAGTTTCATAATTTCATTGTAATTATGAGTCCGCCACCGCAGGCGTTTGCACCAGTTTTAAGATCTTCTTAGAGTTTCTCTTTGCCTAAATGGGTCTAATTTCTGATATTTATATGTTTATCTCGTCTTCATTGCTTGATTTTTGCTTGTAAGAAAGTGTCAATCATACTCGTTGAAACGTCACTCATAATTACACTGTAATTATGAAAGTGTCACACATAGCAATCTGAAACCTTGGCAGCTATGGGTATGTGAGACAGCGGGCGGCCGTGAAGAAAGATGAAGCGGCGCACGAACGTGCAGAGTAAGACAAACAACAAGAAACGGCACCAAACACACGATAAGTAAAACCACGAGTAAAGGGACATGTGACAGGAGCAGTCGCAACGAAAGTCAAAACACACCCAAAGGCGGGACAACAACCAGCATTTCACGAATGAAAAGAAAGCAATTTTGACAGGCACAAGAAGGAACAAATGGAAAGTGGTAGGCATAGTCTATGCCCCTAGAATAGATATACCTAGGCTCAACCTAAAAATGAGAGTAACTTCATAAAACATTAAAAATAGACTCTACCATAAGCTCATTGAATTACATTTCTTTATATTGGGGGAAGCCAACCAAAGGGAGGGTGTTGCAGTCCGTGCGACTGCCATCTTGTTTTGGGCTTCTCCCTCCTGTGGTATAGCCCAAGGGAGATATAGTGGGCTGTTTCTGGATTCCTGCCTCCATTTTGGGTGTAGTTGACCTCGTGACTGGTGTCAGAGAAAGCAGGCAGGGCATTTTTGGTCCAGCCCACCCGTCATCCCTTTTTGTTAGCTGTTAAGGGGCTTGTAATTTTGGCTAGGGGATTAGTTCTTCAAGGGGCTTAGGTTGGGACAGGTGCACAATTGGGGGTCTTTGCTTGTAATACTTGTTTGTCACTTGAGACAGGTGCTTAGTGGTGGCCTGGAAAGTTTTGCATGAGTTTACAGAAGTTTTTTTGGCGTTGCCATTGGCGAACCACGTGAAAAGGGAGGGGGTGAACACCTGTCATCTGGTTTAGGTACAAAACACAATTGGTCCCGACGGAAATATTTTTCTCTAGTACCCAAAAATTAATAACGCAAACTCAAACATGTGAAAGAATTCATACTTTTATCATGAATTTAAATAACAAATGCATTTATGCAGATATCTTACACATAAAGAAGTTGCTCAATAGTGAGTGAGAAGAAGGAAGGTTATTAGAAAAGTGCTCGAGAAGAGATCAAGAAGGGGCGAGAGTTGAGTGCCAATATACAATATATACAAAGAATATATACAAATGAATAAGAGAATGCCTGGCTGGAACTTCCTTGTAATACTAATGTCCACAATCTCATGATACACCCTATACTTTTTTAAATAGTTAAGACGTGGATAGTATTTCCAGTACAGGTTGATATAGTTATAGATGTCGACATTTTGACCCCAAATGGAGGGCAGGCCGATTTTTCCTTAAAACGGGGTCTTCATCAGGACAGAAAGGAGAGCAACCTAAATACCACTGATAGGAAATTGATGGTGGGTCTTCACGCCTAGGGCCATGTGGCTCCTGGGGACCTAAAGATCAGAGGTTAAGTATAGGAAGTTAAATTGGTTAGATGTTAATAGATATAGTAAAAGGCGGTAGAGGAAAGTTAAGGTTACAAACTGTAGAACTGAAGTACAATAGGAAGTAGATAGCGCCAGGGTTAACTATGGAGGGGGGACTTTAGGGTTGGGGGGGGGTAGGAAAATAGATAGTTCATTTTCTGTATAGCAAGGCTTAAGTTTTGTAAGGCGGAATGCCCAGGGCAAACAATGTGATGTACACCTGTTTCAATAAAGCACCATTTTCCACACAAATCAAGTTGTCTGTGGTCCATGGTGTGCCCCTTTCTCCCAATGGGCTTCACGGGCTTTATCCCTGTTTTCCCAGAGCTCTCTGTGTGATACACTATCATCCATGCACCACACTGTTTGGAGTCTGAATATGTATGGAGTACAGTTTTCCTTTGAATGTGCATAACTCTCAAATTTACTCAGTGAAATTACCTTAAAAAGGGAATAATGTGAGCAAAAGTCGATTCTCAGTAAACTGTACTGTATTGGTGCCCATCAGTTATGGCCCAGAGTTTTATCAGGTGTTAATTAGAGTTGTACTTTTCTCATTTCAAGACACACATTGAGTATCGCAAGAATAGAGAAGCCTTATAGCTATGGTCGAGATTTCCCCACTAATCGCCTTAAGCAAACAGCAGAAGATATGTATTTATAGATTATCAAACTTATATATTCAGTTTGGAGCAGCTGCAGATATAAAAGGGCTGGTTGACAGCGTCTAATGTTCAAATTCTTTAAGAATGGAATAAAAAATTGTTTTCTCCGAACAGTATACAGCTTACAAAAAAAACGTAAATGGGGATGACTTGTGATTGAATTACGCAGGCAGGGCTCTAAAAAAGAATCTTGATAAGTCATGTAGAAGAGCAAATAATGTGCAAGGCCGAACCTGAATCTTATCAAATAATAGCGTTGGGTGTGAGAAAATGTGAATGTAAGATATGGCTCAATTTTACAGAGGTACT
This sequence comes from Calotriton arnoldi, assembly GCA_963921515.1. Taxonomy (NCBI): domain Eukaryota; kingdom Metazoa; phylum Chordata; class Amphibia; order Caudata; family Salamandridae; genus Calotriton; species Calotriton arnoldi. The sequence goes on along the minus strand of CAWUFW010005801.1, from coordinate 947,012 downwards.
AAGTGGGAGGTAGTCCATTACCCTCTTTTTTTTCTTTTTCTTGCCTTTGATGCGCTCTTATAGCAGATCATATTTTAACTGCTTTTTCAAAACATTAACCATTTGCAGTGGATTGGAATAGCAGTCCTCTCTCCATATCAAGTCAAGAAGTTCCTTGACATATCTCAACCAGGTAAATTTGGAAACACTATCTGATGACATGCAGTCTTTCATTATATATTGATTAAGTGTTGTTTCTTGTTTTGACCAGATGGATCTCCAGAGCATCAAAGGAGCTAATTTAACATAATCTTCTAATGGAACTATGCACAAATCATTATGACAAAGAATAATAGGGAGACTATTTAGGACTGACAGAAGCCTCCTCAAATAGGCATTTTCCGCCACTTGTAAATTAGAGACATCACAGTAACCCCAGACTCCTGCACCATGGATGACCATGGACAAACAATGTATGGAATGGATCTTAACCATAACGTCGAAAGGTTTCCTGTCCAATTGCCCAGCAAATCTAAAGAGCACAGCAATCATTTGCTCGAGTCTTCGCCTCCTGCATTTAACCAAATGCATCCAAGAACTTTTTCCGTAAAATAAGTATTCCATAATAAGAAAAGGTGGACACAGTTGACAATTTTTTACCATTAGTATGGAATGATTTCAAAGATTTTGAGGATTTCCCTATAATCATCACATGCGATTTGGAGGTGTTGGTCTTTAAATCCAAATCATTAATGAACAGATGATATCTATTTAGCAGTTTTTGCAAACCTACCCACGTTCTTGAGATTAAAACACAGCCATCTGCATATAGTAAGGCAGGTAACTTCCTAAATCCTACTCTAGGTGGATCCACCTCTTCTAAATTGAGGTTCTTCTCTAGGTCGGTGTACAGGCAGAATAGATAAGGAGGCAGTATGCACCCTTTCTGATTTCTATTGTCAGCAATTGCACCAAATCTGAGACAGACTGGGAGGCTACCGGGCCTGATGGTTCATTCCTCTGATCCAACATAGTACTTGACCTAAGCCATTTTCACTTATTTGTATGTCCCTCCGGACCCCTACTTCCACTTGATTCGACTTGGATCTCGCAACTGCGTCTTTATTGTCTTTGTCTGCCATCGGAATTTCCCCAATATTTTCCTCTGCTAACTTAGGGTCACCTGCAAGTACTTGAAATCTGTTGGGGTTAAGGATACCTTCCGGATATTTAAATGTTTGAGGGGCTCTGTTAGAGATGGAAATATCTGTGGGTTTTAATATTAGGGTCCTGGGCATAACCTTAAAGAAACTCCTTAGTGAGGGGGTACGTTTTACCTTATGTTGTTTCTGAGGGGGGGGGTTTACCTTCCTTGATTTTCTTTTTTTTTGGATTAACTCACTCCTCCACCTCAACTTCCGGCTGAGGAGGCCGAGTAATTGTGTGTTTTTTCTCACTATGGGTATCCTGTTTCTGAACTAAATCTGTGTTTTTATTTAGGGGATGGCAGTCTTTTTTCAGAAGGTCTTTATGGTGCTTTATGCCAGCACTCCTCAGAGCATACCTCTTTTGTTGCACCGTGCCTCTAACCCTCGCTCTCACCTCCTCCAATATTTCCCCAGAGATCTCATCTGGTGTCACATTCCCCTCTTTGTCCCCCCATAACGATCTTTCCCCCCTACCTGCTTCAACTTCCACACCAGAGGTCCTCCCTGCAGCCTTAGTTTTCCTCGAGTTCCCTGGTGGTTTCTGCACGAAGCAGGGCGTGTTTGTACTGCCCCTGCCTCTGTCGCCCCGGACGGGGATCCGAGTTACAGCTCTCCGCCCTCTCTCCAACTCGAGGGCTGCACGGGACCAGAACAACTCCCGAGTGTCCCGGGTATCCCGGACCGACCCCTCCGCGGCGCCGCAAGCTCCACCGACCCTGCCACCGCCGTCACACGGGAGAAAAACCAAACACTGAGGAGCCCTCTCGACGTAAGCCTTACTTGTAGAGTTTTTTTTTCTTTAAACTAGCGCGGCTCGTGCAAGCACAATTTAGAGTATTTTGGGGCTTATTGGAGCATTTTATGCACGATAAGAGTCCCGACTCCTGGAGCCTCCGCGACCTGTTACTCACTTTCCGCCATGTTCTCCGTCAATTGCCAGCCAGTACGCAGCCTTGCCTTACACCATAATTAATTTCAAAGGTTTCACTAAGCTCTCCATTTTTTTCCATATCTGACCCGCCCTACGACTCCTACATGCATCTGGGCCAAAAAATGGACAAGAGGAGGATCATTGCACAGTATTTTACAGGCACCCACAACTGTGAAACTATTTTCTCATTTTGAAAAGAAAAACTTCAATCTCATTCTAACAAGTGTCTTGGGATTATGAAGAAAGAGACCAGAATCATTGCATCCTGGCAGTGTAACCTGGCTCCAGATCTTGTGTTAATGGCCCCAATGCACACATAGAAAGATAGCAAACCCTCAAAGTGGACACATGTTTAGAAAACAAAAATAGAAATGCTGAGCAGAGCAAAACAATATGGCATGTCCCCAGCATGCTCCTCGGACAACACTGGAGCCTACAGAAGAACCTCTGGTGTTGCAGTTCCGTTGTAGTGTTGAATATCTCTGCGTACTGCAGGTAGTCCATCACTAGTGGAGGACATAGCCTCCGCTGACCAAATGGGCAGAAGGGACACCCGCTGAGGGCTAAATATTGTAATAGTCCCTTGCAGCATCTGTGTTGAAGGGCTTTACAATCCTTCATGAAATCACTCTCCTTAAGATCTCTGTGCATTTTTAAGGAGGACAGCATATGTGCAATTGCAAAACCTTTATGGAGAAGAATGACTGCCAACACATAGGAATACTTGCAATTAAAAACAGCAACTTACTTTCCATCCATTCAGTGTTGGCTGGATCAGCAACCCATTTGGCTAGTACATTTTCTTCTCCTTTGACTTGAATGCCTTCTCTTAGGAGTGAAACAAAAATAGGAAATCTTCAGCAGATCCAAATCATTCAATGTCCAATCTGTAGGCACTGATGAACAAGTTACTTACCTTCGATAACGATATATCTGTAAGAAACATTAGTAGTGATAGATTCCTTACCTTAGAATATCCCCAGGCGTCAGACTGGATCCGGAAAGTTTTCGTCAGCAGTACCCCTGCGCGTCGGTAGGGGCGTCGTGCGGCTCCGCGTCCGTCGTTGGCGTCGTGGTCGCCGAGATGACGTCGCGGGCGCTACTTGGACGCCGCCTACGCGCGCTGACGTCAGTTCTGTACACGACTTTCCGCGCCAGGAACGCAGAGCCATGCATCATACTGACCACTGGTGCATTGAAACTAGGGCCCTGAAAGGGATGACCTTAACCCTAGAAATCAGTTCGCAGAACGGGGAGGATGGGTGGGCGGGAAGGAATCTATCACTACTAATGTTTCTTACAGATATATCGTTACCAAAGGTAAGTAACTTGTTCATCTGAAAGAAACACATAGTGATAGATTCCTTACCTTAGAATAGATACCCCAGCAATACCAACCCCGGTGGTGGGTCTGCGAACTAAGATCACACCAGAAAGTCACGGAGAACAGAACGGTCAAAGAAGCCGTCTCTCCGGACTTGGCTGTCCAAGCAATAATGCTTGGTAAACGTGTGCAGGTAAGCCCACGTGGCTGCCTGACAGATGTCTTGCAGGGGGACACCACGTCCCAATGCAGTAGTGGCTGCAGTAGCTCTGGTGGAATGAGGACGCAGCCCCACCGGAGGTTTTTTTTTAGCCAAAGAGTAACAGGCTTTGATGCACAAGACAACCCAGCGGGAGATGGTTCTCTTATGGACCGCCCGACCTTTCTTGGTGCCAACGTAGCCAACAAAAAGCTGGTCATCCACCCAGAACTGCTGTGTGCGGTTGAGATAAAAAGAAAGCGCATGTTTTGGGTCCAGACGGTGGAGCCTCTCTTCCTCTCTGGAAGGATGCGGAGGCGGAAAAAAGGTGGGCAAGGTAATAGTCTGCCCAATGTGAAAGGCCGTAACCACTTTTGGCAAAAAGGAAGGACGGGGCCTGAGCACAACCTTGTCCGGATGGACTGAAAGGAAAGGAGGCTTGCAGGAAAGAGCCTGGAGCTCGCTCACCCGCCTGGCGGAAGTGATGGCCACCAGGAAAGCAGTCTTTAACGTCAAAAGACGAAGAGGACAGTTGTGAAGTGGCTCAAAGGGAGCGCACATCAAGTACGTCAGAACCAGATTCAAGTCCCACTGAGGCATCACGAAAGGAATAGGAGGAAAAAGGTGAGTAATGCCTTTAAGAAACCTATTTACAACAGGGGACTTGAAAAGAGAGGGCTGATCAGGGAGCCTGAGAAAGGCCGAAATAGCAGAAAGGTAGCCCTTGATAGTGCCCAGAGCAGAGCCCTGCTGGGCCAAAGAAAGGAGGAACAGTAGAACCTCAGAAAGAGGGGCATAAAGGGGATCCACAGCCTTTGCTGTGCACCATGCCACAAATCAGTTCCACCTGCAGGCGTATACCACTTTAGTAGAGGGACGCCTGGCTGCCAGAATAACGTCACAAACTTCAGGAGGCAAGTCGAAGGGAATCAACTGCCGCCACTCAATCTCCACACAAAGAGGTGGAGGCTGGACAGGTTCGGGTGGAGGACCGTCCCCTGCTGCTGCGACAGAAGATCCTCCCGAAGAGGCAGTCGGATCGGGGGATCGATGCTCATACCGAGTAGCTCGGGATACCATACTCTTCGAGCCCAGTCCGGAGCCACAAGAATGACTTGGGCCCGGTCGCGCCTGATCTTCTTCAGCACTCTGGGCAGAAGTGGTATAGGCGGAAAGGCGTACAACCGACCGCAACTCCACTCGCGACGAAAAGCGTCGCCGAGCGAGTGCCGCCTTGGAAATTATGCGCAGAACTGATGACATTGCGCGTTCTCTTCGGTGGCAAATAGATCTAACCAAGGCTCTCCCCACTGCTGAAAGAGACCTTGCGCCACCTCCGAGTGAAGACGCCATTCATGATCGAGCATGCACCTGCGGCTGAGTTCGTCCGCCCTGGCGTTCAGAGAACCTGCCAGGTGTTGAACCACCAGGGACATGCCCTGATGTTCCAGCCATGTCCAGAGACGCAGAGCCTCCTGACAGAGGGTCCACGACCCCACCCCGCCTTGTTTGTTGCAGTACCACATGGCGGTGGTGTTGTCTGTGAACACCTGCACTACTCTCCCCTTGACAGAGGGAAGGAATGCCTTCAGTGCAAGCCTGATCGCCCGCAGCTCCAAAAGGTTGATATGGAGCCGGGACTCCGCCGGAGACCAGAGGCCTCTGATCTCTGCCTCTCCCATGTGGCCGCCCCATCCCAGGAGGGACGCATCCGTCACCACTGTGAACTCCGGTTGGGGAAGGGAGAGGGATCTGCTGTCAACCCAATGCCACCACTGCAATTGTTGTGCAGTGCCCTCCGAGATCTGGACCTGATCGGACAGGTTTCCCTGATGCTGCGCCCACTGGAACTTCAGGTCCCACTGCAGAGCCCGCGTATGCCACCTGGCATGATTGACCAGCAGGATGCAGGAGGCCATGAGGCGCAGCAGCCTCAGAGTCACTCTGACCGAAACCCGGGACAAGGGCTGAAAGATGGGAATCAGAGCCCGAATATCCCGGACTCGCCGTTCGGGGGGATAGACCCGAAACTGCGCCGTGTCCAGAACCGCTCCGATAAAGAGGAGCTTCTGGGAGGGAATCAGGTGAGACTTCGGCACATTGATGGAGAACCCCAGCAAGTGCAGGAGGTCGGCCGTAGTCTGGAGGTGGGAGACGACTGTCTGGGGCGGGCCCGCCTTCAACAACCAATCGTCGAGATAGGGGAAGACAGACCCCTGATCTGCGCAGATGAGCTGCGACCACTGCCATCACCTTGGTGAAAACCCGAGGGGCGCTGGTAAGGCCAAAGGGGAGCACGGTAAACTGAAAGTGCTCGTGGCCTACCGTGAACCGCAGGTAACGCCGGTGGGCTGGCAGGACGGGGTTGTGGAAATAGGCGTCCTGCAAGTCCAGCGCTACCATCCAGTCTTGTGGGTCGAGAGCAGACAAGACCTGAGCTAGAGTGAGCATCTTGAACTTCTCTTTGTGGAGGAAGCGATTGACGTTCCGGAGGTCCAAGATAAGACGCAGGCCTTTGTCCTTCTTGGGCACCACAAAGTAGTGGGAATAACAACCACGACCTACTTCATGCGTCGGAACGCGCTCGAAGGCCCCCTTGGCCAAGAGGGCCGCAACTTCCTGCTGAAGAAGCAACAAGTGATCCCCCGACATGCGGCGGTATTGAGGTGGCATGGCTGGGGGGGTAGTCTCGAAGGGGAGGGAGTAGCCCCTCCGGACTATCTCTAAAACCCACCTGTCCGAAGTGATGGTGCGCCAGTGGGGGAGGTGATGGCAGAGCCTGCCGCCCACTTGCATTTGATGGGCCTGAAAGTTCGGACTAGGAAGGTTTGGAGGCAAAGGTGGCGGGGGTGGTGGTCTGACCCGCCCGCTGGCCCCTTTGTCCGCCACGGCGGAAACCGCGTCCGCGCTGGGATGACTGTTGCGCCGGCCTGTGGCTCTGTTGCGAACGCTGCGGGGCGCCCCTTCCTGTGCCACAAAAGGAGTGAAAAGCGGAAGGCGGAGGAGGGCGGACTGCCGAGAGTTTCAAGGACTTGGCCGTAGCCCGTGAGTCCTTAAACCGCTCCAACGCGCTGTCCACTTTGTCGCCGAAGAGGCGACGGCCATCAAAGGGCATGTCCATAAGGGTGTTTTGGACATCCCCTGATAATCTAGTGGTTCTCAACCAGGCGTGGCGGCGAACCGCCACCGTCGTTGCAGTGGATCTGCCCAGTGAGTCGGCGGTGTCTAGACCACAACAGATCATGAACTTGGCTGCGTCTCTCCCCTCTGCAACAGCCTGGGCGAGAGCAGGCCGGGCCTCCTCCGGACACTGAGACAGCACGTTCGCCACCGTATCCCACAGGCAGTGGGAATAACGGCCCAAGAGGCATGCGGTGTTCACGGACCACAGTGCAGAGCTGGTGGAAGAGAAAATCTTCTTCCCAAACTGATCCAGCTTCTTGGATTCCCTATCCGGTGGTGCGGAAGGGAAGGCGGTTGGGGAAGCAGAGGCTTGGACAACCTAGCTCTCGGGGGTGGGGTGTTGGGATAGGAAAATGAGGTCACCCGGAGCCGGGCAATGGCGTCGGGCCACGTTCCTATCCACAGGAGCCCCTGTGGTGGGCCTGGACCAAGTGCCCAAAAGAACGTCCGAAAGGGCTTCATTAAAGGGCAGCAGCGGCTCCGCAGAAGTAGCTGCTGGCTGAAGCACCTCTGTCAGGAGCTTAGTCCTGACGGTCACAGTAGGGAGCTGGAGGTGTAGGGCCTCTGCCGCCCTACGCAACACCACTGCATAACTGGCTCCCTCCTCCGTAGCCACGGTAGGAGGAGACAGCATGCCAAGGTCTGGTGAGGTATCCAGACCACTGGCGTCCCCAAATTCCTCAGCCCAGTCCTGTTCAGACTCGCAGGCGGCAGCGAGAGGGTCGTCCGACCCCTCCCAGTCCTCCCCTTGCTCCTCAGGCTGTTCAACAGGCCTAAAATAAGGAGTAGGGACATGGGGATAGAAATCCCCAAACGGCGTCGAGAACGGCATCGACCGACGCCGGACCGATGCCGCGTCCACTTCGGGACTGAATCGGAGGTCGACGTCGTCCCGAGGAGCGGGCGGCGTCAGGATCGGTGCCGGTGGAGTCGACGTCGGTGGAGGCGTAACAAGGTCAACCGGCGACGACCGGGATCCAGGCCTGGATCCAAGGGTGTCCTGTGGCGCCGGGGCTGGAGCCGACAGCGACGCCGGGGCCGGAGCCGCCGGCGAGGAAATGCGAGGACACCCAGGCGGGACCGCGGGGCCCGAAGGCGCACCGGCGGGACCCGACGGCCCAAAGAGGCGAGCTATGGCCAACAGGAAGTCCTGTATCTGGGCCGGAGTCGCCAACGACCCCGGGTAGAGCGGGTAGTCGGGCGGCGACTCTATGGACTCCACCGGAGCCGCGGGGGTGGCACCACCCGTACCCTCAGCCGCATCGCGCGACCGGCGAGGGGAAGTCAGAGAATGATGACGTCTCTTCGACTTCTTGTGCTTCGCCTTACCTGACCCCGAGTGCGAAGACTTCGATCCCGACGATCGTCGATGATGACTCCGCGCACGGTCCCTCGACCTCCCTCTGGACCGGGACCTCTCAGCGCGGAGCCGACTGCCGGGCTTCAAGCAGCTTTCGGGACCGCTCCCGCAAAGACTTCGGCGCCATGGACCGGCAGCCGGGGCACGACTTGGGGTTGTGGTCGCGCCCCAGGCAAAAGAGACACACGCGGTGCGGGTCCGTCACTGACATCATCCGATGACAGTCCTCGCAGGACTTAAACCCGGGCATCCCTAACTGCACCAGGAGTCGATCGACTCAAAAAAGGTGAGAAAAAGATCTAAAAAAACGTAGTAAAAAAAGACTAGGGGTACCGCTCTCTCCGGATCTGCGCTTGCTGGCGCAGAAAAAGAAAGAACTGACGTCAGCGCGCGTGGGCGGCGTCCAAGTAGCGCCCGCGACGTCATCTCGGCGACCATGACGTCAACGACGGACGCGGAGCCGCACGACGCCCCTACCGACGCGCAGGGGTACTGCTGACGAAAACTTTCCGGATCCAGTCTGACGCCTGGGGATATTCTAAGGTAATGAATCTATCACTATGTGTTTCTTTCAGATTTAATCATTAAATATATGCCATAAACTATATCATAAGTTAATAATATTTCATATGGTTCCTATACATTGCTGCTTCATAATCTTAATATTCTTGAATACCATTTATCAGTAGCTGTTGCACATGGAGATACTATAAAATTATGAAAATGTTTATTGTATAGTTTGCATATATTTCTCCACTTTTGAAGTACTATTTTTAAATCATATATAAACGTTAAATGCTTGCATTTACATACATATATATTCAAACTATTTCTATACAGTACATTTAACACTTACATTAATTAAAAAGATTAGTAGGGATATATTTCCAGACACAGACCTACTTGATGGATCGTCCAACCCCTCGAAGTTTAAGTGGCTGTTCGTAGCTACTTCTTGCGTACCTTATAAAAACAAAAAGGTTACATATCATGAAATAATATATTTTTAGCTCCCTCATCATAAAAGGTTTTTTATATGCTGTCCACATAGCAACAGTAACTGTTGGATTGTGTTAAATTATTTTAGTTGTCCTATGTTACTTTTCTAATCAATGTTCCCTGGGGCACAACAACTGGGACATCATTCTGCTAAACCTTCTTGGGACAGTCAAAGTAAAACCAGAAAAATAAATAACTTGATTCCATAACTTCTCTAAAGATTCATATGCCTGCAGCATATGGAAGAAGACAGAGATTTAATCAGTGGCGGCTCCTCCGCTAAGGCGGAGGTGTGTCGCCCCACTGCTTTGCAACAGTGAAATAAAGGAAACATAAAATGATAACTCAAGGTTATTATCATTTTATTTTTTCTTCTGCTGCAGCTTTGCGGGGCAGGGCTGCTCCGATGACAGAGGAACAGGGGAGGAGTGGTTTGCCCACTCCTAAGTGTACATGACTGTTTGGCTGGCCCTCTTGGGCCGGCCAAACCATCATGCGCACTTTGCATGTTCTCCACCCAGCCTAGGTGGAGAACAGGCCCAGGTTCCCATTCCCTGGCTGACTGCCGAACCACGGCGCTCATGCCAATAACAAGGCTGCATTGCAGGGTTGTGATTAATCAGGGGAGCCTGGGTGTGCTACCTGGTTCCTGTTTGGCTAGGAGAGAAGACGGAGGAGAGACACTGCAAAAGGTCAGTTTTTCTTCTTTTTACAACCCCTTACCCCCACCCAACACCCCACCCCCAATCCGTGCCGGCCGCCACTGCATTTAATGGTCGATAAGTGGAAGTGAAATGAACATTGAAATAAAAGATGGGATAAATAAGGACATTACTGGGTAACATGATACGTTTATGAAGCAGAGGGATGCTCTAGTCAGGTGACCGCTTCAAGGAATAATGGCTATCTGAAAGTAAAACATAACACCTTACAAGAAGCCACTGAAATCAAACAGTAACCAGGATTTCTATTCTGTGTGCCAAGTATAGAGGGTGTTTTTCCACCTCTAGGAATGAAGTTGGAGATGTCTTACATAAACATTTACCTCTTAGTGGCAGTGGACTAAACACTTACCTCTTAGTGCCAGTGGAAGAATTTATGCCACGTTAGGCAAGTGTAATTTAGTTACCCATATCGCCATACAAATAAACATAACTTGCATGCTTTAAGTAACAACATGGTTCCCACCATCTGTTAGCACCCAAGGACAGCTAACAATGTCTAGCTATAGAACCAACCCTGGTATGTAGTTTGGGGGCGTGGTCCGCATCAATAAAAAAAATGCAAACTGAGGCGGCGTGGGATTGGATAGAAGAGCGATCTTTTATGCACCTGGGAAGGCCCTCTTCACAGAGGAGTGGCAGGGGTAGAGAGGGAGCTAGAAGACCTCCAGGTGAGTGGTGTAGTGCTTTGCGAAGGTGACTGCGCTGCAATGAGCACAGAACCCACTCCTTCTGGCCAGGAAGATCCCCCAGTCGAGACAACGATTTGACAGAGATGGGGGAAATACCCTGAATAACTGCACCTGCTGTGCTTCTCTCTATTGGACCCTGTGTAACGACTCAAATTTCCCAGAGATAAGTGCCTACACCACTTCTGTCAAGGGGGCGCATTATGCTTTTGCAACCCTAGCCACAGTTTAGCCTCCCATCACTATTTCCCCTTTCTTCCCCCCTCTTCCTTCGCCTTGGTGAGTTTTCTTTAGTTACAGAATGCAAGTTTCTTTTGAAGTGGTTGGGGTGGGGGTCTGCACGGTAGGCGAGATTTACATCTAAGGTGTACCTTTGCTGGTACAAGAAAATGAGTAACAGATACAGACCTTTGAAACAAGTATTACTTGGCAAAAAGTGTGACATTGAAGATATCAGATAGAGAAAACTGTGTCTATCGCAATCTAGGTGATTGGAAAATAGGAACTTCTGAGTTCCTCAAAACTTCATAGATATACCCTTGACATTTTCTGGAATTAGGTAAAAAGTAGTGTGGACAGGACCTGCACCACAACGGAAAATATACATTTAAGACAGATCGGGTGGCGAGGGCTCCATCTCAGGTGAAGAATAGAAAAGGACAAAAAAACTGAGAAAGGTCCATCTTAAGCCTTAACTGTTTATCTGTTGGAAATATTATTTTATAATTTGTTTTTCACAAGACACATAGCTGCTTTCACAGTTCTACTGTGATATCTGGAAGTCCTCCTAGCTAATGAAACTTACTCGTGGGAACTGTTTTATTCCATGTTATGGAGGGGTGTGTCTTTAAATTTAAAATGGCCAGAAAGGATCGTAAAAATTAACATCTGCTAGAAATCAAGGAATCCAGAAGAGTGATCAGAAATGTACCCCTAGAAATGAAGGATGTGCCCAATCTTGCAACAATGTATGAAGAGTAGTTGGTTTGGCTTGAGATTTTAGAGGTAGACTTCTTTAAGGTGATCACGTGTATGAAAATGTCATTTGAAGTTGGCTTAAAATCAGCATGATGGAATCGAATCAACCAAGACATACAGAAAACGTGAAGAAGATATTCAAGATGATCAAGTAGGCAAAGAGGCGTCTGTGAGCTCAATTGTGAAGTTGGAATCCCATATTGCAATTCTTTGTGAAAGGACAACTGGAAATCAGGGAAGAGAATGCTTATGGTATTTTTGCAGCATAAATCTCACAGGAGTAGCAGTACAGGAGAGGGAAAATGGTATCAACAAGGGAAATGTAGGATCACTGCAGGGAGACTAAAGGCAACAATTGGGTCACACTAAACTTTTGGTATTAAGAGGAGAAGAAAGTCAAGGGAAAGCGAGAAGTCTAATATGTTCAATACACATATGAACAGGGCAATGTTCAAAGTTTTAAATAAACTGCAGGTGATTCACAGCTACAGATCAGTCGACTATTTAGAGGAGGGTCTGGTTGTTTCCTGTGGTTTGTGTGTGTCTGACAACAGGTTAGTACACACACATAAGATGGAAGATCACATTTAGTTGGAGGAAGCTAATTTGGGATGGGGTTAGAGACGAAGAGGAGGGGAGAATGTTTATGCCGGGAATGTTAATGGATAGCACAACAAGATTAAAAGGGGGGAGATGAAGAGCCTGATTAGATGACTTAAGGCAGATTTACTGCTGTTGCAAGACACATACCTAGAGGGCACTTAATTTAAATTTCTGGATACAGCACTTCACATATTTGCTCCACCAATGTAGGTTCAGCCAGTTCCATCACTGTTGCTATTATGTACCTGCCAATTTCTGATGAATAAGATGTCAGTAGATCTAAAATGGCATTATGCTACTGCAAGAATCTTACTGAAGAAGAGCTAATGAAACTGTCAGGATTTACTGACAATAATGAAGAATCAGTAGACTCTAGAAGAAGATGGAGGAAACCCTCCTTTAAATCAGTAGTGTGGCTCAAGTTATTTTTTGTTGAATCCAACATACATCTAAGGACATCCTGGAATGACAGAGTACAACAGAATGCAAAATTACGAAAACTTTGGTGTATATATAATCTTATTTTCAAGGACTTCCTTAATTTCAAACATTTTTTTTTAGCTGTCTTGACTATGAAAAATAATGAATTGCCATTGTGAATTGTCACCCTGAATGGTTGTTGAACTATATATATATATATATATATATACATATATATATATATATATATATATATACATATATATATATATATATATATATATATATATATATATATTCCAAATCCCCACTCACTGTAAAGAAGGGTCCGACACCGCCGGGATGGAATCAAGAGGATTTATTCAAAGTAAGTTCATAGCGCAAGTCGTGTAACATCTTGGCAGACACGTTTCAGCGGCTTCGCTTTCCTCAGTGCCTGTTACAATAGCAGAGCCTCACAGCTGGTGGCCATTTAGATGCTTACTTGACCACTCCCCATAGAGTCTTTGTTGAGGCCACTCCTCTGCCTTAAAGCAATATTTCATCTCGCGCTAGTGAAACAGGCTGCTGCAAGCTGGTATTTGAAGTCAGTGTGTGGATCCCCCTTGAGTAAGTGGGAAATCCAAAACACCAGGTGGTGTCCCATCACTGTGGCCCCTGGACTTCACTCCGCTGAAGCTTCCTGTGAAATTCGATGTCCTTGCTGAGTCACCTGATTCTCCCTCGCAGACAGTGCTGCTCCTCTCTCCCCACGCAATGTTGTTTTCACACTGTGGTGCTTTGATCTGCGCGGGGGGGGCAACACATTTGCATTCCAAATGCAAAAGTCCAAAAGCTGCTGGCTGCCGCGTCGCTCCTGACCGAGAGGGCGTGTCGGGTAAGCCAGTGCCTGCAATACTGGCACTTAATTTAAATTTCTGGATACAGCACTTCACATATTTGCTCCACCAATGTAGGTTCAGCCAGTTCCATCACTGTTGCTATTATGTACCTGCCAATTTCTGATGAATGAGATGTCAATAGATCTAAAATGACATTATGCTACTGCAAGAATCTTACTGATGAAGAGCTAATGAAACTGTCAGGATTTACTGACAATAATGAAGAATCAGTAGACTCTAGAAGAACATTGAGGAAACCCTCCTTTAAATAAGTAGTGTGGCTCAAGTTATTTTTTGTTGAATCCAACATACATCTATTGACATCCTGGAATGACAGAGTACAACAGAAGGCAAAATTACGAAAACCTTGGTGTGTGTATATATAATCTTATTTTCAAGGACTTCCTTAATTTCAAACATTTTTTTAGCTGTCTTGACTATGAAAAATAATGAATTGCCATTGTGAATTGTCACCCTGAATGGTTGTTTAACTGTGTGTGTATATATATATATATATATATATATATACTTGTTTTGATTATACAGCCATCCACTGACCACCAGTAGGTGAATAGAGCAATTTCAAATTTAAATTAAGATGTGAAACAGCAAATTATGACACCATGCAAATACCTACAACATCCTTAAGGTCATTGACCAACAGCAGTACTTCCCAAGCCACCTGTTTACACTCATTGTAAAGCAATAAGTGCATTTTCATTGGATATGACGATGGAAATGTAAAAAATTTTCTAACTGGCTGCTTATGTACATGTCACATTTGGTCAGAACTGCCACCATATTTGCTTGAGGATATGGCCTATTCAAATCAACTGTTCTGTTAAACCCGTTTCGTCAAATTGACACATGTGGTTGGGGTAGAGGACTGATGCCTCAGAATGCCCATGCCCATAGCAATGGTATCTACTAGTGGTTGTTTTTATGAGTTATTAGAAGAAATAAACTAAATTACACAAGGAGAAATAATAGAGGGGACTTTTTCTAGTCAAATTTGGCATTTTTGGAAGTGACTTCAAAAATTAGGCTTTGGCGCAGCGGCCAGAGCTGGCGACTCAGGAGCTGGGGATCCGGGTTGGAGTCCCGGTGTTGGCGCAACATCCTGCGATTCTGGGCAAATCACTTAATCTCCCCATGCCCATGGACCGGGCCTGGATAGCCTCATGGGTGATAAGCCGCGCTATATAAATCTACAAACTTACTTACTTACTCCGTCTGCAAGGGAAGCACACATTGTTCTGGGTATGTATAAATGCCATAGGTATATGTGAATCAGCATTTTCTGTGTCTCTACTGCCTAGTAAATTCACTGCCTTGCTACAAGACATGAGTTAGATGAAGCTTGTACTCCTCTAAATCAGCGTCACAACTCCTATGATTCCCATCAGCCAAGAGGATCACCAGTACAAACAACTCCGTAGCACTGCAAAGTGGCATGATTGTGACAGATCAATGTTGCACAAAACAATTAAATGAATAACAACTAAATAAATAATATGATTGTGGTAAGTAAGCAAAATAGATGTGATCTTATGTACAGATGATAAAACAAAGTTTAAACTATAAGGAGAGAAAGCACAGTTGTGCAAGATCATACCTTCTTCATCAACAGAAACATTCCTTATTATTACTGGAGTGGAGTAAGTTGGAAGTATCAAAGGCAGATTTGATGGCACAGCATAGCCACATGGCACAGGAACTGAATATCCACTAGGTACCCAGGGACCAGTGCTTTCTTGTTGGTAATTTAGTTCTTGAGGTAGGCTTTCATCAGTGTCTTGTAGAGGTGTGATATCAATAACTGAATATGGGTTAACTTTGCTTCGTGCACCTTCTTTCTTGATTGCAGCTATTAAAAGGAATTAAATGAATTAAATATGCAACATATATTAAATATAAAGTACAAAGATAAATGATTTTCTGGGCACGCACCATCTATGTTGTATCAAATAAATTGCTCACAGCAGCATTCAGATCATTCAACCTCAGAAGGTCTTTAGGCCATGTGTGGGTCTTCCTACGTTGCTTATTGTTTTTTGGTAGTAGGCCATTCCGGCATTCAAATTTTGAAGTGACACTAGTCTATGTCATGTTTTCCAGTCAAGCATTCGAATCTTGAATTAGTTAATCAATTCAGCTATTCTTTCGGATTCTAATTGGAGTCTATTAGCAAGTTTAAGAGCTGATCCATACAAGACAAACAAACATATATTAATTGTATAAATAGATTTGGGATATTTGTATATAACACACACATACATATACATATTTAAAATATCTACATTCATCAATAAAGATATATATATAGCTATATAGATATGTTTGTTGTATTTGAATATCACAAACCTAACAATTCAAGGTCAAAGAGCTAAGACAAATGATGTTTAAGGGTGATGCATGTGCAATTCATTATTAACTACAGCCATTTTCCTCACACCTTTTAAATATTTCAATTTCAAATGGTCAGTGTTGGTCATTAAAAACATTGTGTTATGATAAAAGAGACTGCATTTAACTTAGCTGCCATAAATACTCTCATTGCATCCTGTTTGCTTAACACATAGGGCTTGCCAGAAACATTTTGCAATCCCAGACAGGATTCGGCTTTGCCCTCATCAGTGAGGTGCAGATGCAGTCATATGGCACAATGAGCACGGTACCTGAATATGTGTGTGCTGATCGCATTTAGAGTATCTTTAAAAACAATCAACAAGGTGATTGAAGGAATGCTTTAATTTATCCCAGACATTAGTGATCTGGCCACATTCCAGTTAATAATTTTTTATCCACTCTAGACATAGAAGAGTAATTGCAACTGAGTGAGATTAATCCAGGTATTCCCTCAATTCATTTGTTAGTTGTTTCATAGTCAGATTCAGGAATCCAGGTATTCCCTCAATTCATTTGTTAGTTGTTTCATAGTCAGATTCAGGAAATCAAAATATATATAGCACGGTTACAAAACAAGACATGTCTCATTCTTTTATTCTATAGGTGCTATTAACCTTAAGACCTATTTATCCCACCCATGTTCCCTCGATATTCTCAAAGTCTAGCTACCTCCAGTCTTCAGCTCAAAAATCCATTCCTCACACTTCAATTGCAGTCTGCCTTATGGCTGGGTTGAAGCCAGTGCATAAAATGTAACCTCATCATTACTTGCTCTACTTTTAGACTAAATATATAGATCACCTTGAAGAACTAAGAATGGGATTATGAGGTTCTCCCTATTAGGTCCACCCGTCCTCCTCTGAAGTTAGCAACCCTAGGCCATATAGTTACCCTAAGGGGAGAAGTTAACATGGGTTAAGGTGGAAACCTGAGGTTCCCCTCTACTTCGCTTCATTCAGCCACTTCACACAGCATTTCCCACACTTCTCTACCAACTTGTTCCTTGGGCCAGGCCATGGTCATTTCCAAAGTATTTATAGATTTCACTGGGGCAATAAGGGAGTGATAATACCATAAGAGCAGACCCTATAGGTAAACAACCTTGAACCCGCATCCGTCACCCCGCATGTTGTTACAACGCGGTCGTTACAACGACCGCGTTGTAACAACGCATACCATTACCCCGCAAGTCGTAACAATGACTTGCGGAGGGGGGAGAAGGTGTTGGATTTAAAATCCAACACCTTCCCTACTGTCCGCACTGACTGGAGTTGGAATAGTAAATTATACTATTCCAACATCCAGCGCCCCCCTCCTCATGTCGTTGTTACGACTTGCGGGGTAATGGTATGCGTTGTTACAACGCGGTCATTGTAACGACCGCGTTGTAACAACATGCGGGGTAACGGGATGCGGGGTCAAGAGGCATATTCAACCCTATATCATGCAGAAACTACATGAGTGGAGCCCAATCTCTGAAAAAATTACTTCAATATGGTTTGTATTTATCAATCACATATTAGTTCTAAATCTGCGCCTCTAAACTATCCTGTTTCAAATTCCCAATTGAATACGAGTTTGGAAATCTATAGCCAAAAGAAGAAATTATCATTATATCATTAGCCTATTTCTTTAGGCTTCGTCGTGTTACATTTTCTGGAGTCACAGAGTTTGTTTTTCCAGACTACCTGGCTATAAGGATTCAGTCAATGTGCCTACATGAATCAGAAAACCAGTTTGACTGCAACCCAAACGCAGCATACTGAGCAATGTTTGCATAAAATGCATTTCAGGTGACCGTCAGATCCATGAGTCATGGCAGGTACTGTTAGTGAAACACCTAAACCACTTTCATAATTTTTAACAGTTAGCAAAACCAAATCAGTTAACAATGACACATATGCATCAGCAATGTACATACAATTACAAGGATGATACTGACAGTATAGCTTATGTAAAAACAAGATGCCATATCAGGTAAGAGTACATGTATAGAGGCAGAAAGCGGGAGGCCCACGCCCCAGTCCACCAGAGCCATCAAACACATTGTGCTCCCATTGCACTGATGGCTGCGCGGAAATGCTGGCTAAGTGACAACATCACAAACCATTCTTACAGTGGATTAGGGCATTGGGTGCAACTTGTGAAGTAGTGTTGTGCTCGTTGTCCATAGTTAGGGTCGTGTCTGTATGAAGAAGATAGGCGGTGAAAGGCTCCCAAATATCCCGGGGACGGGCATTCGGAGTCAACAATTCCCAATATGTCGAAAGTTGTTCACGGCAGTAAACTATGTCCTTGACCCAATCTTTAAATTTAGGGGGTCGTGACCTATCCCAGTGAATGTTAACTCTGCACTTTGCAAGGAGGAGTGTCAAGGTGACCAGCTTACGAAACTCACTAGGCACCTCCTTCATGAAGCCCAAAAGGCCAGTGAGTGCAGAGAGGGGAATAGCCACACCCACGATTGCAGCTATTGTGTGGAAGACCTCGGTCCAAAATGCTGCGACTGTCGGGCAAAGCCATGCCACATGCATCAAATCAGAGTAAGGCGCATGGCAGCGGTGGTAGTCGGAGTCAGGAGAGAGCCCCATCCTCCGCAGCTGCGCCGGAGTGCGATAAAGTCTGTGGAGGAATTTGAAATGAATGAGACAGAGACGGTAGTTCGGGGATAACATTTCATGTAAGGAGCAACAGTAAGACCATTAAGCATCCGACAGGGGGATGGCGAGGTCTGCACTCCATGCTGCTCGCGCCTTTGGGGTATATGCGCTGGGGCGGATTGGTGCGCAAGACAATAGAGGCGTGTTATTAACTTTCGTTGCGACGGTGTCAAGTATACGTGTTCTAGTGATATTAGTGATAGCAGGGGTTAGGGAAGGTGTTGTGTAGCGCACGGCACGTGGCTCGCAGCTGAATGTATAGGAACGTGTCCAGCAAAGTAACAGTGATTGAATCAGTTGATTTTGGAGGAGCCAGCAATTGGTCACCGGGTTACAGTTCGGCAAATGAACGAATGCCAAGTTTGTCTGCACGGTCAATAGCACCCCTGTCTCGCAGGGGTGGCAATAATGGATGGTAGGCCACTGGGACCGAGGGGGCATATAGCTGTGGACAAACCTCGCACCTACTGAGCCCAGCCCAGGCCCAGAAAACACAATGCACTGTGTCAATCTCGGCTCTAGGCGGTTTGTAAGGGAGGAAAAGGGCCGTGGAGAGTGGCTATGGGGAGGCTCTGTCTAATTCGACTGTGACATGAGGCTGGAATGGTGTAGGATGAATCCAGGAATGTAAAAAGTGGGCCTGAGCACACAATGCATACAACGCAGGTCCAGGGCTCCCAGCCCACCTTGCGATTATGGTAGAGTGAGCAGTTCATAGAAGGTGCAGGTTTGTCGACCCGCCCATACCAGTGATAGCAGGTTTGACCGGAAGCGTTTGAAAAAACTGAAGTAAGAGGAATTGGGACATTGCTGAATAAATAGAGAAACTTGGACAAATCAATCATTTTCGGGATGGCAATGAGGCCAGCTATAGATAAAGGTAGTCTAGACCATATCGGTATGCGACTCTAGCCAGTCAATGGCCCGGCCGTAGTTGAACCACCCGAGCTCGTCCGGGTTCTGCTGATCTAGATGCCTAAATATTTAACTGAGCTGGAGGCCCATTGTAGTGGGTATTCCGTAGAGAAGGGAATGGTTATATCGGTTAAAGGAAAAAGTACAGATTTAGACCAGTTCACTTGGACACCTGAATGGCCGCCAGATCTTATGACCGCACGGACTAGTGGTGCTATGTTGGCCTGGGGGTCCTTCATATAAAGGGTGATGTCATCTGAATATAATGAGACAACGAGGCCCGAGACATGAAGCCCAGGCCTCTATCCGCATGATGTTGGCAAAGGCGTGCCGCCAGAGCTTCCATCGCAATGGTGAATAACAAAGGGGATAACGGGCATCCCTGTCTAGTGCATCTCGTGACAGGGAATGGGTCTGAGATTAGCCCATTAGGGCGAACACGTGCGGTGGGTAGGGTGTATAGGAGCTGAATCTGCGTTACGAATCGGGTGCCAAATCCCAGCCTCCGCAGCAATGGAAAGAGATATGCCCACTCTAGTGCATCGAATGCTTTTATAGCGTCTAATAGGGCAGCAGCGGCAGGAAACTGTGCGTGCAGGTAGTGTAGCACCCCAAAGAGGGTGCACAAGTTGTGGGATGTAGATCTGCCTGGAATAAAGTCGGATTGGTCCAGGCGCACCATAATGGGAAGCAGCAATTGCAGACAGTTTGCTAATACTTTAGCGTAGATTTCATTGTCCATGTTTATTAAGGACACGGGTCGGTACAAGCGCATTGGTTCGCTGGTTTGTCAGGTTTAAGGCGAGTGATTATCGCGGCCAGATGACAGGGCATCTTGATACATGCCCACAGAGTTTAGGGACTAAAATCTGCGAGTACTCCTTGTAGAAGGCTGTGGGCAGTCCATCAAGGCCAGGGGCCTTGTCAGGAGGAAGGTTCGATATTGCCTGAGAAATTTCCTCGATGGTAATGGGGGAGTCTAGAAATTCCCGCTGGGCGTCAGATAACCAGACCAGTTGTATCGAATCGAGATATGCCTGGAAACAGGTGGCATCCGCTATCGGAGATGTAGAGTACAGACGGGCAAAAAAAGTAGCCATTGTGTTGAGTATGTCAGTGGGAGAGGAGCTTGTGCCGCCATCAAAGTTTAGAAGCTCGGAAATGTGGAACGATGCATGTGGTTTACGGAGCATAAGAGCCAGAGTTCTACCCAGGCAGTCGCCTTCGCCAAAACTGTGAGCAAGGGACTCCTTACCCAGATAACGAGCCACGTGCAAAGCTTCGTCCTGGTACTCAGTTTGCGCCTGGATACCAGCCATCGTGACCGGATTAGTGGACTGATAGAAGTCTGATTCCAATGCTGAGATTTCAGCCTCTAATCTAACAAGCGTGCTGTGAATATCCCTAAGGATGTCATTCTGTTTTGAAATGCATATGCTGCGAATGAACGCCTTAAACGCGTCCCATAGAACTGAAGGCGAGTCAACGGAGTTAGTGTTCAACTTGAAATACTCCTAAATAGCCGTTCGGATCTCCTCCTTAAACACTGCGTCGCGGAGTGCGCTCGGGGGTAGACGCCAGGAGAAAGCACGAGGAAGAGAAAGGGGCAATTGAATAGTTAACTGCACTGGGGCGTGGTCGAAAAGAGTGTGAGATAAGTGAGTGACGGACGGTGCCCATAGTGGTCAGATGTCAGAGAGATGGTTGTCAGATATCAGTGTGTGGAGGGTTTGGGCCGCGTGAGGGTGGGGGCGCCGGGAACTGCGTGCTCTGTCGAGTGAGTCATCTAGTGGGACATTAAAGTCCCCCCCACCCCCAAAGCACTGTCCGGGAGCCCGTGTCTGCAATCAGATGCCAGATCTTGGTAAAGAATTCAGGGTCGTCCGAATTAGCCCATATATAGCAGCCAGCGTAATGGGATGATTATGTAGAGTACCTGCCAGAATGATGTAATGACCCTCCTTGTCACAGATGCAGCGGGATGTCACCCAAGCAAGATCCTTCCGGATAAGAATACTGACCCCCCCGTGGCATAATTAGAGTATGTTGAGGAGTACGTCCCCCCCCAACCCCTGGCGAGAGACCCTGGGAGAGGAGATTTGGCCAAGTGGGTTTCCTGAAGAATGCAAATGTCAATTTTGTGTCTATTCAGGTAGGCGTGGATCAATCGGGACTTCCGGCCATCATTCAGTCCACATATGTTCCAAGTTAGGCCAATGACCATGGACATCTCACTACAGGCTTAGACAAGGACAAAGGAACATGAATCGGGCAGCGACAAAGACACTGAAAGATTGTGTAGCATCAATGCCAGATGTGTATGTACAACTCATACAATGAAAGCCATGCACAGGAAATAGCCAACAACATTTTAAACAGTCCCATCCCCATCCACCCCCAAGCCCAACTAAGAACTTGCTTACTCTAGCCTGCCCCCCTCCCACACCAACCCCTCAATTAGGTTGTGCTAACCCACCCTCTACCATTAAAGAAATGGGAGACATCACGTGGGGCAATGGGAACGCCAAGCTAACTACCCGCCATTTGGCTGGGTGGCTGAGCGTAGAGCATCATCCGGGCCTCCCATACAAGACGTGCCCTCCCAGGAAGCATGCAAATACTAGACGGTATAGTTAGACATAAACAGAGAGAGCGCAGCCCAATGACCCAACAGCCGGGATAAGCAAGCAAGCTCAAAGTCCTGCTAAGACCCCAAGGAGGAGCAACAATATGTAACATCTAGCAAGAGCCACAAACGAATTACAAGGATTCAGTCATTGTCACTTAGCTGTGCCCCAGCTGACGAGCGGGGAGAGGTCGCCGGCATGTGAGTAACTTGGCTTTTTGCTTGACAAATTTCAAGGCCTGTTTAGCATCTGTGAAATACTGGGACCTGCCATCCTGCGTGACCTTGAGCTTTGCTGGCTACAAGAGGACGTATTGCGTGCCCATCTGTTGCATCAGGTGCTTGGCAGGCAGAAATTCATGACGAGCGGCCTGGATGGCCAGAGTGAAGTCAGGGTAAAAGGAGATCCAGTTGCCCTGATGTTGGAGTATGCCTTTCTCTCGCGCCATTCTGAGGATCGAGTCTCTATCCCTGTAGTTCAACAGGTGAGCTATAATGGGGCGAGGGGCTGCCCCCACCGGAGTCCCAGAACCGAGCAACCTGTGAGCCCTTTCAATGAGGAATGCAGAGGATAATACAGCACCAAAAAGGTCTTTAAGTAACTTTTCCACGTAGTCCTGCATTTTGGATATCGCGGTGGTCTTGGGCACGCCCACGATGCGGATATTATTGTGCCACGAGCGTGCTTCGAGGTATTCATTTTTGGCCTTTATGAGTTCCACCACTTTGTCCATGCGCAAGAGCTGTTCTCTGGTCTCGACTTGGCTATCATCGGCATCGGAGACGCAGGCTTCCAGCTGGTCGAGCCTAGTGTCGTGCGTGTCTACTCGTTTTTTGACATGGTCTAAGCGCGATGTGAGCAAATCTAGTTTGGAATCGATTGCCTTCAGGCTGAATTTGACCTCCATGAGGATCTCCTTTAGATCTGCATCGTGGCCCCCGAGTCCTTCCCTAGCGATGGTCCCGCCACATCATCCTCAGTGCAGTCAGGTTGTCGGGAGGTGCGCCGCCGCTCAAATGAGAGCTTGGATTGCTTGGCCTTGTGCTTTCCTATGGCGCGGTGTAATCCGAAGGACAGCAGATCGCAGGGACAGGGTTGAAGTGGGGGGTGGGGGGACCGTTGTGCTATACGTCCCACTCTGAGCCACCGCCCGGGCCCTGGCCGCATAGGGGGATGTCACTCTACGCACGGCTAAGGACTGGGTTATAAAGCATGTATGTCACACTCTGCAGAATTCAGTGGTGACAGGAAGATGCAGGGGAGACAAGAGTGTGAATTGCCTACCAAGGAAGGTGTTGTGCAGGCGAGCAGGTCAGCCTCTTTCGCAGGGGGGGGACAGGCCAGATCTAGCTGAGCCCCACTCTTGTACAGTCAGGTGCTGGCCAAAGATAGATTAAGGCACTCAAATCCAGCCCCTGAGATGACAGAAGGGCAGACAGCAACAAGGTATATCCTGGTTGATGGGCTGGCCAGTGTCCACCGTCCCGGTGTGTGCCCCCTACCCCTGCGGCAAGCACAAGGTGTCCCCAGCACCGTAAGGAAGAGGAACAGCAGGCCACGCGCCTCCTGTTTCCAACAATCAGGGGTGCGGCCCAGCCACCAGGCCCGCGGTGCCCAGGATCGATGTGGGGGCTCTGGCCGAGGGGATAGCGCACCAAAAATGCACCACAATGCAGGGGACAGGCTTAGGGGGCAGCGCCTGACAACACACCCAGAACGCACAGGCCCGACCTCACAACTCCTCACCCGATGTAATTCCCGGACCAGGAGATCGCAGAGTCAGGTCCCAGTTGGGCAGCAGCACTCCACCTCCCGTGTCGCAGCTCAAGGGAGCGGCGGTCGGCCCAGCCACAAGGATCACCACCACAGCGCGGGCCTCAGCTGCAACACAGAGAAACCGCAGCACCTCCACTTAGCCGGATCCCGATCGCCACGCTGTTCCGCAATCCACAGGTACCGGGAGGGCAGCAGCAGGGCACAGTCTGCACAGTATTGCGCCCCTGAGAGGCTCCGGGATGCACAGATGAGTACAGATTCCTGGCTCAGCCAGCAGAGCTCGCCTACAGAGTGGCTATCTTGCTGCTCGGCGAAACCACACCCCCAAACCTCTTGCATAAGTTAATAACAAACTCAAGGATCACTAAAAAATCGAATATACATTTTAATACACTAATCTAGTGCATACAATATGAATTGTAATCACAACGAAGATAACATTAAGGTAGTGAGGAAGTTTATGGGTAGTGTAAACAGCATAACGTACTCCAACATGATTACTTTGTATTCTATAGCACTAACGCCATTGATTACTAGTACTAAGCACTATACTAGCTCTAGTACATTAGTAGATAAAGTCTATTCTGAGTTTCAAAGATGATTCACAGTACAGTATCTGTTTTCTGAGCAATAAGTTCTATTTTGGCTCACAAAGGCAGTTGTGGGTGTGATAAGCACAGGCAGCAAAGTACACCATCAGACAGCCAGTGAAGGTCGATTGCCTCTCAGCAGCCTTCAGTTAAGATGGGCGGGTGACTGTGCCTGTCCCCTTTGCTGCCTGAAGTGAAGGTCCTCTCTGACTCTTAATGCCCTGTGCGTAGTTTCTGCAAGATTATTCACAAGCTTGTTGAAGATTTTCAGAATAAACATTTATCAATGAGTAATGTAATGACCTTTCAGCTATTTTCACTCTATAAGACAGTGTTCTTTGAAAAAGAAAACACAATGAAACACACAATTATAAATCTAGAAACTATGTAATTTCATAATAATGATTAAACAGGAAATGGTCAGCGTCAATAATTAAAGACCACAAATATATTCATGTAAGCTTGATTATGACATTTGTAAGAACAAAGCAAGATGAAAAGAATGTGCATTTGTTTTAATCGTATGTATTCACATTTAATTAATTACTCAGCACATGTTGTTCACAATAGGGGAATTCTGACCGCAAAAATGAATAAAAGGAATAAAAATAATATTTACAATAGTCCTTCAATCGTCAAACTTGGTACTATAGTGCCGCAGCTTGTTCATTGGGACTGTTGCTGGTTTGCTTTAAATAATGAGGGACCAAGAGATCCTGTAATCAACAGTAATTCTACAGCAATTTTACAGTGATCTGCTATTTCTAGTTCATTTTCACAAATCCACCCTGCTATAGGATGTGTTTTTTTCATTTCAAAGGTTAATGCTTTGGGCTGTGAAAGATTAATTCCAAGTAAATTCTCAATAAAATACTTTAGTAATGTATCCAGGCCTCATTACAACCTAAATTGTGTATGATCATGTATCGCTAAATCATCTGTACAAAAGAGAGCAGAGATGTGCACTCTGTACTTCTTAGGTAGAGTCAAATTTGCAACATCAAAAGTAAATTAGACTTATCCAAATGACATGGCACAACAGAAATCTTCTCCAAAGTGCATTTAGTAAACAATTTCAAATGCACAGTTCTGCTAGAGCCACACTGCCATCACTAAATATTTCATAAGATATTGGATGTCCAAAAAAATGGATTTTTGCAATTTTAAAAGTGTCAAAAAACATAAAGGGGTCGATGTCGGGCGGAAAGCCTCCGCCCAACACCAACTCGGATTCTGGACTGAATGACTTGCGGTGCGACTGAACACTGTTTAGTCGGAGTCCCATTGCTCCCAATGCTCGTGTTACGCCCTACAACCGGCCGTAACACAGGCTTCTATGGGGAAATGGGGTGTGTGCGGAAAACCCTGCACCCTGTTGCAGGCACCCCACGGTGTCTGCCACACAGTGCAGGGTTTTACAGGGGGGTCCCTTAGGTGCCCGCTCGGCCATCAACCATAGGCTGCGGGGGCAAGGGGACCCTGCCAGGGCCCCCCGTCACTTTCTGACAGCCTTTCCATGTCGGACAGGCCGACGTGGGAAGGCTGTTGGAAATCGGCATTGTAATCCAGATGGCGGAACGCTGTCCATAGGGGTGTACGATGTGGTTCCAAGCGACAGGAATACTCCGCGAGTCGTTCGGAACCGAGTTAGAATGACCGGATGGTTTACGTTCCGACCACGAAGATCATAATCGGGCGGTTGGAATGTAAACCGACTGAGTCGCTCGGAAGGGCTCCGACGCGGTCGAGGAGATTCAGACTGTCCGGAGGAGGCTTTCCGCCCTACATCATGATGAGCCCCATAGTGTATAAAAACTGCAGAAACAGGCAACGACCAGCACACTTATATTTCCCCTACCCTGGTAGACTTTGACACAGTCAAATTAAATATGGATGTGGCAAAACACTGCCATTCTTCACTCCACAATTGGACCAATACATTTCCAACAGCATTCCTTAGTGGTCACAATAGATTTTGGCCCAAGCATCACATTGGAGCAACTGCATTCAAGCTAGCTACAATGCTGTAATACCTCAGTTCCTGCAGTGAAAGGTAAAATTATTTTGGTTAAATGGTGTACCAAAGTTGTTGCAGACACAGTATTATGAAGGGTCTCTCCTTTTATCCTGAACACAATGAACTTTTACCAAAATATCACAGTAGAGCAATTGCATTCAAGCTAGCAACAATGCTGTTATACCTCAGTTCCTGCAGCGAACAGTCATATTGTTTTGGTTAAATGATGTACCAAAGTTGTTGCAGGCACAGTATTATGAAGCATCTCTCCTTTAATCCTGGTTTGCCTCCCTAGGATTGATAAAACAGAAGCACCCCATCCTGAAGAGGAGACAAGGTTAGCTCAGAAAATATCTTTGATATAGGATCAAGCAGGCCTAAGTGCTATAGAAAAGCTGCAATGCAATAATTTACATCACTATGGAGCATTTTTCATTTTTAATACAGGGCCACGTATTGGCTTGCCCCGCCCCCACTTAAATGGATGTAGGAAGGATTTTGCTTACGTGATTAACTTAAAGAGACGTGGAACAATAAGGGATAACCTGTCTGTCTAATTTTTTGAAAGCCTTTAAACATTAAATAATACAAACCGCTTTATTAGCCTCCTCAACCTTCAATTTATTAAAAGATCCTGTTTAAAAGGAGGGGTAATCATTTCTTCAGACTGGTGGCTGCATGAAATTGATTTGGATTGTTTGCTAACTTTTAATTTGGCAATCTAATTGTTTTGAGAATCTATATAGCAATGTTTGTGCATATCAATGTGTGACAGAAATGTTGCAGTCCTGATACCAATGGGGTTGATCCACAAAGGTACATTTAGCTGTGAAGGTAAGTTTATGATCAAATTCACCTTTTAACGCCTGCCCGAAATTCACATAGGGATTCCTGGCAGGTGTAATTGGTTTCCAGAGAGTCCATTTCTCTGCAACGAGAACAGTTGTAAATCCAACTCACGGGGTGGAAAGATGCCAGTCCAAATTGTGGTTTGTACTGGAAGTTTGAGAATACCCATGAAAATGTATGTTTGGGTATTTCCAAACTTTGATCCAACTCCCTTTTAACCTGAATAAGGTCAGACATATACTCCAGCACATGGCTGGGACAACTTTCTTTCCAGGGTGGGAAGGAGAATGGATCACCACTACATTTGGTGGGACTTCACAGAAACATTCTCCATGGAGAAAATTTTTACGCCTTGGAGGAAAAAATGTGTGTTTGAACAGAGTACTTCATTACTCTTGTACTGTACTCCTCGCACAGAGAATAGGAGGCTTATAAACATAACATTCCCAAAAGTAATCCTGAAACGTTTGCCTGACCTAGCATACTCAGAGCTTTAAGAGGGAAGATCCCTCCTAGTCTCAGATCCAGCAGTAATTAAAAACAGACAATGAAAAGGGTCCCTATAGTTGTGTTGCGTCCCGGGTACACAGCCCCGGGGCCGCAACCAGATGATGGGGATGAAGAATGCCCAAAAGCCATCTGGCCTGATAAGGAATGACACAGAGTCGTGGTGTAATGTGTATTCTGCCCCGGTACAGGTTCTCTCCTAGACCAGGCCTGCCATGGTACCATTTATTTCTTATGCACCACGTGATGCCGACCAAACAACACTACGCTTGCAGGGACACGCAGCGACACACACACACACACACACACCCCTCCCCCCCCCCCACCCCGACCTTGGGGCTTTGGGGAACAATCCCGGTCACTCCAGTTGCTTCACTGGAGCAACACTACATTCTTCCCCAAAATACAAAGTGAGAACACATTAAAGTAAACAACACTTTTGTCATCAAAACATCACAATTAACACGGGACAGTAGGTCCCACTGGTTATAGGTGCCAATGGTAGCACCCACAAGATATTTTTTTTAATTTATTTTGCAGAGTTTTATATAGCGCGAACTTGACCCGAATCGGGTATCAGAGCGCTTTACATAGCACCAGTTACGTTACAATTAGGACACACATTCATTTTTGTTAGGCACGGGGAGATTACGTGATTTGCCCAGAATCACAGGATGTTCAGCATCATTGCCGAGACTCGAACCCAGTTCACCAGATGCGAAGTCACATACCTGAAAACGAAAGTTACCTGACACTAGACACAAAAACAAAACATTCTTACACCAGATGGTCTCTCAGTCTAGTAGATGGAACAGGATTGTTTCGGAAACCATACAGAGTACAGGTATTGGGCAGGGGAGCTCCGCGAAGGGACTACAGATACACTTGGAGCCCCTGCTTCATTGGGGCTAGACTCAGACGACACCCATTCTGGAAAGTCTCTGTTGAGACAACCCTCCAGGTCATCTAGTGCAGGGGCCTCAATACCACTCCCTCTGGAACAGTCATGTGATTGATAAAACCGTTTGAAAGCAGAAATGTTCCTCATGATGTTTCTTGTCCACGGCGAGCAGTGACTCGGGTGCCATGCAACGAGACAATGGTCCATGGATTTCGCTCAAAAGGTAACCGAAACGTGCTGCCAGGGCAAAGATCTTGAACTAATACCTCATCACTCACTTTCAGATCTGGCACTTTAGCTCATTGGTGGCGGCTAGCTTCATCATTGGACATTTTCTGTTGATCATACACACGGTGACCATTGACTGGATCCGGAAACCATCCCGGATGGTGAGGAATTGGTTCCAATACTACTCAACCCATGGAGAGGAGCCCATGAGCCAGACCCGTGGTAGAATGGGGAGTCTGGCGTTAGTCTCACAGGAATTAATAAATTGCATGTTCCAGATACTGTTGGGTCACCGAGGTGATCCGAATGAGTTTGTTCAAAGTTCGCATAAACCTTTCGCCCTCCCCATTCGCTTGGGCCACCTCCGGGTAATCTTTTTGTGCGTTATCCCCAAAGAGATGAGATAAGACATCATCTTTTGCCCTTGGAAGGGTGGGCCATTGTCAGTGCGCAGTTACTTTATCAAACCATGGGTGGCCATAATCTTCTCCAACTTAGGCAATACATCACTGGCACTCAAAGACGCGAGAATCTCTACCTCCGGATATTTGGAGTAGTCATCGATCATCACAAGAATATGGCGCCCATCTGGAAGGCTCCCAAAGCCAGCGTCCACAGCTATGTTAGTGTCCTTTCTGAGGTCAAGGTATTCCAAAGTGGCATTAGAAGATAGGGCGTCCTTAGTGGCCTGAAAAGCAGCCTCCTGCTCAGGACCCCAGGATTATGGGACTGACATTTTGGTGAGTTCTGGGAGAGGTTGCATCAGGGTCGTGCGGTCTCTGATCAAACTGCCACAATAATAGAGCATGCCAAAAAATTGCAACCTCAGTCACGGTGGCAGGTGCAGGGGCCTCCTTGAGGTCTCTGACCTTGTTGGGATCCGGAGTCACTTCCTCTGATGAGAACACATATCCAAAGAAGTGTAACTTTTGCTGTAGGAATTCACACTTGTGATGAAGAGTGAGATCGGACTCCTGAATTCTTTGGAGCACCTGCTTCAACCTCACATTGTGTTCTGGCACAGTCTTTGTATAGATAAAAATGTAATCGCTGACATTAACGACGCCTGGGAGGTCAACCAGAAGTTCCTGAATAGTATTTTGAAACACTTCGGCAGCGCCGGAAATGCCAAAACTCAAACACTTGTAGCGCCGCAGGCCTACATGTGTTGAAAAAGTTGTAATGTATCGGGACTCCTCGTCCAGGACTAGCTGGTGATATCCTGAATGCAAATCAAGTTTAGAGAACCAACAGGCTCACTGAGTTCAACAATCAGGTCGTCAGTGATGGGTGGTAAATGTTTTTCCCTCTTTATCACGACATTGGGCATGCACATATCTACGCACATTCGCACCTCACCGCTTTGGTTTTCGTGTCACTACGATCAGCATTACCCAGGGTGTCGGTGCTGTTACTTGCTCGATGATGCATGCATTCTCAAGCTTGTCCAATTCTTTTTCTACCAGGGGTCTCAAGTGAAATGCAATGCACTGATGTCGGAGTGCTACTGGCCTCACTGACGGGTCAATATGCAGGTGGATCTCTTTTCCTTTTAGGCACCCTATGCCTTCAAAAACTGTAGTCCAGCAATCGGGAGCCATAAGTTATGGCAGCCTTGAATTTTCTTCGCATCACAAGATGTTTATCCTGGCCATAGGTGAACACCTTGATCGTCACGGGGTGCAATTTTGAGGTGGGTCTCATGGTATCGTAAACCTCAGCGGACATGATGTTGATGGGCGCCCCGGTATCTACCATGGCAGTGGTGAGATGATCTATGACCGTATCTGGCATTGTGGGAGGCGGCGTGTGGTTTGAGCAGCGGTGCCAATGGTGAAGACAGAGTGGATGGTATGTTCCTCGGTTTCGTCATCATCCATGTTGCTGCTTCTCTCTCTTATGTTCGTTGACAGTGGTACGCTGCCCTTGCTCCTTTCCCGAGTGACCGACTCGGTGGGCATTCAGAGGGGTGATGACTGCTTCCTCCACAGTATCCTCAGGTTCACGGTTTGGTAGCCTCTCTCCTACCTTGTTTGTCAGCGGGGTTTTGTGCGATGATGTTGACCGGTTTGGTCTTTACTGGGGTCTGTAAGGTAGCTTCCATGTGAGCAGCACAGGCTCTGGAAAGTTCCATGGTCCTGCCCTGTGTTGGGATGTCTGCTAGAGATTTATCAGACTCCTCTAGTATTCACTCATGAAGTTTTGCCGAGGCACATCCCTGAATGATCTGTCCTCTTATTTCCTCATTTTCATCATTAAAACCACAAGTGCTGGCAAGTTCTTTTAGGCGTGTGTGAAAGACATCAAACGATTCATCAGCCTGCTGCCTCGCTTGACGAAACACAAACCTCTCATAGTCCTGGTTCACCATTGGTTCGAAATGTGCAGTGAGAGTCGCTATGAGGGTAAGGTGCGTTTTGGGAGCCGCTTCATTTTTTTTTTTTTTTTTTTATTGAAATCCATATATGACAAATTTTCATCCTAATATTCATTCATCAAAATTTATCAATAACATCAGATTTGCAAAGCAAAGAA
Organism: Calotriton arnoldi; assembly: GCA_963921515.1. NCBI lineage: Eukaryota > Metazoa > Chordata > Amphibia > Caudata > Salamandridae > Calotriton > Calotriton arnoldi. The sequence continues at coordinate 915,522 of CAWUFW010005801.1, read as the reverse complement.
AAAAAATAGCACCAAATGAACAAAAAACACCTAATCAAAACGCAATAAACTGGAAGATCGAAACTGCAATTTAAACCCTAAGAGAAACGACACATAATGTCTTGAAACTATATTCACTACCACAAATTAATACCAATTGAACAGATCATTAGATTTTAAATTCCTAAAATATATGCAGAGTAGCGAGAAGATATATATAAAATGTAACTTCATCCCATATAACTGATAAAAATACATAAAGAACTCTGAACATATTAAAGTGCTAATTTTTAAAATCACAAGTCAGGGCACCTCAGATAAATACTCCTAAAACATATTCTGCGGTTTAGAGATCGCCATTAAAAAACTCTGCCCAAATCTTCTCAAACTTCTTGTGCCCGCCAATTCGTAATGCATAGGCTCGCTCACTTCTTTTAACCTGTGCCATTTTCCGGACCCATTCGTTTTTAGAAGATATTAAATCCGTTCGCCATCTTTGGAGTAAAAGTGATCTGGCGACAGCCATTCCAATATATACCAGTTTGATCATCTTATCTGGTAAGCTAAGATCTGGGTCATATCCAAGCATTATCAGCCGAGCATTAAGCCCACTTGTTAATATGTATTCTGTTGCTAAGTAATCAAAAATATCAATCCAAAATTGCTGGATCAGAGGGCACTGTAGTATTATATGTGTCCAATTGGCAAAGGGTGATTGTGGCACCGAAAACACTGCCCTGATTGATGAGGATAAGCCTTGGCTACAAAGCTGGGGGTTCTATACAGTAACCACTTACTAAAAAATAACATCCTTCGCCAATTAGCCCCTCTGACCGTGCTAAAATTTAATTTATTAACTGTAGACCAAATATTTGCTGTAATTTCCAGCTCCTCATATTTTTCCCATTTTATTATAGCTTTGGCCTCTAGGCCTATCCCCTTAATTGAGGCAAGACGTTTTTTCCATTCCCCAGGTTTCTCCAATACCGTATCTTCCAATAAGTCATATACTAAACGTTTCTGATCAATGATCTGAGCCAGATCAAGTTGACTGAAAAACTTACTGAGAACGTTATATGACCCAAGGAGAAGAAAATCACTGGGGATTAATTGAGACATTTCGCTTATATTCAGCCATCTATCAGTCCGCAGGAAATCAGAAAGTTTCCGGAACCCTGCCTTGGTCCAATTTTGAATGATTGTAAACGAATCTCTAATTCCTGCAGAGGCAATAAGACCCGCTATCGGAGTTGAAAAATGTATTGCAGAAATGGAGTATCTTCTGTAAAAAGCCTGACGTTTATGAAAAAAACAGTGTAAACACTTATATCGTACTAATTTAGGAGATCTAAAAATTGATAGTGGGCAGTGGATCTGATTTTCTTTACAGATTAAATTCATGAAAAAATTAATAAAAAGGCCCGGATGTGGTCCCTGCTTAAATCTAGATATATATTGTGCAAAATATGCGAAATAGTAATCCTTCAGATTAGGGAGGGCTAGACCACCGTCTTCCCGCTCCTCATATAAAGTGCTAAGTGCAATTCAAGGGACCTTCTTGCCCCACAGAAATGATGTAAACATAGACTCTAGTTTCGTAAAAAAGGAGTTCACTAAAACACACGGAATTGCTGAAAAAGAAGTTAAAAAGTGGAAGCACTGACATTTTGATCAATGCAACCCTGCTGAGAATAGATAATGGGAGAGAATTCCATCGGGAAAAAAGATCCTGGACTTTTCGTAATAATGGAACAAAATTTAAATCCTATAGTTCCGAAATTAATGGCAAAAAGTAAACACCTAGATATCTCTTTGGATTTGTATTTAAGCATGAAAGGATATCGGGGTGTAAATCCCTAACTGCACAGCCGCACAATATTATTTCTGTTTTTTTAAAATTAATTTTATAGCCTCCAAATGACTCATAATGTTCAAAAATCTGGAAGGCTTTTGCCTGCACTTCCTTCTCTGGCTTTATAATAAGCATAATGTCATCGGCGTATAATTTTACTTTACCCATAGTTGGAAGCGGAGGGCAAATATCCCTATTATTCCTGATGGCTATCGCAAGGGGCTCAATACAGAAGGCAAATAACACCGGGGATAACGGACATCCCTGTCTGGTTCCCCTTTTAACTTTTACTTGGCCATTCCTCGGCGTCATTAATAATAATGTTGGCCACAGCATTCGAGTATAACTTCTCCACCAACCCCGTAATTTTGGAGGGAATGCCAAATTTAGAAAAAATACAGAATAAAGTCTCCCAAATCACCAAATCGAATGCCTTCTCGGCGTCTAAAAAAAGCACTAATGCTGGTATCTTCTGGGTCTCAAAATAGTCAAGTGCCTCCACTAAAAAGTGCATGTTCGTGCCAAGCTGCCTCCCAGCAATAAAACCATTTTGATCGGAATGAATTAAATGAGAGGCAATTCCATTAAAACGATTGGCTAAAAGTTTAGTTATTATTTTGTAGTCAGAGTTTAAAAGCGTGATGGGACGATATGAGTTAGGGTCTCACTATTTTTGCTTTTTTTTTTTTTTAAACTGACTACACTCGCTTTTCTGAATGACCGAGGTATAGACCCACCTTCAAAAATTGAATTTACAATTAATAAGAAATAGTCCATAATTACACATACAAATGTTTTGAAGAATTCGGCAGGAAGGCCATCCGGGCCACAAGCTTTACCATTCGGGAGGTTTTTGATAACCTCCCCTAACTCTTCTTTTGTGAAAGGACTCGCCATGTGTCCTTTATCCTCATCTGATAACACAGGAAATTCGTATTCCTGGAGAAAATCTCTCAAAGATGTCATATCGATAGGTTGTTGTTGGCCCTATATATTCCTATAATGTTGGACCATAATGTCTCCTATTACTCCCGAATCATCAGAACGAGAACCGGAAGTAGGGCATCTCAGTGCGGATATTTGATTGCTTGCGGCCCGTTCCCTAGCCTGCCATGCCAGAAATCTCCCTGTGTAATTGCTTTCTTCATAAATCTTTTGCCTGTCCTGCTGAAAAAGGGATTCACTTTTAGCATAATATATTTCGGTCAAGTTCCGCTTAGCCTGATCCAGCTGTCGTTTATTAGAAACCGAGGGACTAGAAAGGAATCTGTCCAGAGATCTTTGCACCTTTTGTTCTAGTATTCGCTTTTCTTCCTTCCTTTTCCTTGAATTCTCTGCATCTTTACTTATAGCTAGCCCTCGGAAAAAAGCTTTGAACGAGTCCCAGACCACATGCAGTGGTGCGGAGCCATGGTTTCGCTCAAAGAACTCTCTAATTTCGATTTTAATAGAAGACACCCAATTCTCCTCTAGTAAGTATTGTCGATTTAACAGCCATCTTTTAGGGATGTACTACCTTCACTCCGCGCTAACTCTAAAACGACCAGTGCATGGTCCGAAAACCCATTCTGAAGAATTTTCTGCTGTTTAAAAACCAATCGCCTGGAAATAAGAAAAAAATCAATGCGCGAAAAAGTATGAAATCTCCCTGAGAAGCAGGTGTAAGCAATTTCAGTAGGAAATGCAGCCCGCCAAGGGTCAGCAATATCAAGCGTCGAGCTGTAACTTTGTACAGTTTTGAAAGTTTTGCGTTTTAACTGCTTTTTTTTTAAATTGGGTGAGGAGTCGATATTAGGGTTCATTAACAAATTAAAATCCCCCCCCCACGATCAAATCCCCCGAAACTTGGATTAATGATTGAAAAAGTTCCTCATAGGGGAAGGGATTGTCCTCTACTGGGGCATATATGCTAGCAAGCATCAAAGGCTGGTGACCTACATTACAGGTGACCCAGCACCATCTACCACTTTGATCGCTCGCAAAATTGACAACCTCAGCCTGAAATGTTTTGCTAAGAAAAATCGCCGTTCCCCTATGGGCTGCTGAAGATGAGGAGAAACCCCTATAGGCTGCCCAGGATCTAAACATTGAAAAATCTGGAATTTTCCCCGCTGGTATATGGGTCTCTTGTATGAGAATGGCAGCAGGATTCTCTGTCTTAATCCAAGCCTCAATGGCCCGCATTTTCCTCTTATTATTAAGGCCATTCACATTGAAAGAAACCACTTTCAGTATTTCCTTACTTCCCATTTACGAGAACAAGGCAAATTTCTGAATATCCGAATAATCTGAAGAGAAATATAAATTTACCAGGTCGGAGGAAGGCCTCCAGCCAGAGTCTAGCAGAGAGAGTGAACCCCCTTCATCACTTTCACATAAGAATGAACTGATGTATTTGAACTTAAAATATGGATTTTGTTTTTTCCCCCATGCTCCCTTTCCACCCCTGTGACCCCACCCTCCACCCAATGTCGCCATGAGCAGATGGCCGTACCTGCTCAAACCTGACAAGCTGTCCCACCCACCCTACTACTGGCACAATGACTTGGTGCCAGGTGCTGCCGGACAGCCCATGCCCCCCACTCCCCTCCCCTCCCTACCTTTAAACAAATAAGCAAAAGCTAATCAGTGAAAAGCCAGAAAAAAAGCAATCGTAGACCTCCACATACAGATAGCTCATTGCCCCACCAAGAAAAGAAAGAAAAGGAAAAACAAAAGCAGAACATCATTAAGATTTATCCGAGGAAATTTGTTGCAATAATTCCTGTGCTTTCGGGACACTGCAAAAAATATGGAATCTGCCCTTGACGAGCACCTTCAGCTTACTCTGCTGGGCTATCATCGCCTGTGCTCCCTGTTCTTTAAACAAATGTAACATTTTGACAAACTCTTTACGCCTTTTAGCAGCAGAAGCCGACATGTCCGAGAAGATATAACATAATGGAACTTCTGCTGAGGTGAACTGTCTTTGTTTGATGGCCCTTGTTAGGATCTGTTCCTTCACCCTAAAATCCCCAAAGTTGACCAGGATAGTCCATGGGAACTTAGCGTTAGGAGGAAGGTGTGCTGGAACACGATGAGCTCGCATTATGGTCAGATCGCCGTTGAATTCTGGGAGGACATTTTTCTTTATAAATGAATCAACCCATTAAAGAGTCTGCTGGCCCTCAATCCCCTCTGGGATGCCCAGAATACGAAGATTAGAGCGCCTAGAATGGTTTTCTAACTCTTCCAGCTTATATTCCAGAGTAGTCTTCTGGCTCTGGAAAGTGGCGACTTTGAGATTCATAGATGACACTTGATCCTCCAGATGCGAAATCCTGGTTTCAGCCTCCTGCAGCCGTGCCGGGATCTGAGCCATGTTTTCCTCAATTTTAGTCAGGCGGGCATGAATTACCGCAATCTCGGCGGATTGGGAAGCTTTCAGATCACGAATTTCTTCCAGAATCAAATTAAGAAGACTTTTAGCATCACATTGCATGGAAAAAGACCTTGTGTCTTGTGAGGGATTAACCTGACTCGAGTTAGGCCGATCCTCTGGCTGTGAAACCTCTGGGTCTAAGTGTTCTGACTCAGCTGATATAGACAAAGCCGATGCCGCTGGGACTACTGGGATAAGTTGATCCGCGAGGTCCACGGGCTCCTCTCCGACCAATGGCTTTAGCAAGCCTGGAACTGAAGGGGGGGGGGGAGTGGCTAGCAATCACTGAATTTAGAGTCTCCAGACATGAGTCCAATGAATTGTCCACTAATAGGGGGTCGTTGCCTGCCATCTCCTGCACCAGCCCCCCCGAAAACATACCAGGCTTAGCTTTAAAGAATAGAGGGTACTTTTTAAGGTCTTTGGTTTCCACTGCTGCTCCGTCAAGTGTAAGATTTTTAGATTTGATTGTATCTGGAAAAACGAGCGTACCGGCGTTTGAGGAGGCCAACCCGATTGGGCTAAAAGTCGAATCAAGCTCCGCTGAGGCAGCACCCTGGTAATCTTGTTTGGCGGCCTCGGTACTTGCCATCTCAACAATTTCAGTATGAAGGGGCAAATCCTTCCTGAAAGCTGCAGCGCGATTAGATCGGGTCGCTGCCTGTCCCGCTCGCTTTTTAACTTTTTGGCCCAGATTTGGGGACTCAGATTGAGCAAATCCTTTAGCTCCTTTAGTGAGATTTCACATAGTGTCTTAATCAAAAAGCTCCTCCACGGTCAATTGGCTAGAATTGCCTCTTGGGACCTCCCCAGCGACCCTCAACCAAGTGGTATAGGGAACCCCCATATACTGGTGAGTAAGAAAAAGGAAGGGAGAAAAAAGAAAAAACACCTTCACTTACCCCCACTTGGAGAGAAACCTGATGGTCCGGGGGTGGCCCGACCGCTAGGAGACCCAGAGGCCGAGAAGCCAGACCGGGGGTGCCCTGGCACAGCGCCCCGACAACAGATCTTCCGCCTTGCATAAAATGTAAAATCTCCAAGTCCCCCGAGGCACCTGCTACTCATCGGTTCTTCTTTGGCTCTGCTCAGCTGCTCCCAGGTTATCCAGCTCCCCGCTCCTATCACCTGGAAAGGCTGGCGAGGCGATAAAGCAATTAGGAGGAGAAGAATAAAGCTGACTGAAGTATCGCCGCAGACCGCAGCGGCTTAGTTACATCGGCATCGAAAACGGCAGTTTCTGGAGTTTCGGCGGCATCACACAGCACCGCTCAGCTGTTCGTGGCGTCTGACGTTGCGGAGGAGGAAGTGAGGGGGTGTGGTTTCGGCCTCTCTCAGCCGGTCAGCATCGCGTCTCACTCCTGGGAGGCGCTTCATTGATGAATTGGGATATTTTATAAATGTCCCTTCCCCCTAAGTGTAGGATCAGCATGCTCTTTTGTGCATTGTCCAATTTAGGTGCTTCAAAGAAAAGCAGCACCCTCTTCGCCCATTCTTTCCACTTAGGAGCTTGTGTCGATGGAGCACCTTCAACTATGAATGGCTCCACCGCTGGTATGTTCGCCATGGTGCTGAGGTGGATGATGTGTACCCTGGACTGTCACTTGATTAATGACTCCTCTTTTCCTGTTCTTGAGAGAATAAGACTACCAGTTCTCAAGCCCTCAAGTTCCAGTTATGCGGCAGCTTTCTCACGGACACTTCTAAAAAAATATATATATTTTGCCAGCCAGCACACCCTGCTACAGGAACAGATCACATGTGCAGGCCTCCTCCCCATCCACTGTGTCATTGCTTCCAATGTACAGACCGGTTAATTATATGCTCTGGTTTTCTTTCTCTTTTTTTCACTCACCTGAGTATGCCAGCAGGGGGCATCTCAGCACGAGTTCATCCCTCTGATGACTGAGCCGACCTCTGATCTGTACCGCAGAGCCCCAGCACCGAGGTTACGCTCACATTGCAAAGGAGAGCGGGTGGCCTCTGATGATTGTCTGAAGCATGCTAGGTGTTCACAGGGCCACCCGCCACGTGGAACGAACACTGCAATCACTACTGGCAGGTACGCAGCCGCCACACGATGCCAGAGGCAGCAGGACAACACCCGCTCGTCGCCAGTGTTGTGTTGTGTCCCGGGTATATAGGCCTGGGCCGCAACCAGATGATGGGGATGCAGAATGCTCAAAGGCCCTGCGGCCTGATAATGAATGACACAGAGTTGCGGTGTAATGTGTATTCTGCCGCAGTCCGGGTTCTCTCCTACGCCATGCCCGGACGGGGTAGCTTTTTTTTCGTATGCACCACGTGGTGAAGACCAAACCAAACAATGCTACGCCTGCAGGGGCACACACACACACACCCCTGACCTCGGGGCATTGTGGAGCAATTCCGGTCGCTCCAGTTGCGTCACTTGAGAGACACTACACCTATGTTTGCACTTACCTTTATAGGGAAAAGACTAGTACTCCAAGTCAGGGAGGCAGTCCCTGTTAAAATTTCACTTGGTTTACTTAATCTTGCATTCTCTATGAGTGTTTGCTTTTGCGGGATATTGTGTTTCTGTAGATTTTTAATGCAGCATATTAATCTTGTAGAGTGTAGAGTGTGAACTGTGAACTCAGTCACGTCTATTTGTCTGTGGAAGTTGAAGTTGTGGGTGGGTGTTTATAAAAAGGCATGTTTTGTGAGAGCTCTGGAGTTGAGGCTGAAGGCAGTGCAAGTTTTTCCATGGTGCCTGTCAGTGGATAATGGAAGTATTCAAAATACATGCTCATTCAATCTGTGGCCTCTCTGCATGGTCACATTTGGCAATTGTAATTGTAATTATAGGTGAAAGTGTATGAAGGAGGTACAATCCTATAGAAATACTGACAGGGCAAAACTGAAGAAAATGCAGTGCTTACAGGTGACTGGATGCATTGTGTTAGGGGGCTGATGAAATGAACGAGATGCAAAGAAGTATATGCAGAAGACGAGAATGAAACGGTGGAGCTGAAGAGGAAAGAGATGAGGTGCAAGATATGAAGATGGAGTATTTCAGAAAGATGTAGGGAGAAAAAGGGCAGACATTTTTAACAAAGACTGCAGAGAACAGTGGAGTGAATGGAAGCACATGAGTGATTTGAGACTCCACTTCCCCTTTCACAGGTGTTAGTGATGTTTAATTACAGTCTTATATCTTCTGCATTGAAACATTTTCAATCCCAATTGTTTACAACAAAATCATTGTTACTCCTTTATCTTATACTGCTAACAACTAAAGTCCTGCACGTGCTTCTGGGAATGTTAGGAATTGCAAAACAAAATAAAAGTATGCTCATGAGGAGGTGTAAATCTCTCAACTTTTCTGGTGAAGGGTTTGTGATTAGGGCCCATTGTGTAGATCCAATTAGTTATAGTTCAGTTACTGCAGTTTTGCGTTTAAAATAAACTATGTCATAAGTTTATCATACTATGTATTGACTCAAGAAATAACAAACAATTAATGAAAGAACCTCTGTGTAGCCGACACAGCAATCTATGGCCTAAGTGCATTAAATAGTCCATGAACTGTCCGAGTGGTGTACAGTGGACATCCATCCGTGCCCTTCCTTTCTATGGAGTAGATGGCACAACCTGCTTAAACTTAAATGAATGAAAATAGAAACCCCTCGAGTAATTCCAATATGCCACTCATCAATAATAAGAGATGACGCGCCAATAGGTGTGTTCAAAAATACTATATGACTGGTATGAAAGGTATGCCTCTTTTTCATCGTTAACAAGAAGATTTGAACGAGCTGCACAGGAACTCCTTTCTGATTGTTTTCACAAGTTATCTCAATTGTTATCTCTGGGGAAGTATGTACAGCGTTTTTACCCTGATGTAGGCGTAGGAGAGTGTGATGGATTTGTAATTGCAGTAGGGAACAATTTCAAACAACAACTACATACAAACTACTGTGGAGTGCAATAAAACAGTCCCATATCAGTCTAAATTCGAGTGCATTTAGATCGTGTAATAGTCAGACCTGTTGACTTATAAAATTGTGGCCTATAATTGAAGTGGTCTCTTGGATAGCTGTGTTTGGAAATGCTGCAGGGCACAAGACCCCTGCTGGGAGAAGAAGAGGTATATGGTAGAGTAGTGCACCAGTTGCAGATAGTAAATATAAATGCAATAGCCTGAGTCCCAACCTGGTGAGAGTTTTCAGTTAGGAGGGTGAGGACTCAAAGACTGGAATGCTCACGTTGGTAACTCTTTTGCCATACATGACAGGCCACTGTGCCCGGTCAGTGGCATAACATTATAAGCCACAGTTGACCATATACGGTTAGGCCCATTCCACGCAGGAGACTCGGAAGCCTGTAGGCTATGAAGGTGGATTTTCCTCTATGCCATCACGGGCAGAGATGGAGGAAGAGAACAATTCTTACAATTTCTCTGAAGATAAGGAGAAGGATGCAGGTTATAAATGAAGGGCAGCATGGTCTGATAGTGCCAGTTTGATATGAAAGCAGACAAGCATCTAGATTCATGGACTGGAGATGAAGGAGTGGTGGGCATAACCCTGCAAGCCCATGTCCTTCTCGGGTCCCTTTACTACTTATTGTTGTCAGCAATGTGGGTTAGGTCTGCAGGACTGAAGATGCAGCAGTGTGTACAGGATTTCCTCAGAGAAAGAATAATTGATGTGCCTCTTATCTTCGGTCCCCTGTGCCCTATGCAACATCACATGCCCATATATAAACTGCAGTGAAAGCCAATTCATAGGGAGATATAACTGCTCAATCCAACGTGTCTTATTGCATCTCAGGGAGAACTTCATAGGGACATTTGATGCTCAAAACCAAACAAGACTTTGTCCCATTCACTTGTGTTCACAGAGTGAGCTCTGCCCTAATCTGGGAATTTTCTGGAAGAGGGCCTCAATTACTACAACTACCCACCCATAGAACTCTCCTGTTAGGTAATGAGACATTTTTGCCATGGATGGTCAGCAAAATGAGTGGCTTATACGATCTGTAAACCGTTTCCAGCACATCTAGAGTGGATAACCCCTTTGGAAGAGCAGAGAGTGAGTGAGTGAGTGAGTGAGTGAGTGAGTGAGTGCGTGTAGTGGCGGCTGGCAACATTAATGAGTGGGGGGCACTCACCATAAATTCTTCCGGGGGCCGGATACTCCAAACAGATGCTCTTCTCCCCGCTGATCTTGGGGGTGACGCGGAGCTGGAAGGAAAGGTGAGGGGACTTCCTCCCTTGTGCCATGTGAATCTAACCATTTCTGGAGCTTCATTGCAGCTCCAGGATTGGTTAGGGCAGGCTAACCCAGCACTCATTTCGAGGCTGGGGGCCTGTGCCTGCAATCCCTCAACAGTTTTACAGAGCTGGGATTGCTGTCTTTGAAGTGTGCATGTCAGATTGGCCGGCTGTAGGCAGCCGGCCAATCTTACATGCGTACTTGAATACATAAAATGCCATCCTGCAATCTGCAGGAATTTTCCCGCCTTCACCATCCACTCGCTATGGCCATGGGCTCACAGAATAATAAAATGGCAATGACCATTTTATTATTCTGTGTATACCGCTGCGCTCGCAGCAAGTGGGACAACGCCCTTCTGCCGAAGAAAAGAGAGAGAGAGAGAGAGAGAGAGAGAGAGAGAGAGAGAGAGAGAGAGAGAGAGAGAGAGAGAGAGAGAGAGAGAGAGAGTATGTGTATATATGTTTGCGTCTGTATGTTACTTCAGTCTCCATGGAGCAGACTGAGTAAAGGTGGAGCTGTAAATGTTGCAGGTGAAACAAACATGGCTCTCCAAGTATAAGGTATGCCTTTTTAGGTCTCGCAAAGCGCTGCTCGCTATGCGAGATCTATTGTTGTCGACTTGGATCGGAAGGGGGACAGGACATGTGCACGCGCCCGGACAGGAGATGTGCACGCATACGGCTGACGGCCTTAGCGGAAGAGACAGCAGATGTGCGTGTCCGGAGGACAGGAGATGTGCATGCATATGGCTTGGCTCCCTCGCTCCCTCCCCGTCTGCGCGCGCACGCCTCCATTTCTCCCTCCATTAGGCCCCTTCTCAAAGCTACTTAAAGTCAAACTTTGCAATTGCAGCCACTGTGTATTTCACGCCGCTACCAGAAACAAAACGCTGCTACACTGTATATTTCACGCCGCTATCAGAAACAAAATGCTGCTACACATACCACGCGTTCGGTTTTGCGTCTTACTACGTTGCTCGTACGGCTCACAGCGTTAGCAAAGATACAGCAGATGTGCGCGTCCGGAGGACAGGAGATGTGCACGCGTGCAGCTCTGCTCCCTCGCTTCCTCCCTGTGTGCGCGCACGCTTCACTGCGCGCACTAAGGCATCTTTGTGCCCTCCCTGTCTCCTGTTTGATGTGCCTCGCCGGAGGCCCCGGACAGGAGATGTGGACGTGCATGCGGCGTTAACTTTCTGTCTGCCGATCTCAGCTGCTGCTTGGCGTGCCCGCTTGGACAGGAGACGTGCACGTGCACAGCGTCTCTTATGCTCGGGGCCCGGACAGGAGATGTGGACTTGTTTACGTCTGTTCGAAAGAAATCCTTAAAATCTCAAACATCGAGGGCGATTATACTTTAGTAAAACAATTCACGCTTGCACAGTTATAAAAATCAAATTCTCGCTGTCACAGAAAAACATATTTAGGAGCGAGCTGTTTTGATTTAATACCTACAAAGAATCGTGTAAAAAGCTGCAGCTTGTGTAACTACAAGCAGAAATCAGCTCAGCACGTTTTAAGCGCGTGTCCCCTTCTCTCCTGTCAGCGCCAGACACGCCACGCCCCCCACAGGTGATCCATAATTCGCAGCCCACGAGATTTGTCAAGTTCATGGGAGTTGTTGAAAAGCTGTTGGAAAATAAAGATGTAAAACAGCGGCTGTAATGCTTAATTAACTGCTTCCATTAATGAGCTGGGCAGTGTTGTTCACTTTTCACCTGTTTTCTAATGGTTTTAATTCAAACGACTATACAAATATTTATTCTTTCACATTAGTTAATGAATAAAATAAAAGCCAGCTTCCCTTATTATTTCATAGTGCTATCTTGCCACTAGGTGGCGCCAAATACTTTGTTTTCTGGTTCCCCAGCGAGCCTCGTTTCCTGATTGCGAGGTGCTCCTTGGACTACAAGCCCGAGGATCCCTACAATGGTTTTTGGCCCACACCTCACAAAAGTTTATCAGAATACTGCTTTCGTTCCGATTCTCTAACTGGTTGTATGTTCATCCAGAGCTTTAAAAAGAAATATCCACGAGCCTATGGTATGATCTCACCCCATCCCTGCACGTTCCTGAAACACTTGGCACGAGGCTGCTTAGTTTCCGAGAAAGTAATACATTTTGCCTGGCTCAAGATGGATTTGAGACTTTTTTGTACAAGGGGTGGTTGAGCAATGCGTAGTAAACAGTCTATGGGCGTAGAGGGAAAGCACCGCGCAACAATGTAAACATTATTGTTCTGAATACCCGTGTAAGTGAGGAATATTATTTCATTTCGATAATCTATTCATCCCAGAATACATCTGTGCTGGTAGAAAATACGATTAAAGAGATGATCGAACCTCTCTTCTCATTTATTGCCTCAAACCCAGGGCCACTGGAAACATGCGATTGTGCAGCCGTGGCGTCTTTCGCATATTTATAGATTTGCCGCATTTTCTAAATAATACATTATCCGCTGTATATTCTTCAAATAAAAAATAAAAAATTGCTTCTAGCTCAAACGGTTCAAAAGTTACTAAAAAAGCAGCAATACATGTTGCTGCGCACTAGAAGCCCTTTGCAAAGGTTGGCTGGTGACCTTTCTGTTGCTTATTGTTATATTTGGGTGTTAAACTGATACTAATGAGGTGCAGCAAATGCACAGACAGTGCTAAGTTTAACAAGCATTTGCAATGCAATGGGTCTCGCTTTTGCGAGAGTTTAAGCTATTGGCATTGTAAATGACAATGCCTTTTATTTAGGTTTTAAAAACCAACACGTAAATAAAAGGCATTGCCATTTACAATGCCAATAGCTCAAACTTTCACAACTGCGAGACCTATTGCATTGCAAATGCTTGTTTAATTGATGTAACAATCCTTTTTTGGCAGTTGTCCTGTAAGCAAGCATCTTATTTCTGGCATTTATTTTATTTTGTGACATTGGAGTCTGGGTCAGGTTGCTGAATTGAGTGGAAAATAGAGTGCTAATTACGGAGGCTGTATATTTTATAGTGCAGTAGGATCAGACGATGAGGGAATGAAGGTTGAAGCGAAGTGGTGCTTCTGTTCATAGAAATGCATTCCTGAATTTCTGGCGAGTGTTTTTGAGGAGGTCAAATGAGTTACAGTGCTAGCAAATTCAATTGACAATTGTTAATACACTGAAATATAATTGAAGGCCAGATTTGATTTTTCAGACAAATGGCTTATATCACGTAAAGAGTATACAAAAATACAAAAATAAGATTGGAATAACTCGAGACAATGGAATACGATAGCCTGAACAGGACTGGCTCAGATAATTCCACACAATATGTAGACATGAAAACAAATGAGGTGATCATGAATCTCCATCTGTTAGACAGTATTTTCTTATTCAAAGGCTTTAAGACATACATTTAAGCAGACAGTTTGTTGCCTTGATTAGCATTAAGCATCATCATTTTCGAAATTCAGACACTTTCCTCCTGGGTCAATGCTCCTTCAATTTCCTGACTAAATCTGACATACACTTTTAATAGAGGCATGAGAGTCACTGCAAAATATCACTAGGTGATACTTGATTACTTGATTCTGGGTGGAGGAACCGGTTTATTTAGTAAATGTGAAGCTATTACAAGACCAGTAAAATGAGCATTGAATTATCTATAGGTACCTGCATCAGAATCGTCTTTGCATTCTAAATCACTTCTGTGCTCATCAGTGGGAGGAGTGGGTGGCTTTCTGTCAGCTTCAGGAGCGTCCTCATCACTATCGAATTCAAACTTCTCTCCTTCGTCTTCATCTGAATGACATTGATGGAAGTCACTTTCTAGAACTGATCGAAGAGAGAAATTGAAATTTATATTTATCTTTACAAGCATGACACCAATGATTGCCACGCATATGTGAGTAGAAGAAAAGGGAAACTTCTACAACAAAATGCAGTCAAATGAACCTTTCAATACAACATTGCACTCGCTCCTGTTTTTAGGTCGAAGCCTACCAGGCAGAGCAGCTGTCTGGTTTGCTAAGGACATCTTGGGAACATTCAAAACCTTCCCTTTAAAAAATTGCTAACAAATTAAAAATACACTGTACTACACTATATTTTACAAATATAGCGTACTGCAGTGTATGTAAAATGTTTCTGATGGAGCAGTAAAAATAAAAAAATTTAACCCCTAACAAATTATATAATTAATTAATTAAAAATGTTCGTTAAATGTATTAATCAACATTGTATATGTGGGAATGGTAATATGCTAATGTACGTGCTAAATAATCTACTAATGAATGTCCGTGTGTCTAATCATAACGTAAGAATAAAAAGCGTACTAAATGAAATAAATGCATGTTTGTGCTTCATAGAAATAAAATGTGTCGTTGCAAAAACAATAGTGATGGTAAGTAAGGAGCAGCTTAAATGTCGCTTTTGTTAGGTAACAACTAATTGGGGTACGTAGACGGGAGGGAAACGAAAGGGATATTTTCTCTATTTTAATTATGTTTTATTTGCCTCAAATTAGTGCTTCTAAAATAGAACCGAGTGGCGAGATAAAATGGCCGCCAGTGGGAAGATGTGCGCAGGCGCAAGGGGACACGTGGTACGGGATGAGATTGAAGAAATCTGGAGCCGCGTGATGTATCTGAGAGGCTAGGATGCAAGAAATTGTCAAGGCTGGTGTGACCTAATTGAACTGATAGTGTGCCGTGAGGATCAGGAGAGAGTCCGTGGGAAAGGAGCCCAAGAGAAAGGACAATGACTGCGGAATTCTTGAATGTGTCAAAAGAAGATACAAATGAACTGATCGAATCGGATGGAAATGTTTAAGCGTATGGGAAAGGAAATGATCCAAGGACCCTTGAATCCAAAAGAATTTGATTAAAGAATGAATAAGCTGACATGTATGGACCAATGAGAGAAAAGCGTGATATTAATGTTGCAACAGTTAGTTAGCAAAGTTAGAATTAGGGTATAAGAGGGCCTACTCTTAGTGGGAGGGGGTCAGTTCCAGGCAGTTGATGTCAGTCGCGGTTGCAGTCACAGTCAGTTGCAGTTCGAGAGTCGTGGTTGCAGTAGAGGAGACGGGTTGCAGGTAGCTGATGCTGACGAGCTGAAGTTGCTGTTGCTGTCTTAACTTTACAGTTGAGTATGAGAATCAGGCTATTTCTAATTCCAAAGTTAGGTTAGAAATCATTAGGCTAAATTAGGAAGCTAGGCAGGTAACTAAGGTTTTTGGCTTCATGACAAAAATTTCCTTTCTGCAATAAATTGATTATGCTTAATAAAATTGTGAATTTAAAATGAATAATTGAATAAAGTATTAAATCTTTTCATGCTTTTAAAATTATATAAAATTTAAGATTCTTTAAACCCAAAATGACTCAGTGGTTATTTTCCTAAATGATTGTGACATGAGTAATTGGTTGATTGTGATTCAGCTGGTCTTAATCACTATGAACTAATTTCTTAAATGAATGATTCATCGACAAAACAATGAGCAGGAATATCATAAGAAATAATTAAAAGAAAGTGACAAATTAAGGTAAATAGATATCCTTGCTCTTCCAGCGGTACACAAAATGGTGTTCTCCATTTAGTTCTCATGCTTCTCCTAGGAGTACGGAATTTCATAAAGGTGTAAAAGGAAATCCAGGAGTGTATGTGTGTGTGTTTAGGCGATGTTTATGGGCCCCATCGTCATGTGGATATGAGAAATATAGTTTGCCCCTGGATGACCTATAAGTAGCCTGGGAGGAGGATAGTTTTTATTGTACGCGCTGCATCAGATTTCTTGGTAGCAGAGTTATGGTTTTCTATAGATTAGTTTAGTGATTATTGTTTATTGATTATTGATTATTTGATGACTAACACTATATGTTGAGTCGCGTTATGTTATATGTAAGTTTTCACGCTTCTGGGATGTAGGAAGTGGAACACGTGTGGCAAGAGAAGTCACATGGAATTTGGTACATGGTCTGAATTCATTTTGGTTATAACACAGGTTGTGTTATGTTAGGGATTTCGGTGTGAAAAGTGTGTAAATGAAATAGCAAATCACGTTTACTTGTGAAACTTTGGCCTTAATTCTCAGGAGCCTAGTCTCCACATGTGTCTTATCCCCAGAGAAACGAGTAAATTGTTTGTTTGAAAGAAGGGTAAGGTAGAGGGAAGTGCTACTTTATCGGCGAAAGTAAATAATTCTGTGGTAGGGTAGAGGTAAGCGCTGCCTACTGGAAAAACAGGATTCTTGTGTAAAAGGACAAAGCTGTCACTTTGTTTAGCGAATCAGACTATGGAATTGTTTATTTGTTGTAACTAACGAAGAAAAACAGTAAAAGGAAAAATTGCCGATAAATTTTGTAAAGGAGGGGTAAAGAGTAGAAGTGACGTGAAAAAGTGCGCGCTAGGATTGGTCAGTGCACTAGTCACGTGAATACAGAGCAGGAGTGACGTAGAAAAGTGCCGCGCTAGGATTGGTTGGTTCGCGGACGGTGGAAATCGTTCTGATTGGTACGTTAGTGTGAATCGCGCTGTAATTGGACGAAGTTCCGTACACAGAAACAGCGTTAGAGTAAAGAGGAAACAAATAGAAAACATGCCGTATTACGAGTATGAAAGGGAGAGAACGTCATGGACAACGAAATTAAAGAATTTCTTTAAGAAAGACAAAAAGGTTGTGACTAGAGAGGGACAAGTAATTCCTCCGCCGAAATCAGCAGCTTCACATATGATGCTGAAATATGGATATCATACGTGCATATGGTTGGATAATTGGGTAAAATATACAAAGAATGATGGAGCATTGGCTTTTCCTGAAAATGGTTCTTTTAATGTAGCGATTTTACGGAATTTAAAAGAAAAGATGCTTAAATTGGAACCTAGACCTAGACCGACACAGTTTGAGGCTTTAACAGAATGGGAAGATGAGATGTACGAAAAAGAAAGATTCAGAGGTATGAAAGGTTATGAGTTCGTGCCCGGAAGAATGTGGGGAATGAATCATGAGGACAGAATAAAACGATGGAGATGTGCTAACATGACAGGAGGTTTGTTTCCAGCTTTCACAGTTGAGGAAGGGACTAAGAAAAAACGGACTGAGAAAAAGAAACATTTAGAGAGAGAAAAGTATATGCATGAGAGCGAAACGGATGACGAGTTGCTGGAAGATATATTAAGTAAAAATCCACCTCCGTATCAGCAGAATTCTACAGTGGTGACACCAAATGCGCCACCAATAGAAGCTATGCGAAATGAAAGTCCAGAAAAAAGACAAGAAATAAATAGGTCACAAGAACAAATAAGAACTTCCCAAATTGAGGGAATAGAAAATGATAGTGCAAGAGAATTGGCAAGGACAACAAAAGAATTAACTGAGAAAATTAGAGAATTAACAAAGAATATGGAAGCAGTTACCGTACCCGTAACAATAGGTCCAGTAATACCAGTTTTCGAGAATCAGAAAATTGATGAACGATCTTTGGTGATTCCCTTGAGTTCGCAATTCCAAAGAGAAAAGGAAAGAATAGAAACAAGTCCAGGTACGAGCAATTTGACTAGTGTTTACAGACCAAGTCCACCTGAAAATTTGACAGTAAATGAGTGTAGCGGTAGGAAAATGCCTATGGTAACTGAATCTGCAACAGTGACACCTGAAAAGAGTGGAAATTGGACAGAAATAAATAGTACTCCTATAGGTCCGACTCCTGATGAGTTAAATGAGTGGATGAAAGCTTTTAAAATAAAAGAAACGGAAGAAAAACCATTAGATGTGATCAGATTGAAGATTGACATGGAAGAATTAATTCTGGGAACGATTGGTACAGAAAAGATTAAGAATTATCAGGATGATGAAATAATGTTTCTGTGCAAAAGTATAACATGGAGGGCAAAGAATTTACATGACAAACTAGAAGAAGTGGCCGGTGAGATTGGAATAGATTTTGCAAAAGTAAAAACGTTGCAGAAACCATACAGAGTAGATTTTTGTGAAAAAGATATTGAAAATTTGAATACAGCAGGAAGGCTGACACAGATAAAAGAGTTGATTGTTTTGTTGAGAAAATGGGGTGATGTAGACAGATGGAAGGTTAGATGGACAAAGAAGAATGAGAAAAGCGTAGACAAAGGTT
The DNA here is from genome assembly GCA_963921515.1 of Calotriton arnoldi. Taxonomy (NCBI): domain Eukaryota; kingdom Metazoa; phylum Chordata; class Amphibia; order Caudata; family Salamandridae; genus Calotriton; species Calotriton arnoldi. The sequence continues at coordinate 896,929 of CAWUFW010005801.1, read as the reverse complement.
CATTGGCTTTTATGATAACAGAAAAGGAACATGTTGTTAAAGAGTACCCTATGAGAGAAACTCCAGGTGGTAGTTATGTGCATGTTCCCTGGACTAGGCAGGACATCCTGTCATTTACAAATGACTTTCCAAAGTTAAGAGAAAAGCCAGTTGAGTGGTACCGACAGGTAGAAAGGTTTGTAAAGGTCTCGAAAGTGTTGTGGATAGATTTGGATGGATTGTTTGACATAGTGGTACCAACGGATCTATGGTCAGAATGTAAGATTACAGTTGACTGGCCAACTACAGAATATCCAAGAGATCCTAAGACAGGAGCTCCAGGACCAGATGTGATGAAGAAATATGATAAGGTGATTACCTTTTTGAAAAATAAGATTCCTCCAAAAGAAACAGATTGGGTTAAGATTGATAGAACTACACAGGAAAGCAAGGAGAGTGTACATGCATATTATGAGCGATTGTTATTGGTTTTCAAACAGTATAGTGGTTATGAGGAATTAAGTGAAAAGGATATGAGTCATTTTGTATACCGATTTGTATTTGGCTTGAAACAAGAAATAAGTGATATGATTAAGCAACATATGATAAACTGGCAGAATGCAAGTGTAGATGAGGTGCTGAGGTATGCTAAGTATTGTAGTGATGAAATAGAGAGTAAACAGCGTAAGTTGAAAGAAAAAGCAATGTGGGCACAAGTGAAAGTGGCAGAAAAACAAGAAGCTCAATTGGATAATAATAATGGAAACGAATCAGGACAAAATAAGATGCGACCAAATATAGGTAAAGGAAAAGGACAAGTGAGTCTAGAAGAGGCAAAGAAGAAATGGCCATGCCATAATTGCGGAAAATTGGGGCATTGGAGAAATGAGTGTAAATTCCCACCTAAACCTAATCCGGAACATCAATCATTAACTCCACAGGTGCAGAATGAGGTAGTTGTTCAACAAAATCAGGTGCCACAACCACCACTTCCCAACACTGTTAACCAGCAAAGATACAGTACAGAAACAGGATTCTACGGAGGAGAACAGGTAACACAGTTGCCGAGAGCAGCTAACATTTCCCAGTATTGGTTGCATCAGAGTGAGGATGACCCAGATGAAAGTTTCTGACGGTGCGCAAGAGAGGGGAAAGAGTGCGTGCTTGGCGCAACTCTAGAGGTAGATCAGTCTGGTCCCTTTGTGGATGGAGAAGTGAATGGAGCAAACGTAACATTCCTTGTCGATACTGGAGCTACCCGTTCTACTGTTAGGTCAGTGGAAATTCCGAACCTTCCTCTCTCAGGTGAATGCATCCAAGTGGTAGGAGTTGCCAATCAGCAGATTAAAACCCCACTTACTGAATTGGTAGAAGTAAAAATTGGTTCTTTTAGGAAAATGCATAAATTCGTAGTGTGCGATTGTAGTCCTGTAAATCTTCTAGGTCGTGACCTCTTGTGTAAAATGAATTGCACAATTTATTGTACACCAGATGGAATTGGTTTTCAGACTTCAGACGAAGATGCTTTGTATAAAGTAACTTTGATGAATCAGGAACCTGAAATGAATGGATTGTTTCCTGCATTTGATGCAGAAAAACTTCCAGAAGAATTAAGAAGTGCAGTGAAAGAAGGTGTGTGGGATTTTACAGGAGAAGACATTGGATTAATGAGAGAAGTTGATCCTGTAAAAGTGACAGTGAAAGAAGGGATAAGTTATCCAAACACGCCACAGTACAAATTAACTCCAGAAATAATTGAAGGAATAACTCCTGTGATAAATAAGATGATTGAACAGGGAATTCTGAAAGAAATCATGAGCAGTCCATGTAATTCACCTATTATGGGACTGAAAAAGCCAAATGGAACATACAGAATAGTACAGGATTTGAGAAAGATCAACAAAATAGTTGTACCATGCTGTCCAATAGTGCCAAACCCTGCAGTGATTCTATATCAAATTCCGCATGAAGCTGAGTGGTACACTGTGATAGATTTGTGTCATGCATTTTCTCTATTCCTTTGCATCCAGATAGCCAGCCATTATTTGCATTCCGTTTTGGAGAGCGTATTTTGGCATGGTGCCGAATTCCTCAGGGGTATACAGAGAGCCCCTCAATTTTTAATCAGATTCTAAAGAAATCTCTGGAAGATTTAAAAATGCCAGAAAAATCAGTGATGGTGCAGTATATCGATGACCTATTGGTGGCATCGAAAACCAAAGAGGCATGTGTAAGTGACACAATTGCTTTACTGAACCATTTGGAGAAAAGAGGACATAAGGTGTCCCCTTCAAAATTACAGTTTTGTCAGAAAGAAGTCCAATATTTAGGACATAAAATTGAGAAAGGAGTGCGGAAAATAGCGACAGAAAGAGTAAGAATGATTCAAGGAATGAGAGCACCAATGACTCAAAGAGAGGTAAGAATGTTTTTGGGAATGGTTGGATATTGTCGACAATGGATAAGTGGATTTTCTTTGATTGCAAAACCATTACAAAAATTGACAAAGAAAGATGTAAAAGACCCTTTTGAGTTGAACAAAGAAGAAATGAAATCTTTCAAAGAATTGAAAAGGAAACTGTGTGAGGCCCCTGCATTAGGCATGCCTGATTATGAGAAAGATTTTGAGTTATACTGCAGTGAAAGAGATGGATGTGCATTTTCAGTACTAGTACAAAAACATGGCACCATGAAGAGGCCTATAGCTTACTTTTCAGCTGTTTTAGATCCTATAGCAAAGGCATTGCCTGGATGTTTGAAAGCAGTTGCTGCTACTTGTGTAAGTCTGGAACAAAGTGAAGGTATAGTGATGGGGTATCCACTGAGAGTATATGTTCCCCATTCAGTAGAAATTCTTTTGACAAGAACAAAAACACAGTACATGACACATAGTCGGCTGACTAAGTACGAAAAAGTCATCTTGAGCGCAGAAAATGTGACCATAGATAGATGCATAAATGTAAATCCTTCGACTTCATTGCCAGATGAAGAGAGTATAATTGAACAAGATGAAGTAGATCATGATTGTCTGAATGTGCTGGAATATTGCACAAAACCAAGAGCTGACATAAAAGATGAACCGTTAAAGGAATCCGATTATGTCATGTTTGTAGATGGTTCATGTTTACGCACAAAGGAAGGAGTGTTAAGCGCAGCTTATGCAGTATGCACAGTGGCAACTGTAATGGAAGCGTCTTGTCTGAAAGGAGTTAGGTCTGCCCAAGTTGCGGAACTAATTGCTTTGATTCAAGCATGTAAATTGGGGAAAAATGTACGAATCACGATTGTGACCGATAGCCAATATGGTTTCGGCATCGTACATGATTTTGGCCAGATTTGGTCACAAAGAGGATTTTTGACATCTGCAGGAACACCTATCAGAAATGGAGATTATGTTAAAAAACTGCTTGAGGCGATACAGCTGCCTAAACAAATAGCTGTAGTGAAGTGCAAGGCGCATAAGAAAACGAAGATTACATAGCGGTTGGCAATAATTATGCTGACGAGATCGCTAGATATTGTGCGGAAAACATGGCGTCCCTGAACAGAAATAGAGAAAGGGAGCATGTCTCTTGTCCTTTGCTTTTCACTAATGCAGTCGAAACATGGGATGAAGTAAGGCAGTTACAAGAAACAGCAAGAGATGAGGAAAAGGATTACTGGATTAAAGCAGGATGTAGAAGACAGGAAGATAATGGAGTGTGGGTATACAGAGATGAAAGACCAGTTATGCCTGATAGCATGATTGCAGACATGGCACGGATGTACCATGGACAAGCTCATATTGGGAGAGATGCAATGATCAGACTTTTTAGACAAACTTGGTATAATCCAAAATTCAGAGCCATTGCTGAAAGTCTTTGTCAAAGATGTCTTATTTGTCAACAATTTAACCCAGGAAGAAAAACAGTAGTGAGTCTAGGAACAATAGGACGAGAAGGAGGTCCATTCACAAGGATACAGATGGATTTTATTGAGATGCCCCCTAGTAACAGATTAAGATATGTTCTGGTGGTCGTCTGTTTGTTCTCTCGTTGGGTGGAGGCATACCCCACAAGAAGGAATGATGGAACAACAGTGGCAAAACTTATGCTACGAGAGTTCATTCCGAGGTATGGTTTTCCAGTCACAGTTGAGACAGATAGAGGAACACATTTTCAAAATGAGTTGATCCAATTGATTTGTGAAGCATTGAGTATTAAACAAAAACTACATTGTGCTTACAGACCCGAAGCTTCTGGGGTAGTAGAGCAGATAAATGGAACAATTAAAAACAGATTAGGAAAAATGTGTCAAGCTACAGGACTCAGATGGCCAGATGCACTGCCTCTTGTTCTGATGACCATCAGAAGCATCCCTGAAAAGAAAACGGGACTCAGTCCTCATGAAATGATCATGGGACGAGCAATGAGACAAGCCCACGTACCAGTCAACAAGTTATTGACAATAACTGATGATCTAATACTGGATTATTGCAAAGGACTGGCTGATGTGGTGCGTTCTGTGTTTCATCAGGTTGGACCGGATGCGACCACTCTTGAAAGAAAACCAGCCCACGACTTGAATCCAGGAGACTGGGTCCGTATTAAAGTCCACAGGAGAAGAAACTGTCTAGTTCCGCGTTGGGATGAGCCAAGACAGGTAATCCTAGTAACAACGACTGCTGTCAAGTGTGCAGGAGTAAAGAACTGGGTTCATGCCAGCCACACAATCAGAATTCCAGAACCTACAGATCGACATGTGAGTCGGCGTCTGGAAGTGTGGGATAAAAGTTTAACGGCGGGAACAACCAAGATAAAAGAAAGGGTGCCAGAACTTGAAGATCGACCTGAAAGTCGACATCTGGAGACCCCAACGGAAAACACCTCTAGAGAAGAAGAGGAAGAAGAAGAAGAAGAAAGAAATTCAGAAGTTCCAGAACTTGAAGATCGACCTGTAAGTCGACATCTGGAAATATCTGACACAACTTCAGGATCTGATGATTCAGCTGCAAATTGGGAAGAATTTCGAAAGGGAACTTGGGGTTATAAACCAATTAGAGAAGAAACTGAGCAAGAAATTGAGTTAAATGAACAACCAAGTACAAGTTATGGTGGAAATCCTTCAGAAACAATATTAATAGATGAAGTAGGGAAAGAAGTACACAAAAAGTTAGAAAATCGAGAAGAACCCCGAGGAGCAATAGGGATAGATAGAGAAACAGGAGAACAGGGAAATTCAGAAGCAGATAAGGAGGAAAACACCAAATCGGAAGAACCCCGAGGAGGGACAGTGATAAGGGAAAACAAAAAGGAAAAGACAGATCCACCAGTAGGAGATGATGAGATTATAAGTTTCAAAATAAGAAACAATAGTGAGACAGTTGAAACAGAAACAGAAGAAAGTGGAGGAGAGGAAAAAGCAAAGACTGAATCAAGAAAAAGAAATTGGAGATCGGAAAGAGAAGAAAGAGAGGGTGAGGTCAAAAGGCCAAGAAAAGGAGATAATTGGCCCAACAGCTATGTAAGAAAATTGAGATATAGAATAATAAGAGCAGAAGATGAAGATGCTGAACAAGTAAATGAAGTAACAAGTCAAAAGGAACAAGAAAAACCCAGTGGAAAGAGATTACAAAAGTCCAAAAGGACAAGAAAAATAAATTCAAAATTTAAGTCACCTGAGTGGCTGTATATTGCACTAACAGATTACAAAGGAGAAGAAGAAAACACTCACGGAAACCAGAGACTGAGAAGTCGGATGGGAAAAGGTGAGATGCAACGAAACTGAAGTGAAGACTTAAAGTGCTTCTGCCGGACGTGACAATTTACTGGACGTGACAAATCACCGGATGTGACAACGAAAGAATTCTGGAGAGAATTAAAGAAAGTACCAAGCAAAGACTTTTGAAAGCAGAGTGGCGTCTAAGTCATTTCTGAGGTGTAGTGACACAATTTTCTGAAAAATTAACAAATAGAAAAAGAAAAATGGAAAATAATGAGAATAGAAGAAATAAATGTGATTTTATAAAGAGATGGTGCAAAATGTGCTGCTTTTGTACAGGGTTATTAATGACCATATGGATAGTATTAGCAATCACAATTCCTATTAGTGTAGCTGTGATAGAAGCAAAGAATGATACTAAACAAGAAAAAGAAACTAATATTAAAGAACAAGTTGTTTTAAGAAGTAGTGCAGAGTTGCATAAGGATAGGTCAGTAACAGATTTTTTCAAAGAATGTTTTTACAAAGTTGTTGTATGAGTACGTAAAAACAATGGAAGTGAGAGATTGTTATGTTTGTATGCAATTGCCTGCATCAGTATCTGAAGGTGTGACTTATCATCACTTACCTTTGACTTATGGAATAACATGTAGTGTAATAGCAAGTTTATTTTATAAAACAGGTAGATTAGAATCTTATTATACTGATATAGATAAGATATTTGCAAACATTCCTGTAGTGCCAGAACTTAACAAAGTAAAACCAGCAAAGGTTTTAGGAGAATTCTTTTTAGAACATAGAAAATTAACGTTAGAAGAAATAGTTAGTAACAACCTTACCTGTGAGTTAAGGAAAGAAGAAAAAGTATTTCTAGACATGGTTGAGGAAAGAAGAATGAAATTTCAAAAGAAGCAATAAAAGAGGAAGGAAAACGCTTATGGACGTTTGAGGAAGGAAATCATGAAGGGAAAAAGATAAATGCAGCAATGACATTAGATTGGCCGCAAACAGGAAAGTTGTGCATTAGGAGAAATAAGACAGTCTATGACAATTACTTTGTAGGTTCCAGTGTCTGCCATGACAATTATCAAATTCTGGGAGGTTGGGGATTCAAAGGTGGAAAAGATCCAATATTTCCAGGTATCTATTATATTTGTGGGAATAGAGCTTATTACAGGTTACCGGACCATTGGTATGGAACTTGCTATGTAGGCCTGGTCTTTCCAAAAATCTTTCACATGGACAGAGAAGAAAAGGGAACATACAAGATGATTAATGGATTTAAACGTAGAAAGAGGGAAAGTTTTTCAGAAGTTGTAGGAGATATTTTTGGAGCATTGATACCAGCAGTGGGAATATCTTTGAATGCATTTAAAATTCGGAAGTTATCCACAGTAGTAGATCGTTTGTCTACAGATACTGCGGGAGGGTTCTTAATGGTAAATACCGAAATGGTTGCCATGAGAGCTATGGTGATGCAAAATCGGCTTGCCCTTGATATTCTTTTGGCAAAAGAGGGTGGAGTCTGTGGAATGTTGAAAGTCCAACATTGTTGTACTTACATTCCGGATAACAGTGAAAATATACAGAAGTATATTACAAATATTACAAGTCTGCACAAAGAATTAGTCCCACTGGAGGTTGAAAGTGTTTTGGGAAAACTTGGTAGAGGGTTTTCCTCAGTAGCAAATTGGTTAACTAGGATGAGTAAACTAGTAATAGGGAAAGTTATAATAGTAGCAACTATAGTGATATTGTTAGCAATGATATTGAAAATAGTGATAACATGTATAAAGAGAAAAGTAAGACAGAATAAGATAAGAAGAAATAACAGAATAATGAGAGAAAGAGAGAGAGAAATGGGTGAAATTGAGTTGGAGAAAATGAAAGAAAGCATGTATAAAGAGACTAAAAGGCAAGATGAAGAAGAGACAGAGATATGAATAACAGAAAGTAAAGGATGAAAGACATGCTGCCTGAAAAGAAGTATGACTTGGTTTTATGTGGTGATTTAAAAATCACCAAAGGGGGATTGATGGAGCAGTAAAAATAAAAAATTTAACCCCTAACAAATTATATAATTAATTAATTAAAAATGTTCGTTAAATGTATTAATCAACATTGTATATGTGGGAATGGTAATATGCTAATGTACGTGCTAAATAATCTACTAATGAATGTCCGTGTGTCTAATCATAACGTAAGAATAAAAAGCGTACTAAATGAAATAAATGCATGTTTGTGCTTCATAGAAATAAAATGTGTCGTTGCAAAAACAATAGTGATGGTAAGTAAGGAGCAGCTTAAATGTCGCTTTTTGTTAGGTAACAACTAATTGGGGTACGTAGACGGGAGGGAAACGAAAGGGATATTTTTCTCTATTTTTATTATGTTTTATTTGCCTCAAATTAGTGCTTCTAAAATAGAACCGAGTGGCGAGATAAAATGGCCGCCAGTGGGAAGATGTGCGCAGGCGCAAGGGGACACGTGGTACGGGATGAGATTGAAGAAATCTGGAGCCGCGTGATGTATCTGAGAGGCTAGGATGCAAGAAATGGTCAAGGCTGGTGTGACCTAATTGAACTGATAGTGTGCCGTGAGGATCAGGAGAGAGTCCGTGGGAAAGGAGCCCAAGAGAAAGGACAATGACTGCGGAATTCTTGAATGTGTCAAAAGAAGATACAAATGAACTGATCGAATCGGATGGAAATGTTTAAGCGTATGGGAAAGGAAATGATCCAAGGACCCTTGAATCCAAAAGAATTTGATTAAAGAATGAATAAGCTGACATGTATGGACCAATGAGAGAAAAGCGTGATATTAATGTTGCAACAGTTAGTTAGCAAAGTTAGAATTAGGGTATAAGAGGGCCTACTCTTAGTGGGAGGGGGTCAGTTCCAGGCAGTTGATGTCAGTCGCGGTTGCAGTCACAGTCAGTTGCAGTTCGAGAGTCGTGGTTGCAGTAGAGGAGACGGGTTGCAGGTAGCTGATGCTGACGAGCTGAAGTTGCTGTTGCTGTCTTAACTTTACAGTTGAGTATGAGAATCAGGCTATTTCTAATTCCAAAGTTAGGTTAGAAATCATTAGGCTAAATTAGGAAGCTAGGCAGGTAACTAAGGTTTTTGGCTTCATGACAAAAATTTCCTTTCTGCAATAAATTGATTATACTTAATAAAATTGTGAATTTAAAATGAATAATTGAATAAAGTATTAAATCTTTTCATGCTTTTAAAATTATATAAAATTTAAGATTCTTTAAACCCAAAATGACTCAGTGGTTATTTTCCTAAATGATTGTGACATGAGTAATTGGTTGATTGTGATTCAGCTGGTCTTAATCACTATGAACTAATTTCTTAAATGAATGATTCATCGACAAAACAATGAGCAGGAATATCATAAGAAATAATTAAAAGAAAGTGACAAATTAAGGTAAATAGATATCCTTGCTCTTCCAGCGGTACACAAAATGGTGTTCTCCATTTAGTTCTCATGCTTCTCCTAGGAGTACGGAATTTCATAAAGGTGTAAAAGGAAATCCAGGAGTGTATGTGTGTGTGTTTAGGCGATGTTTATGGGCCCCATCGTCATGTGGATATGAGAAATATAGTTTGCCCCTGGATGACCTATAAGTAGCCTGGGAGGAGGATAGTTTTTATTGTACGCGCTGCATCATTTCATATATTCAATTTTTTACAAAAAATTCTACGCAATACAGCGGTAATACCTATAAATTGCTTTCTACTTAAGTTTCTTTTTTTTTAAAGCGCAGTTCTCCGTAAAGTGTTGTAAAAATATATAGAAAAATATAAAGATTTCCCTACCTATTACCACTTTAATAAAGTGGCAAAAGGTAAGAAACAATGACAAAATCTACTACTTACTTACATTTAGGGCCCTAAACCAAAATGCAGTGAAAGTGTGCTGAAAAATTCATGGCTGCCATTTACATTTTGGAAAGGCAAACATTAGCCAATTAGATAATGCCTTGACATCAGTATGTACCGTGGTATACCGAACAGTTACCGCAGTATACCATGGCACAATATATAACTAATTAACACTCATATCTTTAATACTACTTAAACTATTTACATCTACTACTAAAAATTACCATTTACACCTCATAATCTATATTCCTGCCACATTACATCTACATCTGTTGCACACTCTCACTCTGTCTGCTTCAATTACCACGCTCCACTCTATGCCACTCCACTCTACACCACTCCACTCTACTGTATGCTATTCCACTCTACGTCACTCCTCTCTATGCCACTCCACTGTACACCACTCCACGCTACACCATTCCACTCTATGCCACTCCACTCCACGTCACTCCACTATATGGTATTCCTGTGTACGCAACTGTACGCCACTACGCTGTACACTAATCCACTCACTGCTACTCCATTCTACACCACTCCTCTCTACATCACTCACTATATGCTATTCCTCTCTACACCATTTCACCCTATGCCATGCCACTCTGCGCTTCTATGCTATTCCACTGTATGCCACTACACACTACCTCACTCCACTGTATACCAGTCCACGCTAATCCACTGTATTCTATTAGACTCTACCCCACTTCATTCTATGCCACTCCCTTATGCTATTACACTCTATTCCACTGTATGCCACTCCACTGTACCCCACTCCATGCTATTCCAATGTATGCAACTACACTCTACTCCACTCAACACAGCACTATTTGACTCTACTCCACTCCACTCTACCCCACTCCACTGTACGCTACTCCACTGTACCCACTCCACTGTACAGAACTCCATGCCACCCTACTGTATGCCATTCCACTCTTCCAGACTACTCCACTCGACTCTGTACCACTCCAGTGTATACCACTCCACTTCACGTACCTCCACTCTGTGCCACTCCACTATAAGCTATTCAACTGTACGCCACACCACTCTAACCTAATACACTCTATGCCAATCAATTCTACACCACTCCACAGTACGCAATTCCACTGTACGCCACTCCACTTTTTGACACTCCACTGTATTTTCCTCCACTCTACACTATTCCAGTGTAAGCAACTCCACTGTGATCAACTAGACTCCATGCCACTCCAGTGTACTCCACTCAAGAACACATTACTACCCTCAACTACAGTCTATGCCTCTCTACTCTATCAGACTATACTCCACACTATAGCACTCCACTGTACAATGTATTCCAGCCAATGCGGGTCTAAAGCACTCTACTTTACTCCATCCCACTGTACTCCACTCTGCAAACCTTTACCTCAATGCACCCCAATCTACAACTCTCCACTCTACGACACTCTACCCTACTGTATACAACTCCACTCTACAACACTCTACTACACTTTATGCCACTGTAAAACACTCTTCTACACTCTATGCCATACACTCTACTATACAGCACACTACTCCACTCTATGACACTGTATGGCGCTCTACGACACTCTTCTCCACTCTAGGACACACTTTGCAACACCCTCTATGGCACTACACTACACTTTACTCCACTCTACTTTATGACACACTCCTCCACTCTACTCCACTGTACTCCAAAACTCCACTGCACACCCCTCAATGACAGTCTACACCACTCCACTCTACCACACAATACTCTGCTCTATAGCATTCCACTATACAATAGTGTACTATAATCTATGCAAGTATACAGCACTCTCGTTTACTGTATGGCACTGTACGACAGTCTACTCCACTGTACGACACTCCTTCTATGCCACTCCAACCCACTTTACTGCACTCAACTCTATAAAACATTATTCCGCTCTAATCAATTCTACTCTGCTACTACACTCTACACCACAAACTGGGTTCGTGTAGTGTGCAAAAGAACAAAAGATTTAACCCAGATCTCTTGGCTGGGGGGGAATGTTTGATTCATTCAGAATTACATCCATCATTTGTTGCGGCAGAATTTCTTGCCCAAAGTGGGATGGGTATGCCCAGACATTGGTCCTTTGCTCTCTAGGTCACTGAATTCAAGCTAGCCTGGCTGATGAGGGGCGATACCCCGAAACCGGTCCCAGGATACTTGTTTCTGGTCCAGGGAGGACCCAGCTTGGTAGTTCGGGCTGGACTGTTCCCATAGGGAGCAGGGTCAAGACTAAATTGCATATGGCTGGGCCCAAACTGGGGTGGCATAGTGAGCAAATGAATGATACATTTAAACAGAAAGGGGTGGGAGCACACTGCTTCACCTCCCAGCACAGTTCGCCCCTTAGCATTATGGTAAATGCAGTTCATGGTACATGCTTACTTGAATATTTTCTGGAGTATTCCACCAAAGTTGGTGCAGGTTAGTGCTGTAAATCTCTAGACACGTGTTTCTGGATATCATCCGTCATCAGTAGGATTGTGGCAGCCTGCTCAGCAACCCCAGATTAAATTAATTTTTATCTCTACTGATGACGGATGATATCCAGAAACACGCGTCTAGAGATTTACAGCACTAACCTGCACCAACTTTGGTGGAATACTCCAGTAAATATTCAAGAAAGCATGTGCCATGAACTGCATTTACCATAATGCTAATGGGCGAACTGTGCTGGAAGAAGAAGCAGTGTGCTCCCAACCCCGGAGCAAGTAGACGGCGATATTCGGTCCATGCTCACGACCATGCAGAAAAGCCTGCAGGCCAGTCTATCCTCCATTGACACTAAATTGGATTCCCTATCGTACCGATGGACAGGATGACAGATAGAATCGGTAAACAAGGTGAGAGGATGGATATGGCGGAGCGCAGAGTGACTGAAGTGGAGGAGGCGCAGACGGAAATGTATACCTTGCAGAAACAGATGAGCAAAGCGTTGCAAACACTACAGGATAAGACAGAAGACCTTGAGGCCCGTTCTCGGAGATGCAACATACGCATCACGGGCCTACCGGAATCCACACAGGTGGGAAACATGGAGATCTTCATTGAAAAACTGCTCCACACTTTGCTGTGCTCCGACACGTTCTCTCCCATGTTCGTGGTGGAGAGAGCCCACCGTTCGCTGGGCTCGAGGCCCCCCCCCCGGGTGCTCCACCGAGACCCATCATCGCAAAGCTGCTGATTTACAGGGACCGAGACAGGGCTCTGAGACTGGCGAGAGAGAAACAGTCTTTGCAGTTTGAGGGTTCGACGATCTCGCTTTATCCGGAATTCACAGCCCGAGTGCAGGAAGCTCGCAAACAATTTGCACCACTCAAGAAACAATTGAGAGATCAAAATGTGGACTACGCAATGCTGTACCCAGCTAGGCTGCGAGTTAACCGGCAGGGTCAATCCAGGATCTTCACTGACCCTAAGGCGCTACAGAAAGCTCTGAAGGAGTGGGCGAAAGAAAGTCGTCAGAGCCAGGAACACAATGAGATGGAGGGCGCGGCTAGAGGAGGTCTAGATGAACAGGACTAACGAAGATCCCCTTCTCTCTACCAGATAAGATGGGAACATTTTGAGGGGGGCTGGATAAATAAGTTGTGGTAGTATGGTCAGATGCGGGACTGCTCCCGAATGAAGTGTTGGGACTTGCTGGAGTGCCGGGGCGGGCTGGGTCACGAGAAGATGGAGGCTGGATTGCACAATTAGTCCAGGGGCGAATGCTGCACAATGAGAGAAGAGTGTGGGATTGGCTGAGATACGTGATTGCATGCCATACGCAACCAATAGTTTTGATGGCTGACGGCAACTGTTAGTTTCTTTACAGTAGTTTAATCACTACAAGGGCAGGCAACATCCGCCCTCGTGTGTGCACCACACCTTGTGTATTACCTCATACGTTCTGATAACAGAGTTGTTTGATGTGAATTTGTTATGACAATCAGGGGTATTGCGGGGGGATTTCACCATAGCACAGTTGAGTATAGCTTGGTGTGGGCGGGGGGTGGGAGGGAACTGAGACAGACACTTTGCAGAGTTTTAAGAAATACAAGGTTTGGACACTCAATGATTCCTTTGATATCGATCATGCATAACAGTTCAGGATACATATTGATGCCTATTAATGCAGAAGATGAGCCGTAGTGAGTGTGCTTCGGATACACATAACGTGCTGAGGACTCTGACCTGGAATGTCAGGGGAATCAATGACCATAGAAAATTGAGGAAGGTCATAGCTTACTTGACGAGACACAGATTAGATATTGCCCTCTTACAGGAATCCCACCTGCCCCTGAAAAGTAGCATGTTCCACAATAGAAGTTTACAGGGGTACACTCACTGTGCGGGCTACACCACCCATGCGAGAGGAGTGATCACTTGGGTGAATCCTAAATCGCACCTTAACTTAGACCCCTTACATTTGGACCCTGAGGGTAGATATGTTGTTTCACGCTGCTCAGGGAAAGGCCTAGACATGATTCTGGTTAACGCCTATGGCCCAAACTATGATAACCCAGAGTTTTACACCTCCCTCACGGACGTAATGCGCAACTATGTAGGGAGACCACAGCTATGGGGGGCGATTTTAATTGTGTCTTGAACCGGAGCTTTGACAGATCGAGTGGTCCAGAAAGGTGCACTTCGGCTGCGGCCCGCGCCATTGTTATGTTATGTTACAGCAACTTTTATAGCGCACTAATACCCATAGGTGTCTAGGCGCTTAAGGACCGCGTACTGTAGGGAGAGCTAATTTCTAAAAAGCCATGTCTTAAGATTCTTCCTAAACTCAATCAAAGAAGATATCTTCCTAAGCGCGAGCGGGAGGGAGTTCCACAGCCTAATAGCACCATGTCTGAAACTCCTCCCTCCCCATTTCATAGTCCTGACTCTGGAAGTAAGCATCAGGAAAGCATTAGCCGATCGTAGTTGTCTGCTGGGGAGTACCAACTAAAGGCATGCCATAAAAATCGTGGACCTACTCTATAAAGTGCCTTATGCACTATACAGAGTGTCTTGAATTTCACGCGCTGGGCATCTGGTAGCCAATGCAACTTCTGTATCCCGGCCCTAATTGACTGATGCTTAGGGACATCTAGCACCAGTCTGGCAGCAGCATTCTGTGCCGCTTGTAATCTTCTAAGTTGATTAGACTGTAAATTTATGTATAGGGCATTACAGTAATCCAGTTTGGATAAGACCAAAGAAGTTAAAACAATTTTCCTCGTGTTTATCGGAATGAAAGGAAGAATCTTGCGCACGGTTTTAATGGTGAAGAAAGCAGAAGATACCACCTTAGAGACCTGCGATTTAAAATTTAACTTCTCGTCTATTATGACCCCCAGATTTTTAGCTTTAGCTACTGGTGTAGGAAGGGGCCCAGTGTATTTGGCCACCAAATTGGTGACCAAAGGGGAGCAAGGTTTCCAAAAGCACCACCTCGGTTTTGCTCGAATTGTGCTTCAGACAGTGCCTGCTCATCCACAAGCTCAGGGAGACCATGCAA
This sequence comes from Calotriton arnoldi, assembly GCA_963921515.1. NCBI lineage: Eukaryota > Metazoa > Chordata > Amphibia > Caudata > Salamandridae > Calotriton > Calotriton arnoldi. The sequence goes on along the minus strand of CAWUFW010005801.1, from coordinate 881,862 downwards.
TCATGTAGTTTATTAGAAAAATCAACATCCTTGTCTATGGTAGAAATAACCAATTGGGTGTCGTCAGCATATGAGGTCGGAATTAGATCAAAGCTTCTAATCAAAGGGGCAAATTCGGACACATATATGTTAAAAAGAGTGGGGCTCAAGGAAGAGCCCTGTGGCACTCCACAAGGCAAAACAAAAGGCGTAGATTTAAAATCGCCCAATTGCACTGTCTGCACTCTACCTGCTAAAAAGATGTTAAAAACAGCAGGGCTTTTCCTCCTAGACCAATGGTTTTCAGCCGTTCTATCAGTAAGTTGTGGTCCACGGTATCAAATGCCGCGGACAGGTCAAGGAGGATCAGAGCTGCAGATCCGCCACCATCTAGTGCGGTACGAATTTCCTCCGTAGTTTTAATTAAAGCTGTCTCGGTGCTGTGGCATGATCGAAAGCCAAATTGGCTGTGGTCTAAGACATTATCTAAAATAAATGTAGAAAGTTCCGTGTTAACAATTTTCTCAATTATTTTTGCAGGCAACGGAAGTCTAGCAATCGGTCTATAATTGGCCGGGTCCGTTACATCTAAATTAGGCTTTTTTAATAATGGTAATATACAGGCCTGTTTCCACAAAGTTGGAAAAGATCCTTGTAAGAGCATTTGATTAAAAATACAAGATAACTGGGGACTGATAATGTGACTAATATTATGCAGAATCCTCGGAGGACAGGGATCATCCGGGGACCCAGACTTAATCTTGGTGAGAAGAGTGGCAATCTGCTCTGAAGAGATAGAGGTAAAATTTAAAAAGGTATTATGGCCTTAACTTCCTGATCAATGCCAACATTATGAGGAATGTGTGAGGCAAATTGATCATAAATTTGATCGACCTTTACTTTAAACGCCTGGGCCAATGTGTTACAAAAATCTTGAGTGTGATTCACTGTAGCTTCCTTTTCCGCAGTTGTCAGATTATTTATAACTGAAAAAGTTCTTTACTTGAGTTGCCCGCCATCTCTATTTTCAGCGTAAAATATTGGCTCTTCTCAATAATTATTTTTTTCTTATAGTTTGCTAACATAAGCTTATATTGTGCTTTTTCAGCTACATTATAGTTTTTCCGCCATGTTCTCTCTTGCCTCCTACAAGCTTGTTTGTCTAGTCTTAGGGCTTCAGAGAACCAAGGAGCAGATGGAGTTTTTCTATTTCTAATTGCCTCCGTAACAGGGGCTAGTTTGGCAAAACTAGAGTCTAGCCAGAAAGTATAACTTCTAGCTAATCCCTCCACATCCAACTCTGAAACCGGAATGCTTTGTAAAAGCTGGGTTTCTAATACACCTGAGTCAATGTTGTGCCAGGCTCTCCTAGTGAATTTGATGTTAGACATATTGTTAATTATGGAGCCAGGCAGATCCCAATGAAATAAAACAGCGTGGTGATCGGACCAGGTGAGAGGGAGAATAGATGTAATGGATAGGGCTGCATTATTTGTAAACACCCCATCCAAGGTATGACCCACTTGGTGTGTAGGGCCTTCAACTAATTGTTGAAGACCTACATCCGATGTAATATCTAAGAGTTCCTGTGTTTCCTTATCGTTTAGATTTTCCAAATGAAAGTTCAGATCACCCAACATGGTAAAACATCTGGATTGAATACCCAGTTCTAGCAAAGATGATAAATTTGTTAAAAAATTGGTTTTAGAGCCAGGTGGGCGATAGATTAAAAGTCCTTTAAAGGTTTCCTGTTCAGAGACACTAATTTTAAACAAAAGGGCCTCACAGTCTGGAGAGGGAAGTGTAGAGCAATGTGCTATAAATTCACTTTTGTGAATTATTGCAAGTCCACCACCTTTTTTTATGGGTCTATCGTGCCTAACGACTTTGTATCCAGCCGCCACTGCAATATTAAAATCTGAGTCGGATGTTTCCTCACCCCAGGTTTCCGTAACATACAGAATATCCAACTTGTTGTCTGTGATAAAATCCGAGATCTCGTATTTATGTTTAATTAATGACCTGGCGTTGATAAGCGCTAGATTAAGTACTGTTTGAGTTTTTTTTGCCTTAATTAGACTTCTAGTGAATTTTCGTTCCTCCACGCCATACTTATGAATTCTCTTAGAACACACTAGGCAGTAAGGGTTATCTGTTTTAAGTAACTCGTCACACGTGAATTGATGACAGTTCTTACCCCTTGGTTGATCAAGCGAGAGAAGACTCTCCCTTGAATAAACTAATCTAGGCTTCAAAATGTATTTTAGGCCAGGGTTCCTAGCCCTAGGCCCGGTCCCGGCGCGGACGGGCGCAGACGGGCTTGCCTTAGGCGCGCCTTCGGCGCGTCCGCTGCGCGTGCACTCCAGCTTGCCCCTAAATAGGCGCTGCTGGAGCCTAGAGCGCTAACCGGGCGGAGATAGCGTCCCGGAAGTGTAAAAGACCGTGGCCCTCCCTCTGCAACAAACGGCAGACGCCGCGGCGGACCGGGAGGACCAGAAATAAAGTGCAAATAGGCAAGTAAAGTGCAAAAGACAGGGAGTAATAGGCGAGGTTACAGTCAATGTATCATTAAAACAATTAAAAATCAGCAAATACCGAATAAAAGCAGGTCATCCAATAACTGTTAAAATTAGGCTATTAAAATAGGAGATAGGCAGACTAACACTGTGGCAGCAAGAAATGGCAATTCTAAAACAATAGCGTCCCAGCAGAGCGCGTCCGCTGCGCGTGCGCTCCAGCTCGCCCTCAAATAGGCGCTGCTGGAGCCTAGAGCGCTAACCGGGCGGAGATAGCGTCCCGGAAGTGTAAAGATCGTGGCCCTCCCTCCGCAACAAACGGCAGACGCCGCGGCGGACCGGGGAGGACCAGAAATAAAGTGCAAATAGGCAAGTAAAGTGCAAAAGACAGGGAGTAATAGGCGAGGTTACAGTCAATGTATCATTAAAACAATTAAAAATCAGCAAATACCGAATAAAAGCAGGTCATCCAATAACTGTTAAAATTAGGCTATTAAAATAGGAGATAGGCAGACTAACACTGTGGCAGCAAGAAATGGCAATTCTAAAACAATAGCGTCCCAGCAGAGCGCGTCCGCTGCGCGTGCGCTCCAGCTCGCCCCTAAATAGGCGCTGCTGGAGCCTAGAGCGCTAACCGGGCGGAGATAGCGTCCCGGAAGTGTAAAAGACCGTGGCCCTCCCTCCGCAACAAACGGCAGACGCCGCGGCGGACCGGGAGGACCAGAAATAAAGTGCAAATAGGCAAGTAAAGTGCAAAAGACAGGGAATAATAGGCGAGGTTACAGTCAATGTATCATTAAAACAATTAAAAATCAGCAAATACCGAATAAAAGCAGGTCATCCAATAACTGTTAAAATTAGGCTATTAAAATAGGAGATAGGCAGACTAACACTGTGGCAGCAAGAAATGGCAATTCTAAAACAATAGCGTCCCAGCAGAGCGCGTCCGCTGCGCGTGCGCTCCAGCTCGCCCCTAAATAGGCGCTGCTGGAGCCTAGAGCGCTAACCGGGCGGAGATAGCGTCCCGGAAGTGTAAGACCGTGGCCCTCCCTCCGCAACAAACGGCAGACGCCGCGGCGGACCGGGGAGGACCAGAAATAAAGTGCAAATAGGCAAGTAAAGTGCAAAAGACAGGGAGTAATAGGCGAGGTTACAGTCAATGTATCATTAAAACAATTAAAAATCAGCAAATACCGAATAAAAGCAGGTCATCCAATAACTGTTAAAATTAGGCTATTAAAATAGGAGATAGGCAGACTAACACTGTGGCAGCAAGAAATGGCAATTCTAAAACAATAGCGTCCCAGCAGAGCGCGTCCATTGCGGACGCGATGACGCAATTAGATCTTACTGATGTTTGGCGACAACGGAACCCGGGTCAGGGTGGGTATACTCATTACTCGGCGTTTCATGACCTACATACAAGGATCGATTATTGGCTGGCTTCTCATCATATGTATACGGGAGTCAAGGAGTGTACTGTGCTTCCACGCACTTACTCGGATCACTCTCCTATACTCTTAGTGGTTGGCACCCCGGAAAAAAGGATCCCCCCCTTTTACTTGGCGCTTCCCTCCATACTCGCTGCTAGACTCCGTTTTTAGGTCCGAACTCGCCGAAGCGATAGACACCTATTTCGCCTGCAATATAGGCTCGGTGGAGTCATTTGCAACGGTCTGAGAAGAGTTTAAAGTTCACATTTGCGGGATAGCCATGTCAAAACACTCTGGGGTACTTCGGGCACTTCGTAAGAGACTCTCTGACTTGGAGGGCTCCCTTAAGGTGTTAGAACAAAGGTTGATAACTGGCACGTCCAACGATGAGAAAGCTACGTTCAAAACTATGTTGGATGAATATCACGAAACGGCAGATGCAGAGCTTAAACTTCTAGGCAAATATGCGACAGCGCAGACGTATGGAGAAGGGAAACGCCCGGGCGCGGTCCTGGCCTCCCTCCTGAAAAAATGCAGAGAAACCACAGTGCTTTCGGAAATTAGGAGTGAACAGGGGGAGGTAATAACGGGAGATACAGAGATATTGGAGCGGTTCCGTCAATATTATTCGACATTGTACCGCTCCCGGCATGAAGGCGAGGAGTCGGACATATTAGACTATCTGACCCATGTGAAACTGCCCTTCCTTACTAACGAGCATCGTGAGCACCTAATGCGCCCTCTCGAGAAAGAGGAAATTCTCACTGCACTAGCTGGGATGAAAACCGGTAGTGCGCCGGGGGTAGATGGGCTCACGGTTAACTTCTACAAAGCATTCCAAGATCTATTGATTCCACACTTGGTCACACTGTTCGAAGACATGGTGGCTGACGGTGTCATGCCTCCGTCAATGAGAGAGGCGGTCATTGTAGCGATATTAAAACCGGACAAACCTCCAAACGAATGTTCCTCATACCGGCCCCTGTCGTTACTGAATGTGGACACGAAGCTCTATGCTAAAATCCTTGCCACCAGACTGACACCGTTAGTTCCGTACTTGGTGGCTCCGGAACAGGCGGGATTTATTCCGGGTAGAAACTTGACATATAACCTGAGAACAGTCTTTGGGGCGTTACAGCACACCAGTACAGGCAGTGGCAGTCTTTCTAGATATGGAAAAGGCCTTCGACTCGGTAGAGTGGCAGTTCATGAAGATGGTGCTAACGAGGATGGGACTGGGTAATATGTTCCTACAAATGATGGGAGTCCTATATAACTCACCCACAGCTAGAATAAAAATCGGCACATCAGTCACCAACCAGATAAATATTACAAGAGGCACACGACAAGGGTATCCTTTATCCCCGATTTTATATGCGCTAGTGGCGGAACCGTTGACATGCGCCTTACGCGAATACCACAACCATAGGGGTATACGTTTCCCGCGCTATCAGCTTATAGTCTCCACTTACGCAGACGACACACTTCTCTATGTCAGAGACCCTGAAAATAATCTGTCCCCTATTCTTAGAGAAGTAGTAAGATTTGGTGCACTTTCGAGTCTGAGAGTAAACTGGGCCAAGTCTCTGATTTTTTCCCTTACACCGTCTACGGCACCCTTCCAACCGGAATTCCCATTACAGTGGACTACGGAATCAGTCCGTTACCTAGGAATTAAGATACATACGGACTCAGAGGTGGTGTTCCGTGAAATACGGGAGGGCTGTTGATCAGTTGGGAGACGATATTGAGAGATGGATTCGACTGCCGCTGTCCCTACTGGGGCGCATCTCTATCACGAAAATGGTAGTTCTTCCACGCTTTTTGTTCTTGTTCTCCGGCATCCCTATGGTCCTTCCGGGGAGTTTTTTCCGCACACTCACCACAATGCTGATTAAATTAGCATGGGCAGGCAAGCAAGCTAGGGTTAGATGGGACATACTCACACTCCCTTACCGGATGGGGGGGTTGGGGGCCCCAGATTTGGACTTATATTATAGGGCGGCACAAAGCGCACATGCTCACCAGTGGATACATGCAAAAACAACAATTGATGGACAGAATGCAGAACAATGTCATACATTCACCCCAGTACAGAGATCTGGGCCTAAATCCATCGTTTTTTTGCTCACCATGCCATTCCAGTTTGAACCCAGCCATATGCAAATCAGTCTTGACCCTCTGCCCCATGGGAACAGTCCAGCCCGAACTGCCAAGCCAGGTCCTCCCTGGACTGGAAACAAGCATCCTAGGACCGGTTTCGGGCTTTCAGCCCTCATCAGCCAGGATAGCTTGATTCCAGTGGCATGGAGAGCACGGGACTCACGTCTGAGCATACCCGTCCCACTCGGGGTGACAAATGCACAAACAACAATTGATGGACAGAATGCAGAACAATGTCATACATTCACCCCAGTACAGAGATCTGGGCCTAAATCCATCGTTTTTTGCTCACCATGCCATTCCAGTTTGAACCCAGCCATATGCAAATCAGTCTTGACCCTGTGCCCCATGGGAACAGTCCAGCCCGAACTGCCAAGCCAGGTCCTCCCTGGACTGGAAACAAGCATCCTAGGACCGGTTTCGGGCTTTCAGCCCTCATCAGCCAGGATAGCTTGATTCCAGTGGCATGGAGAGCACGGGACTCACGTCTGAGCATACCCGTCCCACTCGGGTGACAAATGCAAAAACAACAATTGATGGACAGAATGCAGAACAATGTCATACATTCACCCCAGTACAGAGATCTGGGCCTAAATCCATCGTTTTTTGCTCACCATGCCATTCCAGTTTGAACCCAGCCATATGCAAATCAGTCTTGACCCTCTGCCCCATGGGAACAGTCCAGCCCGAACTGCCAAGCCAGGTCCTCCCTGGACTGGAAACAAGCATCCTAGGACCGGTTTCGGGCTTTCAGCCCTCATCAGCCAGGATAGCTTGATTCCAGTGGCATGGAGAGCACGGGACTCACGTCTGAGCATACCCGTCCCACTCGGGGTGACAAATGCAAAAACAACAATTGATGGACAGAATGCAGAACAATGTCATACATTCACCCCAGTACAGAGATCTGGGCCTAAATCCATCGTTTTTTTGCTCACCATGCCATTCCAGTTTGAACCCAGCCATATGCAAATCAGTCTTGACCCTGTGCCCCATGGGAACAGTCCAGCCCGAACTGCCAAGCCAGGTCCTCCCTGGACTGGAAACAAGCATCCTAGGACCGGTTTCGGGCTTTCAGCCCTCATCAGCCAGGATAGCTCGATTCCAGTGGCATGGAGAGCACGGGACTCACGTCTGAGCATACCCGTCCCACTCGGGGTGACAAATGCAAAAACAACAATTGATGGACAGAATGCAGAACAATGTCATACATTCACCCCAGTACAGAGATCTGGGCCTAAATCCATCGTTTTTTGCTCACCATGCCATTCCAGTTTGAACCCAGCCATATGCAAATCAGTCTTGACCCTGTGCCCCATGGGAACAGTCCAGCCCGAACTGCCAAGCCAGGTCCTCCCTGGACTGGAAACAAGCATCCTAGGACCGGTTTCGGGCTTTCAGCCCTCATCAGCAGGATAGCTTGATTCCAGTGGCATGGAGAGCACGGGACTCACGTCTGAGCATACCCGTCCCACTCGGGGTGACAAATGCAAAAACAACAATTGATGGACAGAATGCAGAACAATGTCATACATTCACCCCAGTACAGAGATCTGGGCCTAAATCCATCGTTTTTGCTCACCATGCCATTCCAGTTTGAACCCAGCCATATGCAAATCAGTCTTGACCCTGTGCCCCATGGGAACAGTCCAGCCCGAACTGCCAAGCCAGGTCCTCCCTGGACTGGAAACAAGCATCCTAGGATCGGCTTCGGGCTTTCAGCCCTCATCAGCCAGGATAGCTTGATTCCAGTGGCATGGAGAGCACGGGACTCACGTCTGAGCATACCCGTCCCACTCGGGGTGACAAATGCAAAACAACAATTCTTGGACAGAATGCAGAACAATGTCATACATTCACCCCAGTACAGAGATCTGGGCCTAAATCCATCGTTTTTTTGCTCACCATGCCATTCCAGTTTGAACCCAGCCATATGCAAATCAGTCTTGACCCTGTGCCCCATGGGAACAGTCCAGCCCGAACTGGACCAGTGGATACATGGCGCACCAGATACATCGCACTTACAGATAGAACGGGTGGCGGCCTCTCCTCTCCCGCTCCCCACCATGCTGTTCTCTCCCCATGACCGCAGAACGGGGATCCTAGACTCTTTGAATGGGACGAGACATGCTTGGCACCACCTGCTGAAGTTACAGGCTGGAGCAATATTATACTCCCTGTTGTCTCCCTTAGAGTGGTGCCACTGGATTTCCTCCTGTACAGACATCGGAGTGACCAGAGCGCTTAGCGCTATGGGGGCGAAGACTATTGGGGACATGTTCCTGGAAGGGAAAGCCAAAACGTGGGAACAATTTGCTGGCCCAGATACCACTGTAACCCAACTACACAGATTTCAGTTTCACAGAATGAGACATGCACTGGTAGACACACTAGGCCGAGACCTAGATGAACCGCCTGAAGTTATACCGCTTACATACATTATAAAAACTGACTCCCCTACTAAAATGGTCTCTAAAATTTACAAATTAACACAAGAATATCGTGAAAACTTCTATACCAAGGCGAGGCTAGCTTGGCAAACGGATTTAGGTAAAGAGCTAGATGATGTTACTTGGAGATATTGTTGTGAAAACTCGAAGCGGATTTCGCTGAATGGGAGACACAGGCTCATTCATTTTAAGTTCCTAAATAGGGTATACTACACGCCGGAGAGACTGTGTAGATATGGGCTGCGAGACACAGCTAAATGTGATCGCTGCGCAGAAACCCGGGCGGATTTTCTTCACTTAGCCTGGGCATGTCCAGGGATTAACGACTTTTGGGCCCTGGTGTTTAACGTATTGAGCACTGCCTTGGACATGCAAATTATGCCGGATCCTATGCTGGCTCTGCTGGGGTACTCTAAACCACTCCCGAAGGCCATTCGTAGATTAGTGGATATGGGTATATTAATTGCGCGTCGTAGTGTGGCAAAGCGAAGGTTGCGGGGCCCGACCCCTACTATTACAGATTGGAGCAGGGACATGGTGTACTGCAGCACGCAAACAGAGACCTATAGCGAGCTTCTCCCCCCGCGCAGTCAGCCAAAGAATTTCTGGGCGTTATACCAGACATACCTGCTGACTAAAGGGGAGACAGCTGGCGGAGCGGGAGCAGGAGGCGTGGGGATGTCGGGGCATTAACCCTAGCGGGATGTTAAAAGTGCGATGGGAAACAGTACTACTAGACCGCTTGATATGGCGGAGGAAAGGTAGAATAAGAACTAGAAATGCATGTACCCTGTTAAGATTTGTTTACCCTATGTTACAGGTCACTTGAACTGTTACTACCTTTGTAGGCACGAGCTGATAATGGTTAACACATGCTAATTACGGCTATAACTGATTGTAAAACGTCAAATGATACTCATTGCTTTTGGTTTAAACCTGTCTTTATGCTGCAAGAAGTCATGTCTCATTGTTTTGATGAAAATGTCAATAAAGATTGTTTAAAAAAAATAAAAAAAGAAGCAGTGTGCTCCCACCCCTTTCTGTTTGAAAAGGCTCCCCTGAGCGCATTGAGCTGACAAGCTTGTGGAGATGCACCTGTGAGAGGTACTGAGACCTGAAAGGATTGTGGCAGCCTGCTCAGCAACCCCAGATTAAATTCGTTTTTATCTCTACTGATGACGGATGATATCCAGAAACACGTGTCTAGAGATTTACAGCACTAACCTGCACCAACTTTGGTGGAACACTCCAGTAAATATTCAAGTAAGCATGTACCATGAACTGCATTTACCATAATGCTAAGGGGCGAACTATGCTGGGAGGTGAAGCAGTGTGCTCCCACCCCTTTCTGTTTGAAAAGGCTCCCTTGAGCCATTGAGCTGACGAGCTTGTATAGATGCACCTGTGCGCCTGTGAGAGGTACGGAGACCTGAAAGGATGGTGGCAGCCTGCTCAGCAACCTCAGATTAAATTCGTTTTTATCTCTACTGATGACGGATGATATCCAGAAACACGTGTCTAGAGATTTACAGCACTAACCTGCACCAACTTTGGTGGAATACTCCAGTAAATATTCAAGTAAGCATGTACCATGAACTGCATTTACCATAATGCTAAGGGGCGAACTGTGCTGGGATGTGAAGCAGTGTGCTCCCACCCCTTTCTGAATGATGGATTTAACCCAGATCTCTTGACTGGAGGTGAATGTTTGATTTATTCAGCATTCCGTCCATCATTTGCTGCCACTGCTTTTTAAGTAAAGCAATTTATTTTTTAAACGCAGCCCGAGATGTACTTAAAAGAGAAAAATGAAAAGTTTTCTTTTCATTTTTTAAGAGCAGGCAGCGGTCTGTGGGACCAGTGCCCACTATTAAAAAATGTTGGCGCCTACATTTACAAATGGGAAGGGCTCCCTTGGGGACCCCTTACTGTTTACGAATGGGTTACCACCTCCTTCATAGAGTGAACCAGCTGTTTTATAACAGAAATACCCATTGGCTGCTTTGTGCCACCTGCTTTGTGTCACGCTAACCTTATGAAACAGTGGATTCTACAAAGCATGAAAACAGGTAATACACTCAGCTTTTTAGTAAGCTGATTTGCGTGACAATCTTTTTACTTGGGGTGATGGGGTACAGTGACTTAAAATGCATTAGTGTAACGCGGGATGTGTGACACTTGGCAGAGATGTCTGTCCAGCTGCACAATGTCTGTCCAGCTCCACACTGTCCATCCATCTGTACTCACTATCTGTCCAGCTGCACTCTCTGTCTGACCAGCTGCACTCTGTCTGTCCAGCTGCACACTGTCCGTCCAGCTGCACACTGTCCGTCCAGCTGCAATCTAGGTCTGTCCAGCTGTGCCCTGTCTGTCTCTCCATATTTCATTTTCTCTCTTATCTCCCTGTGCCCTCCTCTTCTCTAACCTTGTTAAGCTTTTCTTCTCCCTCATTGCTGTCTCCAAAGCTCCACTTCTACAGAGTGTGTTTATTTTAAGCGCCGCAGATCCCAGCAGTACCCCAACTCTAAGCACTGGAGGCAGATCCCAGACGTGCATCCTCTGTAAACATTGCATTTCACTTCAGTTCCTCTACAGTAAACAGTGCCAATCCAAACAGTGCCTTCACAGTAGGCCCTGCCAATCACAGCAGTGCATTTACTTTAGGCACTGCAGAAAAAACCCCAGCAGTGCCACCACTGTAAGCACTGCCAGTCCCTGTAGTGCTTCTCCTGTAAGCACTGAAGACAGATGTAGTGGTGTCTCCACTGTATGCGGGACACATCCCATCAGTGTCCTATCTGTCAATACTGCTGATCCCAGCAATAGCTTCACTGCAAACACTGTAGACATCCCAGTGGTGCCTCCACTGCCATCACTGCATAACCCATTAATCTCTTTACTGTAAGCACTGCCATTCCAAACAGTGCCTTTACTGAAAGCAATGCAGGTCCCGGCAGTGTCTCCACTATAAGCACTGCAGACAGATCCAGGGTCATATCAATCTATGGTGCAATAATTCTGACAGTGCCAGAAAGGGTCGTCTGACTGGTAAATGTTTGAGCCATTTATTTTGGGGGGGGATGTTTGCGGCCCTGTTCTATGGTCCCAGTTTTTACTGTTAATTTCCAAGATATAACCAGAACCACTGCATTGAGCAAGCATAAATGTATGCAGTCTGTCATACTTCCCACATGTACTTCCCCACTTCCCTGTTCCTCCCACCTGCCGTCCTTCTATTGTCTGTGATGTTGACACCTCCCATGCACCCTCCCTCCTTCCCTTCTATTGTCTGCAGTGTTGGCAGTAGGAGCCATAAGAGTGTAGTAGAGAGGTCTGATTTTTGGAGAAAACAATCCTTAAAGCCCACTCTCTCCAAAGTACAAAACAGTTACAACCATTCTACCTTGTTGAATTCCTTTTCAGCATCTAGGAAAATGCCACAGCATCACCCCTTCCCTGTTCGCTTGCCAGATCACATGTTGTAGAAACCTCATATAGTAAAAGGAAGAGCAGCCAGGTACAAAGCCCACCTGAAATCTATGCACCAGCCTGGGTATACACTTTCTCAGTAGTGTGGACAGCACCTTTGCCATTATTTTTAAGTTGGGGTTGAGGAAAGAGATAGGTCGGTAGCTTCCACACTTAAGCTGATCTTTGTCCAGCTTTGGGAGAAGCACTATGTTGACCCTGTTAAATTCAGGGTGAAGAGAATTAGAGCTGCACGTCTTTAAGGAGTTTGGGCAGAAGGAGCGTACCAATCTGTGTGTTTATTTTGTAATATTCAACGGGTAGGACGTCGTCTCCAGGAGATATGCCAGTTGGAATATGTTTAATCTATTCTTTGATTTCTTCTTCTTTTATGTCGCCCTGTAAGTCATTAGCAGAGTTCTCAGTAAGGCCATGAACTCTTCCACAATACATATGGTATTGATGACTAGCCCTTGTCAGGTTCTTAGTTCTGGTACAGAGTACAAGGCCCCTTCCTATTTCAACTGTTGTGCAAGCAACCGTCCATCCATTTCTCCAAACTCGTAGTGTTGGTGCTTCAGTCGCCCTAGGACTTCTTCTGCCAGGGATGTGAACAGAGAGTTGAGGTCCATATTAGCCCTGGCAAGAAGGTGGAAGGTTATTGTAAAAATGGAGGCCCCCTGCTAATAGGGTATGGTTCCTTAAGGCAGGGCTTGTTAATCTAATGTATAAACTTAAGGCAACAATGATATACACAACACAAAAAATTGGACTGAACTTTATAGAAAACAAAGGGAGAACCAACAATATCTGTTTTGCTATACAAAAATAATTTTTATTGATACACAATAGCAAAAAGAATATAAAAATACTTTTATGATTTCATTTTAAAAAGTAACAACCCATTGGTACTCATTCATTCCTCTTCATTCATACAACATGTGACTAACAGTCAATTTAAAAAACACATGTCATTGTTTATGATTTAATGATAAATGACAATTAGTTTCTGAGAATCTTAAAGAAACTATGTGGCAGAATTTTAATAGTCTGTTGTTTTCGACACGTGTTTCGGCACAACTGTGCCTTCGTCAGAGAAAAGGGCCACAAAATGTTAACTTTTGATCTCTGTGAATAAAATATATATATTACATTTCAGATACAAGGTTCTCACTCAATGATACATATTGTGCCGCCATAAAGGCGTGCATTATATAATGTTTACAATTTAAAAATCAAGGCAAAAGACTAGATTAATGTCACCAATTTATGTACATGCAAAGACTAGTGAGTTGTCCAGAAGATGAATATCATATATTAAAGATACAAAATCCATGATACAAACAGTGGAAGGACTACCATTAATGGGCACAATGAAATCCTGGTCACTCTAGACGTGGAATCCTTATATAGTAATATACCACAAGGTGGGGCACTCATGGCAGTAGCATGGTTTATGGACTTATTCCATATAGACTGTGATCCAGATTTCATTAAAGCAATTCTTACAATAGTCCTAGAAGACAATACTTTTGAGTTCAATGGCAATTTGTATCGCCAAATAAAGGGAGTAAGCATGGGAGCATCTTGCGCTCCCACTGTGGCAAATATATATATATGGCTCAATTTGAGAGCATATACATATACAATGAAATAGCCCCGTTTTACGAGTCCATTAAACATTGGGCTCGATTTATAGACGACATATTTTTTATTTGGACAGGTGAAGTGGAACAACTATCTGAATTCATACTATGGATCAATGAGTGTGATGTAAATTTAAAATTCACTGCTCACACCAGTCATAGTCACATTGAATTCTTGGACATTGAAATCAAAGCCAAGAATTATGAACTCGAAGTAGATCTATATGTGAAACCTTCTGCAAAAAACACCTTATTGCACTTTACAAGCTTTCATCCCAACAAACAAAAAGAGAGCATACCGTTTGGTCAGTTTCTCCGATTACGGAGAAACTGTACCAACATCACTGACTATGACTTGAGATCCGAAACTATGAAGGCTAAATTTATAGCACGAGGTTATCCTCATAGATTGATACGGGAGCCCTATAAACGCGCCCGCTTCTATGATAGGGATCAATTACTGGGTAACCAACCACCCAAACAATCTCCTGCGCTTGTATGTGTTACTCGACATTCTATAGCGAATGAAAAAATTAGGCAGGCCGTATGTACTCATTGGCATATTCTGAATGCCAACTCGGAGGAAGACAATATATTATCACGTCCAATGTTTGCCCATAGACGCAACAAAAATCTTAAAGATCAAATTGTCCATTCTCGCATGTCAAAAAAACACCTATTCAAACTACCCTTGATGATTCAATGCCATTAGTAGGTAACAATAAATGCACTCAATGTAAAGCTTGTGACACCGCAATAATCACAAAGAAGTTTATTCACAATTCATATAACATTACTCTTAAATCATTTACTAACTGTAAAACCAAGAATATTATTTACCTGTTATTGTGCCCCTGCAATAAGGGTTATGTGGGTGAAACATCTAGGACTCTAGCAGTCCGATTGACTGAGCATCGCTCAGCTATACGCACAAAAAAGATTCATGCTCCCTTAGTAAAACACTACTTAGAAGCAGGACACAATCATGATCAAATCAATTGGCTAATTCTAGAAAAAATAAATGAAAAGACAGGCATAGATTCAGATGAAGTAAGGAAAAGAAGAGAAGTGTTCTGGATATTTTCCCTGGATACATTTGTACGAGGTTTAAATCTGGAAATTCCATGGGAACAAGCGATACGATATAACAGCTGAATCGATCGTTTGATCTTGATGGAATATCATATTTTCCCACAATTCCTAGTCTTAACAATTAATATTGACTTTAAGAATCCTATAATGGTCGGAAATTTCATTTTCACTACCTATGTAAATATAAGACAATTAGAATCACTGATTGTAAACAAAAAATATACAAATAATGGATCCTCTTAAAAATCATTGATCACGATATATAAAAGAATTTATTTAATAATTCGTAATATAAGTTAAGATGATCGTATCTACATTACATAATAAATTCTATTAGAAAATTATGTTAATTGAGTTAGGATGACCATATTTTTGTTGTAATAACCATTTCAATCAGAATATTTCTATATATAGACAATAATAAAGTTTGGGTTCTCTATTCATGAGACTGGTTAGCTATTGTTTCATGGTACCCACTATGATTGGCCAGGAATAATCACGTGATAGATTCCACCGATCAACTTTTAATAGCAAAAAAATTGTATACTGTTCTCCGTGCGCTTATCGTGGCGAGGGGATGATTTATTTATTATGAACCACACGGTTAAACATCAGAGTAATGATACATCGAGTCTGATGTTCACGTAATAAACATAGTCCCATTTCGCCTTCTATCCGAATTGCCATCTGCCGTCACATGACTTTGATCATGATTGGCCCGTGAACACCACGTGAGGGACTCCCGTGTATATTTTATGCGGAAGTGAACATACCTTAGTGCAGTCTTCACGAGGAGATCGTGGCGTACAGAGGCCCCACCATCCGGGATTTCAATGCCATCAAAATATAGTAAGTAGGCGTCAACTCGAAACGGCAACATTTAGCGCTGTATTATCGATTGGTCAGTTTTTCTGTAGCGGTAGTTTAAGGGTTGGCTACAAAACAGAGTGCATTTATATATTATTGAGGTCAAACCCCGGAGTAAGACCTTGACTCTGACACCCCCAATTAGTTTACGCGGAGGATTTTTATCGGGTTAGACCTTGACTCTGACTCCTCTAATTAGCCTACGGTGAGGATGTTCATCCGAATGCTCATTTGGGGGGGGTAAAAAATCTGATACCTGTAATTAGTTTACGCTGAGGATTTTTATCGAGTAAGGCTTTGACTCTGACTCCTTTAATTAGCCTATGGTGAGGATGTTCATCCGAGTGCTTATTTGGGGAAAAAAATCATTTAACCCCACGCTGGTACATCGCACGTAGTTAAGAACTAACTACTTACCTTACAATTGCCTGGCGAGTCAACACAGTGTTAGTCTATGGGTTGGCTGCAAAGTAGAGTGTCTTAGAATACTAATGCAGTTTAAAACCTTATTTTAGGCTTTGATTCTGACGTTGTTAATTAGCTTATACATATGTTACCTATTCGAGTACATTTCGAAATACTTAATCAGTTATTGGTGCATCGCACTAAGTTAGGAATCAATCATTTACTTTATTTTTTTTTTTTTTAAACTGTATATACAGCCCCCTTTTTTCCTAGTGATATGTTTCAAATTGTCTTTTCTAGATAAATCCACATAATAGCGGATATTCAATTGAAATGTAAGTATTTGAATCACTTGAAAATTAAATTGGGTCATAAATCAGAACTTTGATTGCACGTCATGTGCTAGTAGCTTTATAATATATACGTATAAACTGTCAACATGTAAGGCTAATCATTACCTTTATTGTGCTCACAGTAAAAATCATAAGGACGGCACATATCGAGTGCGAAACCGAGTACATCACAAACCTATCTTGGATGTGAAAAACATTATTTAGCGTTGGAGACATATAGCTAAGGTATTTATCTACCTAACCGATAAATATATCGATTAAGAACATAAACTAAAAAAAGAAAAAAATTAAAACGAGGTATTTTATATCTTTACAGTTGGTCTTCTAAATCAAGAATCAAACAATACCTCAAAGTGTTCATGCAGTAGCTGTCAATATCTGACGAGTCTACTCCGAGACACAAGGTCAACCTTTATACATTTTTAAAACACGATATTTTTCAGTAGATCACTGGGTGAATCTATTGATATGGAACTACTTAAATGAGGTGGTGGCTATTCCTTTTATTTTTTCTAATCTATTTTGTTACACACATTTCATCTTCTGGACAACTCACTAGTCTTTGCATGTACATACATTGGTGACATTAATCTAGTCTTTTGCCTTGATTTTTAAATTGTAAACATTATATAATGCACGCCTTTATGGTGGCACAATATGTATCATTGAGTGAGAACCTTGTATCTGAAATGTAATATATATATTTTATTCACAGAGATCAAAAGTTAACATTTTGTGGCCCTTTTCCTGACGAAGGCACAGTTGTGCCGAAACGCGTGTCGAAAACAACAGACTATTAAAATTCTGCCACATAGTTTCTTTAAGATTCTCAGAAACTAATTGTCATTTATCATTAAATCATAAACAATGACATGTGTTTTTTAAATTGACTGTTAGTCACATGTTGTATGAATGAAGAGGAATGAATGAGTACAAATGGGTTGTTACTTTTAAAATGAAATCATAAAAGTATTTTTATATTCTTTTTTGCTATTGTGTATCAATAAAAATTATTTTTGTATAGCAAAACAGATATTGTTGGTTCTCCCTTTGTTTTCTATAAAGTTCAGTCCAATTTTTTGTGTTGTGTATATCATTGTTGCCTTAAGTTTATACATTAGAAGAAGGTGGAAGGTGCCTGTTGTTGGGTGTTGGTGATATTGGGCCGTTAAAACATGGATCCACTATTCCAGGTGTGGCATGGCCTCCAGCAAACCTTTTCTGCAGAGAGCACACTACCTCAAAAGCTGGTCATGCATGTAAGCTTTATTTGAGACCAATAAGTCTTGCGCAGATGCTACAGAGCCCTCGATGGTATCCATGCAGGTCTGTAAGTGCTGTTTCACTGCATGTTTTGCTTCCACTGTATGGAATCACCAGATCCACTTCCTCCATTGACTGTGTGGTGGTTTAACGTTATCTAACGCAAATTCCAGTTGTAGGAGAGAGTGGTCCGACAAGCCAGAGTCAGACATGGTGCAAGAGGACAGGATGGGAAATAGAGACCCTGCCATCAAAAAGAAATAAATTCTGATTCCTCTACCATGTGGGTGCAAATAAAATGAGTACTTCACCTCTTTAGGATGTAGGAGGTGCCAGTGATCACTAAGAGCATGATCCTGCAAAATATCCCAGAGCACCATCCTATTCCGGTTACGCCCTCTCTCAGCCCGTCCAGTCCTGTCCAGGATAGGGTCTTGATCGATGTTCCAGTCACCCCATCAGCATGCGTCTACTGCATCCACAGTCCACCATCAGTCTGTGCATTGAGAGAAGAAAGTGAGTTTGTGGCAATTTGGGGCATAGTTACTGCCTACGATAAGCTGCAAGTATTGTATCTGCAGTAATTGCCTGCCCAAATTTTGGTTCCAACAAGAAGTCTGAAGTGATAGTGAACTGTGAACTTTATATAGAAATGGGCCGTTTTTTGTGAGCGACGTAGGATGGAGCGAATGTGACCATGATACAGCAGACAGGCCATGATGGGTCTAGGGGCATCAGTGATTGCCTCCAGACGGGCCTGTAGTCTATGTACCCTTTGGAATTCCAGTGGTTTGTCCACTTTTGTGCGCAATAGCTCAGGTAGTCTGTGCATCAAAAATGTTTGAGATCTGCTCCTTCCTCTTTTTCCAGGACTCCATATATGAGAGCATTGTCACAGTGACTGAGGTCTTCCAATTCGATCACCTTGCATTGGTGGTTCCATATATCCGTGCTCCACTTCGGCATTAGATCAGCGCTCTGCTCCAAGTCAGTGATTCTGTCCTCAGCGCATCCCAGCTGGTGTTTGAAGGCATTTGAGTCTGTGTGGAGTCTTTTACTTCTTTGATGGTTTCCAGAGTAGCTTGTTCCATAGTGGTGATGGAGATTTTAACAGGTTTGAATTCCATGAAGATCAATTGCAGTGTTTCAGATGCTCTTGTCAGATGATCAGCCCATGATGGGGATAGTGGAAGGCAGGTTAATGCTTCCGAATAAAAGGAGCTTGGGAAGCAACTTGTTACCTCACATGAAGGGTGCAGTATGCTCCCTTAGCGCGAGTGGCCTAGATGATGCTCACTGATGGGAAGGCTGTCAGTTAGAGATTGTCTTTAATAAATTAGAGGAAAGGCGTTTGTGTGCAAGCACTCCCGGCGCAGAGTGGAGTGGTAGGGTAGGGAAGTAGCAGTGGAAGGGAAAAGTGATTCTTAAGCAGCTCAGATGGAGGCAAGTTAGAGTCAACAGTATGAGGGATAATACCACTGTGGTCAGCAGATGGTGATGTGGCACAATTAGAGCAGTGTAACAGCCAGTAGAGTTGGGAGGAAAAAGAGCCTTCCAGCATGGCCATGCCCTGGAGCCCCAGTGATGTCACCAAAGTCAGATTGTCCCAAAGGAAAATGGCTGACAGGGCACTTCAGGCTATCGGGTTGGCGCTAATGCAGGTAGTTGGGCCAAGAGGAAGGTGCAGAAGAGGCCAGGCTGCAATGTTTGCTGATGGGATTGTGTAGCAGCTAGAGCGTCGCTGCTAGACCGGTATTGAGGAGGCAATCGGGCATAATTTCAGTGTATTTATGTCTCATCCACCTTGCCGTTGGCTGTGAGCCCATAGGCAGCACTCAGCACCTGAATGGGTTAGAATTGTTCCTCCATCGGTGGTAACCGTGTGTGTAGCCTTAAAGTTGCCCACGGGACTACCCTCGTTTAGGTGCTTGTGTTGGTAAGGGCCCTTACACCGTACTCGCTGCAAGTGCCTAGGTCGACAAAAGGTGGTAGGAAGGAGTGTGAGTGTCTCCCTGCTCCCCAAAGATTAGGTGAGAAAAAGCTGGGGAGCACTCTTACTCTTGCAGAATGGGCTGAGTTCAGAGGAGTGAAATTCCATTTTGTTCAGAGTCAAGATCAGCCTCATGTCCTACTTTTTAAATATCATGACCCCTGCCCTGAGGGCATTAGGGGCGTACCTTAGGGGGTACCTTATAAGTATTAAAAAGGAAGGTTTATACTTAGCTAAAGTGTTATTTTACTAGGTCAAAATGGCAGCTTAAAACTGCCTACCCTTGCTGCAATGGCAGACCTGTCGATAGATTTTACAGAGCCAATTTATTGGGGTCCAATGAGTGCTGCTGCCCACTGTAGGAAGCTGGCTCTGTATATACTATACCAAAGTGAGTTATAGTGTGCACAGAGTCCAGTGGAACCCCAAAGGTAGGCAGAGGTAAAAGTATATAGCACCTTACTCTCCATTTGTGGTAGTGTGGGCGAGCAGTAAGGCTTTATCAGAGGGTGGTGTTAAGCATTTGTTGTACAAACTCAGGCAGCAAATGATGTCAAACACTAAGAGACTGAACTCAGACCAATTTGTTTGTATAAAAGTATTTTTTAGTTATATTTATTTTCTAGAACCAAGTAAGCCTGGTACAGGTAAGAGTAAAATGTACTTTTCAAGGTAGGTTGAACAATACAAGCAAGCTGAATGAAAATTACTTTGTTGCAGGTTTGTAATTCTTTTCAATACAGTGGAAATTACTGTTAGGTTACTTTTGATTACTTTTCAGATTACTTTTCAGATTACTTTTTCTACTCAGTGTGATATGCCTAGATATCACACTGGGACATTTCCTAGAGAAAAGGTAAGTAAAGCAGTTTTTAGTTATTTGCAGTTTTTCAAGTTCTCATACAAAACCAACTCCACGCGAACAATTTTCACAAGAAAGCAGTCAATGCAGTCCTATGGGAAGAAATGTGATTATCGGTTTCAAGGTAAGTACAAGTTTGTGGGAGTTGGTATTCTGGGGTTAGAACCAGGGTTTCCCCAGGGTCGAGGATGCACTCTCAAAGCACTCTCAGCGGCACTAGGGCGGCCGGGTGCAGAGTGCTGAGGCTCAATGTTATCCAATGGAGGATAGGGGGCCTCCGGTTGGTGGCTGCTCACGTGCAGGCCACAAGGTTGTGGGAGCAAAGCTCATGGTGTCGGGCTCACGGCAAAGTGGGGATCCGAGTTAGCACCCAAAGTACACCCTCAGTGGCGCAGGGGCGACTGGGTGTAGGGTGCTGGTTTGGCGTTGGGTGCCCTGTTGATTTCAATAGGGATTCTCTGGTTGCAACAAAGACTGCAGGCTCGGGGACGAAGATCTTCTGGAGGTGACCACCAGTTGGCGATGTAAGTTGGGATGCCTGGGGATGCTGGGACACCGTCAGTTGGGCAACCCAAGGCCGTGGGACGTCGGGTGCAGGGGTGCAGGGGTGTCTTTAGGCGTCAGGTTTTTCTTAGCAGCTCCCGGTCGCAGTCAGGGGGACCCTCCAGAAAGAGACTGCAGGCATCGTTTGGAGACTCGAGGCAGGTCAGAGATCACCAGATCTCAGGTCAGGATCGCCAGTGTGGTGTTGGGCCACTCGAACTCGGGCTGAGGGCAGAGTCTATGGGTGAGCAAATCCGATGCTCACGGGAGACAAAGTCTTTGGCTTGGAAGGCAGGACAGGTCCTCCGGGTTCTTGAGGTTT
This sequence comes from Calotriton arnoldi, assembly GCA_963921515.1. Classification (NCBI taxonomy): domain Eukaryota; kingdom Metazoa; phylum Chordata; class Amphibia; order Caudata; family Salamandridae; genus Calotriton; species Calotriton arnoldi. The sequence goes on along the minus strand of CAWUFW010005801.1, from coordinate 860,510 downwards.
CTGGCTGCAGGACACACCAGGATTTCACTGGAGCAGGTTCGAGGTGCGGACAGGCCGGTAGGGCTGGGGCCAAGTCAGTGGGCATCTTCCTCTTCTTAGTTCAGCGTGGCTTCTTCGGTCCTTCTTCTGCTCTTCTTCTTGTCGATTCTGGTCTGCGGAGGCAAGGTTCAGGGTTGCCCCTAAATATTAGATTTAGGGGCGTTACAGGTAGGTAATGGTGGGGACCAATGGGTCCCTTCCTTGGGATGGGTACACCCCCTATTATGTCACCCTCCAGTGGGAGGGGGGCATATGCCTTACTCTGGTTGGCTGGGTCCCCCCATCTGCAAGATGGCGGGGACTGAGTGTTATGCTTCACCTCACCTCCTCCACCTGAGGGGTGGGGTTGGCAAAGGTCGGCACACCTTCCTTCCTCACTTGGTTTTACCGCCGATTCTCCCACCCAAAGTGGGGGTCAGAACCGGTGGGGGCCAGTTGCTGGAAGCAGCAAAGGCCTGGGGTAGCTCACAAAGGCGACAAGCCTTTGAAGCTTCCCCTTCGTGGACCCTGCCCATCTTGGGGGAGGAGGCTTGGCACCTCCTCCCAGCATGTGCATTGTTTCAGACCCCCGAGAGCAGCAGGCTCTCAACCCAGGGGTCCAGAAACATGTCTGGTGGTGGCAGCTGGCGAGCAGCTACTCAGCCTGGACACTAGTATTAGGTTGTTTCTCAGGGGCCATCTCTAAGATGCCCACTCACATTTTTCATTAAATCCCACACTGGCATCAGTGTGGGTTTATGTGCTGAGAAGTTTGATACCAAACTTCCCAGATTTCAGTAAAGCCATTATGGGGCTGTGAAGTTCGTAATGACAAACGCCCAGCACCATATACTCTTAATGGCAGTACTGCACTTACATTGTTTAAGAATTGGCTTAGACAGTGTACGGGTACAGGGCTCATGCAGCTGTACCCTCACCACTGGTATAGTGCACCCAGCTAGAGGGGGGGCTGACCTATTCCAGGGCAGTGGGTTGTAGGCATGGCACACAGGGATGTGTGCCATGTCGACTCTTCCCTTTGTTCTGCACCAAAACACGCAGCCTGCAATGGCAGTGTGTGTGTGTAAAGGCACAGGGCCTCTAAGGGTGGCACAATAACGCTGCAGCCCTTAGAGACCTTCCCTGGCCACAGTGCCCTTGGTACCTGTGGTACCATTTACAAGGGACTGACATGTGGCCAAAGAGTGCCAATTGGGTTTTGTCTCAATGCAGTTTAGGGAAAGAACATAGGCCCTGGGTACCCGACTGGCAGGAACCCAGGGCACACTCAGTCAAAGTACATCAACGGTTTGGCAAAAAGTGGGGGTGACCATGCAAAAAGAGGGCACTTTCTCACACCCACTTGTAGAATTTAATTTACAGGCTCTGGGCTCGTGCTGTACCATATGCTAGGGATTTACAAGTAAATTAAATGCGGCAATTAGGTTTAGGCAAATTTGTCATGTTTAAAATGGACACCACAAGCATTTTAACACTAGTTAGCATGAGCAGGAAGCGCAGAGTCCTATGGCCAGCAAAAAGGGGTTCAGCTACAAAAGGCAAACCTCTGGGGGGATACCACGCAAAAGATGGTAATTTCCAGCAAAGACAATATTTAATGTTTCAAATAACTACCATCTGGAGCCCTATCAAGAACAGCTGCTCTGGCTCAGGGACCAACTTAACACCTGTTTTTCTGCATTTTCAGTGTCTAAAGCATACACATGAAGCTTCGAATTTCTACAAGTTCATGCTTGAATTGTTCATAGCAGACCTTGGACACAAAGATATGCAATTACTTCTCACTGTTTCCGACTTGTGCTATCTTCAGTGCATGGATTTAGTCGGAGAAAGTTTGAGCTAAATGTTTGAGTTTTAGAAACTGCAAATGCATAACGAGTGGTACTCAGGCATGCTCTCAGCAAGTGCAGCTGTTCATGATACAGCCCGTGATTAAATAAAAGTATAAATGCTACTCCAGTAGCTTTAATGTATTTGGTCCCAGGAAGCAATATTCATCCTTGCTGTCATTTTCCCAATACAGAGTACTTGTATTTGACATCAATGTGTTCACTGTTCTTTTTCTACCAACAGCCTTTGCTTTCTGATATGGGCTTTAGGAGGAATAGAGCTGAAAAGCAACTCCAGAAACAAAAGGCTATTCACAAACACAATTCATATTCTGTTCTTCCCTTAGCTCTGTATTCTTGGCTCGGGTCATCCCCATCAGTTGCAACTGAGCATTGCTCGAAAAAGACATCACTTCAGCAAATCAGCGCGGTGGGAGAAAGGAAAAATTGCTTCACTGTGAGTCAGGAAATGCACGTTTTGACGCACAGATAAATAGGCTTTGTCTGGCTGAGCTTTTCATGAATTAAAGATGAATGCACTTTCAGCTTCGACAATTTATTCCTGTGAAAACTCAGAAAATATGTGCCATATCCATAAGTGAATTTATCGGGTAAATTAGTCCTTACTATAATTGTACTTCTCTGTTAAAAGCAATTCACATTCAATGTGTGATTTTCTGCGGAAGTGTCAGCTTGCCAGATATCGGATATGACCAGGATACTTTACTAATAACAAAATATACAGAAATGATATGACTACTGTATGAGCCCACACTACAGATGCTATTTTGATGGACATAAACTCTTTGATAGATGCAATGAAACTACTAATTGGACAGCATGCTCGTACCCTCTACTGCACAGACATCTAATTCTTGCTGTAATGAATCAATACTTTGCTTACTGGTCTAAATGACGATCGATTAGTCTAGCTTGGAGGCGAGGAAGGTGATGGTAGGTCCCATTTAGAAAACACAAGCACTGAAACTTCTCAGTCATCCCCAGTCACAGATCTGGGTTGAATCCATCATCGTTCTTTAGCTCACTTGGCCACCCCAGTTCAGACCTAGCCATATGCAAATCAGTCTTGACCCTGTGCCTCATGGGAACAGTCCAGCCTGAACTGCCAAACCAGGTATTTCCTGGACCGTAAACAAGCATCCTGGGACCGGTTTCGGGGAAATACCCCTCATCAGCCAGGCTAGCTTGAATCCGGTGGCAAAGTGAGCAAGGGACCCACGTCTGGGTATACCTTGCCAACTTAGGGCGAACAAAGCAAGCACAAGGAGATGATGGACGGAGCGATGAAACTTTTCAGACACTCACCCCCAGTCACAGATCTGCGTTGAATCCATCATCGTTCATTAACTCACTTCACCACCCCAGTTCGGACACAGCTATATGCAAATCAGTCTTGACCCTGTGCCTCATGGGAACAGTCCAGCCCGAACTGCCAAGCCAGGTCTTCCCTGGACTGGAAACAAGCATCCTGGGACCAGTTTTGGGGTAACAACCCTCATCAGCCAGGCTAGCTTGAATCCACTGGCAAAGTGAGCAAGGGACCCACGTATGGTTATACCATGCCAACTTAGGGCGAACAAAGCAAACACAAGGAGATGATGGTCCCATTTAAAGCCATGTCAGTATCTCTAGTGAGAAAGCATAGGTGCTACTTGCATTTTTGCATATATTTTATATCTTATTCTGACCCACACTTTTGAGTAGAATGGCATGTGGTACCCAATGGGCATTAATGATGTCGGTGCTTAGTAGGGGTGGGCGAAGAATTCTGCTCAGCCGGCGGAGTTCACAGGGTTTTGCCCACTGTTCCGAAAAACTCTGCGAAGCAACACGGAGCAGAGTTCTTTCTCGCTCGAGGCGCCCCAATGTTAAGTTGGCGAGCACAAGCAGGAAAAATCCAGCGCTAGACCTCCTCCCAGTGAGATTTCTCAACACGGGCAGTAGGTCGCGATCGCTCACATTGAGAAATCTGCCACTCGCGTTGAGGAAGCTGCCGCTCGAGTAGAATCTCTACTTGAGCAACAGAAAGAAGCAGCGCCCTCTGGTGCGACGCGTAGCGCTGTTCGCACTGATTTTACAGCAAGGGACAAACTCCTGGCACTAAAAATCATCGCGATCAGCGGGACATACCACACTCCACCACTTGGGCAGTTTTGGGCACTTCACGGAGATCCGCATAGCAGAACTCCATGGACTCCGCCCAGGCCTAGTAATTAGAGTGAGAAGCCAGAAAGTGGCAATATCTCTGAAGAGTGAGCTATGTTTATGCAAGCAAGATAAGGCACTAAGCCTTGTTGTGTGAAAAACAAACTTTGGATACCAAATACAATTCACCTTGCATAATATTTCTCTTTGGATTCAAATGCTGTGGTTGTCATAAAAACTGCTGTCAAAAGCATCTGTTTTCCCTTAGTCTTGACCCACTCTCTGAAACCATTATTTCCCATTGGAGCTCAATGCCATCACCATAAATTAACTGCTCCCAAGAAGAGCTTGACTGCATGAAAGTCCATCTCTCTCTATTTGTTATTCAGTGCTACTACCTCGCAGAAACTACCTCCAAGAAGCAGATGCTCTTCATGGAGCTTAACCCCGTTCAGTGGAAGTTCCCATTCTTCCCAGTTTTTAAGGGTGATAGAACCAGGAAAGATCACAATTGTTAAATGTGGAGAGTCAGATATCCTTGAAGGGTGGAATAAATTCTGACATCAATTCATTAGTTATCACAGACTCTATATTTATTGTTGGTGGTGGAAGGTTTACTACCCTTTTCGCAACTCCCAATTTCACGGGTCCCTTGTGTGAGCTTAGGCAACAACTCTGTCACTATCAATGTTTTTATCATGGCACAGCTGGCTCTATATCAAACTGCTCATGGAACAATGGTGTAACACAAACACAAAAAGGCTAGCACCAAATCCAGGCACAGAGATAACTTTGCCTAGTTGAAGAGGTAATTTAGAAAAAATAACTATTCAGGTTTACTAAATGTAGTTCCTTATATCCAGAAGCCAAACACTCTCCATGACATATGTGTGAGCTTCTAGTTGAGGGTGTGGCCAGGCCAGCCATGATGGCGGACGCAACTCTTTAACGCTCTGTCCGTCGGCCCACCAACTGATTGCAATCCAAGTCTGTGGCCCAGCCCAGCAGACACAGATGACCCCGTAAACCCCAATTTTTCCTCTTGGGGCCTTAAATTTGCTTTTGGGCACCTGAATGAGCCGTATCATCAAGCCTCGCGGTGCCTGACCTTTCGGTGGAGGGATGCATCATCAGCCGCGTCGGAACAGAAGCCCTAGTGACTCCTGAAGAGGGGTTGAAGCTGTCCTCCCGGCCCCTTCCCTGGGCCTTGGACTGGTTTACCCCTGCCGGGGCAGAGGCGGTGTGGCCCAGTCAGGCATTCCACTGTGGCTGGCCACCTGGGGATCCTGTAGAGGGCCTGTGTCATTGCAGTAGGCCACTGCTGAGATAACTGGCCCTGGAGGGTCACCCGACAGGACCAGCCGGGGCCCCACCTAAGAACCTGCCACACTCGTACTCAGCTTTCCCGCTCTGGTGCCACAACTGAGGCGCAAGGAGGAGACTTCACTCCAGGCCTGGTGAGACCCCATCAGACATCCCTGCTACAGAGGGCCTCCTGAGAGCCCTGAGGAAGGCCCACGCTACTGAGGCAAGCTGCTGCTGGGAGCACCGGCCCCGGGGCCACTCAGGGGGACCACACGGGCATCCCCCTAACCAATTGCACACCCACACTCACCTTTTCCGCTCCAGCGCCACGATGCGGTGAGGCCCTAAACACCACAGTGCACCGCTACCGCTGCTCAGCACTGGCTGTCACGAGCTGAGGGGCATGTTCTTCCTACAGTGGTCCCTGGGCTGGATGCTGGGCCTCCTCGCCAGCCACCGCATAGTAACCCCTCCCTCCTTCAGTCCCCAGATGAGTGACTCTGCAACCTACAGTGCTCAGACAGACCACTTCTGGAGAGGGAGGGTGGCCCATAGTCTACTGTCTTTTTCTCCCTGTGCAGACTGGCCCAGGGGACCCTTTCTTTGAACCGCACGGAGTACAGGCAGATAAGTCACCTCTCACCTTCACCCCCCCCCCACATCGGTGCCATGATCGAGGCACGTGTGGGGTGCCTTCAGCAAGGTGAGAGCCGGAGGCGCTTATGATTCTTGCAACCTATCACCAATTTAATTGGTCCACTGGTCGTCCCCCTGGACGGTGGGTCGACTATTTAACACTAACGGTGGACTTAACGTGAGCACCTACACCCCCCCTTTTCATCGCCACAACATTCACTGATCTTCCCGCCCTTATCCTTCTGCCCCCTTGAACCTTACCTTGTGACAAAAGGCCTGGTCTTGCGGCGAAACCGACCATGGGCAGACTGCCCTGCCTGGTTTCAGCAGGCCCGCCCTCTGTTGTCCCAGAAACGCCGTTGCTGGGAGCCACCCCACCACTTTCTACATTGGATAAACTGGATAAGGTACTGGCAGCTGTAGAACATTTTCCAGGTCTCCATGGAGACCAGGCTTGGCTCCTTAGCTACTGAGTTAAGTTTCTGCTTGATGACTACTGTAAGCTCTCGGATAAAGTTTCAGGCAGGGAGAAAACACTAGCAATTCTATAACCGCTGGTGACGGAGAACTGGTCTGCAATCAGAGATCTGCAGGAATGCATCCAGCACCTTGAGGACAGGACAGAGGACATAGAGGGTTGCTCATGTAGGAGCAATAGCCACATTCTGGTGCTGCTCGAGGAGATTGAAGGTCATGACCCTCTCACATACCTGGACCTGGTTCAAGTCCTTTACCTCGCCATCTGATCTCACCGCTGGCGTCTCCCTGGAGAGACCTCACCATGTCCCTGCTTGACGTCTGCCACCGGGGACCCCTCCCTGCCCAATGCTGGTAAAGCTCTTACACTTTAAGGACTGTGACGCCATCCTCCACGCTGCCAGACAAGCTGGTCCACTCCAGGTGGAGGACAAAGTAATCATGTTTTTTCCAGATTACACTAGAGCAATCCAGCGCCAACACTCCTTCTTGGAGGTCAAATGGCATCTCCACCAAATGGGGATGCAATACTCGTTACTATTTCCAACCCGCCTCAAGATCATGTCTGACGGTGCCTCCATCTTTTTCATGGACCCCTATGGAAGCCCCCCCTCCAAACCACAACAACGATAATGGGGCACGTCGCATACTGGGGCTACCCGCCACCCTTCCCCGGTGAAACCCCCTAATCTGGAACAGATCATCAAGGACAGATGCCGGGCCATGCAGGATGCAGCTGATTTGGGGACTAATGCCACAGCTACAGATGAGACAGGGCCACACATTTTCACATTGGACGATTACACCCTTCCACCTGATGACTCTCAATGGGGCTCTCAGACTCCCCCACTGGTAACGCCTCAGATGGTGGACAATCTCATCTGAATATTGTTCCTCTTGATTCCACACAGCTTTTTGTTTCACGTATTCCTTTTGTATTGAAGAGTATTGTGTTAATGCATACACTGCCCCGCGGTGGCGGCTACCACCACCTGCTTATCCTGCTCAGACCTTCTGGGCTGCCCTTGCTGCCTACGCCTGCTGTTCCCGTCGCATTTGCTCAAACCTGCTGATCTCACATAGTTGAGCCCCACTCCTCGCACTGCACAATTGGCAGGCCACGGGGCCTCCTGCAGCTCTTGCTGGGTCCGACAGGATCTTACACAGAAATGTCCTTGCAGCATGGGCTGGGAGTTGGAACTTGCGCCGGGCAGCCCCCTTCTCTGCGTGCTGCTTGCAGCTCCCTCTTTGTGCAATTGCTCCCATGGCTCATATTCGCTTTCTTACCCTAAATGTCAGAGAAATGCACACTGCCAGGAAGCGCTATGCAATCTATTTCTCTGTCAAAGGATAGCGAGTGCAAATTGTCCTTTTACAGGAAACCCACACTACAAGGGAGGAGCTGGAGCGCCTGCACAGGCGTTGGAGGGACCTTATCCATGCCTGGAGTTCCATTTCAAGAAGTTGGCATTACTATAGATAAAGAAGGGCAGTATGTGCTCCTTGAGGCCCACCTGGACAGCTGGCCAATGCTAATTGGGAGCATCTACACCCCATACAAGGATCAGTGAACCTTTTGGGACACCCTCTCCACTGTACTAGCCCATAAAACAACGCTACCATGGGTTTTGGGAGGCAACTACAACTTTGTGCTCGACCTTGCTTTGGACAGATCCAACCCTCCTTTGCCCTGCTCCCCCCCAGTCTACACAGGCGGACTGCTTCCAGAACTGGGTGCGTCACTGGTCGCTTACGGACGCATGGCGTTCTCAGCACCCTAGGGCCCGGCTCTTCTCCTTTCACTCGATACCCCATAACCACTGTGTCCGCCTCGACCGCTTCATTTGTTCTGCCTCCCTGATACCCCTTGTCCAACGCTCGGATTATCTGGGACACATCGTATCCAATCATGATGTCCACGCGATGGACCTTCCATGGGTACCTCCACATCCACCGACATCCACGTTGAGGCTCCTGCGTGATTGCCTGGAGAACCCGCTCTTCCGAGGCGAACAGGACAACCATATTCGACAGTACTGAGTCTGTATCTAGAATATAGGGGTAGTCCACCAGACCATGGATAGGGACATAGTAAATGCCGAGAAGTGCCTCGCCAGACTGGGTAAAGCAGCGGACCATGATCCTACGCATATACCTCATAACTCACCAATGGAAAAACCACCTACACCACCCTCCTGGAGAGTGTGATGCACTATAAATTTACAGCCCATGCAGCCAAAGTCCACAGGGAGGGCGACAAGTCAGGCAAACACCTGGCCTGGCTGATCAGACAAGGGTCCTCAGCCCACCCTATCACGGAAGCGGTTACTCTCTGCAGGCCATTTATGACTATTACTCCTCCATTTTCCAAGCACCTTCTGACACCTATGAGGAGCACTCCAATGCATTCTTAGTGAACATTACTCTCACTGTGCATCCTCACTTCCACCAGGCTTTCCTTAGATGCCACAATCATGCCTGCTGACGTAGCGCAGGCAATCCGGGACCTTGCCCGGAACAAAAAACACAGAGGTTGGATGACCTGCCCTTAGAGTACTACAGTATCTTCTCCTCGACCCTGATGCCCCGCCTTGTGGAAATGCACAAGGCAGTCTTGTGCACCAGTGAGCTCCCACACTCACTCTGTGAGCCCCTCCTGATCTGCCTTCCTACACCAGAAAGAGACCCCACACAACTGACATCCTATAAGCCCATTGCCATCCTTGGGGCATACTATAAAATCTTGGGAAAGATTCTAGCTGATTGATTTGCCCTGATCCTCCCAGAGCTCGTCCATTTTGACCAGAATGGGTTTGCCCTGGGACACAGTACTTCCCAGAACATCAGTCGTCATTTCCATGTGCAGGATCGAATCAGGGGACGGCTCCCACATTAGATCTGGAGAAGGCGTTCGACATGCTGACATGGCATTATCTTTTCACAGTCTTGGCCCGCATGGGGATCAGGTCAATGCACCTTGCTTATAGCCGGCAACTCTAAACCAAACCGACCTCTCGGATATGTTTGGGCCAGCTCGTCTCTGCTTCCTTCCCTGTGGGCCATGGGACCAGACAGGGATGCCTGCTTTCCCCATTGCTCTTCGCACTAGCGATGGAGTCCATGGCCAGGAGTGGGGTACCCCCCTTGAGGACAGAAGGCATGCAGTAACATTATATGCGGACAACCTACTTTTATATTTGCAGGACGTAACATTCGACCTCTCTCCACTCCGGGATTCCATAGCTGAATTCGCCTCTGGCGCTGGGCTTTAGGTTAACGGGGTGAAATCAGCCATTTACCCACTCTGCCCCGATCAGCTGCCATGAGTAGTACACTTGGGCGGCACTCACCTTCAATGGCATGGGGAAGCACTCCACTATCTAGAGATCTGTCTCTACCACACCCCTCTGGACCTGTACGAGGGGAACCTTCACACAGCTTTGGCAGGCATCAGATCTCAAGTGTACTTCTGGGGGTCCTTGCCCCTGACTCCAATAGGCAAGCTAGCATTAGTGAAGATGGTGCTTTTATCTCATCTTTTATATTATTTTACAAACCTTCCAGTCATCTCACTGCATTCCTTTTTTAAAGAGCTTGACACCCTTTTATGCACACCTATCTGGGGAACCAAACGCCATCGCGTTGCCCATGCAAAATTATAGCTGCTGGTGTACTGTCGAGGACTGGGCGCCCCTTCCTTTGAGGTGTACTTTCTATCAGTACAGCTCCAATGGTCATCTCGCTGGACTGCTGGGCATTACATGGGCAAAAAAAAAAACTGAACAGGGGCTCATACTGGTGTCCACGATATGGGGCTTCCTCCTTCTGAAGGTTTTGCCCTCCTCCCCCTGGCCTTTGCACGTAGCAGTGGCTCGGACATGCATGGTACGAATACATCGCCTCTAATGCGGGTTCCCAATGTACAGTTCAGCATTACCCCTAGTCAGTCTCCCCCGCTTCCTGGGTTTTTATTCCCTAGAGTCATGAGGGCTTGGACGGAACACTTGTTGCTCATTCTAGGGTACCTCTTTTTTGATGGCCACCCTCTCCCGTTCAAACAGTTGACCATGGAGCATGGCCTCCCACCGGGGAAGTTCCTTCTACACAGACAACCTAGCCACACCTGTCATACCCTTTTGGAAATTTCGAACGGAGAACTCACCGCACATCCAGTACTGCAAGCTATCCTTACCCTGGGTGAAGGTCGTCACATTATCACCTGGCTGTATAAAGGAGGAGCGGTTGCCCCTCTCACTACGCTGCGGTAAAAGTTGGAGGACGATTTTGGGAGAATGCTGCATGATAAAGAATGGGAACATTTCGAATTTCCTTGACTGGTCTCCTGTAATTCCTGTTTAAAATATCCAATTCTTTCTACTCCGCAGAGCGTATCTTACCCCAGCCCAATTGAATAGCTATTTCCCAGGAGCACAGGTGAACTGTCCGCATTGCCATGCCTCTGACGCGGATCTCATGCACATTTTGTGGTCCTGTCAGGCCTTGCAGAGTTACTGGCAATCGGTGCACACCACCCTGCGTACAGTCACAGAATTACCTGATATTAACACTTGGGAGGCTTACTCATTAGGCATTTTTAAGCATAGGAAACAACAAACGGTATGCACTCGCTTCATGGCCCTGGTGCTCCTTCTTGCCAAACGTGCCCTCACTCTCCAATTGCGATCCCCCACGGCTCCACCAGTAATGGCATAGTGGCAATGGCATGGAGCGGTACGCAAATGGGACATAGCTGAAGAAGGTGCTCTTCGCTACGAGGAGATTTGCCATTTTCGCAACCGACCTATCTCTCCCCCATGGGCTACACTCCTTACGCACAACCTACGGGAGGTGGGGAATGAAGATCTTCCCCAAGATCTGAGCGCACATCCTACACGTGCACCACATATCGCACACAAGCTGGGCGTCCTCACACTTGAGCTTGCCCGCTATTTCCTTTCTCACTAACTTAGGGGCCGATTCCGATCTCGGTCGGAGGCGTACCCAACACCATTCGGTCGGGAAAAAAGCCATGCGAAAGCCTGTTTCCCGACCGATCCGTACAGCACACCGAACGAGTAAGTACGATGCGCACAACAGCAAAGAATCCGGCCGAGCCGTACTCACCCAAACCAGGTCCTGTTCCCCGACCGAGGCGAATCCGGAAACGCTGAATCGAGTCGCACGGAAGGGAAAATGCAGCTCCGTCCGGCCGAACGAGTACGATGCGCTTTCCGTACGCGCCGAACCCGTCGCTACGCACGGCACGTCAAAGCATCCGGGAGAGGCGCACATAAGCTCCGATTCGCGCCACAACACGATCCACGGCTCCGAGACGAACACGGCAGCGACGAGGACGAGGCGAAGCGACGAGGACGAGGCGAAGCGACGAGGACGACGCGAAGCAACGAGAAGGACGAACGACACGAACCAACCATGAATCCCTTCGTCCCGATCATACCAATATTCTACATTTACTACCGGAACAGGCACGGACGCGTACGGCGCAGAAGGTAAGCCAGACACCAACCACAAAACACATACAACACGTACACGACACATCACACACACACACACACACAGAGGGATGCAGAATATACTTACACCAGCAACAGCAGTACCATAGGGGCGGGATGCCCATCACCAATGCCACATATGCACACAGGGGCCTGAATGCGCACCACCACCCCTACCCAGGGGGGGCTGGATGCCTACCACTACTACCACCCTCACCCAGGGGGGGCTGGATGCCTACCACCACCCTTAGCCAGGGGGGGCTGGATGCCTACCACCACTACCACCCTCACCCAGGGGGGGCAGGATGCCTACCACTACTACCACCCTGAGCCAGGGGGGGCTGGATGCCTACCACTACTACCACCCTCACCCAGGGTGGGCAGGATGCCTACCACTACTACCACCCTTACCCAGGGGGGACAGGATGCCTACCACCACTACCACCCTCACCCAGGGGGGCAGGATGCCTACCACTACTACCACCCTTAGCCAGGGGGACTGGATGCCTACCACTACTACCACCCTTACCCAGGTTGGGCTGGATGCCTACCACCACTACCACCCTTAGCCAGGGGGCAGGATGCCTACCACTACTACCACCCTCACCCAGGGGGGCTGGATGCCTACCACCACCCTTAGCCAGGGGGGCAGGATGCCTACCACTACTACCACCCTCACCCAGGGGGGCTGGATGCCTACCACCACCCTTAGCCAGGGGGGCAGGATGCCTACCACTACTACCACCCTTACCCAGGGGGGCAGGATGCCTACCACTACTACCACCCTTAGCCAGGGGGGCTGGATGCCTACCACCACTACCACCCTCACCCAGGGGGGCAGGATGCCTACCACTACTACCACCCTTAGCCAGGGGGGCTGGATGCCTACCACTACTACCACCCTTACCCAGGGTGGGCTGGATGCCTACCACCACTACCACCCTTAGCCAGGGGGCAGGATGTCTACCACTACTACCACCCTCACCCAGGGGGCTGGATGCCTACCACCACCCTTAGCCAGGGGGGCAGGATGCCTACCACTACTACCACCCTCACCCAGGGGGGCTGGATGCCTACCACTACTACCACCCTTAGCCAGGGGGCAGGATGCCTACCATTACTACCACCCTTACCCAGGGGGGCAGGATGCCTACCACTACTACCACCCTTAGCCAGGGGGGCTGGATGCCTACCACCACTACCACCCTCACCCAGGGGGGCAGGATGCCTACCACTACTACCACCCTTAGCCAGGGGGGCTGGATGCCTACCACTACTACCACCCTTACCCAGGGTGGGCTGGATGCCTACCACCACTACCACCCTTAGCCAGGGGGCAGGATGCCTACCACTACTACCACCCTCACCCAGGGGGGGCTGGATGCCTACCACCACCCTTAGCCAGGGGGGGCAGGATGCCTACCACTACTACCACCCTCACCCAGGAGGGGCTGGATGCCTACCACCACCCTTAGCCAGGGGGGCAGGATGCCTACCACTACTACCACCCTCACCCAGGGGGGCTGGATGCCTCACCACCACCCTTAGCCAGGGGGGCAGGATGCCTACCACTACTACCACCCTCACCCAGGGGGGCTGGATGCCTACCACTACTACCACCCTTACCCAGGGGGGCAGGAGAACTACCACTACTACCACCCTTACCCAGGGGGGGCAGGATGCCTACCACTACTACCACCCTTAGCCAGGGGGGGCTGGATGCCTACCACCACTACCACCCTCACCCAGGGGGGGGCAGGATGCCTACCACTACTACCACCCTTAGCCAGGGGGGGCTGGATGCCTACCACTACTACCACCCTTACCCAGGGTGGGCTGGATGCCTACCACCACTACCACCCTTAGCCAGGGGGGGCAGGATGCCTACCACTACTACCACCCTCACCCAGGGGGGGCTGGATGCCTACCACCACCCTTAGCCAGGGGGGGCAGGATGCCTACCACTACTACCACCCTCACCCAGGGGGGCTGGATGCCTACCACTACTACCACCCTTACCCAGGGGGCAGGATGCCTACCACTACTACCACCCTTAGCCAGGGGGCAGGATGCCTACCACTACTACCACCCTCACCCAGGGGGGCTGGATGCCTACCACTACTACCACCCCCACTCATAGGATGGACAATGCATGACACAACCAGCACACCACAACCTAGGGAATGCAAGAAGAAGACATCCCCCAACACCATGACAAGCGTGTGTAGACTGTGTCAAATGCCTACAACACCGAACATGACTTTGAACATACAATGTGACCCCCTAGCACATGTGCCACACATATATGTGTGTGGCACCCACAATGCAAGCAGGCCATGACCATTGTGGCAATGGGGTCCAAACCCCCATCATCCCAGTGACCAAAATGTAAGTGTGGGGTCCATAGCTGAAGCACACTTTGAACAATGTGGCAATGGGGTCCAAACCCCCATCATCACAGTGACCAAAATGTAAGTGTGGGGTCCATAGCTGAAGCACACTTTGAACAATGTGGCAATGGGGTCCAAACCCCCATCATCACAGTGACCAAAAGGTAAGTGTGGGGTCCATAGCTGAAGCACATTTTGAACATTGTGGCAATGGGGTCCAAACCCCCTCATCACAGTGACCAAAATGTAAGTGTGGGGTCCATAGCTGAAGCACATTTCGAACATTGTGGCAATGGGGTCCAAACCCCCATCATCACAGTGACCAAAAGGTAAGTGTGGGGTCCATAGCTGAAGCACATTTCGAACATTGTGGCAATGGGGTCCAAACCCCCATCATCACAGTGACCAAAAGGTAAGTGTTGACAAAGAAAGAGGTGCAACTGCCAAACCGCATGGATGATTCCTGGTCACAGAACAACAAACACATCAGTGGAAAAGTAGTGTATGTGTCCCATTGCAACATAAATTGGGGGAGCCAAATCCTGCAGTGCAAATAAGACATACCTTTGGCCATGTGCAGACAAACAACACCCATGGGGGCTGACACCGTCAACAATCATCAATGACACAATGACAGAAGTGACCATCAGAATGCAGACCCACATATTTGCACCAATGGGCACACACATGCAGATACCCTGTGGAGACTGCAGATGTGAGGTGAACAGATACCATACCATGGCAGCAATGGGACACACAAACCATGATCATTGTGCTGACCGATGACCTAGGAGTCCCAGGGACAGCAGGGGAAACCCACCAAACTACATACAGCCAATGGCACACCCAAGATATGCCAATGCAGTGGTGCAGATGCACAAACACAAACAGGCAGACCCACACTGCACATCATGCACAACAGGTGAGGGGGGGTGCCAGTGTCCCCAGGCAACCACACAACACATGAGGAGACCTGAATACCAATCATACAGATGTGCATACAGTGCCACACAAAGGTAACTCATGGATCCAAATCCCCTATGTGGGCAAGCAGGCATTATCAGATGAGAGGGAGCACAAATCACACATGTCACACAGGCACGTAGGGACAGCAACTGACACAGCAAGACACAGACACACCACAGCACCACCCCCAGGGCCCCCACAATGTGGTGACCCTGGGCTGCATTACAATCCCACTGTGATGACAAAGCTAAATGTGGTTCACACTGGAACCACAGTCATGTGTACTGAGCAACTAACTACCATCACACCTACACAAGCACAAATCAAACAGCATGGCCAGTAAGCCAAGGCCAACATGGAGGCAGGGGCCTAGCCGGGCAACAACTCTCATCTGCACACACTCAACACCACACCCCTCGACCTCCAACAATGTGCAGCAGTGAAGCACACATGCACTGGTGACATTGCACATGCACCCATGACTATTCCAGGGTGGTGGGTGGGAACCAAGCTGCAGAAACACATCACACATGGACACTCAACAAGACTCCTGAATGTCTGACACACTGCACACTACGCTGTACATGGACATGACGGCAATACCACACCAACCAATGGGATCACAGCCACAGTCACACACCAATGAAGAAGCCAAGGTCACCCACAAAGAACACACATAGACAACAACCAACATTGCAGCCCGGACCCTGAGGAGTGCCAGCAGTCACACACACAACGTGTCACAATCACTGAAAGATAACACAAACTGGAAATCACATGACAGGGGCAAACAACAAGTGCCAAGGGGAAACCGGACTGTGACCCATCCTGCACACAAACTCAGCCCTGACAGCAAGCACACCTATGGGTGACACCCTGATGACCAGTAATGTGCCATGCACCCACATCACAGAGAACCCAGGGAGAAGACTTTGGGGGAACATAGCTCAACTCAGCTAGCATCACAAACAGGTACAACACTAGGGATCACTGCATGCACAGCTAAACGGAAGTGAACACACAGACATGCACATACAACACACACCTTGGGCGCAGGCAATGTCACAGGAGTACACACTGCCATGAGGGGACTCCACTCCTGTGTGAGGAAAGCTGTGCCATATGTTGCCTCAGTATGGCCCCACCATGTCAGCTGAGCACTTGGTCACACAATCAACAATTAGCACCAAATGAGGGCTCCCGTCACATCAGCCTGGTCATGGAAGTGTCAACGGAATCATCAGCACAGATCCAACACACTTGTATAGCAATGTTGCACTGACAACACAGATGAGTCCTTCCCCATTGATGCCCAAACCTGCATGTCCACTGGAGATGGCCACACGGTCAGGGAAGTAGACGAATTGAACAATGGCAGGCACAACAGATGTGCAGGGGTGGAAGCCACAGATGTGAAATAGCCAATCTAAGTAGGAAATCCCATTGCCAAATACTGAACACATGACACCCTCAGATGCTGCTATGGATGACATGGATACACCACAGGATAGGACACATTCCCCCTGGACCACATGGGTTCCTGCACAGAAACACTTCATTATCATGAGACCAAATATCACCATCACTGCAGCAAGGGCATGGTTAGCATCATCAACATCATGTACATCAGAAGCAAAAGCACTAGAGAACAGAAAGTTGCTTTATTCAGCATATGTGGCATTAAAAGTAGAAGTCCGGTAGAACATAAACAAAGGCCAATGGCCAGTCCATCAACAAAGTCACAAGTGGGTGACAGTGGCAGATGCCACCCTACACATGCCTGCACAAAACCAGGGACAATCCACTAGGAGGGGCAACCGGGGGGTAGGCCAGGCACCGCAGGGACAGGATCAGGGCTCACCAGGAGGAAGCAGGGAAGGGGTGGTGGGTGCTGGATAGCCACTGACAACTGCAGTGGAGGTGTCTGACATGGTGTGTGCCGGCACAACTGGGGGCATGGCTCAGATGTTGTGGGTGCCGGCACGACTGCAGTGGACCCTGCAGATGGAGTGGACAGGTCCGCCACTGCAGTGCCCAAGTCAGACAGGGTGGTAGTGGACTCCACTGCAGTGCCTACCACCAGGGGAGGAGAATGGGGAACAGGCAAGGTGGGCTGGACAGAGGGGAGGACACCCTCACCACATCAGTGGCACAGACAAGCGCAGCAGGGGGTGTGGTGCCGGGAGAGCAAGTGGCAGGGGGAGAAGGCCGGAGCCTCTTGGGGATGGTATATCTGTGGGTGGGGGAACCTGGGTGTGAGAGGGATGGGCGGAAGAAGAAGCGAGGAGGCCGAACTACAGGCTCAATGTTGTTATTTATTGGAGGATATAACACCAGAAGAACAGTAAACAGTCAGTGCAGATGGGTTGTGGGTCTTTTCCTCTCCGGGTGCTGGCTGGAGTGTCGGTCCAGGGTTTCTAGGCGTTCTCTTGATGTGGAGGGGTATCCCAGAAGGCTCGCAGGGGAGATGAGTACCAAAAGAAAGAGGAGAGAGGCGATTAGCAACCCTGTCTTGGCACTACTTTGGCTAGACAGGTCCCTTCACCGTTTTAGAAGAGCCCCTTAAGGATGTATCCTAGGTAAAGATGAGGGTGGTCCCCCGTGATATAGGTAGGAAGGGTGTCAGGGCAGTCTATACAATCCTCCCTCATGCAAAGGAAGAAAAGCCACCTAAGGCGTGCTGGACCGGTCGCACTTGGTCAGCACCCAGGCAGTATTCATTCGTGAGGAGGCAATCGCACTCCTTCTGATCAGGTTGACAGAGACCGTGAGGGAGCGGGGTGGGTGTAGGAGACAGTGAGGAGTACATACACGCAAACGCACGCAGTGACAACACTAGGTGAACCCTTTTAAAACTCCCGAATACCCTCCCTCTTAATCCCTCCCTGCACTCCCTCCCAAGTCACGTACCGCCTCAGCCACAGCTCTCCTGAGCTGCGGCGGCTCTCCAGCGTCCTCCGGGGGTGTCCACCACTCCTCCGTCCACGAGTCAGGCTCTCCGTCTCCGTCGGGGTCTTGCGTGAAGGAGCTCTCCGCGGCGTCCTTCCCGTCTTCCTCCAGGCTCTGCTTCCAATACGGCTTTTCCTGTGCGGCGTTCTCCGTCTCCTGCCTTTCCTCCCGGCACGATAGCAGCGCGCCTTCCTGTTCCTCCGGGCCTGCCTTTAGAGGGTGTGTCCCCGCCTCTCCGTGTCCGGATTGGTCAGCCAACCCCAGCTGTCCGTGACGTCCCTGCGGGCGAGGAGAGGCAGGCGGGATTAACCCTTGGTTTCTCGGCTCTGGTGCGGCGCAGAGCGTGGTATTCCACTCGGCCCCCTCACATCCCCCTTCCCTAACTTTCTTGCCGGCAAGAAAATGGTCGAGGGGATGGCGTGATAAGTAATCAGCGTTACCCTGCTCCTTCCCCTTCCGGTGTAATGTGGTGAACCGGAATGGTTGGAGAGCTAGGAACCACCTCATAATTCTGTCGTTATGCCCCTTGTGACGGGATAGCCACTCCAAAGGGGCATGATCCGTGAAAAGGGTAAACTCCCTTCCTTCCAGGTAATAGTGGAGTGATTCAATCGCCCACTTGATAGCCAGGGCCTCTTTCTCTATTACCGAGTAGTTTTTCTCCCGAGGGAACAGCTTTAGGCTGATATACAATATGGGCCGCTCTTGTCCATGGGAGTCGGTTTGGGACAGAACGGCGCCTAGCCCCTGCTCTGATGCGTCCGTTTGAAGGATGAAGGGTTTTGTAATCGGGGCTCAGGAGCACGGGTTTGGAGGTAAGGGCTTGTTTTAGGGTCCGAAACGCCTGCTGAAGGTGTGTAGAGGGACTTTGTAGCTCCTTTTCAGTGTTTTTCTGTTTTTGTAGGAGATCGGTCAGAGGGGATGCGATGTGAGAGAATTCGGGGATAAAGCGTCGATAATAACCCAGGATGCCTAGGAAGGCCCTTAGCTCTCTTTTGGTGCGGGGAAAGGGGAGGTCTGCTATGGCTGCTATCTTCTCTTTCTGGGGTTTGATGAGCCCCTCTCCCAAAAGGTACCCGAGGTATTTGACGGACCTAGAGGCCAATCGGCTTTTGGCGGGGTTGATAGTAAGGCCTCCCTCCCCTAGGGTCTGAATGACTGTGGACAGGTGGTCCAAATGTTGCTCCCATGTACTGCTATGAATCACAATGTCATCGATGTACGCCGCGGCATACCCAACACAGGGCCTGAGCAGGGTGTTCATTAATCTCTGGAACGTGGCAGGAGCCCCGTGCAACCCAAAGGGTAGCACGGTGAACTGATACAATCCTCCAGGGGTTGAGAAGGCGGTTTTCTCTCAGTCTGCTTTGGTGAGGGGGACCTGCCAGTATCCTTTGCATAAGTCCAACGTGCTGATGTATTTTGCCTCGCCCAATCGTTCCACCATCTCATCTACCCGGGGTAGCGGATATGTGTCGAACTGTGAGATCTTATTCACCTCCCTGAAGTCTATACAAAATCTAATGGAGCCATCGGGTTTTGGAACCAATACTATGGGTGAATTCCAGTCGCTCTTAGAAGGCTCTATAACACCCATACCAAGCATTTGTTGTACTTCCTGTTCCACGGCTTGCCTACGTGACTCGGGAAGGCGATAAGGGCGTAGTTTTACTCGCTTTCCGGGCTGCGTGGTAATGGCGTGTTCAATCAGGCTGGTTTTCCCTGGGGTGGTGGAAAACACCGCTTGAAGGGGTCTCAAACAGGCATCCAGAGTGTGTTGCTGTTCAGCGGTCAGCTCCGGATCCATGCTTTGGAGATATAAGAGTGGGGGACTTGAGATCAGTGCCACTGGGAGGGTATGTCCCCATTCCACAGCTTCAAAGAGGTTTATATGGAAAATCTGTGTGTTATTCTTCTTTCTGGGGTCCATTTCGAGGCGATAGGTGACCGGTGTCGCTACCTCAACAACCCGAAAGGGGCCCTGCCACTGACCCAACAATTTGTGGTCGGAGGTAGGCATCATGAGAAGGACGTGGTCGTCTACATTCAGGGTGCGTGCTTGGGTTGTTTTATCGTATTGCCGCCTTTGACTCTCTTGTGCGTTTTCTAGGTGGGTTCTACAGATACTCCGTATCTCCTGAAGATGTGTCTTCAGGGCCATGACGTATTCAGGGAGAGGTTTGGTCCCTTCGGGCCTTTCTTCCCATTCCTCCCTAGCCATGTCGAGAAGGGTGCGGGGTTGCCGCCCATACAATAACTCGAAAGGGAATATCCGGTGCTTTTCTGGGATTTGCACCGGATAGCAAACAAGGCAAGGGGTAACATGTCCTCCCATCGACGGGTCTCCAAGTCTAACATCTTTTTCAGGGTGGTTTTTAGGGTGGCGTTGTACCGCTCTACCAGCCCGTCCGTTTGCGGATGGTATGCGGCCGTACGGATCTGTTTTATCTTCAGCTGGGAGCACACCTGTTTCATGAGCTGGGAGATAAAGGGTGTGCCCTGGTCGGTTATCACTTCCCTAGAAACCCCACCCGGAGAAAACGTTCACCATGGCCTTGGCTATCTGCTGGGCATTGGGATGACGAAGGGCCACTGCTTCGGGAAACCGGGTAGCGTAGTCCACTATCACTAACACGTACCTACATCCGCTACGGGAGGGGAGCAAAGGACCGATGATATCCATCCCCACACGAGAGAACAGTTCATCAATGATAGGAAGGGGTCGTAAGGGGACATTAGGGGTCGGTACCGGCTGTTCTTTTGGCAGATGGGACACTTTTTACAGTATTGACGTACCTGTTGGTATATACCTGGCCAATAAAACTTCCCTAGGATGTCTTTTTCTGTTTTGTCCTCCCCAAAGTGACCCCCCAATAGGTGACTATGCGCCAGGAACATCACTTTCTCCCTATATTGCTGGGGTACCAGTAACTGGAGGGGACCGTCCCTGTTCCCTTTTCGGTAGATCAATCCTCCCTTGATAAGAAACTGGGGACCTACTTGGGTGGGATCCTCGGTGTCTGTGGCATGATTCCAAGCACCCCTCAGCGTTGGGTCCTCCCTCTGGGCTGCAAAAAAACCCCTATCGTACTGCCAAAGGGGTTCTTCGTCGACTTGGGTCAAGGCAATCGTTGTCCAGTTTCGTTTCTCCTTCTTTTTCTGGTTTCGGCTTTTCGGACTTTTCCCTGACGGGTGGTCTAGGATAGGTACTTTGGAAAAAGGAGCGGATTGGCACCAGTCGTCCCTGTCTATATCCTGCTCTGGTATCACAGCGGACAGATGGGGATAATCGGAGCCCAGGACCAATGGTTCGGGTAAACGAGGTACCAACCCTACCCGCAGGGACACGGGTTGATAGGAGGGCCCATGCTGGATCCTCACGTCGGTGGTGGGATATCGTTTATTGTCCCCATGGACACATTGGATATTAACCTCTCCAGTGGTTCGGGTGACACCCCCAGGTATGGCAGTTGATTGCATCACGCTTTGTAAGCAACCCGTGTCCATCAGGGCCCTTCTATTTACCCCGTTCACCCTAACGGTTCTATGGTAACGGGGTTTCGTCCCCAGTGGGTTGCAGTAATACGACCGGGTGAGCCCGACCTCCATCGGTTCCTCCTTCTGAGGGCACATCCGGGCGATATGGCCATACACACGACAGGCAAAACACTGAGGACCGGGATGGAGGGAGGGGGGTCGGGGAGAAGGAGCTGGGAGGTGTGGTATGACGGTCACCGTCTCCGGTCGACGGGGTGGAGGGGGTCTATTGGTTCGTAACAGACCCCCGCCTGAGGACTTCCAATGGGGCTCTTCCCTGTTGCGTTGCAACTCTTGTGCTCTGTGAAAGGCACCCGCTATCTCAACGGCCCTCTCAAATGTCAACTGGGTATGCTGCCGAACCCATTTTTGAGCGGCGGGATGCAAGGATGAGAGGAATTGTTCCAGGTATATCTTTTCCAATATGTTTTCTTTGGTGGAAGTCAGGGGCTTCAACCACCGATTTGTTAGGTCCCGGACACGATAGGAAAGAGCACGTGGGGTTTCTTGGGGTCCCTCCTTGATTTGGCGCAAGCGGATCCTATATGTCTCTTCGTCCAACCCTAACCTTTCCAGTATGTCTCTTTTAACATCCAGGTATGGGGTGAGGCCCAAGGGGTTCGCCTCTTGGTAGGCGGCCTGCATGTCACCCGACAGGAGGGGTCCGAAGTACTGCCCCCATTTGTCCTCTGTCCATCCTGCGGTCCGGGCCATACGCTCAAAGTTGGCAAAGAAAAAGTCGGGGTCCTCTCCACTGACGTATTTCTGTAGGACCATCGATGGCAAAGGGGATACGCCTCTCTGTTGCCCCAGGGTATCAGCCAGCCGGCCGAACGTGGTTTCCTGGGCTTGGTTTTGCTCTGTCAGGGTTTTCTGCAATTTCTCCCTATCCTCCTCCGCAATGGCCAGGAACTTCTCCATGGCCCGGCCCAGTTTGTCCTGCCCCTCTGCCATTTTCTGCATTGCTGCCTCCATCTTCCTGGATCCCACTTCTGACACCAGGTGTGAGAGGGATGGGCGGAAGAAGAAGCGAGGAGGCCGAACTACAGGCTCAATGTTGTTATTTATTGGAGGATATAACACCAGAAGAACAGTAAACAGTCAGTGCAGATGGGTTGTGGGTCTTTTCCTCTCCGGGTGCTGGCTGGAGTGTCGGTCCAGGGTTTCTAGGCGTTCTCTTGATGTGGAGGGGGTATCCCAGAAGGCTCGCAGGGGAGATGAGTACCAAAAGAAAGAGGAGAGAGGCGATTAGCAACCCTGTCTTGGCACTACTTTGGCTAGACAGGTCCCTTCACCGTTTTAGAAGAGCCCCTTAAGGATGTATCCTAGGTAAAGATGAGGGTGGTCCCCCGTGATATAGGTAGGAAGGGTGTCAGGGCAGTCTATACAATCCTCCCTCATGCAAAGGAAGAAAAAGCCACCTAAGGCGTGCTGGACCGGTCGCACTTGGTCAGCACACAGGCAGTATTCATTCGTGAGGAGGCAATCGCACTCCTTCTGATCAGGTTGACAGAGACCGTGAGGGAGCGGGGTGGGTGTAGGAGACAGTGAGGAGTACATACACGCAAACGCACGCAGTGACAACACTAGGTGAACCCTTTTAAAACTCCCGAATACCCTCCCTCTTAATCCCTCCCTGCACTCCCTCCCAAGTCATGTACCGCCTCAGCCACAGCTCTCCTGAGCTGCGGCGGCTCTCAACGTCCTCCGGGGGTGTCCACCACTCCTCCGTCCACGAGTCAGGCTCTCCGTCTCCGTCGGGGTCTTGCGTGAAGGAGCTCTCCGCGGCGTCCTTCCCATCTTCCTCCAGGCTCTGCTTCCAATACGGCTTTTCCTGTGCGGCGTTCTCCGTCTCCTGCCTTTCCTCCCGGCACGATAGCAGCGCGCCTTCCTGTTCCTCCGGGCCTGCCTTTAGAGGGTGTGTCCCCGCCTCTCCGTGTCCGGATTGGTCAGCCAACCCCAGCTGTCCGTGACGTCCCTGAGGGCGAGGAGAGGCAGGCGGGATTAACCCTTGGTTTCTCGGCTCTGGTGCGGCGCAGAGCGTGGTATTCCACTCGGCCCCCTCACACTGGGGCAGGGTGTGGTGGGGGCACCTGTGGAGTGGGGGCCTGAGGGATGGAGGAAGGAGACCTGGTGCTTGAGCTGCAGGGCGGCGGCGGGGTCTTGCTCTTAGCACTCCGGGGGGACTTGCGGGTGGGGGCCTCAGTCTGTCTGCGCCTGGGGGAGGGTGTCCGGGGGCGAGGGGCACTCTGCTCCGTGTGGGGGGGCTTCCTCTTCCCCCTGGATGCTGGGGCAGCTGGATCGGAGGGAAGAGGCCGAGGTCACTGAGGAAGAGGCGCTGGGTCTTTGGGGTTGCAGGTGAGGCAAGGGAGGGTGCTTTGGAGGGAGAGGCAACTGAGGACTGCGCAGTGCCCGTGGATGCGTGTGTGTGTACCAGGGCCCCATCCCCTGTGAGTCTGGTTTCAGTCCCCTGACTGTGCGTGCGTGTGCGTTTTGTTTGTGGCGTGTGTGTCTGTGTGCTGGACGTGTGTGTGCTGGTGTGTGCCTGTGCCGGTGTGTGTGTGCTTGGGACGGGTAAGGTGCTGGGGAGTGTGGATGGAGCAGAGGCAGGAGGGGTGAGGGACTGTCTGAGGAGGGACACTGCTGCCGTCAGGGAGGAGTCCATGGACCTATTGCCCCTCTGTAGGTCAGACATGCCCGATGAGATGCCCTCCATGAACGACACCAGCTGAGTCAACAGTGCGGTGTGCGCATGGAGGACACTCAGCATGGCTGTCTGCCCTACATGGAGCTGGCGAAGGAGGTACACAGACTCCTCACTCAGGGCAGCAGGGGACACAGGTGCAGGGGGTGCGGTGCCTGGCCCAAAGGAGACACGCTCCTGAACATGGGAGCCTCCACGGACCTGGGGAATGGGAGCCGATGGGAGGGCGGTGGTGGTGCTGGTGGTGGCGGGGACAGCAACACTAGCTGGGGTGTGGTGGCTGCTGACACCCGCCTCCACAAGGGAGTCATCCTCAGAGTTGCTCTGGTCCTCAGCTGAGGTGGATGGTGCTGAGGACTCCTCGGTGTGGCTCCCCTCGCCCTCCGTGCCACTGGGTCCCTCCGACCACTCCTCGGCTGTTGACCCAGTCTGGCTCTCTGGCTCCTCCTGGTCCGTGGAGCTGTCCCCTTCCGTGGCCGTGGATGTATCTGCAAACAATGGGGAAACAGACAGACATCAGTCACCTGCACCAAACGCACACACCACTGTGAGCACAGCACATTACAGAGCAAGCCCTGGCATCATTAGTTGTACATTGCTAAAAGTGCCCTAACTGAACAGGAGAAGCCAATTGTCAGTCTGATGCCAAGCATGGCACTCACATCCCACATGGCCTTGCACCCATCTGTCTGGTGTCTGTTGGATTGCAACACCCCAGTGTGGACACATGCACCAAGTACACAGTAGTTGGACAGTGCAGAGGACACGGTGTGGCATGTGGACATGCACACATCACAGCTCTTGCCACTGAGTCAGTACAGGTTTCCGGATGAAAGGGATGCCCAGAGTCAAATAGGAAATGCATGTGATGCATACCAGCGACAGACACCATGATGCACCCATGTCCTGATAGCCATCGCCACAATGGTGTGCATGTAGCACATGTCACTCCCCTGCAGGACCACCAATAAGTTGACACATGCCATGGCAGAGGCATGACTGCTAAGTCATACATCACTGTCTCAGTGATGTATGACTTGGCAGCCAGACAACAACACTATGCACTGTGTCACAATAGTAGGTCATGGGGAATGCAAGTCCTGGAGCTGCACAAGTGCACATGTACATCCCCACACAACACATCATCTTAACCCTCATCTGTCCAGGTCATACCTATTGGACATATGGGAGACCTGTGACACTACCCTCTGAACCTGAGCCCCTCACAATTTGCTGTGAATGGGGAACAGCTGCCTGAACTTCACATTCGCATACCCCAGTCTGCACGGGCAGCTGATCAAACACCTATGTGACACACAAGTATCGTCTCCTATGGTCACATCTCCAGGGGCATGCTGAGCCCCTACCAAGAAACACCCCAGCAGTCCTGGCAACTAATCCACAGCACACTGACACAGAGGCAGACACCTGAGGGGTCAAATCACTGTGCACAATGTGTCAGCTGATACACGGGAGTGGGAGTACAGAGTGCATTGCATGGCCTGGAGTAGGCATAACTGTCCTGCTCCACATGAATGAGGGATGTGCCCTGGACAGTGGATAGCTGGCTATGTATGTGTGACACACGTAATCTGCACACTCCTGGGGCCCAAACATTGTTCCCACCCGCTGCATGGGCATGTGCCACATACCCCAGGCACATGTGGTGGCTCAGCTCAGCAAGTGGACCGCATATCAAAGCAACACGCAGATCACATGTCCAAACACAGGCGTTGTGTGAACAATGGACCCACCCATGATGCCCACAACAGAGTTAGGGAAACAGATGCTGTCCCCCACCTTTAGTGAAGCAAACTGCAAGGACACAGTCCCAAGTGACACAATTCCCTGACTGTAAGGGCCACACCTGGGTATCAGATGAGCAGTGGGCAGTGCACAATAGAGGGACATGGCTCCTGGACAACATGACTGCTGCACTGTGGCAGTTGAACCAGGCCAGAGGAGGGCACAAAGCATGTAATACAGAGTTCACAGTGCAGTCTTTGACTCACCCCTCCTTGCTGCTGTCTGGCCTTCAGCTGCCCATCCAGGTCTGGAAACACCACCGCCAGGATCTGGAGCATGTGGGGGTCAGGGTCCGTGTTCCGCCCCTCCTGCGAGGAGGCGACAGCTTCAGCTGGACCCATGCAATCCTCCGGGTCCAGCCCGAAGGTCCTGCCACCTCTTCTGGCAGTTGCGGATCCGGCGCTTGTAGACCCCCACGGACCGGACGGCCCGGACGATGTCCTTCCAGATCTCCTGCTTCCGATGGGCATTAACCTGTCAGGATGACAAAGTGAAAAGGCCATTACCACACATGCAACATATCCGTGCATGACACAGTTGTATATACATGTCTCAATCACAGGGGCACATGATGTACACAGGCAGTGCAAAGCTGCCCATGGACAGTTTGCCAGACGTCACTACATGGTATCATTGCATGGGAAGTAAAACCATGTTCAAATGCACTGTCACTGCACCATACCTGTCCAGTGCAAGTCACTACACACTATGGGGGTGACAACTACTCAGTGAGCCTGCTAGCCAGTGGCGTGCAGACTCTCAGCCTTGCTAGTCACACCAAATGCACATTCAGAAAGGCAGTGCACAGAACACTCACCTGCTCCCCTGGTGTCCCATACAGCTTGCTGTACTGTGGAAGTAGGCTGTCCAGCAGGGCCTGGTTCTCTTCAAGGCTGAAGGCTGGGGCTCTCTCCACAGTACGTGCCTTTGCAGGGTCCAGAGGGGCAGAGACAGCAGCAGTGCAGTGGCAGATGTCATCCTGGAGCATGTAGTGCAGGCAAGTGAGCTCTCAGGGGAACAGCCAGCAATATATATGTGCTGGAGAGGCAGATACTGTCCCTTGTGTCCAAAGTGATAGGTCCAAGTCGTTTGCATCTTCTGAATCTGGCCAATCCATGGAATAGCAGCACCAAAACACGCCCACAGCATCCTTCAAATCTTCAACTTCATGACATACATGATTTTGCAACATTGTTGTGGGTGACCAACTGATTTTCCAGCAACCGACTCGTTCGAAATTCGAAACGCGTCCGTTGCCAGGCAAGCCCATTGTCAATGGGTGCGCACCGATCGGTCCATTGCGGTACAACGCGTACAGGGTACAACGCTTACCCGCACACATTGAATGCAATGGGCCGGCCGGAGGCACCGATCGGTCCATCGCAGTACAACGCGTACAGGGGTACAACGCGTACCCGCACACATTGAATGCAATGGGCCGGCCGGAGGCACCGATCGGTCCATTGCAGTTCAACGCGTACAGGGGTACAACGCGTACCCGCACACATTGAATGCAATGGGCCGGCCGGAGGCACCGATCGGTCCATTGCAGTTCAACGCGTACAGGGGTACAACGCGTACCCGCACACATTGAATGCAATGGGCCGGCCGGAGGCACCGATCGGTCCATTGCAGTTCAACGCGTACAGGGGTACAACGCGTACCCGCACACATTGAATGCAATGGGCCGGCCGGAGGCACCGATCGGTCCATCGCAGTACAACGCGTACAGGGGTACAACGCGTACCCGCACACATTGAATGCAATGGGCCGGCCGGAGGCACCGATCGGTCCATTGCAGTACAACGCGTACAGGGGTACAACGCGTACCCGCACACATTGAATGCAATGGGCCGGCCGGAGGCACCGATCGGTCCATTGCAGTACAACGCATCACTGTACATGTGACTGGCATATGTCAGCATGCCTGTCTCAGATGGACATATGCCAGCCACAGATAGCTCCCAGGAGTGAGGGGCACACCTACATCACGACAGCCTGTCCAAACTTTATCATAAGGCATGTAAGGCTGCATTTCCTATTGTGTGTATGTTGGTGTACATGTTGTCCTGTGGGTGTCACCTGTGGGCAGCCACCCCCAGGCTGTGCATGTGTTCATGGGGACAGGATCCTGGGTGTTATGTGTACATGACCACTGTGATGTGCAACTGTTCATATCTGTGCATGTGCCATGGTCACATTTCACGGTGGTGTATGTGTATGTCATGTCACATACCCCGTGTGTCCCATGTGGGACGGTATGTTTGAGCCAGGGTGTCCCAGTGGCACAATAGTGATGGTCCTCCACAGTCTTTGTGCATGTAGTGTTTACAATGTCTCTGATTTCATGTGCACAATGGGAGACAGTCTCCACATCCACGTTGTGTGTGCATGGACTTTGATGTTGTGCGTGTGTGTGTCACAGACGTCCATGTCTGTCCTGCCGTGGCAAGTGGGGCCACTACCTGTGGGGGTCATGGTTGTTTTGCTGTGGTGTATACATGATACTCCATGTAATGCCAGTGTCCATGTGGCAATACAGGGTCCCTGGGAATGTACCTGTCGTTGAGCTGTGGTGCCTGGGGCACATCTGTCCTCACATGTCACTGTGGGGGGTTATTGTGACCCGGCAGCAGGAGATGGGAACTGTGACACGGCCTCATGATATCCAATGGGCCAACCTGGGACTAATTGATGCCACCTGTTGGACCGTGTTGACAGATGTTGGCCATGTATGTACCATACATGTCCTTCCGGAACTGCACACTTCATGTAGTTGTGCCTCATAATGATGTATGTTGGGATCTTGAGTGTGTTCAATGCCGCATATGTGGGGTGACTGACAATCTTGCTTACTTCTCCTCTGCACTGCAGGGCTCCTGCTGTCCATCGACCATTCCCAGACCTGGCAACGATGGTGGAACGGGACAGCATCCGACGGTACCGCTTCACCAGGCAGCTGATTGAGGATTTGGCAGTGCAGTTGTCCCCACATTTGCAGCCTGGCCGGCCGTATCCTACAGCGCTGACCCCCAAGGTGAAGGTGATGGCAGCCCTACACTTCTTTGCCACCGGTACCTTCCAACATACTGTGGCGACTGCTGGTGGGATGTCACAGACCATGTTGAGCCGTGTGCTCCGCGATGTTTTGGCGGCAATGTTGCTATTCCTGAACCGGTACATCTATTTCCCTAGACTGCGACGACTCACTGACATGAAGAGTGACTTTTATGCCCTGGGGAGGATGCCGCATGTCATTGGCTCCATTGATGGGACACATGTGGCTTTGGTACCACCACAGGCCCAGGAGCAGGCCTACAGGAACCGCAAGCACTACCACTCGGTCAATGCACTGGTGGTGTGTCTTGCAGACATGACCATCACACATGTGTGTGCCCGTTTCCCTGGTTCAGCACACGATGCCTTTGTGATGAGGAGTAGTCGCATCCCCAGGATGATGGCACAGATGCAGAACCAGCGTGCCTGGCTTGTCAGTGTGTACTGACTTTGTGCCATTGTGTGTGATCTGATCTGTAGTATTCCGCCCACTTTTCCAAGTCAGCTAATGTGCACTTGTCTGTCCGTAGGTGACTCGGGATACCCCAACATGCCGTGGTTGCTGACACCCCTCAGGAACCCTGTGACACCAGCCCAGATGCGCTACAATGAGGCACATGGTCGGACCAGGAGAGTGATTGAGCGGACATTTGGTCTCCTGAAGAGCCGCTTCCGCTGCCTGGACAAGACCGGAGGGTCCCTCCCATATGCCCCTGCGAAAGTGTGCAAGATTATCGTCTGCTGCATGCTCCACAACCTGGCAGTGCGGAAGGAGTTGCCTCTCATCCAGGATGACAATGACCAACATCCGCCACCTGTGGAGGATCCTGGCCTGGACCACGATGCCAGTGACGATGATGATGATGATGATGATGATGGTGATGTCCGCACACAGCTCATCACCAACTTCTTTAGCTGAATGTGAGTATCCTGAGGTGTCATGTCAATGATGTGAGTTGGCATGATGTGTAGGTGGTGCTCTGGTGCTGTTGGAGTGTGTCCATGGGCTACTTAACTGGATGTGTGTTGCGATGTGTGCTAACAGGTGGGCTGTACTCCCCAACAGTGTTGACATGCTAACTTGGTTCTGGGTGGGTATCTTGTAACATGTATTGTGCATGAGTTTTGCTGTTCTGTCCTGTACTCCATTGCTTCTGACTGTGTGTCATTTCTGTCCTTCACAGGGTACTTTCAGATTCGTTTGGTCAACTGTGTCCACCGACGACGTGATTGCACATCCAGGCTGGTAGCTGTTGTGTCCCTACAGGTGATGTGCGCCACACCCATGGACTTCCTTCCGTCTACAGTTGTTGACTGTGTGCCCGCTGCCAGGTGGGATTACCTTGCATCTGTAGTGGTTACGACATGTTGCAACTGTGTAATAAACCTGTGCTTCACTTTGTGATGTGCGTTGTCTGTGGTCACACATTTGACTGCCATTTGCTTACTGCACCTGTGGGCTACTTGACTACAACTGGGAATGGGTGTGGTGTCTGTGCATTGCACCGTCTTCCCTGGCAACATCAGTGTAGGCAATGAGTCAGATGGCCTAGGTGTGTATGTGTTGTGTAGCCCTGGTGGTGTGTCTCCCTCATGTGTGTCACGTTGCCTGTACTCACATGCCTGTGTTGTCCTTGCTGTTGCAGTTCGCATACACAGTGTAATTTTGCAGTTCATCATCCCCATAACAGCACCCACGTTGGAATCACGACAGAGGCAAGTATGGTGTATTAGTGTGTTTATTGTGATACATTTGTGTTAATAGTGCATAGGATGGGTAGTGCTGTACATAAATCTTGCAATCCGAAGTTCCTAGGTGAATTGAAAGTCCTGGTAGACAGGATCCCCAGTATCGGGGCCACAGTTGTCTGACACATTGGTCCAACTTGTACTCCCCATGCAATGTGTGGGAGTAGTGTTGCCGTCAACAGGGTGAACAGTCTGTGCACAAAGGCGAACATCCAGAACAGGTTCAGGCTTCCTGGGAGTTGCGCTTGGCCATCGGCCTCTCACTTTCCCTCCTCGGACGACCCCTCTTCTTGGGGGGGGCCCCTCAAGTACAGGCTGCTGCGGTGCAGGGGACTCTCCGCCAGAGTCCTCCTCCCTCCCTGTGGAAGTTGCAGTTTGTTCGGCACCAGATGTTGTTGGCACACAGGGAGGTGTGGACTGGTTGCTGTTCATCTGGCGGAGGCATTGTAAAATGTCCCTGTGCACCGCCGTCATCTCATGCAGTGCATCCCACTTGGACTCCACGCGGGACATGTGTGAGTCCACGCGGGACATGTGTGACTCCACGTGGGACATGTGGGAGTCCAAGCGGGCATGATGGGCAGCCTGCTGCTGTTTCATGTCTCTGAGGAGCCCCACTACCTGGCTGAGCTCTCCGGTGCTGGACTGGTACGCATCAGCTATGCGTACCAGTTGTGGGTCATCATGCACACCAGCAACGTCTGCAAGCAGCGACCTCTGTCTCCTACCCCTCCCACCACCCCTGCTGACATGTGCAGTGTGTGC
The DNA here is from genome assembly GCA_963921515.1 of Calotriton arnoldi. Taxonomy (NCBI): domain Eukaryota; kingdom Metazoa; phylum Chordata; class Amphibia; order Caudata; family Salamandridae; genus Calotriton; species Calotriton arnoldi. The sequence goes on along the minus strand of CAWUFW010005801.1, from coordinate 828,622 downwards.
AGTGGCACGCACAGATAACCCTGGTCCACCTTGGGGGTTGGTGGTGGTGGTGGTGTCCATGGCCCCAGGTTGGTCCAGGGTCCCTGTGCTGGTGTTGTTCCTTGTTCTGTCCATGTCGGCAGGGATGGTATTTGTGGTGACAGTCGTTGGAGGGGTGGGTGCAGGGGGTGCAGCTGGTGGTCCTGCTGGTGCTGCAGCTGGTGGTCCTGCTGGTGCTGCATGTTGACTTGCACCGGATGTACCAGGTTGGTCTTCATCGTCCGAGGAGGACAGAGGCTGTACGACGCCAGTGAGCTCGGCATCCTCTTGAGCCTGGGACTGGGACTCCTCAGCGTCTGCTGCTGTGTCCCCATCATCACCTGTTTTTGGGAGACACAAACAATGTATGTTATGTTTCTGCAGGCATCAATGGTTGACACACATGACAGTTGTGACTGTGCCTCTGGGTGCGGGCCTGTACATTGCATTGTCCTAAGTTGTCACAGTCAGGGGTTGATATTGGTGTGGCACATTGTCCTGCATTATTTGGGCATTTCTATGTATTTTCTGGGGTGTGAACATGGTCTGCATTGGTTGTGTTTGGTTGACAGCCGGCCCTCCTTCCCACCCACCCAGCCAGTCAGTTATCCCACCATGGAACGTGCTTGCGTTGCAGGGAGTGTAAGTTGTCTCTCAGGATGTCAGTCAGTGGTGTCCTGCTGTTTGTTGGTGCACAGTTGGCAGCAGGGCCTTGTGCTCCCCGCAGCAGTAGCCAGTGTCCGCCATCTTGTGAGTCCTTCTCCACTCCCTGTGATGTGAGCATGGTTCAGGGTGGTGTTGATGGGACAGTTGTGGGGGTGAGCTATGTCTGTGACTACGACTCCCATCATGCTATTGCCTCCACCCCACTTCCCAGCATTCCCATACTTACTTGCTTTTGTGTCGAGTTCAGTGTGTGTGGGTGTGAGAGCAATGGCAAGATGGCTGACAGTGGTGTCCTGCTTTTGGTTGGTGTGCAGTACCCAGCATGCCCTTGTGCTCCCCACGACACAGCAACAGTGTCAGACATCTTTGATGGGCCTTTCCACTCTCTGTGGGATGTGCATGCGTGAGTGTGAGCTTGCTGGGCCATGTGGTGGGGGATGTAGAGCTGTGACTACGACTCCCATCATGCTATTGCCTCCTCCCCCTTCCCAGCATGCCCATGCTTCCTTCCTTTTGACTCTGCTTCCCTGTGGGGTGGGCTGGCTGTGCTGACAGGATGGCTGGGAGTGTTGTCCTGGCAGTTGTTTGGCTAGAAGTCCCAAGAGTGGCCCTGTGCTTCACACAACATAACCCAGGGTGGTGGTTCTTTGTGGGATCTTGTGTTAGGATGGGGGGCATTGCATTCTACCAGGTGGGTTCTGTGGAGTTTGTGTTGGGGTGTGTGTGAGGGGAGGTGCTTGTGACTATGGTCAGTGCTGCAAGTCCTCCTTCCCACCCAGCAAGCCAGATATCCCACCATGGAATGTGCTTGCATTGCAGGGAGTGTAAGTTGTCTCTCAGGATGTCAGTCAGTGGTGTCCTGCTGTTTGTTGGTGCACAGTTGCCAGCAGGGCCTTGTGCTCCCCACAGCAGTAGCCAGTGTCAGCCATCTTGTGAGTCCTTCTCCACTTCCTGTGATGTGAGCATGGTTCAGGGTGGTGTTGATGGGACAGTTGTGGGGGGGCAATATGTGTGACTGCGACTCCCATGATGCTATTGGCTACACTGACTTGGCCAGCATACACAGAATTCCTTCCTTTGAGTGGTCTTCACTGTGTGTTGGTGTTGTTGTGGTGGCTACATGTCTGGATGTGTTTGTTAGTTCTATTTGTGCCACTGCCTAGCTGTAGTTGTAGTTGTGTTTGTACATGTGTTGGCACAGTTGGATGTGACTTTCTTGATGGCATGTGTTGTGTTTATCTGACTGACATACACATTTTGGGATGATTCTGTTCTGGTTGCTGTGTAATTGCTATGAGTGCATGGTTTGACTCTCCCCTTGACAGTGATGTGTGTGTTTTGTGGCAGTATATTGTGTACATTTGTTGTGTACTCACCAGGCTCTGGGATGTCCTCTAGTCCATATACGCTCACTGGCGGAAGGATGGCCCGCACCTTCTCCTCCCAGGGCCTGAGGTATATTGGCTTGGCAGGAGGGCCACTGCCGGTGTATTGGCTGTTGATGTAGTCTTTCTTCAGCAGGTCCCGTACCCTCCTGCGCACGTCATACCACCTGTTCTGGATGTCGCTCTTTGTGCGCCGACATGGTGATTGTGCGTTCACCCTGTTGATGATCCTCTCCCACATCTTGGTTTTCTGGGAGATGGGGGTCTGTTGGACCAGTGTGCCAAACAGCTGTGGCTCTACCCTGAGGATCTCGTCTACCATGACTTCCAATTCACTATCTAGGAACTTGGGATTCTTCTTGGGGGGCATGGTGATGGGTGGTGATGGTGAGTGATGTGTGTGTTGGTGTGCAGGTGAGGGTGTGTGAGTGTGTGTTTTGCTGGGTGTATGTGAGGTAGGTATTTGTTGGTGTGCTGATGGTGTGTGGCTTGTGTAAGGGATGAGCTGTGGGTGTGTGGTTGCTTTCTCTTGGGTGCTGGCAGTGGAATGGCATTTGCAAAGGCTCATGGTTGTGATTTGTGTCCTTTATATAGGTGGAGTTGTGGGTGTGTCTTTGTTCTCTGTCCCCACCCCCCCAGTATTTATTGGCTTGGTAATTGCTTGATTGGCCTTTTTTTGGGTCATTTTTCCTTTGTGCTGTTTGTGTATGTTGGAAACGTTCTTGTGACCGAGTCGGACCCTGCATTTGTCTCGTACGGTGTTCTCCGTTTCGTTCACGCTGTGTTTGTGCAGTTTTCTATGCTGCGTACGCGTCGGTCGCAGTGTTTTGTGTTGCTTCGGCTCGGTTTTGTATGCGTGTCGGTCGTACGGCTTGGCCTCCGTCCGACTCGCTCGTGGTTTTCGCGCCTTGCATCGTACTTTGCGGTTTGGAGTTCGCGTTTACGTTTCAGTCGGATTTGTTCCGGGTGCGTGTCGGTCGGTTGGATTCGCGTGTTTTTCCGGCCGGATTGCTGTTTTCCGTGCGGCTCGGTCGGTCGACTTGGTTTCGGTATGTGTCGGTCGGATTTTTCACGCCTTGCATCGTACTTGGCGTGTCGGGCGCCGCGGGTACGTGTCGGTCAGTATTATTTCCGGATCCGAGTCGGTCGGTGCTTTTTCCGGCCCGAATCGGAATCGACCCCTTAGTGTACACAACTCCATACACCTGTCTGCACGTGCACACACATTTCTTCTTCAACTGCTATGGCCACATTCTCCCTTGCCCATCTCTCCTCCGTCCAGTTCTTAGTTCTGTCTCCAGTTCGCAACATTGCAGCAGAGTGCTGCTGACCATTCCAAGTGCATAACATCTAACAGCTTATAATTTTAGCTGCTTTATATACACTATTCATTTGCTCATTTGTGTTCTTTTACATGTGAACAGTTTATATTTCATGACCAATGTCCTTACCATATTGATGAATACTGTTGATTGCAATTGTTAACTCAATTGTAAAACCCAGTAAAAATAATTTCTCCAAAAAAAAAAAATGAGTGAGCTACTAGTTGGACCTGTACACAGAAACAAGTGGTCTGTAAACTGTATTTGAGGAGGAGGCAATTAAACTTAGTTTCCACCTTCTTATGGATGATTTCTTAGGAAGATTGTGACATCACACGCAGAAGTGGCAGTTCAGCACAGCTAGGAGCAATGAGGAGCAGGAAGCTGCTTCACCGCCACCACCTCAGTCTTCAGTGCGGGCTAATCTTGATCCCAGGACTGAGCCGCGACCCCAACTTGAACCCTGGCCAGTCCTCGGGCCTCAGCAGCAGCTTCAGGCATGGTGCAGTGTCGTGCACGGGAGCGGCGGCCCAGTACAGCGGACAGCAACGAAGAAACAGGGAGCTGCTCCACCGCCTTCGGTGTCCGGCTCAGACCTGAGCTGAAACCCCCGGACTTAGTGAGAGGCCTCAGGCATGGTGAGGTGTGGTGCGGTGCGGGTAGGCAGAGGAGGAAGCAGCTGCTGCGAGGCGAGTCAGGGCGGTGTTGACAGTACCCACCACTGCCTCCTACTCCTCGTACTGCTGCCCGGATGGTGGCTCCTCCAGCAGGAGTAACGGTGGACCCAAGGGTGAGCTGGGCCATTTCCACCCAGCCTTGTCTGACTGCTGCACCGAGCGCTAGCCTCTGCAAGCAGTCGTCACCTGAGAAGCCCTTCCCCAGCAGGAAGTTAAAAGGACTGGAAGACAAGCCAGTGGAGCAGCAAAAGCAGGTAAGGCTAGCGCTGTGGTTCCCTCCGTTGGGGCGGAAGAGGCCAGCATTAGGCCGGTGAGGCTTGCTCCCTCGGTGGGACCACTACCGCACTTTCATTGACATGCAGCGAACCTAGCCTGGGGAAACCACCCAATATTGTTTCCATGTCCCGTGGAGGAATACACTGCAATAATATAATTAACAGCCACAACACAAGCAGATCTCTACTGTAATATATAATAAACGCTTTGCACCCTTGCCTACAACAACTGACTTTTTTCAGGTAAATTCAAAACACCAGGAAATTCCAGGTAATTACAGTCAGAAATTAAACTTTCTACCGGTAAAGCTGCAAGTGCGTGCTTGTGCCCCCTACACAGGTAGGGTGTGGCAGTATACTGAATATCTTTTCTGCCGGGTAGGCGCACCCCTTGAATAAGGTCTTCAGCAAGTTCCCTGAGCAGTTCGGCAAAAAAATTCTTTTTTTACAGCCCAGCCAGCAGCCGCTACAGCATTAAAGCACCCAAGCATCCAAGACATTGATATTGCTGCCCTGAGCATATTTACATATTGTCAATTAAACTACTCATAGGTGAAAAGGAATATGCGGTCTGGTCGGGTCAGACAAGAATACACCACGCAAAAGACCTGTCACCAAAAAGAGTCCCAAAAGAAAATGACCTCTACTGGAACAGTAGCTAACAGGTCAACAGTGGCTATGGGCCAGGACAGTCCATTAATATCATCCCTTTAAGCCTTCTTAAGAAATCAGGCAATACTGGAAAATGTACAGTTTTAAAAGATCCAGCCGCAGATATCTATTCCAAAACAGAAAGCATCAAGGGTTTGCCTAACCCCCTTAGAACCCCAAAACATACTCATCAATAAACTAGATCGGCCAGCGCCAAAAATCAAATATAAAAAAGAGGATGCACATAACAAAATTTTAGCATCAAGTATCCCATAAGGGAATAAAATCATTACCATCCATGCACAGGTCCACACCTCAAATTGCCATGACATGGCAACAGAATTGGATCAGCGCCTGCTCTACCATCTACTGATCATCTAGGTCATAATACCGACCTGACACAGGCACTGCCTCAAGCACCGAACCATCAGTATTCTATCCAAAAATGGACCAAAAAACAGATCCAAATCATTTGCCCAAATATGGGAGATCTCCTTCTAATAGCACTGGCACTGCAAATGACTATTTGGAGGTTTCTTGGCAATGTGGCGAATTTTGAAGAATTCACATTGCAACATATGTCACATGCCTAACCCCTTGTCAACTGCCACAGTCCTCCAAACAATGCAGGCCTTGCACACCGTGCAGAGCAAATCAAGTGAGATAAAAATGGGGGGGAAAGAGTAATCATTAAAGTGCACACTGTGCATCCCAAGGCAGCTGGAGTTTATGTCATATTTTTATAGCCCTGTCAACAAACCACGAGATTCTCCCAGACAACAGAGGTTGAAATAAAGGGTGATCTAAATGTGATCAATTGGCATAGATTCTAGAAAGTTATGCCACTCATTTAACAACCAATCCGTCGGAACGTTTCTCCTCCACAAAAATTCCACCAATATCAGACGTTTTTCGAATGTAGGGAAATTGTCATCAAAATTCAACTAGTGCAAAGTCACAATCTGCCAAACCCGCTTTCCTTATAATAATCCATTGCACCAGGAAAGCCGTAGGGAAATAATAAAGCGTGCACAAAAACCTGATCTATGCAGACCAATGGAGATACATGATCTTTGTTAAAAAAAACATTCCTTGTCTCTTTCAGTATAGGAAATAGGACGTTGTTCACTAAAACCCTGTATAAAAGGCTCCTTGTAGAAATAACGCTGTCTTTTTTTTTTTTGCTGAGTTTTTTCACAGCATAACCTTAAGAGCAACAACAATCATCACCTCTTTTTCTCCTCTCTCGCAAGACTTCCCCACCCTCTGGGGAAGCTGAAACATAGCAGTGGTAAAGCGTACTTATTCAACGACCACAACTGCAGTGCACCACACTCCATCGTTCTTCGGCGAACAGTAAGCCACCTCATCAGATTTTAACGGAAAATTACAATGGAAAACAGATTCATAATAAACAAGCATTGGTATAGCCAATGGGTCTCGCCTTTGGGACCTTATAAGTGTTTAGCCATGCAACACTTGATGTTGTTGCACAAAGAATATTGTCCTGGATAACTAAACTCTTATAAGGTCCCAAAGGCGAGACCTATTGGCTATGCCAATCCTTGTTTTGAGAATAGGTCCAGTCTGCTTTGCACTGGACACGCTTGAAGGACAGCTTGTGTCTGCTTTTCACGAGGCGAGCTTGGAGGGGTGCCTGCATAGCTGCCAAGGTTTTAGATTGGTATGTGTGACATTTTCATAATTACAGTGTAAATATGAGTGACATTTCAACGACTATAAGTGACACTTTTTGGCGAGCAACATCAAGCAATAAAGACGAGGGAAACTTATAAATAAAAGCAATTACACCCATCTCAGCAATGAGAAACTCCAAGAAGAGTTACATCATATGCTACCTGCAGTATTATTCCAAAAGAAAATAAGCTCATCAAACAAATTAGCTGACCGAGCGGTCCGCCTCAGTCCAGCGCGCCGCCCACTACCTGCTGAGCCCTGTGGGCGGCAGTCACCATCAAACCAGCCGCAGCCTGTTCCTACAAGCTCTACATCGTGATGTTAGGCATGCTAAGAAGTTACATTGACAGGCACCACAGTGGCTCTCACATTCACCCGACCCCAAAAGAGTTAGTGGATGCGACTACTAACATAGCCTAAAACTGTCAGTGAACAGTTCCCCGCTGTAATGGGGCACGCAGGCGGCAGCTCAGAAGATGAGCAAGACTGTCACCGTGCGTGCTGCTGAACTCACATTTTTATAGCATAATTAATAACACTGCCTCGTCATGTTAAGCAGCGGAAATAACACTGCACTTTAAAGTGAAACTGTAGTACACCTTTACACACAGGTCACTAGTGTGGTTCATTGGAATATACCGATGCGCCGGTGACCATGGCAGACGTGTATGTAAGACAAAATTACACAAACATGAAGGTCACGTGGCGGGGGGGTCTAGGGGGGCTGCCCAACTGGGGATTATACCTGCTCACGTATACAATAACATCATACAAATATGCAAAGTGATCGCCGCTGATGGTGTATGATCTAACGCCCTCTTTCACTCTCTAAGCCATATCTATACGTGCAGGATTCGAAATGTAGGCCTAGGAGATTAATACCGCAGTCTGCCAACCTGCTTTTTGTCCCAGACATCTGAATTGCTAAACTGATAGCCAGAAATTGAAACCCGCTGGAAGCTGACCTCTGCCTGATCTCGGCTTCATGCAGACTTTGCAGTATGGATGTGATTAGCTTTTAAATTGCCCGAAGTTTATTGCTTTTTTGCTCAGGCTGTTCTGTCGCCTGTGAAAGATAGAACTGACTCACAGGGACTTGACTAGAAAATTGTTTGTGACGTGAAGCAGGCCTCCTCGCATAAAAATCCGCGGTTGCTTTTTGTGACCATGATGGCGATGTCTTCGCACAAACACTTTCAGCGAAAGTTAAAGCACGTTTGGCGTTTCACGGCCTGCCAGACACACAGTGTTTCCCTTGCGGGAGCGAGCAGAGGCACCATCTGTTTGCAAGTTAATTACAAACAGATGTTGCCAAAGCTCGCTCCCGCAAGAGATCAGCTAAACGTGCACGCGTTGCCATTGAAAGCAATGCAATGCGTGCACGTTTTTGGCCTAAAAAGCGAATCGATTCCAAGAGGTCTCTTCCTAAGCAGCGCATGCGCGCTGCATAGGCGAGACCTAAAAATGGCTAATTAAGAGAATGCACTGGATAATAGAGCAAGATCCCTCCCAGGCCTCTTCATCATGCTCACATGTTTTCATTTACCCTGAGATGCAATATAAAAACGTGTGCATATTCTAAATATCAGTATTTCAGAAACGTTTGGCAGTAGGTTTTCGGGTTCATGTGCATGATTTAAAATGAGCGCGCTACATGCCAAGATTATTGGGATTTCTCTCCATCCACTAAAACAGGACTCTGAGAGGCGTGGGGTGATCTTTATGCTCTGTACTGGGAAAATGTTTATAATTCCTAGTTAGAGTTTGATTTTGAAAGGAAGATTAATCGATATGATAGCCTACACAGTTCATTAGAAGTTCAAACAAGCAGAACTGAAACATTGTTTAATATCCAATCAAATATAAATTTAGTACAGAATCGGGAGCGTAACACAAGCCCCTGTGGTGCAAGAGGGGCCCCAACGCTTCAGTGGACCCCCAATGCTTTATGGGAGCTCCATCCAGCCAAAGCCTGTGAATATTTGTGAGACACTGGACACTCAGGGTCCCCTTATCACATTCTGCATGGGGGAGGGGGCATCATTTTGCTTTACACCACTCTACAGAATACTAATAGCAAGAATAAATACATGAAAGAACACAAAGCCCAAGTCTCTTATTGGTATGGTAGACTGGCGGAAGCTAATTTTAATTATGGCCAATCATTTGTCTATACAAAATGTCGGTAATCAGGCTGTACTTAAAGGATAGTTTGGGTGAAAACTTTATTCCTGGAAGTGACAGCAAGTTCGGAATTCAGTTGCAGTAAGGCACAGCAATAACACTCATTAAATTCAAATCCTAGTCAGCCTTGTCATTTGTATAAATACGTTTTTACGGCATAGAAAGGTTAAAATAAGTTGTTCCAAAAGAAACCAGGTCCTTTTTACCCTTGTGGTGTTAAGTGATGACCCCAAATGCTATTGAAGCCCTTATGAGCCAACAAGATAACATTCTGCTAACACTGTCACTAATAGACTATGCCATAAGGAAGATGGACCACAAACACTTGGCAACCTTTGGGTCTATTTCTGTCAGTATAAACACACAAAGACCAGACTTACTCAGAGCAGTTAACTGTATTTTTAAGACAAAAGGGGAGCTTTTAACAAGCATAAAACTTCCCTCACAGGACAGGCTCACTGCCACTGACCTGTTAGTCTAACTGTTCAATTTCAAAAAAGCGTCAATGCACCACATTCCATACAAGCTTCAAGAGGAAATTTGTAACCACAAAGAATTGTGACCCAATTGGTGAAAAAATCTGAGAAAGGTCAGAAAGTAACTCACGTTAGCATCACCAGGGGGGGCTGCTGGTAGGTACTCACCAGTTTGCCCACGTTATCATCACCGGTAGCCTTCTTGACCGGAAAAGAAACAAGTGTGTGTAGCCAAATTCCTCAGAGGTGAGAAATCAAAGAAAGAAAATCAGTGAAAGCGTGTACAAGTGCACTGTCAGTGCCCAGCTGGTCCCCGTGAGAAAAGAAATGCAATCCTCAGAATTAAAATGGGGTACGACTCACTTGCGAAACGTAATTTTATTAGATGCCGTGAGCGTCCTCAAATTAAAATAATGGCGTATGCTTGGCCATTTGGAAACGAAAGGCCAGCATGTTTCGTTGCCTAATCATTTACGGCAACTTCATCAGGGCTGATGGGGAAACCAGTCTTCACCTCACTTGTCAGTCACACCAGACCGAGTGGTTGCTGTCATCCATCGTACCTGCGAACCACTCATATGGGAGTAACGCGCCAACTGGTCGCGTATCCCAATAATAACTGCAGTCGTCAGTGTCACCGCATCCGCGGCGTGCCTGCAACTTGGTGCTCCATCCCGGAGCGTTACTCCCATATGAGTGGTTCGCAGGTACGAAGGATGACAGCAACCACTCGGTCTGGTGTGACTGACAAGTGAGGTGAAGACTGGTTTCCCCATCAGCCCTGATGAAGTTGCCGTAAATGATTAGGCAATGAAACATGCTGGCCTTTCGTTTCCAAATGGCCAAGCATACGCCATTCTTTTAATTTGAGGACGCTCATGGCATCTAATAAAATTACATTTCGCAAGTGAATCGAACCCCATTTTAATTCTGAGGATTGCATTTCTTTTCTCACGGGGACCAGCTGGGCACTGAGTGACATTTGCACTGACAGTGCACTTGTACACGCTTTCACTGATTTTCTTTCTTTGATTTCTCACCTCTGAGGAATTTGGCAACACACACTTTTTTCTTTTCCGGTCAAGAAGGTTACCGATGATGATAACGTGGGCAAACTGGTGAGTACCTACCAGCAGCCCACCCTGGTGATGCTAACGTGAGGTACTTTCTGACCTTTCTCACATTTTATCACCAATTTGGTCACAATTCTTTGTGGTTACAAATTTCCTCTTGAAGCTTGTATGGAATGTGGTGCATTGACGCCTTTTTTGAAATTGAACAGTTGGACTAACAGGTCAGTGGCAGTGAGCCTGTCCTGTGAGGGAAGTTTTATGCTTGTCCCCTTTTGTCTTAAAAATACAGTTAACTGTTCTGAGTAAGTCGGGTCTTTGTGTGTTTATACAATATTGAGTGGGGGGCGACCTGACTGCTTACCCCCTGGTGCTCCTTTTTGTAGTTTTTTTTCTTTTTCTATTTCTGTCAGATCAGGTACTAGTCAATGGATGGTAGGCACGAGTCAAAACAATTTCAGAGTACAATGTGGCTATTGTACCTCTGACGTCTGTCCTAACTACTCTGAGATCTGTGGTTCAAAAAAGGCAGCTCACTGAGACAATATCGCAGTGCCCAATGTCAAACCAAACATAACCACCATATAAAAGAGAATTCAGGATCCCAGGCCAATGGAAACGTGATTCCTATTTAGCTAGAGGAAAGGAAATTAGACACTGTTTGTATTCACAGGTCTTTCTGATATGTTTATGGTTTAAAGTGTCGGAGGCTGTAATGTGTTTTTCCATGAAAAAAATAAGAGGAACAGTTGCATCAAATTTATTTCCACAGTAGCTCAGGGTACCAACATATCCTGGAAAATAGGGTATGACCTTGTGGTTTAAGCCTTAGAATTCTCTACATTAGACCAGGTCAGCTGAGGTCAAAACCTTGGGTAAGAGTCACAACCACAAGACATGGGTATCCACTATATAAGATGGCATGCAGCTGGAACAAGAAGAACCCTGGTTAGGTTTAGGGTCACACCAAAATCTGTATTGATGAGAACTCGGGACCAATAAGGCATAGGAGGGTAGCACCAATGGTTTTGTGATTCACTAGCCCCGCACAATATGGAACGTCAAGCAGATCCTAGAAGAGAACTCACTAACAGTAGCAGTTTTCTGGTGCCACTGGGAGGTCTCAAGATGAAGGTGCTCTTGTTTCACTATCAATCCAGGTCAGGTGTGATTCAGGACAGACTCTCTCATTCAGTCAATCCCTGACTTTGTAATTTTCTCAAACAGTGGCAGTTCCTCTCCACACCAACCACTACAGCTCATCGTCTTTCAAGCAGGGCAGCAGTTTCTGCATTCTACTTTTTCCCTTGACTTTGTCCTGGCAGGGAACAAACAATGTAATCAGCTATATTTCACACATAACTCTCTCAGAGGGTGTTGCACAGCTTCTGCAAAACCCATAAATATGAGGTACCGGCCCCAGAGAGATGGTACTTATGTGAAACTAGTAGGAAGCCAGGACCCAGTCAAAATGTATGCCTTATTTTAGTACACCTGCCTGCCAACTGAAGCAAGGAGCATATTTGGCTTCCTACACTGCGTAGAGGGTGTAGCAACACATTTATAAGACGACTTGGGTTGAGTTGTTACTAGGAAGATCAGATCTCGAGGTACTTATGCAGTCAAACCAGGTGCTGGCTGAAATAAGAGTATAGCATGAGAACCAGCTATGGGTGAAACCACAATAGTGTTTCTGGGGTGCAGAAATACCATATTATCTCTGCACCTACAGAGACTGCTCTAAACATAAGGGAGCAATAATTACCCTATCCATAATATCGAGAACCACCATCTTATAAAATATGAAATGTGTCTGTAAAGAGGACATCACTTAAACCGCATAACAAACAGATTCACAACCACATTGAACAGACTCCATGGGTAGGAAATGAACACAGTTATGGGGACGGCAAACTCTTTTTATGATGTGAAGTCTGCAAGCTTCTGTGTGGAGCAAGGAGTTGCCCTTTTAAAGGTGATCCTGTTGGTGGGTGGAAGGGGGCAAATAGTTGCACTCCAATTCTGATGTCCTGTATGAGCAGTGTGGCATGTAGGGAGGTGCTCTCTCAAGGGGGCTGCAAGTTTGAAGAGGGCAGCTTCCTTTTTGCTGATGTATCTTTGGGTTCTTTGTAGATGAGTGCATGTGCATTTGTACATGTTTGCTAACCCTACTGATGAAGTCGTATTCTTTGGATATGAGGGAATACTACAGCCTACAGATTTATCAGTGTCATCCTACATACTTTGGCTGTTAAGAGTTTCTCCCTTACATGTCAGTCTGATCTTATTGTGTCATGGGCCCAACAAAGTCATACAAGCGAGACCGCTTACAACAATACCACAACAACAACTATACCTAAAAGTAAAAAAAAACAAAAAACAACTACTGGCAAGTTATATATTCTTCAACATGACCCATTTGTCATTCTCTCATACACAGATGCACATATGAAATATGTTGGATTTACATATTGATTGTTGTAATATACAGTATTTATCTGGGACAAAATAGGCTGATTAAATCATGGACATAAAGATGAAGGCAAAGGTCCATGGGCCATTTGCTGGATTCAGTTAAAAATACTCCACTAATAGTAATGAGGTATAATGATCTGAAATGTCATAATTCCATTACATACATTTAATCAATGAAAGTATTATCGAAATATCTGCTCACTATGTCATTGTATGATACATTAATGTTACCACAGAGTCAGAAATAGGTAAGACCTTTACATTAACTGGCCAACCGTCTGCTGAATTTTTCATTAAGCAAAATAAGTATTTTTTTAATTAAATTGACTTTTTGCAGGTAACCTGGAAATTTTCAGCATTTCAAATCTCAAATTGGTATTAGAATCTTCTCAGATCCTGCTAATGTGGTTCTACAACTTATAGTAAAGTATATAAACCCCCATCAATCATTTGGATTTGGACAGAGAAATCCTGAAATTCATATCCAAATTTGTAACAATTTAAAGTCCAGAAGGATAAACAAATATAGAGTCCTAAAAATTGACAATCTGGCATAGATTAACCCGGAAAGGGGAAATAATGTTGATCGTCTGAGGAACAAGTAAGTAAGAAAGGTGAAGAATAAAGAAATAAATGCAGAGACCCAGGAAATGAAATTTCAGAGTGGAAACATAGGTGAGAGATGAGATTCAACTTGAACTAAGCAGCATGCAAGGTGTTTAAGGTGTCTTGAAAAAAAGAAATTACAAACCAGAGAAATAAGTATTATAGAACTTGTTTCACCAAAATGAGTGTGTGGGGTTTGTGTTGTGTGGGCTCAGCTCGATCCTCATGCTGGAATGTGAGAATGTGGAGTGTCATCAGGGTTCTCAGGTCTGCAGTTGCTGCCTGAGGCTCGGTGTTGCCAGATGTACGATTAAACTGGTGTTCACCTTACCGGTGTTGTCTTTCTTTCATTGGTGACAAGCGGCAACATCAAGCAACCCACATGTGAAGGAACTGCCTGGATTGCATTCCTGTGTTCCTGTGCACCCGTGCTCCTGGAGTATTCCTGGTATTTTAGGTGGTGGGGGCGACTTGAGAGGGGCATCGCCTGATCGTCTCAGTGGTTGGTGTCCGCCTGCTAATCAGGTCGGTGTTCCCGGGTGCAGCGTGGAGGATTTGGCAAGAATTTGGTCAGTCCTGATCGCGAGCACTCCTGGTCGCGAGCGCTGTACCCCATAGTTGACATCATCATGCCGAAGACCACCGCCATTTTGGATTGGGCAGAGCTGGAACCACGATGTGAGCGTCGCGTGCGACGTTACACGTTGACGTCCACCACCATTTTGAATTGGAAATTGGGAATTTGTCTGGAGTTTCAGCATTTGTCTACCCCTGGTGATTCGACGTGCACAGTGACAGGTACACCTCATGTCTAATTTGGCATTCTTATGAGGAGAACCGTGCGCAGAATCACGCGCTACACAGGAAAAGATTTGAGGTAGTGGGAGTTTTATGCGCTGCAGCTATTACAGCAGATCAGCTTGTCCAAAAATGGTGACAGGCACACCTTGTGTGTAGTTATTTGAACATTATATTGTGCAATGTTTGGCCACAGTGTTTTAGCAGCAACCCTAAAAGAAACTGTTTGGCATCATGGAGAAGTTCTCTCCACCTCCCGCATTTTTATCAGTTCCAGGTACTCCAATGTTGAATTGGGAATGATGGCATGAGGCATTTGTAGCCTATCCAGAGGCCATTGATGGGGATACATTTACGTCAAAAAAGAAAAGAGCTCTGTTGGTGTACAATTTAGGTAAGGTGCAGAAAGGAGGAGTATTCTCAAGACGTTGCCTGTTGAAACAGTATTGGTGCATGCAGGCACTGGGGAGGATGGAGATGGTGAAGTGATAGATGACTATGCTTCTGTGGTGCATACTCTTAATAAGATATTTAACCACAAGAAGAATGTGGTGTTAGAACGACACAAGTTCCTGCAGCATTGCCAGGCTCCAGATGAACCTATTAATGATTTTGTAGCTGCATTACACACCCTGGCTATAACATGCAACTATCAGGAGCTTAAGGATGAGATCATTAGAGACCAACTAATTGAAAAAACGAACAATAAAAAAATTGTAGAGCGATTACTAGCAACTGAGGATCCAAGTCTGGAGGTGGCATTGACCGTCGCTAGAAGCGTTGAACATTCTCAGCATTGTATGAGGGAAATGAGTGGAGGCATATCAACACATGAAGTTAACTTGGTGACTAAAAACGTGGATAAAGGAAATGTCAAGCTTTCGGACAAATCACGTAGAGGCAGTGCCCGGACAAATGTTAAAATATCTGGTGAATGTTTAGATATAGTGTGCTTCCGCTGTGGGAGCCGAATACATGTAAACACCACCATACATTGTCCAGCTACAAATGTAGTGTGTTCCAAATGTGGTAAACAAGGCCATTTCGCGAGAGTGTGTAAGTCATTCAAGGGTCAGAAGGCATAGGGTGACACTGTGATTAAGTCCATTAAAGATTGAGGTCAAGCTGATGAAGACGAGAGTGTGATACTAATGTGGTCTTCATCATCATTTCATGTTGAGAACATGGTGTCAGCAGTGCATCAGGCGGTCAGAAGGAAACCTCCAATGTGTGATGTCGTTATAAATGATGTCGAAGTATCAGTAATGGCTGATTCGAGTTTGCCATTCACATTGATTGGAGAATCTGATTTTGCTAGATTGAACATTCCGTGTTTGAGCGAATGTCGTGTTAAAAATTTTTAGTATGTGGGAAAGAAGGTGGAAGCTTTAGGCCCATTTGAAGCTACTTTGGTGTTTGACAACAAAGCATCCAGTGGTACAGTTTTTGCAGCTAGGGGCAGGTCTAACTTATTGGGGTGGAATGAACAGGGAAATTTGGACATAATCCTGGATCCCAATCATCCTGATTTGGTCTTATCCAGACAACGGTTATTGAAGATATGTAACAATGCGGTATGTGATGTAGATGAATGTAAATGGTTAGTGAAGTATCCTGTGTTTTCACAGATGCTCTTGGTAAACTCAGAGGGTTCAAACACTGCATTATTTTAAAGGATAATGCGTTACCCAAGGTGAGACGTGTTCCTCTCAGTATGAGAAATGAACTCAAGTTAGAGTTGGATAAGTTGTGCAAATTGGCCATTAGCGACCCAATTGTAGGGTCTGAAGGATTGGCTCCGGTGGTTTTAGCGCACAAATCCGACAAATCTTTGAGATTGTGTGTGGACCTGCGCGACTAGAATGCTAACATTTGAGTTGATCACCAACCCCTTCCTAATATCAATGAGTTGTTGTCCACATTAAAGAGTGCTGCGGTATTTACGACCTTAGATATGTCGGCAGCTTACCATCAAGTGGAGTTATGCGAGGAGTCCAGATATTGGACTTGTTCTGTCACCTTGTCAACCCTGATGGAGCCTTTTGTTATAGATGGATGCCATTTGGCTTAGCCTCGGCTTCGTCTGTTTTCCAGAGGCTCATGAACAATCTGTTCAAGGACATATGTGGAGTGTGATGCTTCCAAGATGATATTTTAATCTATGGAAGTAAGAATTGTGAACACGATGACAGATTGGAGAAGGTGTTGAAAGTCTTGAATGTGTCTGGTTTGACTTTGAAGAAAGATAAGTGTACCTTTTGCTGTGATGGCGTGGACTATCTTGGACATCATGTTTCAAGTAAGGGGATTTAGCCAAAGTTAAAACTGTTGAGGGCTATCGAGGATGCACTGCGCCTAGTAATAAGGATCAACTTGGGTTGTTTCTAGGTTTGATTGAGTACTATGCCAAGTTTGTGGGAAATATTTCTAGCAAGACTGTGTGTTTGCGTGAACGTTTGAAAAAGGGTGTGTCATATGAATGAAGTGCAGAGTGTCAGAGCGTTTTTGACTTGATAAAGAAGGAGATCGTGACTGCACAACCCCTCAAACCGTTTGACACCCATGATACATGTATTATCACTACTGATGCCAGCAACCATGGGTTGGGTGCGGTTTTGATGCAGAGAAGAGATAATGGCAAGGAGGAGATCATTGCTTTTGCGTCTAGGGCACTTCGTGGTGCTGAATCAACCTTTTCCACCATAGAAAAACAAGCTTTAGGTTTGTGGTGGGGAGTACACTACTTTAGGAATTTTGTGTGGGGCAATCAGTTCATTCTATGTACCGATCACAAGCCATTGGTTGAACTCTTAAGACTGGCGGTGGTAGAAGAGCATCTCTTCGCATTTTCATTGTTAAGTGGCAGGGTGGCGTGTACCCAGTTTAACAGGGAGTGGATAGGGAGGAAAACCTTTGACTGTAAGAAGATAGCAAAGGTGTTGGATGTGTGCAGGCATGTACAGGAGAAATGCTGTGCCAAGTGATTGTCGTGAGAGAGAGGTTGAAGTGAGGTTTGGTGATCTGGTGAGAGTTGTAATCCCTCGACATGTGAGAAATGCCAATCTAAGTTTTCCTCGCCCATGGTAGTGAGGCAGGTCAAGGATCGTGTGGTGTTGTTGGAGAATGGTAAAGTGTGCAGCAAGAGTATAATTGTGGCGGTATCTGGTTCTAAGGCTGATTTGTGTGTAGGAAAATGGGTGCGGATGTGTCAATGGAGGGTTGGTGCAGGGACAAGTATGGAAATCGCGTCAGTTCTCCAAGGAGGAAATGTGTACCTACGAGATTTGATGAATTCATTATGTACTAGTAGACTGTTCGTTTAGTGATTGTGTTTTTTCATGCATTTTGGATAGTGTATTTCCTGTTGTTTCCTGTGAATTTGTGTCTCATTTTCTGTGGGGCTATTGTATTTTTCATCTACTTGTTTTCTTTTGCAGGTTTTTCCTATGGTGCTCACTAGACCGTTGTATTATGCTTTTGTTTTAGTTTATTATAAGGGAAGGGGATATGTGGGGTGTGTGCTGTGTGGGCTCAGCTCTTGCCTCATGCTGGAATGTGAGAATGTGGAGCGTCATCAGGGTTCTCAGGTCGACAGTTGCTGCCGGAGGCTCTGTGTTGCTAGATGTACGATTAAACTGGTGTTCCTCTTATCGGTGTAGTCTTCATTTCAGAGTGCCAAAGTTTCCATGCACACTGTAGAATATTAGTGTCAAATATGCACAGCAGTAGAAAGAATTTGGTGAATAAAAAAATGGCTATTACACCTGTTGACATACAGTTAGTCTTCATCAGGGATGGATACCTCCATTTCAGCATGTCCACCAACAAGGACAAATGGTGCTTCTCCATAGCCCAAAGTTTGAACATTGCACAAGGGTTTCTGGAAAGTGAGCTGCCAATGTTAGTCACTGTGAATCCCATCATCCAATCTACAAAGCCTGTTTTACCTAGGAAGCAAATGAAGTGCATATGGGATATTGCTGTAATAAATCACTTCAGTTCCCTCTGCAGAAGTCTCACTGCCTTCAGACTTCCCCTGCTGTTTTCGCACAGTAGCTAATACATTTTTCAGAGATATGCAGTTTGCAGCTTCTTGTACTATACAATTACACTAAAAACAAATTAATGAATTCAGGATCCTAAAGTCGTTTTATCTACGGGACACAAGTAAAGTGTTCTGAGATTTCAGAGACTATTACCAAATTGTAATTTTTATGTGTTGATATCTCATGCAGGACTGGCCCCGCTCCCATACGCCATGTTTAGATCTTTGCAGACAAGCCCTGTACGGCATTTGGACTAACAGTAAAGACAGAACACAAGCAAGTATAGGCTGTTGGAAATGCAAAATGTTAGCACAGAAACAAAGCTAGTCTCATGGTTGCATGCCTTTCCAAAACATGAGTCAGCACGTTGAAGCAGGCAGGATAATCTGGAAAAAAGAACAGTTCTTACAAATGTTGTAAGTCATGAATGACAGCAGCCAGCAAACTCTAGCCCAGAAAAGCACAGAGAAATATAACATGTTCTACCCTACTCAATAAAGCTCCATTATCCTTCTTGCTGATGTGATTGTTACTAGAAAAAACATATTCCTAGCTAAAATCAACAGGGTTCTCTGAAAGTTTTAATGGATGCTCACTGGGCTTGAGGACTGAAACTTTTATATTCAAAGAAAACCCTCGCAAAGTAACTGAAGAACGACTTTGAAACTACAAGAGGTGAGATTTCCTTTGTCATACACCATTCCTGACTCCTGAAGGCATTGATATCAGATTTGGGGAGAGTGGGAGGGAAGTCAAGGATACTGGCAGGCTACTACAAAAATGGTTCACATTGAGCCAGGCTCCTTTTAGAATCACTTTAGGGATAGCTTACAAAATAATTCACGAGGATTCAACAATACAATATAAAATTTAGCAGAACGTTATTATATCACTGGCTGATTTAGCCCTCCCACTAGTGATATAATGAGAAATGCATCGGACATAAGCAAGTAAATGCCTCTGTTACACTCATAGTTTGAATCCTCCAAAAATGGTTGTACTTGGTATTTGTGCAGTATAAATTTTTAAGATGCATTTATATCTTTCAGGTTATCTTGTAGGGTTTCTATACTAATAATCCAATGCCCATGTCACAAGTCACATTACTGAGCATTATGAAACAATTCAAATCATATTTTACATTTTCCAACCAACATACAGCCTTCTCCCTTGTAACCACAATTACACTCAAATTTTATGCACTTGATGTTAGCCTTTTTGCCATTAGGACTGGCAGCACACTTTAGGAGCTAAGCACTTAAGTTCAGCTACAATGATTAAAGGTTTCCTCAGGTTATGGTGGCAAATCATATGTTCAAGAGACTTCACAACTTTGTTAGTATTGCTTCAGACCACAGCAATACAGTGCTAGACTTTGAAGGCCAGATTGAGAACTCCCACAGCTCATACATTGAGCTGATTTGTCAGCAAAGCCAAAGATCATCTTAAGCATCAGGGGCATTGGTTATATTTGGTGTAAGTACTTTAAATTAAGCAATTAAAGCCTGTAGTTGTATGAGACACCCTTAGACTGAAAGCACAAGTATGTCCAGTCCTCATTTGATAAAGACTTAGGGCCTGATTACGAGTTTGGCGGTCTTGGAGTGGGCCACCACGCCAGTGCCCCGCTCCAAGACCACCAAACCCGTAGTCTGGGGTCCCACTGTATTCGATTGGAATACAGATCGGGCGCCCCTGCGGCTGTGGTCCCACGGCGGTACCTTACAAAGGCTCGTATGTGAGCCTTAGAAAGGCAGCCCCGTGGAATGCCACAGCGCGTTCCAGCACGGCATGGATTCTGAAGTCCATGCATGATGGAACAGGGGGTCCATACAGACAGGGGGGCAACACCATGTGTCTTCCTGCAATTATTCCCTGGCCTAGAGGCAACAGGGGGCCCTGCAGGGCTCCCCTAGAAGCCGCACCGCCACCGTGGGCTTGGCGGTCCATCGGACCGCCAAACTCGGAATCAGGCCCATAGTGACAGCTATCTCTCATACCTGCCATGCCTATGGGCTAGCCACACCCATCATGTTACTAGCTTCCTTGTACAAATTTGTGAATAACCTGCTCTTCTCATGCATATTGTCTTTAAACTGTTATATGGTGAGAGTATAGTGTTAGGATGAAATTCCCTGCAATAGCAAAGCTAAATTCAGCTTTATTCTAACATATATAATCATATCTGGTGCAGATGCAACGCCCCCTTTCTTGAACTCTTCTAAGGTCACAAAACAATTATTTCTTTAAAGATCCACATAACAAGCCTGACCAATAACCTTTTATACCCCTTTAAGAAAGCGAGCATGCCACCTCCAGGCCTTCTGGTCAGGAACCATGTATTTAACTCCAATAACAATGTTTGGGTTTTGCCAAATATTTCCCCATCTTCCTCTGTCATGATGATAAGTACATGCTCAGTGTAAACCTGTGGGAGACACCACTACCGGGTGACCGACTCAGATGGAAAGAGAATCTGTGATACTAAGTAAAATGCTTTAAGGTTTAGGGCTGAAACCCTCTCTTCACTACACTGCACTAATGTCTCCCACTTCTTCCTCGAGCAACCGTTGTCCTCACTAATTCAAGACAGAAAGATTTAATTCTAGTGAACAATTGTGTTGCCAGTCATATGACAAGGAAAAGGAAGAGATATAGAAACCTCTGCATTATAACCATCTTAAGTAGGGAGATGTGACTAATTTTGGAAAGGAGTACATATGTGTATTTATAGATTAGATTACTGAGTTTATTTATTGCTGCTCTATCCCTCTAAGACCAAGTACTGAATCTTCACTTCGTTCCACAGGTATCTCAGCTCCTGCCCTGTGATTACACTGCAGCCTCATAGTAACATTAATTTTTAGGTCGAGCCTCGAGTAGCGCGCAAGCGCTGCTCTGGCGAGACTTTAAGTAAGGGGTTTCGAAAGCTGACTACACGCTCGTGCGTCGTGGCCTTTTTCGGGCGGTTACGCGCGCAGGGCCGACATCTGTTTCCCATTATCGTGCCCAGACGCGTGCACGATAATTGGAAACATATGCCGGCCGTGCGGGGAAAAGGCCATGATGCACGAGCGTCTGGTCAGCTGAGCAGGCTGCCGCGCTCGTTTTTAGAAGCCACAGTCTTTTGCCAAAACCTCGATTTAATAGAAACTGCTTGGGGGAGAGGCATATGCCGACTCCACAGCCAATGAGCACTTCGGAATTTTACCACGTATTAGCATTGGCTAAGATGCCGCCAATCTCAGGTCATTTTAGACATAAGCATTGACTCTCGCTCACAGACGGCTTCAAGAATCTATTCAGCCTTGGCATTGGTTGTTATGGGACGCGGAAGTGCTAAATTTACGGAGAAATGGCATGCGTTATTAGCTCAACTACGGACAACGAGGGTTGCTCTGAGTTTGCTGACGGTCCGTGTAAGTAGCGGACAAGTGGTCACTTTGTTATTGCTATGTCTCCCTCTGTCACCTTAGCTTTTGGTTATGCCACGCCAGCCGACAAGATCACCTTTGCAAGGCAGTGCGTGTGTAAACAGTCTCCCTTCCTATGCTATATGGCTATGAATGGAGAAAGTCCTCTCCATCGTATTTAATGAGTTTTCAGGTGTTACGTATAAAAGTGAGATCACTGTAATACAGTACATATGATATGCGACTGATATTTCAAAAAGTACATTCATCACTTTGGGAGTACGATAACATGCAATAACTGTGCACACACTTCAGATGATGGTACAGAGCTTAATTAGTTTTTTAAGTTGAGCTGAGTTTGCTACACCATTAACCGCTTTATCATTTCTCCTGTAGTACGTTTTATGTTTTCATGTTATTGGCCTGTAGAACTTGTTTATTTGTTGATTGTATCCTTACAGTAGTCTCCGAGATGGAATTTAGTTACAAGCAACACAAACCCATAAATAGCCATTCAAATGGGACTGTGCTACATGTCACTGTTAATTGCGGAGTTGCAAGTATACTACGTTAAGTGCTTGGCATGCTCAGTAAGCAAGGCTGGTTAATTTGTTATGTAGTATATGGTTTATCTAAGTCCAGGGTTTAATTTGTTTACATAGGGCACCGCAAGAATAACCTACATGGAAATAAGAAATTGGTTTCTTTTCAGTCACTGTCACTTTCATTCTTGGTCCTCGCACGGACTGGACCATTTTTTAGCTTGTGATCATTCAATGTAGCAGAATTTCTTGCACCATACATAATCTAATAAACGATATCGTTGGGTGAAAAAGTTGCTCCAATTTTGCCTTTTGCACAAAGTCGAACACGCAGTTAATATCGAATAAGCCTCTTTGCTGCAGCTGTCTTATCTATGGATACATTCTATGAAGCTGGCCTTGTTGGGCACACTTGAATAGCTATATACTTACTGGTTGTGTTTAATATATTTTGTAATGTCTTGTGTATGCACTAGTAAAACGAGGTTTAGGGAGTAGCCTATCGCAGTCAACAGGACTTAAAACGTATTTTCAACAAAGCTGTGTCCCTCTAATGTTGGTTTAGAAGGTTGGAATTCCTATCAAAATATCAGCATTGTGTAAAAAATGTCCTTTTAGATTCAGTGGTGCTAATTTATCTCACGTCGATAACCTGCAAATCTAACATAGAGCATTCCTGACTGATCCTCGACCACAGCCAGTTGCCCGCGAACTATAACTTATTTTTTTAGATTAATAATTGGGATACAAATCGTGTTGGATATACATCTTGGGGTTCAGTTTTGTTTAACTGCTATTATAATTGATCATTTTAATGAATTTATATACAACTTAAAATCACACAGAAAGAAATAAAGCAAAAACTTATTTATCATGGTGTCTGTAAGAAAGTAATGCTGTCAATAATAAATTTAGATTGAACTTTCAACATTAGTGCATAGATGCATATTGATGCCACTTCCTATTTGGGCTGCTGTATAGTTGGATCCAGAGCACAACGGGTTAACTCCGTTCCTCGGGATTCATCTTATGCAAAGCGTCTTTCGACTATTTTAAGATGGGTATTGTATCTTTCTACTGGTTTTGTGGGTTATGTAGCATCACCAGGAGACACTTCTCACTAAAGTCAACAGGCGCTTCCAATCAGGCCAATGTTATGAACGTGATTCACAATAACTGGTGCTTTGAACGCCCTCTGCTCCTTTCAGAAAAAGTTTGAATTTTCAAAAGAGTGATGCTCTTTATACCTACCCTTGAATTTCGTTTATTGTACATGTGCAAGTTGTTTCAGTCCCCAGTTCAGCTGATGGCAGTTTGATAGCATCAACACTAAACAATTGGTAGGGAAAACTGTGAATGTGCTATCTGTTCTGTTACCAGAATCGAGGCATAATGTTAGTAAATGTTTGATGGGGCTTACCCATGGAGCTAGAAAGAATTCTCCGAGCACTCAGGAAATCAACAGTTGAGGTTTCAACATGTGTTCTTTACTGAAATCTCATTATTCAATTCTTTCCTCGCCAACACATGTTTAGTCTATTGCTGACTCAAAGACCGCAAACTTCATCAGGGCTAGTTTTGATGTGAGTAATGTTATTGGATAGAAGTAGGATGAACCTGGTCGGTATCTTGTGTGGCCCCACTGCCTTGTGTGGGGTATGGGGCATTAGTGGTCTAAATGTGTACGATCTGGAGAAGAGTACTCCTGTGTGTATCCTCCTGACTAGCTCTGATGAAGTCTGCTGTCACCGAGTCAGCAATAGACGAAAGATGTGTTGGCGAGGGCAGAATGCAATAATGGCAGTTCAATAAAGAACTACAAAAAACAGGATTAGGGAGTGAAGAGGTAGTGTCCTTAGAGGGCACTGGAGGTGGATACGTCCTCCTCTAGAGATTCAAACAAAACATAGGAATCCACCCCGAGAAAGGTTCATAAGGGTGTGTTTCCTGTTATGACAGGACGCACGCAGTGTTTGCTTAAATACCCCTCACACACCAAAAGGGCCCTTGGTGTCATGCTTCATCATAGGGGTCTTCCCGCCCCGCTGCGGGACGGGGCGTGCTACGACCAGCGACTACGCGGGAGCACTGTTTTTACAGAACTATGTGTGGTGTAGGGGTAGTGAGAGGAAGGGTCAGAAGTGAATGCAAAAATGTGAATTAAAAAGGACCTGGCCTCGTGGACTTAGAAATTTTAATACGTCGTGGAGGCTGGTGCTGTTAAAAAAAGTGGTTCGGAGATGTCCTGTGTATAATGTGCGGATACTCCTGATCAAGTCAACATGTTTCGAAGCATCAAGGCTTCTTCATCAGGACTAGGAATGATCCCTTCAGTGCTCACCAATGTAATTTACTTTCCCCCTCTAACATGTTAGTGGTAACAGTACTTTTTATGCGTACCCCTTCGGGGTATTGCGTCCAACTACACCCGTAACTTACCCCTAATTGATTTTGAGTTCTGAATTACTATTCAGATTCACGACGCTCTCTTTACACAACCTTTACTTATGAGAGATCGTGAACATCGTCGCGGTATGCATATCCAGTATATCGATATTTTGATTAAATCATTTTCAACTCCACAATAATGGTTATCACCCCAAATTGTCTACGACCTCAATGGGTGCTGTCACTTTTATCTGCATGCCTTCCTGACTCTACCGCTCTAGTCTTTATTGTTTAGCAGTCACAGGAAGTGAGTGGTTATCCATATCCGGATACCTACGAACTCCAGGGCAGGTGCATGTATTACCGCTCTAGTCTTTGTGACTTATCAGTCACAGGAAATGAACGGTCATCCACATCCGGTTACTTTCGAAACTCTGATGCAGGTGCATCAATTTGTGTGCAATTAAATGTCAATTAACGTCCGCATAAATAGGGCGCCCCTCGCAGATCTCCTTACACAACGGAGCCGCGGGTTGGCGATTGAGTAAGGTAGTGTTGACTGCTACGTAAGTACGGCCTAGCCGCGAAGGGCATTAATGACACTAGGTGTCTCGAAATTTTCTCTCGAATCACTGGCTCTGGATTCCAACTTCCTTTTTCCCTCCTTCTCTTTTCCCTTCTTACCAAACAGAATACAGTGGCAACATCCTTCCCACCCGTTCAGAAGGCTCATGGAGCATTGTCTCCTACATATTCCAGTATGTACCAACCTATGGATATTTCTTTTATAGTGACTCCGATCTCTAACATAGAGAGTGTGTTTTCTGTTTTGTGTGTGTATGTTTCGTTTTTGTCCCGTTTTTCTTAAACAGGTCACAGCGCTTGTTTTTCGAGTTACAACTAAGGCTAATGATACCATAATCACTTTTGTATTTACAGGCGTTAATGTGTTTGCGCTTTTGGGAGGCGCAATTGTGTAACTAACCATGCTCTCTCTTTTACAGATTTACTTTTTGAAATACTGATTGGGTAATATAAAGTGCATGATTGTTGCATTTTTATCGTTTTGTATATAGCACACTTTTTTTATTACGCATTGATAGCAACATAGTGAGCACTGAAGGGATCATTCCTAGTCCTGATGAAGAAGCCTTGATGCTTCGAAACATGTTGACTTGATCAGGAGTATCCGCACATTATACGCAGGACATCTCCGAACCACTTTTTAACAGCACCAGCCTCCACGACGTATTAAAATTTCTAAGTCCACGAGGCCAGGTCCTTTTTAATTCACATTTTTTGCATTCACTTCTGACCCTTCCTCTCACTACCCCTACACCACACATAGTTCTGTAAAAACAGTGCTCCCGCGTAGCCGCTGGTCGTAGCACGCCCCGTCCCGCAGCGGGGCGGGAAGACCCCTATGATGAAGCATGACACCAAGGGCCCTTTTGGTGTGTGAGGGGTATTTAAGCAAACACTGCGTGCGTCCTGTCATAACAGGAAACACACCCTTATGAACCTTTCTCGGGGTGGATTCCTATGTTTTGTTTTAGTTCAATAAAGAATACATGTTGAAACCATAACCTCCACTGTTGATGCCCTGAGTGCTCGTAAAATTCTTTCTTACATTTGGAATTCGTTCAGCAGAGGAAGACTTGGTGGCTCTTTTTCTCCTTCCAGCAGCATCAGACACTTATGGACATTGACACATACAACGGAGTTTGACTTTTTGTGATCCTGTGTGCGCCATCGTTTCCAGCCACCACACCTATATTTCTATACCCATGGAGGTAGTTGATCTCTAGTGAATATAGAGGTAAGCAGGGAATGTAAGAACCCTCAAGTGATGCCACATCATCCCTCTTTTCCTCTCCCAATCATACTTCACAGCATTCTGGAACAACCTAAAATAGCGACTTCAATTTGTCTTTCGTAATATCTCCTCTGAGAGCCTTATATCCACCCCTAGCTAACACAGTTGCCTGACCACTTCCCACTAAAGGAGAGCCGCTCCTATGTTGGCGAACCCAGAAGTCTGGGCTTCCTCCTTTGTTCCAGTTGGACATGGGCAGTCCCAGTTAAGTTGCAGTTTGTCAAGCTAATTATCAGATGCAGACGCCAAATGCCAAATGCATACCTCTCTCTGAAACATTGTCCATTTTCAGCAGTACTGATCTGCCCTGTAAAAATGCTTGAAACTCCTCAAAGCATAATGTCCTGCGGTTAATTCCTGGAAGTTTGTGGTGGGACCGCTCTATGTGGGACCACAGTTCCCACCCCCCCCCCGTATTGTTGGTTCCCAGATGAGCGCCCCATCTGAGGAGACTCGCATCAGATCCGAGAATGTAATCCAGAGATGATCCAAAGATTGCACGTCTGTTCCAAACTTCCAGGTTTTCCAGCGACCAACTCAGTTCTGATTTTGCCTCCTCATCCAAGGAGATTTTGTCCCCATACCACAGGCCTGCTCGAAGAGCTTGTGCTTTTTTTCTCTGGAGAGCACAGTAGTGAAGGGAGCCCAGAAATACGGCCTGGATGGAGGAGGATAGAAGGCACAGTAGTCGGGCAAGTTCTCTCAGGGTTAGTAGGTGTTGTTTCAGTACAAAGCGTATCTCTTTGCGGATTCTGGCAACCTTCTTCGCTGGCAGGAGGAGAATAGATTTTACTGTATCTATCGAGAAACCCAGAATTTTCAGCTTTTTCGAGGGTGTTGGAATAGGCTTTTCTTTGTTTATGATAAAACCTAAGCTCTCCAGGAGGGATATCACCCTCTCGAAGTCTTTGAGAATTTTCATATGACACTGAGACATTACGAGAATGTCATCCAGATAGATAATAAGACGTATTTCTCTCTCTCTGAGAAAAGAGATGACCGTTCTCATCACTTTTGTAAAGCACCAGGGGGACGATGCCAGGCGAAAGGGGAGTGCCTGAAATTGAAAATTGTGATTTTGCCATGAAAATTGGAGGTAACATTGATATTCGTGGGCCATTGGAATAGTGAAATGGGTGTCTTTGAGGTCCAGTTTCACTAACCAGTCTCCTTCCAGTAAGATGTCTCTTTTAGGAGGCGGATACCCTCCATTTTGAAGTGTCTGTAAATGAGAAACCTGTTTAGGTCTCTGAGATTTATTACTGATCTCCAGCCTTTGTCTTTCTTTTCTACCAGGAAGAGTGTGCTTACAAAAACCTTCTGGTTCAGTGGAATTTCTACTATGGCGCCTTTCTTTAACATAGAGGATCTCCTCCTCTACTACCTTCTGTTGGTCTTGGGATAGACTTAGTTCTCTGGGGGGATAGGAGTGGTGTGGTGGTTGTAGGAAGTCTATCTTGAACCCTTGGACAGTTTCTAGGACCCAAGGGTCCCTGGTGATTAATTGCCAGGTTTGGAAAAGGAATCTGAGGCGTCCGCCCACTTTTACCTGGAAAGAATTGCAAAGATGAAGATTGGTACTCACTGTTAGGGGTGCTTGCGTTCTGTCAGCGTCCCTGGAGCCTCTTGAAAGGGAGCCTCGGCCATGTTGTGGGTAAAAGGTGGTGGTGTTCCTTGCTGGAAGCCCCTGCCGAAGCCTCTTGCTCTGAAATTGGGCCTGTACACAGCTCAGCCGGCAGAAAGGCCCATTCTTCCGGCCTGTCCAAAAACACTTTGGTTGAAGACCCATGGCATGTTAGACTGGGCCTTGTCTAGAGCAGTAAAGGTAGTCACGTATTTGCTGAGGGATTTGATCATGCCATCCCCGAATAGGAGGCCCTTGGGGTTCTCCGATGGTTCTTTGGTATCTAAGTTGCCCAGCTTGGGGTTTATTTTAGAGTAACTCTACGTCCTTCAGAGTTTATTCTTGCATTCTTCAGCCATGTCGATCATCCTAGCTAGGGCACCCAGTATGTTGAGGAGACGGTCTTGGCACACCTTTAAAGACCTCTCCATACCCTCTTTAAATAGGAATGTTATCAGTTCTGGGTCAAGGTTAGAGTTTACGCATACTTTATCTTGAATGACTGGTCTAGAGCATTCAGTTAGGAGGAGATTGCTTGTTTCCCTTTCCAGTGGCTTCCTTAACCACTTTTAAATAAACGTAACTAAATAAACTTGGCTGCTGGATCCTGCGCGAGTCCCGGAAGTGGCCCGGTCACGTGTGGAGAGACATGCTGGGCATCCTGAGTATTGCTCGAGGGCGCTCGGCTACGATGGTGAAGGCGGGCTCCATATTGGGTGAGGGATCACGGTCGTAAAGACCATAGGGTTTCCTCTGTGAGTGTGAAACAGCAGCAGGATGCCAACAGGACATTAATCACAAGCATTGGCATAGCCAATAGGTCTCGCCTTTGGGACCTTATAAGTATTTAGTTATGCAGCGCAATATCCTTGGTGCAACAACATTAACTGTTGCATGGTTAAACACTTATAAGGCCCCAAAGGTGAGACCTATTGGCTATGCCAATGCTGGTTACTTACTCTATTTGATCCATAGACCCGAGCAGTCTCCGAATTCCACCAAAAGTGGCTGTAAATTCTCTACAGTGGAAACGTACGACATCTGCAAAGATTTGCCAAATGTGTGGTGAAAGAAGGAGATCATTCTGTGTGCTTTCGCAATTGAAGACAAGCATTGGGATTCAATATGGAGAGGATGTGGCCTAACGGCTAGGGCGTTCGACCACAAATCTGGGGAACCGGGTTTGAGTCTCAGCATCGACGCTCAACATCCTGTGATTCTGGGTAAATCACTTAATCTCCCCATGCCTAACCAAAAAAAAATGAATGTATCCTTCTGTAACGCTACTGGTGCGCATGTAAAGCGCTCGGATACCTTCGGGTCAAGTTTGCACTATAAAAAACCCGGAAAAAAAAATACAAAGGCAGCACTAATTGAGTTAGATGGCATCCTTGTTCAGTCCCACCGAATAAAGTGAAGTTTATGGATAGACAAAGGAGCTAATTACAAGGTCTTCAGAATTCCAGATGGGACTGGCCATAGAGTTACTGGTCTCACCAGTAATTACAAGGACCAAGGAAATTTAGATGACCCACTACATTGAAAACACCCAACAACTCCAGGAAACCACAGAGAAAATTAGGAATTACCATGGGATCAGATGAGGAATTACCAATCCACCAGTAAATTCGAATTTCGCTGTGGAACCTAAGTGCTGCACTTGTATTCCCGGTTAACTTCATCTGCAGCCACGTGTACTCCTTGGCAAACCTGGGAAGAGGGGAACTTAACAGAGCCAGCATCGAAGGCCATGTAATGTGTCCCTAAGAAGAGCCATTAATCGGGAGCGTGGCCAAGAAGGCAAACGGAATGGACGCACCTTGGTGAGCTCCTTACCAGGCCCAAAAAAATCCTCCACTTATCCTGCTTCCCAAGCTTTAAATTTAGCAAGGATCCTCCTCACTCTACCTGAAATATCCCTCTGCGCCTGAAGACATCCCACGACAGTGGGGAAGTTTCGATTGACAAGGAGCTCGGAGGACTATGGCGCCTCAATTGTAGAAGGCAGGCCTGTGGATCAAGCTCTGCGATGGAGTGGTGCTGGAGAGAGAAGTGGAGATGCAGCCGCGTGTTGTGCTGCACTACACCACCACCGGGGTGGACACCCTCCGTAGGACCTCTGATGCCTGAGGTGAGGAGGAGGAGCCCAAATTCCCGGGGGCCCCCCTTGGCTCTATGAGACGGGTCTGATGGCTCCGACATGGGTGAGGCCCACTAATGTGAGGACGACAGTAACGAGCGGACATTGGTGGCTGGATTTAAAGACCTTAGCATATTTCATGCAGGACCCCTGGCGCTTCCCATCCTGTGCCCAGGCAGTGCCGCGGAGGAGTGGAAAGAGCTGCCATTGTGAGAGACGACCTGAGGGCGCTGGTGAGGTCTTGCCGCCCGGGCTGTGGACCAGACAGAGGTCGGTGGTGGGAGGTGTGGGGGTTCCTCTCTCCTTCTCCCACCTCCTCAATCCTTGAATATCCCTGGCCGGAGTGACGTTGGCACCTGAACCGGGATCCGGGCCTAGTGGGCGCTAAGACTTGGAAGTCACCGACTGGGCCTGCAGCATGGAGGAGCCAAGGGAGTCCCTCTCTTCCCAGTGATTGGGCGACACTACAGAGGTGTCGTGAGACGGCCAGCTGAACCCCTCAGAGGGCCTAGTACAGGGAACCGGTCCGACGCCGCAGGTGGGCATCGGCTAGACTCACCCAGTGTACCCACCACCCCAAGCAGCCGAGAAATTGACCGGAGACCTGTGAGCGAGGCGGTGAGTGTACAAATTAGACAATCCTGCCAACACTTATATTGTCGAACTGCTGGGTGCGTGCCTTGCCCAACGGGGCCTAGCGCATTCTTCAAGATTGCCGAACATTATTTCCCCCCCCCTCTCTTAACTGGGACATACAGACCTGGTGCGGGGCCCAACCCCCCCTGCTCAGTGGGCGACTCGGACTACAGTGTCGTGGATGCCCCCCCCTTTTTTTCCCAAGGCCTACAGGAGGACCCTGCCTGGGACTGACTCGTCGTTATGTGGGCCTAGGACATATGCGCCACTGAACAGGATGAACGAAATCAACTGATATAACTCATTTATCTCCGCCGCCACTCCCCCCCCTCCTGCCACAAATTGTCAAAGGGGCATACTTTCTGCCCTTGCTTGAAACGCTCTAATCGCCTTGATGAGGCCTAAATTAAACAAGACTATGGCGCCGCGGGAAGGTGCACAAGAGTCAACTATGCGCCCGGAAGATGGCAACACTGAAGATAAAACTTTTGCGGCTACATTAACCGACCACTCTCGAAGATTTGAGGAGCTACTCGCTGCAGTTATGGATATCAAATCCACCCTGGAACCGAAACTTGATGCAATCAGTGCGGACATTGGTATTCTTAAAGAGGAACATAAGAAACTGAAAGAACAAGTCACAGAAACTGAGTCAACTCTAGCTACTCTATGACCGACAGTGACGGAATCGGACCAACATCTGCGAGCCCTGCAGACCGAAGAGGAACATTTGAGGGAGAGACTTGAGGATCAGTAAGGGTGGACCCGGCGTAATAATGTGCACATAGTGGACCTTCCAGAGCAGTCAGAGGGTCCTAATATGGAACTCTTCTTAGAAGAATGGTTCGTTGGAACAATACTAAATAGCAGGCAATCAATTTTTTTTTTCTGTTTAGAGAGCACACAGAATCCCGGGAGGGCCAACTCATCCTGGTGCCGCACCATGTACAGTAGTGGCATGCCTATTGAATTATAGAGACAGAGACCATATCCTTCAAGTGACGAGAACAAAGGGTCCATGGATGGTAGAAAATACACCAGTGCATATTTACCCTAATTACACCCTGGAGGTCCAGAAGAGCAGGTCCTCCTTCCTTGTAGTAAAGAAAACGCTACGGGAACATGGCATAAAATACGCAATGCAATTCCCCGCCACTCTTCGAGTCCAGTATGACGGCATCAAACATTTCTGGTCAACCCGGAAGCAGCATGGTCTTGGCTCGAGCAGAAAGGTCTGGCCCCGAACGGGGAGTGAAACCAGCTCTACCCCTCCATGGCGAACACAACGTTGACGCCGAGTGCACCCCAAGAAACAACTACAGGGCCCCACCAAGGAACAGACTGCGGAAGAGAGGGCAAGGCAGTGAAGGAGATGAAACAACACGTTTCGGCCTCCTCTCCCTCGGGCTCAGAATCTGAGGCACAATGCGATGACACTCAAATGATGTCTGCCACCCAGCTTGCCACAGCACTGGGTAATGGCCCAGCGGTCACACCTCAAACGGCTGACGAATTGATGTGAAATAGTCTTGAGCAGGTTTGGAGGTGGGGTGGGTGACTGTGTGAACAGGACACTGCCACAACAATATACTTTCTAATCTAAGCATTGGGAACCACACCTTACAACATGGACCAATGACAGCCACTTCTCAGGGCCCGCTCGCATCTATACAGACACTTTATAACCGAGTTAACATTATTTTTTTGTTACTATTGCATCTCAGTGCTAATGGTGTTCTGGCTCGGGTGTGGGAGTTGGGTCTTATTGTTAAGTTGTTTTATAAATTTGCAGAGGATGGCTCTAAATGTACGGAGGTGGGGACGATATGTGCCATTAGCTTGGAAGGGACTGCGCAATGAGTCGTGGTAGGGGGGCCTCAAATGAGGAATAAACACCTGTCCATGTCGATATGCAACCACAGACATGTAATTTGAAACCCAAAATATTATTGTTTACTTGGAATGTCTGTGGGCTGGCGGGGTACACTAAATGATAATGAGTATACCAATATCTCCGGAAACGCAAAATACATATAGCTCTCTTACAGGAAACCCATCTCACAGCACACACACCGGAAGCCGTGCTTAGGCGCCGGCGGGGTACTCTTATAGGAACCACATACTCTAGCTATGCCAGAGGGGTATTGCTTTGGGTTGCCCCTGGGACTCCTCTAGAGATTCAGTACACACGCATTGACACAGAGGGCCGCTATGTGGTGGTTGGGGGGTCGACTAGATGGTCTCCCGATATCGTTGGTATCGCTCTATGCTCCCAACACTAATAAGAAACAGTGGTTCCTGTGGAAACAATTGTGGACAATACACAATATTACAATGCGCAATGGCAATAAAACAGGGGTAAGAAGGATGTCAGAAAGAGAAGTGAGACCAAATACAGCCTAATACTAGGAAGTACAGAATGTTTATATACATGAATATTTACAGTGGTACTCAAAATAGGTGCGTAGTGACCGCAAGTGAACATGGAACTCATAACACTGTGCGTGACATTTTGTGACATAGAGAAAAGGTTTCCATAATGCAAAAGTCGACCATTGATTTAGTACAAGATGAACCCAGCCATCTGATATAATAATCGAGACTAGTAAATGGTTCGCTTTCAATACTGTCGACAGCGTTTCAACCCCATTAGCTGTAAGGGGTCTCTTCAGGACCTATCAATGCAGGGACATCTGTGGATAATAAATTAGAGTAAATCATGTGGCGCCAGAACCAGCAAGGACGCTGGAATTATACAAATGAGCAGAATGAGCATGTACCCGAGGAAGGATTTAGACTGTCCAAGTGATAATAGTGCTCCCAAAGGTAGTGAAGGTAGAAAAAAGGGGGGGTACTCACATGGGACCCCAGCCGGGAACTAATAAAATGGGAAAGGCAAAGGAACTACACGTTAGAATTGCATGGAAAAATCGTGTGCAATGCGCTAGTTGACAGACTCATAAGGATACTATGTACAATGAATGGGTCACAGAACTCGTACAAATTACAGGATGAGCGCTAGGCAACCGACTTACCCCAGTGAGGGGAGGGCAGTCTTCAGAAAGGGCTACAAACAATGACCAGCTTCTTGTTTCAGATACTACGGCAGGCCGTGTAGGCAATATTCTGTGGAACACGATGATAACACGGCCGATGCGTGTCGTATGGAAGTGTTCCTGTTAGGGGAGAAATTGCCGCTGTAATCGGGGAATCTACTAGCCTGGGATGAGCAAGAGAGGGGAGCGAGCGGGCGTACTCTTACAGTTTATGCGGCACAATGGCAGCAGAAATTAATCCGGGGACACGTGCAGCCGCTACGCGTCAGGAAAAGAAGACCGCGGAAGTCTGTCTCCTTTGGTGAGTGACAAAGGCGGCGCTCGTTAAGGAGTAATATAGGTGGTTTTTCCCGCCAAAGAACGGTAGAGACAGGCAGACCAAGCTAAGGATCATGGTCTGTTGTATCCTAGCTATTTATCTGTGATCATAAGGGAGTCAGCATCGATAGTGTCAGGAACATGAAGTCAGGCAGAGGTCTGGAGGTGCAATTATAATCCAGCGCTTAGTGGAAATGAACAATAGTAAATAGTAGAAAAATAAACAGAAACAGATTGAAATTAAAAATAATAATAAAAGGATTCGGAATTAAAACAAAGTACGTGGGATGTTAACCTCTATTGTTTGGCTGCCCGGCCACATTTGAAAAACTCATAGGGGTGCATCAACAATGATGGCTCGGGCTCGCTTCAAACTAATTGGGTATATGGCAGTCTGTGAGTGGTAGGCAAGTAACGACCATGTGAATAGTCAGACAACCCATATTACACAAAGTAAATAGGTTGATGAATGGACATAGTGTGCATAATAGATCTGGGTGTGGCGGGCGGACTTATGTGAATCACATCATAGGGTCTAAGGAGTAACAAAAAACGTTTTGACACATTTTTTTAGGTATCATGAAGGGATCACATTGAGGGACCCACAAGATGGTCCTGGTTAAGGGTCTATAAATGAACAGATATAAACACCAATTGTAACAGAATGAAAGCAGATGTTAATGCTACTTAGCTGGACATGGTGCTGTACACAGTATGTATGTGGACCTGGTTCCACAGTTTGGAAAGTTCAGTTTGCTAGAGTGGTCACAAAACCACGCCATTCTTCCGCTGTATTCAGTCCTTCGGTGATAGAGTTGGTCCTTTCTATCCATTGACATTCTAATCTCTGTAGAATGTGTGATATGTCTCCTCCTCTTTGAGGGACAGTTGCTTTGTCGATGACCTGCCATTTGATTTAATCCACTGTATGATTCTTTTAATTATAGTGTGATACCAAAGAGGCATTTGGTACTGAACATCTTATTCTGCTTCTGTGTTGACCAATCCGTGATTTGACCGGTTGTTGTGTTTGTCCATTGTATGGTAGATGACAAGGGCACCATATACAGTAAACAACATTTCTGGTGATACAGTTCGAAAAAAAGTTTAAAACTTGTTTTACATTGGCATGCTCAAAGGAATCTGTATCTGTTGTGAATGTTCATGCAACACAGTTACCACACTTATAATGACCTTTGATCTCAGGTAGGCCCCAGACTGATTCCAGTGTTCCTGTCTTTTGTCTAGTAATAGCTTGTGTAGAGGAATGTACAAGGTGATCTTTAATATTTTTGCCCCGTTTGTACGCAAACATAGGAGTTTCAATACCAGGATCTATATTCCTGATTAGATTCCAATTTTTTGTGATCAAATTGCTAATCTTGTTCGTGTGGATACTAAATGTGGTTACACAAATGAGTCTATCCACAGTTGTTTTTTCTTTGATGGTGAGTAGGTCTTCTCTGGGGCAAAACCAAGCTCGTTTGAGGGAGTTTTTTACTACTCTGTTGGGATAACCTCTAGCTAGAAGTTTGGCCTTCAATACCTGGGCTTCTTTCATATAGTCCTCTTTGTGGGAACAGTTTCTGCGTAACCGCAGGAATTGTCCAAATGGTAAGCCATCCCGGAGGGCACGTGGATGGTGACTTTTGTATGCAAGAAGTGTGTTCCTCTCAGTGGGCTTCCTATGGAGGCTAGTGTATAATGAGCCATCTTCATGTTTGATTGCTAGATCAAGAAAAGCTATTTCTGACTTCTGAATGGAAGATGTAAATGTGAGATGTCTCTGTACATTATTAAAGTACATTACAAAGTCGTGGAAGTCCCCTTCTGCTCCTGACCATATTAAAAAAATATCGTCAATATACCGTTTCCAACATATGATGTTGGAACGGTAGCTATTTGATGTGGAAAGGGCAAAGGTCTGTTCTATGTAGTCCATGTAAATATTTGCTAGATTGGGAGCGAAAACCGCTCCCATCGAAGTGCCAGAGCATTGCTGATAGTATTTGCCCTCGGATATGAAATAGTTGTATTGTAAAGCAATCCTCAATAGGGAATTGATGAAGTTAGTGGGAACCTGCACTGGCTTGGGTCTGGTCTCTAGTAGTTTCTCAATTATCAAAATGCTCTCCTCTTGAGGTATGTTCGTATACAATGGAGAAATATCTAAAGTGGCAAGCCAATTCGTGTCAAGATTGTAGGGCATATTGTCAATAAGATTAATCATATACATACTGTCCCTGACATAGATTTCCTGTATAGGGACAAAGTCTTTGATAAAAAAAAATATATACCTGCCAATGGGTTCAAGAGCCGAACCGCATCCAGAAAGGATCGGTCGCCCTGGTGGATTAGTGATGCTTTTGTGAATCTTAGGCAAGGTATATAAGACTGGGGTGCTGGGATTTTCAGTGTTCAGGAACTCAAATTCTTTCTTTCTTATTAATAAAACCTTGTTCTTTGCCTTCTGTGGTGATTTTGAGGATCTCCTTCTTTGTATCTGGTAAGGGATTGGATGACAGTTTTTAGGTCTCGCCTGAGCCAGCGCATGCGCTGGTCTGGCAAGACATTTAGTAGCGGCTTTCAGAAATGCGACCACTTTTTTTTGTCCTGGCCTAGAGCATGCGAGAACGCGCACAGTAACGCGCGCATTCCTCGCATGCTTCAGGCCATCTGCCTTTCCTTTCCAACCCTCCTCCCCTCCCCCACCACAGAGCGCGTCTAGCAGCCGCGCGGCCGTGTCACTTTCACGGCCGCGCATCACTTGCTCTCCCACTCCTCCCCCTCCCCCACCACAGCGCGCGCCCAATGCTTGTTTTCTTTACTTTATTGCTTTTAAAGCTGTGACTTTGCAAAGGTTGTTTTTTTACTCAGGGCGCCTGGACTTTACATCGACGAGGGCTGAAGATCTGGGTAGTGCATCAGTCTTGCCGCTTGCGTGTTTCGGGACACCCGTGGCGTAACTATTCTCCCCACGGTGTTACTCGACTTATAAGCGTTGTCACTGGCTCCCTGCTGAGACTTCACCAAGGTGTGAGGTAAGCTCGCCTTGGAAGCGGGAGTCACGGCTGCCAGAGCTCAGGCGGCTCCCAGGGCGCAGTCACGGTCCCTGTCCAGAGAGGACTTCTGCAGTGTCAGAGGCTTTCTCTTTTTGTCTCTCCCTTCCTACATGCTGCATACCCTCTACCCCTTCTCTCTCTCCACACGCACGCACACACATACTCTTACTGTCTCCCTGTCTCACAAACCATCTCACTCGTGCGCACACACACACAACTACACACACACACACACATGTACATTGCCACACAGTCTCTGCCCCTCATATCTGGTTCTGTTTGCCTCTAGTTTTTTTTCGGTTCTCTCTCTCCAACACACAAACCTAGAAATTCTCTCAACATGACCCACGCCTTCTCGCACATATAAACACAGTCTTTCA
The DNA here is from genome assembly GCA_963921515.1 of Calotriton arnoldi. Lineage (NCBI taxonomy): Eukaryota > Metazoa > Chordata > Amphibia > Caudata > Salamandridae > Calotriton > Calotriton arnoldi. Next base: position 790,840 of record CAWUFW010005801.1, on the reverse strand, counting down.
CATGCGTTCTTCTGCATGTCTACACACACACACGCGCGCGCGCACACACTCTACCTCTGTCCCTATCTCCCATTCTCTCTCTCACACACACTTTCACTCTGATGCACACACCCCCTACCTCTTTCTTCTTCCACATCGCGCGCGCACAAACACACTCATACACACACACACACACACATACACCCCACTAGGAGACCATGAGCGAATGTATTTTTCAGCATGTGCTTTAGCTATTAGCTGTAAACTGAGAACATTAACAGGATGCCACGGGGACCGCATTACCATACACATCTGTATATATTCATTGATTCCCTCCTCCAATTGTCACTGACATGAACTGCTCGTTCGCGTCGTGATGGCAAAAAAAAGTTTCAGAGTGCTGGCGCTTTTAGTCACCGGGAAATGCAGTTCCGATATTTGTGGCTTGAACATAAATTTTCTTAAATGATAAAGTGGGGCGCCTCCGGTCCCCAAGCACCAGAAGCGGCATTTAGACAACGGTTGTTTTGCTTCCTCTGAAGCCGAGCTTCCATTCTTTTTTTTCTCCCACCTCCTTGTTGTTTTTGCCTGTAGCTTATCATGTCATGCTGTGAGTCGGCCAGATGTGCAGACCTGTGAATTTGGCCAAAGCTGTTAGCAAATCAAAGATTTATAGGCTTTTCTTTAACTTTGGCCCCACCATATCAGACCTCTTTCGAATCTGAGATCCCAGCGCTGGGATGAACTTGATAGGAGCCTGTGACATTTCATTGGGGTTCATGAATTTCACCTTCATAATCTTTGCGATCTTGAATAACAATACCACCTCCCTTATCGGCTGGTTTAAGAATTATGCCCTTACCATTTTTGAGGTCTTGTAATGCTATCCTCTCTTGTAGACTGATTTTAAATGGTATAAAGCATTTGGATGTTTTAAGATCATCTAGGCCACTTAGTATCATCTTTTCAAAAGTGAGCAGCTCGGGTGGCATCAGGGAGTTGGAAGGATAAAAAGTAGAGGGAGGTTTGAGGCCCGTGACTGATTCTAGTGAAGTACATGGCCAGCCTTTAAAAAACAGTTTGAGACAGATTTTACGAAAGAATTGAAATAATTCTGTCTTTAAATTGAAAAAATTGGTTTTCTCAGTAATCACAAATGATAAACCCTTGCTCAGTAGGGAGATCTCTGCAGAGGAAAGTGTGTGTTGTGACAAATTAAAAATGGGTTTTGTATCTGTGTCCGGTGCACAGCTGTCTAATATGGTTGTGGACCCCATTGATAATGTTTCCTCTGTGTCTGGCGTTCGCCATTTCTTGCCTTTGCCTTTGGGACCTCTCTCTAAAAAAGGCTGACCAGGGTGGGTGTCTGTGCGGCTGGGTCCTGGTTGTGGGTCTGAGTCGTCAGACCCCCTGAGGATTCTGAGAAAGTGATTGGCTGGTTCCTTTAACCGTGATAGTCACCCTCACCTTTCTGTATGGGTTAAAGAACATGAGTTTTGCTTTGCTAATGTTCAATTCCAGACCCCTGTCACTGCAGAAACGCTTAAACTTGCCCACTATGGCTTGCAACCCAGATGCGTTTTTGATATTCAAAGGTTGTCGTCTGCAAATAAAAGGGTGGAAATCTTATGGGAACCCAGTTTTGGGGCATAGTTCCCCGGGAAGTCCAGTTCATTCACTAAGTCATTGATATAAAGCGTGAGCAGGTTCAGCGCCAAACGCAACCCTGCCTCACACCGGACTCAATGTCAAAGGGGTCAGTTAGCTCTCCTTTATTTCCAAATCTAATACACGCAACATTTGCAGCGTTTAGTTACATGAAAATTAATAGGAGATTCTCATAGACATCCATCTGCTTTAATACCTCCCACATTTTTGCCCTGGGGATAGAGCCAAATGCTGACCTAAGGTCAACAAAGACCACATACAAGTGGCCCCGGTCCAGCAATACCTTTTTCCAGTAAAGACAGCAAAAGCGTAAGATTTGATCTAGTGTGCTCGTATTTTTCCTGAATCCCGCATGGTACTCTGAAAGTATACCATTTGGCTGTACCCACTGTAACAGTTCCCCAAGTACAAGACAAGAAAATACTTTTTGTGAGACATCTATAAGGCTAATTGTTCTGTAATTACTGGGGTCATCTCTCGTAACCATTTTTAAAATAGAGATTATTTTGACTTCCTGCCATTGTATAGGGCCCCCTCCCAGGATAGACTTAAAAAGTATGTCAAAATAAGGTCCCCAGACAGAGGGCTCCAATAAGTATAAGCTGTCTGGCACGGAGTCAGGCCATGGGGCTTTGTTTGGGCGGATAGCCTTGATTGCCTCCAAGATGTCATTAAGAGTGAAATCTAACTGGTCAGCAGTGTTTCTTTCAGGAACAGGGTCATCTCGAATAGTATTTGGGGAATAAGTATCCCTCATTGCATAATCTTTTTTGAAGTGTTGGACCTAAACCTGAGGCTGCAAATAAAAATCAGTGGGGGCTAAGTCGTATCGGCAACCATAAGCCAATGTCCCCCAAAAGAGCTTATTCTCTCCTTCCCAGACTGCCCCGACCAAAGTCTCCCAGACCTCCAGTTCCCATGATCTTCGTGCTGTGGACAAAGTATCTTTATAGGCCTTCCTGGTAGCGGAAATGTCTGCTCTACTACCAGCCTTTAATGCCCTAATCAGGTTGAGCTTAGCTACCCTACACTGGCTATTAATCCAGGTGCCGCGCAGGTTGCGGCTTACTTTCCTTGCCTAGCTCTTTTTTTAATAGTACCTGGAGGTCGCTGTAAAACTGATAGTGGAGGTTATATTACAAATAGTTCAAGGCAATTGGGGGAGGTGTTATTTTGAATTTTCTCAAGGGTATTGGCAACCAGCTCAAAGATAACTAAGGCACTATTGTTCTGAGCCACGTAGGACCATTTGAAAGCATGTCTATTATTAGAAATGTCAAGTTTACCTGCCATTTTTGAGGTGGGGTGGGAATGATTTTGGGATCCCACACTAATGATTTTTAGACTGAGCGTGTTATGATCGCCATTATGTCTCTCGATGACCACTATGTCAATCAAGGCAATCCACATTTTTAGAGTTGAAATATATAGTCAATATGACTTTTCTGATCATGTCTTTTAAAGGTGTGGCCGCCCCTTCTGTCTGAGCTGGTCCTGCTATTGCAGGCTTTTAGCATTGTTGTGTAGTTTCCACCCTACAGTAGGAACTGCGAGTTTGTGGACAGCATAACTGCTGGGATGGTGCCAGACTGATTCCATCCACCCCCTCAGGATAAGTCGTCCTATAGGCCAGCTGGCTCACATTGCCACCATAAGCACCTCTAACACTAGGTGGGTAGCAAATGGTTCTGGCAACCACTTAACATGACAACCCGGATCCCCCAGGAATCGTGGTAAAATATCTAGAACCATTTTGCTCAGTCACACATGCTCTCTTTCTCTCAGGGGAAATATACAAGGAATACACAGGGGGATGTTTTCAATATTTGTTGAAACAACGTGATTCTTGTATAAAATATATGCGCAGCAATGATCAATAGACAGGAGCAAATTAAAGTTATCAGAGGTAATAGGACAGTGAACAGAATGAAATGTTCCACCATCATACTAAACAATGTATATATGCCAGCATATAAAACAATATATACATCTGGCGTAATCCTATACTATGCGTCCCCTAACCTAAGTGTCTAGGGCGTGTGTATGATGTGTTCTGCCAAGAATCCCCGTACTGGTTGATCCAACCCTCGTTACCTGAAGGGAAAGAATGTAGGTCCCAAGCTGGACAACCCTCTTCGAGATATCAGCAGACTGCCGGGCCAAAGCATCAGCATGTAGAGACCTCACCAATGACAGCAAAGTGCTCCTATGCCAACACCTGGAAAATGATGTTAATTTCTAACAAAGGGCATCCTTGCCTTGGGCCAAGATCTTGGTCAGGCCGCCATTGTTTATGTGTTGTAGCTAGCTATGTCGCCATAAGTACGAAACACATAATCACATTTGCACAAAGTATGTATTAACCTTGTACATGATGTGTCAAGGTATCATGATAGTGTTCTTGCGAAGTTGGTTTGTAAGCAAGTATAGTTTCCCATAAACTAACCCGCACCATTATGGTTGCAAATGTGTGGCAAAATTCATTGTGTGAGAGTGAAGGCACCTTTAGGAAGAAACCCATGTACATGTAAAAATGGCAGTGTTTCCCTTTAGGCCTCACTGGAACACATGACGGCCCCAGCCGAAGAGAAAGCCCCAACAACTGGCTGGCCACTACTGAGCCCCTTTTAACTGGGGGGAGATCAAGATAAGGGATACCTCAGGCTGTGTCTTCATCTTTGATTATATCAGAGCACAGGGGACCAGAGGGCTCAAAGGTGACATTAAATTCTCCTGTAACTTATTATATTGGAGCTCTTGTATAGCCTCCTCCAGAATAGATAGTGTGTTGGATAGCCTATTCACGCCCCTGCACCTATTGTATACATTAAAGACATACAGGGTGGACCCATGTCTCTCAAGCTTGATTCCTAGGATAGCTGGAGTGTCTAGGTTAATCCTTTTGATTACACAGGCTAACAAGATCTTTACCCAAATTATAAGACCACTCGCCGGCCTCCCCCTCCCCTGTGAGACACCTGGGCAATGAAAGGTAGTATACCCAGGTCTATACACTGGCTCAATGCACCAGGTCTCTTGCAGGAGGCAAAGATCAAAATTATCCATGAATGCCCGCCACTCAGGATCAGCCACCTTGGCTTTTAAGCCAGCAACACTACAAGAAATAAGGTTCCAGGTTATGGGTTGTGTCGTGAGAAATGTAGGACACAGGGGAGAAATCCCCATTGGCAGTAACAGATTCCCTGATAGTGTGCCAAGTCAGGGGCTAGAGTCCCTACATGGTGCACCCTCTGTATAGGAGCTACCAATAGAGTCTACCAGGGCTAGAGCATGAAGGTCTCTGCTTGGATGAAGACTTGCAGAAACAGCCTTCGGTAAAAGAACAGTCACCTCTCTCAGCACCATATGGTTGGATGTCCTCTGTCTTGCGGTTGTGGGCACTTCCACCGGAATATTAAGTCTCATTTCCCTTTTTGGCTCAAGAACAAAAGGTCCCTGCCAGTCCTGGTTTTTACAGGGGAGTTGAGTACAGGAAGCAACATTGGGCAGTCAATCAATGTGGCCCACCCTGCAATTCCCACATAGGCCAGGTCCAACAGCCCTGATATGATGCTGCACTTCAGGGTTAAACCTGTATCTAATCTTGATTTTGTTTTCTGCCCCACAGATGCTACCGGCATCCATGGACAATAGACCATGCACCAGATCCCGATTTTTCCAGACCACTCTTACTACACCTTTGGGTTGTCCTATGATCACTATCTGCTCCGCACTTATGATTCATTCCTGATAACTAAGTAACACCCTTTTATATTCCTGAATCAATGGACAACCTGGTTCAAAAGGGAGTCTTGATCTTCCCATCCCCCCTGAGTGACCTTAGGGACCTGGTATAGAAAGGTCTGGTTCTGGCTTGCAGGATAGAGGCTGAGTGGCTGTGCCCCCTTATCGCCAAACTAGCCCCAGCACTATGTGAATAATCGACATGACCAGGGGTATTGACATCAACACCGGCCCTCACTGTCAGTATCTCCCTGTGCGATTCTGGGTTCTTGGGGCAGCCGCCCATTCCACCTCTACCCTTTGGGATGGCAACAGGGCCTGGGTTGTGCCCCTCTATCTGCGAAGCGTGCGTACCATATGATGTAAATATGTCCCCCCTCCCCTGTAGCACAGGATGGATAGGGCTCCTTCGGTCCCTCACAGATGGTTTGGGATTGTTACTTTTCTCTTCTAAAGATTTAATAACCATTCTCAGCTCCCAAACTTTGCCTTTCAACCCCTCAATCATCTCCATTTGAGGTTGTGTTATCCTGTGGGACACAATCAGTTGCTGACACACCCTCCCCCTGCAAGCTAAGAGCAGCAAATCTGTTTACGCAAATAATATCTGAGTTAACTAAAGTCACAGCTTCCTCTCCAGTGTCCTGCTCAGCAGTGCTGCGGGACAAGACAGAGCTCACTGGAGGTCCAGTAGTGGGTAAGGTTAGAGACTTTTTCTGAGTAAACAGGTCTGGGACCCTTTTCTTTGCCTTTTTCCTCCTGGCCACACTAGATTGGGGCTTTCACTCAGTGGGTAATGTAAAATCATCAGATGATTTTAAAATTGCCTCAACTTTCAACAACCAGGTCATCAATTCTATCTATTACACAGTTTGCTCCTGCTGAGCTGGGGCCTTTTTTTGCAGTTGGTAACCCGTTTATTGCCTCTGCTGCTATGATCTTTCCCATCACAGCAGGCAACACAGGCTAAGGCCAGTCCACTTGCCAAATATGTGTGACTTTTTTTTAATCTACAAAAGAAAAATGCTCCTACCATAGATTAGGTGGGCATACAGTACCTTGGCTTGGGTGTTGGGGTGGAGGGGGGACACAGCCCCGCCTCCTCCAGGCACAGACAGGCGCAGGACAGGTCTGCCCTTGGCCCGGGCACGTCCCATGGAGCGGGAGTGCAGAGGCACTTTTTGAGCTGCTGGAAGAGACCCCACCCCCTCAGCACCGGTGTACAAGCATGCCTTCTGACGCGTGGGCTGGTGGAGGGGCGAGTCCCCTGGTCCTGTCCAGCTCCACAAAGATTAGTGACCCCAAGTTCACTTGCCAAAGATGCTGATATCAACATACAATCTATTCTGGAGTAGCCATGATGCAGTATTGAGTGAAATGCACACTGTCTAGAGTCATGGTGGAATTGATACTAAGCATCTGGCAAACTGCGTAGGTCCTGAAACAGAAGCAACTCTGAAGCAAACCGTGCCAGGCACATTATCCCACTCATCGATGGACCTCTTTCTAGGTCAGTTTTATTATTGAACTGCACCATTCACTTAGATAGTTATGAAATTCCCAGCATTTTCCCATGAGCTCCGAGAAAATGGCATCAACATTTGGATCTTAAATGTTCACCAGAGTCAAGCATTGACCTGTGACTATAACATTCTTACTTACATACATGTTTCTGTGTTCTAGTACATACTTGCTTTAGTTGTTAGGTATGTGCCTGTTACCTAGATATTGCACCAAATGAAAATGAGAGTATCTGAAGTATGTATTAAATGAACAGCTATTTTAAAAGCACCTATTTTTTATTAAATGCAGCGTATCTTCTTGCCATATATTCAAAGTATTTTACCAAGCGTCATGTAGCTAGACCTTGTATTGCTATGAGCTTCTGGGTATACCCTTCTATTGTGGCCCAAGCACTATGACAAAGAAATGCTGCCCACTGACCCCCACTCATCAGTGTGTCCAGAGAATCCTCCTGCTCAACCAGTAAACCAAAAAATATTAGAAGACTCTTTACAAACTAGTACCAAGTCACCCCAAGAAACATGGCAGTGTTATCTCACTGGCTGAACTTGTTTCAACCAAGATAAGTGCATCAAAAGGAAAAAGGCAAATAGAACATTATAACTGTCTGAGGGAGTAAGAGTTAAGTGCATATTTCTCTGCAAACACTAAGATTTCACATGTATTTCCATGCACATTCGCCGATCAGATGTGCCATTCATAGTCACCCTTTCCCCGACGAATATCAATTCATTTTGGATAATGTCAAGAAAGCGTCTTGGTACACATGCAGCAGATAAACATTCTCTTTTAGTAAAAAAATACTGTTCTGCAGGCATGAGCACAGGTATTGATTACTCTTTTCTTTCTAGTCCAGCAGCTTCCTACTGTTTCATTACAGTGTTCTTCTTGCAGTGTGATGCCAGTAGGCTTTCAGACAGGGGATTTTGCTCAACAAATTCTCTGGCACCCTATACCACGCTGAAGAAATGTATTTTCCCAGTCAGTTTGTTTGTACATTTGCTTAGCATGAAACAGCATTTCATATTTAATCTCATGTTGTCTGAAGATGGTCTTGATTTCCAAAAGAATCTTGCCAGCAGAAACACCATAAATCTGGAGCCTTTGGAGCTTCAGTCACTCAGCAGGCCTCTGTCTTGAGAGGCATAGTGAGCGAAAAATGATGGAATCGAATGAGGCCTATGAGAAATTGAGTTGTTGGTTGAAGACCCCAATTCAAGCAAAAGTCACAATCCTTGTCAGGGTGAACCACAAGAAGTCCTAAATTAACCTGTGTTAACCCTCTGGTAGTTTGGCAGAAAAGCAGTCAGGCTTAATTCACATGCAATGTATAAAGTAATTATGCAACACACAAACAGTAACACGTAACACAAGAAACATCCCACACCAGTTTAGAAAAATAGTGTAAATTGTATTAAATTATTTGACACCAAAACAACAAAATTCCAATCAATAGAACCGGAATAATGAGGTTTTACAGTTTTTAGTAAAATCTAATGCCTACAAGATTTAACCGTCAACTGCGGACATCTAGTTGTGCAAGACCGGGTCAAAGTCGAAAAATGTGGTCGACCGCGGTGGAGCGCATGTCCGATACAAAGAGTGGACTGGGCCCGGTCAGTGCTTAACTTTGGACTTGGAAGAAATTTGGAAGGAATGTTCAGCCGGGCAAGACTGCAGGTGGAGCAGATTTCGGCGTCGCGGAGCCGCTGGAGGAAATCACAATAAAGATTTCTATGATCGGACTCAGTCTCTTTTTGGGAAGTTGAAAATCTTCAGCGGGAAGAAGCTGGAGACTGTAGCCGATGAGAGTTCCAGGAGGCCAGATACCCCTTCGCTGAGGGACCATTGCTGCGGAGAATGTAGCGAGAGATATCACGAAGTCAGGTCGACCAGCGATGCAACTTGGGTGGATAGACAAGCAGGTTGGTCCTGGTCTTCCCTGGGTTCTTAGAGCAGTTTTTAACCCAAAAACTTTTAAGTCCCTAGTTTTCAATTTTGGCTATCTCTGCACATTTAGCACCACCACCAAGGGTCCAGGACTGGAGGGGAAACACGTGGGGGGGAGGAACTCCCTCAGATTGGGTCCCAGTGCGGGTTCAAGATGGTGGGAGCCTTTTATGTCACTGAGGCTCTGCTCAGGAAGCCAGCAAACTAGCCATTGGAGTCACTCTGGTAGTCATGGGTGCAGGCCTCTGAGGTTGCCCTGGAGATGAATAGGGTCTCTGATGAAGATTGAGGAGTCCACCCCTGGAGGCATATTCCCAATAAAGGGATGGATGCCCTGAAGCAGGGCTCAAGGAGCAGGGAACGCCTCGAAGGTATCAAGAAGGGCTCCAGGCAGCAAACCAGTCCTTCCAGGTGCAGCGAAACAGTCTTATGGAGTACACAGTAGGCCACAGCAGCAGGCAGTTCTCTGAGTTTCTTCTGCAGGCCCAGAAAGTGAACTGAAGAGTGGGTCTGAGGGTCCCGTTTTAGTTATGGTGCCTTTTTTGAAGTAAGAGAAGTTTCTAGAGAATTCCTTTTGAAGTGATTGGTCTTTTCCTCACTACCCTGCCCTGGCTACAAGCTGGCTGCATGAACATGCAGGGGTGACAATTCCTTTGTGTGAAAGCAGAGCACAGCTATTCAGTTGCCAGTGGGGCTGTGCCCAGCTCTGCTCGCTCATCCTGCCAGTTGATGGTCCATCCAGATACACCTAATCACTCTATTGTGTGGCTGTCTGGGAAGAATATATAAAGTCCATCTGCCAACTACACCCAGTCATGTGACCCAGGAGAGGCTGCAGTCACTGGTAATTATTCAGGGCAGCATCCCAATCCATCGTTTTTTTTTCTCACCATGTCACCTCAGTTAGGACCCAGCTACATGCAAATCAGTCTAGACTCTGCTGCGGCAGTAACAGTCAAGCCTGAACTGCCAAGCCAGGTCCTCCTTGAACCAGAACTTTAGAAATCCAGGACTTGTTTCGCCCTAGTTATGGGCTCACCAGCTGGTACAGCTTGGTTTCAGTGACACAGTGTGCACGGGTCCCACGTTTAGGCATACCCATCCCATTTAGAGTGACAAACTAAAGAATACAAAAAAATGATAGATGGAATGCTTGAATTAATCTCAGCTACTGGTAATAACTGATGGATTGGGATGCGGCCCGAAAGATTACCAGTGGCTGTGAATAATTCAAGCATTCCTTCCATCACTATTTTGTAAACGAAATGTGGCATTTTCAAAATTGCAACAGAATATATAACGTTACCATTTAAGAAGATTTTTTATTGCAATTTCTCAGACACCAAACATGAATTGCTTACCTGTTCCCAATCAAATGTTAGTACTTATTAAATGTAATTAAGCAACCCAATGTTATCCTATGGGACAGGTAGGCCTCACAGTAACGAAAAATTAATTTAGGATTTTTTCACTACCAGGACATGTAAAATTTAAAAGCACACGTCCAACCATTTAATTACAATGTGTCCTGTCCTCTATGAAACCTAGGGCCTACCTTAGGGGTGATTTACATGCAATAAAAAGGGAGTTTAAGGCCTGGAAAGAGGGTTATACTGGCAAGTTGAATTGGCAGTTTAAAACTGCATTCAAGATGCAATGACAGGACTGGGACATGCTTTAAGGAGCTTCTTAAGAGGATGACACAATAATAGTCCTACTGGTAGCATTTAATTTACAGGCCCTGGGTATAAAGCATACCCCTCTACAAGGGACTTATAAGTAAATTAAATATGCTAATACGGTGGAAGCCAATTTTACCATATTTGATGGAGAGAGCACAAGCACTTTAGCACTGGTAAGCAGCGGTAAAGTGCACAGAGTACTAAGGGGAACAATAACAAATTCGGTAAACGTGGAGGGTAAAGACAAAAAAGTTTGATGGTGATGATGCGGAGAAGGACAAGTCCAACAAGACCCCAGACAAATAGCAGTGGCGTTGATTAATTATAATATTTTTTCCATTACTTTGCTGTTTGTTGCTGTTGATCCCCTAAGAAAAACAGTTATGCCCTGACGTGAGCCCATGCTTACTGTGCCACAAGACTTAAGTAATGCCTCACTGACAAATGCTAACTAGGCCTAAACAAGTATGAGATTGCTTGTGTTCATGTCAGGAAGGTTCCTGGCCTATCAGTACAGGCTAGGCAGTTCCTATTACAGCAGGACCAAGACTGATTTGCATATGGCAGGTCTCCATCTAGAGTGACATAGGGGACAAAAACTTTAAACTGGAATGTGGCAGAGAGTGACTGGCAGTGGTTGAGATTTTTGCAAGCATTCCTTCCGTCACTTTGTTTGTTGTTGGGAGCCAATTAAAGTGATTATGTCATTCCCCCTCAAAGTGAAGCTCTGCATGACAGTCAATATACCTACTTTCTCTTTATGGGAACATCAGCTTCAGCGCAGGTAATGCTCCCCCCCCCCCTTCATAGTAGCCAGTCGCACAATCATGGCATCACAGTAACATTTGCAGTGCAAGTGGCAGCATTTTCTGCAATCTCAACTTCCAGCAGCACTCCTTGAAACCCAGTTTAGCAGCGTGTCTGAGAAAAACCATATAGAATCAAAGGGGCACAGAAAACTTTGATGCAACCAGGGCACATCCCGCTGCATGCAGCCAACCATGACGCAATCGCCCATTCCACTCCGAGGCCGGTGAGTGGCACATTACCACAAATACCTCATGTCCCTTGCAGAAAGGGTCCACTCTGATCCATCCTTGACCACTGATCCATCTCCACTGCTAGATTTACAGGTCCAGCTGGACTCCACCTGGTTTTTCACCTTACCTAGGACAGGGCCAACAAAGGGGAACAAAAAACGCACTCCTAGGCCACCAACCACACAGCAGCAGAGCAGCATGTAAGCAGAGGGAGCCTCAGCTGAGGAATGGACAAATGAAATAGGCAGAGGGAGCCAATGCACAAAGACCATCATATACAGATGGTACCAGTTACACAGACAAGTTATAGTGGCGCATATATACACAACTCCAGACACAGCACATATTATTATTATTGGGATTTGTATCGCGCAACGAATCATCCCTACAGGGATCTCTCGGCGCTTTTGGCAGCACAGTGCTGGTGGCTAGGACAGAGTTACGGATTTAGAACAGCCAGGTTTTTAACTGCTTCTTGAACTGGTCCAAATTGGTGCAGGCACGAAGCTCATCCGGCAGACGGTTCCAGTAAAGAGGGGCTAGATGAGAGAATGTGCGTCCTCCCATTTTGGCTCTTCTGATTTTACAAGGCGAAGCAGATTCCGATTGCTAGATCTTAGTGAGCGGGCAAGTATATAGGCTGTTATTTTCCTCCTTCAGTAGAGCGGGCCAATCCCCTGGAGTGCTCTAAACAGCATCACCAGGAGCTTAAACACTGCTCTCTTCCTCATAGGCAACCAGTGCAGCTGTTGCAAAAGAGGACGAGAGGGGGTACGCACTGGTTTATTAAGGATCAATCGTGCCGCTGTATTTTGCACTACTTGTAGCCTAGCTGCTAGGTCCTCCCTAATTCCTACTAGTAGTGAGTTACCATTGTCTAGTCTACTAACTAGTAGTGCCTGTACTAAGGTCTTTCTGGCCTCCATAGGGATTCAAGGGAAAGTCTTCCTCAGCATCCGCATGATGCCAAAGCAAGTGCCCGATACTGATTTCACATGTTCCTCCAGCGAAAGTTTGGTGTCAATCAGTATACCCAGGTTGCGTGCCTGTATGGTTGGATTGGGTGCCTCACCCAGTTCCATCGGCCACCAGTCCGAAGACCACAGCTCCGTAGCCTTCCCAAACAGGAGGATCTCTGTTTTATTGGAGTTTAGCTGCAAGAAATTCTCACTCATCCAGGTGGCAATTTTCAGCATACAGGCCTTAAACTTTGCTCTAGGTTCCGCTGGGTCCGTCTCGATGAGGATTATCACCTGAGTGTCATCCACATATGAGATTGTCTCATAGCCACAAGATCTAATAATGGTGGCCAGCGGGGCCACATAGATGTTGAATAAAGTGGGACTTAAGATGGAGCCCTGCGGGACCCCCTTATCTACTACCGTGGTCTGAAAGAGACAAATGTGTCTAATTGAACACATTGTGTTCTGTTGTTAAGGAAGCTCCGCAGCCAAGTCCAGGCTCGGCATTCGACACCAATCTCCCGCAGCCTGTCCAACAGGACACGATGAGAGATGGTGTCAAAGGCTGCTGACAGGTCAAGGAGCACCAGCATCGTGGGGGTCCCTCTATCCAGTGACATCCTGATAGTGTCCACGACCTCCACCAATGCCTCTTCCGTGCTGTGAGCAGCACGGAAACCTGATTGCGAGGGGTCCAGTAAACTATGCTGTTCCAGATATCCCGTAAGTTGTTTATTGGGCTGATGCCAATGACACCCTACACATTCCAATAGACATATAGACAAGCAGATACACAGAGATGCATACACACAGGACAAAAGATAGCTAAGCACCAGTGTACATAGGTAGAACAATACATTTAAGCACCCAGTGACACATTCATACAAACACGCTTTCAAAGAGTCAAACAGACACACAGGTACCCATGCACTTTCAGGGAACCATCTACACGCACTCATTTGCACAGATGCACATAAATGCTCAAACTGCACACAAAGGCAAATATACAGTCACACAGAGTCTACATACAGGCATGTTTGAATGATGGGTCATTGGTGCTTTGGAGTTGGCGGCTTCATGTCCACCAACCTTTAAGCCCTATGTGAAAGAAATCAAAGTGGCAAAACTTTGGAGAAATGTGTGGTATGTCAACATATATTTAATAGTTTGTCTGTCCTCAAAGTATTCACTTGCACTGGTGATGCAATATGTCAATCTCCACGAGCAGGCAATGAGAGCCATTTTTGGAATGAGTGCATGTAGGTAACAATACAGTGCACACTATACGTCCATCTAATCATTGGCCTTTTTTATATAATAAAACATGTAGTACTGCTGTTCAGTACTTGCATCTCTCTACAGTTAATGGAATAGCACATTTGGGGTTGCCAGATCACTCAATTTACCTCACACAGCATGTATCTATTACTGGACTCAGCTTTTACCAATAATTCTTGTGCAAGATGTTACTTTATTTGGTTCAGCTATAAACTGAGTCTCATTTAGAGTTTAGCGGAGGGGGAGCTCTTCCGTAAATTGACAATGCCTCCATGGCTCCACCAGTGTAAACCTCTCACCTCGTGACCCATACGTCAAAGGGTCACAGCATCACAGTGATCCTAGTCCCTAGTGATGAAAGTGGGCCGTCACTTATTTTTCCTGCTATGCATGGTGGACACAAGCCCCTAGTGTCTGCCATGCATATAATGGAAGACACATGCAGGGGAATGTAGAATGGCCCACATGCACAGGGAGTGGTCCCTGGCCAAGGTTGGCCACTTGTTTTTGTACTGAGAAAACAAACTCTTGCTTTGAGAGGTTAGTTTATTCAATATAAAAGAGTTTGCAGGGTGTTTGCTTTACATATTATGCCCACTCATCAAAACTTCAGTACTGTGAAGGGAGATGTGAGCTACCACAGCAGCAGCTCCCTTCATAGCCCAGAGGTCCCAGAGAAGCAGGTGGGTATCTTTAAATAGGACAAATGGTACTTTGCAAGGGTGACGGAGGATATGGCTTCCTCACCCCAGGAGGACCCGAAGACCATACACTAGGGTCGACATGACCCCTATAACTCCTATAAACACTGGTTTGTTAATTGAAATCCTGGGGCTAAAACAAGGTATTAGCCATATGTCATACTATCTGAGAATTGCATCATACATTAACTTTATTATTATTTCACACAAACATACTTTAGTTGATGATGATGCTCATTCAACTTATTTGAGTTTTCCATCCTTCAAAGGAATTGCATGTGGTACCTATTTTGAAAGAAAAAATATCAAAAGGCGCACTTTCTACAAACATTTATTAGCCTGTTCTTCTTATAAAACTCCTTTATTAGCCTACTTTCACTTTCACCTGCAGTCACAAATAGGAATATTTAATAAATAGGGCGTGAGATCAGAAAGGTAAGAAAAAATGAACCACTTACAAACTTATGAATTATTTGAATCATGCAAAGTAATGGCACTTTTGCTATTACAGAGAAAGGCTAATGCCATAATGTTTTCTGTAAAGACTGAGCATCTTTTTCAACAGCTCACTAATGAAGAGTAATTCCACATTAGCAGAGCTAAGCTCCGTGCATCACACACTGCACCTGCATACTTCCATTCTGCTACAATCACAAAGCCTCCAAGTCCACATAGTAAACAAGAGCCCTGACTCTTGTATCTTCAAATGATAGGTCATGAAATCTGCAAGCGACAATCATGTAATCGTTCCTAAAACATCAAATAAAGCAGTAGTAGAGTAGTTGCAGCAAATATTACGAGTATAAACCCACAAATCCATAATAACAATAATAATAATGATAATAAGAATAACAACAATAGTCTCTTTCTTTTTCTGTGTTTAAAAAACAAATCAACAACTGCACTTGCCAGCTATATTTTCTGAAAGATAAAAACTTGTTCGCCAAGAGGTCTCATGCTTGGTTCACAATAAACAGCAATAGCAAGCTGGATAGCAATCATACCTGGACAATTGCTACTCAAAAGCGATTAAAACCCTGTTCTTGAACTAGCACCTGGGTGATCTGTCAACTTTGGATTATTGGGCCAAGTGGCTGGCAAAGACTACCAATACAATATGCTGTTGGTGTTACCAACATTAAAAAAATACATCACGTGATCTGCATTTGTCGGGTACTCCTACCCAAGCGTAAACTCTTGTTGCGCCCTCACTTTACTTTCCTGGGAGTGTGTGGCTATAGACAAGCCATCATCATGTTTTACAAAGGGAACAACATCAGGCTCAGCTCCCAGGTGATTACGTTTTTAGTGACTGCAGCAAAAAGACTCGTCGACCAGTGGCGGCTGCCTTGGAACGGGGGTGGTGGGGTGGGGGATGAAAAAATAATAAAAAATAAACGTACCTGTAGCCTTCGCAGCCGCTGCCACCACTGCCTCTTCTCTGTCTGCAAAACCGGAAGCACCCAGGGTCCCTGCTTGTCCCAGCCAACCACGACACTGCACGAGCCAAACAAGCCGCTCAGGCAGTGCCTGGGAGCGTGGGCATGTTCTCAACCAGGCTGATCAACACAGCCCGGAGGAGAACGTGCTAAGTGCGCATGATGGTTTGGCCCGCCCTTTTGCACATTTAGGGAGTGAAAGCCACTCTTCACTCTGCTCTGACGGCGGCGAGCTCAGCCCCGCTTCACCTGACCTGGCTCCGAGTCCCGCAAAGAAAAAGAAAATGATAACTCTTGTTATTATCATTTTATTTTTAGTTTTTTGCACTGCTCACCGAGCAGTAGTGCGACGCTCCTCGACACCTGAGTAGTTACCAACAAACCAGTTTTTAAGACTGAACTGATATGTTTATGCTCACACTTTCTTTTTTTTTTTTTTTTTAACAGCTTCGGCATTTGTGCACCTTGAGCACAAATCAAGTTTTAAGCTAATCTCGTATTCTAATTACATTTTGACTTTCTGGAATCCCGTATTTGCAGCACACTCTAACTTGTATTGTGAATCTTTTTTAACTTATTGTGTGTTGGAATTGCAAAGGTTGTATTAACTATGCAATAAAACACATTTGACATTTGAATAATAATTATTATTATTTCTTGAAGTTAAGGGTGAATAAAATGACCACCTGGAAAATAAAATAGTGAATTCATTTTCCTTTTTAGCTACACTAGATAAAGCAGGTTTTTCTTCCTACTGATAGCATACTGGAAGGGATAAATAGGGCTCTTTCTGTTTTACGAAAGTGGCTATGCTGTGAAATGTATAGATCTCTGCTAAAATAATTGGAGGTGATCAGGACCGGCTGGATTGCTTTTCAGGGGCCGTTTCAGTCAAGTGCCCTGTGGCGCAACAGGCTTTTGTGCCCGCTTTCTGTGCCCCCGGGGCACTTTGGTATTACAGAAGGGGCCGCACATGCTTGTGTGGCCCCTTCTGTAATACAGATATATCTGGAGCACATATAGCGCCAGTGCTACCATTAGAGGATGTTCCCTCATTTGCATGGGGGCGTGAATCTCTTTTCCTCTGTGCCTGCGCCGTATTACCGACGTGGGTGTAGAGGCAGACATGCCTTTAGAAGGCACACCGAGAGTGCACGACAAAAAGATGGCGCACTTTCAGTCGCCTTCTAAATGCATCCTTCTAAAGGAATGAAAGGGGTCCCATGGACACCCAGACATCCCCTTACAGGCGGCTGCAGTCACTCACTGCACCCTCCTGCAAATGGTTCTCTACTCGCTTTTAAAAGTGCAGGAGGGTTGCCGCCTGCAAAGAGAAACACGGAGCAGCTTTAAAACAGTTGCTCCATATTTCTCTTGAGTGCGCTGCCATGGGGGCAGCGCAAGTTCGTCGCTGCCCTTAGGGCAGCGCATTTTGGCTGATAGGGCGAACTTTCCATGTTTGCACTCGGCGCACCTGCTTTAAGGTGCGCATTTTGCTAACATGGAAAGTGCGCCCTATCAGTAATACGGGCCCGGGAAATTAAAGTAGAACAGGTTGGTTTGAAAGTTGTAATTTCTGTGACTTGCTCATGTCCCACCATTGCCCTTGGGGGAGTCAGCTAAATTAAATAAATTGAATGTGCTTTTCAAAGCTTACCAAGGCTCAAGTCTCTTTGGTAAAGATATTGTCTGAAGTCACATGGTGGCAAAGGTATTTATATAAAAAAAAATACCTTACAAATATATTCGCACTGGAGTTTCCATTAAAGAGAATATTCCTGCAGGCAATGCAGAGCCTGATATTGAATCTCAATAAACATGCCGATACTTATTGATCAGGACATGTTTTCATCATAGTTATTTGTTTTCAGCAAGTCACAACGTGTGCATCCACAGTTGCATCACTGAACATGGACAGATGAGAGGATCTAGCAGTATCTGATGAAGAAGGGTGTTGCTACACTTCATGGGTATTTAATGCTGATGCCATTCCAGAAGTATAAGAAGAGGTCTGGTGATAGGCAGTAAAATATATGTCTTCATACATGAAAGGCATTTTATAAAGAGTAGAAAATTGGGAGTCGTAATGTTCATATATTTATTTCCATAGTGCAGCTCCAGCTACAATGAGCAGAGGAGTACGTTAGAAAGAATAATATTGCAACAGGAACATCTAACACATTAAATGCTGTGTATATATAAGATTATTACTTGTGTGTGGATTACAGATATCATCTATGAGGTAGGAGTGGGATACGTATATTTAAATGGGAAAGAAAACTATGCAGTGTTTTTTTTTACATGGCATTGTGTATGTTTACACAATTTCACAAATTTCTACAACTCCTATTTACATTATGCACACAGGTCTCTAAGACTTAAAGCCATCTACTCAACGACTATAACACATATCTCAGAGAGCCTTCACTTATTGATTTAAATGTCAAGGGAAGGTATTTAGAGACATGGTTTGGAGTTATGCAGAGCCTTGGCTTTTAAGTAATTATTTTATGTACAAAACCAAATCCCTACCATACATCCTTTGGTTAATAACCAAAGGTCAGCATTCAAGATAGGTCACAATAAAGTTACAGATTGGCAACTCACTAGCTTTCACTGTTTAGAACCCGACAATATGAAGTACATTTGTCACACACTGTCATCTACTAATGGAAACCTAGTTCAACCTCCCAGCTTTCATCTAATTATTGCATTATTATCTAGAGCTAGGTAACATAAATATTTGTATTTACATTGTAATACATTTAAAACCAAATCAAATATTTCAGAAATATTTTAAATATAGACAAAGATGTGAACTGGTTGCAGAACAGCTGATAATTTTGCTACTAGTCTTATTGGTATCCCATGTATCACTATCAGGTTCTACAACATTATTGGAAGAGTTTCCTATGGAAAAGAAAACAATTAAAATGAATCTCATAGGCAATTGTTCATACTAATTATTATAGGAACCTAATACAAATGGGAGATCATCGGGGATTTTTCATTGTTGAGATCCCATTTACTGGTGTGTTACTGTTTCAATAGGTCCCTCTACTTTCTCTTGTTGATACCAGTGTCTCTAGAAATGCTCCCTAATATCGACCTACACTATTTCTATGCATTGGCTAGGAACTATCCTATTATATGTAGAACAATATGATCAGTCTAACTTTGTAAGAATAATGTCACTGTCTCATTGTCTATAATATTTTTTTTGCCAGTTGTAGAAAGATGTTAATTTTTCTCAAAGAATTGTTATAGAGTCAAACCGATAAAACATGTTGGCTACTTCCTAATGGGTTACGGTAACAGCACCATCAACACTAGTTTGTCATTCTTCATTTGTTTAATTTTCTTGCATGAGAGAATGGAATCATACCTAGCCATGAAGAACCATGTCCATTGTTTAGGATTAAAGAGAGATGAAAGTTACAGCCACTGCTGTTTGAAACACTTGGAAAGTTCCTAGCATGGAAGTCTGATGACCTTCTCCAAGCTGACGTTAGCCCTCTCGACACTTTACGGTTTTTGTTAATTCATTACTTGTTTAACATAAATTCTTTGAACAGAATAGTCCTGATGAAGGGCTAATGTAGGCTTTTGTCTGAAATAGAGGATCTCAGCAATGTCTCCCACACATTAGGGAGGATTTTACTTCCTCACATGTTTTAACAGTGCATGATATTTTCTAAGCAATATGTGGCTCTCTTCACGGCATATGTAAAACGCCTATTCTGGATAAGAAACAGGTTGGAGAAGCATGCTAGATCTCATGTCAATTCAGCAAATACCAAGCTTGTAGCAGACTGTGGAGTAATAATACTATGCAGCTTTGTCCTATAAATCCTATATTCACCTGCAGTACCTTTTTGACTTGCAGCGATATTGCGTTACCATGACTTCTTGAGATGAGGTTACTACAGCTTTATCAAATGTTGGTGTTATCAACTCAAGCTGCTTGCATTAATCACAAGCAGGTGAATATCCACTTCCAATGTCTCATTTCCTATTCAAAACTGCAGTTTTTATTTGATTGGTCGTGGTCTATGAAAGATCGTAATTTTGGTTTTGTACTTTTTGATCTAAAGGTTGTTAATACAGGCAAGCAACACAGTCAGTTACAATTGTCAAGTCAACAGACCAGAGCACTCGCCTTAAAGCCAGTAGGCAGGATCTTCTCATGAGAAGAATGTGAGAGGACCTTGAAAAAGAGATACTGGTACATAAACATATTGATGAACACACTGCTTTCTAAATAGCATGCTTTACTGTGAGATGCAGAAAATGTGCAAATGTACAACACAAATAAAATGGTTTATGGGCCTTGGAGAAACACAATACATAGCATGCACATTTAAGGCAAGTGAACACCTCAGATTAATACAAGAATGACATTAAAACTTGGCTGTGTAATATATCAGTTCACATTAAGGCATCCATGTGTAATGAAGCTATGGTATTAAGTCAATGGCAACATGCAGTTATACTTTGTGAATTAGTGTCATAGTAGAGCTTAACAGCAGCTATATGGCCTTTCAATGTTCCAGGAGCTTTTACTCAAAGTTTCAGTGCCATTAGCGATGGGGTGCAGAACCTCTGTAAAGATGGTTTAAAATGGGACATCCATGGCTCTGATTTTAACTCATCATAAGTACTCTAAGGGTAATGTTGTGGCAGAAAGGTGTATGCTTCCACAAACAACCCTGGTGAGTCCTCTAGATGTCTGAAATTTCCTTGTTGCAATGTCAGTTTAGCAGCTTTACTAGGTTACTCATATACCAGATTAAAGATTTTGTCAACTGTCAATTTTCCCAGTGGAGCCTGGAAAAAGACCTTACAGTCTGTGTCAATGATTATGGTGGAGGGAGTAGTGAGGTGTTTATGTGCACTAACTGAGTAATTATTTTAGAAAAGGGGGGTCCCCTGCATGCATGTAGCTTGCCAAGAGCAGGGAAAGTCCAGTTAATCTCTAAAACATATCTTGAGCGAAAGAATACATAATGAGGTTGCGGGCATATAACACAGCAGTGGTGACAATGAAACAATATATTAATCATGAATATACTACAAAAAATGTCAAATACTAAGTTTTTATATCTAAAGTAGCAGAATATTTATTTTATATACATTAGGGATATTATTAAAATGTAATTTAAAGACTTTCCACTAGACTGTTCACATTCCTGTTTTGTAAAGGACACAACAGATGTTCATTTCTGTAATATGGAATAATTCATGATATTGATCCAATTTGATATTGCTAACAATTAAACATAGTAATAACAATTCGACATAATATTACCTATAAACAGGGCGTGGCCTGAAGCGTCAAGATGGCGGTCGCACTCTAAGAGTGCTCCGGACCCCTCCGTCATCCGCTTCAAATCCCAACACCTTTGGCTGCCATCCATATCCCGAAACTCACCGCCTCTACCCCCGTAGCGGGTCCTGTGCAGCGACGGTGCGAGTTGCTGGCTTAGTGAGCGGAGAGGCCCGCTCCGGTACCCGGAGCCCTGAGGCCTGTAGGCCACAAGATGGCGGCTCCTACTGACCGGGTCCTGAGGCCCTGAGGAGACCTGTTTGCTGGAAACCTGCGGGCGCCGCAGCTCCTGCTGAGCTTGGAAGACATACGCGCCGAGTGATCCGACAAAGAGGGGGCCGTGAGGAGGTGGCGTGTGCCCCGGCTGCTCTGGCTCCTGGACGGCCTACCTTGAGGCGGCCTCCCGCGCTGCCGGAGGCGAGGCCTCGTCTATCCGGGCTGCACCCTGAGGCCGCGACAGACTCCTGCGCCACCCGCCTGGTGAGTTGTGTGGGTGTTGGGGGGTTCGGTTGTCGCGTCGGGCACCGAGGGGAGGCACTCCGAGAAGGGGTGTGCCGGTCTGGGGGCGCTCCACGCGGTCCCCTGGTGCATGGGCAGCGCGAGTGCGGACCTACTGATGCAGAGTCGTGGGAGTCCTCCCCCGCTGATCCTTGTTGGGATGGATCGGAGCTCTGCTTGCCGAGTGGCGGGGGCTGAGCCGGTCGGCTGCTGGAGTCGTGCAGCGGGAGCCTTGAGAGAGAGTCTCCCCGGCCCCCCCTACTGTTCCTCTTACCTCTGTGGCACATCTTCGTGACTGGCACCGGGGGCTGGATGTAGGGCTGGTCGGCTGCTTGGGTCGGGCAGCGGGCGCCTCAGGCGAGGCTCCCCGGCCCTCACCTGCCTCCCCTCTCGTCTGGCCACATCTCTTGTCCACGCTGCTTCGGGGGGTTGGGGTTAGGCTGCTCGGCTGCGGGTGCCGGGCAGCGGGGGCCTCGGGAGAGGAGCCATAGCACCCCCCTTCCCATGTGAGCCGCGGAGCCGCTGGTCACCACGCTAACCTGCGGACACACCAGCCTGTCCGCCACTGGGGTCCTGGGATCCACAGGCCCTTATGCATTGAGACTGGGCCGCGCACGAGGAGTTGTCCCCTACCCACCTATCTGCACAGTTGAGGCCCCGAGGCCAGCTTGAAGAGAGCTGACCATGGGATGGCCCGGCGGCTGTAACTCCCCTTGACTCTTGTGCGGGATCAGGAGTGGTCCCGGTGCCGTCGCCACCCCGCTGGCGTTCCCTGGCCCCGAATCCACTCCCTGGGAGGCCCCGTTGAGGTCAGGGACAGATTTTGATGAGTCTTGAAGGGCCTGCCAGCGTGTTGCTCCCCTGTTGGCCGGCCTGTACTGCGGACTCCTGGGTCTAAGGGGGCCTGCCCGGGCTGGAAGACAGCCGTGGTGGTCTGGATCGTGCCGCATCACCCGCAGTGGGGGGCTCAGCTGGGGGGGTCGCGCAGCGGTGGTCTCTCTCAGGCTCCCGTGCCCCACCGTGGTAGGCCCTGTGGACCCGGAGTTCTTAGGACCCTCAGAACAACGGTACCTCATCCCTAAGGGGCAGGCCCCGGGCGGCACTTGGAGGTCTTTCCGGGGGGAGATTTGGGGGTGAGCCCCCCCGGACCTTCCCGCGCACGCTTTTGGCTGGGAGGGGGTTGGGACCACCCCCCTGCGCTGGGCCCTGGATGTCAGCTCACCCCCGCCTGAACAGATACCCACCCCCCCCTCTTCTGGACTCCACGATGGGGAGAGATCGTGTACCTAAATCAACCGCAGCACCAACGCAAACTAAAATGGATCAGTTCACCACAGCTGACCGGGGCCCGACGGGTGAGGCGCTTGGGGCCCCCCCTTCAGGGGTCAGACCTCTTGACCGTCTTGCAGGCCATCGGAGCCTCTCAGACATCGGTGGAAAACAAAATCGGCGAGGTCCGGGTGGACATGGCTCTCATTCGTCAGGACTTGCGGAACGCCACGGCTCGTATTTTCGAAGCGGAATCTCGAATCTCCACCATTGAAGACGACCTCAACCAGCTGAAAGACCAAGTAACCCACCTCCAAACACACACTAAGGAGCTACATCGCAGAGTGGAAGATGCTGAAAACCGGTCATGTCGTAATAACCTCCGCTTTGTGGGATTTCTGGAAGGGGTCGAGCATGGTCGAGCAGCTGCCTTCGTAGAAACCTGGCTAAAATCCTGGATGCCCAAGGAAGCACTATCACCCTGGTTCACTATCGAGTGCGCCCACCGCTCTCTGGCCCCCAGGCCACCTCCCGGTGCTCCACACAGGCCCATTATCGCCAGGATCTTGAACTTTAAAGACAGGGACGCCATCCTGACTGCGGCCCGGGCCCAGGGCACCTTGAAGTTTCAAAATCACAGTGTGATGCTCTTCCCAGACTATACTAAAGAGGTGCAAGCACAGCGTCGCTCTTATAATGAGGTCAAACAGAAGCTTCGTAGCCTGAGGTACGGACTCCTCTTCCCAGCCCGCCTCCGGGTTGTTTTCCAAGACAAGACACTCTACTTCGAGACCCCACAATCAGCATGGACTTGGCTGACTGAGGAGAGGCCCCTTCGAATCCGGTCCATGTCCTCGGCCAGACCTTCCAGAGCGATGAGGGCTGACCCGCCCCCCCCACTGCAGCAGAGGAGGCGCATGCGGTCCCGCAGGGGTCGTGGACCACGCGAGCGGTCACCTGCGTCGCTTGGTTCAGGAGCTCGGGATATCACAACCGAGGCGTATCCCCCAGCTTCACGCAACCGCAGCAGAGACAGCTCCTTGGAGGCCACGCACCGTGATCCTGAACTCTCCGAAGACCCAGATCCAACGGCCTCAGACACTGATCTCTCCAAAAGTCTGACAATCTAAGGATTGAGACAAACGTCTTACAGCTGAGTTCCAGACGCTCTTGACTGGATGAGGCTGGGGAAAGGTATATCCCACGGCCCACGTAACCCACCGAGGCAAGGCACAAACACTGATGTATCCGATAATGTGGAGGGGTCCACTATTGCCACGCAATCCCCGGTTAGGCGTTTCAGTCTAACTTGTAGTTGTTATTGTTGTTTATTTCCTTTTTCCTTTTCAGGGCGACAGATGCTTCAGTTCCGGAAGTGTAGGGGCGGGGGTGGGGGAGAAGGGGGGGTGAGGGGAGGGAGCGTTGTCCTCTGGGCTGTTTCAGGTTTGATCCTGTCAGGGTCTCCTTTTCTAATGATCTGCAGCACTTCGACACTTGTTCACAGCTCCGACACCGCAAGAACACGTAGCACCCAACTCGCACTGCGTATACATGCTGGCGTTGCACCGCCCGTACCCCGAGGGGGTCCACTGCCCCCTGGCCCACTCATTGGCGCACCTGCCCCGATGCAGTCGTCCACCCCAGGTAGGCCCCTTCATGTTCTATCCTGGGATGTGAACGGATTATTGGACCGCATCAAGCGAACAGCAGTCCTTAAGTACGCCCAACGCCATGCGCCTGAAATACTCCTACTGCAGGAGACGCACTGCCTATGGACCCAATGCCCCTTCCTCGCATGCTATGGTTTCGATAGAATCTGGCACTCTGGGTTCGACCGCGGCTTGCGAGGGGTTGCGATTCTAATGCGGCGAGGGCTTCCCTTCACTCCCGGCCAGGTCATGGCGGATCCCCAGGGCAGGTTTGTAACGGTGTCCGGGAGGCTAGAAGGGAACATCCTTAATCTGGCGTCCTTATATATTCCACCCACTACGCTCACCTCCACCTTACAGCATCTCATAGGCGCCCTCTCCTCCCTACCTTTGGGGCAGACGGTGATTGGGGGCGACTTTAATGCTGTTATCCAGCCAGCACTTGACGCGACGGGCATATCCTCCAGACTAGCTCATGCTAAGAAGCTGACAGACTGGGTGACCACCCTTGGCTTGTGCAACGTCTGGAGGATCTGGAATCCCCGAGGCATTCAACACACACACACCTCAGCGGCCCACCACACGCATTCCCGCATTGACCTGATCCTCCTGCCTGCCTCTGAGTGCCATAGGGTAAACAACATATCCATCCTTCCCCGGGGAATATCGGATCACTCTGCCCTCTTCCTGCACCTGGGCGAGGCTGCAGATACTACCCGGGCGATGTGGAGACTAAAAGTGTGGTTCCTGCAAGACAAAGAAATTAAGAAGGCAATAGAGGTGGAATTGCGTCACTACTTCCTCACTAATCACGGATCGGTTCCCTCCCTGGGCATCCTCTGGGAGGCAGGTAAAACCACTATCCGTGGTGTGGCCAGGGGTCGAGTACACGTGAACCGATTGGCACAAAACGACCGCCTGACTCTCCTTGAGGCACAAGCCATACGGCTGGAGGCAACCCAGACTGGGACCCCGGACGCTCGCCGAGACAGGCAGCTTGCGCTCACTCTGGAAGAGATCAAGCAGATGTCCTTGGAGTCGGCCAAGATGCTGTGGTGCTCGTCCGTTGCCCGAGGAGGCGGGTGGGGAGACAAAAATGGAAGTCTGCTACACAGACTGATTTCCTACCCTCTCGCTAACAGGATAATCCCTGAAATCCAAGACCCCTCAGGTAACACCCATCGCACCTCACCTGCAATCGCACAGGCATTTGTGGATTATTATGCCCAGCTGTACTCTCTTCGCACACCAGAGGCCGTCCTCACGGACGTGCTCGGCCAAGCAGGTGTCCGGCTCCCATGCCTGGCAAAGGATGAGGCGGATGTCTTGGACCTCCCCATCACCCCAGAGGAGGTACACGGCACGATCTCCCTGCTGAAAGCCGGGAAAACACCGGGACCCGATGGTTTCCCCCAAGAATACTATGCAACGTACCAGGACCTCTTGGTTCCCCATCTCGTGTGCCTCTACCAGCACTTCACCGAGGTCGGCTCCTTCCCTTCCGAGACTGATGTGGCGACTATTGTTGTCATTCCCAAAACCCAGCCGCCCTCCCCCAGGTGTGCAGTCTACCGCCCAATTTCCCTTATCAATACGGAGATAAAAATATACGCCACGATCCTGTCTCAGCGACCCCGTCCCTTTCTCCATAAGTTGGTCCACGCGGACCAATGCGGCTTCATGCCAGCCCGGAGCACCAGACACTGCCTACGACGCCTCCATCTGGCCCTGGCCGGCCGCCAAACCCTTACGCCCTACCTTGCACTCCTCCTTGTAGACTTTGAAAAAGCCTTTGACACGGTGGACTGGCGCTATCTGGAGGAGGTCCTGCGGCTGATGGGGCTTGGGCAGCAGTTCCGGCGCTTGGTCCAGGTCCTCTACTCCAGCCCCGGAGCCAGGGTGTTGACCTACGGAACCCTTTCCAGGGCGTTCCCAATCCAAAGGGGCACGAGACAGGGCTGTCCCCTTTCGCCCCTCTTATTCGCGCTGGCGATGGAGCCGCTGGTCTGTCTTATTCGATCGGATCACCGGATCCGGGGCTGGACTTGGGGAACCCATCATACCGACAAAATCTCCCTCTAGGTGGACGATGTCCTGCTTTACCTGGCGGATCCGGCCAACACCGGCCCTAGAAGCCTTGAAGTCTTGCAGGCCTTTGAGAGTGTTTCGGGCCTCCGACTCAACCCGGCAAAATCAAAACTGGTGCCCCTCCACCTCTCTAGGGAATGCTTTGACTGACAGTCCACCATCCCCATCAGGAGGCAGTCATTCAAATACTTAGGGGTCTGGGTCGCCCTGCTTCCTGAGCTGGAATGGGCAATGAACATCACCCCACTGGTCCAAAAAAAACAAAGCTAATCTCAAGCGCTGGCAAACCTTGCCGCTTAACCCGCTCGGAAGCATAGCGTTGTTCAAAATGATGATCCTCCCACGCTTCTTGTACATCATTCAGAACACCACCTTTCACTTCCCACGTAATTGGTTTAAGGAATTAGATGGGGTGATCACGAGGTTTCTATGGGGAGGGGGCCGAGGCCCCGAATTGCTCCTGCCCGTTGCAGGATCCCAACCTTCGATGGCGGTATGGGCATGACCGATCTCCACCTATACTACCTGGCCACCCGGCTCCTTGTACTCCATGACTGGTTTACTGGGGGATGGTCCGATCCGACCTATCTGACAGAGCTCAGAGATATGGATCTCCCCCAAGTGCAAGCGTACCTATACGGATGCCCCATACCTAAAGCGATCCCGCCGATAACCAGGGCAGTCCTGGTGGAGTGGCGCACGGCCCTGAGGCCCACACGATGGGACAACCGTCTGAGCCAGCACCCGCCTCTCTGGAGGGGCACATGGTTGGGTGAGGTGGCGGCGCTTTCGGGGTTCAAGCAGTGGGACCTCATAGGGATCTCCCTCCTGGGTGATGTCTGGGTGGGCGACCACCTTAGGACGTTCCAAGACTTACGGGGGCGGTACACTCTCCACGTTTAACAGTTCTATAAATATCTGCAACTTCGCCATGCCCTCAACATACACATTTCAACCGGCACGTCCCTTCCTGAATTCAGCCCGCTAGAAGCCCAAGTCATGATGGGGGATCTGGGGAAGGGTGGGGTCTCCCGAATATACCGTACCCTTGTTAATAATGGACCGGCATCTCTTGATCCACTCCGGACCCATTGGGAGGGGTGGGTGGGACCTTTGGAGGACGAGGACTGGCGTGACGCCCTCATGGCCCCTAGAACCGTCATGTCCTCAGCCAGTCTCTGCCTTATTCAATTATACTATCTCCACGCGGCTTATATCACCCCAGCAAGCTTACACAGAGCAGGGCTGCGTCCCTCCCCAGACTGCGCGCGCTGCGGCCTTGCACCCGCGGACTTCTACCACATGACTTGGACTTGCCCTAGCCTTGCCCCTTATTGGTCGGGCATAGAGAGAGCTCACTCAGGTCCTGGGCTGGACAGTTCCCCATAATCCCGTACGCCTTGACTTGGGGGTGATGGAGGGCATGGACGGTTCACGAGCGGATAGAACATTTCTTAGGACTGCAGTCGCGGTGGCCAAGCGTGACATTGCGACCTCCTGGGCGCAAGCCATGCCCCCCACTGTGGCAAAGTGGCGCCGTGGAGTGGACTGGTGTGCCACACAAGAAAAACCCTTATTCGAGGCCCGAGGTTGCCCCGCCAAATATAAAAGTTTGGGGTAAAAGGCTGAACCTGCTGGACTAAGTGCACTAAACCTCCTCCTTGTGTATGGGTGTAATGCTAGCGTGTTGCGGTGATGCCTCCGCCTAATATTTTGTAAGCTCCACAAATGGTGTTCGCGGTAAATGATTGTAACATCAAGTCAATGTCTAGTTATGCTAACGTGTTTGATCTAAAAACCAATAAAGTTGATTATCAAAAAATATATATATATTACCTATAAAGAATGATGTTGATTCATGGGTGAATAGTAACCATACGACATAGTGCTCAAGGGCTTAGACGTTACAGATGTTACTACTACGCGCGTTTCAGCGAAAAGCCTTCATCAGGAAGCCGTCAAAAGAATATTTGTATGGAGTTACTAATGCTGCCAATTATGGCTCACATCCAAGTTGGAGCCACACATGAGGTCTAGCCAGGGGATAATTACAGGAGTGCTCACCGCGGAAGAGATGATCGGGACCTATAAGCACATGGCACAGAGAACCTGGATAACTCGTTTTATGTTAGTTCGGCACAAGCAGGAAATGCAGCAGGCTCAAATGGCGCTGATTCAGTAAGTGGAAATAGGCACTTCCTAGAATAGGTAACGCCTTGACGAGGAAAGATTTTTCTACATAGGGTAATGTTGTGACTTCTGGTATTAAATGTTGTTACACAAACCAATTTGTTCATTGTATTTTCCTTGGGTTTCACCTCTAATAGGTTTTCTTGTGGGCAATACCAAGCTCTCTTTCTTGCTCTGTGTAACAAACTTTTAGGATAACCTCTTTCCCTTAGTCTAAAGATAAATGTGTCAGTTTCATTAAAGAAATCTGTTCTATGTGAACAATTACGGCGTAACTGTTTGGTGGAATTTTCTTCTTTCTTTTTTGTTCCCAATCAAGGACATTTTGCCTGACAATACTTCATACAGATAGTAATTAAGAAATGACCTCCTGGTAAGTTTATCACTTATTTACTATTAACCAAGAGCTTTTTGATCTTTAATTTTTTTATTTTAATTTCTATCTTTTTCAAAATTAGTAGCCAATTTTTCTTTCATCCTCATTATAGATTCCTCAAGTATTGAACTGCTGTCAAATAATACTATACCAACCCACAAGCCATCTTACCAAGATAATACTCATTTGTAAGTGCATTACCATCGGACTAGGATTGTGATCATCTAATTTAATTAATTCCAAATCGATTAATTCCATATTTCTTTATGCCTTGCTCATTTTAGCCTACTCAAGTAACACATTTAATTAAGTTAAAATCGAACTTATATTTCTTTTGCCTTGCTCATTGTAGCCTACTCAAGTAACACATTGGGAGTCATTAATTCCGGCCCCGCCAAGCAAGATTTATGGGCCTCTCCTTCGATGACATATGTTGCTTTTCTATGTGATTTCATACTCCATTCAGGCATAGAGGAGTCATTTTGAATAGGTGAGTCTTACTCGCCTCGGTTTTTAAATCCTAAATCTTAAACCAGTCTTTACACACCCCACTCATTTGGAATTACCTTGTTTTACATAGGCTGTCTACATTCTATACACCAGTCCTGAGGAAGACCCGCTGTGATGTTTATTTAATTTTGCATACCTTTTGGGTCGAAAGGTCAACGCTTCTTCCATTTGCTCACGTCCCTAGTCTCTTCACCCTTGAACCAAGAAGAAGGCAGTCCAAAGGGTGTTGATAGAACTTTATGTACTTTAGGAGGGACGGTCCTATTTTTATATAATTTATGTATATTTTTGACTATTATCCTATATCACGCACATTTGCACTTTATGTCACTTATCTCACCAAAGTCACGTTCTTCCTGCTTGTTGTTTGTTCTACCATTTGTGTATGTTGCAGCCATATATGAACTCAACTATTATAATTAATACATACAATTTTTGAATTACTGATCTTTCGTTTTTGGTGTGTTTTGATTTGTGTTTTTGACTATTCTGTCAATCAGTAAATAGTCTTGCTAAGCAATTGTTTTCTACCCAACAGAACTCATTGTAGATTATATTAAAAGATAGAGTGTAGCAGCCAAACAGACATCTTACAATCAACTAAGAATTATTAAGGGAAAGGGTGCATGCTGAAATGGAATTCTAATATTTTACTCTTCTTAGTTTTGAGAAGTTAAGAAGATACCAAACATAGAAATAAAAAGTTTCAGTGGTGCATTTTACAAAATATTCTCACATTTTAGCATTTTTCTGCAACTTAAAAACAAAAGCATCCTTCTTTAGAAACCTATTAGCAAATACTCATACACAGGGTACCATTACAAACGGTATCATATGCTAAGGAACAACAAATATTCTGTCCACAGAAAGCATTATTAGAGATTCTGTGCATCTGTGCCCAAATATCATTCAGAGACAATAATTAACATTGGGGTCGGTAATCCTCTCAGCACTGCCAGAGCTAAGGAAAATCAATGTCTCATAAAATAAAGGTTATTGAATAATTCTATACATTTCAGGTGTGTATGCCATTATGTAGCTCATCATCAACCACTGATTAACCAGTCCAATTACCACAGTCACATTCAAAAAAATTAACTTGCTGATGACTTCTACATGCAGAGAGTTGTGAAACATAGACCCCATAAACACAGCAATGAATCAGACCTTTTTATTGATATAGGCTTAGATAGCATAATTAATTGGAAGACTGCTATCTAATGCACAATCTTTCACTACAACTGTGGATACTCCCAGTCCTAGAATTCCAGGCAGATGTATGGATGCCAGTATACAAGAGACGATAGCGTCTGTACACTTCTAGTACCGAGGTGGCAGATGCATGAATTGAGGACTCTCTTGTAAATGCAAGTACTCTGCTGACACGTAGACACTGGCTTGCAGAAATAATAATTTATGAGGATAAAACATAAGTCACAAATTCTGCAACAACACTACTGATTATTACTACTTACCTTCAGGTGGTGGAGGTGGGAATTCATCGGTATCTATAAGATCCATAATATCTGGAAATGTTCTTGGCATTCAGTAAGATGAACAATCCTAAAAAGAAAATTAAAAACCATATTATAGCAAAAATCAGGAAGAGTGATCTGAAAACAATCAACCATTAAAGACACTGTTCTAGAATAGAAGGTATTCCTGGAGGGAGAAGTAGACTATTAAAACCTAGTATTCCCTACCGCAATTGGAAACACCTATCTTCACATGACACAAAATATAGGTAAAGAGATGAAAGGATAGTAAGCTTGGGTTGATTCCTATTCAAAAAGTGTTGGCATTTTCTTAATGATGGATAGAGTATTATATATGGAGCATCTCTTTTTTATTTCAAAGTATTTTATTGGATTTTATATTCAAAGACATTAGCATTTCTGTTACAGGGTTAGCTATTCGTGGTTTGTATGACAGTTTTTCAATCACTTCAAAACCAATGTTTGCCTAACCCCACCTGGCGTGGCTTAGTAAGAGAAAGATAGAAGGAAATAAAGTGATAGAAAGAAAGCAGAAGAGAAGGGTACAAGAGAGGCTCTGTATCCGTGGGTCTTGTTATAGCCTGATCAGGCCGCCACATCCCTGGGCTGCTTGTGGCGATAAGGGCCGGCAAGTCAGTCCAACCGATCCGTAGGCCACCGTAATTACACTCAAATCAGTTCCTTTTACAGCACTTACCAGGGGTCAGGGGGATCATGGGGTTTGTAGCCTGGGAGACTTGGCTTCATGGGCGAACTCATGGGGGTTCGTAAAAATCTAGGAATGTGTCAAGTGACTTCCACATCCCCCTGGATGCTGGTTTCCAGGGTGTGTTCTGTAGTGCAATGTTGTCCGCACCTCTGAGGTGCGTAATCCAGTTGAACCAGCTTTTGTATGAAGCCCTGCTTGTGTCTTTCCAATTTGCTAGGACCACTTTCACTGCTGCGGTCAGCAGCAGGTCTAGAAGGTCCTTATCGTGCTCTGATCTTAGTTCTGCAGTAATAAATGCGGTGGCGAGGGAGGCGAACTCAGTTTTTAATGTACATCCCAGTATTTTATTTATAAAACCAAAGATTTTCTCCCAGTATGTCTAACGGTACGTTCTTCACAGATTAATGTTCCCCACATATCCAAAGTCTTTGGAGACCTCCCTATGTAAGCAATACCATACAATTATTTGAGCAACCGATTAAACATCTTCAGGTAATATGGAAAAAGTAATACTAATATGTGACTGCTCCACATCAAACTACAGAGTTCTCCCACATCTATGTTTTCAGACATACATGCTGCAGTCAAAACCATAACTCAAAGGAATGGACTGGGTTGCTAGAACCTTTACAATAAATTCTCCCCAAAAAAACTAATTGTGCAGCAAATTTAAAACCGAAACATTTATTTAGGAGCATTTTTTGTGCTATTTAATTGAGTTGTCAGGATGAAAAGTTCTAAATGGTGTCTCACGCTGAACTACATTTCGAAAAAAGTTGTAGTTGGAAAGGTGGTACACCCAATGTCACAGAAAAATGAGTCTGCCCCCCCCACCATTCAAGAAAAAATATTAAAGAATTTTGAAACCCCAATTAAAAAAAAAAAAATCAAAAAAACAAATGAACAATAATTTAAAGACATAGAAGAAAATAGGTAAATTGTTATTAATTACATAACGGGTCTACCTCTCTAAGAATGTCATACCAAAGATTATCCATTGGAGTATCGAGGTGGCATCCATAAAGCACATATTACCTATAATCCTCATTATAGCAGATAATCCTTTTCCCCATATGATCCTATTCCAGTATTCCTCTAGAAAACACTCAATACAAGTGTTGCCTTACCTTATGGGAATGATAAATATGTTTCTTAACACTGGAATCTTAACTGAGAATTTTAAACATAATTTCGAGCACCCTCTTCTAAAGAAACTTTAGATAGATTTGAATGAGTCATTACATCATAAGACCATCGCATTATTGCCATATATCTCCAAACTATCAGAGAAGGCTGTTACCCTTTAATTGGAATCTCTTGTGGATAATAACTAGCTGTTACAACCCTATTCAAGCAGGTTTTAAATGTCGGAACAAAACTTAGTCACTACTGCATTGGATGACATTTGGATGAAGGTTGGAGAAGACGACGGAGGAGTTCTTACACTACTTTACCTTCCCACCAAATGTAATACTATAGAACACCCAACTCTCCTTCGCGTCATGCATCATTAGTCTTTGTGTGAACACTACTGCTATGGATTTCTTCTTTCCTGCAGGGAAGTTCCATCTTGGATCCTATTGTCTGACTCCCAAACCTCTATGTTGTGGCGCCCTGCAAAGCTCAATTCCTCTTTCCGATTTGGTCTCTACTTATGTCCCTCTAGAATTTCTGATGCAGGACTTCAATGTAAGAGCATATTTCTACAAAAATTATGTCCAGGTTATATTTAGGCTATCTGACAATATGTAGTACTTTAATTCGAACCTATTACTAAACCTAGAAACCACAAAGATGGATGGTGAAAAATATTTTAAAGTTGAACCCTTTAAATCGATATTCTATCAATCGGCAACAATCTGGGCAGATGAGGTGGTGTACTTTGGACACTTTTGGCAGTTGCCCAGAAACACGTGAAGTCTACATGGAATCTTTGAACCATCATGTTTTATAAACTGCAGTAGTCACTAAAACCTGCCTTTCCATCAAGAATGGTGCACAGGAGACTTCCCTTCCTTTCTTTTTGCACAGAGTCACTGTAGCCAATGCTTACATTCAGTCAAGATTGCATTATGACAATACACTATACTCGATCCCTGGCAAGAAAAGCATAGCCTGATTGTAAAGATATTTAAGAATGCTATTATCAGATTGCTCTTCAAACCTAGAATGTTTGACAACGTATACAGCTATCTCCAATAGCTACTCTGGCTCTCCATTTGTGCATAATCTCAGAGCCAAATGCCAGCTGCAGTATACAGTGAAAAGACCCTAATTTAGAGTGCGGCAAATGGGTTACTCCACACAAATGTGATAAATATATTGTCCGCCTTATTACAAGAGCCATAGGATATGATGCACTTGTAATAAGGTGGACGGGATATCCATCACATTTCTGATGGTGTAGCCTGTTTCCCAAACTCTAAATCAGACCTTAATTTAGCAAGCTGCTGTGGTCATCACTTTCAGACTCAGGCCTTCTTATGACACTCTCTTCCTTTCACTGTCATAGCACCATCCGATCTGCTCACATTCAGGAAGACTCTTAAGACCGGACTCTTCATGAACTAATCTTGTACATAGCCTATTATTTTAAAAAAAGGTTAAATTCAGGTCTTTCTCCATAGTGCCAGGAGATGGTGTTTATGAAAGACAGCATAAAAAGCCAAACATAAATAAAAATTACACTGATTCCTGCACTATCCAGCTGTGACGAAAAGATAACCTTGCTTTACCTAAAGCAAAATATTGTTTAGCCCCTCAAACTTTTCAGCTTTTCAATGAATCCGTGCCCTCATACTTGGGGTATCTGCTTATAATACACAAACAGAAAACAGCTATCCCAAAACCAAAGACATAGAATGCACTGGAGAACGGCAAGCAAGACTCTGAACAGAAAGAGTAGGTACTCAGTATTCTGAAAAACACCAGTAAGTAATCTTCATATTATCTGCAACGTCCCTCCTCATGTCACAGTCCTAACAATCTGAGCAGATACAACAGCAATCAACAAAAGCACCCATGAAAATGATCAGGGAATGTAGTGGTGAAGACCCGGAGTTTTCCATTCTGTACCCAATAATTGCAATATTAAAAATGCAAGAGGCAGACTAAACTATCATCTTTAAATCAGTTCCTGAGTTCCTTATAGCGCAGTAGCAAACATTTGCACTAGCCTAAAAAAAACACACACAAAAATGGAATTTCATTATTTGCACACATAATTTCCAAGCATTGCAAAATGCTTTTTGGACAATACTTACCAAAAGCAAGAGGAGATCCAAAGTGACCATTGATCTGGGGACCGGAATGAAGTTCGCTCTAAAAGCACCTTCTCAGCCAAATGTAATGCCTCACCACCAAAAACGCTACATCCTTCCCTTCCTAGCCATGTCAGAGTCACATGCCAACACAATAGGAAGGTTATCTTCCTTACTACACCAACCTAAAACTAGAACACTGCACCACACCATGTTGATTTACCGAACACTCGGGGGCACTATGTACTGAATCCAGGGCGGGCCTGGGACAGAAAATAGGCCAGGGCACCAAAATTGAAATGACCTCCATTAGTGAGTTAGAAAACTACAAAACTGTCAAAATTCTTTCAAATTGTGGCAGTTTTGAACTTATAAAGATATGCTGCATAAGTGATTTGCAAGGTATGGAAGGCTGCATGTATTTGAGCTTCCTTCTGTTAGACCAGCCCTATGAACCCTAGTATAATAGTTAATCTAGTTAATCACAACCGCCCACACCCCATGAGCCAATTTATAAAATTCGGCCTCATTAATACCCTTTCTGCTTTGAAACATAGACAGCACAGGCATGACCTTTTATCTGATTCCAATGGTTTGGAGACAACGCTACTACATCTCTTGATGGCCTTATGCCACCACGTCACAAATCATCTTACATTGATCGGATTTAGTTACTTTGATTTTCTGTTGGGTATCTCAAACCATGTTTCAGTCACACTCAAATCTAGGAATCTAAACTGGCTCCCTGGTCGTATGAAAATCTCATTCAAAGCCTTATGCCGGACACAAAACTTTTAACAACCTAGGCCCTGATTATTTAAGGAACAAAATCACTCATCATGTTCACTCACACCTTCTGCCGTTGTCTTTGCAAAACCTACTCGCAATTCCAAAATGTAATATTATTAGACAAGGAGGACAATCTTCTCTATCTCCAAAACTGTGGAACTCCCTCCGCATTCATCAGCGGGAAGCCCAAAGCCATCTGTCATTTTTGCGGAAAAAAATAAAAACTTGGCTTTTCCAAAGTCCCTACAGGGGAATGCCTTTCCTGACTTCAAGGCCAATAATCCCAGTGCCACGATGGGTAACAGCAACGCATTTTCATTCATACATATACATCACCAGATTCAACTAGGGGAAGACAAACATTGAACAAAACAAGACAACAACCACGGAATTGTACTAAAAAACATCATTATATTAGTTTTCAAAGATCTGCTCATCTGAATAAATATAAGCACAGGTATGCCAATGAGTACCTAGTTCACATGCTTCTGTAAGTATGCATAACATACTTACAAATGTGCATTAATAATCACATGAATTCATCAAAATAAAAGCTTTGTGAATGAGGCCTTAAATATTCATATAAAATTATTGACTTGGTATCTTCTTCAATCCCAGGAAGTCTAACCCAAAGATGATCAAAACTCATGATCGCATAAGGTCAACCTTCAAATTTGGAACAATGGAATGGAAAGCAGGCAGATGTGAGGGAGAACTGATAGACCGGGAAGAAAGTGGTGGTTGAGGGAAATGCGAGCATACTCAAGGGCAAACTGTGAAGCTTCTTTGTTTTAACTGCACAGTCACAGCAAAATCATGCACATTTCTGCATTTTTTTCCCCAGAGCTGGGTAAATAGTGATGTTTCTTTGCTATTTGCATAGCCACTGGACAAATGGTGCCTATTGGATAGAGTGTGTATGATCACAGCTATTCAGCCAGTAGCCTGGTAAATAATGACATTTCCTTATTATTTGTTTGGCCAATGGCCAAACAGTGCATATGTCTGCTTTTTAGCAAGGTAAATAATAAAATGTCTTGCTATTTGCATGACTTCTATCAAACAGTACTTAATGCCTCCTATTTAGTCAGCGGCCGGGTAAATAGTGAAATTTCCTTATTTCCTTACTATCTGTAAGATCAGCACCAAACTGTGCATAATCTCTGCTATTCAGGCAGCAGCCATCAAAATGGTGATGTTTATATGCTGTTTGCATGGCTGCCAGACAACCAGTACATTAAATATGTTATTTAGCCAGCAGCTGGGTATCTAGTGAAGTGTTGTTGCTATTTGCATGGCCGCCAGCCAAACTGTGCGGAATCACTACTATTTAGCCAGTGGCTGATGAAATAGTGCCTTTCTCTGCTATTTGCATGGCCGTCAGACAACCAGTACATAATCTCTCTACTAATCAGCCAGCAGCTGGGTAAATAGCAGAGAAAATTCACTATTTATCCGGCCGCCGGATAATAGCAGTATTGTTCAAAAATCCTGTGGAAGGTTACAGGAGCTGAGATTCAGCTGCTCCCCTAAGGTCAATCCATATAACACCACGCACATGAGAGGCATAGAAGACAACGGTGTTAAAGAAGATTAAACACATGGACCTGTTGTGGGGAAAAAAGCTAACACGAAGTTTCTACTTCAGGCTTAATGGCACAGCAAGGTACACCAGAAGGCTTTACATGACATGGATAATTTTAAAGAGAAAATATAATCATGCTATCAGCAAGCTGGTTACAAGTTAGGGAGATTCAAATTAATAGGTGATGAAATATGATTGGGGACTATTTAATCTCTACCCT
The DNA here is from genome assembly GCA_963921515.1 of Calotriton arnoldi. Classification (NCBI taxonomy): domain Eukaryota; kingdom Metazoa; phylum Chordata; class Amphibia; order Caudata; family Salamandridae; genus Calotriton; species Calotriton arnoldi. Next base: position 752,908 of record CAWUFW010005801.1, on the reverse strand, counting down.
AATTTGTACAATTGCTACTGAGTTGTTTGTACTACTTACAACCATTCAAGTGCATATGATTTGCAGATGAATAGAGTATAATAAATAATCATAAAGTGTAAAATACCAACAGCTACTATGTATGCATACTGATTTCAGGGTGTGGGGGCAGGGCTCTATACATACCTCCAGCAGATGAGAGATTCACTGACAGGTTTGTCTGACCTCTAAGCTCCTACCTGACAGAGTATAATTCAGTGGGGGAGAAGTGAGAGACACCCGACAGCTCTGCATTTCTCCAGAAAAGGTCACAATTTCTTTAGGGTTTAGGTACTCGACCAGGTTAGACCCCATTATTTTGGGGGTAATACGATGGGAGTTGAATGAAAAAACAGGCGTAATGCACTCGCCTCCGTCCTTTTATTGACGTATGTATACATTATAAGGCATTCTAACTACACCTTTTCTTGAGAAATATATATGTCAAATATATATGTCAACAGGACTGCAAAAGGGTTAATATATGTTGGTGAGGATTGAGATGTTGCTTAAAGGCCACATCAAAGCACCTTGGGTCTATCTCAAATGTGTGTCATGGTGAGATTATGGAGAAGTGATGGATAAAGTTCTTTATCTCAGACAATCTGGACTCACAGTGAATAACTTAATTATATGTAGGTGTACTCAATATTTATGGATATGTTTAAATACAGGGGCCAATACCTAAAAATACTATCTATGAGCTTCATAATTCATACTTGCTAATTGCTCATCCATCCACGTCCTCACTAATGCACAGTATATGCTTTCTGGCATTCACCCACTAACACCCATACAAACCCACATAATATATTATACCAATCAAAAAAACAGAACATTAACTTATAAAATATCCAGATATATTGGATTTGCCAATACTTGTTTTGTCTTGCATGTTTATGTTATTCCGATATTATTAACCAACAATTTTTGTACCCAATGGTATAATATATTATAAACAGACATTTCCCCACAACATACATGTTATGTTATTTTAAATTTGTAAGGCGCGCAGCTACCCCAAGGGGTTTCCCGGCACCAGCTTGGAAGGAGGGAATAAGGGAAGCAGAAACGTTACAGATTAAACAGCCATGTTTTCAGATATTTGCGGAATCTCTCAAAGACGGTTTCCTTTCGAAGTGAAATAGGGAGAGAATTCCATAAAGATGGTCCCAGATAAGAAAAGGACCGACCCCTCATTCGCATCAGTTTGATTCTAGGGACCGTGAGCTTAGCCTGTTCAGCAGAGCGCAGGGGGCACGAAGGTGTATAGGTTAGAGCTAAGGATTGCAGATAGTGTGGGGCTAGACCAGTTTTGATTTTGAACATATAGCTCAGGGCTTTGAATCGAATACGATTTTCCACCCTAAGCCAATGAAGGTCGCGAAGGGAACCAGAAATGGATGCTGACTTAGGAACATGGCAAAGCACCCGGCCGCAGCATTTTGCACCACCTGCAGTCTCTGTCACCGCTTTGTTAGAACCCAAGTAGAGGACATTGCCGTAGTCCAGCCTAGATGTAACAAGGGCCTGGACTACTGTTCTCTGAGTGGAAGGGGGTAACATCCAAAGAATTTTCTTCAACCATTTAAGAATGGTGAAGCAGGTCGACGCCACTTTAGTAACTTGTTGTTTATCGATAGTTGGTCATCAATGATAATGCCCAGGTTGCGAACCTGGTGGACAGGCTGGGGTAAGTCACCCATTTCAGGGGGCCAATGCTGGGGGCCCCAGAGATCTTGTTGCTTCCAGAGGATCATGACTTCCGTTTTTCCTCCGTTAAGTTTGAGTAGATTATTATGCATCCACAACGCAATTTTCCTCAAACCAAACTGGAGTGCCGATGATTTAAGTTCTCTAGATGAAGAGAGAGAAAAGATTATCTGTGTATCATCGGCATAGGAAAAAAGGGACTGTCCGGCCTCCTCAGCAACATCAGCCAATGGGCGAACGTAGACATTAAATTAAACAAGGGGCTCAACACAGAGCCCTGTGGTACACCATAAGGGGACAGATGGAGTTTAGAACAGGCCGTGGAGGAAAAGACCTGAAACGTACGGTTGGTGAGAAAAGAATGGAGCCATTTAAGAGCTGAGCCTTCAAGCCCTAGAGATTGTAGAGCTCTCAGAAAGATAGTATGAGACACCGTATCAAATGCGGCGCTCAGATCCAATAAAATGAGAGCCACTGTGTCACCGGAATCCAGTCGGTATTTCAGTGACTCCCAGCAACGTGGATTCAGTAGAGAACCCAGTTCTAAAACCAGATTGGGAAGTATGGAGGAAATTCTGGGCTTCAACAAAAGAGGACAGCTGGGAGTTCACATGTTTTTCAAGTATTTTGGAGAGAGCTGGAAGCAATGAAATAGGACGAAAATTGGATGGCTCAGTAGGGTCCGCATTGGCCTTTTTTAAAAGGGGGAGCACAATGGCATGTTTCCATTCTGAGGGAACCACACCCTCCTGTAAGGAGGCGTTAAAGAGATCTATAATTGGCACAAGTATGGGAGGCTCAAGTTGTTTTAATACTGAGATGGGAAGTAAGTCGCACGGGAGACAGATTTAATATTTGCTAGGAGCTGGTTGAATGAGTTCGCTTCTAAAAGGGACCACGCTTCCAGTTTGTTGATGGAAGCAATATTACTATTAGATTCCAGTGACAAAACACCAGTTGCCTTAGGGGTAGTGACGTCTGGGTATAAAATGTCTGACAGATTATCACTGGATAATGCAGAATATATTTCCCCAACTTTGCTCACAAAGTAGTGGGCCAGATCATCACATTGCATCATATTTAAGACTAAAGAAGTAGTCTGACTTTCCGACCCAGATAGTTCTTTAACCACCTTAAATAGGGTCTCGGAGCATTTCTGAGATTGCGATATTTTGAGAGAAACATACTCAGCGCGAGCTGTTCTGCAAAGAGTATGATAATCCCTTAAGGCTTTTTTATAGGCCATTTTGGCGGCAGGCAAGTATTGTTTCCTCCATTGTCTTTCTAAAGCTTTGCATCTAGCCTTTTCAGTCTTGAGTCTCTCAGTAAACCATGGGGCTGGTGGCCAATGCTTACAGAGCCATTTGTTGGATAAAGGAAGGCAGGTATCTACAGATTGTAGGATCCAACTTTGGATGACCCCAACGTCCGTAGTTGTCATCTGTTTTATTGCTGGTATGCTATTTGCTAATGATTTATTTAGGGCTCCAACATCTAACTTTGCCCAATTTCTGATTTTGGACTTAGGTCCCGTCAAGGTTGCCGGGGGGGAAGGAGCGACTCTTATCACTAAAGTAACAGCGAAGTGGTCCGACCAGCACAATGGGAGAGCCGGAGGGCAGCACATATCGCGCAGATTAGAAAAAATAGGATCTAGCAGGTGACCTGCTGAGTGAGTTGGACCTGAGTTGCAAAGTTGAATATTCATTGCTTCCAGATCCTCAATGAAAACAGCACGTTTAGTGCATGCAGAATCATCTAAATGTAAATTCAGGTCACCAAGGATAGTAAAATTGGCGGCGTTCAAAGCATAAGGGGTTATTATGTCCGGAAAGGACGATACCCATGGTCCGGCTGGGCCAGGAGGACGATACACTAATATACCCGAGAAAGTGAACTTAGGTGTGAGTGTGATTTTGAATAATGAAGCTTCACAATCGGTGATAGGAAGATCCTCAAATTTGCATTCAAATGCACTTTTATAAATAATGGCAATGCCTCCACCCATCTTTAGTTGCCTATCCTTTCTGACAATAGAATAATTCGTTGGAAGTGCAACCGCTACATCAGGGCCTGAGCTATCATGTAGCCAGGTTTCGGTAAGAAAGGCCGCATCCGGCTGATTATTAAGCAGAAGGTCAAAAATATCTGCTTTATGTTTCGGGAAGGATCGGCAATTAATACTATAGAAAGTAAATTCCTTATTCAATGCAAGTGTATTATGTAGCATGGCGTTTTCCTGTAGGTCTGTATCAATGGGAGTCCCTGGTTCACAGTTTTTTTACTCGGGCTCTACCGCTACAATCATTCTGTGTTTTACTGGTGTAGAAGAATCCACAATGTAGGCACGTGTAGGGGGCTTTGTCTACATTACTCGTGGTACAGTTAGTGGAAGGGGTATTACGGTACTCAAGAAGTTGTTTAGCAGAGTAGCTAAGTCTCTTTGTCTTGTTAGGGCCAGGGGTCGTGGCCCCTGGTCCCGGATGGACGCGGACGGGCGCAGACGGGCTTGCCTTTGGCGCGCCCGCTGAGCATCCGCTCTCGGTCCATTAAATAGTGGTCCGAGGCGAGACAGCGCACAACAACTAGAGCGCTAATGGATGCGAGACGCGCAGCACAACAAAAATGGCCTCCTGGGGAGAGAAGCCCCGTGAAAAAGTGCAAGTGCTGAAGATGAATGCCGGGAAGAGTTGAGTATAACACACTCAGAGCAATGCACGGTACAGAGGTAAAATCACATAATATTTTTTTTTTTTTTTTTTTTTTATATATTTTTATTGGGCACATTTGGAAAATATAAATACTGATACATACATATATAATGGAGACAATTTTACACCCGGGAGATCAAAAAACAAATGAAAGAAGGAAAAGGAAAAACCAGCAAACATTTCATTACAGTTAACCCAGGATGATCAATTAGCAAGCATGAAAAAGAAAAAAAAAAACACAGCTAGTTCATCCTCACATCTCTAGACCATACAGCCATATGCGCCCAGATCTTCCTCCCCCGAACCCTGGCCTGTCTACCTCTACAAGCATATATGAACATCTCTTGTTTGTAAATCCCGAGAAGCCTAGCAAGCCACATATGAAATGTTGGTGGCTCAATATCTTTCCACCTAGTGACCAATAATAACCTAAATACTGCTGCCCCCAGAAACACACCATATTCTTGTTCGATGTTAAGGCCCAAAGTACTATCAAATCCGAGAATCAGCAGGGTCGGGGTTAATTCTGGTCTGAAACCAAACAAAGCTTCCCAAAAACCTAATATGCCTTCTTTAAGTAGGGCTAGTTTATCACAACTATACAACATATGTATCAGAGTGGCAGGTCCAGACCCACATCTAGGACACTTGTCGTCACCCCTCTTCCCCCACTGAAAAAGTTTAGCAGGGGTAAAGTAAAGATTAAATATCGTTTTATATATTTGAGCTTTTAGATTCGAGGCTAAGAAACTTTTTGCAGTTAGAGATAAACTCATATAAATATCCACATCAGGGTTGCCCAATTTCATAGCCCAAGATGCTTCAGTTTTTTCCATATCGTCGGGGCTTTTATCAAGGAGTATTTTATAAAAGTCCCTGATTCTACTCGTTTCCCTGTTTACCGCTTCTAAGAGTGGTATCTCATCCAATTTTATCTTAGGCTTCCATGTCGTTAGGACATTCTTAATCTGAACAAATTTAAAATATTGACTATCTAGAACACCAAATACCCGTTGTAACCTAGAGAATTGAGCATCTTGTTTTCCCCCACAGAAATCCCCTATTGTTCCTACCCCGTATTTTTCCCACTTTTACCCCATGTCATCGTTAGCCAAGTATGGCAATAATGGTGATCGCCATAAAGGGGTATATCTGGTGATTCTTGGGATTGCCATAGCCTTGGAGACCTGCTTCCAGATTTTCCATGAGCCATAAATTACTTTGAACCGTACCTTCTTAAAGTAACTGGGTTCCAATTGTCTCAATAACAGCCCAGAGGCATCCTTCCCCATCGAAAGCTCATAGATTGTAGGTATTATTGGGCCCTGCACTGGTTCCTTGATATTATTTATCGACAGCAGGGTAGTCATTTGATATAAAAGGGCTGCCCAATAATACAACATAATATTAGGGACTGCAAGTCCTGCCCTATCCAGGGGTAAAGCTAAATACGTCAGTGCTCTTCTGACCTTCCCATATTGCCATACGAAATTAGAAAAAATTGTTTCCAGTGCCTTCAATAAATTATCATCTACGGCCAGTGGTATAGAGCGAAACAGATACAAAATTTTCGGTAATATGGTCATTTTTAAGTAATTCCCCCTCCCAATAATAGACAAGTGCAACCCATTAACCCTCCTTAGTTCATTCCCTATGTTTTTAATCATAGGTTCGAAGTTAATTCTACTAATTTCATCAACCTTGGCACTTATTCGAACCCGAGGTATACTGCTGAGGTTGCTCTCCTAGGGTCGTTAAAATCAAGGTTATCCGTGCACAATACTATTGTTTTTCCAGCGTTCAAAGCATAGCCAGAGAAACGACCATATGCCTCGGTGATCTTGCCGATTTCTTCGATCGCCTCAAGAGGGTTAGGAGTTAGGACAGCAATGTCGTCGGCATAAGCCAAAACTTTTGTCTCGAACCCACCCGTAATTATTGTTATGATCCGTCGAGTCTGTAACAGCTTTTCAACTAAGGGGTTGATATATAGGGCAAATAAAATTGGGGAGCAGGGACAGCCCTGTCTAGTCCCTCTTGATATTTTGATATTGCCTGATTCCCCCCCCAGTAATTGCAGTCGGGCCATTGGCTGATAATACATTGCCTTAATAGCTTTTACAAACTGAGGGCCGATACCATTCTGTTCCAATATCAACCATAGAAACTCCCAAGACACTCGATCAAAGGCTTTTTCCGCATCGAGAAGGGTCATAGCCATCTGATCCCCCACCCCGGACATGATGTCAAAAAGAGAAATAACTCTACGGGTATGGTCCGTTGTTCCTTTGCCCGGGATAAACCCATGCTGCCATGGGGAGACCAGACGCTCTATGACCCTCCCTAGCCGATTAGCCAAAATTTTTGAATACATTTTTATATCAGAATTGATCAGGGAGATTGGCCGGTAAGAAGATGGATTATCAACCGGTTTCCCTTTTTTAGGAAAGATTACAATGGCAGTCTCTTTCCAGGACTCGGGGGGTTCCACTGTATTGTACACCCCTAAATAGATCTAAAAGCAAGGGTGTTATAACTGATCCCAGAATCTTATAAACCTCAAGAGGTAAACGATCCGGGCCCGCCGCCTTTCCTGATGCCAACCCTGATAATGCTTGTTGAACTTCTTCTAATGTAATTTCCACCTCCAATTCCTCCCTCGTAGGCCTATCCATACCACCGCCCATAGTAATGTCTGCGAACAACCCTGTCATACATTGAGAAACCTCTTCTCGGCTTATATTAATATCATCTTGATATAACACCTGATAATAGTTTTGAAACTCTCTGATTATATCCTCCGAATTAGTGTAGATTTGCCCATCTATTTTAATCAGAGATACAGCATTTAACGCTGCCTTCTGCCTAGTTCGGAGTGCTAACCTCCTACCAACTTGTTCTCCAGTTTCATAAACACTATTACGGTGAGATTGATACTCCTCTGCTGATTTCTGATTCAGCCAGTTAGTAAGCTCTGCTTTCAATGCAATAATTCGACACTGGATTAGATCTCCCTCCAGTCCCTGTACGATCAGCGAGGTATGCTCTTCTTCAGCCATAGCTAGATCTTGCATCAATTGTTGATTCTTTAATTTCTGCTGCTTTTTTGACCTGATAACAAAAGAAATCGTCTCACCTCGAAGAGCCGCCTTGAAAGAGTCCCACACAACCCCCTACTGGCACTAAACCTATTTATATCAAAAATTCCTGCGCCCATTGTTTCATATGTATACTATATTCACTATTCACAAGGAGTTTCCTATCAAAAGTCCATCCGCTCCGTGGCCTTTTAAAGCTGGCTATTTCCAGTTCTAACATCAAAGGGTTATGATCAGAGATTTTGGGGAGTTTCTTAATCCCGGCTTGCTCAACAAGATCACTTGTACAAAAAACATAATCAATCCTAACGTATTTTTTATGTGGGTAGGAAAAAAACGTATATCCAGGATTGTCAACGTTCTTTGTAGCCCAGATATCTACAAGGCCGTGACTAATTTTAAGAGAATTAAATGCCCTATAGACCCTAGGCTTTCGACCCATATACAACCCTGACCCGTGATCCAAAGAAATATTCAGGTCCCCACAGAAAATCAAAGGGGTTGGCCAAGTGGCAAGTTCTACTTCTAAATCCTCAAAAATCTGAGGGTCATCCTGGTTAGAACCATATATTGCACACACCGTACCTCCCATAACCAATTCAATGATTGCCCATCTACCCAGCGCATCCACTAGTTTCCGTTTGGCCATTCCCAAGGCGGTCTTTGCTAAAATAGCCACACCCCGTATGTTAGATGTCTGGGTAGTACACGCCAACAGATTATATCCTGCAATTCTCAGTACTTCCCTTTTCCCCCACGGAATGTGTGTCTCCTGTAGACATATTATATCGGTGGGGTTTAGTCTAACTAGTTCGGCATATCTTATCCTCTTGACCCTATCATTTAACCCCGCAATATTCCAGGAACAAATAGTTATCTTCCCCATCTTAGATTAAACTCGTGGTTCTGAATTCCTCCATAAAACCTTCTCAGCCTCTTTCCATTATTAAATACCTGCCTCTTCTTGTACCACTGGTTTATCTCTCTTGGTGGTCTCCTTATTATTTCTTTACAATTTCTGGATGTGCTTTTTTCCACCCCGTATTCAACCCTCCACCTTCCCCTCACCTTCCCCCTCCCTCCCCCACATCTTTGCTTCCCACCCCCTCCCCCAACTACCCCCCTCCCCAAATGGGGCGTACCGACTCAATCTTGAGTCTGATCATGATGGATGTGCTACGCATAGTGAGTGCGAGAGCCTTAATTCTAAAAACCTTAACTAAACGCTGCTTCCAACAGAGTGCTCTCAACAGAATATTTACAATTACGAGTTACATTTCCGTTTGGTTTGTTAACACGTCTCTAATTAGGTAGCCCGTCCAGGTATTCCTTAGCCTTAATTTCTGACATAAAAAACTTTGTTTGCCCCTCAAAAATCACTTTTAAACGAGCTGGATTATTTAAAAAGGCTTGTGCCCTTTTGTCTTGGAACGGTTTGATAAGCTGCCGCAGTCGCCACCGCCTTTCAACAGTAGAATGGCAGAAATCTGGGCGTACAAAATAGGAAATCTCATTTCTAGACCTTTTAGCGTCGGGCCGAGCTTTTCGAATACGGCCTGACGTAACAAAAATTGCCGAAATAGACCAGGATGGCCCGGGGAAAGCTCCTGCCCTTACAGGCAATCTCTGAACAAAGGGGACCCGATGAGCACGTTGAATCTCTAGAGCCCAGTCCCAGCCGGTTAATTCCGGCAGAGAGTCTCGCAACAAATCCACCACGAATGAGCGTATGTCAGCCCCCTCGATCCCCTCGGGAACCCCGAGGACCCGCAGATTGTTCCTCCGTTGACGATTTTCAAACTCCTCCTGCTTCTATCTAACATCCACTAGCTGTGCCTCATGAGATCCCACCACCGCGTGGGTTGAGGAAACGTCAGCTTCCGTGGTAACTATCCTAGACTCAAGATCGGTTAGACGTTCCCCAAATGAACTGCAGGTTTTGTTAATTTTCGGACAACTCCTTGCATCTTGCGCATAGCAAGCTGAGCCTTGCGACTGTCTTGACGAGTTTCATCGCGGTGCATGGAAATAGCCTGAAAGATAGTCTCTAAAGTTGGGGAAGTTGACTCAGATGGATCAAGAATAGATTGGGAGATAAGCATAGGATTAGAGAGCTGATTCGTCGGGGTATAATCCCACGCCAACTCCTTTCCACTGTGCATCTTTTTCCTCTGAACAGTTTTAAGTTTAGGATCCCCTACCTCCTCCTCATCACTGTAACTTAGGTCTGTAATGTCAACTGACGACTCCTCTGTCCATTCCTCGCCATCAGATACAGAAAAGAAAATTTCACTAGATTCCTTGTCAAGCTCTGTTTGGCGTTCATAGACAATATTACTACCGGTGTTAGTTTCTGGTGTACGATTAACAGGGGCTAGGTTGAAATCAGCATTGGATATTAGCTCCTGGGGTTGCATACTCAGGGCTTGGTGATTGTCCACTTGTACCCCAGAGTCCCTTCCATCTGCAACCGTATATCCTGCATTTCCTACTTTTCCTATGTTAATTACCCCTGTCCCAACTGATTGCTCTGTTGAAGTCAGAGTCAGTGGTTCTTGGGCTCCCCCTGCGTGATTCAAAATCGAAGGTTGTAGTAAGGAACCCCCAGGCCTACCTTCATTATTAGCTGTCCCGATATGAGAACCATTCTCCGCCTCGCTCAATTCCCTCTGGGTTTCCTGAGCTTTCTCACTCGGTTGCGGGGGTTCTTGCGGGGGCAGGTCTTTGCCAGCAAGCACTCCATGTGATACGATATCCAAACTAACATCGGGACAGACCTTCCCTCGAGACTTCCCTTCACAACCCGGAACTAGTCTCCCGGCTGGACCTCTCAGCAGCTCCACAACCGTAGGGCCGGCCGGGCGTCCTCTCTGTGTAGTCCCGCCTCTTCCCCTCCTCTCCAGATCCGGGTCAGCCAGCGTCCCACGGCGTCCTCCTCGTCGCGGAGTTTGGGCTGGAGATTCCATCACACCCGCCGTAGCTCCCGCGGCCACATCTCCTGTCCCAATCCCGAGCATCTGTTTGGCCGCCTTGATCTTGCCCCCGACAGCCTTGGGACCCATCAAGGCACCTCCAGCAGGCCCGATCGTCTCCACGGAGTCTACCTCCTCCCCCGATGCCGTCTGTAGGTAGGGGCCTTTTTGTTGAGCTTCAGAATTCCCTACCACAGTCCCGGTAATATATCGTAGAACGCAGAGCCCGATTGCAGTTCCAAGCAATCGTAGGTTATTTCCGCTAGTCTTTTGGGGGCAATGTATTTCTGGGCAACAAAGTACAGCATTCATTATCCCATTTAAATTAAAGAAGCACTCCTGACAACTGCAGCTCTCAGCACTCTATGCGCAGCCTACGGTCTCAGCGACCGCCATCTTTGCCCCCAAAATCACATAATATTCAATGTAGTTAAAATAAAACACAGAGGGTTAGAAAGTTCGTAATTAAGAGCAATGTAAACAAGAAAGGGAGAGCAAGTAGGTAAAGACCTACCAAGCACATGCACACTACTCTTACCAGATAGTGTTACTTGAATATTTTAAGAGTGTACTCCTGTTTAAGTACAAACTGCAGCTTTCATAAATTGTCGACTATGATATGCTTGGCTTATGATTCATCTGTCCCTATGTGTAAATTTGCTTAGGTTGTCAACAACATTTCTGGCCTGTTATGCTTATGATAAACTGATGTTGAGCTGGGTGGAGCATTTATTGTATTGTTAACAAGGCCTATATGGACTTTGTCTTTGTTCAGCAAAGTGATACACAGTGAGCTGAGATAACAATACTGAGATTCTAAAATCCCCTTTACAAACAACAAGTGCAGCGCCTGCCAGGGGGATCAAAGATGAAAGTCTTCTATTCGAAGAACCTGCGACTAAGTTAAAAATGATTAAATCAAATGCAGAGTGTCAGGGATGTTCAACTCTACATCCATCCTCTGAAGGCATCTCTCAAAGGGTCTCTTTTTGGCACCTCATTTCACAACGCATTGTAGGGAAAAAGTAGAGGGAATGACTTAGCCTCCCAGGAGGACACTTTATTGATCCAGCATCACAAAAGAAGGATCCTGGACAAAAACATTGGGATAACTTTAAAAAAAAGTCTTCCCCACTCACTTCTATCTGAATAACGCCTGTCAACCGCACGCACTAAAACGTGAATGTTGAACAGTCACTTGGTAATAGTTGCAAAACATTCACCTACCTCATTGGCAAGCACAAGCAGTTGATCAATGTCTTGTTTGTGAGATAATCACGTTTGAAATTTGAACATAGTGAATTACAATCTCTGTTTATATATTTTAATAGCTTTCTTTTAGGGCAAAATATTTGGGCCCGACAAAAAGAATGACGCACCTGACCCTGAGACTGCCAATTATTATTATGCTTCCACAGCAGATCAAAATATTTATTGTAACACGAATTGAGAATTGTAATTTGTCAAAGAGCAGGATTTCAAGACAGTATTTTTGTTTATGTTTCGCTGGGCTTCTCTTTATTTATTATTTACCCATTTTTACTTTTTTGTGCATTTGTGATCCAGTAGTACTGAATCCAGATGCTCTATTGAATAACGAGTCAGTTGGTGCTATAATTCAGCACAAAAGACGGCGAGGGAGCTGGTAGAATAACCATTAGCCAACAACGATTTGCAAATATTTTGTGTTTCAATGTGTTTTCCAGGGGTCTATGTGCACTCTGGGCAGAACAACATAGCACCCCAGACTCTGATGGCACACCTCCAAGGCTCGGGCTTTACTGAAATGCTTCAATGTCTCTATTACCCTTCTGGAACTAGTTCTAGAATCTCACATTAACATTTTCTTAGCTGTCAGCTTCAGGGAATAAAGCACATAGAGATCCCCTCTCACTTCCACAGCTGTGCATTGAATAGTTTCTGTGCACATAAATAATGGTGAATTGGGCTCTAACCCGCTGATCTAGCTTTAGATCGTCAGAACAGCTAAGGGCTTCCAACAGAGAAATTAATGGGGACCTGTGACCTTCTGGAAGGGCCTGTGGCATCAGATGGGCGAGTATTTATTTTTATTTGCAAGGGCCACCAAGCCCATCTATAAGGACGGCCACTATCCACTGGAACCATTTTAAGCAGTTTTCTAGAAACAATCATGTATCTTCCTTTATTCTCACTACTGGGACTTTTAACCCCTAAACGTGTTAAAATTAAGTATACACTATACACTGTTCAATAGTTATTCAAATCAGTCCAGGATTAAGATGTAGAGGAAAGTGTGGCTCCTTACAGACTTTTAACACATTTACAGAGAAGAAATATTAATCAGGTGCATGACCAACTGCAAAGAATGCCCATACATTCTGCCATGGCAATGCAGAGTTTGAATATCTGTCAAGGACTGGATGCTGAGGAGGTCTGTTCAGTTTACCTCTTGACTGCAAGGTATACTTGCACCACTCTACACTTAATTGTACACATGAAAGGTGTGAAGTATCTTGGGGGGGAGAGGGGGTCCCAGTTGGGAGGAAAAAACATTAAAGGACAAAAAACTTCCTGGCAATCTTGTAGCTCTTAACTGAAGATGAAGATTAAAACAAAAGTTAACAGGAAGGCACCAAACTCGTGCTGAGATTGGGGAAGAGAGTATAGCCTGTCAAGGACATTTGGGAGTAGATACAGAAGAAGTTCTATCTGAAAGCAAAAATCAAGGACAAATATTGTAGCAAATGGGTGATGAAAATAAGGGAATGGATGAATTACAATGCATCCATCACTTGTAAACGCCTTCTTCTATAGGATGTAAACAGTAACTGATAATACAGGAAAAGACTCAACTTCACCATGTACTGGAAATATCAGTCAGAATTCTCTGAATAGATCACAGTCCTGGAAAGGGCTTATTATAGGGTTGTTCATGCCCCTTTCCTGAAATTCATGGTGTTGGTTTGGTAGCCCATGTTTAGAATCCTTTGTTTAACACTGAACTCTGCAATCCTGCTGCCACCCTTTTTGTCTGGCACAGTGTATGGCTCACAGAATGCCCCTGCGAATGACTGCGAGCACTGAAACACCATAGCAGTCTGCACAGCAAGGATGCTTCGGCACAAGCTGCAAGTGCACCATGTTCTTCTGGATCTTTAATTAGATCTTGGCACAGATTTAATCCTACCTGCCTTCTGAGAGAATCATGACAGAGCAGACCAATTGACCAGGTATCAGATGGTTGCTTACAATACATTATATCAAACACACAAATGGTGATGGGAGGAATGCTTGCAATTTGTCGAACCATTGCCAATCACTTGGTGTAGCATTCCACCCCATAGTTCTTTTGCCCACCATGCTACCTCAGTTTGGACCCAGTCATATGCAAATCTGTCTTGACCATGTTACAAAAGCAGCAGTCCAGCCTGAACCTCCAGGCGAGTCCCTCCCTGAACCGGAACACTGGCAATCCAAAACCGGTTTCACCCTGACTGGGGCTAATCAGTCAGGTGTACTTTGATTACAGTGGCTCAGTGAGGTCAGGACCCACGTCTGGGCATACTCTTGTGTTGGACCTGGCGCTCTCTGCATGGTCACCCCCAAGCTTTTTGCCTTCACCCCACCTGTTTTGCTGAATTTGTTTTTGTTGGCTTTAGGACTCTGCTAACCTGTGCTAAAATACTTGTCTCTCTCCCTAAAATATGGTACAATTGGCTTACACCCAATTGGCACATTTAATTTACTTAAAAGTCCCCAGTAAAGTGGAACTTCATGTACCAAGGGCCTGTAAATTGAATGCTACTAGTGTGCCTGCAGCACTTATTGAACCACCCTCTTAAGTAGCCTTTGTAAACATGTCTCAAGCCTGCCATGGCAGCCTGTGTGAAGTTTTAAACTGCCATTTCGACCTGGCAAACTAAACCCATTGCCAAGCCTAAATCTTCCTTTTTTATACATCTACTTCACCCCCTAGGGCAGACCGTATGTGGGCCCTACCCAGCCCATAGGTCAAGGTTCAGTGTATTTAAAATGTTGGACATATTCTTTTAAGTTTTACATATCCTAGTAGTGAACAACTCTTACATTTGTTTTTCACTACTGCAAGGCCTACTACTCCATTAGGATAACATTGGGTTACCGTATTACATTTAAAAAGTGCTAACTTTTGATTGGGAGCAGGCAGGACTGTCAAGTTTGGTCTTAAATTAATTGTAATTTAAAACGCTCTTTAACTGTAAAGTCAGATTTAAATCACAATTCTGTGGCAAGTTGAAATTCTCTTGTCCTAACCATTTAGTGCCTGCAGCCTGTATCCTGGGCCTCATGACTAGGTGTAGCTGGCAACTGGCCTTTTGTGTATTCTTCTTAGACAGCATCAAAATGGGGGACTGGATGTTGTCAGGATGGGTCATCCTGATCTAATGGGAAGGGTGGAGCTGTCACCTACATTTGCACATCAAAGGGGCTCCCTCAGCACTCTCACAAAGGACTTTAGGCTAGTCAATTGTCACCCCAGACTTCTCTGAGCCAGGACAGGGGAAGGAAGGAAATTCCAGAATCAGATGTGGCAGTGGTGGGGGGAGTCTAGAGGTTTCTTCCACTTCAAAGTTGGCACTAGTTATAAAAATTAGGCTCTCAAACCAACTCTTCACATCACTTCTGGACCTGTGGAAGCCTCAGAAGGAGGACTGCCCTGCTGTTGGAAGGACTGCCCTGGTGCCCTGCTACCTCAGGAAGGAAGGCTGGACCTGCTACTTGAATCCGGAAGCACCAGAGTGACGCCAAAGGCTAGCTGAGCGGCCTCCTGTTCTAAGCTACAGGGACAGAACAAGCTCAAGAGACCTGTCCTGCATCTGCCAGGCCACCCACACTGAACTGGACCTGCCTGTGCCCTGCTGCTGGCCTCTGCTGGAGTAAGTTCTGATCCCCAAGAGATGTCCCCCAGGTCCTGGACCTTTGGCTGGATTCAGAGTTTACTCCTCCTAGCCCGACTGTGGGTTCCCTCAGAACCGACGCAGCGTGAAGAAACTCGACTCATCGCGATGAATGACCTCACATCGCAGCACCTTACAGCTCCTGATCGGTGTCCTCATCGGATCGGACGCAGCACAATGCATCTCAACAAAGGACCTCGCATCGGAGAGTCTCACAACTCCTGATGGGCAGCCTCATCAGAACTGATGAAACTCGACACAGCATGATGCAGGACCTCGCAACTCAGTCCAAGTACTACCAGGTATTTGCCCAGCAGGCCAAGCTCAGTTCTGTACCTGGTCCATGCTCCATCGTGGTCAGCTTGAACTTGTGACACTGTTCTGGACCGGCATGACCAGATAACCCCATTTGGCGATTTCTCCTTTCTGTCACTACTTTTACCTAAGACTTTGAAATTGCATATCACCAGTTCTATTTATTGTATTTTTGCCATTCGGGTATCATTTTATATATCAAACTTTACTCTAATTTTTCCAAATTGGTGTGGAATTTTTCTTTTGTTGTGTTTTCACTCTATTTATATTTGTGTGCTGCAAAAATATTTAGCACACTTTCTCCAAGTTAAGCCTGACTGCTTTTGTGTCAAGCTTTCAGAGGGTTAAGCACAGGTTAATTTAGTGACTTTTGTGGTTCACCCTGATAAGGATTGTGGTTGTTACTGGAGTAGGGTTTCAACCCCCTCAACCAATAACCGATTTATTACATGCACTATATATTTAAAAAGTGTACCCACACAAAGACTGAAAGCCTAAAATGTATTTCACTGTGTAGGTTCAGCTACATTTTGTATAGGGCAAGCCTAGGGGTGATATAGATATTTACTTCTATATTACCACTTAAAAAAGCTATTTAATGATATTGCCTACTGAGGTGCCGATTTAAAGTTTGGCAGGCAGCCCATCCATCTGTCAGGGTGGCCCTGGACATTATGTCATGCATTAATTTAGTTTTGTGGGGAAGAGAACCACTTTATACCCTGACAGGTGGGAGGAGAGCTCATCTAAACAGGGGAGTTACTAAGGAGCTGAAGACAGGCCATACTTGTAGCAGAAGGGTTCTGCGATATTAAAGCAGGGGTCCTGGGTAATTTTAGTGTGAAGTAAAAAAGTGACAATAAAGTAGTTGGGATTGTGTGGCAGAATTTCTCCAGTCATTCAATAGTGCACAGGGTAAATCTAGCATCTCATCCTCCTGAGAGATCTGGAAATACTACACCTGAAAAATTAGACCCAGTCAGAAGATGAATTGCAACTTCTGACTTCTAGTGGAAAAAATGAACTCACTTAAGGACTCCGAACGCCACCCCGGGACTGGAACTGCTCTCCAAAAGTCTAGTGATTGGCCTCTTATATGCCAGTTTCAGGGGTCAAAAAAGCAAAAAGATTCCTGATTTCAGGAGAGCCATAGAGGACTGGACCTAAGGGAGACCGGCCCGTAGAGAGCCTTGGTGCCCAGAAGCCTGCCCTGAAGAGCTAGAGGCTGCAGCAGAAATCTTTCCCAGCAGTTGGTGAAAATTTGGATTTATTCCCACCTCTAGTGGACCGAGATAAACTGCTGAGGCTTGCCCAGGTAGGTCCCACCTAAGACTGGCAAGAAAACAAGGTTCGCCCCAGTAGGAGCTTTTTGCTACGCTGAAAACAGCTTCAGATGAACCTCGCTGTAAAGGTGTCCAGCCTTAACCAGCCCTTTCCAGCTACAGTTTCCAGCTTTACCCTACTGGAAGTGGCAAGTGGCAAATCTATCCAACAGATGAACCAACCTCGCTGGTCACAAAATACGGCTTTGCCTCACTTAGAGCTATTGGCGCCAAAACGATTGGCTTCACCCAGAGCCTGACAACGACTTATATGAATTTCAGGGACACTCATAGGCCACTGCCTTGGACCTTGTTTTGCTGGAAGATTTTGATTTCTATTTGTGAGGCTATACTCAAAGTTTAAAATTTTGGCTGGGATTACCCACTTGGTATATCTGACCCCAGTTCCATCGTATATGGTCTGAAATTGTGCCTAGTTCCCAGTCAACAAAGAACTGAAGTTTTTAATGGCACTTTACTTTTTTCTAAGTGCTATTTGCATTGAAACAATTCATAACTCCGGTTCCCTATGTTACTGAGATTTATTGAGACACACTTCACCTCTTTTTTATGAGACCTGGATAACTACTATGTTTCTTAATATATTTTAATGTTTTTATTAATAAAACTAAATATATTTGTAAAACACCTT
The DNA here is from genome assembly GCA_963921515.1 of Calotriton arnoldi. Taxonomy (NCBI): domain Eukaryota; kingdom Metazoa; phylum Chordata; class Amphibia; order Caudata; family Salamandridae; genus Calotriton; species Calotriton arnoldi. The sequence goes on along the minus strand of CAWUFW010005801.1, from coordinate 735,188 downwards.
GTGAAATAATATGAACTTTTCCCCAGGAGCCTGTGGAGTGGGAGAAGTGCTAGAACACAAAGGTGCCCAACCTCCCCAACAACTGATTAGAGGGGGTTAGGAGAAGCAGGAAAGTGTTTGGATGGGAAGTCAAGTTGCGCAAATATAAAGCCAAATGACAAAAAAAATTGATTTGGGGGTTCGAGGGTGGCAAAGCAGAACTTTTGGGACTTTGCAATTAAGCACATTCAAAGTGGAGTTTTGTGGGAGAAGGTCATCTCGCCAATGGCAGGTCACAGATTTGAAGGGTGAAGCTTCCACTGACAATCACACCCACCAAACTGTGTTTAAGGAAGCCCAGTTCACTGATTCATTTTTCAAACTGAATATTAACGCACAGGGTAACAATAACACCTGCTAGTTAGAGTTCTTAGAAAAGACAGACCTACTGTATTAAATGTTATGTAAGATCAAATCAATATCAATATTGATCCATTGCCACAACAGGAGCAAAACCCCTAATGATCATGAGGAGGTTTGGTGATGACAGGTAACAGGCAGCGAATGCAGCAGTAAAGCAATACTCAATGTCTGACACTTCCTGTAACACTTGGACAATACACACCAATAGCTGTAGCAGTAGCATTTCAGGTTGCATAGCATTACCTGATGTAAGCCTCACACAGCCAATTGTGGGCAATCCAGAGGCACCTAAAATTGTAGTAAGAGAGTTGGCATTGTGAGTGTACAATTATTCCAGACTTATTTAATATCTTTGGGTGGATGGTGTGACTACAGTCAATGAACAAAATAGTCCACCAAAACCTGATCCATCTTGAGGGGCACATACCAAAAGATTCTTCAGCTCAACCAACTTTCAGGAGCAGCAATTGGAAATCTCCCATTGGTTATATTGTTTTCACCATAGAAAATGTTTTGTACTTTGTCTATCTTGAGGTGATTGATAAGAAGGTAAGTGATCACTTAGCCTTAAAGTGTGCTTGTGAATGATAAGTAGTTGTTTGATACCCATTCACTTACTTTAGATATCGCTTATCTGTATAGAATCCAAACACGTATCTCAGAGGACAATTTGTCAGCCATATCTAATATCAACCCTAAGGAGTTTCCTAAAGATTGTTCTATTGAGAACTCACTCATATGTTAAGATTCCTAATACATACTAAGGAAAAATACCTTTTAGAAAGTTACATTTTCCTTGCCTCATGTTCCTGGAGGCTAATATGCATTTGCTCTTAAAGTTCTCCCAGCTAGGTATTAGCATTTGAATACATGTGAAAAAGTGTGAAATGCCTCCCAGGAACAAACAATAGACTGACCTCAATGTGCAGAGGGGACTCCTCTGAACCTCACAGAAAATCCAGGATGGGGCTGTGAGCTTCCTTTTTGACATTAAAGGGTCAAATCCTGCTTGAGTGTCAAATCCTGCTTGACAGGTGAGCTGGATTTACATATAACACTTTGGGGTGCACTTGAAAGCCAGAGAACAGGATGACGAGACAGCCTTGCCTAACCACTGACTGGTCGCTGATGAACCCTGCATTGTCCTATCCGACATCTGTCTCTGGATTTTACATGCAACTCATGCTAGTGGGTGGGAATGATTCCTGGGCATGCCCAGCACCATCAAGCCTCTCAGGCACCCACTTCAGAACACTGCTGGACCAGAGGAAGAACAGAAAAGGACTGGGTCTGCTGTCTGTGACCTGAGAGGGCATGTTCTATGACATCATTGATAATATCACTGATGACATCTGAAATGACATCATTTATGACAACACTGTGCATGTGAGAGCGTGAGTTATAGTTATTTCAGTTAACTATAACTGGTGATCTTTTTTGGTTTATTAGTTTAAAATCTTACGTTTAAACTGACATTTTCATCTAACTACAACGTCACTTTAACCTTTGTATTTTTCAGTGAATATATATTTTGCAGTTTTATATAGCACAAACACGGGCCAAGGGTATTGGAGTACTTTACATGAGCACCTGATTATACTACATAAGGTCAGATACATTTTATTATCAGCATGATACGCTCAGGAGATTAAATGATTAGCCCAGAATCAAAGAATATTAAGCCAGTGCGGGACTGGAACCTGGTTAACCATCTTCAAAGTAGGCAGCTCTTGCTGTCATGCCACATTCATATTTCTCAATTTATGTGTGAAAGTTGTACACAAGTGGTATGATTGTGTATGATCACATATAGTGAGCACATTCTCTGTTGAAGTGGAATGGCAAAGTAAAATGACAGAAGGAAATAAATACTGGAAGGTTCACCCAGAGTCTTGATTGGGAATACTTGCAAGGGTTTGTCTTAAAACTGGACTTAGGGACATTGTTCAGCACCCTTCCACTGGTGCACAAACAGGGCTAATCATTTTCAGTAATTTACATGCAGATCAGGACTTCTGCAACCCACCAAAAATGGGCTTGCAACTCAACGGGTGTTCCGATCCACAGTCTTGGAAACGCTGTTTCAAGTGATGAGTTCAAAATGGCTTCACTTTAGGCCTTCTGGAAATGCAGTCTAGCTTGTACCTAGATCATTCTCTTCCTTGTCTTATGTCTGCTGTGTAAAATGGTGGTAACAAACTGAGCCAGTTTATGTTAAAGGTTAGATGCAGAGTAAAGTAATGAGGTGGCCTGGATTTGAAGCCTTTGTCAGAAGAAAATCTCTCGTAGTATTGCGGATACACTGAAAATCCCTAACAGTCGTGCATAGGAGTATTTCATGCTGTGCCAGCTCACTATTAGTGAGACTGTAAGTCTGTGCAGTCCTCAGAGGAAAGGAAGAGAAAATATATACATGAATAATACAGGCTCTTGTAAGGCAAACTTTGAGACAGTTCACTGATAATGATGAATCCATTTACAACCAAAAAGAAAACTGGAAACACAGACATTAAAATTAAAAGAAAGCATTATGTAGCCTATGAAGCTGCATACCGTGACTAAGAACTACTGTGTAGTTCCCAGTTTGTCCTGTAGGCGCACAGTGCTTCCATTTTTTTCCGCTCAGAGACTGTATGAAACATATAATCAACAGGATCCTAGTAGCGAACTGGTGGAAATAGGATCCCCTGTGCAGAATTCCATAGATTTCACTGACTGGGGTGCAAATTTGCATTGATATTTTCACATTACATTGATGGGAACGGTGCGACTGATATCTTGCACTGAATGACAAGCAATGGCAAAGCCAATAGGTTTCACCTATATGTTGTTGGCTCTGGCAATGTTTTGTAGCCATGCTGTACAGTAGCACAGCTGCTTGTGCAGCAAGGCCAAAACTAATAAAAAATAAAGCGCTATTACACATTTAAAAAAAAAAAGCACATTTGTACTGCCCGTGTCATATTGCTTTTTTATTTGTGGCTGTGTGCTCCCACAGCAACATGGAGGGCGGGAGAGACAGCAGAAGCAGGGGCAAGACACAGATAACAGAGTAGGAACTGAAGGAAGCACAGGGACAATGGAGGGTTGGGAGGATGAATGAAGCACACAGACAACTGTGGATGGGTAGGTGGGGAGGATTGGAGGAGTAATAGGGAGGGGAGAGAAGTACATGAGGGATACAGCTGAAAATCAAAAGCTCTCTCTCGCTCTCAAAAGTTTAAACAAAAAGTAAGAAAATACTGCCTGAAAAATTGAGCAGCGGAAGGCCATAGTAATGCTTTCAAGCTCTAGGTGGGACAGAAAGAGGAAGAAAGCATATGGAAGCTGACAAATAAGAGGCAAAGAAATAAGAGTGACAATGAAACCAACCAATGGTAAACAATGGGCAGCCTCTAAACCCCCTGTGAGGTAATAAAAGATCTCGCAAAAGACAGCACGTGTGCTGTATTGAGCGAGACCTAAAAATGACACTTGCATAGACTGAGCAGTGCATAAATCAAATTTTATACCGGTGCTGATGTAAAAATTGGGGAAAAATGTGTACTGGCAAAAAAGCACAATTTATACAATCCAGAAATATTAGTGCAAAATGTCACTAGTACTAAAACAATCTAAGTGATCTATACCCGAATGTGTTATAAAAGAGTCGTTTTATAAAGACAGCAAACTTACTATTCACTAAAAGACTTTAAGAATGTAGGTTGGGCGGCCATAGTTACATATCAGGAGTGAGTAACAGTGGATATCTGAATGCCACCGTGCAAAGTGACCAGTTCCTAAAAAGGTCCTCAGTAGCAGTGCTAAATGTACAGCATTCCTTACCACTTGACTATTTACAGCAGCAGGCTGCACAGCTGATAATCTTGGCTTAAAAAGTATTTAGGAGATACACTGGCAGACATCCAAGTGTTTTTTTTATCAAGTGCACAAACACTACTTATCTTGGCAGCTGTCACATGTTATTTGAATTATGTAGGAAAACTTCCAGTTAACTTGAATAATTCGTAAAAATCAAAGAAAACGACAAAATATATTCTTATCAAATTTAGAATATTCTGCAACTAATGTATTTTTAAAACAAACAGGGTAGTTATCATTATGTAATCGTGTGCCCCTGCCATTTGTGCCAGGTGTAACCGCTCATAACGCAGAATCCCTCCATATATGCCATTATACACAAATTGGGAGTGCAGCCTGCTATTCAGCGTCTATTCCTCAGCGCCCTGGCTTTAGTTAGGTGACATAAGGTCCCTCAAAAGGGTGAGTGCAGTCACAGCAGCAGTCCGTTGTTCAGTATCACGAAATCCTTCCTCGTCCTTTAGCATGAGGTCCTGGCCATCCCCTGGAGAGAAGTGGCTAGTCTGTTATGCCACTGGCACCCTTCTCCCATGGCAAGGTGGCCTGGAATGTCGGGAGTGGGGGGGCTCTTTGTCTATTCCCAATTTTCCCATCGGGGTAACTTACATGAAGACCGACTTCTGGATGGTCTAGATTCCGCAGCCTTCCTCTGAGTTGAGTTGCATGGAGACAGACATGTTCTGCAAGGCTCACAGGTCCCATGTAGGAATGTGCACCGGATTCACTTGGCATCCCTCTTTTGGATGTAAATATGGAACTGAGCTTTTTTAAGCATTTGTGGAGGGTCATCGCTGGCACACGTGTTCAAGAAGAGGGCAGAATGCCTCAGTTGCAATATAAAGTTTCCGATGAAAATACAAACACAGTTGTCCATTTCAAAGATTGAGGTCACTTGCATCTCCGGTGCAAGTTACAAAATATGTCTTAAGTGTACTGTTATAGTGTTTTAAATTCTTGACACAATTAGTCATTACATTCCAGGGCAATATCATTATGCCTTCCGCTAGAGGCATAACCAATTCAAAGCATCTCCCCGATAACCAGGCAACTACTTTTCAAGCTTTTATTTGTGTAAGACAGACCTGCCTACACACACGGTGCCCCCGTTTGTTGCACAACATCAGCTCCCTTCATTCGATCACCTGGCGAGGAGCTGATGTGACAAAGTGGATCAAAAGATGGGATGGAAACCCGTGCAAGATGAAGGAGAGGGGATAGGAGACGTGTAGATATCAAAGTGAAGGCCATTCCAAATAGTTGCTCGAGTGCCACAATAATTTGTTGAAACACCAAGGCACAAACCTTGTATGACCACAAATTGTTTCAAAAGCCCGGCAACAGTGTAAAAATGCCAGGCACAGGCAGCATATTCTTAGGCATAACTTTCATATGCCCATAGTGTCAAGTGTCCCCGCAAAGCCTCAATTGATTCTAAAAATTGTATGAAGGACCAGGGTGCACTTCAAATGATCAGGCACAACAGTCACATACCTACAAACATTACATACCCAGGAAAATCTTCAAATACTTCTACACAGCCTGATAAGCAGTGCCACAGCGTTCTCGGATATAGAGTGTAATGTCCAGGCACTGTCTCGAATGGCTAATTATTGCCTTCATAGGGGCAGGCACAATCATCATATGATTTGGAATAACAACAGTATCCAGGGAAAGCCTCAACTGATGTGGTACAGTCACTGCATGCCAGGACATTGTTTTAAATACCAAGACACAGCATCAAAAGGCCAGGCACACATTCATCCTTCAATACCAAGGAATGGACCCTATTGTTCCCTATCACAATCGTCATATACTCAGACTTTTCATAAAATGCCCAAATATGGTCTCAGCTTCCCAGACACAATCTTATACAGTCCAAGCATAGCCTAGATATGCCCATTTTCAACCACTGTATACCTAGGCAGTTATAGCTTCATGTGCTCAGGGTTAGCTCTAGTTGTCCAGTGTAACTTAATAAGCAAAGGTATAGTCTAAAATGTTAAATTACAGACTTGAATGCAAGTTTTAGATTTATAACAATAAGACGGTTCTGGGGTAGGGGCTCCCGCGGGGAGCTCCCCTCTGGCTCACCATCACTAGTGCCCCTTGCTGCAGTCACCTCTCCTGAGCAAGCCAACATGGAACGAGTTGAAACAGGGCACCTTCAAAGATGGGTTAGCCCTCCCTATTTACTCAGGGAGGCCCTGCCTACTGCTGCTCACCTACCTGAGGTTTGAGGCTGAGGATTAGCATGGGAGGTAGCTCTGAAATTCCTGGCCTGGCTCCTGGAGAAAGTGACGGAGGGTGAAGGATGCCCCTGTGTCCTATACGGTCATTGTTGTTTCATGCACCAACATCCTGAGCAGTAGTCTGGGGGGTCGACCAGGTGGGTGCTTGAATCAAAAGGCTTCACAGGCTAGCGATAGCGCAGCAGAAGGCTTCACAGGCTAGCGATAGGGCAGCCTATTCGCTTCGACATCCCCACCCCCATGTGATTCCAGGATCGTATGTCATTATCACAGATTTAGGTGAATATTCTTAGACGTGAGGCCATGTATAACTGGTGTATGCTCCACAGGAGGTGGCCATATTTCTTTCACAGTTCAATGAAAAAGATCAGACCACTGTGTCCATTTTACACTGGGCAAGATGATCTCATTGAAATCATTGCTTGACCCTGTACACCATGTTAGGTGTGGGCCAGGTAATCTATTACATTCAAAGCAATAGGGGTGTACACTGGCAGTGGGGGTAAGATGAAACGCTGGAGAATAAACTGCTCGTCAGATTGCACTGACATTTACTGCTGTAGCATACAATTCAAAGAATGATCCCTTGCTACAAGACTTCTTCATACGTGTACCCTTCCAATCTGTCCTCATGGAAACTGTCCACATGCAAGCTATTCTCACAGAATGCTCTCTGGGACCCACTATGGCATGTATGTCCTAAATAAAACGGTAAATACAATGGAAAAGTAATAAATAAAGCAAACGACTACCTTAAGAGGCTTAGATATACAACCTTAAAGGCCCAGTAGAACCTAAAAATGTTTAGTATAGAGTGGCCAGTAATACACAGTATATAACTGATTGAAGTTGAATATTGTCTGCATACTAATCAAAAAATCTACACTTTGAAATACAAGCTTTAGATTTTATATGAATGTTCTAATTCTGAATATTTGCCCACAATTTATTCTGCAGGCGATTTATTAAAAGCTTCCGAGCAGCTTAGTTCTAAATGCGCATAAATATCCGATTTTCGATTTCCCCGCTCCGACACACACCTGGCTGAAATAAATTCTCATATCTTCAAAACACTCTGCCTACTGGTCTGGTGCGAAAAGCACAGCCACGAGTAAAGACCAGACTGCTTGCTCTTTAACTGCCTCCCTGGGTCTAATCAATAGCTCTACTGTACTTTCCGTTCCCCAGGGCTGGAAAGACCAGCTCTCTAATTATGTGTCTACTTCATCTAAGCAGGGCTCAAATAGGACAGACATGCCCTTGGGAAACACATTTGCAAACTGTCCAGGCACGTCAGTGACCGTCCGTCTACCTTTCCCACACTTCTAACAGGATATCAGCAATGTCCGTGGCTTCATGGGCCATGTAGCCCTATGCGAAATCAGCGTTCACCGTGACATGATTTAAACATGAGAGCTGTCACTTGGAAAGCTCCATGCGGTTGCGTTTCCATGCATCATGTACTTTGAGCAGTGATTGCTGCCTCACACGCAGTTAGTGATATGGTTTAATGATTGCAAGCGGTTGATTGTGTAGTGAGAGAAAAGTTGTATTTTCACTTTATAGGCAATCCGGCTTCAAACCAGGCCTTCTATATTATGCGACTGGCGTGTCTCTGGGGCTGTCTATCTTGTTGATATGTGTTTGCATTGAGTTGTATTATCTGTATATAGTTTGTCTACATCAACAAACACCCGTACAAACTGCAGAAATAGCCGCATGGTTATTTGATTTTCAGTTTATTTGTTCCCTTATTGCCCAGTTTCCAACTTTCTCCTTTTAGAACAAGGAGCCCTGGCTTCAGACTGGATCGGATCATTTGAAGCATCTCGGCTTGTGTGATCCCTAGTTTCATTTCTCTGATGTCGGGAGAGGTGCTGCATTATATAAATCTAGTGTGCCCGATTTTTAGCGCTGTTATACCTGGGTGCCCAATAGCAACACCCTAACCATGTATTTTTATATTAAGCCATTGCAATGTATATATGTCTTTCTTGTTAGATTGTGCACGATTCTCACATTCTAAAACAAGTACACGGAGGGGAGGGGGGGAGGCGAGTGCTTTAGTTCAACAATGGCGACGGCAAGCTGAGCATCGCATCATGGTTAGAGGAACGAAGACTTTGTCCTCGTTGGACATTTGTTCGTTTTCGCACCAAATAAATCGAAGCAAGACAAGCAGAATGGCCACGCGAGTTGTATGAAAGAGGCATGAGGTACAATCAAGACTACAGGCAGTCCTGGCAGTAAGAAAACCCAGGACTCTGGAACCTTGAGTTGGACTCCTGTGAAAAACAGCAGGCCCCTTGGTGCATTAAGCTATTGTTAATGAATGAACACTTAAGAGGTCTTTCATGTAGTGGGAGTAGATTTGCATCTGCCCTGTATGGGATAAGGATTGTGCATGCCAGCTGCCATCTTTCTCTTCGAAGGCCTCAGCCAACCTCTGCATCTTCTCCCAGAGTGTAAACATATGGTGCACTGATTGGCTGTGTGTTGCGTATGGGGCTCTCCTTGCTGCTACTTGCGTAAATTGCATATCGTAATTTTAAAAGTTGTTCAGACTGTATGAATTTGCACATCGTATTTTAAATAGAATTGTTTTTATACCAGACCAAGAATTGTTTTAATTAACCGGCCACCAGATACTCATTCCTCCCGGTTTTCCTGACCTCGCGGTGTCCGTTCGTTAGAGCGGACCCGCCTTTTTGAGGTTAGCGCTTTAGTCTTTCTCTCGCCTACCCTTATAACAAGCATTGGCATAGCCAATAGGTCTCGCTTTTGGGACCTTATATGTGTTTAGCCATGCAACACTGGATGTTGTTTAATCAAGGATATTGTGCTGGATAACTAAACACTTATAATGTCCCAAAGGCGAGACCTATTGGCTATGCATTGTGGGGGCCTTATAAGTGTTTAGGTAGAGCTATTGACTTTGCCAATGTTTCTAAGCTGTGCTGTAGAGAAGTGTGGCTGCTGTGCAGCATGCTGAGAAGTTGTAATTAAAAAGTGTAAGAAGCACTGAGTGATGCTGTGCTGGCCCTGAGTTATGCTGTGGTGGCGCTGAGTGATGCTGTGGTGGCGCTGAGTGATGCTGTGGTGGCGCTGAGTGATGCTGTGGTGGCGCTGAGTGATGCTGTGGTGGCGCTGAGTGATGCTGTGGTGGCGCTGAGTGATGCTGTGGTGGCGCTGAGTGATGCTGTAGTGGCGCCGAGTGATGCTGTAGTGGCGCCGAGTGATGCTGTAGTGGCGCTGAGTGATGCTGTGGTGGCGCTGAGTGATGCTGTGGTGGTGCTGAGTGATGCTGTGGTGGCGCTGAGTGATGCTGTGGTGGTGCTGAGTGATGCTGTGGTGGCGCTGAGTGATGCTGTGGTGGCGCTGAGTGATGCTGTGGTGGCGCTGAGTGATGCTGTGGTGGCGCTGAGTGATGCTGTGGTGGCGCTGAGTGATGCTGTGGTGGCGCTGAGTGATGCTGTGGTGGCGCTGAGTGATGCTGTGGTGGCGCATAGTGATGCTGTGGTGATACTGAGTGATGCTGTGGTGGTCCTGAGTGATGTTGTGGTGGTGCTGAGTGATGTTGTGGTGGTGCTGAGTGATGCTGTGGTGAAGGTGAGTGATGCTGTGGTGAAGGTGAGTGATGCTGTGGTGGTGCTGAGCGATGCTGTGCTGGCCCGGAGTGATGCTGTGGTGGTGCTGAGTGACGCTGTGGTGGTGCTGAGTGACGCTGTGGTGGTGCTGACTGATGCTGTTGTGGCACTGAGTGATATTGTTGTGTCCCTGAGTGATATTGTTGTGTCCCTGAGTGATGCTGTGGTGATGCTGAGTGATGCTGTGGTGGTTCTGAGTGATGCTGTGGTGGTGCTGAGTGATGCTGTGGTGGTGTTGAGTGATGCAGTGGTGGTGTTGAGTGATGCAGTGTTGGCCCCGAGTGATGATGTGGTGTCGCTGAGTGAAGCTGTGGTGGTGCTGAGTGATGCTGTGGTGGTGCTGAGTGTTGCTGTGGTGACGTAGTGATGCTGTGGTGGCGTAGAGTGATGCTGTGGTGGCGTAGAGTGATGCTGTGGTGGCATAGAGTGATGCTGTGGTGGCCCTGAGCGATATTGTTGTGGCCTTGAGTGACGCTGTGGTGGTGCTGTGTGTTGCTGTTGTTGCGCTGAGTGATGGTGTGCTGAGTGATGCTGTGCTGGTGCTGAGTGATGCTGTGGTGGTGCTGAGTGATGCTGTGGTGGTGCTGAGTGATGCTGTGGTGATGCTGAGTGATGCTGTGGTGATGCTGAGTGATGCTGAGTGACGCTGAGTGACGCTGTGGTGGTGCTGAGTGACGCTGTGGTGGTGCTGAGTGACGCTGTGGTGGTGCTGGGTGGCGCTGAGTGACGCTGTGGTGGCGCCGAGTGATGCTGTGGTGACGCTGAGTGATGTTTTGGGGGTGCTGAGTGATGCTGTGGTGGCGCGGAGTGATGCTGTTGTGGCGCTGAGTGATGCTGTTGTGGCGCTGAGTGATGCTGTGGTTGTGCTGAGTAATGCTGACGCCTATGTGTAGGAGGTCAGAAATTACTTGCAATTTATGTGACAATAACCACTGCTTTGATTTTTTTTATGTTTAGATTTCCTTTGTAACGTGCCACTCCCAGAAATACCTAAACTCCCAAACCTGACCTTAAATTTATGTATGTGATAATTCTGACATACTGGCAGAATTTGCACACTGGTGAGGGTACGTTATAAATGTAAAATTCAGCTAAACCTGATTCTCTGATTTCAATTTGGGATTTTAAATCGATACATTTCTTACTTGATGCACGAATTCGACTTTGTTTGGTAAAACAATGCATAGATCGGGCCCTCTTTCTTAAGAAATTGTGTAAATATGTTTGTACACGTTTTAAAAAGTTATTCAGGGACTAGGTTTTAGTTAAAAATCTGCTGTCCGTATTAAAGTCTTTATAAGCAATAGATGTGTGATGCATTTTTGCAATGGGTTCATAGTCCGTTTCCTACATTTATGCCCTGATGCAACAATCCTTGTGCAAAATGAGCTGTCGAGCCCAGCCTGCCAGGAGTGGCCCGGACAGCGAGTGTGCTGGGGGGGCGGAGGGCAGAAGAGCAGGAAGCCTCTCTTATCGCTCACAGACTGTCAGAAGGAGAGCCGTCACCCCGCCATAAATCCGTGTACTGTAAATACGCCTCGTGAAAGGAGCCGGGACAAGGCCGAGGGGTCCGAGTGAAAGACAGCAGGCCAGAGAAGGGAGGCGAGAAAGAGGGTGGAATGAGGGAAGACAAAGAGGGGAAGGATGGATTGGAAGAGGGGAGGAGGAAGAGGTGGAGCGAGGGAATATTGAACATAGGAAAGACTGTTGAGAAGAAGGTGGTATACGAGAGGGAAACAATTTGAAATAAGCAAGGTGGAGACACATTTTACTGGTAAATCTGGCAGAATTTAAATCATCAGTAGAGAGGCAGCGCCTATTTCATGAAAATAGTTGCTTCCTGCTGACATCCGTGTGCTCTGCAGATCACAAGTTCGAATCTAATTCCCAGCCTTTCAAAAACAATAAATGTAGTACTATTCAAATGTGTAATGCTAATAATCTCTACAGCGCTCAGAGGCAGCTAGAGTGTGGTATGAAAAGTTACATAAAAACTGCACATTATCATTAATGAAATAAATCAGCAGATTTTGACTGGCAAGAAAGACAGCGTGCGTTTCCTGCAAGGTGAATACCATGGTGTCCCTGTTGCTGGATAACATGGGCCGTGCACATGTCAACGGGCGCAAAGCGCCCTGAAGGGTAAGTCTTAAGCGCCAGCCTGAGGATGGGCACAGGTACAGACAGCTGGCCCCTCCTGCTGAGACCCAAGGATACAGAAAGGGTTAAGAGCACACCCGGCTGGTGCCACCCTGCTGCTTCTGGACTTCAGGGCACCGGCACGAGGGGTGCGCGCGACCCGTACTACACCTACAATGGAAAAGCACAACACAACCCGGGTAACAGCTCTAAAGAGTCAAAAGGGAAGTTTAAGATACGGTTCATGCTGACACGATGATGAACTGGTGATATTCGAAGTCTGTGACATATGATGGGCGCGTGACTCCCTCCTGCGCACCACACAGCCATGTGGATGGTAACGCACTACCAGCTCACAGCACTTCTGGCGCCACACGTCTCAGAACCACTTGGAGAATGTTAGCTTAGACACACTGTGCCCTCCAGCGCCTCATCGCATCAGTACTGGTTACCTGGCTGTCTCGGAAACACTCTGCGTGGGTCAGCTAGGGACAGTTACCCTGGTCAAAGACGCGCTCTGTGGTGAGGGAGGGGGAGGGAGTTGAACAAGCGTGGCCGGGCTGAAAGTTAAAAGACGCGCTCTGTGGTGAGGGAGGGGGAGGGAGTTGAAGCGCGGCCGGGCTGAAAGTTAAAAGACGCGCTCTGTGGTGAGGGAGGGGGAGAGGGTTGAAGCGTGGCCGGGCTGAAAGTTAAAAGACGCGCTCTGTGGCGAGGGAGGGGGAGGGAGTTGAAGCGCGAGCAAAACAGAGAGGCAGAGCGAGGCGCGCGCGCGCAGGAGAGTGAGAGGAAAGCTCATAAGCGCGCGCCCGCGCGCGTAACCGCAAGCTCTAGGCCATGCCATAATAGCATTTTCTGAAGCCCACTAACTAAAAGTCTCGCCAGAGCAGCGCATGCGCTGGCTCAGGCGAGACCTAAAAAGGACACGCTGGCGTGGACGCGCAACGGACACGCTCAGTGGGCGCGCCGCCGGTGTGCCAAAGGCAAGCCCGTCTGCGCCCGTCCGCGCACCGACCGCACACAGCGCCAGCCATGTTGCCCGGCTGGGGCCTAATGTGGGAAACAATTAAGGAAGCCATCATTTAAGCTATACAAATATTGAATTACGAAATATAGGTGAGAGTGGAAGGGGGATGGGAGAGGTCAAGTTTGAGGAGACTGCGGGTCCCAAGTCAGACTTTGAGAGACGAGATACCCTTGTATGTGGGCTGCTTAATGTAAGATCTTTGTCTAAACATTGCGTAGAGACACAGTTGGTACTGGAAACCCAGGATCTGGATGCTTTATTTATGACGGAAACATGGACACACCTGGGCTCTGACTTAGAGCCAGAGTTGGCATGCCCACCAGGATATAAAGTTTTTCATAAACCACGAACTAGTGGTAGGGGAGGTGGAGTGAGGGTTATTTTTAAAGAAATATGGGATTTTGCCCTCTAGAAATTGATGCGATAGAGGGCTTTGAGCTACTGGGATTCACGCTAAAGGATCCTAATGGGCATGTACTGACGGGCATTGTATGCTATAGGCCCCCTGGGGCTGTTAGTGTGCAACAACAGCAGGCGTTGATTGAGATCTTTAGCAACATGTCGATTGCACACGCTAGATTGCTAATTCTGGGTGATTTTAACCTACGGCTAAATGGAACTCTGGATTCTGGATATAATAATCTCCTCCAATCATGTGAAGGCTTAAACCTACATCAATGGGTTACAGAGCCAACACACAAGGAAGGACATATTTTAGATTTAATTTTTTCTGAAAAACAGGTATTAGGAAATCTGGACATTATGCCCGTGGGTTGTTCTGATCATCACCTGATTAAATTCCGGGTACGTAATCCGAGAATGAATAACCCGGCGGCCAGTGAGGTGAGGAATTTTACCAGCAGGGACTGGAAGCTTCTTCTAAAAAAGGCAAAAACTTCTCCTGTGTTCTCCCTGAATGAATGCTCCGAGATAGATACACAGGTGGAGGAAAATTATGCGGCCTTATGTGCACAGATAATATCTAAGTTGGACCAGGTTGCCCCTTTAAAAAGTCACAAAAAAGTAGGTAGATCTTCGGCCCCATGGTTCAATGAGAATTTAAAAAATTTGAAACTAGAATGTAAGCAGGCAGAGAGAAAGTGGAGAAGAGATTATAAAGATGAGGATAAAATTGTCTGGAAGACAGCAATTACCAGCTATAAAAAAGAAATAAAGAAATATTGCAAAGGCTGCATTCTTCTCCAGTATCATTTTGAAAGCACCTAACAGTACAAGAAGTATTTTTAAAATAATGAATGATATGATTAGCCCAGACTGCTCTAAGAATAAGATTCATCCCACCCAACACCTCTGTGACAGCCTAGCGTTGTTTTTCGATGATAAAATTAGAACTATCATTGATGGTCTTAGAAGGGATAATTTGCATGGGGGGGGGGGGGGTAGAAGACCCCAGTGATAACAATAACAGAGGTTTACCAGATATAAAAAAGACAAGAAAGACAGGGGTGGAGATCATAAATTTCTTAACCAACTTTGAGATACCATAGGTGGAGGAATTTAATAGAATGGCCTTAGGTGTTTCCTCGGGATCACCTATGGATCCCTTACCACATAAAATTTGGAAGGAATTGGGAACAGAACTATTCCCAATACTTCGGCAGATCTGTAACCAATCCTTATCGAGTGGATTAGTACCGGCCGACTGGAAACAAGCACTGGTTACACCTCTCTTGAAAAAGGCAACGCTTGATCCGACTAGTCCAAAAAATTATAGGCCTATCTCTCTGCTGCCTTACCCTGTAAAGATCGTAGAACGATTGGTGAGTAGAACGCTCTCAAAGCATCTGGAAACCAATAACATTCTGGAGGATGTGCAATTTGGCTTCTGTCCTGGACACGGAACGGAGACCGCCCTGGTGACTGTGATGGACGATCTTCGAATGCGCGCAGACAGAGGTCAATCAGAGATATTAATCCTGCTTGACCTGTCTGCCGCATTTGACACAGTCAACCATGAGGTCCTTCTGGACAGACTTGAAGAGGTGGGGATAGTGGGCACAGCTCTGAAGTGGTTTCGGTCCTACCTATCAAATAGGAGACAGGCAGTGGCCCTTCCCTCCTATCAGTCTGAATTCACAAATATTCTGCATGGCGTCCCCCAGGGATCCGCGATTAGCCCAATATTGTTTAACATCTATATGAGCCCTTTGATTGCTGTCATAAGGGCACATAACGTCAATATTGTAAACTATGCGGATGATACCCAACTTATTCTATCTTTAGAGGGGGAACAGTCTACATCCCTGGAAGACTTTTATGCCTGTCTGCAGGATACGGCACACTGGCTGAGAAAGAACTCGCTACAATTTAATGCTGACAAGACCGAGATTCTCTACTGTGCAGCAGGGAGGTCTCCCCTGTCACTTCCCAGTAACTTCTGGCCATTAGCCACAGCCAGTCCATCGGCTCCCTCGGAGAAGGTGCGGAATCTGGGAATTATGTTTAATAATAAACTGACCCTTGAATCACAAGTAAATAAAGCTGTGGGGAGTTGCTTCTCTATTATCAGAGCCCTTCGTAAGATTCTTCCGGTTCTGCCAGCTCAAGCTCGAGCATTGGTAGTACGAAGTACCATCCTAAGCAGGTTGGACTACTGTAATGCCTTGCTGCTGGAGTCTCCAAGATATTTGATCGAGAGGCTCCAGAGGATTCAAACGATAGCAGCTAAGCTAGCCTTGAGAAGGCCAAGGCGATCTTCTGCTTCCCTGGCCTTGTCGGAACTGCACTGGCTTGCTATACTGCAACAAGTTCAATTTAAGTCCCTTTGCATAGTATTCAAGGCTCTGCATGGGTCTGGACCTAAACCAATGCAGAATAAATTTGCCTGGTATGCCCCTGCTAGGAGCCTTCGCTCCTCCTCCGCCAGGATGGTGAAGGTACCAAGATTCAAAGAAATAAAATCAGGAGGTAGGGCTTTTAGCACCTCCGCTGCACGACTATGGAATAATCTTCCACTCGAGTTGAGACAGCTGGAAGATTTATTTCTGTTTAGGAAGAGACTGAAGACATGGCTCTACCCTAGGGCATAACTTTACTAAATGGGTTAGACACCTCCCCCCCCGTAACATGAGCCCAGTTGGGCACACATATGTTAGCGCCAGGTTAATAATAATAATAGAAGCCCTCCTGCAAGGCCTGTATTAGGCCCCAAAAACACCCTCAGACAACAGCAGTGTTTGCTCTTCATTTCTTCCTCCTCAGTCGGACTCAGCCTTTCTTTGTATCTGCTTCTAAGACGCCAAAAATAAACCCGCTGTTCTTCGTGTGATGCGTTTTACTTCACTGGCAGATAGGTGGCTGTGTTTGCTCACATACCCTCTCTTATTCTCTTTATTTATGAGGTAATATACTGGTGGGTCGTTAGAGAGTCTTATATTATTTTGCTACAAGTGAAACAATGGTTTAGGAGAGATAATTAACATTTTAGCAACTTATTGGGGACGCTGAAGAGGTTAGAGTGGTTGTACATTGAGTAACAATAGGATAAAGGGTGTGGTTGGCAGTCATTAAAACGTTGCATAAAAGCAAGAGAATTCAAAGGTAGAAAACAAGCATCCATGATTTAGGGTAGCGACGGCGAGAATGGTTACAAAAATAGAATTTCAGGTTAAACCGAAATAATTAAAACCGGATTATGTTCTTACACTTTCAAGTATGCATTAGTTACATCTGAAGCACATTAATTCCACAGGTTTTGCATTAGGCCGATTTTCAGTGGCATCACTTGAGCTGATTTTATCCATAAACGTATGATAAAAAATAGAATGGATTGATCGATTCAGATCTCAAAGTCAGAGGCAACCTTAAGGCTAATAAGAAGAGCGTTATTAAGAATATTTTATGAGCCAGTCCAATCAGAATTCAGCACAACAGGGGGCGAGGAAAAAAGCTTCCACACTTTCCTAAGCTTGAATCACGTGTAAAGGCAGCTTCAAAGCCCTACGCAGGAGGGGAGTGGCAGGTCGGCGCTTGCCTCGTAGATTTTATTCACTTGGGAGCTCGACTCTCGAGTCTTATTCTGGCTCCACTGGTCTGAATCTATGACTAATATTTACCAAAGCTGAAAGAAAAAAGAGACTTGCATTCTCCCATCATCTCCTTGGAAACACCACTAAAGAAAGACAATGAACCAGGGACATATTTGTGGAAATCCAGGGACCAACCAAGTTTATTGGATTCTTTCCACTCTGGACAGTCATGCTACTGACCACAATACAACATGCGCGCATTCGTTTATCAGCAGCGCAGAGAAGCTGAACCATTACCCTAACTTCTTTCCACATATAGAAGCTAAAATGATATAGTATTATTATTTGCCACATTACAACATTTTACTTGAATTATTTGATACCAAGAAGGAAAAGAGTACCGAGGGGAGAAAACGTACTAGTAATGACCATTGTCAAAGTCAATAGGACTGGACTTGGCAAGATGTTTAATTTGGTTTTTTATTGTAAGTATATGCCACTTCAATATAAAATTGAAAAATAAAGAAAGTAGGCTGCCACATCAGACTTGCTATTAAAAAAGTACACGAAACTTGTGAAACTGCAGATGTGGTTCAGAATAAAAATGCCGATTGAAAACGTGTTTAACTTTTTCTTTTGCTATTAGTCCCCGCCTGCTCCTTAAGCACACAGTTGGATGAGGGAGCTTTTTCTCCCATCTTCCTTTACGATTCGTGAATCCAATGTGTTCTAAATGGCTGGCCGTCACATTCGCAAATTCAGTATAGAATTCATGATTCTTGGAAAAATAGAAAAATATAGTATTAGGAGCTCTACTCAGCAGGGTACAAGCAGAACCTGACCACATTCCAGGCACTGCAGCCAATCCTTCATAGCATATAGATTAAGTCTGTGTGTAGCAGGGGTTGGCCACCTGCAGAGATTTGGGTGCAGGGCTTGGATGGAGGCTAGACCTTGTAAATAGAGTTGGGACCAGTGGCTGGCTGGAAGCAAGGCCTGTAGCCAAATACTCTGCATGGGGTGAAATGCCATGTGCCGTGGGGTTTGGCTGCCTGCAGTAGGTTAGGACTCTAGCCAGGCCCTGTATTCAAGCCCCTCTGTGCATGATCAAAAACCGTGGTGTTGGCCACCCAGGCTGTAGAGGGACCCGGATCCATGGGCGTTCTCTTACTATGCATGGGCAAACACTGTGCACAATGCGGTTTAACCACCAGCCGAGTGTTGTATGCAGGGTCTGGTAAAATGCCAAACTCTATGGACAGCCCCTTCTGCGCACGGCCAAAAGTTGTGTGCTGCAGGTGTTGGCTGCCCACAGGGAGATAGGCGCAGGGGTTTGCCAAAGGCCAGGCCCTGCACCCAACCCTGCAGCACAGGGCCATGCGGAGTGGAGGGTTGGGCGTAGGCAGTGATTAATTTGAGATTGTGGTTTCTGGTGCTCAGCACCGGCACTTAATTGCTAGCACGGGCACTTATAACAGTCTGCCACATGATGACAATGTTTGTTTTATTTAGAGATGAGTATATCAACAGTTGTTTATTAATTCAGTATATGTTAAAAATAACTAATAGCTGCCACCCAAACCATTCTTATAGCTTTGGGTGCCTGGATTAGTCTGAAGTGTCACACTTGTAAGAGTGTGATGGTTAGTAGGTGTGCTTGTACTGCCATTGGCAGCACTGTCAGGGGCAATGGGTGGTGCAAGCTGCAGTGGCCTCCTGATCAGGACCCTGGCACTTATGTTCTTTTACAAATTAAGCACTGGATAGGACCTTACAAAAGGTAAGGTCCTGTGGCCAAACAAGCTGTGCAATGCCGAAGTACATACGCAGCAGGAGTTATGTGCCTAGAGAGTGCGGAGTGCTGCCAACACTTGCTACACCTCACTAAAAACCTGCACAGCAGTGTTGACTGCCTACGGTGACCTGGGTGCATGGGCTGGTAGGAGGCTGCCTGCAGAGGGTGGGGTACAGGACTGAAGTCCTGGACTGTGGCCAACCATCCTGTGCACAGCTAAAGGAGAGGGTTAGGCACAAAGAACTCTAGGATGTGGTATGCGATCAAAGAAAACCACTGAAAAAAACAAAGGTTAAAGTGAAATTATGGTTGGCATTGTTTTTAACATCTCAACGTAAAAACTCAGAAATTCACTTAAAAACACATTTTGACTGCAATCATCATTACAAATAAAAGCCATGGAAATTCCTGTTATGATTAAGAGAACAATACATAACTTGCACAACAACTATGTAATCCACAATTCACACACCAAATCCTTATGGCCTTTTAATATTCATATCAATAAAAAACAACTACTAAAATGAAATGTAATTAAACACAATCAAACCAATCAAAGATACTACTTTCATAGTCATCCCTGTCAAAGGGGCAAGGGTAACCTGACGTAATCACATCTGTTAATGATTTACAAAATGTGTAATCCCATCTGTTTTTAAGGGGGAGGCCATGGGCACTGCATTTGGTATGAGAGTTAGGGTTTGAACAGCTGTTGTGTGAGTTATGGATTGTGCTCTTACCCATTTTTGTGAATTTCGGTGTTTCTGTTAGATTCATTGGGTAACATAACTGCACTATAACTGTAGGTTTTTTTTCAGTACATTTGTGAGTTTTTAAAAAACTTATGTTGAGGTTTTCTCACCAATGCTAACCATGACAAATATATATATATATATATATATATATACATACATATACACACACATACATACATACAGATCAGTCTCAGTTTACAAGGACTTCATTTCAAAAATATATTGTTAGTTTAAAATAATCTTATTGCGAGTCACCTTCCACACCTGGGGGCATTTACTATACAGCTGGAATCATTTCTTCTTCAAAGCACTTGGAAATGTGGGGCCGGTCTATCACATCAGAAAACTATGAAGACATGACAGTGAAATCACAATCATTTTCATGAACACACGCACAGTGAAATGCTAAATGCTGCTCCTGATCTCACCTTTCTTCGTGTTATTGGTACAGTGAACAGAATAAGAAAGGGACGTGGCATCGCTGTGTGCTGCTGGTGCTAGATTCATGGTTATTAAATATACCATACATACTCACCTGCTTCACTGAGCAAGTAAGCATCAAATCAAACAGACCTCGAAGGCCCAATAGCTGCTTTACATAAATATTTTTACCATCCAACACATTTAATTATTTTAGCCCCTCAGTTGGTATGGATAAGCAAGTAGAGGATTGCTCCAAATGTTCTTGATAAATAACAATATTGTGGATGGTGCTTGATAGCCGTTTTACACGACTAGTTAAAAAGAATCAAAATAACGTCTGAAGTCCAATATGCTGGTTAGTATTCCAAGGGGGCAAATGCATGATTCATAGCTGAATACTTAACCAAGCACAGAAACCACAAGGGGAAAAAAACAAGCATTAGGCTAAGCCAATAATCTGGTCATGGCAGGCATGTGCGATGGGTAATTTATTTATTTTTTATTGCTAGTATATCACACAAAAATTTAAAAAAATGAAAGCACTCTTGCCACCTAAACACCGTGCCAATACGCTTGAAATAAAAATGTTACATTTATAAAATAAATAAGAAAAAATGAAAAATTAAATTTTAAGAGAAGAGTATGGAGGTTTGATAGCAGGTAAGTGTACTTAGAACTGCTATAGAAACCCTTTTTTTTTGTTTTAATTGGCATCACGGGACAATATGATTCATATTGTTATAAAGGTACTATTTGCTTTTAGTTACTATAACCAAAAGACAACATTTTAAATACACAAAAATGACAACAAATAAAGAAGGGGAAAAAACAACATTGCCAAATGAAATTATTGACCCAGATGCCCTGGAGGTGGGTGTACTTTGTTTTAGGTGGATGCACACTTGTGATGAGAGAAAACATGGTCTCTCCCTGTGCAAGGGAGCCAATGACTGATGTGTACTTACCCACTGCTGTATGCTGTAGTGGGCACAAGCGAAACGTGAATACACTTAACAGATCAATGCATGAAGATGGCTTACCCAAAGCCCCTTTATGTATTTAAATACAAATAGCTTTTATTTATGATTTCATTTCGTTCTGGCGTTAGCCAAGACCTTTTGGTTTTTACAACATTTTGCAAAAACGATGACAAAACAAAACAGCACCTAGAAACCCAAAAGTCTGGCAGTCAATGCCGGACCTATTGGCTTTCCCAAAGCTTGTTCTTACATGAGGCTGATCACACAGCAAAAGCTTTGCCTACGGCATATATAAATAGTGTCTATTTTAAGGATATCTTCCTATTATCAGTAATCCTGGAAATAAGTATATTTCCGTACTACAACTCTCATTAAATGCTTAAGATTGAACAACTCCCCTGTGCAGTCAAACAGAGCCCTTTGGGTTGGTGCCCCTGCTGAATTTTCATTTTTTTATGAAAAAACAAACATGAACAAAATGCATATTACCTTTAATTATGTATCTGGGTCTGAGAAATTCTAGGATAGCTTTGTTGTTATGCCCTCTAATGCAAATCTAGAGACATACGAAACCACCAAGATAAGATCTGAGCTGTGGCAAAAAGTATGAATGTGGGGGCTATTTCGTTCGAGTTAATGATAATATTATATGTTAGCTCTTTAATTAACAGAGTGATGAAACACAATGGTGGGAATATCTGAGCTAGCATGTTATATAGATGGCTGTTTTGCTTGTGTGCAACAGGGGGTCATGGCAAGAACACCACATCAGTAATTCCAGACGAACCTCACTCATGATGAATTATATGGAAATTTGCTTGGATCATTGCAATCTACACCTCAGCCATCAGCGAATACCTTTGCTTCACGGACACTAAAAACAAAGAAACGGATTGACAGGGAGGAAAACAGTCACACTCCTGGCTAGTATGTAGGCATTCTTTATCATTCATCATGGATTGGGTAGTCTCCTGCCCGCATATATAGACCCTTTAACTTCCCCTCAGTGCTTAATTTAAGCCGGTGGTTTCCGGTGCTCAGCACCGGCACTTACTTGTCAGCACTGGTACCTATGACAGTCCATCACATGGTGGGCCTGTCTGTCTAATTTTGCAATGAGCACAATAACAGTTATTTAATAATTATTTATGCATTACAAATGACTAATACCAGCCGCCCAAGCCATTCTTGTAGCTTTGGGCAGCCTGGAATAGTCCAAATTGACAGCCTTGTAGAAGTGTCATGGTTAGTAGTTATTGCCAGCGCAGGCAGGGGCAACGGGTGGTTCAAGCTGCAGTGGCCTCCTGGCAAGGGCCCTGGCACTTCTTTTTTGTACAAATTAAGCACAGCTTTCCCTACATCTTTTTGCTCGAAATACATGATTAACTGAGAGCCTTGAGGCTCATCAACAACTTGTATAGTACATCCAGCGGCAGATCCTCCACAATGGCAAAGGAGCATCGCCCCAATGGCTCAGAGCCAGCAGCAGAACAATAAAATGATATTTTATTATTGCTTTATTTTTCAGCTGCTGGCTGACCCAGCGTGTGCAGGGAGGGGCAGGCTGTGCCAGGCCATGGGAGGGGGGACAAGGAGCGGTAGGTGCACTTTTAAGTGCGCATGTCAGTTTGGCCGGCCGTCTTAGGACGGCCAAACTGACATGCACACTTAGGTTTCTCCAACCCAGCTGTATTGCACAGCTGGGTTGGAGAAATAGCACAGACTCCCTGTGCCTGAGCGAGTGTGAATCCAGTCTCCTCAGGCCATTCCCCACGCTGCTCTCATGCTTGAGAGAAGCACGGGAATTGGATGGGCAGTCCGTGATGCTGTCCCAGGGACTGCTGGGACCAGGAACTGGAAGCACAGAAGTGTGAGGAGGCTGGCAGCACCAGGTTAGTCTTCAAAAAATGTTTATTATTAAACACCCCGCCACACGTTCCCCTTGCGCCCCTTCCACCCGCCTCAACACTCTATCGGTGTCGGCTGCCAGTGAGTACATCACACTAGCTTTGCAGTTCCAAATGAACAAGTTTACAGCTCTTGTGATAAGAGGCTTAGAAAGATCAAAAACAGCCGAACTGCTGTGCCAAACATTACTACATACAACTACTTACATAAGCACACGAGACAAGCAGCACTAAATTCATGGGCGACTTGCATTCAACAGTGATGTACCATTCAGTATAGGGAACAACTGTAACCTTGTCACACTTGTAGTGGTTGCTACACAGGGAATACAAATGATTACTACATTTGTGAGAAGAAACCTGTCCGAAAAATAAGTACCATAATCGGAGTCTATTTTCAGAAAATATGTTCCCTGTCAGCTTTCTGAAACGGGGAGTGCTATTTAACGGTCTTTTAGTACAATATGCAGGGTTAATGTTGTATAGTGATATATAAACGACTGCACAAACATGCCAGTAAGCAAGTCAAAATACATCCTGACCACTATACCAATTAAAACAAGCATTGGCAAAGCTAAAAGGTTTCACCTTTCTTTGCAAGATCTATTGTTTTTGTCAATGATTTTTTTGGCATATTGCACAGAGGCACAAACTGCTATGCAACATAGCTTAAAGTAAAAAAAAAAAGCGATGGCCAAGCCATTGCTTTATTTTATTTATTGTTTTACTTTAAACCATGTTGCATAGCTGCTGATGCTGTGCAACATGCCTAAAAAACATTGACAAAACCAATAGATCTCTCAAAGGCGAAACCTATTGGCATTGTTTTTTAAGAAGCGTGGATTTGAAAGATTGTAAAGTATGCTGAACTAATGTGAGGAACATTAAACAAAAGTCACAATTTAGATGTAAAGTAAGTAGCTTTGGCCCACAGAATCATTTTTCTGTTTTGCTTTTTGCAAGAAAAGCAACTTATCACGCTCACTTTGTGAGTTAGAATGCTTCCCTTTTCTCTCAGCTTTCTAGCAGCGTCGTTTCTAAATTTTACCACAGCTGGGACGGAACCACAAGTGGCCTGACTATATTTTATGCAATGGGTTTTAAGTTACAATTGGATCTTTTTTTTTTTTTTTAAGTTTTCCTATTTGAATGACAATAATGTAGCCTCGTAGGGGTGGGGGCAAAAGGGACAGGGGTAGTGGGACAAAACAGACAGGGGGGGTCGGGGAAAAACGGATAGAGGGGAGTTTAAAGAAGAGCAGAGGGTGGTGGTGGGCAAACAGTCAGAAGAAGGGTGAGGGAAAACAGATGTTGGGGAGAGACCGTACAGTGCCATGCACTCTATACGAGAGTGTTAGAAATGGGGTATCTAGTTGGCAGAGGTATTCTCCCCAAGTATGGATCACCACCTTCGTCGGGGTGAGTCAACTACACAACCTAAATTAGCCTGTGCTCACCCTCTGGTAGCCTGGTGCAGAACAGTCAGGCTTAACTTAAGAGGTAATGCCTAAAGCATTCATGCAGCACATTAATTACAGTAACACAGTGAAAACACCACAAAAAAGCTCCACACCAGAGTAGGAAAACAAAGTATCTTTATCTGGTTAACATAAAACCAAAACAACAAAAATCCAATCAATACTTCAAGTTATACTTAAATAAAGCAGGTATGCAATCGCAGTGCTTTAGTACAATTGCGCTTCTTGTAGGGTTAGTACGGTAATTCTAGTCCAAGTACAATAATCTCCGTCAGGACATCAGAACCGGAACAGCCCCGGTGGTGGAGGGGGAAAACAAGGCTCCGACAGACCTGGAGCTAGTGGGTTGCTACAAGAAGGGTGAAAGGGGTTTCAAAGGTCCTCCCGGCCACCAGCGAAATGCTGATCGGCAGCCAGGATTGCACAGCCCCACAATACCTGAGCTCCAGCTGGAGTGACGGGAGTGTCGGTCTCCTGGTTCAGGGCTGGTCACACGGCAAGCTCCCCTAGCTGGGAGGTGGTCTGACGACAGTCAGGCTGGTCTGGCAGGTTGAAGGCAGACAAGCCTGGTGGCTCTAGCGAAACAAAGGGCCCGATGCAGCGATCTCATTCACAGCTCACCCTGACCTCCAGAGCACAGATTTGGTTGGCACTTCGTCTCTGGCTGTTAAAGTGATGCTGTGGTACGCACACAAAGGCTTTCCTCAGAGCTGCTGCGTCAGCCCATACACAGAGCGGGTGATTACGATCAGTGCAGAGCATGGACTGTTGTAGATTTTATTTGGTAGTCAAACAACAAATGCTGGAATGTTGCAGAGCACAGAGCTCGATCTGGTGAAAATGAGGTCTTTGATGGCCGTGAGACCTCGACAACTGGGGGCAAGCCAACAAGCCCCTGGAGTTCTTGGGTAGTAAAAAGGTTGTAGAGGGCAGTTTCAGTCCTCCCTCACCACCAGGGGTAGCAGGCAGCAGGCAAACACAGCAGAGCAAGTTGCAAAGTGGCAGTCTCTCCTAGCAACACAGCAATCAGCAGGCAGCATGCCAACACAGCAAAGCAAGTAGCAAAGTGGCAGTCCCTCTAGTAGCGCAGCTCCTCTTCTTGGCACAGTCTCCTCAGGGTCCAATAGTGAACTGAATTGGGGTTGTCAGAGGTCCAGTATTTATACCCAAATGTGCCTTTCAAGTGGGGGTAGACATCAAAGAGGCCCTCTGAACCTCACAAGGTCCACGCCTTCCTTCCCTGGCTTCAGACACACTACAGGGGGTTATGCAGCTCTTTGAGTGGAGACAGGCACAGCCCTATTCAGATGCAAGTGTCAGCTCCTCCCTCCCAATCTACTTCAGGAAGACCCATCAGCCTGATGATGGGCCACCAGGGTGCAAATGTGACCCCCCATATCCCAGTGTGTGACTATCTAGAGGGAAAGCACAAAGCCTAGCTGAAACCCTAACCCAGAGGTGTATTTATAGACAGGCAGAGGCACATGCTGGTTAACTTTCTAAAAGTGGCATTTTCAGACCTGCAAATTAAAAACCACCTTTACGAAAAGATGTGTTTTTAAATTGCGAGTCCAGAGACACCAAACTCCAATTTTCTATATGCTCGCAATGGGAAATTACACTTAAAATATGTTTTAAGGGAATCCCCATGTTAACCTATGGGAGAGATGGGTCTTGCAGTAGTGAAAAATGAATTTAGCAGTTTTTCACTACCAGGACATAAAACTCAAAAGTGCATGTCCTGCCTTTTTATTACATATAAGGCACACTTAAGGTAGGCACTAGGTACCCCATGGGCAGGGTGCAGTGTATTTACATGGGGCGAACTAGTGCCTACCTTAAGGGTATCTTATATGTAATAAAAAGGAGGGATTGGACCTTGCAAGTAGGTTAACTTGCCAGGTCGAAATGGCAATTTGCAACTGCACACATAGGCTCTGCAATGGCAGGCCTGAGCCATGTTTAAAGGGCTACTGAGTGGGTGGCACAATCAGTGCTGCAATCCCACTAGTTTCATTTCATTTACAGACCCTGGGCACATACAGTGCACTTTACTAGGGACTTACAAGTAAATTAAATATGCCAATTGTGGATAAGCCAATGTTACCATGTTTAGAGTACAGAGCATATGCACTTTAGCACTGGTTAGCAGTGGTAAAGTGCCCAGAAGCCCAAAGCCAACAAAAACAATTTCAGCAAAAAAGGGGCTCACGAGGCGCTAGAGTCCTCAAGGTTCAGGGGACACAGCTGGGCCCAGGCAGGCCAGCACACAGGGCCCTCCAGCAGGGAGGCAGTCTCTCGTGGCGGTTCCTCCTGGTGCCCAGCAGCAGCAAGTCCCCAAATAAGCACAAAAGCACAGGAACAACACCACAATTGAGGTCACAGCCCCAATATTTCTATCCCAAATTCCTTTGTCTGCCCTGGCACAGGGCCTGGGGGAACCAGTCCTAACTGGTTCTGGGAAGTGTGGAGCACTTTGTTTACAGGGCTCCTCTTCCCCTTTGTCAGGTTGGGGCTCTGTCATCAGACACACCACAGGGGGGCGGAGCCAGCATTCACATAGGCAGGCACAAACCTATTCAGGGTCAGGGGACTACTCCACCCACCACTCCAAATGCAGATGCCCTATTCAGCCTAGCGCTGACTCACCCTGCCCCTCCTGGAGCCACACACACCTCACCAGCCCCTGCCATTCCAAAGCCAGACATGCAATCCACATCAGGCAGGCAGACACATAGCACACAGAAATGCCCACTTCTAAAAGTGGCATTTCTAAAATAGTGATAATAAATCTGCGCACACCATTGCGTAGCATTTATTATTACTATTCCAAACATACCAAACTTGACCACGCTGCTCCTCTCATATCAGGAATTACCACTGAAACACTGATCAGGGAATCCCCAATGCATTCCTATGGGAGGGCAGCCTAACAGCAGTGAGAAACGAAAATGGCTGTTTGTCACTACCAGGACATGTCACACACTTAAGGTACATGTCCTACCTTTTACCTACAATGCACCCTGCCCATAGGGCTAGCTAGGGCCTATCTTAGGGGTGACTGACATGCAGTAAAAGGGGGGTCACAGACATGGCACACACTTTAGGTGCCACGTCACAGCGGCAGTAACACTGCGCGCACAGGCACTGCAATGGCAGAGGCCTGAGACAGGTTTGAAAGGCTACTTTGGTGGGTGGCGCAATCAGCGCTGCAAGCCCACCAGTAGCATTTAATTTACCGGCCCTGGGTATCTGAGATACCACTTTACAAGGGACTGACAGGTAAATTAAATATGCCAAACAGGTGTAGACCAATCTTACCATGTTTACCACAGAGAGCACACGCACTTTACACTGAACAGCAGTGCTAAAGTGCCCAGAGTCCTAGAACCACCAACACCATGTCAGAAAAAAGGCTAGGAGGAAGGCAAAAAGTTCAGGGATGACCCTGCAAAAAGGGCCAAGTCCAACAGAACCCAAAGGGAGAGCCTAAGTTTTATATTAAATGCAAGCCATGTTTAGCAATGGTTTGCAAATTGTCGACCATGGATACCATCGTTTAGCATAGTTTCTGGCAGAGCACCCGGCAGGAGATAGCTGGTCCAAAAGTATAGTATATTGACTATTTGAATTGGGGAATGAGAAACTTTTCTAGTCTAATAACGTGTTCATAAAGTGGTTACCAATGGCAGGTTTTAGCATTAGGTAGCACATTAAATTCAGAAGGACTCAATGTCATTGCTGCATCTTCTTGCACAAAAAATGCAATATTTTGCCTTAACCACAGCTTTCATTGGGTCTACAGGCATGACGATATCTACACACTAGTCTACACCACTTCCTGAGCAGTTATCAGACAAGCCCAAGGCTGGAAAACAGCAGCTATAAAGCCATTGTCACAAGCCATGTGATGGCCTCTTAGTGACAACCATGTTCATATTCTCTAGATCTAAAGAAATACATCTTTTTGAGATAACTTCCCCATATTTTCACTTTGGGCATTTTCTCTGAGAGGTAAGTATTGCTGTTAGCGCCAAACTACCGTTGGATGAGTTAGTGATCTGTCAAAGAAACTAGTTTACCTTTTAGATGCAAGATTGTTTGGAGCTTGAGGAACTTCAGTCACACCTCACATCAGCACTGTGGCCTCTCTTCTCCATATCTTAACAATCTTATTTCCCAGAGTTTCAGTGGCTCCAAACACCATAGTCACTTTCAGTGTTCTTGATATTTAGTGATGTGCTAAGAGTATGTTTAAACTCAATGGTATAATTTGTAGAAAGCAGAGTATAGAGAGTTAAAAGAAGGCTTGCAAATGCATCAAAAAACTAGATAAAAATACATGGATTCAGGTAGGTTGGTAGGCTTTAACTAAATCTTCTGTATTACCCGCAGCCAGGAGAAATGGTCACTCAGCCTATTGATGCCATTTAAGATTAGTGCTTATTTACAGGGTGCCCATCAGCTCAAAAAAATAGTGCTTCATATTTTATTGGGACTATGTTCAGACTCAGAATTCTCGTTACAGGTGTTGTTAAAAATGTACTTTATACTGGGCAGAGTTATTGCCTCAAAGATTTTTAGCCTGGCATGGGACAGCTTTGTGTCCTTCCTACAGAAACATCCCACAGAACTGATCGATGGTTTATATGTCAGTCAGTAGCATATGGTGTTTGGCCTATTTATAGTAGCTGAAACTGGTCATAGGTGGTATGATTTTACCAGGATAGAGTTTCCAAGTAAACGCTCGGTCAGAAAGTGAGTTATTAGCTTGGGAAGGAAGGGGGACCTAACCAACTTAATAAACACTGCATGGTTACCTCTCAACACAAGTTTCAGTGAAACTTTGCTCAACCTCTGGTAGCTATTACAGGCATTTCCCCAGAGAAATGTGTTAAAGCAGAACTGATAAGCATAAAGTAAAAAAAAAAAAAAAAATCCCCCAAAAGAAATTTGAAAAAGTTAATGAGCAAAAAGAAATCAAAACAATTAAAATCAAATCCAGACAATAGGATATATATATTTTTCAATTTTCTAGGTAAAAAGCACCTAGAAAGAGTAAATTGCTAACTTAACGTTTCAGTTTGCGGTTAACCATGGCCTAGGTGAGATACCAGGCCAACTGCCCTGAAACCATTGGTTTTGGTGCCAAAGGTTCTGAGCAGGACAATGCTGGACTTCTGAGCAGTTGAGGTAGCTACACCGCTGGCATATGTAAGCTACTCTGTACCGGTTCAAGGTTCTACCTTTGGATTAGGTCACTTTTTGGTTCTCAAAATCCACCAGCGGGACCAGGGTGCAAGCAGTAGCTGTGCAAGGTTCCATGAAGTGTATACCTTTAGTGCAAGGTCCCAGTGAACCAGGTTTCAAAGTGGCAAACAAATTCCAGCAGGTTGAACGTTGCTTTCTTGCCCTTGTTGGGTATGCCAATCCTGGACAAGCCGCAGCACCATTTTCCAGTCCTCCAGAGATGGAAAAAATTATGTCATCAACTTTTTTCTAACTGCTGAAAAACTTCTTTCTAATAACGTCCTCAGACCTCAGGTCCTCAGAGCACGATTCTAGGCAACAGCTGTCTCTCTACCCAGGTCTTCTGCAAGGTTCAGTCCTCTGGGGTCAGCTGGGCTCTCTTGGAGACAAGAGATCTTTTGCTTCTTGTGTCCCTGTAGCAGAAAAAGGAGACAAGACTCCAGACTCATGGACAACAGTTCTAGTCCCTGTGTGCTTGAAGGAGTCAGGAGTCCTTCAGTCTTCTTTCTTCATTGAGGGCCTTCTTCTTCAGATTTTGCCCTCCTATATCCAAGAATGCTCTTCGGAGGTGGTGGTAAGGTACCAGTTTTAAACTGTTTACTAGCCAGTGATTTCAGAGTTTCTTCTCTCAGTCCTGTCTACTATCTTGCCCAAAGTCCAACTCATTTTGCAGCACTTCCTTTTTTGCATAATTTTAAGAATTCCCAGAAGCCATAAATTCAAAATGGCTAACACACTTCTTCCATCAGAAGGGGCTCTGTCCTTCCCTAAACCACTTCCCTATTTAGACAATGCCTCATTCCTCTGTAAGGGCCAATAACAGCGTCCCCTTGCTGGGACGGTATTTGGAAAGCCTAGGAGGACTCTTGGAATGAATGAGAGCAGGTCCCGACAGTACCATGTGGCATCTCCAAGTCAATGTGGGTAATCTAAAAGCGGTCCTTTCTTCTGACAACTGTCCATGTCCTCCTCACAGAAGTCAAATTCAGTCTGAGCAGTTGTGGAAAGCACCACAACTTTCCTGGGCTTAGCGGCCACGCCATTGTCATTTGGAGAGCCAGGTAATCAACACCAGCCGGGAATGTGTATTGAACATCTTGAGTTGAGATGTATTGCAAAACTCATTTTACCTTAGTTTTGACTCAGGGAACACATACATTTTTATAAAGTTACTTTTCCAATAAAGTTGTAAACCATGAAATTCGATTTTTAATACTGAGTGGAAAATAACTTTTAATTATTTTCCTTGTATTTTAAAGATGTATATTAAGGCTTTTAAATATACCTAGACATCTTCATGGAAGATCTAGCTTAACCTACATAGTGAAAAACAGTTTTTAGAAATGTAGTCACTGTGAAAGTCCTATTTCCAAAATGCAGTGTGCAACCTTTTTTATATATATTAAGCACCCAATCTCATGGTCTTACAAGGCACACTTAAGAGGTGACTCCTTAATAGATAAAAATGGGTTTTCCTACATGACAAATGCACTGTTCCTTCTTATGTGTCCCTGCAAGTCTTCTAAACAGCAGCTCAGCTAATGCACAGTTGTGTTTCTGGCAGCTATATATTTCTCTCCGGATCTAGAAATGCCAGGTGAGTACTGATCGCTTTGAATATCTATATAACACACAAAGTACACCTGGCTAAGTGTGAGAAAAAGGGATAGAAGTAGTGTAATGTCAGAGCAGAAAAAGACATAAAGGAAAAAATCTTTTTAGGACGAGAACCCTCACTCACCGTTAGGTGACATGCTTCATCATATGGGTTCCATCCTCGCACTGAGGTGTGGGCTACAACTCCCCAAGGGGAGGAGCTGATGTGTTTTCCCAAGATGAGCGGTGAAAAGAGGTGAATGAGGGGCAAGGTGCAAAAAAAATATATAGTAAATGTGATGACTAAAATTGTCTCCGTGGATCCACTGAATCTTTATTGAGTGGTCTCAGAGACAAAATTAAAAGAGAGGACTAGGGATTAAACCAAATATATCCCTAACATTGGTCAACATGTTTCTGCCATAAATCGGTCCCCTATAGGCATCCAGCGGCATTCGTCAGGACCTTAATTTTGAGTAGTCACTCTACATAAGTGTGTAAACGTGAATATACTAGCCACCACAGATCAGGGCGGTCAGGTTGTCAATGACCCATGTAACTCCTAGGGGTTCGTCTTCCAGAAAATCAAAAGATATAGTCATAATTTTCCATTTGTCATGCTCTGACATTACCAATGAACAATGTCTATTTCTATCCTTAGTTTCTCTTACCTATTATTGGGTGTGAAGGACCAACTCTCCAAACTCTAGGTACGTCTCATTGTGCCCAACTAAAAGAAAAAATTACAACAATGTGTCTATTGTATGTGTGCATATACCCACACACACTGTGTAATGCTCGTGTACATCATCAAGAGACAAATTATAAAAATCTGTGTAGGTCATCTCTAGACCAAGAGCTCAACAAATGGTCAAAAATGTGCTTACTTATTCAACAGTGTCCTTATATCATCTGTGTCAAAAGATTGAGAATTTTCACTTCAGCAATTTGTTGTGAGCCGATCGGGCTGTTGAGAACTCCAGGTCGGCATGGCGGTCTCTCATGTGAATCAGCGGTTAGCTCTCTCTTAGATCAGCAGTTAAACAAGGTGCATGCTAAATCCCCGAGATTCCGTCTATGGGAAAACCCTAAGACATGCGTCCACTGCCTCACATCCCGGACTACAACCAAACAATACAGAAATCGGTAACCCTCAAAAGTGCTTACCTTCGTTAGCATGGTGCACCTCTACACAGACGTCCCGGCGAGAGTAAAGCTCTAGCCATCGGGGCGTTGTTTATGAAGTTTCAACCCTGCGTCATATGCGTCAGTAGAGCGCGACGCGTCTCCCGTGGGCTGTTAGGCTCGCATAGGTGTCTAGGACATGTAGTCCCGAATCTCAAGAAAAAATGCAGTCTAGCCGTAATATTCTTTCCGACATTATCAGTGGGATGTACAATCATGAACTCAATTTAGAATCGATGTTCTGAAAAGGAAACAACCTTATCTATTAGGCTAAGAGGGACATATACAAAAAGAGTGAACATAAAAAATTCGACCTACATAGAAATGCGAGATGGCCCGGGTACATGGGAATTATGTTTGTCATGCTACTAAGCCACTACAAATAATAATCATAGTTGAAAAAACCTGGTCTGCAACTACGGATCTCCAAATCCTCTATACCCGGCTATTAGTAGATAAAATCTCATTGTCACGAACACTATGTGAGATCATAGATGACAGATCTCTAAGTGAAGGCAATTCAAAGGTAAAACATGAGAAGTACTCAAGTCCCTAGACCACAATGTACTCCTTCCTATTGCCCTATGTATGCATAGTAGATTGTGTGTAGATCTGAAAGGATGGTTGAAATCATCACGTGATGCAAATGCCTCTTGTCATGCTGTATTCTGAAATGAACCATAAGTTGTATGACTAAGCGTGAGATGCCTATGCCCTATTACTAAGAGAAAAACTCGGTGCAAAAAACCTAGATCAATCATGTTATCTAGCTAGGCTAGACCAAGGGATCTCATCGTTGAGCCCTAGCTTGTCACTCATAAGCCTGAACACCCAGCGTTGTTCTCTGTGGAAAAGTACAGTTTCCAGTAAACCCATAGTGGCTGTCTATCGGGGCTTGTCTAGTATCAACCAGAAGATGTCATTGGCTGTGTGACCCTGATCTGCAAAATGCCTGGTGAGTTTAGTGTTTGTTTTCTGGCATCTTACAGCACTCCGATGCTCTGTGATCCTCGTTTTAGCCTTAGGGGTAGTCATCCCTACATAATTCAAATTGCAGGGACATCTCAATAGATAGATCTCTCCCTCAGTGTTACAATTTGTGTGTTTGTTTAACTTCCATGGTGTTTTAAGTCCGAGATCAATCTCATGTGTTACCCTAGTGTAAGGGCAAACTGCACAGGAGCCACAAGGAAAATGTCCCACAAAAGGAGGCAGGGACCACAGGGTCATAGGACCTGATTTGTTTATCGCCCCACGTGGTCTTGTATGAACAATGATGTCCCTGATATTCTTACTTCGTTTAAATGCAAACAAGGGTTTTGGCAGAGGTCTGGACTCTACATTGAGAATGGGCCAGTTCTTCTCGATCACCTTTGTTAGACCTGGCATCCTTGACGTGGGTCTCCCTTCCATTTTTTCGTAATGCCTCCACTGTTGCCGATATGTTTTGCTGGACTAGATGCTCATGGGCACTTTGCCGCTGCTAATCAGTGCCAAAGTGCAAGTGCTCCCTATCGTTAATTGATATATGTATTAGTGACTCCATGATTGGATGATTGGTTTACTTGTCAGTCCCTAGTACAGTGCACTCAGTGTGCCCAGGGCTTGTAAATCCAATGCCGCTGGTGGGCTTGCAGCACTGGTTGTGCCACCCACAGAAGCGGCTTGTAAAATGTGTCTCAGGCCTGCCATCTCAGAGCCTGTGTGCAGCCTAGGGCTGCCATGTCGACTTGGTGAGTACACCCACTTACCAGTCCCTAAACCTTCCCTTTACTGCATGTTGGTCACCCCTAAAGTAGGCCCTAGGGCAGGGTGCATTGTAAGTATAAGGTAGGACATGCCCTGGTGTGTGTGGCATGTCCTAATAGTGAATTACAGCCATTTTCGTTTTTCACTATTGCAAGGCTACCTGCTCCCCATAGGCCAGAATGGGCAGACTGACTATTACACCTTATAGTCAGAACTGACCCAGGGAACATGGTAGAAAAACGAATTTAGTATGCCTGAACTCAGGATGATAAAATACATCTTTTAGTGAAGTTGGTTTTAACATTCTGAGTTTGAAAATACCACTTTTAGAAAGTGGGTATTTTCTTGCCTAACTATCCAAGCCTGCCTCTGCTAGGTTGTGTATTTCTTGTCTGGAGATTGAGTGACAGGGGCTGGGGGTAGCTACAGGAGACAGGGTGAGTCAGCACAGGGCTGAATAGAAAGATCTGCATCCAGAGTGGAGGGAGGAGTTGCACCTGGGTCTGAATAGGGCTGTGCCTGCCTTCCACAATGCTGGCTCCACCTCCTGCTGGGCGGCTGAGCACTCTGCCCCACATTCTGAAAGGAAAGAAGGAGTCAGAAAAACAAAGTGCTCCAGGACTGACCAGAACTGGTTTTGGACTAGGCAGAGGCCTCTCTGCCTCCAGAGAACAAAGAGAATCAGGGTATAAGAGGGGCACCCAGACCCCAGGAAAATTAGATCACTTTTGGGAACAAGAAGAAACCTTTGCTGAGGAGCGGAACCAAGAAGAAACTGAGGAGAGACTATCCCTAAGCCTGGAGTGCTGCTTGGGGGATTGGCCTGCAGTGGTTTGCCTGACTGCCAAAGAAAGGAGAAAGGAACTTTTGCTTTGCTGTAACTTTCCTCAACTTGTGAAGGATCTCCAAGGGCTTGGAAGAGAGCTTGCCCCCTGACCGAAGTCCCAGGACCATTGGACTTCACCCCTTTGTGAATTGCTGCTGGAAACTCTGTTTCAGTGGCTACAGAGGTAGGGAGCTGTGACCGACTCTCACGACCGACTCGGTGTCCTGTAAGCCCCGCATTGAAGCACCGTCTCGCCCTGCAACGCACGGCCCTGGTCTCACCGACTCCGTCAACGAGCCGCTGCCTGCACCGCATCGAGGGACAACGCGTCCTGCAACGCTTCGCTACGCCGAATCGAACTGGTCCGACCGACACGGTCACTGCTGCGGAGTTCGAGTCCTGTGACCGCACTGGAGTTGGGCACCGCTCGCACGCTTGCGACGCACCGCCCGACTTCGCACCGCTGTCCGGACTGATCGACGCCAGCTCCTGAATCCGGCTCCGTCGCCGTACCGCAACCTGCCAGCACCGCATCGAAGCACCGTCTCGCCCTGCAACGCACGGCCCTGGTCTCACCGACTCCGTCTCGACGACGTCAACGAGCCGCTGCCTGCACCGCATCGAGGGACAACGCGTCCTGCAACGCTTCCATTTTTGCATCGCGACCGCGACGAACAGCCATCCGGCTCGCACGCCCGTGCCTGCCGCTTCAAGTAAAAGGTACTGTGACCGAGTCTGTCTACGGGGTGTTGGCCCGTCTCGACGCGGTCAGCTGGATCTGTTAGACTCTGTTTGTTCTCGACACCGCCGTAGCCGGAGGAGGCTACCGACTCGCACAGAACCTTGAATTAAGCCTTTTTGATCAGAACTAAGTATTCTTGACAGTATTGTGGATTATTTTTGTCGTTTATGGTCTTGTGATAAATATATATAAAGTATACCTATTTTTATAAATATATCACCTGTGTGGTGTCCATTTGTAGTGTTGTCACTTGATTACTGTATGTGTTCACAAATGCTTTACACACTGCCTCTGAACTAAGCCTGTCTGCTCGTGCCAAGCTACCAAGAGGGTGAGCAGGGGTTCTTTCAGGAGTGTACCTACTTTCCCTGACTAGACTCAAGGGTCTCTATTTGGACAAAGGTACCTACCTCTGCCAACTAGAGACCCCCAAATCTAACAACCTTCCTTACAGTATCCGTGAGGTGGCTATAAGTAGTCACACACACAAGTCTTTCTGGTCGTGGTTTCGTGTATGTTTCGAGCAGGGCATCCCCGTTATTATTCCTCGCTCTTCTAGTGGCTTTTTTTTTATTAGATGTGTAGGATAGGCCCTCTGGCATAAACAACTACTCAGTGCAGTGGCATGATCTTTAAATTTCTCTAATTCTGTGCAAAAAATTCCTGAGAAATTGACCCACTGGTAAGTTGTTTCTCAAAGCTCGAGGATGGAAACTATTGTAACAAAGGAGTGACTTTCGTGCCATGGGTTTCTTGTTGAGCTCAGAGCATAACCCTCCATCTTTGGGGTAGAGTAGAAGATCTAGGAATGGTAATGATGTCTTGCTGTATTCACAGATTCATATCCCTTGTGTTTAACCACCTGGAGAAACTCAGGAGGGAATCCAAGTCACCTTCCCAGATGACCAAAATATCATCTATATACCTCTTCCACGTTCTTAAATTCCTGCTGTATGGATTCTCAGGAGGGTAGATATGCTTGGATTCAAATTCATGCATGTAGAGATTGGCCATGATGGGCGCAAAGGTGCTTCCCATGGAAGTCCCTGATGTTTGCCAAAAAGAGACTCCTGATATTGAAAAACAATTGTTCTTCATGGCTAGAGTTGCCCAATCCAATGAAAGAGGTAGGTGTCATATCTCCATCCGTTCTTTCTTCCAAAAGTGTTTTGATCGCCGACAACGTATCATCAGGATGGATATTCGTATATAACGATTCCACATCAAATGAAACCAAAAAATGGGATCCTGGATCAAAAGGGATGTGAATCAGAACATTCAGCACGTGTTTTGTGTCCTGCAGATAGGAAGGCATTTTGGCTAAAAGGGGCGTAGGAACCAATCTACAAACTGCAATAAAGGTTCCAACACTGACCCTATTCCTGAAACTAACGGTCTCCCTGGTGGAGGTCTAGTAGGTTTGTGAATTTTAGGGAGAACATAGATATATGGTGTTCTGGGATTTGAGAGATGTAGAAATTCACACTCACTCCTGGTGATCCAGCCTTCCTCCTTACCCTTTTCCGCCAAGTTTTGAATAGACCTCTGCAATCTAGATGTGGGATCACTGTGCAACTTTGTATAATGTTTAGTGTCTTGTAGTTGTCAGAAACACTTCTTCAAGTCTTCTAAACAGCAGCTCATCCGGTGCACAGTGGTGTTTCTGGCAGCTACATATTTCTGACATACATGAGGGTAGTGTAAATACACATGATAGTCCACATATGACATCTAACTCCCATGGGCAGCATGTGTGGCGTACCAGGCAGAGCTGCTGACTTTGGAGCTGGGGATCCAGGGTCGAGTCTCGGCATCGACTAAACAGCCTGTGATTCTGAGCAAAATCACTTAGGGGGCCTGATTACGAAGGAGGTCTGACCAACCGCCATCTGCTGCTGTGGTCCGACTGATTGCATTACAATGCATGCGGTCGGAGGCAGCAGTCGGAAGGACCGTCCAACGCTTTCCGACAGGCTCAAGGAGCCCATCGTTGTGTCGGAAACTGTTCATAATCCCTTAATGACGGCGGCTCCGCCGTCGGGATTATGATGTCGGTTTCCGACAGCCATTCCATGTTGGCCTTTCCGACAAGGAAAGGCTGTTGGAAAAAGACATTGTATGCCCCTAGATGGCCCCCTTCCCTCCTGGGCCTTTGCATTTGGGCCTAAGGGCAAAACATCCCTGCACCATGTGTGAGGCAACATGAAGTGCCTGTCACACGGTGCAGGGATGTTTGAAAACATCCATTTTGCAATGGAAGCTTGTGCTGCGGGCCATTTCCACCCGCCGCACAAGCTTCCATTGAACAATGGATGTTTCCGACAGCCCTATGGGCAGTCGCATCCAAATTGGGATGTCAGAACCGCCGGCCTAAGGTTGAGGGGTTCCTTTTCCGCAACGGTGTCGTCCACCTGACATCGTAATAAGGCCCTTAATCTCCCTGTGCCTGGGAACAGCACCTAGACACCCTCACAGGTGATTAGCCAAGCTCTACAAATCTGAGTATTATTATTTTATTATTATGCCATTTGTTATGTGCATTATCAGTGCCATCAACCATAGACTTACATGAAAGTAAAAAAAAACGAATTGGGGGAAACGATTTTTAACAGTTCTATTTTAGGGGTGGTGCAGATACTATGTGGCACTTAGTAGCAGTGTCACAGTGCACACAGTCCTAACACCAGCAGAATAAAGGTCCAGAAATTAGCAAAACAAATGTGTGCTGACCAAGTAGAAAAGCAATAATTGCTGTACTCTTTATTTATTTAGTTTAGTTACAATTCACATTCAGTCCCAAGAGTACAAGTATGGGATCACATAACACACCATCATTAGAAACACAATCTACTGATGTGCACCAGGTCTCTGGCAAAAATGAGTTGCAGCCACCACTGCACAGGAGCGCCTGCAGCTCGGATTGTTTGAAGTCACCTTACATTTTTGTTTGAAACTGTAGTGTGGAGTCTCCCCGTCACCCCCTCCCCCCCACCCCCAGCATTATTGCTCACAAGAGCGTTCGAAGTGTATGATTGCAGGATCATGCACAATTTAACATAGACATGAAATGGTCAGAGATCTCAGCTGCCTTACATCCACATGCTCCAGTCACCAAGCATGCCCCATCCTGTATATTCATGCTTTAATAAGCATTGGCAAAAATATCTAGTCTAACATACACAGAATGACAACAGTACAGACAGATATGTATTCATATGGAACAAACACACATGGAACACCTACCGGCACACACAGTAAACAGTATGCACACATGCATCGCACAAGCAGTGCATACATGTTACTGTGCAACAATGGGATAGTTTTCTTTATTGGAATTTTACATGACGTACAGCTAGTAAGATAAAACTGTGTTACCTAATGTCAATTAAGTTTACCAAATAGTAACATACAAATAGCAATAAAACCAATAAAACAAAGAGGATAACCCCTCCTACAAGAAACAAGCAAGGTGGGCCACATATGCAGATTCATAGCTAGTTATAGACTTTAGACCATGCTGGTATCACCCTGAACTTAACTTTACTGCTCAACAGGCTCATGAACCCAAACAAGAACCACAAGGTATGTGCAAAAATACCTACTTGTTTTACAACCCATTTCGTTATTTCAAACCAAGGGGTATGATGTTATCAACATTGGATACTGAACATTTACATTGACTATAGATCAATTCAGGGACAACTATTGTCCAGCTCTGAAGCCAGATCTAATAGTAGTCTTCCAGAAACAGCACTCCCACCCACTCTACATCTTAATGTACATACATGTTTCTCTGCTCTTATCTATTTGAATAGTTCCGTTCTCCAGGTGGAAACCCTTGTACTTGAGGGATCTACAATTCATGGTTATGCATCTCGTGGCTAGTAATATTGCAAGATCTACAAATTTGCAATTCAATTTCTCAGTTTTAAACCTCGGGTTTACACCAAGTAGGCATATCTCCAGTGTATTCAAATTCCATTTGTTTGTCAGAGATATGAGTGGTCCTGCAATTTCCCTCCAATATGAGATTAGGTGGGAGTATTTTCTTATGTGATAAAAGTCTGCAGCAACATAGCTCCATCTAGGATGAGTTTCTGGAATGTATAGGTGCATTTTATGTAGGCGTTCAGCTGTGAGATAGATGCATTGTATGTAAAATCTTCAGGCAGAGCTCTGTTGGAAGAACGCGCCTAAACAGACTTAAATTGGTCATAGAATTGTGCAGCCAGGAGCTCAGTGGTGTGCTAAATACGTGAATAAACGTTATGGTACCCTTGATGCAGTCCATTTCTTCTTCTGACAATTTGCTGGCTGGCTTACCAGGAGTTTGTCTTCACCTTGAGAAACCACAGGTCTCAAGTCATGGCCAGTGACATCCCTACCTGCTGTTCCTCATCCTCCTAAGAAGAAGCTCAAGAAAATCATAAAAGTTGTCAGTAACCTCGCAGAAGTTGTAATGCAGAGATTTTTATTAGAATCCATCCCTCCGTAGCCCAGGTTGAGACCGGAAGGAAGATCAGGGACTACCTGTCCCCGGATTGAGGGCCCCCCTAAATGTATCAAGCATTATAAAGTAAATTCAAACTCCCTCTTGGTAGATGCACCCAGGTGAAGCCCAAACCAAGAGAAGGCCAGTCTTCGCCTGCCATCGCCTGAAAGAAGCTGAGCTGGGCCACCATTCTTGGTCTTACCACACATGAAGGGCAATATTCATAGATAGTGACATTAAATTCCTTAGCTGGTGGCTTAATGCTGGAGTTTATTCATCAAGGACATTTTATTAGGTAGTCTGCAACTTTGTGCTGCAACGTTTGCATTTTCGAAGGTATTTCAAAAATATGCTATCCTTTCTATTTTATACCTGTCTGGTAGAAAAAGTGTGACCTGTGATAGCCCCCTGGTAAATTGCTGTTCCAGCATAATGGGAAAACTTACGCCAGCTGCGCCACTGCAAGAGGTGACCAAGCAAAAAAAACACTCATCAATAAACCACAAGGGAAATTCACGCTGAAGAGTTGACACTCTTATAGAGGAAGTAGAATTGATTCTTAACACCGAAAAAGTCCACAACCCCTGGGGGTTCTAGGTCTAGATAAGCAATGGCTGCCCCCATAAAAATGGTGACTCAGTTATTCAGTTAACAGCATTAGCCATGGCTATGGGAGTCAGGGCTTGTAATGTCCGCCCTCGTTCCAATAGTAACGGCAATCATACCTTCAATAAGAATCACCATACAAGTAGAATAAACTATATTTTACTAAACCTCCCTCTATGTGGAGATATGATTGGCATGAAGGTAGTAGAAAGGAGAGATAGCGACCATAATGCCCTTCAGTTATCCATGAGGGATATCTTTCAGCACTGTCCAGGCTCAGTTGACCTGTCATTAACTAGAGAATTATCAGTCTTGAATCTGTTAAACGGGCCCGACTCTGACAACAGCTACACGTTATAGATAGTGTTTATAAAAGAAGTCGTTGTGGCTACTGAGCAAATTGGATCTGCAGTTACCACTGGTACCAGCCACAGTGAATTTGTCAACATACATTCGAACTTCTTTGCATCTCTAAGGAAGCACTTTCAGACAGATGTGAAACCGATCCCCAATAATATAAAAACATGTGATACTTCCATTTATAAGGAGCCCTGGTCAAGCAACAGCCCCAATCCCTTGCAGGGTGAACCACAAAGAGTCACCACATTAACCTGTGCTTAACCCTGGGTAGTTTCGCACAAAAAGCGGCCAGGCTTAACTTAGAGGCAATGTGTAAAGTATTTATGCAGCACACAAACAGAAATAAAGTGGAAAAAACGACACAACAAAAACTCCAAAACTAATTTAGAAAAATTGAGTATTATTTGACACCAAAATGACTAAAATCCAATCAGTAGTACCGAAGTTATGAATTCTTAACATTTTTTGCAAAAACTAGCACCTAAAAGATCAAAGCGCTAACCGCAGACATCAAGTCGCGCAAGACCGGGTCAAGGTCGAAAAATATGGGGGAGCGTGGTGGAGCACAGTTCAGATACAAGAAGTGGAATGGGCTTGATCAGCACTTACCTTCGGAATTAGCAGAATTTCTGAGAAAAATGTTCTGAGAAGGTAAAGTTTAGCGGCACAAGGATCCAGGAGGTGCCAGAGGAGGGAGCATCGTCGTAAGATAGCCTTGGGTTGAAGCTGCATGAAGATTCCAACCTTCGGACTTAGTCTCTGAAATAGATGATGAAAATCTCCAGTGGGACGAGGCAGAGAGCTGTATTTGAAGACAGTTCCACAAGGCTGGGTACCTCTTTGGGAAGGACCGCTGGACAGGATTTGCTGCTGTGGAGAAGAACAGAGCGGGTGAAGCTGGGAAGGCAATCTGACCAGTGATTCACCTTGGGCAGATAGGTGAGCAGGTTGATCCTGGTCTCCTCCTGGTTCTCAGAGCAGTTTTTAGCCAAAACAAATCTAAGTCTCCACTTTTTGATTTTGACTATCTGGTCACTTTCAGCACCACTTCCAAGGGTCCAGGACCAGTGAGGCACCACTTGGAGGGTCTGGACTCAGACTCCGTTCAGGTGGGGGTCCAGGGTGAAGGGAGCCTTTTACATCCTGAGGCTAAGGTCACAAGGCCAGGAAACTAGCCCTTTGGAGTCATTCTGGTTGTCTTAGGTTCAAGGTGCAAGTCTA
Source organism: Calotriton arnoldi (assembly GCA_963921515.1). Classification (NCBI taxonomy): domain Eukaryota; kingdom Metazoa; phylum Chordata; class Amphibia; order Caudata; family Salamandridae; genus Calotriton; species Calotriton arnoldi. The sequence goes on along the minus strand of CAWUFW010005801.1, from coordinate 692,512 downwards.
GTCCTTCTTCCCCAGGCAAGAGGGCAGCAGGGCAGGAAGGAAGCAATTCAGCAAGGCTGCAGCAGGCCAACAGTCTAGCAGAATGGCATTCTTTCAGCAGCACAGCAATCCTTCTTTCTGGCAGAGTATCCACAGGTCCAGAAGTGTACTGAAGAGTTGGTGTCTGAGATCCCCTTTTTAGGTCAAGCCTAGACAGCACATGCACGGTCTCTTTGAGATATGCTGTATTCCCTCTGTGGGCTTACAGCCCGCCCATTGCCTTTTTAGGTCTCGCCTAGGCAGCGCACATGCGCTGCTCTAGGAGGGCCTTTACCCATCGGTCTTCACTTTTCAAGCACTGCACTCGTGGTTGTGATTGTGGCTGCATCCACCTTGCGGGAGCGAGCAGCGGCGCGCCACAAGCACGAGTGCAGTGCTTGAAAAGTGAAGCCTGCGCGCGCACGCACGCACCACTCCCGGGCTTGTTAATCCAGTCACAAGAAGCTTTACGTGGGGTTGCGCGCGCGCGCTGCTTTGAGGTCCCCCTTCCCACAGAATCGCCACTCGTGGTTTTGCTGCCTTGTGTGCCCTTTTGAGTGAAGACTGCGCACGCACGCACCACTCCCGGGCTTGTTTCTTGTCTGGCGTTTTTCAGTGCCAACAATAGGGGAGGCCCCAGCGGGGTCATCCCCCTCTTATTAAAATTCACATCAGTTCCTGCCACCGGGCCGCAGGTTTCCCACAATGCCGTTGCACCTCTCGCATCTGTGCAGCTCTCAGCGCCCCATTCATGCCCGGGCATTTGTCCTTCATTCGCAAGCCTCGCGGTCCCGGGCCTCAAAGGCGCGCGCCGGCTGCAATGACAGAAGCCTCGGATATCATTAAAGACAAGAAGCCGCGCATTAAAGCACTCCCGGTAAGAGGAATGATGAATGTCTAAGATTTGAAGGAAACTCCGTTAATTTTATTTCGTTTGGAAATTAGAAATAGACAACACCAATTCGGGGGGCTGATGCAACAAACAGGCAGATAAGTGCTTAAAGGCATAAAAAATGCTAATTGGATTTCAGCTGCTGGTTCCAAACTGCCATTGTACCGATGCCTGCTCCCCCCCCCCTCACCTCCTCAAATAGTGCTTTCAGGTAGCACTTCGGGTGGTGCTCCTGCGCTTCTCCGGTGAGCCGCCTGATTGCTGCCTGTTTTGCTACAGCTGCAGCTGCAGGTCCGGTGGTTGTAGTCGTGGTCTCAGTGCAGAGTAGACCGTACATGGTCTCGATCCACAGTCCTCTTTCCTCGCCCAGCACCCCTGTGCACCGTGCGCCGCACTGCTCCGTACCGCTGCTCAGCTGCTGCGCGTCGTGAACCGGAACCGGATACTCTCATACAATCATGTGCAATCAGTGCATGTGTTTTCCAGCTGTATCCCTCCTGTACTCCCCCTGCTGTTGTGCTCATGATTTGTTTTCAGTCGTGTTGGTCCCATTAAACTAAATGACCTGGTATGTCTAAAAACGGCTAGTCCGTGATATCAGTCACCTGAGCTTAATTTATGATTTGTCTAAACAAGCAGGAGTCAACGCGTTTTGGAAGGGCGTACCCTCCTGACATTAATCTGTTCCCTTTCCAGGACTGTCGCACTGCAGTCTCGGACACGGCTTTTTATACCAGCCCCGTACTCCACAGAGCGAGTCAGATCCTCACGGGACTGTTAGTGGCCGGGAACAGCAAATTGTACGTGTATTTTTATAATCTGTACAATACTGCCAAGCGTAGCACAAGCCTGCAGCACAATCTAGCAGTTGCAGAGACACTCTTCCACATGCCGTGCTATCGATTGCCCTAGGTGGGTCTAATATACCACTAATAAATATTATTACGGACAGCACAAGGCCCCCCTGCACATCTAGCACAAGCAAGAGTCGGTGGCACTTAGACTGTCTTCGGGTACAGCTATGAAACCATGGCGACTGAACATAGCATGTTGCACAGAGCAGGGCCTCATTCTGCCTTTGTCTCCACAGACCTTCACTTTTAGCTTCGAACCAGCAAAGTTCCCTTTCTGTCATTTCGAGATGGAAAACCAGGAAATCCCCGGATGCGACGAGAACGAAGGTAAGGTGACGCCCTCATCTGGAGGTGTGGAAGGGGTTTATGCCTTTTCCCGAAACTTCACAGCAGGGTTATCTTAGCGTAACGGATGAGTTACTATATCACCCAGCTCAGTTGGACTGCAAGCTGCATTTTAAGTTCAATGCCGAGCCTCGACTTCTTTCTCCGAGGTCAATAAACCAGTAAAAGGAATCTTTTTACATATAAACCTATCCACCAATCGGGTGCGAGTTTTACAGATGTGGGCATATTGAGGCTAAAGAAGCGTGGCTTGATACAGCTTTGCTAAATTGTCGGAACCCATTTTTAGGCTTCTTCTTGTACTGTTTAATTTCTTTCTGGGTAAGTTTGAAAAAAATCTTCAATTGTTTCACATGGGGCGACTGGCTAATAGTTAGCAGTAAGACCCCAACAAGCTGTAAACAAGCATTGGCATAGCCAATAGGTCTCGCCTTTGGGACCTTATAAGTGTTTAGCTATGCAACAGTTGATGTTGTTGCACCAAGGATATTGTGCTGGATAACTAAACACTTATAAGGTCCCAAAGGCGAGATCTATTGGCTATGCCAATGCTTGTTATTCATCCCTTCGATTGTCACTCAAAAATGCTTGCTTGATAGTGGTTAATCCTTCCTCTTTGTCCCTCCATTTTGTGTTTGGTTTCCTTCCACAGAGCACCGCCCAATTACTGGTAACATTACGCTTCTGTGTTTGTGTATTGATTTGGGGGACTATTTTTTTCTTTGATTCCTGCTCTTCTAACTGTTTGCCCATCTTAGGTGGTTCAGCTTCAGCACAAGTCACTTAATCTCCCTGTCCAGTTAAAAAACCAAGAAGAAATGCCAGACGCTGCTTTTGAAATCGCCTCTTTAATTTTCTCTGACTTCAAAGTGTGAGAATTTCCCCCAAACCCCTTCCACTTCGCTACTTGTTGCTTTAGCGAGTCTCTGTCACTGGACCTTCAGCAGCCCAACCTTGCAGCACAGTTAAGGGCAAGGCTTGGGCAAATCCCATCGAATTCTCTGACGCTTATTTATATAATGTGAACTCACGCGACCCGAAGGTGTTGGAGTGCTTTACATGAGCACTAGTTATATTACACAATGTCAGATTCATTTTTGGGGGCATTTTTATAGAGCGTGAACTCGACTGACCCAAAGGTATTAAAGTGCTTTACAAAAGCACCAGTGTATTACACAAGGTCAGGTTAATTTGTTATTTTTAGGTGCGCAGAGATTAAATGATTCCAACGTCACCACTCTTTATTCATTATTTCCCCTGTACCTGACAAACGGGAGCAGCATTCGTCCCTCCCACATCGCTGCATGCCCGCCCCACTGCCTCTTCCTGTTGTTTCCCTCCTCTCAGAGCTCTAATTTCAAAGCACATTCAAGGCAGCTTCCCAGGGACTGTGAGACATTTTTAATATTGATGTCAATGTACGCAATAATACATGTGCATAAAAATGAAATTGAATCAATGTTTTCTAAATCACCCAAGATGGCCTCTCCATCAACTCTGAGTCAGAAATACGTGGTCAGGCTGGCCCTGCAGCCTAGGCCTGAGGCAACTGATTGACAGATCACAGGTGGGGTGGCACGTAACCAGCAGAACAAACGCACGAACAGGAAAAACCTAGATTAGTGACACAGATAGCAGCGACACCACAATGGTCTGGAGAGATTGGCCCCAATAAAATGCAAATGGCCGGAGGGGCGCATGTTCCCAACACATCATAAATGTATATGCCACATGAAGTGAGGAACACTCAGCCAATCAGGACACAGTACACACAGCACATGCAGTAATCACGCGCTCCCCATGCCGGACATCTGGACACGTTACCCACTAGCCCTAATTGCATGGTCGAGACCCACCTGCATTTGTCATCAGGTGAGAGTAATTTATGGCTCCATGACTAGTCCCACATTTCTCTCCCTAAACAGGATCTATGAATTGTTTTATGATGCTCCAAGAAATGTATATAAGGGCGCTCAAAACTATGGTACTTTGAGACAGTTCTCAGACCCCGGCTCTGTAACTGTGCTCCCGGCCGAAGTGTTTGATTAAACCAACTGTTCCTGTTTTGCCAAATGCCTCTTGTCTTTGTTTTTTCAAGGAAAATTCATATTTGAGCAACAACATTTTTTATTATATAATGTGAACTTTAGCAACCCGAAGGCGTTGGAGTGCTTTACATGATCGCTAGTTACATTACACAAGGTCAGATGAATTTTTGAGGCATTTTTATAGAGCGCAAACTCGACTGACCTGAAGGTATTGGAACGCTTTACAAAAGCACCAATTACATTACACAAGGTCAGATTAATTTTTTCGATTGTAGGTGCCTGGAGATTAAGTGATGCCGACGCCGTACCTGTTTATTCATTATTTCCCCTCTACCTGACAAATGGGAGCATTTTGTTGTTGTTGCTATTGGGCATAGCACTGGACATGCTCCTATACCCAGGGAGCTGGGACAGAGGGTGTGGCCAAAGCTTGCTGGTAAACGGATGGTGCGAGCATTGTTTTCAATGGAAAACTCTGGAGAAGGGTACCTGGTGAATAGAGGCCTCGGGAGGAGGGATATGACTTCACTGCTTTTTTCATAGGCTGTTCAATACTGTAGTGATGCAGTTGCACACAGAATGTTATATTGCTGTTGATTTGCATCAAGGAACTAGTCTTTTTGTCTGTGTGTTATAAAGCCTTGGAATGTGTCCATAAATGTTTCCTGAGGCAAGCATGTATTCCTGAATCACACTGCATTACTCAGTGTGTAGTAATTGTATAGCTCTTTAATACCTGGTGGCACAGCACCCAGGATAATGTGCTGCGTGGCTGACCACTTATAAGGTCCCAAAGAAGAAACCTATTGGCTTTGCCAAAGCTTGTTAAACCCTGGTGCTCTCCTTTCGGAAGGCGGGAGAAGCTTCTAGACTGTGACTTTCAAGTGTATGGAATTTTCTGACACCCCTGCCCTGGCTCCAAGCTGGCTGCAGTGATAATGGGTAGGTGTTAGGTCATTTGTGTGAGGGCAGAGCACTCCTTATTCAGTTGCAAGTAGGGCAGTGCTCAGCTCCGCCCCTCATCCTGCCAGCAGATGCCCCGTTAAGACACAACTAATCCCTCTATTGTGTGACAGTCTGAGAGGAATTCACAAAGTATGTCAGTTACATCCAGTCATGTGACCCAAGACAGGCTACAGGCACAAAATGACTAAGGGGAGAAAAATGCCAACTTTCTAAAAGTGCCATTTTCAAAATTGTAATGAAAAATACGACTTAACGTTAAGGAGTGGTTTTCGATACAATTCTGAAGACACCAAACATGAGATTGCTCCCAATTGGAAATTAAAGCGTATTAAATGTAATCAGGAATATTCAATGTTATCCTATGGGAGAGGAGGCCTAAAGGTGGTGAAAAACAAATGTAGGAGTTTTTCACTAGCAGGACATGTACACTTAAAATTACATGTCCAACCTTTTAATTACACTGCACCCTGCCCCTAGGGCTACTTAGGGCCTACCGTAGGGGTGAGTTATATATGAAAAAGGGGAGTTCAAGGCTTGGCAAGGGTTGTTTTAGTGCCAAGACAACATGGTAGTTTAATACTGCATCCAGGCTACAGTGGCAGGCCTAGGACTTGTTTTAAGGAGCTACTTAAGGGGGTGGCAAATAAGTGCTGCGCCCCACTGGAAGCATTTCATTTACAGGCCCTGTGTATGTGGTATACCACTCTACAAAAGCCTTATAAGTAAATTAAAATATGCCAATTGGGTATAAGCCAATTTAACCATGTTTTAGGGAAGTGAACACAAGCACTTTAGCACTAAGAGTAAAAGGCAAAATGTTTGGGTGTGACCCTGCAGAAAGGGCCAGGTCTAACAGGGTGCAAAGCAGCTAAAATAATCTCAGCTTTTATGAGCAGAAATCCTAAGAGAAGATGTCAGGAAAATTGATTAAAAATGCTCATGCGGCAGGGAGAGAATGGGAAGAACAAAACTGACATGACCTGCTCTCTGCTGCAAAAATAGGGGATAACAAAACATTCTGGCATAGAGTGGCTAATGGTAGTGTTAACAACTCTAGCAGTCTAGATTATTTTATCCAGCCTCAGATTTGGATTAACCGTTTTTCTAACTTGTAAGCACATACTGAGAAAGGGAATAGTGGGAAAAGCTCATTGGAAATAAATTCCGTTTTGACGAACACAGAACCATTAAGAAAAGAGTTTGTGGACACCTTGCATGCTATAAAGGATATTGCTCCTGGCAAGGAAACATGTCCTGAAGGGATACAAGGTGATATTTTACTAAATTAACTAGAAGTGTGGGCACCCTACATAAATATTTTAACAAATACTATTCAGGGTGGAACTGCTATAACTGGCCCATGGAATGGGGCAGAAATAATACCAGTGTATAAAAAAATTGGAAAAAGGGACAAGTCATTACAACTACAGACCCACTGGTTTGAAAAGGCAGTTGCAAAATTATATTGTTGTCAAGTTCTCAACAAGTTACGACATTGGACTGAGGAGAATAACATACTAACCATCCTTCATGCTGGTTTTAAAACATATGCAAGATCTTCAGATTTCTTACTATATGCTGGAAAACTGATTTTAAACAAGGGCTACCTTTAAGTCGCTTTGTGGACTTCCGGTTCGTGTTTGATACGGTCCCCTGTGATAAACTCTGGTCAGTGTTGGGAAAAATGGGGGTGCCAAGTAACATATCTATATTAATTAAATTACAGTCAGAACATTGCAGAAGTGATATGGGAGGCCAGCGAGAACTGACAGGGTGCATCCCTATTAACAAAAGAGTACACCAGGGATGCTTCTGGCTTCAACATTGTTCTCACTAAACTTAAATGATGTAATTTTCCATCTTGGCACATGGTTTAATGACTTCCCAACAAATTACTGGCTGCAGAGTCCCAGTGTTGCTGTTTGGGGCAGACACATTAGTGATTTTGAAAACATTAGTGAGTTTACAGAAATTGTTGAATTGGTTTGAGTTTTGTAAAATGTGTGGACTGGAAGTAAATCCAGCTGAAACACTGGGAGGTGCATTTATGCTGCTCAGCGGTGGGGTCACTCCCATTTAAATAATTATATAGCAACAGAAAATAAATTCCTGAGGGCTTTCGTTAACTTGCCTCAGAGTGCCCCACTGCTACCACTATTCATGGATTTGGGAATGAAACCAGTCTCCCAAAAGGGCAAATATTAGACCACTGCTCTTCTGGTGGAGGTTACAGTGCACAGAGGAATTAGCAAAATATTGTATTGTCCTTGAAGAGATTATCTCATTAGATAGTCAACATAAGATTCCATGGATCAACAATGTCCATTCTCTGATGATATCGCTTGGTTTGGAAAAGCACAGGAACAACAAGCCGGATGTCCCCACTGCATCATAAAAGCAGATAAAAGGCATATATTGGCAATATATGGCCAAAAGGGATTATGCTACTCCTAGACAAGGGTCTCTTAACTTTTTGGGACTTTAAATGCATCTCTTCAGTCAACATTTTTCAGATACGGAATCCTGCCCATAAATAGTTTTTGCTTTAAATAGCACAGCACCCCACTATCTTCTAGTACATGTCCTGCTTACAAGGTGACTGATGAACCTGTGGTTCATCTACTGTTTTGTTGTAATGCTTATGCAAATCCCAGAAAGAAATGAAAAATCACATTATGTCAATCTACTGGGGCAAGACAATGTGTAGTGGTCATAAAAGATAATGAGAACAGATACTAATGAAGCAATTGTATGTAGTCTAGCCAAGTGTCATAATACTACTTAGTGTATAAGGAAAAAGTCTATTGATAATATTGGCATGACAAGTATTTATATTATAGGCTAATTAATCTTTGCAGGCATCTTTCTATATATTTTTATAACTAGTAATGAAGCCATGGCGATGATTGTTTTAACTTTTGTATAGTTGATACAAATATTTGGATAAGTTATTGTTTTAGATACATTAATTAAAGATGATAAATTTGATTACTATGATTTTAATTGTCTTTGTAATATTTGTCTTTTATGGTTTTAATTAACTGTAATAAAGAAACACAATGAATAATAAATAATCAGTAGCAATTTGAATCAGGTGTTCCCAGAGACTTTAACTGGTTTTCACAGTACAGCTAACCATTCCTGTCAGACAATTTCCTGCCCGATTCTGAGTCCCAGTTGCATTGCATATTCCCTCAGTCTACTGGTAATAATTCCCTAATCTAATGATTCCCACAAGCGGAAGTAAGGTTGGTTTATAGCCTCCGTTTGATGCTACTTTTGCTTATTCCACAAGAAACGGTCTGACCATTAAAAGAAAAATGAAACTCTTAATGGAACAAGGAAAAGGGGCACAGAGGTACACCTGGTTTCTTGGGCATGAAGAAACTGAATTAGTAAAAAGACTCAAGTACCTTGATGTCTATTTCAATGGGAATTAAGGATATTGTGACCAATTGGAAGAAATACAGAAGAAAGGCAGTGCTTTGGCTTTTGGTCTGAGGTCGGTTTACAACAAATTAAAGTGTCCGACGCTCACACCAATTTTGCAGGTGGCACAAACTAACATCCTCCCCACCTTGGCCAACAGGAGTGATGCACTCAGAAGTCGGGACTGCACCACCTTAGATAGAATGGTACTCAAAATCTACAGGTCCATTTTCCAACTACCACGGAATACAATGCCTGCACAAATCAAGCTGGAGTTTGCCATTGCCAAACAGTCTCTGGCTGGGAAGGCGGCCTTTGTGATCTGCTGCCACAAGCTATGGATGGCATTTGAGGGTTCTTTGAGCTGTCACCTATGGCAAGAACTGATTCACAGGTCAAGCTCTCCGGCACAGGCCTACTTGAATCAGGCCTTGCTTTCCGTTGGCCTAATGCCTGGGATCAATTCTTAGGCCACTTGGAGTTTAAAAAACTAACCAAATCCAGCTCACAGTGGCTATTATTAATGCTTGAGGACAAAGACAGGCTGTCCAAGTGCAGTCACGGGTGGATTACACTTCAAAACTACATTAGGTTAAAACCTCAATGCTACCTTGCCGAACCATACAGCAATCAGGCTAAAGTCCACTTCCTGAAATACAGGCTGAGCCTCTTACCCCTATTAAGACATCCCCCACCCCCCATGGAGAAGGAGTCCGTAGCAAGACATTAGCCGGCTATGCAGGAAAAAACCGGAGGACACTGTTCATGTCTGTCTGTGTCGAGCAGGAATGGAGGATCGACGAGAGCTTCTGCGAAGGAAGTGGAGAGATCGGGGCTTAAGGTCATGCAGAAAGTCGGGGCTGGCCTGCTTTGATCCAACAGACGTAGGTCATAATTATGCTATGGTCAAGTTCTTACAGAGATTTGGTAAGAAGCCTGCGATTAAGAAATCAGCAGAAGGCGGGGTCGCAGTAATTGCCTGAGAAAATATTACTGCTTCTGATTATTCGCGCACATACACCTTAAACTCTTTCCAGTAACTTGTTTAACTGTAACTGACCACAGCATAAGCACTTCCACTTTAACCCCAAAAGGTACCATCTCAGTCTTCCCAACGAGCCATTTAGACTTTAGGCCAGTATGATGCTGTGTCAAAGCCTAAAGCTAGCCTCAGACTACACTACCTGCATCCCCTACTTAGTTTTGCCATAGCAGATTTTAGAATCTTAACCTCTGCACCCCCAAGCACTTAAAAACGTTTCTGCGCTTTTACTCTATTTTTAAACGGTCTCTGTGTAATGGTTGCTCTGCTCTCTTAGAACCTTCTCTTAGAACCTTCTTTCCCTGATCTTAAAACAAGTTCCTTAAATCTTAATGGGTTTTAATCGATTTCATGAACTTTTAACTTTTGGTGATGAGGATTTGATTTTATACTTTGTTGTACTGGCGTTTTTATGTATTTCAATGCAACGGTTTTTATTAATCAAGCAAATAAGAATTATCAACTAATCTAACGATTCAACCTCCGCCTAGTGTCTCATGGCTAGCTAGATTCATCAATTCGATTCCCCAGGTCAATTCTGCTGCCCTTACCTGTGTGGAATAAGTCAGAATCTGCCCTAATGATCATTCTTATGCACATCTAAGGTCAGAAAAGTCCTGAAGATTTCAATCAAGTCTTCCACTCAATCTCTGCTGTAGCCCAAAGTGATGTGTATACCACCTCCACTTTTCCTGTATTCAGAGGACACGCCATAAGAGTAACTCTGGGGAAAAGGTATTTTACCTTCTATTTTCTTAAAGAATTTGTTCTAAGATTGGCTTGCTACTTGCATTAACTTAGGTGAAGGTATTCCATGCCTGCAGTCGCCAAACAGGGTCTCAGTCACGGTTTTGTTCATCGGTGCCCGACGTGTCTGTGGGAAAGAAGGTGTGCATACGCAGCTTCCCTGCGTGTTTTTTCACTGCACATGCATATTTGCCTGCAGCGTTGTCAGTCTGTGCACTATAGATGTGCCAAAGATTGTTAGTTCAGTTTGGCAAAACAAATTTGTTACGCCCTAGAAAAGCATTATGCGTTTTGGCACAGAAGACTCGATTAGCAGCAGCAGCATCATGTATGCCAGAAAGGGAAATACAAGCACAGGGATCAGCATTGCTTGCCCATATAGCAATGACCCAATTTGTACTATATGAATTAGAAAGTATATCCCAGACTAAAATCCTCGACTCCATCTTTAACTGCTGCATGCTCTTCACTCCAGACATAGTCTCCATGATCAAGCCTATTCTGGATAGTGAATTATAAGTAATCGGGTGCATGGTCCTAGTCTGTGGCACACATATCCGATGAGGGTGCACTATGATGCAAACAAGCACGGTGTGCCTGATATTTAATTGGGTGACATGAGATAAAAGAAGGGTGGAGAGCAATGGGGCTAGAACACAAAATAGTTAGCAGTGGTATAGCCACACTACGCAGCTAAAACTAAAAAACGTGAATTTAGTCAGACATTCTTAGCATCTCCAATATAGTATCTGAGTAAAATATTTTTACTTGTGGTACCATGTTAGAGAGGTGTATTAGCCAATAAGGAGCCTGGAAATTTTGAAAAGGCTTTTATACTGGTTGAACACTGTGATGAGTACAGATGTGGTAGTGCCAGGAAGGTGTTCTGGATTTCAGTGCTCCTATTAAGCAGGTTGTGTCTGACTCGGACAATGGGGCTCAGGCAGGTATCTACCTCTCATTAGATGATAATGTCTCAAGAAAAACGTGACACAGATGCGGAGGAGGAAGTTCCTTACTGGTGGCGGATGAAGTGCTCCTTGAAGAGATGTGCTTTCAGCATCTTTCTTAACTACACAAGTGCATGCTTAAGTCTTATGTGCAGAGGTATATTGTTCACGCCCTGGGAGATTAGCTTCAAATACACCCCAAAAGCTCTTTGTCTAGTGCCATCATGTCAGAGTACTACATCCATCGTATGGAAATTGTTGAATTTCAGTAGCCTCATAAATGAATTATTCTCTGCTTCTTCGTTTTCAGTGAGATATTGTATATCTCAATTTCCCTATCAAAAGTATTTTGATGACTTTAAAGATTTGTCTATGCTATAGAAAACACTCAGATAAGTAAAATAAATAGCATCATACAGCCAAAGAGATTTGCAGGATGGTTTTTGACACATGACAGTCTTTGAGCTGAAGAAACATTGCTCATTCAACAAGGTGAACAAGCTTGGGAAGTGGGGGCTTGTAATTAAAGATTTGTTTTCCATCATGCTGCAGCACAGAGAACACTACTTTACACATCATAAAGTATTCCCCTCTGACCACAGATGAAGATGACCCCTGTATCCTGATATTGCTGAACCTCTCAGCCGCCTTTGGCACAGTCGACCATCCTACGTAGCCTCATACGCACCTTGGCATCTAGAATGGGATTCACCGGCAATGTCCTTCGCTCGTTCGTTCCAACCAACACCAGTTTGTTGAAATGGGTGCGTCCAGGTTACAAAAGATCCCTTCCAACTATAGAGTTCTCCAGAGTTCCCCTGTTCCCTGTTCTCTTCAACCTCTACATGGATCAGCTTGGTGCTCATCTGAGAGATAGCATCAAGCTTCACCAATATGCAGATAATACACAACTCTACTTGAAAGTTTCCGCTGCTTCAAACATACAATGCCTCAAACACTGCTGGCACAGCATCCAGACCGATGAGTCCAGTGCCTAAGTCAATTTCAACCCAAACAAAACAGAATTGCTGTTACACAAACAAGAAGCAATACAAACCTGGCTCAAGGACATGAACCATGACGGCTTCAAACCCCAACTTTCATCAAATGCCGAGTTACTTGGATTCACTCTGAACACCAACCTCAACCACAAGGAGCATGCTGCCAAAAACCAAAGGTGGTCTCATTCCAGTTCTCTGGTACCAGCTCCCTCTACCAAACAAAGTGAAACCATTTCTTCTAGAAAGTGACTTTAGAACTCCGGTTCAAGCCCTCATATTCTCACATCTGGAAGGCGGTAATGCCCTGCTTCATGGTCTCCCAGACTCCACATTGTCACCATTAGGGGAATCCTACACATGCAGCACACCTCATCCAGGCCCTGAAGAAATATAAACACCACCCACATCCTCATGGAACATGACTGGCACGCCTTGCCGGCCCGCACCATCTTCAAAACCAGCTTTATTCATTGCAAGGCCATCACAAACAGCATGCAGACAAGCTTATCTCTGGTGGTTCTTAGCAAATCTGTAGGCATGACACTGGCAGACGGCAGACTAAGAAGTGTGCAAAAACAAGGCAGCAGGCCGATTCCATCTACGCAGTGAGGATCTGGAACAACATCCTCATTCATATCCAGCTGGACCGCCCAAACACTGATCTCATTTAGGACAGAGTTGAAGACGCACCTCTTTGATGACACTCTGAAAACAGCTATTCTTGAACTCTTATTCATGAAAAACATGCTCTAGCATGACTTATCTGATCAGACTGTGAGTGAGGGCGCGGCATGATGCTTAATATTAAAAGAAGCTACCAGATGTGCTAAAAAGATAAATAAAAGGGGCCGACTGACAAAAGCATTTATGAGTATGCAAAGTTGTATTCCTGTATTCACTCACTTGTAAATGTCTCTGTAAACTGGACCAAAACACATAAAACAGGAATAATATTGGGGTAGTCAGGAAATATTCATAAACAGTTATTATAAATAGAAAGGAGTGTACCCTCTTTCCACTTTTACTAATAGGAGTTAAATATTTCGGGGACGATTCACAAATGAATTTATGAGCGCAAGCAGTGTACCCCTGTATTAGTACTTCAGCGCTCAAAAGTTGGTTTGTCGATCAGTCCCAAAGTGTTTCTGAGAACCGTTTCCCTCTTGTCACTCCCAAGTAAGAATTGTGGACGGACCTTTCTGCTGCTTTGCCTCCAGGACTGAAAGCTACTCGTTCCACCCTACATGGTCCGCTCGTGGATTACTGAAAGTTTGATCCTGTGCTCTGTACGTTCTCTTCAAGTTCATTCTCTATTTTCTTCCTCCAAACTGCCCCGTTCATTTTAATTTTCCCTAAACAAATTACGATTATTCGAGCTTGTGCCGTGCACGTGCCCCGTTCACCTCACCTTTTGGCACATTTAATGATAGGCACTGTGATTTTCTGAAGCAGTGTTAGCTGCACGCAGAAGGTGGGAGATCAGATAAACTTCCTTTGAAGAGCAATTTGCTAAGCACATAAAGCCCACTAGATAGAAGCACTGCTGCCCACAACAGAGACATGCGGTTTGCATGAGCTCTGATTTGATCATACCAGACAGATAAAAAAATCACCCAACAGAACAGGCCCAAACAGTTAACATAATCATAGGGATGCATTTACAAACAAGGTGATGACAGTGATACGAAAAGGCATAAATGCACTTCTGAACTTTACAGATCCCCTTCACATGCGGTTATATTACAATCTGAGAAAAATAACAAGGAAAAAAGCACTACTGTACGGTAAACTGATGTATATGCGAACAAATCGCACCAGAAGCTGAATAATGTTATGCCTCTGGGGTCACAGCAGCCTCGCCGTGGTAGTGTGAATAGGGCCACTGCGACCAAACAGGGTGCAGCGTCGGTCTAAATGCAGCATCCTGCCAGTGCCTCCCCTTCGGTGGAGTGCAGCTGCCATAGCGTGAAGCGCACGCCTTTAAAGAGCATGTGTGCAACTGGGGCTCCCACGTCCAGATGTGCTCCGAGATGGACTGCTGCTGAAGCGGACTGGTGCTAACCAGCCACATCCCCAAGACGTGTTGCAAGAAGAAGAATGTGCTGATGTCACCACCAGTTTTGTCATAACAAAGCCAGTGTCCAGCAGCCTGTTTCAAATGGAGACACACAGCTACGCTAGCAACATTAATAGCAGTTTGGCTAAATACAGCTGAAGTTCGTGATAAAGCGGAAAACAGAACACAAATTGTCCCGGAGTATATCAAAGTACTGGGGTCGCTTTTTAGAGACAGTGTTCACTGTGCGATTTACGCACCCCTCTACCTTCTTCCACGACACTAAAGGTTTAATGCACAGACACACCGGGGAAAAAAAATCACCGAACAACTCGCGTCGAGGGCGGAATACTGCGAAAATATACAATGCACGACTTGTGAAAGTGTCCGCGAATACGGGCAAGGTGCATGGTTAGCTCTGGGTATTGAGTAGGGAACCCGGATTGCGATACGACAAAAACGATCGGTTTAATAAACTCATGTCTTTCGTTGGAATGTTGGGACCGAGAATTCAAAACAAAAGTTAAGAAATGTCAGCACATTAGCTTAAAAACGTAAAGAAGCGAGAGTCTCGCCATCTTTCTCCTAAATAAGGAGAGTTGGCTTTTTTGATGCCCTCACATCTCTCTTGGCTGGTTGTGTATCGGCTTACTCTGCAGAAAGGTCAGCGAGGCTGCAGCAATCTGCAGAACAGATGCTCCAAGCCTGCCAGCACCGATGCAACACCGTCCACGCAGAAGGGGTCCCCACAGTAGCCACCACTCACCATCCTCCCTGGATCCGTGCCTTTTCTTAAACTCCTCTTCCTCCAGACCGGACAGATTCTTTTTTCCCCTCTACCCTGGCTGTTAGATACTGTTGTTCTCCCTTCAAAGTAACAAACGGTGGTAGTTGAACTGCTGATGATTGGACACGCGATGGAAATGGCGCACTGCTATTGGAGAATGCCTTTGTCAGTCCGAGAGGGGTGGGTGCGTGATTTGGATGGCAGGCTGCAGCAGAGATTTTGGCAGTAAAGCTATTGTCCCCTCCTTCCCACACTCACTCATTATGTGCGTGCCCCGCATTCCTACGGGGCCACGTGAGTCTGCAGCAGCCCGGGCAGCGGTGCGGTGTGCACAGCTGTGCAGCACAGTGTCAGCAGCAGCTCCAGTTTCACTGGGAGGCAGGGCTGCTCCATTCAGCTTCCCGCCCTTCTTCTTCCCGTATGGGTCCTGGAGGGCTGAAAGGGAGGACGAGATCTCGCCCTTACTTAACTGGACACGTCTCTTCAGCACACTTGAGCCAATTACGAGAATGTTCTCTGCATTAGCGGCCACCAAACTCCTCATACAAATTATGTTTTCGGGCTTGTAGTCATCTCATCTGTTGCGTTTTCTTAGAAGTGTCCCGAGTTAAGACGTTTTCTAAAATTACCTTCGAATAAACACACAGCTTTACTGCTCTTTCGAGGCAGAGTGAGAATTTTAAGCATCATTTTTTTATTTTTTTCGCTCTCTTGGGTCAATTACACTCCTCGTGTTATTTGTGAGCCTTTTGGATCTTGTCTTCTGGTGACTGAAAATGGCCCTCCTTACATTTATTTGTACAGCAGAGATCTGAGCTTAAGCCTGTCGCAGATTTATAGCTCAGATCACTGTGCATTCTGGTACTTGTAGTTTTAGCTTTCACTTTAGAAACCATAACACCAAAGGCATTAGAATGCAAAAAATAAGTCATAAAAACTAAAGCCAGGGATGTCTGTCTGCCTCAAGCATCTGATTGGACAGAATGATATGCTTTCTTCATAACTGGAAGCTCTAGCGGTCTGTCCTGGGTCATGAAAATTCCAATCTATCTCTAGAAAAGAGAAAGCATTTAGCATTTATTTCTTACTCATCTTGAGGCTTCTGGAAGAGGCTCCTATGAATAAGCAACTGGACGGGATGCAGGGGAGCAAATAGACTTTACCGTGGTTGGAGGGTGGCAGTTAAGATCTTGTACTGAAAGGGTGGGGCTATTTTAACATCCCTGTCAAAATTACTTGGGGCGGCTCCGGCCATTGTGTAAAAGAGAGGGCCATTTTTCGGACAATGTGTCGAATTTTGTCTTTTAAAGAACGCGAGGTAATTATCAATGGTCTAAGTAATAACAGGATCGAATAAAATTCCCTGGGCTTTAGGATTCTCCCACCACGAATTTTAGCAAGATGGATCGCAAATGTCGGATTATAATATACATTGTGTCAGTAGATCTATCTGGCAGGATCCAGAATTTTGGCTTCTAGTTTCAGGGATCATTAGCAGCAACTGGTGTACTCTAAAACACACTGTGACAGCTGCATCTGTCTCACTATTTAGTCACCCCCTCCTCCTCCTCCTCCCAAAGAAAGTTTTGGAAAAGTATGCAGTGTAGGAAGCTGGCTCTGCATATACTATACCAAAGTAAGGTATAGTGTTCACAGAGTCCAGTGGAACCCCAAAGGTAGGCAGAGGTAAAAGTAGACAATACCTTACTCTCTATTGTGGTAGTGTGGGCGAGCAGTAAGGCTTTATCAGAGGATAGTGTTAAGCATTTGTTGTACACCCTCAGGCAAGAAATGATGTCACACACGCATAAAACTGAACGCAGACCAATTTTGTTTGTATAAAAATATTATTTAGGTATTTTATTTCTAGAACCAAGCCAGGTTTGGTGCAGGTAAGTGAAATAATATTACAACGATCCTCTGCACACGCTCTGATCAATCATGAACTTTCCTTAATAAAGCAGTATACATAACACAATAAAGAAAAAAGTAATCCGTGTGATTTTTTTCTTTTTGTTCTTTAATCTGCAATGCCCAGCCAACACGTGTTTCGTTGCTAGGGGTGTACCCCCCGACTTCTTCAGGGCTGGAAAAAAAAAATAACATAGTGTATCATAAAATCTGTTCATGTCAGAACACATATCATATGGTGAACACACCCATTCGCCATGTAGTGGAAACCCAAAATCAAACATGTACATGAGCACACATAGTGTCCCTTGTATTCTCATGGTGAGAATATTTCCTTCAAGCACGTGCAAACATGGTGTGATTATGCTTCTTTGCAAGACAAAGGCTACCAATCTCGTTTTAAAGATGCATCGGGTGACAACACGTGTTGGCTGGGCATTGCGAATAAAAGAACAAAAAGAAAAAAAAACACAGAATCCTTTTTTTTTTATTGTGTTATGTATACTGCTTTATTAAGGAAAGTTCATGATTGATCAGAGCGTGTACAGAGGATCGTTGTAATGTTGTCTGACCCTAGGGTCTAATTTGGAGGGCTCAGGGTGTTTCCCCTCGCCCCTGGCACCGCCAAAATTGCTCATCACCTTAAATTGACGCAAACTCTATAGGCGCCAATTTCTCCCAGAGAAGAACACCCCCACACTATATCACGTATCTGGTATTGGGAGTGGCAGCCTTAGCGTGAAACTCATCTGTTTAGTTGCAACGTAGGTAAAGACCATGGATAGAGATAAAATCGCAGAAGAGCTTTTTCAGAGCTTAGCTAAGGGCAACACAGTGGCTACCTCAACACACAGTGGAAACCCTTCACGTAAAGAAGGTCTAAGAGAAAAATTTATCAAGCTGGTACGACTAAAGAAAAACGAAAATGCTAAATGGTGGGACGGGGTGACACTTAGACAATACCTCAGATTGAATAGAATACCGAGAGGCCAAGCCCAGATTTTTCCAACATACGATGACCTAGATGATGATCTCTTAAAACAATGGGAGTATGCACTAACATTTAATTCCAACACACTGATGGGAATTCTAATTGAGAATTCAGAACGCAAAGTATCTAGACTACAAGTGGAAATTGATATTCTGGAGGGTGAGATTAGAGAACTAGGTTTACAAGATGCTACCGAAAAGAATTATACCATCTTGAAGGAGGTCCTACAGAGACACCAAGATGATATAAAACAAAGAAAAGCTAGGAAACTGAATAGGGACGAGATAGACTACAGGGAGGGCAGACTATTTACATTTGCCAGGAAATATGATCAACTATCACAAAATGATCAAGAGAGAGGCAAACTGAATACACCAGGCACTATCTCCATCTCTTTGAGCTCAACATCTCTTGGTGCTCCTCCCACTAGTGATAGTGAAGTAGAGAATATTGCAAGCACATCGGCGGACACAAGACTAGGGAACTCTTTTTTAAGGGAGGTCCAAAGGATAAAGAGAAGCAACAAAACTCAACGCAGGCGTGGAGAACAAATAAAAAACCCTCAGATGGAAAAGAGCAGGGGCAAGAAGAATACAGAATGAATCTAAGATCAGGAGACAAGACAAATTCATGGAGTTGAAGGACAGAGGGGTGGAAGTAATCAATCTGTCATCTAAAATGCTTACTGGTGAAATGATTTCTCTTTTGGAAAAAGGTTTAAGCTTTAGCCCGACTGAGGAGGGCGACTTGTGCAAATTGAAAATTGATTTGTTTAAATATGTAAGAAGTTTGAAACTAAAAAACTTAAAAAAAAATAACCCCACTGTCA
Organism: Calotriton arnoldi; assembly: GCA_963921515.1. Taxonomy (NCBI): domain Eukaryota; kingdom Metazoa; phylum Chordata; class Amphibia; order Caudata; family Salamandridae; genus Calotriton; species Calotriton arnoldi. Next base: position 673,646 of record CAWUFW010005801.1, on the reverse strand, counting down.
ATAAAAGCAGCAAGAATATTCCAATGTGTATGATATCAGATGTTCTAAGTATTCAGGATGTTTATGACACACAACTTTTATTATCAATCACAGATTTGGAACAATCACCCAGTAACATGGACAAACTCTTAGAGGAACTAAATGTAGACACGGACCGCACCATAGCTAGTGGATTAAAACTAAGTCAAAATGGACTCCGGTCCTACCTGGTGGTAACACTATTGACACTTTTTACAAACTGGTGTTAGATGACTTAGACAAACATAGTCACAGGATGAAAGACAAGAAGCTGAGATCTCAGGACAATTTAAACAGAGGTGAACGACGAGCAATGTAGGAACTGGCTACAGATAATCAGATCATGATTAGAGAGGCGGACAAAGGGGGCAATGTTGTGATCATGAATAGGGATGATTATAACCTGGCGATATTAACACAACTAAGTGATAATGCATGTTATGAGAAGTTAGACGTGAACCCTATAGGTCCACTCACCATCAAAATGAATAAGAATCTAAAGGAATGGTACTTTGAAGGTCTCTTAGATGAGGATGAACACCTATACCTGAAGGTTTTCAGACCCACATTCCCATGCCTCTACACCTTACCTAAGGTCCACAAACACCTACCATTTCCACCAGGGAGACCCATAGTGTCTAGCATTGGGGGTCCCACAGAAAGGTTGGCAGAATACGTAGACCTTTTTCTTCAACCATTGGTGTAAAACCTCCCGTCTTACACCAGGGACACAAAATACATCCTGAGCATCCTGGAAGACCTGACATGGAAAGAGAATATAATTCTGGTCACATTAGATGTGGTGGCCTTATATACCAGCATTAAATCCAACCTAGGCTTGAAGGCTATTGAACATCATCTCCATAAGAGGCCAGCCACACAGTGGCAACACACCAGAATGCTAATTACGATGATGGATTTGATCCTCAACAACAATTTCTTCCTCTTTGAAGAACAGTGGTACAGACAAAAGCAAGGGGTGGCCATGGGTTCTACATTCTTCCCGTCTTTGCAAACCTATTCATGGGTAGCTTAGAAGACGTGTGGATATGGGGCCAGAGAGGGGGCCCTTGGAATGATTCTATCATTTACTGGGGATGATATATCGATGATTGCTTATTACTATGGTCAGGACCCCAAGAGAAATTGGTACAATTCTGTGATAACGTGAACACCAACACCCTGGATATCAATTTCACCTACCAATACAGCAAAATGCACATTACTTTTCTTGACATTGAACACTATGTGAAGGACAACAAACTCCATAGCAAATTACATCGCAAACCCATAGCGCGCAATTCTATTCTACACGCAGACAGTGCGCATCCACCCCACCAGATACAGGCAATACCTTATGGGGAATTCACAAGGGCCAGGAGGAATTGCAGTGAAGAGAGTGAGTTCCAGTCATGCCTGGAGAACATGAAAACTAGGTTCAGGGCAAGAGGATATAACCCATTTAACATAGGGAAGGCAGAACGTAGGATTATGAAGATATCAAGATGAGAAACACTGTTAGACAAGAAGGACAAGACCACGACACAACCGGTGAGATTAGTTACTAACTATAACAGCCTGACGAGAGTCCGAGTAAAAAGCATGAACAAACACTGGACATACTGAAAGCGGATAAATCACTGGATGAATACACTAATACAAGACCACAGATCACGTTTAGAAAAGGCAGAACTCTGAGAACCATTCTGAGTCCTAGTGTTCCACAAAACAAGAAAGATTTGGACTGGCTCACCCAACATTCCCTAGGATTTCATAAATGTGGGTCCTGTGGGGTATGTAGATGGCCCGCTGACAACAAAGAGGAGTTCACAGGACATGATAAACACAAATACACAATAAGACACATCATAAATTGTAACTCCAGGTATGTGGGGTATATCATTGAATGCAAATCCAATGGACTATATGTAGGAAGTACCATCAGAACTTTAAAAGAGCGAATCAGTGAACATGCGAGGGCTTTAAAACAACAGGACGAGAAATACCCCATGGCAATACATGCCACAGAATGCACGGCACAGGGACCACACAAACAAGTCACCTTCTATGGAATTGACGGAATAGCCCAGAACCCTAGGGGAGGCAATAGGGAGATGAGACTTAGACGCACAGAAGCCACATGGATCATGCGTCTTGAAACTGTAGAATGGGGTCTCAATACTGACCATGAGATGCAGTATTTTCTCTGTGACTGAGTAGAATCCATGTGGGTAGACAACTAGCTTGGACAGAAATGCTGGAATGAGATTGACGTACTGTGTTCAGGAATGGACCAAGTATAGTAACATGCCCCGACTATGAAGACACAGTGAAAAAATGAAACATGAAAAGAACATGTACACACCATGATGGATTCCTTGATTGGATATCTACACCTTTTATACTGCTGAGGTTTGCACCACTAACACTGACTAGTAAATACAACACCCAACGTATACATGCGCCTAAAGATTTTCAGAGCTATTAGAAACAATGATTGTACTCATAGTATATCTTGTATAACATCGAAGCCTAGACTGAAATAATATTGGACCAACAACAATTTGATAGACACCGAAATCGGTAAACTGGATGCAAAAAATTATGGTTAATAATAAATTTAAAAAAATTGAGTGCATGTGGCAATTCCTCTGATGCGCTAGAACATGAGCTTACCTGTAATATACATGTGAATTTTGAATATGAAAATGTATGTTTAAAAAAAAAAAAAGTAAAACTTATCAAGAATAAGGATTGATGCTACATGGAGAACAGTAACGGGCAACAATGACTTTAAGTGCAATACATTAGGATCCCTTGGAGCCCCTTTCCCTATCTCCGATATTCAGATCGGGTATTACTATGTTAACTTGCACGCATTCCTGCACATCCGACCGTTCCGATAATATTACATCACGATCACTGATAATAATTTTGACATTTCATTTAGTCTCCTGCCTTATAGAAACATTGCCATTGTCTGAAGAAGAGCAGGGACTTAATTACTAGCCGGTCTCATTGCATCACCAATAGATACACTCACGTTAGATGCACTCAGTACCTGGAGACTCACTCAATTCTTTTATTAGGCTTCACTCTAGTGGCTAACATAACCGGAAGACAGCGGGAACCGGGTACTTCTTCCAGTTTATGTTGCGGCTGAGTATTAATACTGGTTGGCGCTCTTGCGTCATTATCATTGGATCTACTTAAATAGAGCCATACTCGTTCTGATTAGTTTCCGGTTCACGATCCTGGACACAGAACACGAGATCCAGTTACAGCGTACTCGCTCAGGTAAATCATGGGGGCATAGTCGACTGCGGCAGATCCCAAGTATGTGGCACTCACTAGATCACTTTACTTACACCACGCTTCGTTGGCCCCTACAGGTACCCGGATATGGGGTCTTAATTATGAGGACATTTGGGACAATCTACTCAACTACACAGAATGATTGTTTGATAATTAACATAAGGTGAGAACATGGGGTACTTCTAACACAGCTTAACAAGTGTATGGGCACTAGTCTGTAAGTCGTAGCACTATAACTTTATAGACTTTAAGATAAGTTTTCTCATCAACAGGGACCGTTTTAGAGGACAAGCTCAGTGAATTCTTCTACTATTTTGAATACACTTTATACCACAGGACCAGCCGGGTCGGAAGCTGAACGGGCAGAGAGGTGAGAGATCATCACTCACCGCTCACTATATTATTAGTATTAACACGTATTGCTTTGCTTACGTGCATACTTTGGTTATATCTGGGCTTTTTTACTCCAATTCATAGGAGTTGGACATAAGAAGTTTTGAAGCCTGACAAGTAAGGCACCCCTTGCTTTTCCGTACGATCTCACGGTTTTGCATGAAATACCCATGATTAGGGTTAAGAAAATTTTGCTGGATCTCCACAATATTTTCTATATTTCTTGGGGTACTATTTGGAGACCCCTTTTCTGATGCTGGGATCTCGCTCGCTAAACATCGTATTGGGAGTCCACAGCTTCCTCTTTTTCTTCGACTATTTCTGGCACCGCAGTGATTTTCCACAGCGGTTCATTGTCTCAGTGTATTTCGCACGAGTTGTTGTCACCCGATGCGTCTTTAAAACGAGATTGATAGCCTTTGTCTTGCAAAAAACATAATCACACCATGTTTGCACGTGCTTGAAGGAAATATTCTCACCATACAAAGGACACTATATGTGCTCATGTACATGTTTGATTTTGGGTATCCACTGCATGGCGAATGGGTGTGTTCACCATATGATATGTGTTCTGACATGAACAGATTTTATGATACACATTGTTGTTATTTTTTTAGCCCTGAAGAAGTCATGGGGTACACCCCTAGCAAAGAAACACGTGTTGGCTGGGTATTGCGAAATAAAGAACAAAAATAAAAAAATCACACAGATTACTTTTTTATATTGTGTTATGTATACTACTTTATTAAGAAAAGTTCATGATTGATCAGAGTGTGTGCAGAGGATCGTTGTAATTTTGTCTGACCCTAGGGCAGAGATCTTCAAACTTTAGGATGCCGAGACCCCCCTGTCAACATTTTCAGGCATAAGGACCCCCTCCTGACAAAAATTTCTAAACCTGTGGCAGGGCTACTGGAATTATGAGGCAGGTGAGGACCAAATTACGCGACAGGCTTGACCAAATTGTGTGGGAAGAAAATGTAAATAATGTTATGTGATGCCGCGTATTTTGGGATAGCATTGCTTCATTATTTTGACATTTATTACACACAGTAACACTGAGGAAAGATTTCACCCCATCAGTACCAGTTTATAACCAAAATATAGCAGTTAACATCAGAAAGATGTCTAGTCAACCTTTGTGATGGGCCTTCCACTCCGCAGGAATACGTGCTGCCACATTAGAAGCTCAACTGGCCTTGGCCGGGAGCAGCAGGGGTCCCTTTAAACCCTGGCGGTCTTGTGCAGAGTTAAGCAGTTTGCCCATGCCACTTTTCTCTCACCCCCTCCTTTCCATCCCTCTCTCCTCTCCTCTCCCAATCCGGATCCCTCTCTCACTTTGCAGGCCATTTTCTTTCACCCCTTTTTACAATTTCTGAACTCTCCCCATTCAACCTCTCACTTCACCTTTAATCACCGCTTGCCATTCTGTATTTTCACTGCCCTCATCTCTAACAGTCTCTCGCATTTATCTCATGGCCTCTCTGGCCCTGTCACCTCCCGTGCCCCTCAGCACTTCTCATTCACCTCAAGTCTCTCCATTCAAATTTTTGTCCATTTGTATCTTACACCTCTCCAGCCCCCATTCATCTTTCACATCTCCCTTTGTTCTTCCACACCTTCTTGAACCAACGTCCCTCTCCCCTATTACCTCAGCACCAGTGCTTAATTTGAGCAGGTGGTTTCCGGTGCTCCGCACTGGCACCTAATTGTGCACACTGGCACTATGACAGTCTGCCACATGGTGGCTCTGTCTGTGTAATTTAGAGATGAGCAGAACAGCTGTTTATTATTTCAATATACATTAAAAACGATAAACTCCTGACACCCATGCCATTCTTATAGCTTTGGGGGCTTGAAATAGTCTGAATAGTTACACTTGTACAAGTGTTATGGTTGGTAGTTGCATAGGTATTGTCATTGGCCGCGCAGGCAAGGCAATGGGAGGTGGTTAAAGTTGCAGTAGCCTACTGGTGAGGGCCCTGGCACATGTTTTATTACAAATTAATCACTGCTCAGCACCCACCCCAATACTCCCTCTCTTCCCCTATCGCTGCTGTCCCTCACCCATGTCGCATCAAATTATCTTTTTAGGTCACAGATCATCTCTCAGCTATCTTCTCTCACGGTTTAACAGTAGCCCTCCTTTGTGCCCTCACCTTTCGCTCACACTCACTTCTTGCGTGTCCGCACTTCCTTTCGGCACTTCACATTTCTCCTCATCCCTGACCTCTTCAATTGAATTCTCTCACTCCCTTGCTGTCCACTTTCATCCTCTCATCTCTCCTCATCGATCACACGGGTTGGACCCGTATGCTCCTCTCGGCCTGTGCCACTCTGCTTATTGTTCCTTTATTCAGGAAGGCACAAATTGTCTGTCTTGCTGTTTTGGTGCAGGCCGCACAGTTATGGAACATGCACCCTCCTTTGCTTCGCTCCACCAAGAATCTATTATCCTTCAGGAAGATATAAAAACCTGGCTCTATGCTCTGTAGGTTACCCCATTTGGCTGGTTCTCCTTCCCCTTCTGTGTGTTTCTCATTTGCTTTCAGGCAGCAGATGGCTATTAGCCCCAGGACACCTTTTGGTAACAGTAGCGCACTACAAATGTAAATAATAATAATAGGCAGAAGCAGGGGAGCCACTAGACCCAAACTCCGGGGGGAGGGGGGAGGCTAACACTCCCAGCCAGGGCTGGTCCTAGCACTGGTCGCACACGGTGCAACAGTTTTTTTTGGTGCCCCCTCCCCCGTTTCCTCCTTCTCCATGAATTCCCTCACTACCACTCACTAACAATGCACCTCATCTCTCTATAGCACCTTTCTGACAAACATTTCATTTTTTTATAGCGCTACTCATAGTTTACTCAGTTCTGTGATCTGCATGGTACATGTTCTCTGTAACAGGCACATTAACTCTCTGCACTGTGTGGGTGACAAGAGTGCCCATGTGAGGGCACGGTGAGCGATGCAACAGTGTGAGAGTAGGGTAAGAAGAGTGACTGCAGGGTGAGTGAGGTGACCATATGAATTTGGGTGCGGATGGAAGTGCAGAGTGGGACGAATGCATGGTTAGTGATGGGCTTGTTTGAGTGAGTTGCAGATTGAGCAGTGAGGGGGACAGGTGAGTGAAGTGTCACATGAGTGCAGGGTGAGTAGTGTGCTTGTGTGACTGCAGGGTGAGGTACAGGGTGAACAGCACAAGTGCATTGTGAGTGCAGAGTGATCACTGTGAGTGCAGGGTGAGCGGGTGAATGGTGTGAGTGCATGGTGATCAGTGTGAGTGCATTGTGATCGCTGTGAGTGCAGGGTGAGCGTGAAAGTGAAGGGCAAGAATGAGGAGTGAGTTGTCTGAATGCAGGGTGCATTCCCAGACACTTGAAGTAACTCAGCATGTTATTGACGGCAGCACAGGGTTTCAGTTATAAGGTAAACTATTGCTATTATGGCATTAATCAGGGATCGAGGGTGGAGGAAATAAATAATGTGCTGATCCTGCAACAAACTTCCAGTCCTATGATTAGGGTTGCCAGCTCATTATTTTGATGTCCCAGACGGTACAAAAATAAGCAGTCACCTAAAGCCGTATTTTCAGCACTTGTCTGTGCATACTTAGAACAGCAAATAAAAATAGAAAGCACTTTTAATTGTGTTCTAGGGCTGCCTCAATGATCCATGACTGATAATTAAAGGGAAGAAAGGCAGAAAAGTCACATAACAAATTAATACATTTTTTTTATTTATAACTTTATTTAGTGTCAAGAGGAGGTCTTTGCAGGCTCTTTAAACAACACAGGGCAGGCATTTTCCTTTTGGCAACCCTACTTTATATTTCTTTTCGTGAAATGCATTCTCACACTACCCCAGTAACTGTAAAATACAAATGTAAGGAATAGGCAGAGTGGGGGCCCAGGGGGTACTGGAACTAGAAAAAAAACTAAGCCTCGGTAACCAGTTTACAAAAGGTATGTAAATATGCAAATGGTCTTTAAAGACCTGTGAAAAACTCAGGCGTGCCGGAGATAAGACTCCAGACACTGCCCAGCCGAGCCCCCAGCAGCTCCAGCTGCACTGCAGCAGCCCGGGCTGAGACACACGATGGGACAGGAGGGGGGCTGAAGCCCTTGTAGTCCTATGGGCCTAGGCAGAAGTGTGACCAGGAATGCGCAACCCCCTTTCTATCACTCCACGGCCCCCCTGGGGGTCGCGCCCCACAGTTTGAATACCCCTGCCCTAGGGTCTAATTTGGAGGGCTCAGGGTGTTTCCCCTCGCCTCTGGCACCGCCAGAATTGCTGATCACCTTAAATTGACGCAAACTTAGGCGCCAATTTCTCCCAGAGAAGAACACCCCCACACTATATTAAGTGAAATAATACTTTGCAAGATTTATGCAGTGAATTACAGTTGAATGCAGGTTAAAATACAGTTGGTTGATTTACAGGTAAGTCAACAGTCAAAATTACTCTTCAGTTACTTTGTAGATTACTGTACACATTGCTTTTTGGATTTCTTTTTAAGTCACTTTTGCTAATCAGTGTGATATGCCTAGATATCATACTGTGACATTTCCCAGACAAAAGGTAAGCAATTCAGTTTTTGTATATTTGCAGTTTTTCAAGGTTTCATACAAACCAACTCCACTCAAGGAAAAGCAGTCAATGCAATCCTATGGGAGGAAATGAGATTATCGGTTTACCGGTAAGCACTTGGTTGTGGGAGTTGGGTTTCTGGGGCTAGAACCAGGGTTCCCCCAGGGCCGAGGATGCACTCTCAAAGCACCCTCAGCAGCACTAGGGCAGCCGGGTGCAGAGTGCTGAGGCCCAATGTTATCCAATGGGGAATAGGGGGCCTCCGGTTGGTGGCTGCTCACGAGCAGACCACAAGGTTGTGGGAGCAAAGCTCCTGGTGTTAGGCTCAGGGCAAAAGGGGGATCCGATTTAGCACACAAGGTGTACCCACAGCGGCACAGGGTTGGCCGGGTGCAGGGAACTGGTTTGGCATCGGGTGCCCTGTTGATTTCAATGGGGATTCTCCAGTTTCAACAAACACTGCAGACTCGGGGACGAAGATCTTCTGGAGGCGACCACCGGTTGAAAAGGTAAGTTGGGATGCCTGGGGATGTTGGGACACCGTTGGTTGGGCCACCCAAGGCCATTGGACATCGAGTGCAGGGGTGTCTTTAGATGTTAGGTTTTTCGTACCGGCTCCAGTCGCGGTTGGGGGGATCCTCCAGAAAGGGGCTGCAGGCATCGGTTGGAGACTTGAGGCAGGTCAGGGATCACCGGATCCCAGGTTAGGATTGCCGGGGAGATCTCCTCGTGGTGTTGGGCCACTCAAACTCAGGCCATGGGAGTCGGGTACAGAGTGGTGCAGACTCGCGGATTTGGCTGCAGCCAGAGTCTGTTGGTGAGTAAATCCGGTGCTCACGGGAGACAAAGTCTTGGTTTGGGAAGGCAGGGCAGGTCCTCCGAGTTCTTGGGGGCTGCTGGACACACCGAGGCTTCGCTGGAGCAGGTTCGAGGTTGGGATACGCCCGGTAGGGCTGGGGCCAATTCAGTTGGTGTCCTCCTCTTCCACTTTCAGCATGGCTTCTTTGGTCCTTCTTCTTCTTCTCTCTACTTGTCTCAGGAGGCAAGGTTCGGGCTGGCCCTAAATACTAGATTTAGGGGCATTACAGGTAGGTACAGGTCGGGACCAATGGGTCCCTTCCTTGGGGTGGGTACACCCCCTATTATGCCACCCTCCAGTGGTAGTGGGGTATAAGCCTCACTCTAGTTGGCTGTGTCCCCATTGTAGTGTAGCTCCTATTTCCCTAATAGGCTCTGCGCATTGGAATAATATACCCTATAGGCTTGACATAGGACTGAGGTCGGTATGTCCCTATCGAGTATATTAAACTTAATTACTTGTGCCAGCTAGCTCAGAGGCCACTAGAAACTCCTTGATAAACAAGAAGGGAGTAGTTTCTGGCAGCCGCAAAACATGACAACTTTGTTTCCCTTTAGAATCAGAACGTGTCCCAGAGTCGTGGAAACAATAGATAACTATTTCACTCAGCTCAATCGTGCATGCTTAGTTTTCCTCAAAGTTACACAGAAAGAATAGACGGGCGTTTCAATAAAAGATTTATTGAACAGTCTTGTTTCTCGTGTAAGTAATATGTGCTGTTACGAACACAAGACAGTATGCAAGATAAATAATGTACAGCGTAAGCAGTAGAAATAAATAATACTGCGCTAGCATGATCTTTTGTAGATATTCATTTACATAAATAACATAGACTAAAAAATGCGAGTACTCATACGATGCGTTTCTAAGCTAGTTCTACCCCAATGTACCTAACCTAGGTGTAGGGAGAGGTATGAAGTAGGTGAAGTATTCCTTACTATGGTATACTAAGAGTATGTTAAGCCTAGTATGCCTAGTATGCCAAGAGTCCCTCTAGGTTTCTAGTCAGCTCCATACCTTAAGAATGAGAGAGGTGGGAATCTCTTGCCAGACTCGAACTCCAACACCCCGCGAGGGAAGTCAGATCACTGGAAGCTGGACTCTCTGCATGCAGGGATGACAGCGTCTTCTCAGTGCGTCAGGCCGGGAAACGGGCTCCTCTGAAGTCGAGGTCTCCTCTGATTTACAAGGGCTAGGGAAGGTATATTTATACCTGAGAGGTACCTCAGAATGTTAGCATTGACGTGAATCGGACAGCGGAAGAGCGTCATGAATGAACCCTCAAGGTATAACGGTTCATGCATAATAGATGAGTCCTTGAAGAAATCAATAGTCCTGTGCTAGGAAACTCCCGAAGCCTAAGGGTCTGTTCTTCAAGAACTCGTTGTGACGTTAGGGTGGACGGATGTCGGAGACCATGTCTGTATTTGGAGTGCACGGTTTAATGCCTAAATAAGGACTGGGATTTTATGCCTATATAAGGGCAGGGCGAATTGTGCCTATATAAGGACATGATACAGGAAAACCCATGTACGGACACCTAAGAGGAATACAACACCCACTCCACTTTCGTGTGTACGATAATAATAAAATGCTAAACATTTAATATGCTAAACATAAAATGGAGTACCGCATATTGCTAAGAATATTTCTTAAAAGCATTAAAAAGCATTTAAAAACCTATTAAAATGCAAAAGGTACTGTACATTTCAAGCATTGCTCTTCATTACAGGCATATATTTGGAAATAAAATGCAATTTGAATGAAATAAGCAGTAATATTTACATGTGACAGAAAATGATCGATAAGTTGTTCAAAAATCAAAGACATTTCATGTCATGAAAATTAATGAACTTTTTAGACAAATAAGATGACAAAGTGTCTGAGGAAGTACCGCGAAGTCTACTATAAGGCTAGTTCTACTTCAAGCAGATTGAATTGCCATTCAGTTTGAAAAAACGGAAAAAAAGTTCAATTTGGGAAGAGTTCCAAGTTTTTGAAATATGAAGGCCAAATTTTACTGCGTCTCTGGTACACTGTGGGTGGAATCAGAGTCAGTGTACGGGTCTGGTGTAAACATGAGATCATCTATTTCTCTAGACAAAATATCGTCCACTGAAGTTGGTGTCAGTTGGAACACCTCGTGTAGTAGATTAATTGCACAGAGATGTGAAGCATCGCTTTCAGCATAGGATGCCGCAGCAATGTTCGCGTCCGTTGTTACCTGTGTGCCTGTAGACCCATCTCGTACCTCAGCAGCTGCTGGAAGCGTCTGTGAGATCTCAATGAATGCAGTCATCAGGATTGGTAGCCTCTGGGGACAACACAGAGCATGGGCCGTTATCGGGTCCAGCAGAGTATCGATATCCGTTGGCGTTGCTGATGGAAATGTTAGACAGGTGTCTAACACGCATTCTTCACCGCATAGTAGGCATCGTAGAACAGGTAAGATGCAATCTTGCCAGATTGGTCTGAATGACAGGAACCACGTGGTATTTAGGTCCCGTAGACGAGTCATGCCCAAAAGCTGTACTATACGCTCACGGCACTTTCGTTCAAGGAGAGCTTTCTCCATTTCGCTCGGAGTGATGTCTGCGAATAGGCTGGCCATAGCGTAAGAGCAGGAAGAGAAATAGAATTCTGGCAACAAGTGCGAGGAGTAATGGTATGCCACCAAACACCGAATGTGCAAAGTTCAGGATGATTCCGAGTATTGCCTGGAAAGGTGCTAACAGACCGGAACAGATGCTCTTAAATACATGTACAATTCCGCTTGTATCAGACATGTTAAAGATACGTCCTATCATTTCCACGAAATGTATAGGGCAGTTTGTACGTATTAAAGTCTGTATCTCAGCCGAAGTCCTTGCTACTTGTAGATCATAGGTTTCTTTGGCCGAGGTTAAAGGCACTGATTGTTGCAAAAGCATGGCTTTCATTCTGCTTAAAGTATCAAATCTTATAAAAGAGACGTTCAGCGAAGGCCACAAAGGCGACTCCCTGACTGTGTCTATTGGGGCAAACAATACTTGCATACAGCAAGTGACCCTGGAGTTGACCGTTACTAGATATGGGATGCCTGGCAACATGCCAGAGCAACTCTGATCATTCAACATGAGGTAACTCCCATTAGAAAGTTGTCCAAACGTTGGATTAATCACAGCAGCTGATGTGCCCTGCTGATGGCAAGACAAATTTGCCACAGAACCATTGCAAGCCCCGTGTAAATAAATGTCCTGACATATAAGTGAACCGCTCAGTGCACTTTTACAGTGTGTATCGCTCAACAACACTTCACGATCCCCACTCCAACATCTATATGTATACGGTAAATTCCAAGATGTCTTAATGTATTCCTTACCCAACCTTTCATATTTGCCTGCTTGCATTTGTTTAAGGCAATACTGAAACTGAAAAGTAGTCACAGGTAGTGTGATTTTGCCATGAATGAGCCATTCTGTAGCTGGTTTTTCTGCCACTGTGAATGGTAACTTTTCCAGTTTTTCAATGCTCAGCACTGTATACTTTGCTCCTCTTTGTGCCAGTTCGATCTGTTTATCAGTTAGATTGTATTCTGCAAACAGAGCTGACGTGTTGCTCACTTTGCCACTGGATTCAAGCTAGCCTGGCTGATGACGGCTGAATGGCCAGAAACCGGTCCCAGGATGCTTGTTTCTGGTCCAGGGAAGACATGGCTTGGCAGTTCGGGCTGGACTGTTCCCATGAGGCACAGGGTCAGACTGATTTGCATATGGCCATGTCTGAACTGGGGTGGTGGAGTGAGCTAAAGAATGATGATGGATTAAACCCAGATCAGTTGACTGGGGGTGAGTGTTTGATTAGCTCAAATGCTCCGTCCATCATCCACTTTGGTATCGCTTTGTTCGCCCTAAGTTGGCAGGGTATGCCCAGACGTGGGTCCCTTGCTCACTTTGCCACTGGATTCAAGCTAGCCTGGCTGATGACGGCTGAATGGCCAGAAACCGGTCCCAGGATGCTTGTTTCCGGTCCAGGGAAGACATGGCTTGGCAGTTCGGGCTGGACTGTTCCCATGAGGCACAGGGTCAGACTGATTTGCATATGGCCATGTCTGAACTGGGGTGGTGGAGTGAGCTAAAGAATGATGATGGATTAAACCCAGATCAGTTGACTGGGGGTGAGTGTTTGATTAGCTCAAATGCTCCGTCCATCATCCCCTTTGGTATCGCTTTGTTCGCCCTAAGTTGGCAGGGTATGCCCAGACGTGGGTCCCTTGCTCACTTTGCCACTGGATTCAAGCTAGCCTGGCTGATGACGGCTGAATGGCCAGAAACCGGTCCCAGGATGCTTGTTTCCGGTCCAGGGAAGACATGGCTTGGCAGTTCGGGCTGGAGTGTTCCCATGAGGCACAGGGTCAGACTGATTTGCATATGGCCATGTCTGAACTGGGGTGGTGGAGTGAGCTAAAGAATGATGATGGATTAAACCCAGATCAGTTGACTGGGGGTGAGTGTTTGATTAGCTCAAATGCTCCGTCCATCATCCCCTTTGGTATCGCTTTGTTCGCCCTAAGTTGGCAGGGTATGCCCAGACGTGGGTCCCTTGCTCACTTTGCCACTGGATTCAAGCTAGCCTGGCTGATGACGGCTGAATGGCCAGAAACCGGTCCCAGGATGCTTGTTTCCGGTCCAGGGAAGACATGGCTTGGCAGTTCGGGCTGGACTGTTCCCATGAGGCACAGGGTCAGATTGATTTGCATATGGCCATGTCTGAACTGGGGTGGTGGAGTGAGCTAAAGAATGATGATGGATTAAACCCAGATCAGTTGACTGGGGGTGAGTGTTTGATTAGCTCAAATGCTCCGTCCATCATCCCCTTTGGTATCGCTTTGTTCGCCCTAAGTTGGCAGGGTATGCCCAGACGTGGGTCCCTTGCTCACTTTGCCACTGGATTCAAGCTAGCCTGGCTGATGACGGCTGAATGGCCAGAAACCGGTCCCAGGATGCTTGTTTCCGGTCCAGGGAAGACATGGCTTGGCAGTTCGGGCTGGACTGTTCCCATGAGGCACAGGGTCAGACTGATTTGCATATGGCCATGTCTGAACTGGGGTGGTGGAGTGAGCTAAAGAATGATGATGGATTAAACCCAGATCAGTTGACTGGGGGTGAGTGTTTGATTAGCTCAAATGCTCCGTCCATCATCCCCTTTGAGTATCGCTTTGTTCACCCTAAGTTGGCAGGGTATGCCCAGACGTGGGTCCCTTGCTCACTTTGCCACTGGATTCAAGCTAGCCTGGCTGATGACGGCTGAATGGCCAGAAACCGGTCCCAGGATGCTTGTTTCCGGTCCAGGGAAGACATGGCTTGGCAGTTCGGGCTGGACTGTTCCCATGAGGCACAGGGTCAGACTGATTTGCATATGGCCATGTCTGAACTGGGGTGGTGGAGTGAGCTAAAGAATGATGATGGATTAAACCCAGATCAGTTGACTGGGGGTGAGTGTTTGATTAGCTCAAATGCTCCGTCCATCATCCCCTTTTGTATCGCTTTGTTCGCCCTAAGTTGGCATTGTATGCCCAGACGTGGGTCCCTTGCTCACTTTGCCACTGGATTCAAGCTAGCCTGGCTGATGACGGCTGAATGGCCAGAAACCGGTCCCAGGATGCTTGTTTCCGGTCCAGGGAAGACATGGCTTGGCAGTTCGGGCTGGACTGTTCCCATGAGGCACAGGGTCAGACTGATTTGCATATGGCCATGTCTGAACTGGGGTGGTGGAGTGAGCTAAAGAATGATGATGGATTAAACCCAGATCAGTTGACTGGGGGTGAGTGTTTGATTAGCTCAAATGCTCCGTCCATCATCCCTTTGGTATCGCTTTGTTCGCCCTAAGTTGGCAGGGTATGCCCAGGCGTGGGTCCCTTGCTCACTTTGCCACTGGATTCAAGCTAGCCTGGCTGATGACGGCTGAATGGCCAGAAACCGGTCCCAGGATGCTTGTTTCCGGTCCAGGGAAGACATGGCTTGGCAGTTCGGGCTGGACTGTTCCCATGAGGCACAGGGTCAGACTGATTTGCATATGGCCATGTCTGAACTGGGGTGGTGGAGTGAGCTAAAGAATGATGATGGATTAAACCCATATCAGTTGACTGGGGGTGAGTGTTTGATTAGCTCAAATGCTCCGTCCATCATCCCCTTTGGTATCGCTTTGTTCGCCCTAAGTTGGCAGGGTATGCCCAGACGTGGGTCCCTTGCTCACTTTGCCACTGGATTCAAGCTAGCCTGGCTGATGACGGCTGAATGGCCAGAAACCGGTCCCAGGATGCTTGTTTCCGGTCCAGGGAAGACATGGCTTGGCAGTTCGGGCTGGACTGTTCCCATGAGGCACAGGGTCAGACTGATTTGCATATGGCCATGTCTGAACTGGGGTGGTGGAGTGAGCTAAAGAATGATGATGGATTAAACCCAGATCAGTTGACTGGGGGTGAGTGTTTGATTAGCTCAAATGCTCCGTCCATCATTCCCTTTGGTATCGCTTTGTTCGCCCTAAGTTGGCAGGGTATGCCCAGACGTGGGTCCCTTGCTCACTTTGCCACTGGATTCAAGCTAGCCTGGCTGATGACGGCTGAATGGCCAGAAACCGGTCCCAGGATGCTTGTTTCCGGTCCAGGGAAGACATGGCTTGGCAGTTCGGGCTGGACTGTTCCCATGAGGCACAGGGTCAGACTGATTTGCATATGGCCATGTCTGAACTGGGGTGGTGGAGTGAGCTAAAGAATGATGATGGATTAAACCCAGATCAGTTGACTGGGGGTGAGTGTTTGATTAGCTCAAATGCTCCGTCCATCATCCCCTTTGGTATCGCTTTGTTCGCCCTAAGTTGGCAGGGTATGCCCAGACGTGGGTCCCTTGCTCACTTTGCCACTGGATTCAAGCTAGCCTGGCTGATGACGGCTGAATGGCCAGAAACCGGTCCCATGATGCTTGTTTCCGGTCCAGGGAAGACATGGCTTGGCAGTTCGGGCTGGACTGTTCCCATGAGGCACAGGGTCAGACTGATTTGCATATGGCCATGTCTGAACTGGGGTGGTGGAGTGAGCTAAAGAATGATGATGGATTAAACCCAGATCAGTTGACTGGGGGTGAGTGTTTGATTAGCTCAAATGCTCCGTCCATCATCCCCTTTGGTATCGCTTTGTTCGCCCTAAGTTGGCAGGGTATGCCCAGACGTGGGTCCCTTGCTCACTTTGCCACTGGATTCAAGCTAGCCTGGCTGATGACGGCTGAATGGCCAGAAACCGGTCCCAGGATGCTTGTTTCCGGTCCAGGGAAGACATGGCTTGGCAGTTCGGGCTGGACTGTTCCCATGAGGCACAGGGTCAGACTGATTTGCATATGGCCATGTCTGAACTGGGGTGGTGGAGTGAGCTAAAGAATGATGATGGATTAAACCCAGATCAGTTGACTGGGGGTGAGTGTTTGATTAGCTCAAATGCTCCGTCCATCATCCCCTTTGGTATCGATAAAACGCCAAGGCACATAGCCCGCACGCAAAGATTGCAGCGTCCAGCTTAATAACACAATAGAACATAATTGTGATTGGCCTTGCTGTAACATCGCCAAATCTTGTTCTAGTATGTCGATAGCAGAGGATACAATGTTGTCCAATGAATATATTCTGGAGGACAAAGTTGTTAACCCATTGTTGACCACAGTGAGTGTTTTCTCTAAATTAATACGATCAAGTTCACGTATTCGTTCTGCGGCCTCCATCTGTGACACTTTCCATGCTTCATTATAGGCAGCATAAATGCCGGCATATATGAAACGTTTCTGACGCGGTTTTCTTGGTCCAAGCAAGAATTCCCTAAGGTCTGCGTCTTCTTTAAGTAAGGATAAGTGTTGTTTCACATCCTGTAGTGTAGATTTCTGCAGCCAATCGAGGCAAAAGTTTCCTACACTGTATGTTGTTACTACCCCCGGATGCTGTCTTTGGACGTATCTTGGGTCTGGCCTATGGATAGTAAACCCCTGTGTTTGATTCAGGAATCTCGCTTAACAGATGTTTGTGTCTGTGGGCCAGATCAACCATTTTCTCCAATCAGGATTAGATCTGTTGAGTTGTAGTATTTGGTCAACTGTCACCGCTGCCTGTGTATTGTTAACAGTTGCAGGTGTTGGTACAGAAGGTGTTTTCATCTCTTTGATCTTGGCTAGTCCAAGACAAGACGTTTGTTGGACAGTTTCATTCAAAAACATTGTTTGTTCAGGGATGATACAGGCTCTAAATAAAGCTTCTATCCCCTGCACTTGCCAATCTTTAGCACCCCAGACAGTTTTGTGTCTATTGTGTCTTTCCATAAGTCGAACCCCTGTCTAGACAGTTGGGCAATAAATGCTGCAGAGTAGATCTGTTTTGTATTTGTTAACATAATTTTCAGTCCCGTTTTGTTTACATTTTTATAGTAAAACGTTTCTGGATCAGATGTATTGTAACCTGAAAAATATGGAAACTTGTTAGCAAATGTTTTTGAACTACCTTGTGGTGGTGTAGGACAATGCTACCATTGGTTAAACATAAACACATTTCTAGGGTTTGCAGATTTATGCAAATAATGATGACCATAGTGGTTATAGCAATACAGCTGTTCATAGTCTGATGAACGCTCTAAATATTCATTTTTAGAAAATGCAGCAGATTTTTCTAGGTCAAACATTATGTCGTTAACAGTCTCAAAGTCCCAATCATCAGAATAGGTACTGGACGAAATGAGATCACTTAGTGAAATTTTAAACAAATGTGGAATGTTCAATTGTTCCGTTGGGCCAAAAATATCAAAATCTGTTTTGTCCCACACTATACCATCCTGTATAGGAACGGCTGTGATGTTCACTGTTGACAAGTCTCTTGCTTCACGATGGGAAGATTTATGAGGTTTCAAAAGTACGTTCACATCTTTTCCTTCAGTGTTCACATGGATGTATCTGCCATTTATAAGCACGCTCATAGTCATAACCAAAGCTAGCCAAAGCAGGAAAACAAATATTCCAGAAATAATCCAGAGCTCAATCCATGGGGAAACCAGATAAGTCTTTTTCAGAAAGTGAAGAAAGTCTTGTACTTGCTGCTTGAATTTTAATGATGCTGGCGTCGTTTCAGGTTCACTTGGATCTTCTGAGAACGTATCAAAGTTAATGAAGTAGCCAGAAGCAGTTCTGTCAATTGTTGGAATTGCATCAGGATTTGTAGAAATCGCTGGAACCAGTTGATCACTTGCTATATTGGTGTAGACAGGTGTATTTGGACGAACTGTTTCTTGATTTTCAAGAGGGATGAGTTCCATTGCATTGTTGCTTAGTCCTTCATCTGTTACAGCTGAATTCTCGATGGATATCAGTCTGAACCTCTTGGATAGTAGCGCGAGGAGTGCGTCTGCTACTAGGTCGGAGTCCACGTGGTCTACTATTTAGTATTGGCCACATACTGTGGTTTGATGAGGTCGATGGACACAAATCTTTTCTCCTGTCTTCCAGCAAGGGGCGGCAGAAGTACTGTACTTGTTCCTTGAACTGCTAGGACAGGTACTGGTTGTCTTTAAGAAGGTCCAAATTCCTTCTTGTCCGCAATCTTTTCTCTGACTAGATCCCCAACTTTTGGAATCCAGACAGGCCTTGCTGGGACCACCGGTTTTTCCCAGTGGTGGTTGGCTGCAGGAATACGTTGCTGTGTTTCGATCTTAGTTCATTGAGTTCCTGTAAAACAGCCAAACGATCTTTGATATCAAACGGTTTATTTTCCACCACTGTGCCTACGTGATCGAGGTCTGGTACCCACATTCTTGTCCCAAATAGGACCTCATATGGAGTGACCCCCCGTAGAGAACTTCTTGGCAAATTATTTAATGAGCGTTGGACCCCATAAAGATGTTTGACCCACCCATCACCCGAACCTAATACCCTAGCTGTTATAGACTGCTTTATGTCCCGGTTTTTCCTTTCCACAACCGAATTTCCCTCAGGATGGAATGGAGAGGAGTACCGCAATGCAACGCCCAGACTGGCCATGGCTTCTTTGTAAGCCCGAGAGGTAAACGCAGGGCCCTGGTCAGAATGTAGCGTGCCTATTGCGTATGTGCCGATAAAGACTCGCAAATCTTTTATAACAGTTTGAGCGTCAGCCGAGCGCTGAGGCCATATCCATAGGAACCTAGAGCATGAATCCATTGCAACCATGATATATTTATAGTTACCGTCCCTTTGCAAGGGACCGCAGTGGTCCAAGTAAACACAAGCTAATGGTTTGTCTGAAACTAACAGGGGTGTCTGCGCAGGGCGTTTCACTGTGGAGACTTTCATCTGTTGGCATATATCACATTCTAAAACATAGTTCTTTGTTTGTTTTCTAATGCCAGGCCACCAATATCTTTGCTTGAGTAAAGATACTGTTGCAGAAACACCTGCATGGGCAGAAGCTATCCCTTCGTGTGCTGCTAGGATTAGTCCTAATCTACGTTCCTTGTTTGGAATTACCTATCCCCCACTCCAGGGATTCGAGCAAAGGAACGCTGTTCGCATCAATTACATAAGAGTACTTGAGTGGAAACTTTTTTGGTAACGCTGCACCACTGCCTTTGCTTGTAGCATTGACAGCCAACATTATCTCACTGTCTATTTTCGTTTTGAACGAGTGATCGCAGCTACGGAAGCCGTCTGAACAGCCCCCTTTGCGGCTTCGTCAGCCAATAAATTCCCTGCAACGTGAACACCATCACGTTGATGACTCAGTGTGTGGATCACGTGAGCCTTTGGTAGTTTGTTTTTCAACTGAACTACTTGTCCCCAAAGCGTTTTGTGCTTTATTGTGCCACCTTTCGCATCTTTGAACCCATTTTCAAGCCAGTTTTGTATATATTCATTATACGACTGAACACAGTAAAAGGAATCGCACACTATTAGTGTGGGGAATTCTCGATCTGTACTTTCAAGTGCCAGTTTGAATGCTTGTAGTTCAGCTCGCTGACTGTACAATCTCCTAGAGATTGAGTTTTTGTGACCATAGGTCTGAAGATGCCATCTCGCATGCGACCTTTAACGATTGCACATGCTGCACTGTAAGCTTGCTTACCCCCACGTTGCGGGTTGTGCGGATCCGTCAGTGTAAATTATGAATTCGTACTGATCGAGAGGCAGAATCTCAGTGGGCAGAGGACATTCATGTTCATATTGCAGGAACGCTTGTGTTTTTAAATCGGGATCAAAAATATATTCAACATCTGTTGCAGCAAGAGAATTAACCCATTGTATCCATCTTGGATGTAATGCTTTAGCATTTGGAATGCTTGATTTTGTGACCGCTTCTAAAGCTGGTACTGGGGTTAAGACAATAATGCGTTTCCCTTGGGCTAGAGCTCTTTCTTTTGCTACAGCGGTTTGAACTGCTGTCAGAATTTTTCTGTTGAAGTGAAGCGCATTTCTGCTTGTGTATACAAATGAGATTTGTATGCGATTGGTATTTTTCACCCTCATTAAATGTTAAGTAGGTGAAACCGCATTGACCCGAAATTATTCGGATCACCAGGTTGCGTTGACTTACGCGTGTTTGTAAGTGATTTGTTGCTAACATGTTAGCCTGGAGTGAACGGAAGATTTCTGTGTGTTCCTGTGTCCAATTTCTGATTGAAAAATCAGGTTAGATTAATGCGTAGAGAGGTTTAACCCTTTCTGCGTAATTTAGAATGTATGTTCTTCCAAAATTTAGGAAACCCAGGATGGATTGTAAGTTTTTTTGCGTTTTTGGAGATTGGAGCAGCGCACATTTCTCTAGAAAGTTAGCTGCCGAGCTCTTTCCTTCACTTGAAAGCTCATATCCTAGAAATAGGACATTGAGATGGGCAATTCTGGACTTTTTGAAGTTGAATTTGTAGCCCTCAGAGGCGAAGCCCAGTATAATGGTATTCACCCTGTTCAAGTGTTTTTCCAGGTCATCGTCTGTCAGATAAATGTCATCGACATAGGACAATGCCTCATTGTCATAAATTTGTAGTAACTCCGTTACTCTTGCTGAGAATAACCCTGGGCTGTTCTTGAACCCTTGTGGGAGTCGACAAAATTGACGCTGGGTCCCCATTATGGAGAAAGCTGTTAAGTACCTGCTTTCAGGTGCTATGTTTTGACAAAAGAAACCATTTGAGATGTCTAATGTGGTTTTATATTTTTTACGCACAATGTTATTCATTAATGCTGTGCTATGTGCATTTTGCACTGCAAATGTTTTAGAACAAGTGTTTAGGTGTCTGTAATCCAAAACTAGACGATAGGTGTTGTCTGGTTTGGAGACAGGAAACAAAGGATTGTTCATTGAGGAGGTGCATGTTTCAATCACCCCTTGGTATTCAAGTTGATCTAAGATCTCCCTGACCTGTTTTTTAGCTTCTTGCTTTATTGGATACTGCCTTTGTGCAGTTGGTTCATGTTTCAGATGTATTTTATGGTGAGGTGATTCCTCATCCCATCCTATATGATTTTTATATAATGCTGGGGCCTGGGCTACTGCCCATTTCCTGGCATATGTATATTTTAGGTGTATTGGAATATGGTTGGAGAAGGCAGGCATAATAATGTCCTCGCTGTGTGGGCACTCCCTGACAAATTGTGGTGGCCAGTCTTTTTCTGCTAGAAGTATGTCATAGACCCTTGAAAGATTTTCCCAAAAAAGTGCTTTCACCTGTCTAGGTATGTCTCCCTCCATCCGGAGTGTTATTTCATATAACTTTTGTGGAGTACTAACCCTGGTGTCTACAGTCTCTACTGTAATGTACTCATTCAAGTCCACTATCTCCAGAAGTTCCTTCAGGTTCTGGCGAGCTATTGTGACTTCTGCTGCACTGTCCAGCATTGTCTGAGCCCATTCTCCGTTCTTGAGTTGTGTTCTCAGTATTCTCGGCATGTCTGATCTTCAGACCACCTACTTTCTTTTTGGAGAATTGAGGTTTTGTTTTATTTTTCGGAGCGTGTTTGTCGTCTTTCGATTTCACACGTTCTTCTTTATGTTCTGACCGTCCTCTTCTTTCCGAAGTCTGTGATGAGATCTGAAAGGTACGAGAGGAACGTGTATCAGTATCTTGATACCTGTCAGGCTTTCTCAAATTATCCCTATTCCTGAGGTTATACCTCCTTTCAGAGGGCTCCTTTTGAGGAGACCTACCTCGGGATTGAGAACGTTTCTCGTTTGAATTTTGTTTATTAGTCTCCCACTTCTTTTTAGAAGATGTAGGAGTTTGTTTAATAGAGTCCTTCTCAGGACTTTCAGATAGTTTCGGCTTCACTGGTCTTCCACCGTAACTATCTCTGCCTAATTCTGCATAAGATTGTTCAATTATTCTGGGTAGCTCTGTTTGATGTTCTGTAATATCGAATTCCCTTAATCGTTGGCGGATCGCCACTGCTGCTGCCTGCCCTTTAATATTAGATAATATTATTGTGGAGACCTGGTCGAAATTTTTCAGTAATTTCATACCTAAATTTAGAGCAGGCTCTGCCCCGTATTCGTTTTGAATTTGTTTCAGGACATCTGGTATTACCGCAATGACGGAATGCCATGTGTTTTAGTATAGATGGCAGCAAAGACTGAGCCCCAAGTGGTGCAGTCTTCCAGTTGTGGTGTGATCCCCATCGGTAAACAGATGGTTAGGATTCTGTGTTTCTCATACGGGCTAGTATTTGGAAATACTGCTTTCGATTTGAGTAATTTTTTGAGCTATCCAAAATGTAACTTGCTCACGTTTTGTGGGCATTTTACCCATGACTGCGTATAGAGTCTGTGGTGTAATTTTTAGTGTATTCCCTGGTTGAGGAGTTTGATTTGGAAGTGTCAATGGTGGTTGGACTGTGAATGTCCGCATGACATATTGGACCAATTGTCTGTAGATTTTTATTAACTCTGTAAGTTGAGTAAGTAGTTCCTCATCTGACATTATATCAAGTTCAGGATGAGGTGTGTAGCCAGCTACAATCGGCCATGTTGTTCCTGGTCTACCTAGTGGACCGAGCCTGGTAATGTTTCTGTGATGTTTTAGGGCGCCTTTAAACCAGAGCTGATGCTCCTGGTATGTTAATGGAATTTCTATATCCTCGAAAGGAATGTATTCCTCTGGTGGATCATCTTCTTTGTAGAAGTGAAACAGTTTTGTAACTGGATTGGATTCAGGAAATATTACCCATGAATAGAATACCTCTGTCTGAAATGATTTGTGTGCCTCTATCACGAAAACTGCTCTACCGCCTCTTGGTGGTAGGCCGTGTTTTATAAGTTTTAGAGTGATGGCTCTTCTTAAGTTTGGATGGATGTCTATAACACCCTCCTCGGTTTCATTTAAACCAGTAAAGTTAAAAACTGCTATGGCTGGGTCAGCCGCAGCTCCACCGTTTCCGGTGGCTTCGTCCCCGTTTATGGACATTTTGTTTTTTGAAAAATGTAGAACAAGTTTCAAGGAAACAAAGATAAGGTGCACAATATTTTGGAACACTGTATCCTTCAACGTTGAGCAAACCAAACAGCTAATATATAGGGTGCTTCCCTATGTAGCCGTGGCGGATACTTAACCCTGCCCACTCCAGACGTCTTTTGGAGTA
Source organism: Calotriton arnoldi (assembly GCA_963921515.1). NCBI lineage: Eukaryota > Metazoa > Chordata > Amphibia > Caudata > Salamandridae > Calotriton > Calotriton arnoldi. The sequence continues at coordinate 649,866 of CAWUFW010005801.1, read as the reverse complement.
TATGGGTAGGGGTCTCTGAGAGAAAAAGCACGGCTGAGTTACTCAGTATCTAACGTTAAATTACCGCCTTACTAAACCGTTGGGCGCCATGTAGTGTAGCTCCTATTTCCCTAATAGGCTCTGCGCATTGGAATAATATACCCTATAGGCTTGACATAGGACTGAGGTCGGTATGTCCCTATCGAGTATGTTAAACTTAATTACTTGTGCCAGCTAGCTCAGAGGCCACTAGAAACTCCTTGATAAACAAGAAGGGAGTAGTTTCTGGCAGCCGCAAAACATGACAACTTTGTTTCCCTTTAGAATCAGAACGTGTCCCAGAGTCGTGGAAACAATAGATAACTATTTCACTCAGCTCAATCGTGCATGCTTAGTTTTCCTCAAAGTTACACAGAAAGAATAGACGGGCGTTTCAATAAAAGATTTATTGAACAGTCTTGTTTCTCGTGTAAGTAATATGTGCTGTTACGATCACAAGACAGTATGCAAGATAAATAATGTACAGCGTAAGCAGTAGAAATAAATAATACTGCGCTAGCATGATCTTTAGTAGATATTCATTTACATAAATAACATAGACTAAAAAATGCGAGTACTCATACGATGCATTTCTAAGCTAGTTCTACCCCAATGTACCTAACCTAACCTAGGTGTAGGGAGAGGTATGAAGTAGGTGAAGTATTCCTTACTATGGTATACTAAGAGTATGTTAAGCCTAGTATGCCTAGTATGCAAAGAGTCCCTCTAGGTTTCTAGTCAGCTCCATACCTTAAGAATGAGAGAGGTGGGAATCTCTTGCCAGACTCGAACTCCAACACCCCGCGAGGGAAGTCAGATCACTGGAAGCTGGACTCTCTGCGTGCAGGGATGACAGCGCCTTCTCAGTGAGTCAGGCCGGGAAACGGGCTCCTCTGAAGTCGAGGTCTCCTCTGATTTACAAGGGCTAGGGAAGGTATATTTCTACCTGAGAGGTACCTCAGAATGTTAGCATTGACGTGAATCGGACAGCGGAAGACGTCATGAATGAACCCTGAAGGTATAACGGTTCATGCATAATAGATGAGTCCTTGAAGAAATCAATAGTCCTGTGCTAGGGAAACTCCCGAAGCCTAAGGGTCTGTTCTTCAAGAACTCGTTGTGACGTTAGGGTGGACGGATGTCGGAGACCATGCCTGTATTTGGAGTGCACGGTTTAATGCCTAAATAAGGACTGGGATTTTATGCCTATCTAAGGGCAGGGCGAATTGTGCCTATATAAGGACATGATACAGGAAAACCCATGTACGGACACCCTAAGAGGAATACAACACCATCTGAAAGATGGCAGGGACTGAGAGTTCTGCTTCACCTCACCTCACCTCCCCCACCTGAGGGGTGGGGTTGGCAAAGGTGTGCACACCTCTCCTCCTAACTTGGTTTTCCGCTGATTCTCCCACCCAAAGTGGTGGTCAGAACCAGTGAGGGCCAGTTGTTGGGAGCAGCAAATGGCTGGGGTAGCTCACAAAGGCGGCAAGCCTTTGAAGCTTCCCCTTCGTGGACCATGCCCATCCTGGGGAGGAGGCTTGGCACCTCGTCCCATGCTGTGCTTTGTTTCAGGACCCGAGAGCGGCAGGCTCTCGACCTATGGGTTCAGAAACATGTCTGGTGGTGGCAGCTGGCGAGCAGCCACTCAGCCAGGACACTAGACTTAGGTCATTTTTCAGGGGGCATCTCTAAGATGCCCTCTGAGTTCATTTTTAATTAAATCCCACACTGGCATGTGTGGGTTTAATGTGCTGAGAAGTTTGATACCAAACTTCCCAGTTTTCAGTAAAGCCATTATGGTGCTGTGGAGTTCGCAATGACAAACTCTCAGCACCATATACTCTTTATTGCATTACTGCACTTATAATGTCTAAGAATTGACTTAGAAACTGTAGGGGTACAGGGCTCATGCACCTGTACCCTCACCACTGGCATAGTGCACCCAGCTAGAGGGGAGACTTACCTATGCCAGGGCAGTGGACTGTAGGCATGACACACAGGGATGTGTGCCATGTCGACTCTTCACTTTGTTCTGCACCAAGACACGCAGCCTGCAATGGCAGTGTGTGTGTGTAAAGGTACAGGGCATCTTAGGAAGGCACAATAAGTGCTGCAGCCCTTAGAGGCCTTCCCTGGTCACAGTGCCCTTGGTACCTATGGTACCTTTTACAAGGGACTTACATGTGGCCAGAGAGTTGCTAATTGGGTTTTGCAACATTACAGTTTAGGGAAAGAACATAGGCCCTGGGTACCTGGTTGATACTTAGTCAAAGTAAATCAACAGTTTGGCAAAAAGTGGGGGCAACCATGCAAAAAGGGGCACTTTCCTACATGCAGTTGAAGCAGCTCACAATACTGGTGTACTTTAAAACTGACTGAGCCAGTTGAATTGTTCTTAGATTTAAAACAAGCAAGTAAGCAAAAAGAAAAACACACTGAGCAGAGCTGTTTTAATAAAAGCCTGGTAGTGCACATTCTCTCAGGCACGCCAGGGACCAGATACTACACGGGACCGCTCCTACCATGGAGACCACGGCTCCATAAACATACCCAGTCTCCACACAAGACTTTTGGAAATATTAAGAGCAGACTACTTATTCAATGACCATCTGGACTTAACGAACAAGATAGTTTTAACTTCAAGAAAAGGACTTAATTGAATAGATTGATAATGAGCCCTGGGGAAGTCTGTTGTTATGATTGCAGCTATAGATGAAACGTGTTGGCAAGTGGGCAAGTAAAAGTCCTATTGTAAGGACCGAAAGTGGACAAGGCTAATAAAGGAACTGTTGACAAAACGCCCTCGACATCTGATCGATTCTTTGAGTGCTCAGAGAACCCTCTTGAATTCAATTTGGAAAATTCTCTTGCCAATAGAGGAAGACTAGGTGGCTCTCCCTCCTCCAGAGCACCAAATGATACATGGACATTCATGAAATGGACTCTTATGCATATATACTACCGGTACTGAGTGAGTTGTGTGCGCCTACATACCCAGCCACCTTCCTTTTCTCTTTATAGCAGTGTCCTGTGGGTTGTGTACTGGGAGCAGTCCAACTGATCTTCTGGTTCCAGTTGGCACATTGATTGAGTCCTTAGTGCCAAGGGGCTAGAATATTGAATCCTGTTGTTCTAGAGGGCACTAGAAAACATACAAGACTGCAATAGCTTTTACACCTGCAAGCAAGCCTGTCAAAATAACTCTTCTGACAGGAAGGAACCCTACATTTAAAGATTAGGCAAGTCACCCCTAAATAGGCCTTCTAGCCTACATGTTAGGGTGCAGAGCATTTAAAAGTGGTATATGCAAAAATTACAATGACATGTTTCAACAGTAACTAGCCCCCAAAGCTATTTTCACTGTAAAGAGATGTAGCTGATCCTATGATTGACACTAAAGTGCAATTAAAAAACTTTGTTTTATTAACTCTGCTATAAAATAGGCTACAGAGTAATTCAGCCACTGTTTCTAATATCCTTGAAAATTCAATTAAATTGTGAAGTTGAATTTTTGATAAACAGACAAGGAAGCTAACTTTTAAAAAGATAGACTTTGCCTGCCTGAAGCTCCATTAGGCTAATTAGCATTAGTTTAATTGACAGACTAATGCTAATTAGCCGGAAGCAGCTACCCCCTATTGGTGCTTTTCCCTTGAGGTGTGAAAACTGGTCTGTGGTCCAGAATTAGCTTGGTTTTCTTGAACTAGGCTACCGGTGTCCTCTAGGGGTAGAAGGATTCTGCCATTTTGGATTTCACTTAGAATTGTTCACTGTGGAAGTGGGGGACTGATATCGGAAGCCTTTACTATTGAAAGGGGCACAAGACAGGGATGTCCGCAGTCGCCGCTCTTGTTTGCCCTGGCGATGGAGCCACTAGCAGTCAGGTTACGACAGGACATGCATTAATGGGATATGCCTGTAGATGGCTGTATGCATGTAATTTCATTATCTGCAGATGGCGTGCTCTTGTATGTTTGACACCGGGAAGAGGCAATCCCAGTTCTCCTGGGCATCCTAGCCTCTTCTGGATCATCGCCGGGCCTACATATGAATTGTCAAAAAACAGTTGTTTTCCCACTAGCCGCTCTAGCGACGGAGGAGGCATCAAACCTCACAGAAGTCAGATTTCAATGGGAGAGTAGTCACTTTCGATACCTTGGTATACAGGTGACACACCAACTGGAAGCGCAATACAACTTGAATGTAGGTAAAGTTATATAAGGCCTCAAAGAGTCGGTGAATTTCTGGAATAAACTCCCTCTCTCAGCCATTGGCAGGGTAGCTATGGCAAGGATGGTGATGCTCCTGAGATGCCTGTATGTGATCCAAAACTCGTTCTGTACAATACCAAAAGCCACGTTTGACATGCTGAACAGCCTCTTGATCTCCATGGTGTGGGCTGGAGGGTGAAGCAGAGTCAAACTAGATGTCCTTAAGCTTGATACAGAATCAGGTGGCCTGGGTCTCCCAGATTTTAGGCTCTATCTGGCGGAACTTTTACAATATGCGGCACATTGGTGCGCAGAGGGCCGGAACACGGAGAAAGAACTGCTGGCGGATCGGAATAACGGTATGACACTCCCAGGCTCCCTCATGATGGGCTCTCGCACACCTAAAGACGGCCCTCACGTAGTCCGGCAAGTGGTGACAGCATGGGAACAGTAGTCACCCTGATTATCCGGAGGGCCCCATACGCCACAGCACTCCTCCTGCAATGGTTGCAGGGATTTTCCCAAATCCAAACGGTAATGGATATCACGAAGTGGTATGAAGGGGGCTGTCTGACGGCCGGAGACCTATACGCAAATGGAACGTTTTTGACGTTCCAAGAGGCAAAAGACTGGTACCAGGTCACAGATGGCCAGTTCTTGCAATATGCAAAAATTACATGCACGGCCTGGGCGATATGGACCTCGTTCCCAGACGAACTGGTAGAATCCCACACATTGGCATTAATTCTTGACCCAGGTTCCACCAGAGGATTGATATCGCGTCTATATAAATCCTTAAAGGCAGACCGTACTATTGAGCTTTCTCAAACTAAAGATAGGTGGGAAGCGGACCTACCCGCCCCGCTTACGGAGGGCGAGTGGACGAGAGCATTTGCACAGGTCCGCGAGGTAGCCAGTAATGATAGATTTAAACGTACTCAATTTAATTTTTTACATTGCGCATATCTGACGCGCCAGCGATTGGCACTTTTGATTCCTGCTAGGTCTGCAGCTTGTCCCAGAAGCGGCTCGGATCCAGCCACGTTCCTCCATATGGTTTGGAGCTGCGTCCGCCTCCAGGCATATTAGCAGGAGGTGAGGCAGGAGATAGGTGCAGCCACAGCGTTACATGTTGAAGCCTCCCTAAAACATTGCCTACTGGGAGTACTTCCAGTCTCCAAAAAAGGGACACGTATGAGACATAAATTTGTGCTTCTAGGCCTGATTACGGCAAAACGCAGAATTGCAATTCACTGGACCCATAACACACCCCCCCGATATAGATAAATGGTGGGCAGATATGCGGGAATGGGGTGTAGCGGAGGAAGTTCGCCTAAAAATGCTATGTACGGATGAGAATGCAGAGAGAGATCTGGATGAGTGGAAACATATGCTGGAAGCCCTCCATTCAGTAGCTAACCAACTGTCAGACGGGGAGGATATGGCTGGGACACCAGATAGCATGCCACCTATACAAGGTTTAGATAATGCAGATGCCCCCCACTCACTTCCTACACACACATAGGCAAAATGAAGCTCGGACCAAATAATTCTACCTCATGTATGAGGTTCTCGCTTTAAGTACCTGATGCCCATGCCCTAGAAAAATCTCTATGATCTACATAAGATAATGCAGGTCACTGCCACCCCCCCTTTTTTCTGTTATTCATTTCACATCTTTCCTTTCTCCTTTTCCTATTTAAGAAGTTGTAGTGTTGTTATTGTTTATTATACCTGAAACAAAATGGTTGCACGCAAAATTCCGAGATGAATAGACACCCGAATGCTGCCACAAGTTCTCGGAGCGTCCGAGTGAAAGTAACAGTAAAATGTATGCTACATAAATGTAAATCCAAGCTTTCTTGTATCCATATATAGATGGCTCAGAGCTGAGATGTATGACTAATGGCGGGACGTATATTTGCTGTAAATGTTCTATGTGCAACCTGGTTAATAAAGGTAAGTATTAAAAAAAAACAATTGTTCACTGTGGGATAGTTTGCAGTAAGGCAAATACAATGTGCTGCAAGATTCACCCATGGGAGCTTTTTGCTCATTGGTTGGCTAGTGTTGAGGAGTCCCCTGTCCCACTTGCCAGTGCTTTCTCAAATACGGGGCATCTTACCCCAAGTTCAACAGAACACATCTGGACCTTTGGATGAACTGAGGACTGGGCCTGCTATTCCTAACCTGTGTGGAGACCTGAAGGGCTAGACCTGCTCCCTTTTGTGTCCTGGGCTGAGAAGTGACCTGCAAGGTTCAGATTTCCTCTGTTGCTACAAGTACATACCATGCTACAAGAGTCCTTTTTCTACAGTGACCAGCTGTTACTGTACCAGACCCTACTGGTGGACTCTGCCGGAGTGAGTCCTGGCCCCAAAGTACTATACCTAAGGTCTTGAGAGCCTTGTACATGACCAAGAGGAACTGCTCCTGAAAGTGTGAAAAGTTGGGACTTAGAACATTTTTGGAGTTCAAAGACCTCCTTAGCTTCAGCGGGACATCACAGGAAAGGCATCTGATTTTGAGAGAACTTCATCCGGTATAGCTTCAGGATTGTCCCAGTGGAGGATTTGAGTTCCAAATAAGAGACTAGCTCAGAAGATAGAAATCTCGACTAGGCCAAGACATGAAATCGAAATAGTTCCTTACCTGTAGGAGTAGTTTTGCAGCTTGAAGAATTTTTGGGATTCACATGCTGTGCATTATTCCGCCACCTTGTGGTTGGGTCTGGAATTCTCTAGTATCCTAGTAGTCCTTTTTATTTTTTGGACGTCGACGATCCCACTATTTGGTGTCTTATCCAGCCTCTCTTGATGTCATATACCCTCCCCGGAGGCTCCCACGTGTGGTCACTATCTTCAGATTCTTTTTTTCTTCTTTTTTATCCCTCGCTCTCCCGTCTTCTAGGGGAGGTGGGCGGGTTGCCCGTGAATCCAGAAAATTCTTCCAGCTGCAAAACTACTCCTACAGATAGCAAACTATTTTGTTTTGCAGCATGACTCTTTTCTGGATTCACATGCTGTGCATTGATTTTGTAGCAGTTTGCTAAACTTGTGTAGGTTGGGATGAAGATGAGCTTGAATTTGTAAATAGATGTTTTGATACTTTTTGTCCCACTTGAGCTTCCTTGTTCATTTGAATATCTATGCAGCAATGTTTCTTAAAAGTGTGCACTAATGACCAAGTAGCTGCCATGCAAATCCCTTGCAAAGGTATATTTGCTAGAAAGACTATCGTTGCTCTTTTTTTGCATGTAGTTTCTGCCTTTGGTGTGGAATATAACTGCAATGCTGCACTTGACTGACACAGTTGAATCGTTTGTGAAATCCATTTAGAGATTGTACCCTTTGTCACAGGTTTACCCATGTTGTTGTCAGCAAATGACACAAGTAACAGCTTTGTTTTCCCTCCATGCCTTTGCCTTTTCCATATAGTACATGATCGTTCTTGCATCTATGCTTGTAACGCTTTTTCTGCTTGATTTTTCGGTTCCTGGAAAAAGTTTGGAATTTAATTGACTGATTTATGTGGAAATGTGAAATGACTTAGGGTAGGAATTGAGGAACTGTCCTAATGACTATTCTGTCCATGTGGATTTGCAAATATGGCTGTTGGATTGTAAGTGCCTGCAGTTCACTCACCCTGTGAAGAGATTTCATTGCAACAAGGAATGCTGTTTTCAGAGTGAGTATTTTTAGGGAGGCCTTGTGTAAAGGCTTAAAAGGATTCCTCATTAGTTGTGTTTGTACCAGGTTTAAGTTCCATGTAGTAGCTGGAACCCGCCCACGTGGCGCTACCCTTTTTGCTACTTCTAGGAATTGTTTTTATTACAGGTGTTCTGAAGAAATCCCTTCTTGTATGACCTCCTGTGTAGGCCACTATTGCTGCTAAATGTACTTTTGATGAAGCATAAGTTAGTTTGCAGTCTATGAGGTGCGTAAGATAATTTTCAACCGTTGTATCTTTAGTGTTGTCCTGTAATAGCTAATAATTTTTTGGCATCACTTTGAGTATCTTTCCCATTTGGCTACGTAACACTTCCTTGTTGTTGGCCTTACTGCTTCTCTGAGAATGGCCATTGTGTCTTCTGTTAAACATAGGTAGCCCAATTCTATGTCCTCAGGAGCCATGCTGTCAAACTATAACTTTCTGGTTCCAGAGGAAGAACTCTTCCCCTTTCCACTGACAGCAGGTCTTGCTGTCTTGGTACCCTCTGAATCTTGCCCTGCGCCATTTTTATCGGGTTTGAGTATCACGTTAGTCCCTCCCATTGAGGGGCAATGAGAAACAGTGACATGTTGGAATGTTTGCATTTGTTGATTACCCTGGGTAACAATGGTCTCGGGAAACAAGCATTTACAATGCAATAGGTCTCGCATTTACGCAAATTTAAGCTATTGGCATTGTAAACGACAATGCCTTTTATTTATGTTTTAAAAACGAAAACAAAAATAAAAGGCATTGTCATTTGCAATGTCAATAGCTCAAACTTGCGTAAATGCGAGACCTATTGCATTGCAAATGCTTGTTTAGGTAAAAGTGCCTGCCTTTCACCACAACAGAACCAAGCCTCGCGTGGCGTGCCTGGCTCTAGCCCCGCCTGTGCCCCTCAAGCAGAAGAAAACAGCAAATTAATTAAATAACAAAGCGCGGCCGCTAAAGTGAGGGCCCGCGCTGCAAATTAATTAAATAAACAAGCGTGGCCGCAAAAGTGAAAGTGGCCAAAGCGCGGCCGCAAAAGTGAAAGTGGCCGGCGCAGCAAATTAATTAAATAAACAAGCGCGGCCGCTAAAGTAAAAGCGGACCGCGCTGCAAACAAAACAAAATAGTGCTGTTAGCCATGATAAAGCAGACCGTGTAGTATGACCAGTAAAAGTCCAGTCTTTATGGGCAGTAACAAATGGAGACAAGGCGGTACCAAGGAGGGACTAAAAAGGTTATTTACCAATCAGAAGCCAGCATTTAAGAAGGACAATGACACAAAGCCAATGACAAATATGGGCGGAGAGTGGACGAGGCTTCCACAGCATACCCTACTACAGCATGTCTCGCAGAGCGAGCAGCACATGCGCGCTGCCGCTAGGCTCGACCTAAAAAGCGTAAGCAAATATCCCTGTTCAGTTTATCGACAGAACATCCACAAACTACTGCCATTTTGCATTTGCTGGCATTGCTTATAGATCCATTTCTGGTGTTCCCCATCATTTGAATATCTGTTTGAGTAATGCTTGAATGAGTTCCCACTCTTGGGAGAATGAAGCTTGTCTGCTTTGCTTGTCCACTTCAACATTGTCTTTGCCTGGAAGAAGAATTGCTGTTAAGCCTATTTGTCTCTGATTGGCCCACTTCCAGATTTCCTGAGCTAGTTTTGATAGAACATGGGATTGTGTTCCTCCCTGCTGGTTGAGATAAAATATTGTTGTTGTGTTGTCTGTTTGAACTAAAAGAGATTTTCCCCACAGCTCTTTCTGAAAGGCTTGTAGGCTAGGAACACTGGGACATATTTATGAGAGCCTTGCGTCACGTTTGCACCATGCAAAGTGATGCATATGTGACGCAAGGCTCAGAGTCAGATTTAAGAAGCCACGCAAAGCCACACATGTTGCATGGCTTTGAGTGCCCTCATAAATCTTGAGTGAGGCAACACAGTGCAAATAGCTGCATCACCTTACTCTGCTCAAGGAAGGCGTTCCATGGGGGTTGCGGTGGGTGTTCCCACGCAACTTTCATGGGCTTTGATGCATTCCCAGATTTACAAGGACTTGTAAACCTGGGAATGTGTCAAAATCTTATGCCTCTCAAGGGCAAGCGTAACAAGGAGAAATATCTTTATTTCTCCTCGTTTTTCCTCTTTCTATACGTGCCGCATTCTGCAGCACACATAGAAGGAAAACACCTCTATGGATTGTTTCCGTGCAGGAAGGTGCCCCTTCCTGCACAAAAGCAATCCTGCCTACAACACAGGCACCCTTGCACCATGGTACAAGGGTGCCTGCGTTGGCGTTAGGCCACAGAAACGACACCAGAGCAGAGGGAAAGGACAGGAATGCACCATATTTGATAAATACGGTGCATTGCTGCTTTTTCACTTTGACGTAGGGCAGCGCAGCAAGGTGACGTGCTGCACTGCCCTACACCAAATCAACATAAATGAGGCTCACAGTCTTTAGCTGCAGAACACTGATTTGCTGTACTGCTTCCTGTTCCATCCATATACCTTGAGTGTGCCCATATTAGCTCCCCAACACATATCTGAGGTGCCTGTAGTAATGGTTACTGTTGGAGTTGGTTGTATAAATGGCATTCCTGCTGTTAAATGTGATCCGTTCCACCACGCTATCTCCTCCTGTACATTTTGCGTGACATATCTTCCCAACTCCCCGTGGTTTGTGACCTTTGGCTTTGTACCCATTCTTAAATCAGTCTCATATATAGCCTTGTATATAGTATGAGGGATGCGTGAGGCCATCTTCCCTATTATCCTCCCCACAGTCCTTACTATCAGAGACTGCCCCCTTTGGCAGAGGCGAGTTTCTTGAAGTATTGATGCTAATGGTCTGCAATATGAAAGCAGTGTACACCAATCACTGTATGCAAAGTACAAACACAAGTCCTATCCTCACTCCAATGTTAGAAATGGGGCCTTTAGTTGGCAGTGGTTTGCACCATGTCCAAGTAGAGACCCACACTTTAGCCACGGTAAGGAAGTCACACAGCTAAGATAAACCCTGCTCACCAACTTGGTAGCTTGGCACGAGCAGTCAGGCTTATCTCAGAGGCAATGTGTTAAGCATTTGTACATAAACTCAGTAACACAGTGAAAACACTACAAAAGGAGTCCAAACCAGTTTAGAAAAGTAGCCAATATTTATCTGAATAAAACAAGACCAAAATGACAAAAATCCAACATTCATAAGTCAAGATATTTCTTTTAAAAGAAAAAGCAAGTTTAGCCCATAGAAATAAATGGAAGCATTCGTTTTAACACAAAGTACCTTAGATGCGTCAAAAATCAAATATGGTGCCAAGAGCAGGGGAGGTGAGGCGCCGGAAAAGCAAAGTGATGCGTTGGTTCCTCCCTAAACAGGGGAGGTGATTTGTCGGTTTCTTACTGCCATGGGAGGTGATGCGTTGGTTCCTTACTGCCAGGCAAGGTAATACGTCGGTCTCTTACTGCCAGGGGAGGTGATGCATCGGTTTCCGGACATGCAGTCTCAGTTACTTATTGTGGTGCGGTGCAGATGAAGAGTCGGCGTCGGGGGACAATGTGTAAAAAAATCCAGATGTGCTGAGTCGATGCAGCAGCAACGAAGCTGCTGCGAATTCGCAGCCGCAAGGCATGCGCTGTGTCGATTGTTCAGCCACAACCAGTTGCTTCTTTGGAGTTGGAGCGGTGGCAATGGAGAGCTGGGGCCAAGGTAAAAGCCTTGGTTGATTCTTCCAGCGGGACCCACTCTCCGGTGCAGGCAGCAGCGATGAGTCGATATTGTGCAGCAATGCGTCGAGAACACAGGCGCTGGGAGTCGATGCGTGTGGATTTTCTCTTTAGATCACCAAGTTACACTTCCAAGGGCCCAGGAACTGGATTTGGCACCACTTGGCAAATGTGGACTCTCAGCAGAAGAGCACAGGCTCTGTGACTTCTTAACTGCAGGCAAGCATGCACAAGCGCTTGGAGAACCTTGGAAGCACGATGTAGAAAGCAAAATCCAGTCCCTTCACTCCCAGGACAGAAGAAGCAGCAAGCAGCAGGCCAGCACAACAAAGCAACAGGCAGAAGGGCAGTCTCTCCTACAGCATCCAGTTCTTTTTCCTGGCAGAATGTCCTCAGTCCAGAACTGTTCTGATTTTGGGGTGTCAGATGTCCAATACTTACACCCCTTTCTGCCTTTGAAGTAGGCAAACTTCGAAGGAAAGCCTTTGTAGTACACACGACCCTGCCTTTCCCTGACCTGGCTCCAGCACACTACAGGGGGGGAAGAGACAGCTTTGTGTGAGGACAGGCACAACCTAATTCAGGTGTCAGTGACAACTCCTCCCACCACTCTAGCTCAGGAAGGCCCATCAGCCTGGTGATAGCCCATCGGTTGTCCTTCTGGGTGAATTTGTGGAGGCACTTCGAGCAGAATTGGAAAGGTGTCTTATTCATATCACGCAGAACAGGGGGCCCCCTGTCAGAGTATTCTCCGATAAGGCCTCTACGTATGCAATCAAATTACTCTTCTCCGGTACCCTATCGGTAAACTTCTTCGGTATCTTGTCGATGAAACTTCATCCAAACTTCATATTTTTGCAGACTGGAGAGCCTTTAAACGCAACGGCGATAAAAAAGAATCTGAAGATGGCGCCCACGCGTGGGAGCTTCCGTGGAGAGCGTATGACATAAGGAGAGACTGGATAAAACACCAAATGGTGGGCTTGTCGACGCCCCCCAAAAAAAAAGAAAGAAAAAGGACTACTAGGATACTGGAGTATTCCGGACCCAACCACTAGATGGTGGAATATTGCACAGCATGTGAATCCAAAAAAGATTCAAGCTGCAAAACTATCTTATCGACAAGAAGAATTTGGTGGACTAAAAATCAGAATTTTTCTGCTCAGAGCTTTTTCTGCCAATTTCAGCTGTTTCAGCAGGACTTCATCCAATGGCTATTCAACTTCGAGAGGACTTCACTGGATACAGACCCCGACCCTGCCCTGCTGGACGATTTCTACTTCCATTTAAAAAGACTAAGTCAGAAGGTAAAAACTTTGAGCAGGACGACCTGCTTAGTCTAGCCATTCTCCGCTCTATCACAATCAGCCAGAAATTGTCCCTATGTCCCAGTCAACAACGAACAGTGATTTCCAATTGGTGCTTTACTTTTTCTTGACACTTTTTTGCCCATAAAAATTAAAAATGATATCTCTAGTCCCTTATTAAACTTTTATCATGCTTGTGTAATGATTCTAATTAAAAGTTTCTCTATTTTTAGAAACGGATTGCGTGTTATTTATTGTGTTGTGCTTTTACTTTTCAATTGTTTTAATACTGCTAAATACTTTACACACTTTTCCTTTCGTTATGCCTGTCTTCTCTGTGCTACAGCTGCCAGGGATTGAGCCCAGGTTTATTTATTGAATTTGAGTTTTGGACCTGACAAGATTTTGGACTCACATCCTCCCAAAATGAACCATTTTCTTACATAAACAAATAATGAACTATAGTTATTGAAACCCAACTGAAAGGACAGGAAGGTACATCCCTTAAATAATCTGCTGCATTTTGTTTGTGCTAAATGTAGTCCTGTCCTGATGAAGGAAGCACTAGGCCATGAGTACTCATACATTTTTTCAGGATCCAAAATATACAGTCTGGATATGACTGTATATGTTTTGCTGAATAGACGTAGATACTCTTTTTTTGGTACAATGGCACAAGAACCCGGGCAATCCTTTTGGCCGGTGGATGCTTCCCCTCCACTACATAAGGCTAGTTTGGTCAAGAATTAAGGTATTAAGTTTGATGGAGAGATTTCTTTTCTACCTCAGGTCAATGCAGTGGTAGGAACTTGTTTTGGTCTGCTGCTTATGTTAAGAAGGTTTCTGCACTCCATCTTTTTTTCATCAGGAAACAGGTAGTCCAGGCTTTGATAACATCTAGGCTAGATTACAGTAATGCTCTGTACCTAGGCCTTTCTGACTAAATGATTAGTAAGCTGCAGGTGGTTCAAAACGCAGCAGCCCGGTCGTTCCTTGGCATGCCTTTGAGAACACGTTTCTCCATATCTAAGGGAATTGTACTGGCTTCGCTTAAGGAAGAGGATCCTTTTTAAGGCCTCGTTGTTTGTACATAGGGACCTCCATCAGTCTGGTGCAGGCTATCTTACAGCAAGTATTTGCTTTTATGTCCCGGCCAGACGCCTGCGATCTGCCAATCTTTTTTTGGCCAAAGTACCTAGGATTCGGCGGTCCAGGTCAGGAGGCAGGTCCTTCTGTTTCTTAGGTCCCTTAAATTGGAACAAACTCCCTCTGGAGTTACGGAACATTTCTGCCACCTCACAGTTCCAGAAGAAATTGAAAACTTGGCTTTTCAATCAAGAGTATAGTGAGGGCTCTTAGATAGTCCACACCTGTGTTGCTTAGCACCAGGACACTCCCAGGAGTAACAGTGCGCTCTGTAAATGGCCGTTACATTACATTTACATTACAGTGAGTGGTATTGATGTGTGCCGGGTGGGGGGAGGGACATGAAGGGAGTATGGGAGATGAATTTTGCAAGAAGGGGAGACACTATGTATGGGATTCAGAGACAATAAAAGTTGGGATTGGACTGCTTACATCTTTCAAAACCTTTTCCAATGACTACAAAAAGCTGCATTTTTTAAAATAAACATGTGGATATGGTTGCAATGCAACTACAATGCAGGTGTGGCCTCCCACCGCAAAGAAAATGTTTGATTAATTCATAGAAAACGGTGCCTTTTGAAGTACAAATCACACACATTGATCTAAGGATGACAAGCTCTATTAATAGTTGGTACCACCCTTCAAAAACATTTTAGGCTTTGAAAGTTTAATCAACCCAACACTTTTTTTAAAAAGTATTTTATTATCATAATACAATAGGATACTGATTAGGAACTCAATGGACTGTTGTCAAAACGTCTAATAATATTCAAAAAACAAAAATCGAAAGCAGCTAAAGCATATAACAGGTTTCTTATCACACAGGAATACATTATAAGGAGGAGACAGGAAACATGTTAAGTGTTCTCCAAGATGTAAGAATTGCAGTGCAATCCTCCCGATCTAGAGAGTTGCATAAGGAGTGTTACTCAGCTCTGAATGTACTTGGGTGAATGAGGCATATCAAATACAAAGGCAAAGAGAAGGAAAGAACACCTATTGTGTAAAATTAACACTGACATACATTGAACCAAACATAAATGTTTTCTGTGCCAATATAAAAAGCAGAGGGAATTTTTCGGAGGCCACAGTTTGCGAGAATTGTATTGGTTACCTACCCTGAGAGAGTCTTCAAGATCAGAGTTGTGTTACAGGTCAATAAGTTTAATCTCAGCTTATGCCCTTTTCAAAGCAATAATTTTGAGAGCTTCAAATCTCCATGCACTAACCACAAAGATTTTCAATGAGCCAGAAGAATGGGATGTGAACTCTCAACAGAGAAAAACACCCCTGATAGCCTCAGAAATTCCTTCAGAAATGCCCACAGGCTTAGGCTTCACAATATTTCATATGCTTTTTAGACTGTCTGAGTTAAAGCCTGTAGTGTGGAAAAGTGTCTCAAATCACCATCTTCTAGTCGTTCTCCAAAGAGTATGAGTTTCCTTTCGAAAGAATCTCATCTCTGACCACCGAAGTTGTCTTCTTTGTACAAAATTGTTACTTGAAAATTCAGAATGTCACAAATAAAATGAAGCATGGCTAGACATTTCACATCATTCATTGCAGGGTAGGACTGTCCTCGAGTGATTAAGATCTGTTCAGTGTCAGGAAGCAAAGTAATACACCTTTTCAGAAGTTTCCCGTTGCTTAACCACCTTACATTGGTTTGCAGCAATAGCCAAACTGCAAATTCTGTTTCTGTATCACGCAGCATTATGTTAAATAGTCTATGGTTGAGTGATTTAGCACGAATAAATCTAACAGTTTTCACCACAACATCATTTAGTTGCCTTTGTTTTACTTTTGCACAAAGCTGCTTGATGGATGATACACTGACAATCTATGAAAGCAGATTATGAAAGCTGGTTTCTTAGCAAAGATAAAGAGCCTCCCTCATGGTTTATCATGGAGGGGGTCCATATGTAATCATACTTGAAAGATTGTTAAATGTCAGGTGATGCGGCTGGAAGAAAACGTACATGATGTTCAATACATCTTCTCCTTTTGGGTAACAGTACAGTGGTAAAAGGCAGAGGAGCAGTTCATTAAGAATATTTGCTTGTTCTAAATATTTCACCTCAACCATTAATTGAGCCATAAAAAACAAGTTATCCCGAGCACTACTCAGTATGTATTATGAAATCAAAGTCCAGTCCGTCTTCTTGCAACTCCGATGTTTATTCCTGAGATATTCCCATCACAGATCAATATTCTCCAGGTAGAAAAATAGCCAACACGTGTTTTGTCAGATCTGATGCGTCCGCATCTCTGACTTCATCAGGGCTATAAACAAATTGACAACATATGTTTGAGTCACACTAAAACTATTAAATAAGATCCCCTTCACCACATCACCCATGTGTTCGGCGATCTCAAGGTGATTCATAAATAAAAACCACTCCAACATGAATGGTCACATTAGTTACCATGAAAATGTTTGTGTCATAGAAAGAGGGAATTGAATACACAGTAATAATTATTTCATAAGAAGTTAAAAGAACAATCATTGTCGCATCAAGTGCGTACAGTATATCCATACTGTAAACACAAAACAATAATTATAAAAGTGCATCAACAACACACAGACCTATTGTATGTAGTGCATAAATCACCACCTAACCCGTGACTAGCATCAGTTCACTCTTTAGTTGTTCCCGATAATGAGCTCATTATCGGGAACAACTAAAGAGTCAACTGATGCTACCTTTTGGGTAACAGTACAGTGGTAAAAGGCAGAGGAGCAGTTCATTAAGAATATTTGCTTGTTCTAAATATTTCACCTCAACCATTAATTGAGCCATAAAAAACAAGTTATCCTGAGCACTACTCAGTATGTATTATGAAATCAAAGTCCAGTCCGTCTTCTTGCAACTCCGATGTTTATTCCTGAGATATTCCCATCACAGATCAATATTCTCCAGGTAGAAAAATAGCCAACACGTGTTTCGTCAAATCTGATCCCGATAATGAGCTCATTATCGGGAACAACTAAAGAGTGAACTGATGCTAGTCACGGGTTAGGTGGTGATTTATGCACTACATACAATAGGTCTGTGTGTTGTTGATGCACTTTATAATTATTGTTTTGTGTTTATAGTATGGATATACTGTACGCACTTGATGCGACAATGATTGTTCTTTTAACTTCTTATGAAATAATTATTACTGTGTATTCAATTCCCTCTTCCTATGATACAAACATTTTCATGGTAACTAATGTGACCATTCATGTTGGAGTGGTTTTTATTTATGAATCACCTTGAGATCGCCGAACACATGGGTGATGTGGTGAAGGGGATCTTATTTAATAGTTTTAGTGTGACTCAAACATATGTTGTCAATTTGTTTATAGCCCTGATGAAGTCAGAGATGCGGACGCATCAGATCTGACGAAACACTTGTTGGCTATTTTTCTACCTGGAGAATATTGATCTGTGATGGGAATATCTCAGGAATAAACATCGGAGTTGCAAGAAGACGGACTGGACTTTGATTTCATAATACATACTGAGTAGTGCTCAGGATAACTTGTTTTTTGTTGTAGGACCGGATTTTTCTGGTCCAGCTTTGGGGGTATGAGTGGATGCCCTCTTCCTTGGAGCACACAATTTGATATTTCTGCATTTGACTGTGGGGATTACTGTGAATTATTTTGCGCATAGAGCCTTGCCACATTTAGTTTTGGTTATTCCATTAATTGAGCCATATCACCTTCATCTTTTGATTCATTAAC
Source organism: Calotriton arnoldi (assembly GCA_963921515.1). Classification (NCBI taxonomy): domain Eukaryota; kingdom Metazoa; phylum Chordata; class Amphibia; order Caudata; family Salamandridae; genus Calotriton; species Calotriton arnoldi. The sequence goes on along the minus strand of CAWUFW010005801.1, from coordinate 632,007 downwards.
AACAGTGTTGAAGCAAGACATCACTTTTACTGTGTGGATGACCTACTTTTGAACATGGTCACTTACAGCCTCAATTCTATGTGTGCATGTGGAATCAGACAGGTGTAACACACCTATTTCCTTCTTATTGATAGATTATTAGAATAGTTGACAAATACAATTTCTGCTGCCAAAAGGAAATCTTTCCTAATTAGTTCTGCCTCTGTAAATGGATTTTTATGTTATGCTACTTGCTAGCTAATTTTGAAAGATGTTCATATTACAGCCTCAGATTCTTGCATCTGACAAAGAAAGAGCTTTCACTGTGATAGAAGGGACTGCTTCCATGATGCCACCTTAGCAGAACGCCGTTCTGACTTAACTGGGAAGTTGTCTGTGAATTCTTATTAATGGGTTTTATATAGCCACTCCAGGTAATACAATTTGAGGACATTTACCTTCTCTTTGCACAGCAGATAGGTAATTTTCTCTTTTGGACACCCACAAAGATATTCTTCTTCCCACAATTCCTGAAACGCACTGTATACACTCTCAGGCCTTGAAAAATCATAAAACGTTTACTAGACCTGCAGGTCGAGTAACTTGAATAATCTATTCGACTTAACTGTAATGTACTTGACCCCTAAACTGGTCTCAAATTGTGTGAACATTGGCAAATATTTTTGGTTTTAAAGAGCTGCCTTTTTCTTCATTCTCACATACGAGTGCACTGTCCAATATGTGAGTTCAGCATTTCTGCTGTACAAAAAAACCTCTTTTGTTTGATTAAATAGACTAAACACTTGCTCCACGTGTTATAAGAATCTAGCCCACATATAGGGTACACATGATCCCTGACTTGCCTGTCAGTCTACTAATAGCATTGCCATAAGGCAGGGGCAGGAGTGTTTCTCATTTCATGTTTTAAATCTCACTTTTAATAAATCTATTATTAAAGCATGATGTGGTAGTGCGCACTGTCATTTATAGACAGTAAATTTCCAAGAAATGGCCAAAATCCTTTCCACTACCTTGCAGCTTTACTGATAAAACTATATAGTGTATTAACAATAATCTGTGAAAATTGAGTTTCAGAAAACACACTTATCATTTGCACATCACCAAGTAAAGTGATCTGATTTGTTTTCTATCCTATTAAAATATTTTTTTCATCACACAAAAGTACAAAACAATGGCTTTCGTAACTACTGAAATATATTTTGAACTGTTTTTTCTGTTGACTTATTAGTTATTTAAATGTGTGTTAGGAAAGGGCCTTTCATTTCACACTTCGCACAGCAGGTCAGACACTTCACTTTACAGAATCCTGGAACCTTGTAGTCAGAGAAGGAAAAGTAATTGTAAAGTGACTTCTGACTCCTGTTTCTGAACACAGAGTGAATGTGACAAGATAAAAATAGAATTTAAAGCCATCTTTATTGCTCCTTCACTTTCTGACTGAACAGAACACCTGTTCTTTGTCAACTCGCCAGAACAGGCGAGTAGGTTCTAAATATAGCTCGATCTGATAAAATTGAACTCGCCATAGCGAGTGGGCGAGTAGATTTTTCTAGCATGCACTCTGTATGGGCCTTGGTCTTTTGCAAGACTTTGTTGCTGAGCTGCATGCCATTTCTGTTAGGTTATTTATGAACAAGGACAGAGAATCAAGATTTTTGCTCACAATAGATGGGACAACCCTGTTTCATGACCTATGGCGTGATCCATCTCATGGCCAATGACATGACCCAGTCTCACAACAGATTGCACAACCCAGTCTTGGTTACAGAGCTGTGCACGTAACCGATGTGGAGATACCCATGTGCAGCTATTTGTGTAATAGGTTGTAAAATAAAAAGTGGTATTTAAAAATATGTTTATATTGAGTGTTCAATTGTTACTGCATGTTGTGACCGTGCCCAATGAGCACACATTTAGAAGGTACTCATGCAGGTAAGTTATCATATTATTTGGTCCCGAACAGAACAATTTATCACATTTCCCATGTACAATGCAACAAGGTAGAGATGATTCTATGTTAGGGCCCTTGTAACCAAGAAAACGAAGAGAAGGCACAAGCAAATCATTTTCATGTCACCTGGTCTTCTCATTTGCAGGCAGCAATCCCTAGCTTTCAGGGTCACATGCCTGTCCTTGCCCCAGGTTCATGGCCCAGTCCATGCCCCAGGTTCATGGCCCAGTTCATGCCCCAGGTTCGGCAAGTCCACGCCCCAGGTTCATACACTCCATCCATCCATCCGAGTGTGTACAGCCCTCCCTTCCACTATATTGCTGCGACAGTCAGAGTTGCTGTGTTAGAGAATAGAGGATTTTTCTAAAATAGAATTCAAGCACCCTCTACTCACCATTCCACAATTTAAAAAACAAATGGCGGAGAAACAGGGAAATCATAGCTGGCAATTGGGTGTAGAGGCAGGGGTGGGTGGATTAGGTGGGAGCAGTACTGAAAAGGTTTGCCTTTTATATAAAAAATCTTATATTTTAATGTTCTTTATAGCACTTCACATGCACTTAAAGGTATGGAAATAGCACATTGGAATCGCTAAAATGAAGGATTATTGGCAGAATCTAAAAATAGTAAAGGTGCCTTTTTTCGAAAAGTGCTGCTCTCACAATAATATCACTCTTGCTCCACATACTTACATATTGGCTTTCTTACAAATAAAAATACATCTAAAACAACATTCACTACTTTTCATATTTTCATAAAACTGAAAAACTTTGCCACCATAATGGTGAAAAACATCAATGGAGTCTGAATATACTTTGGATGGATGTTTCTGGGCAATTGTATCACTATCTTAAAACTACACATTTGAGAAGAATGCCTCTATTTTCTTTTGGAAAGTGTACTCCGAATCAATATTTTAGTTCTTATTACAATTATAATTTGCGAGTCTCTCTATCACATACTCTCAACCTTTAACATGATAACCACACCTCGACAGTCACTGCACATAATGTGAAAATACTTCCCACATAGGTTCACAACAAAAACACCATACTTCCAACCACACACCCTACACAGTGCAGCTTGCTATCTGTGTATGTAAATACTTCAGAACCCGACACAGGGGTAGAAAGTGCTATACAAATGTTACAACACAAAGCAACCAACTACTGCTGCAAAGAAGCGACGCATGTTGCACACACATAAATGTGGACAATTTGTACATTTTAAATTGGAAGGTCAGTGAGCTTATTTTCAAATGTTAAGCCTCAAATGCTCCCTGGGAAAGATCATGGAAAGTTGCTAGTAGTCTCTTGCATTCAGTAGCCTGATAAAAGTTTAAATGTGCCATTTTCAGCGTTGTTATAGATTTAAAAACATCATATTTTGTATTCTACTGAAGTGCGTTGTTCCTAAAGTCAATCCTGCTTGTTCTATTATAAGAAATAACCGTGATCTTCAAACTACCTTTAGAAAAATAGGCAGTGCTACAAAATGATGCAGCTTGGATAATTAACTAACAACTAAATACGGGACAATTAAAAATATATTAGTATCATAATGCAGCTCAAAATAAAGTGCTGGATTCTTTACTGGCAATGACTAGACACCCTTGTCTCTTGGGTGCAGACTTCACTCTGCCTCGATTTGTTTACAAACTCTCACTTCCCCTTCTGACTTTTTCTTCTGAGCCCTCCACCCCATTCCAAAAGGACTTGCATTGAGGAAATACCCCCTTTTGCTCCTTGTTGTGATGGGTGGGCTGACAGTTTCCTTGCAGATGTCTTTCTGAGAGCTAAGAAGCTGGAGCCTGCAGGCAGCATGTGTCCTGGCCTCGAAGGAGCTGAAGATGCTGGACAAGAGCTCGGTCTCATTGCTGGTGGAGGCAATGCAAGGTTAGCGGAAGAGAAAGAAGCAGAGAATAAGGCTGGAGGACAGTAAGACGCAATGGATATCTCACACTGAAAAAAAATGAAAGTGCAGTAGCAGCAACTTACTTTTTAAAGGCATTTTTTCTTTGCACCAGTAATGTGGCGTTACTCTAAGAGAGAAGTGTTCATTCATTTTAATCTGGATAGTGAATGCAGCCGCCGAGAAACAGCAATGCAGATTAATGGCTGGCTGAGTTAACTCAGTACTGCTGTTATCATGTTAAGGTCTGATGAGCTGCAAGTGATCCGCGGGGCATTCTATGAATACCACTACACATGATATAAGAAAGGCAAAAACAGAAACCTGACCAGCTAACCGAATACCGTTAGATTTCTGTCACTCTTATGGAAAGGAGACTGTTTCAGATCATGCATCAGTTCTAATACTGGGGAGAGCATTTGTTGTAAAAATCGTTGTTGGATGAGTCTTGTGGTCTCAGCAAACAGTCTACTAACACTGCCCCTGAAGGAAGTCACAAACTTTAGCTTCTGAATGTGGCACTTTTTCTAGTTTCATTCAAATAAAAACAATCTCCAAGGTTTTTAATGGAACTCTAAAGCACACCCATCAATGTTCACAATGTGAGTAACTTGACTACAACTTTTTTAGCTTGACAGCTCCCTTTCTTCACATGTCTAAAGAGCTCCAACATAGAATGTCTATTAGAACATGGCTCTAGAAGCAGTACAGACAGCATGGCATGGGTTCTATAAGTCAGGGACTGCTAAAATGCTACACCTTGTAAGTAGTTTTATTCTGCACCTTTAACAGTCAGAGATTTGGCACAAAAGCAAGTGATGCATGGGGGAGATGATTTAGAACATTTAAGACCATGTGTACTAACATTCTCCCATAGACACAGAATTGGTAAAACTCTTTGATACAAGAGACCTTTAGTCACAGCTTGTTAAAATGAAGTAATAGGTAAGAGGTATGTGAGCAGAACTAGAGAAATTGAAACAACAACAGTACATCTAAAGACCATAAAACACTGGGTTCTCATAAACTGGGTACTTTTACTAAATGCGCACTGTTAGTCAAATGAGTTCTGGTGAGCAATAGTGTATATCCACTTTATAGATTATAGAATATGCAATGACCTTTGCTTTGATAGGCCAGTTACGTCCCATCAAAGTATGTTAGAAGAATTAGAGCGAATCCAAAGACTGTGATAGTATACTGAGGTAACAATATACTGTGCTCATACAAATAGGGTATGTATGCTAATGTTATATTGTAAAAGCATTCTGGTGTTCAAGAGAGTGCATTCAAGACCTTCAAAGACATATTTAACTGTGCAGTAGGTTTGTTGGGTTTCAGCTTCGATCAGTTCTGTTGCATAGTAGCAGTAAGCCATCTGACCACAGCGATCTTCTAAATTTGAGGCAAGGGAAATACATGTTGAAGAAAGTTTGGCTCTATGATGTCTTCTTTTTAATACCTTCATTATTTTCTTCTACCGAATGCTTGTCATGTTCAGATGATCTTTCAAAGTTCCAGTCAATAGGCGTTAAGAGCTGCAGAGTTTTTTTGTGTGTCCAATATGGATTTAATACGAAAGTAAGAAGGCTCAGACCAAAGAGGAATACCAATAAGTAGGAAATCGGGATATGATGGATAAGTTGTTCCCAATTACAAAAGCACAACCACCACAAGTGGTAAGTCAGGATCATACGGCAATGAAACATGTGGACCATTATCCACTGGTTTGCTTTCCAGATCAAAGACTGCGACCACCCAACCTGAAAAGGAGAAATACATTAAATTAGTGTGACAAAACACCAGCCACCTACATTCTTTTACACCACAGCCATTAAAGCACTAGCAATTCAGCACAGATGATTTTCGGTCAGCACTGAAAATAAGACACTCCGTCCCCAAGGTTTTCTTTTTCAAACAATCTCTTTCTGCCTCGGACCATTCCATTCTAACCCCGTGTTACCACAGATAGTTCTACAATGGTTGCGCTGCAACTCAATACTTTTAGCCAAAACAATAGAGACCTTTCACTCTGAAGAAGCCAATAAAGAATATTTTTTTTTGCCTTGAAGAATAGAAGCTCTAAGTTAAGCAGTTCAAAGAAGCACGAATTCCACACACCTGTGTAACATTTCTGAAAAAGGATCCAGTTAAATTGATAAATTCACCTGCTGGAGAGAAATTGGTTTATTCTACAGGCTTTAGATTGACATCCCAGCACATCCTTTCACTTCTCCACAAAAAACACAAATAATTGAATATATCCCTGCTGGTACATACTTGGAAGTGTAATGATCTGTCTAACTTTTTATGAAACTTCCAAACCAGAAATTAGTTTGGTTAGAGGTAGTTTCTTAACCATACACAAAGAAAATCCACAATCCCTTACCTGAGACTACGCTGAATAACACCACTCAAATGTATATTATTGTGCATGTAAGCCCCAAATGGTAGTGCTATTGTTGTAAGACAGGGTAAAGCACATTTTTGTGTCAAAGGCCAATAGGTTGGGGCTTTGTTTTGAACCACCTGAATGAAACCTGTCCTTTGATGTTCAAAGGGAAGGCACCAAAAAACAGAGAAGGTTCTAGCCACAAACATATTTTTGCCATATTTGACTTCGGAAGATATTTAAAGTGCTTCTTTACCTCAAACCAAATCGCTCAAGATTTGGACATCACACTGTGTGTGACTGTAGAAGAAGTACAGCCTCAAGATCCACAACAGCCGGATCTCTGTCAAAATCTTTCTAGATAAGCATGTCCTTGACTCTTTGTGCAGCCTTTGTGCCATTTTCCCTTTTTAGCACAATTTTTGTGACCTTTTCTTGAGGGGCCCCTTGAATTGCAGATCTGAGACTCCCCAGGAACTGTGGGGAGATCCTTCATTAATCTCCCAAACTAGGCAGTCTGGAGTAAGTATGCCCCTCGATCACAACTGAAAAGACTGTGGCTGGTATTTTTGGGTGTGGTAGCTGCAACCCAAGGATTGCTTACTTGTCTCCCTTCCTAAATTAAGGCAAGCAGTTTTGGAAAAATGTATTCCCTTCTTTTTGTTATGATTATTTATTTTCTGCAAAAGAAGAAATGATCTAGAGAAGCATATCAGCATGTCCGACAACCTTGTATTCAGTACAAGAAGTCAAGGGGCATCTTCTTACACTTGGAGCTTTTTTTGTTCTTCTTCAGCCTTTTTCACTGCAACCTTCTCACCACTGTATCTATCCTTGTGAAGGCCTCAGCAAATAAATAATTTAATGCGGATTAATTCCAAAAATGTTAAGAATGACTACATCCTAACCTAATTTAGTTCACCAGGTCAAACCTTCAAATCCTATGCTCTCAATATTTAGCCCGCTTTTTCCCCCTTCTCCCTTAAGAAAAACAGCGACATTTTTATCGTTCCCCATAGGATAACACAGGTTTCCATTAACTTTTCTAAATTACATAAAGCTATTTTTCCCAGTTTCTACTTTACTGATTTTTTTAAAAAAAAATTAAAAAACTTTTTGTGGCCATCGATCTTACACTTTATCTTTACGTTTTGAGCTCGTCTCATGCTACCCAAGGTTGATACAAGAACAGTTTAAAAAATGTGTGTGTGTCTCTGTGTGATTTACTCAAGAGGGTGCTTTGGGAGATTGACACACTCGCCTTTCACACTGTTGGTCAGATTTCTTAAAGCTGTTCCACCTTTACTAGTTAAAAATATGAACTTGTAAAGTGCTTGTTACTTGTGGTTTTAATCGCAGTATATAGAACCTGTGTAAGTATTAGCCAATCCGTGGTACTCAATTTATTAGTCTAGGCATAATGAATGGCTGAGGTTGAAACTTTGATTTTTAGGTCACATGCCAGTTCCTGGAGAATGAGCTCTAGCACCATGAGCCATATTATCTGCTTTTAAATGGACAGTACTGGCATTTTCTACAAGTGGATCTACACAGTTAATGAAACTGCAGCAGTACTTCACTACAAGGATACTAAACCTGTACTGTGACAGTACTAGCAATTCTTTGATGAGAGCCGAAGCACGTATAATTCAGTAGTTCAGGTGACACAAACAGCCCTCGTCCAAAAAACTGTTATACCTTTTTTTAAATATGATAACAAGGTCATTTTTGTTGTGAGACTCAGCAGCCTCTCTCGGGTCTGAACTGATATGGAGCCTGAACTCTATTGTTTTATGTTCATTTTTATTTCCAAACAGCACAAACGTGTTAGGATCTTGGCACTGTCAGAAACAAAACAACCTGAGACAGGGCTGTAAGACAAAAACAAACTTATAGAAGTCGAGAGATAGTAGGCTCGCTATCGGTCTGGCAATTCAGGAAAGGACTGAAGACCTGGCTGTTCGAATGAAGAGACCACCACGAAGTTCAGGGCCAGATGTACGACCATGACAATTTGCAACTCGCAAATAGCGCTCAAGTGCCAGTCGCAATTTGCGAGTCACAAATTGCCATATACCACAGTGTCTCAGACACGGTTTGTGATTCCCTATGGGGTCGCAAATTGCATGCCTCATGAATATTCATGAGGCCCTCGCAATCTGTGACCCCATTGGGAAAGGCTGGCCCTCCCAGGTATGGTGGCCTGCTGTGCTCAGCAGACCTCCATGTCTGGGACTGCTTTTAAATAAAGCAGTTTTTTAAAAAAATGCAGCCCGTTTTCCTTATAGGAAAGCGGGATGCATTTAAAAAAAAGAAAAATGAAACGTTTTTGTTTAATTTTTTAAGGGCAGGTAGTTGTCCCTGGGACCACTGCCTGCCCCTAAAAAATATTTTCCCCTGCATTCACAAAGGGGGAGGGGTCCCCTGGGGACCCCTTCCCTTTTGCGAGTGCTTTACCAACCTTCTGAGAAGGGTGGTAAACTGCGACTGTATTGCGACCACTATTGCGATCGCAAAACAGTCATACATAGGGCTCAGACTCGCTATTAGGAAGGGACGCCCTCGGGACGCCCCTTCCTAATAGCGAGTCGCTAATTCTAATCCCATTTAGCGAGTCGCAAATAAATTGCGACTGGCTAAATAGGGTTAGTGCATGGCCCTTCTGTATTTTGCATGAGCAAACGGGTCGCAAACCCGTTTGCGCAAGCAAAATAGGGTCATACATCTGGCCCTCAGTTTCCAAAGGTCACCATTCCAACTTTGATTACCTGTATGATAGGTAGGTGGCAGGGGGTATACTTGCAAAATCTGGTAGGTAATCAAATACAAACTGAGTACAAATCGCGTTACCATTGTCATAGCTTTACAGCAAACATATATACGAATGCACGGCCGGAGTAATGATCACGCCACAGGGGTGGTGTGTTCATGCTTAGAAAGGCCGGTTAGCATCCTTGCACTAGCATTTTGCACAAATTGAAGAGTGCATTGTCCATTCCGCTGCCTCTAAATACACAAAATTTCTGTAAACGAACAGAGATTGAATCAGGGCATTGATTAGAGGATTGCGAAACTATGAATCAATTAAAACAAAAGACCCAAGAAGGTAAAGAAACCATGCATTGGTACTTGCACTATTTTGGTATCCAGAGTCAAATTAGAATCAATCTATATTCCCAGACTACACTCTACCATTACTGGAAAAGGAGTGTCTGTTGCGCGCGACCAGCAAATTCCAGCAGCTGGTATTGGGGATGGCTAGTAGCAAGTCACTCTTGGTGGGGTTTAACTTAGCAAAGTTAATCAACATCCACTACTTGGTGATATTAAAGCAATTAGCAAAAGTAGAGGAAATGTGGGTATTCCTCTAGGTGTTATCTGCATACATGTAGAACTGAGTCTCAATGTGATGGAGTAATTTGGACAGGGCTAAATATATATGTTAAGCAAGTGGGCAATATTAAATGGGACCATACTGTTGGACCTGGCCCTTGTTGCAGGGTTATCTCCAATCTTTTTACTTGCTTCCTCCTATTTTTTTCTGACCTGTTTTTGTTGGCTTTAGGACTCTGGGCACGTTACCACTGCTGATCAGTGCTAAAGTGCATATGCTCTCTGTGTAAATTCAGATTATGATTGTTTATCCATAATTGGCATATTTGATTTACTGGTAAGCCCCTAGTGAAGTGCACTGGAGTGCCAAAGCCTGTAAATCAGATGCTACCAGTGGGCCTGCAGCACTGATTGTGCCACCCACACAAGTAGCCTTTCAAGTGTGTCTCAGACCTGCCACTTCAGTGTCTGCACGCGCAGTTTTTTTTTTTATAGATCTTTTTATTATGTTCAAGCAGGTAGATAACGTATCATAGTAATACAGTTATTTGCGTATATGATCATTTCACTTCTCACAACGTCCGGTAGGATTCACTCTTTTGTTTATACACGATGCCTTAGGGCACATCCCCATTACTGTTTCCGTTTTTCATTCCGAGGCAACTGTACTAAGGGTGGGTGGATCTAACTCCTCCAAGGGGGGATTGTAGGGATACCCTCTGTACCCAAATTTCCCCCCCGTTTTTTGGGACATCCCTACTAACATAGACTGCTTTCTCTGCCCCATACACCAGTCTATATCTCGTTTCCATTCTCTTAGAGTCAGCAGTTTACTCGATCCCCATCTGCGGACAACGTTACGCTTTGCTACCATCAGGCCAGGGTAACCCAGATCCGTTCTGATTGCTCCAAGTCAGAGTCTTCCCACACATTCAGTAAACACCATTGTGGGGCCAGTGTTAATTCCATTCCCATTATCTCTGTCATACAAGCAACCGTGGCTTCCCAGTAGGTTTGGATTCTTTGACACTCCCACAGAATATGAAAGAACGACCCCTCCTCCCTACAGGCTCTATAGCAGAGGGTGTCTGTTTTCCTGCCCATTTTATGTAATGTATTGCAGGAAATGTATGCCCTATGAAGGATTTTGAGTTGGATCAGTCTAAAACGGGCCCGAATGGCCACTTCTTTAGGGGATGCCAGAATTTCTGGCCAGTCATCTTCCTGTAAGTCCCCGATGTCTTGTCACCAGCGTTCTCTCAAGTTAGTCCCAGTATCGGGCATGTTATTAATACGTTTTTGATACGTCAGAGATATAGACTTGCGAGTGAAATGCTCTTCGAGGAGTCGACACTCCAATGGCGAGGACTCAGGTATTGACTCACCCCGGAGAACTACCGCTCTTATGGCGTGTCGAATTTGGAGGTACCGGAGAACTCGGAGGGGGCCAGTTCATTCGACTGTTGCAGTTGTTCAAACGACTTCATGCCTACCCCTGTGTGCAGGTCATCCACTCTCGAGATCCCGATTAAGTCCCACTTATCGAACCCCACTATCGCCCTATTGTGCCCAATTTCTGAGAATCCCATAGGGGTGTTGCTTTTGTGATTTTGTCTTTCCACCCCAGTTTAGCCAGTGTTGAGTGCCAGACTTTGACTGTTAATGCTGTGGGGCCATCCAGTGGGAGACGCCTCGGGTTTGTATATAACGCCCGGAGATACCCTCTTGGTTGGAGATTTTATCCCTACCAGAGCTTTGCCCTCCCTAGCCCCTACAAAGGCGCTCAAGTCCACTGCTAAGCTTAGATCATGTATAACTACTATCACTGCTTGTTCCGTCAAATATAAGAAAAACCATAGCCAACATGCTATAACAGTTTGAATTCCCCTTCTCCCTACCCCCTGGATCCCCCCCCCACCCTGCCAGACAGAGCCCCAATTGCCTGCCCCCCCCAACTCAGCAGAGAGCCTGTCGACCCCTCCCAACATAACTGACTTAGGGAATGTTAACTTGCCCGCTGGCTATACCCTCCCTTCCCCCTCTCCCCCAAGTAGTTGGACATTTCCTCCTGCACAAGGGACCGCCCCCATGCGACCCAAACATACGAATCTTACCTTCTTATAGGTCCACTAGCCCCCGAGACTATATGCAGGTCTGCTGCCTTTCGCAGGCGCCCAAAAGGTCCGGGACGCGGAGGTTGCCTCTCCCCCAATCCTGCTTCTCATACAACTACTCCCGCCTACCTCACCCAATCCACTATCCATAGGTCTCACTTCAGTCCGTTCATGTTTCCTCTCCCGACTGTACGTTCTTTGTTGCTTGCGCCTCCGTTTCCTTCACCATTCTCCTATATCTCCCACGCTGAGTCTTTGCCCCGGGGCCTTACACTGTCCTACAGCCATCAAGCCACTCCCACACAGCCTCCGGGGTGGTAAAAAACCAGGCCTTCCCTTCCAATTCCACCTGGAGATGTGCCGGAAACAACATGAAGCATTTCACACCCTTGTCCCGGAGTGCTTTTTTCGCTGACATAAAGCTCCGCCGAAGCGCTTGGATTTTAAGGGTGAAGTCCGGAAAAAAGCTGATCTGTGTATTGTCGAGCAGCATTGGCTGGGCTATGCGAGCGGTCTGAAGAATTGCGTCTCGATCTTTATAGGTAAAGCGACATGCTATAATGGGTCAGGGTGGCACCCCCGGCCTGGGGCGGCCACCTGTTACCCGATGGGCCCTCTCCACAGAGAAAAATGTGGAAAGCCCTCTTGTCTGGAGGTGCTGCTGGATAAGATTTTCGACAAATAAATCAGGTGTCTGCCTTTCTGCGCGCTCTGGGTCTCTGAGAATGCGGACATTGTTGCGCCGCGATCTCCCTTCTTGATCTTCCAGTCTCGCCTCCAGGGTGGAATTGAGCTCTTGGATTTCTTTCATTTGGGCCTTAAGCTCTGTGGTGCCCTGCACTAGTGATTTAGTAGTACTTTCCACCTCTTGCACTCTCGCTCCCATGTTACGCAGGTCGACTCGGCTCACCAACACTTCTGTCGAGACTCTAGGGCAGTTTATACTCTTTGTATCACAGCCATTATTACATCGTTGAGAGAGAGGGAAGATCCGTCCGCCGCCACCCCCGAGTCTGGGGGGAGGCGTTCCTGAGGGCTCTCCCTTGCCTCCGCGCCCCTCTGAAGTGTGAACTTGTCCAGTTCCGTTTGATGTGAGGCCTTCATGTTTTTCCCCCCTGTCATGGTGTAGTGCGACCACTATTGGATGGAGCTGTCAGCGCAGTCCGGCTACTGAGCGGGAACCGCTGCCGCCAGTCAGGGGTTGACTAAGTACTCCCTGCGGCCTGTCAGGTTGTCCCTTTCGCACTGCGTTTATTCCTCCGCTACCAATATGGCGTACAGTTGGCTGTTCACTGCTCAATCTTTGCCCAACTGGGTCACTGCAAATCGTCCGTGCCCCTATAGAGCTATGCCACCGCCGGGGGGGGGAGGGGGCTTCTTCTCAGGCCACTCCGGACCAGCAGGGACTAGCCTTAGCCCCTCCTCACACTTGAGCATCAGTGGGCCCCCTCACCCCTGAGTATTCGAAATCTGCTCAACGGGCTTGGTGCTTTTATTTCGCTGGATCCCCCGTTCCCGCCACCATACGGAGGGCTGCAACCATCCGGGGCCGCTCCTCGTCCTCTATCTGCTCGGGGTCTCTCCCGGCCTGGACCCGTTTACTGTTGCGCCGGTTCCTGCAGCTCTTGTACACGGGGGCCCTTTCAGTGTCCTCTCCGCTGTTCTCTCCCCGGGGGCCGCAGGGCACACCACCGCGGATCCGCCCGGGGCGCCCCCATTGTTTCGTGGCTCCTCCTGCCAGGTGCAGCCGCCAGCGTCCGGCGCTTCTCCCAACTCAAGGTCAGGGCTTCACGTGGTAGGCTGGGCCGCACTCCCGTAGCCCAGCCAGACTCGAGAAAAACCGCCTCCGCTACACTTGCTCCACGCAGCCATCGGCTGTCTGCCGCAGGTTTGGGCCAGATAAATTACGGATTTCCAGGGGGATTGGGAGGTCGGGACTCGGAGCCGCTTCAGGCAGCAGCCATCTTCGGTTGCCAGCGAGCCACGCCCCGCACGCGCAGTTTTTAAACTGCCATGACAACTCATTTGCCAGGCCTAACTTTTCCCTTTTATTACATATCAGGCACCCCTAAGGTAGGCCATGTGCTAGTGTGCTTTACATGTCCTGATGGTGAAATACTCAGTGGCGGCTGGCAGGGAACAGGGGTGGCAGGCGGGGGGGGAACAGAACAATAAAAAAAAGAAAAAGAAAAAAACACTTACCACCTCGAGGCTGCCGCCATCTCTCCTCCGTTATTGCTGACAAGTCCCGGAAGCATATAAGCTCCTCTAAGCCAATCACAACGCTGAATTGCAGCGTTGTGATTGGACTGAGCGCCGCGATTTGGCATTCCAATGGCGACAGAGAGCCTGTGCATGTTTCCCACCAGTCTGTGTATTACAGCTTGGTGGGGGGTATGCAAAGTGCGCATGACTATTTAGCTGGGCTAAGACGACCGGTCAAACCGTCATGCGCACTTAGGGCCTCATTACGATGTCGGTCGGAAACGCTCCGAACGGCATTCGGATTTTCCTAACCCGTGTCAGAACCCATGTTTCCGACCGACTCAGAAACATTTCCGAACGACCAATTATGATAGAAAGTCACCGTTAGGTCTTTCTGACTTGGTTCCGACCGGCATTTGGAGAATCCGAGTCAGTCGGAGCTGAATCGTACAGCTCTACGGACCGCGCTTCCTTCAACGTATTAGGATGCTGGATTCAGATAGCCTTTCCAAATCAGTCTGTTTGACACGGAACGGCTGTCGGAAACTGACTATGGGGCCCGTAGTTGGCCTCCCTTCACCCAGAGGCCTCCGGGGTACCTAAGGGACTTCTCTTTGCAACAATACACAGTGTGGCAGGCATCATGGGTGCCTGCGACAGGGTGCAAGGTTTTCCGCAACCACCCCTTTTTTCAATGGGAGCCTGTGTTGTCGGTCAGAACACAGGCTCCCATTTAAGTCAATGGGAGTCCAACCGAACAGTGTTCGGAAACATTGTAATCGGTCGGTCGGACTTGCCGAACCTGAGTCGATCAGAACCGATTCCGACAAGGAGTCGGTCGGAATGCTTTCCGACCGACATCGTATTGAGGCCCTTAGTGTGCATGAACCACTTCTCCCAGGCTCCGACACCAGCCCCACCCTAACCCAGCCCCATAGCGAAGAAGAATAAAATGATAATAACGAGGTTATTATCATTTCATTTTATTTTTTTCCTGCTCTGAGAGCAGTGTGGTGATGCTCCTCTGCCTTAGCGAAGGAGCTGCCCCAGGAAATACTATGCATTTCGTTTTTCACTATTGAAAGGCTGTCTTTCCCATAAAGGATCATTGGAGCTGCCTTGTAACATTTTACAAGTGTAATTTTCAATTGGGGAAAGATAGAGAAATTGAGTTTAGGTTCCCTGAGCTCAGAATTTAATAACACATCTTTTAGTAAAGGTGGTTTTTAAATTGTGTGTTTGAAAATGACACTTCTAGAAAGTGGGAATTTTCTTGTTTAAGCATCCTGTGTGCCTCTGCCTGCTTGTGGATTCACCGTCTGGTTTTAGACTGACAGGGGCTGTTTGTGCAATCACTCCAGACACTCACACAAAGGGAGCTGAGGTGTGCCCTGCATATGCTGATGGGCCATCCTGGGCGGACACCTGAATAGGCTGTGGCTGCTCTGCACAATGCTGTCTCCACCTCCTGTAGTGAAACTGGGCCAGGGAGGACAGAATTGGTTTTACTGAGCAAGAGAAACTTTCTGAACAAAGACTTCAAAGGGAAAAAGGGGTTTTAAGTATTAGACCAAACAAAACCAGAACTTTAGATTACTTCTGGAATCAAGAGGAACCTCTGCCAGGGAAGAAGAGCTGAAGAGCTGTGAGGAGGAGTACTGCTCCTTTGCTGTGTGTTGCTTGGCTGGCTTGGCCTGCAGTTGCTGCTTCTGCTAAGGAGAGGACAGAGACTGGACTTTGCTGTGAAACCTGCTTGAGAAGAATCTCCAAGGGCCTGTGTGTGCTTGTCTCCTGTTCTAGAGTCTCAGGGACACAAAGACTTCACCTACAGCCATCTTGAACTCCACTGCTGGGAGTTCAGACCTGCCTGCGGGTGCCTATTCCAGTTCTGGGCACCTGGAGGTTGTTCCTGCTACAGAAAGCTGTGAAGAACTATAGAAACTACAAAACTGACGCTTTGCTCTTTTTGTGGCTGTCAAATAAGACAGTGCAGGTGAAAATCCCGACGCACAGCCCTGTGTGGCCAAAGAACTTTACGACGAGTCCAGTGCACCGATCTCCGAGATCACAGCACCGACTCTGATGCAGGCCTGCTGTGTGGCTAAAAGAGTTGCCGCATTGCCTGTCAGCGGCTACAAAAATCGATGCAGTGCCTAGATCGCCGCCACATTGACCCAAAGCGGACAAATTTTCTCACGCATCTCACTTGTGCGTCAAATCCACAACAACGCTGAGCTGTCAGTATGAAACCGACGCATCACATCTCCTCGCAGTAAGAAACCGACGCATCACCGCCTCTTCAGTAAGGAGCCAACACATCACCTGCCCTGGAGCAAGGAACCAACGCATCACCTTCCCGGCGAGTAAAGAACCGACAAATCACCTTCCCTGTACCTGTTTTTGTCCTGTATTTTGAAGGTACTTTGTGCAAAATTCATGCATCCATAGTTTTCTATGGAGAGAACGGTTTTCTACCTTTTAAAAATCATATTTTGAGTTGTGTACGTTGGAGTTTTGTCATTTTGGTCTTGTTTGGTTTAGATGAAGATTCTCTATTTTTCCAAACTGGTGTGGTCTCCATTCGTGTTGTTTTTACTGTGCTACTGGGGGTTATGTACAAATGCTTTACACATTGCCTCTGTAGTTTAGCCTGTCTGCTCTGTGCCAAGCTACCAGAGGGTGAGCACAGGCAAACTTAGGTGTGTACTTTACTCATCCTGACTAGAAGAAAGGGTCCCTACTTTGACAGGGTGTGTAACACTGCCAAATAGAGACCCCCAATTCTAACACATACTTAAGCTTCTTGTTCTCTAATGTAAATAGTGGAAAAGCCACAGCTTGCTACTGGTAAGGAAGGACTTAAGCCATTCAAATCACATGGCCTTAAATCCCGACTTGGCTACTGAATCAGTCAAGATGGCGTAGTTACTGGTAGCAGTTTGGGCTAGACTGTTTGCATTTAGAGCAGGGTCAAGACTGATTTGCATATAGCTGGGTCCAAACTGGGATGGCGTGGTCAGCAAAAAAACTATGGATTAAACCTAGAACTGTGACTAAAGTGAAGGTTTGATTTGTTCAGCATTCTGTCCATCATTTGCTCTTTTTGCCTTTGTCACCCTAAGTGGTAAGGGTCTTCCCAGATGTGGGTCCCATGCTCACTGTGCCACTGGATTCAAGCAGGTCTGGCTGATGAGGGGTGATACCCCGAAACTGGTCCCAGGATGCTTATTTCCGGTCCATGGAGGACCTGGCCTGGCAGTTCGGGCTGGACTGTTCTCATGGGGAGCTGGGTCAATACTGATCTGTATATGGCTGGGTCCAAAGTGGGTTGGCGTGGTGAGTAAAAAAAACAATAGATTAAACCCTGCTCTGTGACTGGGGTGAATGTTTGATTTGTTCTACTAGCCTACATAGGACATCCACCACCAGCTTGTTGCCATTTCATAGTCAAAAAACCAGACTGGAAAGATATAAGAATGTCTTTCTCGTCCAGGAATTGTTGCTAGTGATTACATGCTGTTTTTTAAGTATTTTGCCTAGATAAGATAGAAGGGAGATGTGCCAGACATGACTTCAGTCCTTGACACTCAAAGAGGGCTTCCTGAGAAGGGGCTTTACTATCGCAGACTTCCAAATTCTAGAACATTTTTGGATGCCAGAGAACTATTGCATTCAAGCAGAGGTATTTGCTCTAGGTACCGTCCATCTCTTCATGTCTCTTGGGTGCAAATTTAGTTTGAAGAGTCTAAAGGACGACTTTTCATGAGAGTCGCCAAAATTTAGACTCAGTATTTCTCTCAAACTGAAAAAAGGGTGAGAAAATAAATGGCATGTCTTTATTGCATGGAATTTGGTAATTGGAAAGACCCCCACAAAGCTGCACTGTAGGAGTCTACTGTTGATTGACATCCTAGAAGAGTGTAGAAAATGTCCTTGGAATGAGTCAGGGCACTACTAGTATGCTCAGAGTATGCTTTGTAAACTGGGCCTTGTTAATAGCAGCATTACTTTAGGCATCTTTTGATTTCTCCGAATATCATTTCCTCCAACATCTCTTTAACTGAATTAATTTTAATGTCAACTTAGCAATTGAGAGACAGAGAACCAGTAATTTCTTCTAGTTAAGAGAGTTTGGGATTTATTAATGTTCATGTTGAGAAGGAATTTGTGAATGACAACAAGTCCTTCACAAAAAAAACACAAGAAGGGCTGTAGGCCTGTGGTCTAAGAAGACGTTATGGATTCTGTCTGAGATGCAGTGAGAAGTTGTAGAGTTGTCTCCAAATCAAGCTGTCCTCAATCTTGCACTTGCTACAAAACAGGGGTGGGGACACAGTGTTGTTTTGAGGGACCTGAGAATGAGACAGTTAACAGGCCCCCCAAAAGCATCACCCCAGTAATCTGAAGTTTGGGAAAATTGGGTAAAGTAGTTGACTCACATGATGGGTTTTACTATAATTAAGTAGGTTAAGGGTAATTCATAAAGTTAAATGAAGGGCCATAAGATTAAGGACGCCCAACAGCATCACTTTTTTGCTCAAAGTAAAATGTCCAGTCTCCTCTGCCTACGTGTGTAGTTTAATTATTGAAGAATTGAGGAACATAAAGAACAAGCATTTGCAATGCAATCGGTCTCGCCTTTGGGACCTTATATGTATTTAGCTATGCAGCACATTACCTGGGTGCTGAAACATCTACTGTTCTTTAACATGGAGGGAAAGTAAGCACCAAACTGCATGACGCGCCAGGTATGGGAACACATGGAGAGAAATATTGCCTTTCTGCGGGAAATGGTATAGTCAAAAGCTCTGTTTTTAATATAAAATCAGGGCCTTTGGTGGTCATATCACTGAAAATACAAGATTTGAAAAAAATATTATTGTCTACGGGTGCTCGTGGAAGACAATTTCTATGGACTGGAATCTAGAGAATGCTAAAGTGATTCTGGTATTTTACTGACCTATGCTGGTCGTTTTCTATCAAGAAAGTTAAATAGAGGCAGTTGCCAGAAAAATTTAAAAAAAGAAAGTCCCTCAGCAGAAAGCAATTCTGGTATTTTACGGACTTCTGCTGGTTGTTTTCTAGCAAGACAGTTAAATAGAGGCAGTTGAACAGAAAAAAAGTCCCTAAGCGGAAGCAGACAACTCCCAGGGCTGATCTCCAGAGCCCAATAAGTACATACACATATAAGTATGTAATAAGTATATACTAAAGGATATACAAGAGGTCTCGAATGCTCGACCTAAAAACGAAATTGATCAGCGTGCTTGCAACTTTACTAGAAAAAGCAGATTACTCGCATTTTGTGCGAAAGCCAGTGAAGGCAGAGTCTCAAGTAATAGCAAATAACTGGCGGACAATCACAGTATTCAGCTTCGTCACAATATGCACAATTTATCCTAGTCATTTTCAGATTTTCAGGGACCAGTTCATCAATTACCGCCATTAATACATCTGAATACAAAGCAGAGCTTGTCAAGAGAGTAGAGAGTAAAAAGATATGCTTTTGTACTGCAGAACGCAAACTCGCTGAGCACAGCTTTGAGTTGTATAGTGCCGTTAGCATTTCAGTATGAAAAGGAAGCTACTCAATGGATTGGGAACAAGTGAAATAAAGTCTCCCATCTTGCAATGACATCTGGTGTAGCTATGAAGTGTGGAGAAATGAGGTAATTATGCCTCCGGAGAACAAGCCAGAATATGGTAATTTAGAAATTGCACCAGTGCAAGTTGGATAAGCATGGCTGGGGGCGGAACAGCACAGACAGGTTGGGAATAGGTGGGTTTTCGGGTGGACGCGATCAAAAACTGAGGCCAGTGAACCCCGAGCAGCAAAAGAATCATGTTCAAGTATTGGAAAAGAGGGTGGAAAACAGATCAGAAACAAAACAATTTGCACTTAGGTGGTATGAGCAATGGTAACGTGAAAGATGGTCAGACTGTTGTGGGGGATATCAGGTCACAGAACTCTCACAACTGCACCTGTTATGATGGGTGATAGTTTGTAGAAGAACTTGAATACAAGTTTTACCACACTCTTAAATTGCACTTATTACCACATACCAATGGAAAATGTGAGACAGTGTTTGGGTTGTCATGAGGCAGACAGGGACTAATTGTCCTCAACCGTGGCGGTGTAGGTTGTTTGCCTCCGATAGCCCAGGGCTCATCCTACTATGGCTCTGCAAACTGGGACAAGTACAATCCATTCCATGCTTAACTTTCAGAGTTGCAGGGATGAGAAATCACAGGCTTTTCCGGGAGGTAGTGTGGGGGTGCTCTAGCTCAGCACTCAACAATCAACCAACAGAAACCATAATTTTGCTGTCCAGCCCTGTGCTTTTTTTTTTCAAATCGTCTTTATTGGTTTTTCACAATGTGTGCATAATACAATCTGCCAGCATTATCATACAAAACAGTACAATGACATCGACACTCTTAACGCCCGGTGGGGAACTAGGCTGCGTTTCATATTGGTGGCAGAAGGAATAAAGATAAAGAAAACCTTGTCTAACAATTGTACACGTCTATACATGTGAGCCACTTTGCAAACAGAAAATGAAGAAATAACACTCTTTTCCCATCTTCATAATTCCACACCAAGCGATTCATAAACACAAATACAAACTCAAACTGTATGATCTCAATTAACCCATGTGCATTATGCGTTTCAGGTCATCTATGGGCCAGGGTGGCTATCTACATGTGGACCCCCTAAGAGAAAGGGGGGGGAGACAGCGAGAACAGCGAGGAGAAAAGAGGGAGGCGGCGGGGGGAAGGAAGGAGGAGGGGAGGGGGGGAAAGAGGGGCAAGGAGGAAGCGGGGGGAAAAACAGGAAGGAGCCGGAGAAAGAGAGAGAGAAAGAGAAAAAGGGAGGGGAGGATGTAGCACATACCGCGTTATCACCGGTTCGCAAGAGCTGAGAGTCTTGCTCGGGCAGGCTTGGGCCTGCCTGGTGCGGTGGCCATCTCGACTCGCACGCAGTTATGTGGCAACGTGGTCAAACATGTGTCTAACAGAAAGCACCCAGTAGATGATGCCCAATCATGCTAGTGAGGCACTAGATGTATTCAATTTGCTTTCCACGAAAGCTAAGTAATCCTGCCATTGCATGGGATTGGCTTGTGGGCGGTCTCGAGGCGCTCCCAGCATTTCTGTTGTGTGTTCCGCCACCAATGCCTTGCGGATATCCAGTAATCATGTGCGCGTGCTAGGGGCCGCGCTTGATTTCCATGACATTGCTATTCTACGCTTTGCTAATGCCAAAGCTAAATCTAGGAATTTATTATGATTTTTCCATGCAGCAGTACGCTTAGTGATGCCAAGTAGGAAATGTAAACCTAGTACTGGGATTATACTATCCGCTGCTTCCCCCAAAGTCATTGCGACCTTGTCCCAGTAGGCCCCGAGGCAAGGACATGTCCAAACCATGTGTAGGAACTTTGCGCCCGTTCTTGAGCAACGGGGACAAATATCGACAGACGTAAGATACATGCGGGACAACCTGTACGGTGTTCAGTAAGTATGGTTTAAATAATTAAACTGCGTGTACTTCAACCTAGCATTAGTAGATGCAGTTTTAGGGTACTCTATACATTGCGACCATTGCTTGTCGCTCATGGCAACCGCAAATTCAGAATCCCAATACGCCCAAAGCTTTGTCAATAAGGAGCCAGGACCAGGTCTCAGGGAGCTATATAGTGCTGTCACCGCATGCTTGCCCTTCCCATGTGTGAGCAATGTCTGCAACACCTGTGACGGGTCAGGTTCTGTCTCAACATTTCCCCAAGTTTGGTGGAATTGATGGGATAGTAGCGTATAAAGCATAAATGTACCATGCGCGATACCAAAGCCCTCTATTAGACCCTCCAGACTCTGCAATTGTGCATCCGCAAATAAATCGCCCCAGGTGTCCAGTCCTACTTCCGCCCAGTACTCCAGTTCCGGACGATTGTGACAAACAAATGTCCTCGGTAGAATCGCCAGTGGCAACGCGGGTGCATATGGCATTGCCAGGGCGCTAGGCATCACATACCGCAGCCAACTATGTCTGGCTGCAGCCATTAGCAGGTTGCCCTGCTTCTTTTGCGTCCAAGTTGTAGTGCCCGAGAGCCATTCTATTATGGCCGTACGTCCTAAGAGTAGTGCCCAACTGGACATCTCTGTAAGCAGTGCACCCGCTAGCCATCTCATGGGCCACTGGAGCTCCATAGTTTGGAGCCCCCAGTCCTCCCTCTGCTAGTGGTAGATATAATTTACTGAGGGCCACTCGAGATCTGGAGCCTCCCCATATGAGAGCTACCAAAATCACCTCAAGGTCCTTAAATATGCTCCGAGGTAATCTGTGGGGGAAGAGCAGTAAAAAAATTAAGTAGTCTCGGAAGAAGCAGCATTTTAGCAATGGCCACTCTTCCCACAGGGGACAAGGGTAAACCGCGCCAGAACGGCAGCGTCGCTCGAGCTCTTGTTATTGCCTTACCCAGGTTCCCATCAATGACATCTGCACTAGTGTGATAGATCTGTACACCTAAATACTTGAAAGTATCGAATGCCCATTCCAGCGGGGTTCTAGGCATGTCATGTCTCTGGTCAGGCAGAATCATTTTCATAGGAAAGACTACCGATTTGAGCCAGTTCACCCGAAGGCCCGAGCGTGGGCATCCAGAAGCGCCATCAGGTCATGCAATACAGTACCTTCCCCTCGAAGGTAGACCAAGGCATCGTCAGCATACAATGAAATTATATGCCATTGCCTGTCTGCATGGATACCCCAGTCCAGGACCCGCTGCCGCAATTTACACGCTAAGGGCACCATAGCAAATGCAATAGGATAGGTGACAAGGGGCAACCCTGTCTGGTGCCGCGCTCAATAACAAACTTAGGGGATATGTCACGACCTGTCCTAACTCTCGCCTGGGGATTAGTGTATAATATACGCACCCAATGCAAGTATTTGGGTCCAATGCCAAACCTGCCCATCACAGTCAACAGATACTCCCACCCCAGGGTATCGAATGCCTTTTCGATATCCAAGGCAGCCAACCAATGGGTGTCGGTCTCTGTACGTGCCCAGTCAAGGAGCCGGAACAGACGACGCAAATTTAGTCCGGTACTTCTCCCCGGAATAAAACCATTTTGATCCTCATGTATTAAAAGGGATGCCGTTTCTATGACCCTGTTAGCTAACACCTTCCCCAATATTTTATAATCCGAATT
Source organism: Calotriton arnoldi (assembly GCA_963921515.1). Taxonomy (NCBI): domain Eukaryota; kingdom Metazoa; phylum Chordata; class Amphibia; order Caudata; family Salamandridae; genus Calotriton; species Calotriton arnoldi. The sequence goes on along the minus strand of CAWUFW010005801.1, from coordinate 608,885 downwards.
TAATAAGGACAGGGGACGGTACAATGCCATCTGCAACGGATCCCTACCCGGTTTGGGTAGCACCACCAACAACGCCTCTCGCATGGACGCTGGGAGTTCTCCCCTTTCGAAAGCGTCCTTATAGACACTCAGCAATTGGGATACAAGCTTATCAGAGTACACGGAGTAGCCCCAGTGCTTGTCTTTGAAAGAAAGATTGTACTTTAATCACACAGATGTACCAACTACTACACACTTCAATGAACTTGTCTGTGATCCTGGATGCTGTAACCTGCAGGTACTACCCCACCCCCTCTTCCTGCCTCCCCATCCCATCTGAGGTTACCCACCCCCCCGGGGTTCTGGGTTCCCCCTTCTAGGGCCAATCAGAAGCATGCATGAATCTGGCTCAGATGCGAGAGGGAAATGTAATGAACTCTAGGTGAATTCTTTTCAAATTAATTCTTGCTAAACCCTTTCCCTATGTAGACTCTTGCTACATTGGATTCTTGGATTATTGATTTCCTGAACTCTTCAACTTACTGTATTTTGGAATTCTGAACCTTTGCGACCATGAACTAATGACCCTTTTTGCTACGTGCGTGTGCACCTGGTTCTGCTTGTTGTGCCTGCCATGGCCGGGCAAGGCCGTAGTCCTCTTAGCTGAATGACTGCTTTGAATGGTAGAGATAAGGCAGAGGGCCCCATGCAAGGGCAGGCCCCAAACTCTCTGCAAACTCCCAAAGAATGCCAGAAAATGTCTTACTGTTACTCTGGATGCATGATGTGTATGATTTATGGTGCCAACTCTCCACTCCTCAAACATTCTTGCCACATAAGCAATCTGTAAGGAAGTGTATAAATACCGGCTCAACAAAGTGGGTGGTCTTATACATTCTTAGAGCTCTGCTGAGGGCGGCACATCGCATTGTACAAAGGAAAAACACTCCTGATGCTTTTTTTTAAAACACCTTGCGTGCCTGGTCTTATAAATTGGGTATTCCAGGCAAAAGGCTGTACTGAGGAATTACAAACTCCTTTGTCAGTTCCGCAACAATTTCTGGTGTCAGAAGTGGGATGCCTGGTGACGGGAACAGACAAAGGCCAGCCAGTCCGCGTTTGTGCGGGGTCTCTTCCTGCCCACAGACCCACGGCAGACAGTGGTAATCAGCAGCCCAGAAGCATCCAAGTAAGGTGATGGGAACCTTGGGTTAATTAGGAGTGGCGAGATAGAAGGATATTCTGTTACATGGAAACCTATGGAGCCCTCTTCAGGTGAAAGGCATGGGGTCGCTCCTTGTTGTCTGCCCCCCTCAAGACAGTCTGGACCTGTGAAGGGTGGGTAAATGGGTAGTACGTGAGATATGTGGTTCTCTGTGTGGATGTCTCTTTTGCATGATTGATTGATCTTGTGACTATAGGTGCACAGTTGGTAGCCCCCCCAACTGCAGTAGCTGCGGGGTCTCCCCCGCTATACCTGGTTTAGGTTGAATGCAAGGGCCACCGTGCGCCTGTCTTTGTTCCTTTGCAAATCCTCTCTTTTTCCTCAACTCTGAAATTCTGTCTCTATACTAATATTTTTTCCTTCTCTTTCCGGCAGCAAGGATGGCGATCTCTTTATGATTCAACACCTAGAGCACCTACTATCTGTATGCCTGTCCTCTGTGCGCTGGAGATTGAAGTGTGACTATTGTGAAATGGGCAGGACTAAGGGTGAAGCAAAATGGGAGGAAATGTTTCTTTTCCCACTGGCAACACTCCAGTGGCATATATGTGTAAGCTTGTTTTGGAATTTTTGGGAACAGGGGAATCGTCACAGGAAAATTTGGTGTCCTCGTGTAATTTCTGAAATGGATATGCTGCTGACAAGACAGGTTCGCATATTACTGATGATGGTACTTTTGATCTTGATAAGTTGGGGTATTTGCGGGGTTTTTAGAGGTGCCCCATTTAGGGCAAATTAACTATTTTTACTTGTGGTATAATGAAGCTTCTTGAAGGTATGATAAAACTGTTCTTGCTAGTTTGTAAGATTCTATTAAGAAACTTTAATGTCAAGGGCCCCTTTGGCTCCTAGTGGTCTTCTCCGTCCCCTGAGTTGCCTAGCGACCGGCAACGCAAAAAACGCCAGCACCCCACTCTTTCACGCCGCCACCGTGCGGCAAATGCAGTGACTGCCACGGGCTGCACAAGGGCTAGCTACGCCACTGCTTCTCTGTTCCAGTACCCAGCATTTTTCAGTCCAGTGTCAAACACACTATAAACAGGCTCTTCTTGGGGACACAAATCTGACAATAGTTAGATGTACCACTCTCAATCCTGCCACTCTTTTCCCCACTGCAGAGGATGGTGAATCTCACGACTGCATCCAGGTTGTTGCTATTACTACCACACCGCATCCAGACCTTACTGACACACCTTTACCAAGTGCTGATTGCATCAATTACACTGATGATTCTGCTTTGCGAGGTGAGTTTGGTGCCTTCTGTGCTGGCTATGCAGTGTGTTCACAATCAGTTGGGATAGAAGCTGCCGCCTTCCCACAAGCTTGCAGTGCACTGTTTGCAGAGTTGGTTGCTCTCACAAGAGCATGCAGGTTGTCTGCTGCAACTCATGTCACTATTTACACTGACTCCCGTTATGCTTTCAATGTTCGTCATGCTACTGGTCAACTCTGGAAGATGAGAGGATATCTCAAATCTTCAGGTTCCTCAATTTCCCATGCCGTTTTGATTAAGGCTCTGCTTGATGTTATCCATCTTCCTGCTGAAATTTCAGTTGTTCATTTTCGTGCCCACACTAAGGAACAGTCAGATGTGGCCCGTGGTACACTCTTCATATTTTGCTAACTATATTTTCAGACTCTGTTACATTCAGTGATCAGCTCACTCTGAGGGTTTTACTTCATGCAATGGTTGCGAGTAATTGGTGCAGTGATTCGCACACTCTATTCATATTTTGCTAACTATATTCTCAGACTTTGTTACGTTCTTCTATTTTGAGTATTCGTAAGTTGCTGTTACTGTTGGTTATCAGACTATTTTGACCACTGTCAGAGTCACTGTAATTATATTTTTCAGTCACAACTTGCCATAATCATGCAGAATGCCAACATTCCCACACCTTTTCTTGCTGATCCAGGGGTACAGAAATTTAAGTGGAAGCAAATGTATAAAAATGTTGATAGTTCTATTATTGTGATTGATGGCGAAAAATGTAAAGCTACAAGGAAACTAGTCTTATTGTACAATTGTTTAGGTGAGAAAAGGCAAAGAATTTTTGATCATTTACCTACGGCTATTCAACCACCTGATGCAGAATAGGATGTCTATACTGAAGCCATTAACAGGTTACACAACAATTTCAAGGACGACACAAGTGTAATCATAGAACGCCATAGATTCTTTACTCGCAAACAGTCTCAACATGAGCCAGTAGATATTTTCTGGCCCAATTAAGAGTCCTGGCTTCGATGTGTGAATTTGATGGCAATTTATATAATTACTTCAGAGATCAGATTGTAGTTAATTGTCACAACAAACGGGTCCAGGAAACATTCTTGTGTTGTCGTAATCCTAATCTGCATGAGATGTTGGAAATTGCAAGGGGGATTGAATGGTCAGTGATGGCCTTAAAAGAATTGAATAGGGGCAAAGACCTAGTGAAGGTTGGACAAGTGAATGCAGTGGTGGTAAAATCCAAACCGAATACTAGTACAGCAAAAGACAACAAGAAAGAGGGTAGACCCTCAACAAACTTTAATTCCGATTCATGTTTTAGGTGTGGGCCGAAACACACTTGGCAAATTTTAAAGGATGCCTTTCTTTGGGTAAAACATGTTTAAAGTGCAAGAAAGTGGGGAATTTCGTAAGGGTGTTCAAGATTGTACAGAAAGTAGGGTGTATTAGGGATGAAAAGATCCTGGATATTCAAGACGAGGAATCAGAACACTGTAACAGTAGGGTTGTGTTATACATTAGAATGATCAAGACACGACAAGATGCCCCCAAGAGTGGTGATCCAGTGTGTGGCGTTGCTATAGGGGAGGTGAAGGTAGCAGTTACTGTGGATTCAGGTTCGCCTATAACTATTGTTGTGGATAAGCTGTTTGAGAAAGAATGGAGTGCAGTTAATTTTTTCCCTCCGGATATCAGTACAGTGGCATTTGGGGGGCATAGCATTGATATGATGGGGTATGTTCTGGAAATGATCACTTTCCAGGAAAGGGCTATTTCTACAAAAGTGTATGTACCTAGGAAGGGGTACAACATTCTAGGTTGGCAAGACCAAGGTGCTTTTGACATAGTTTAAAGGCCTGGCACGGAATGGCCTATATCTCTAGTTGCTCCTGTCCCCTCCTTGCCACAGTCGGTGAATGACTTGCTTGATTTACACAATGCGCTTTTTGAGGGCAGATTGGGATTGGTTAAGAGGTTCAAGCATGAGATTATTTTGAAGGAGAATGCGATACCAGTGGTGCACAAAGTCAGGAACGTCCCATTCATTGTAAGAGGTCAACTGAAGGAGCATTTGGACAGTTTGGGCTCGGAGGGGGTCATAGAACCAGTTCACTCCTGCCGATGGATTTCACCTATTGTTGTGGTGAAGAAAAAGAATGGGGATATGAGGTTAGTTGTTGATCTCACATCTTTAAATAAGAATATCTTGGTGGACTGTTTTTCCTTTCTCAAGATTCAGGAAATGCTGGCTAAGTTAGGTAGTGCCAGAGTGTTTTCCACAAAATATTTGAGGGCAGCCTTTCACCAAGTAGAATTGCATGAGAAGTCCAAATTACTAACTGCATTCAACACCCCTTTGGTGCATTTAGGTTCCTGCATAAGCCATTTAGCCTGGCTTCAGCCACTTCAGTTTTCCAGAAGTTGATGTCTCGGCTGGTTGGAAACAACAAATAGGTGATGGCATACCAGGACGATATTCTGGTATTCACTGACAATGAGGAAGATCACTTACAAAATTTGAGCAATGGTCTACCTACCCTGAGGACTCACAGGCTAACAGTAAAGAGAGAAAAATGCTGCTTTGTGGTGCCGGAAGTAGAGTACTTTGGGCACATGCTGTCTGGGGCTTGCAACAGACATAAAGCAGACTTAGGGGCTTGCATCAGACCTAAAGCGGGCTTGGTAAATGTGATTAGAGAAAGTCGGGAGCCGGTGGATAAAGAACAACTTAGCTCGTTCCTAAGCATGTGCGGGTATTATTCCAGGCTCATTGAAAATTTCGCCCTACAATCTGAACCTCTCAGAAGGCTGTTACTTAAGGGTCAGTCGTTGGCTTGGGATGCTGAAGAATATGAAGCATTCAAGAGGCTGAAGAGATTGACTGTCGAAGGCCCTGCACTCAAAGCTTTCAGGGATGATGTGATGTCAATGGTGTCTGTGGATGCTAGTGGTGTAGGATTGGGTGCGGTCCTGTCTCAGATGGTAAAGAGAATACAGTGGCGTTTGCCTCAAGGTGCTCATCTCCAGCTGATGAAACTACAGCACTATTGAGAAGGAGACACTAGCATGTGCGTGGGCAACAAGAAGGTCTGCAACTTACCTATGGGGAAGGAAGTTCTCTCTGCTTTCTGCTCACTGACCACAAACCACCAGTGTCTCTATTGTCTGAGAACAATCTAAATCGAGCGACCCTAAGTTAGTAAGACTGCTGGCTAGGATGTATGAATTCAATTTTGATGTCAAACATATTCCTGGAGCAAACAATGCTAGGACAGCTTTTCTCTCAAGATGTCCAGTGATTTGTGATGAGACTGAATCTAATGAGGAGGAAGTTGAGTGCGTCACCGGAAAGGTGAATGGAATTGTGGCTGCCGGGGGTATGATATCTTTCCTGGAGTGGAGTGAGTGCTTTTTGCGTGATGAATGCCAGTCATCTATGGGGAAGTTCCTCACGGAGGGATGGCCTCAAGAAAGGCACTTAAGGGATGAGTTCACGCCTTATTTCAAGGTCAAGGACAAATTGTCTTTGGAAAGTGAGTTGGTGTTGCCTGGCAATTTATTAATCCTTCCGATTGATTTGAGAAATTTGTTGGTGCTTTCAGCTCACCAAGGCAATGTGGGTATGACTGGGACCAAGAAGAGGGTACACAGTTACTACTGGTGGCCAGGTATGGAAAATGAAATAGAAGTGATCATGGGTAATTGTAAGAGATGTAATCAGGCTGACAAATCCTTGCGAGTGTGTAAGACTCCACTGTACCCGGTGAAACTCCCTAGTGGGCCTTGGGAGAAATTGGGCATGGATTTCGTGGGTTCCATGTATGATGTTCCTGTAAGCATGAAGTATGGTTTGGTGGTCGTTGAATATTTTTCAAAATGGGTGGAATATACATTTATGAAGGAACCAATTATGCCTGCTGTCATCGATTTTCTTGCTAAGGTATTCAGAAGAGAAGGAATTCCCCAAACGTTGGTAACTGACAATGGGGTACAATTTGAGTCAGGCAGCAAGCAGAATTTCCTCAGTTCTAATGGTATCAAGCACCTATCTGTTGCTTCATATAGCCCACAAGGTAATGGAATGGTGGAGAGTAAACAGAATGTTGAAAGAAAGCATTCAGGTGGCTTGGCCATCGGGTAAAGATGTGCTGAAACCAGTGCAAAACAGATTATGGAGTTACCTTAACACCCCACACCCATCTACAGGAGTGGCTCTGTTTGTGTTGTTGAGAGGTAGACATTCCTCATGCAAACTGTCACCTGGGTGGGTGTTGGATGGGACAAGAGCTGATAAGAGAATGCCAAACTGGAAGGATGTGCATCTCAAAGTTGAAGAGGTTCAGAGGAAGATTAAAGTGAGATATGATGCTGTGAATAAGGTGAAAGATGAACTGTTTGCTGTGGGAGATGAAGTGGAAATCAAGGAACCACATGGACAAAAGAAGGGGGGGGGTCTAAGTTCTTCCCTGTCACATGGCTGGTGAAGGTGTCCAAACATGCACTGTTGGTGGAGAATGGAAAGTGGTAGAGTAAGAGGAATGCGGCCCAGATAATAAAAAGTGGTAGTGCTGTCCATGATGAGTCTGCTGATAATATGAGTGTGGCAGAAGATTGGTGGCTTGGAAATGAGTGTAGAGTGGAAATCTCGGACTTGAGGCAGATGACTAGGGCTAGGTTACTGATTCATGGAAGAGAAGATGTCGGTGTGCAAGTTGTCTCACATAGTAATGATCTGCATGTTTCTTCTCGCAGGGATGCTTCCTGTGCTTTGCAAGATAACGGTATGGATAACTGTTTCCGCTGGCAGGGTGGGTAGAAGGGTCACAAGTTATCCCAGGTATCTGCAAGATTATATTTTGAACTAATGATAGGCGATCTTACTGTATTATTTTGTGGATTGTATACCTTTTCTTTTCATGTTCTGCCATAACAATTTACTATATTATATTTTGAGTTAATGTTTAAGGCATTAATGATGTATTGTTTTAAGATTTTAAGCTTTTTCTTTTCAGGTTCGGCCTCATCAGTTTCTGTATCGGCATCCTGTTTTCTTTCTTTAGATTTGGTTATTTGTCTTGTTTTATTATTTGTTCTCTTTTATTTACTCCTTGTTCAGTTTTGGAGTTGTGTATTGTAACTATTTTGCTAAGAGGGAAGATGTGTTGTGTTTACAATTGGAATGCTCATGGTGGTTTCCATTTCAGTATTCCGAATCACAGCTGTTGGGATGTGGTCTGGAGCAGTCAGTGGAGTCGCTGTGTGCTGTCCGTGTTTCTCCGATAATACATCCTTTACAACTCAGCTGTGACTTTCAGTCTCGTGTTATTCTACATAGCAATGTACTGCTCTGATGTTCTCAGCCTCACACCCATTGATCAAGGTTCATGAGCAGCTTACTAAGACTTTTAGTCTTGAGAACTGCTGGATTTGTAGATCTTTGTCAAGGCATCTATGGGACCCTATAGGGCTGTACGCTACTCCAGTGGAGGTAGGAGAGTATGCAAGAGAGGAAGTGTGCCATGGACCTGACATCCTTCACACAGGAAGAGCGAGAGAAGACCAATCTAGGTGCATTCTCCCAAAGTCATAGCTACACACAAAAGGGCAACCAGAGTCTTGAAAAGAGGAACCACGTAGCGGTCCTACTGCGAAAGCCTAAGATTTTGAAATACAAGCCTCACCCACTAAATAGTGACATGCTTCATCATCGGCACCTATCCACACCCTGGTAGGATCATACCACCAGGGCAGACTGGACCAAGAGTGGGAGTTCTTATATAAAATATCTATCTGGATAAAGCAGGGATTCAGTTGAAAAAAGAGAAAGTTAAAAAAAACTCATAGTATACCCAGTCAGAATTACTATTTATTAATAGGGTACCGTGGGTTTATTAAAATATATATCCAGGGTTCTAATTGAGCATTATTTTCTCAATCACCACTGATGCTTGCCAACATATTTCAGCTGTTGCAAAGAGCCCATGTGGGTCTGGGCCTTCTTCAGGGCTATATGTATGTGCCCTTGCCATTTCTTACATGCTGTCCATACACCTTAATGAGGCATAAGGCTGTCACTTGAGTGTGGGTCCTTCTGTGTTTCAGGAGTACCTACATTTATAGAAAAAACACAATATTTTGAAAGCAAACCATACAGTAGGATAGTATCTAATGTGAATCTCCTGTAGGGTCCCAGGACTGTGAACCACAGAGCTGCTTTCTAATAGCTTCCGGTAATTGTTTGTTTATTACCCAACAGCAAACAGCATCACCCTGCTTAAAAAATTGTTGCTATTAAAAACCCCTTCGCTCTAAACACAATTATTGTGTAGATCGTGCTTGAGGAAAAGCTGCGTAATGTCAGACAATCATAACTCTTACCCTAATTTGCCTTTTTTCAGGGATCATGCGTGTCTGGCAGGGGAAACCATCCTGTTGTCACTCACTTGTGGGGGAAAAAAAAGATATATATGTATATATGCACCAATAGTCCCCTCAGTGAAGGCGCAAAAAGAGAGGCTGGCTGCGGCTCAATTCTTTCAGCGTGTATTTATTAAACAAGCAGCAAAAAACACCAGACACATTTCGGAGCTCACCTCTCCTTGCTCATGAGTACCGAAAATGGCCCCGGAGGGGAGCCAATCAGTCCCCCTCCTTTAGAAAATAAAGGCTCTCGGCGCGGCCCCCATTGTAACATCACAGTGGATTCGTGGATTCACCTTAAATAAATAATTAAATAGTATACAATTCAGAAGGTAGTGTTGCAATTGTGAACTTTTTTATAGAGCTAGTGAGATCGAAGTTAATTACCACATTAAAATTGATAGAGTTAGAAATAATATAAAAAATATATAAATTAAAAGTTAAACTTGAAAAGTGAAATGTGTTGTAGTACATTGAATTTGTGTTTTGTTTTGCAGATTCGCAATGGGTTCGCGAATCCGGAAAATATTAAAAAAGAGTATATATGTTAAAAAATATATATCTTTCACTGTTGGGTTATAAGGTGGCTCTAACAAGAGCTGTTGTGTTCATTATGACTTTGTTGCAGCTACATGTAAGTGCGGATGCACAGCTTAAGGTTGTTGTGAAACACTCTGTTCCTTTCATCTGTGAAGTGAACTCCATCACTTCTGTAGATGTCATGCATATCAAAACGTAGATTGTTGTTATAGATGGAGCCCACCCAATGGTTTCTGAGGTAAGCAGAAACAGCTTTATTAACATTCTTCCTAGCCTTCTCAGTCTGTGGACAGAATTGATTTGACCATTTCCATTTCTGTCTTTGGCATATATTAGAGTATACAAAGAGAGTGTGAGGGAAAAGCGACATCAGTTGTGCAAAGGTATCCTTCATTATCATTTCCAATCGTACCCCAGTCAATGTGTCTAGGTCATTGCCACCGCAGTGCACAATCATGAGGTCAGGGGGATGGAGGCGGAAAAAGGTTTTAACCAAAGGCAGCAATTGGTGCCACTTCAATCCTCTCTGTGCAAACCATTTAATATCCACATTTTGCAAACATAGGTCTTTGTGAATACCTCTGTGTTCAGCATACCTTTTGCCCCAGCAAACATAGCTGTGTCCTACAATCCATACTGTTAGCATTTTGAAGGGATGAGTGGAAGGCATCAAAAAATGTCTGTAGCCGAGTAAGTCAGTTGGTACAATGAAAGGTATCTAAAATGGTTTTTTAAGAGGCTATTTTTGAAAAAGCACATAACTGATTGGCTGTTCATAAACATTGTGTACTCAAAAATAGGATGCATCTTACTTTGTAAAAAAGCATCTTTCTGATTGTGATAGAAAAAACTTTGAAAGGTACAGTAGACAGGATAAGTTAGTATTTACAAGACTTAATCACACCTGCATTTTGTATTTGTAAGCTAGTGTGCTGAACTTGAAAATATGGTGAACTTGTGACCTGCCAGTACAGTTGAATGTTGCAAAAACCGTTACTATGGAAGCTAGGATTAAGCAGAATGGGGGAAGGGTTGCAAGTTAACTGTAGTTTTAAAATATGAAATGGTAATTTATATATAGGGTATATGCTTTTAAAGTAAGGTTTCCCAAATCAGTACTATGTTTAGAAGTGGTATGTTTTAAAAAAAGTAATACTAGTATTTTTGGAAATAGGTTTTTGAACTCCCGTCGGGATTCACGACTCCTACGCGAATCTACACTACGGCACCGCGGTGAAGTCGCGACTCCTGTAAATTAGAGAAGCAGATTGGACACTTTTAGAAGGGAGTAATAAAAGGTTAATATGTGTATCCAATAAGAGTGGGTTTTAGAATTTGAAAAAATGAAGGGAGCATTTTGATTTGTTACTTACATTCATTTGTGTGGAAAAAGAGAGGGAAACTTTGCCATTACTGGTTTTACCTTGTTGAGAGTTGTGCACCACATTTATTGTGTTGGAAAGAAAACTTTTTGGAATTTGTTACATTATCATATTCTGCAATAGTATTTCAGAGGTGAGTTACAAATTTGTAAGGTGTGTTATATATTGCGTAGGAGTGCTGAAGTGTTTGTAATGATCTTTTTAAGTTTGTAATGCATTATTTATAAAGCTAGCAAAATATTAGAGAAATGTGATGTTTGAAATATGTTACCAAATGTAGAAACATGTATTGCAATTTGTTTAATTGTACTGAAATGAAGATTGAAATAGGTTGTGCATACTAATATGTGTCCTTCCTGAGTCTCTAATGAAAGTAGTAGAGAAAACTGAGGTTTAAAACATGTTGGCAGATGTATTAAAGTGTATCCCAGTCTACTTAACCCTGTACCCATGTGCCCTGTATTATGAACTGAAAGGAATACATACACTTCTTGTACAAATCTTCTAATTTCTGCTCTGTCATTTGGTTGCACAGGCAGTTATGTCTTATGTATGTAGATGTTATAGAGCCTCTCAAATAGACTGTTTAATACCCAGGTGCCCTGTTTTATGAGCAGAAAGGAATACATACACTTTCTTCCACACAAATATAGAGAGCATGCACTGAGAAACACAAGTATTCAACTATTTGTATGTTTCTTTTTATGTCTCATGCCACTAACAAAAGGCACAGACAGACACATACATGCCTTCAGAAACATGGTGAGACTTACAACAGCGATTTGGGAAGGGTTGCTGATTTAAATTTGACTAGGCCCAACATAGTTGTTGGTGAAAACTGAAGCTGCAAGAGAAAAGTGAGCTTTAAGACATGTTGGCAGAGGGATTAGTGATTAGTCTGCTTTGCATGAGTCTGTGAAAAGGTACACTCAAAGTAGGCCGTATAAATGTAGGTGTCTGCTTGAAATGGGAAGAGCAGTCTGTCGAGTTTAAAGGTCTGCATGCTCTTGTGACTGAGGTATGTGTCTACTTGTACGTCTATTCTCACACGTGTTATGCAACTGAAGATGGTAGCTTGAAAACCTGATAGCTTTTGCTACTGGTGGACAAATCTTCTCAGTTCTGCTCTGTCATTCGGTCACACAGGCAGTCATGTCTTATGTGTGTAAGTGTTACAGAGCGCCTCTAATAGACTGTTCAATACCAGGGTGCCTTGTTTTATGAGCAGAAAGGAATACATACACTTTCTTCTACACAAATTTAGAGAGCATGCGATGTGAAACACAGGTATTCAACTATTTGTATGTTTCTTTTTATGTCTCATGCCACTAACAAAAGGCACAGACAGACGCATGCATGCGTTCAGAAACATGGTGAGACTTACAACAGTGACATGGGAAGGGTTGCTGATTTAAATTTGGCTAGGTCCAACATTCTGAGTAGTTGGTGAAAACTGAATCTGCAAGAGAAAAGTGAGCTTTAAGACATGTTGTCAGAGGGATTAGTGATTGGGGTACTTCGTATGAGTTTCTGGAAAGGTACACTCAAAGTAAGCCGTATAAATTTAGGTGTCTGCTTGAAATGGGAAGAGCAGTCTGTCAAGTTTAAAGGTCTGCATGCTCTTGTGAACAGATTGTGATGAAACTTTTGTCTTCGAACAGTATGTTACATGTGCCATTCCAAAAGATGGAGGAGAAAACAGCCAGAGACAACACGTTTTACGCTTTCAAAGTCATCGATGTGGGAAATACAGCTGCCGAAAATACAAATGTAAAGGGAAATTTTATACATAATGTCGTTTTGGATTCCCACGTCCTATAATTTCTAAAGGAAGAGTTACTAGTTTTTTGTCAGCAGTAAGACATACAATAACTCGGAAATCTCCCAGAAATACATACACCTTATAAAGAACAGAAGCTTCAAAGTACATTAATGACTACAATCCAGTTATTTTGAAAATGTGGAATGCAAACATGGATATTCAATTGCTGTTGTTCGCTATGTTACATCATATATTACCAAATCTGAATAGACAGAGATGAAAGAAATGTGGGAAGAAATTTCAGCAGAGAAGAGTCTAAGCAAGAAATTGTACAGCTTCAGCTTGAAAATGCTTTCCCACAGAGAGATTGGATCCTATGAATGTTCGGATCGTTTGAGCTCAGCCTGTTTATATTCAAAGTCAAGAGGAATCATTTGGGTAAGTCTAAGTCTTACCTCTACACGAAATAGAGTATTGAAATCTTTACAAGAAATCGAATACTTAGCACAGTATGAACCAGAAAGTACTGATATTGTTAAAACTAATATGTTGGATAAATACTATCCCAAAAGGAGTCCATATCTTGAAAACCTATGTCTGTATGAAATACTTCAACATTACAGGTTTAAAAAGAATGTTGGAGAAAATATAAAAGAAGACAAATATGCAGTAATTGGATGTGATGGATGTTTAGTCAAATTTGCCAAAGGAAATCTTATTAATCATAGAAAACTCAGTTGCGAAAGTCCAGATAAGAGAGAATTTTTCTATTTAGCACTTCTGCAGATGTTCAAGCCTTGGCGCAGTGAAACAGAATTACTTGGAGATTTGGACTGCTATGAAGATTCTTTTAATGCAACTAAAGACAGCATTCAGTGCAACTAAAGATAGCATTCAGTGTTAAATGATGAGATTCAACAAGAAAAGACTATTGCAGCTGAAATAGCTAGAGAAAGTTCACAAAGCAGTCAAAGTTCTGGTCCACTGAGTCAAGATCCACTGAGACAACCAATTATTGAAAATGAAGCAGCAATAGCCATGAATGAGGTAGAAACGGCAATGCAACAAGCACAACAGGATATTATTCAGTTGGAAAAGTTAGAAGAACAACTAATATTGAACAGAAAGAAATACATCTACAAGTCAAAGAGCAGGTACAACATGGTTTGCTGCATGAAAAAAAGAATGCCAATGTTCATCATTTAAACCTATTCTATTGTACATCAGTGGTCAAGTTGGAACAGGAAAAAGTTTCTTAATTAAAGTTTTGACCAGTTATCTACATAAAACTACAGAATCACATTTATCTTGTGTCTTAACAGCTCCAACTGGATTAGCAGCACACAACATTAAAGGTATTACTTTACATCGATTACTTATGCTACCTGTTGAACATAATAATAAATTGGAATATCAGAAGCTATCTGGAGAAGCTTGTTATTAAGTCTCAAGAGTACTGAAGAAAATGAAACTTTTAATCATTGATGAGTTGAGCATGGTCTCAAACTTAATGCTTGCCTTTGTACACTTGAGAATGCAACAGATTTTGAAAACAGATTACGATGTTCTATTTGGAGGAAAACATTTAATTGTATTTGGAGACTTACTGCAACTTACTCCCATAAATGGACAACCTGTTTTTAAAACTCTTTTCCATGATGACACAAGAAAATCTTTGGGAAGTATTGGGAATGTAAATATTTGGTTACAGTTTGAATATAAAGAACTTGTTAAGAATATGCAACAAGCAAGTGATGAAGATTATGGAAATATTCTTAAAGACATAAGAATTGGTGTCTTGACAGATCATGGCAAATTGCGTAAGAGAGTACAATTGTTTAAGAAGACTTTATGCTCCTGCTTTAGGTGTATATCCCATATATGAGAAACGTGTACAGTGTCCAAAACGGAAATATGTCAAAAATGCAACTGAGGTTCAAAAAAAGAAAACAATTGAAGAGAAAGATGAAAGTACAAAGAGAAAGAAAATGGAAGGTGTTGATGACAATGTAGGATACCAGTTGGAAAACAGTTCAGGTATCAACTGTTATGCTAATGTGATTCAGGATATTTTGTTTAATCTACCAGATCTTCATCATGAAATTATGGGAAATCGTGAAAAAAGATTCTGTTCTGCACTACATCATGTATTTCAACAGTTGGTAAGTGACAGAAGTAAAATGCATACTGCTTCTGGTATTCGGCATCTTTTAGATATATATACTGGTTCATTGACATTTACTCTCAACATACAACAAGATGCATAAGAATTTGTAATGCTCATGCTTGGAGTATTAGAACATGAAGGAATACACATTGAAAACTTATTTGGACTAAGTTACAGATGGGAGCATAGCTGTGAAGAGTGTTCATTTACTTCTATCACTCAAATACAAGCAGAACGATTCCCATACTTAACAGTACCAGACTGCAAATCAGTACCTTTTAACACATTGATAGAAACAGCAAATCAGGATATGACTTGTTCACATTATAGATCACAGATGTTGTCTAAATTACATATAGAAAGATTTGGAAAATACCTCATTTTAACGTTACAACATTGTAGAGCAAATGGAAGAAAATTGGATACAAAAATTACAGATTTTAAAGGAAGTCAAGTATCTATTTCAGGAAGAACTTGTACAACAGTGGCTATTATTTTTTATGATGGACCCACTACAACATTTGGACACTATACTGTTTATTTAAAGTGTAACAAGGGATGGACGCTTTGCAGTGATGCCCACCCAGAATTCAAACTTAGATTGCCTTATCAACTACCAAATTCTTATATTTTATTTCTGCAGCCAAAGTTTAGAGTACATCATTCGGCCTATTGGGGAAGATGTCAACAGAAAGTATAGAGCACTGCAAAGTATTACTGTTTACATTTAGTGTTCAAATTATTTGCCCAAATTGATATTACTTTTGGAAAATTGTGTTTAAATGCAAATAGTTTATATATTTGTTGTCTATATTTTACCAGATGTAAATAAGGTTATACATTTTGTGAAACATATTTCAGAAAAATAATACAGTTAATGTAGATGAAGGAAGTGATGAACAAACTGTAGATAGGAAAACGCATAGCTACACATATTGATAATGATTTTCTATGCTGATTCGGGGTTTTTTCTACAATCAATTTGATTGTTTTTTTCCCCACTGTTCAATGATGATACTACATTGAAATCACTGTGGATGGTGAATTTAAGTGGAATCTGAGAACAGCAAAAAGGGGAAAGTGAGAATGTTATGTACTTCTAAATTTATGTTGTGTTCTCAAAAATATTATATTGTAATTTTTCTAATATATTATCATTAAATAACAGTTTTTCTTTTTGTTCTTTATAGTAGCTACTGTTGAAGTTTGAAAACTGTTTTAATGCTGTTTAGGATAATACTAGTCTAAAATACTTTTACTGAATGATGTATCTAAATTACTTGGAAGGTAAAAATAAATAATATAATATGTATAATAACCTGGAAAAATGTTTGAAATTAAATTATGTGTTATTTGTTTCTAAGATAAATATTGTTCATCCTTTAGACTATTTGGAAACTATCATCATATTTCTGAGGAGCAGTATCACACTTACTTTTTCCAAAAGTGCATTAACCAATAAAAGTGCTTTTATTGCAAGTTATTTATTCCTCATTATAGAGGGCAGGTGTGTATTGATATCTCTATCCGAGGACTTTTCAGACACATACTTAGATAACAGATGTCTGCTTTTGTGACTCAATACTCTAGTACAACTGATAAGATTTGTGCACCTGTATGATAAACTACATTGTTTTGAAGTTGGAGTCAACAGCTGTACAACATGTGTCAGAATACATGTAGAAGACTACACATACTAGAATACTTCTGTTTCACACCGCATGTTTTCAAAATTTGTGTACAAGAAGATGTATGTATTACTTTCTCCTAATTATACAGGATAGGTGGGTATTGAAAGTGTTTTTTATTATATTTGAAAATTTGACACTTTTGAAGTATGATGTATCTTCTCATTTGAAGAAGTATTTTAAGATATATTATAGAGCTAATAGGACTAAGTGTTAATGGATAGTATCTACTGTATACGGTACAACCCATGCACTCATCCAATCATTCAGACACTATCCTTGCACTAATTCATTCATTCAGGCACTATGCATACATCCATCCAATCATCCAGATACTACTAATGCACTCATTCAATCACCCAGACACTACTCCTGCACTGTTCCAATCACCCAGGCAGTGCCCATACACTCATGGAATCACCCAGGAACTACCCATGTACTCATGGAACCAAACAGACACTATGCATGGACTCATCCAATCACCCAGGGACTACCCACACATTCATTCATTCACCCAGGTACTATCCATGCACTCATGGAACCAAACAGACACTATGCATGGACTCATCCAATCACCCAGGGACTACCCACACACTCATTCATTCACCCAGGTACTATCCATGCACTCATGCAATCACCCAGGCAATTCCCCTGTACTCATCTATTCACTAAAGCACTGCCCATGCACTCATACATTTACTCATGCACGGAGCATGGACTTATAAAGTCATCATGACAGTAGCCATGCACTCATCCAATCACCCAGGCACTACCCTATGTACTCACTGGATGAGCCACGCACTACCCTTGCATTAATCGTTTCACTCATGCACTACCCATGGAGTCATCCAATCACTCAGGCACTATGCTTGCACTCAGCCATTCACTCAGTCACAACCCATGCACTCATTCATTCACTCAGTCAGTACCCATGCACTCATCCAATCACCCAAGCACTACCCATACTCTCATTCATTCATTCAGATACTATCCATGCACTCATAGAATCAGGCAGACACTGCTATTGTACTCACTCATTCATCCAACAACTACGCATGCACTAATCCATTCACTCAGGCACTATCCTTCAACTTAATCATTCACTCATGCAGTACCCATGCACTCATACATTCACTTAGGCAGTACTTTTGCACTCCTCCAATCTCCCAGACACTACCCATGCATGCATCCAATCACCCAGACACTACTTACACTCTCATTCATTCATCCAGGTACTATCCATGCACTCATGCAATAACCCAGGTAATGTTCTAGCACTCATCCAATCTCCCAGGCACTATGCATACACTCATCCAATCACCTAGGCACTACCCATACACTCATTGATTCACCCAGGTACTATTGCACTCACCTATTCATTCAGCAACTACACATCCACTCATCGATTCACTCAGGCACTGCCCATGCAGTCATCCAGTGATTGAGGCAGTCCCCATGCATTCATGCAATCACACAGACACTACCCATGCAATCACCAAATGAGCCAGGCACTACCCTTACACTTATCCATTTACTCAGGCACTACCCATGCACTTATGCAATCACCCAGGCACTACCCATGCACTCATTCAATCTCCCAGACACTACCCATGCACTCCTGTATTCACCTAGGCACTTCCTATGCACTCATGGAATTACCAAGGGACTACCTATGCACTCATGCAACCAAACAGGCACTATGCATGCACTTATCCAATCACACAGGGACTACCCATACACTCATTCATTAACCCAGCTACTATCCATGCACTCATGGAATCACACAGGCACTGCTCTTGCACTCCCCAATTCACTCATTCATTACCCATGCACTTATACATTCACTCAGGCAGTACTCATGCACTCATCCAATCACTCAAGCACTATGCTTCAACTCAACTATTCACTCATGCAGTATCCATGCATTCACTCAGGCAGTACTTATGCACTCATCCAATCTTCCAGACACTACCCATGCACTCATACAATCACCCAAGCTGTACCCATACACTCATCCATTCACTCAGGTACTATCCATGCAGTCATGCAATCTTCCAGGCACTGCTCATGCGTTCATCAAATCACTCAGACACTACCCATACACTCACCGAATGAGCCAGGCACTACCCTTACACTAATCCATTCACTCAGGCACTACCCATACACTCATCCAGTCACTCAGGCACTATCCTTGCACCTATCCATTCACTCAGGCACTACCCATGCACTCATCTAATCACCCAGGCACTACCCATGCACTCATCCATTCACTCAGGCACAACCCATGTATTCCTCTATTCACTCAGACACTAACCTTGCACTCAACTATTCACTTAAGCACTACCCATGTACTCTTCTAATCAGTCAGGCACTAGCCTTCAAGACAACCATTCACTCACACAGTACCCATGCACTGATGCATTCACTCAGGCATTCTGTTACGCACTACCCATGCACTCATTCAATCACTCAGGCACTACCCATGCACTCATCAAATCACCGAGACACTACCTTTCTACTCATGCATTCACTGAGGCACAACCCATGCAATCACTGCCCATGCACTCATCAAATGAGCCAGGCAGTACCCGTGCACTCATCCAATCACCCAGTCACTATCCATGCTCTCACCCAATCACCCAATCACCCAGGAACTATCCATACACTCATCCAATAACCCAGGCATTACCCTTGCACTCATTCATACAACACATACAGGTTTGTCTATCTTTAACCAAACAGGCAGTTCTAAAAAGAACCATTTTTTCTTCTTCATACTCTTTTTTTTTTTTTTTGGGTGTTTTAAAAAAAAAAGAAAAATCGGATTAAAAAAAGGCAACGAACTGCACTAAAGTAGTGAAAACATTTAGCAATTGAAACGTCATTGCAAAAACAACAAAAAAAACTAACATTTATGATTTCTTGCAGGTACAATAACCGCTGCGATAGACTGCTCCCCAGCACAAAGTAGTTTTTGCACTTTAAGCAGTGTTGCTCTAAACCAGCAAACTCAGGTACAAGCAATGGTGCATCAGGTGTTAATGTAGAACCCGCAGATGTACTGGGTCCTGGAACTTCAGGGTCCTGGGATTGCAGTTGCAGTTCTCGCTGGTGCTGTTCTCTTGCGAAACGGTTTGGATGCATTGTCTTCAGATGCTTCATCATTGATGAGGTTCCACAGGAGTATTTTTTTTCAGAGCCCCGATATAATTCTTTTTCATACACTGTGCAAGTCACTTTCCTCGCATTTACTTTTTTCTCCCCAGGTGGAATAGAGAACAAGCATTTGCAATGCAATAGGTCTCACATTTGCGAGATTTTGAGCTATTGGCATTGTAAATGACAATGTCTTTTATTTTATGTGTTTAAAAAACGTGCAATAATAAAAGACATTGTGATTTACAATACTACAATGCTTGTTTTCCAATGTTCAGGGGAACAGGATTTTATAATATTCGTTTTAGTATTGCTAGATGCACTGGATTTGTATACCTAGACGTGTAGTGTGCCAGGCGCCATCAAGCACTGTGGGCAGTAAATGCGTCACAGACAGATGATTAGTAAAAATTACTGCCCACAGTGCTTGATGGCGCCTTATGTCTTCCACGTATGTCCCACGAAGGACCAAGAAACAGACATGTCACTGCAGTTAGCACTCCACAGCATCGACAAACTATCTAAAGTGACTAAAATACACTGTAATTTGAGCTCTACAATGAAGAGATAAGTTATTATAACACGGTGTAGATGCAGTAAAGCAATGTCACAGCACAAGCCCTCTAAAAACAAACCAAATGATCACACGAACCACTGGGGAATTTTCACTGCTGCAAACACACGGCTCGAGTGATGTTTGTCTGTGCAGAGCTGTGTGCTGTGATTCAGGTCTGAGGTGGGGTGTGTGTCTGTGTGTGCAGAGCTGTATGCTGTGATTCAGGTCTGAGGTGGGGTGTGTCTGTGTGTGCAGAGCTGTGTGCTATGATTCAGATCTGAGGTGGGGTGTGTGTTTGTGTGTGCAGAGCTGTGTGCTGTGATTCAGGTCTGAGGTGGGTGGTGTGTCTGTGTGTGCAGAGCTCTGTGCTGTGATTCAGATCTGAGGTGGGGTGTGTGTCTGTGTGTGCAGAGCTGTGTGCTGTGATTCAGGTCTGAGGTGGGGTGTGTGTCTGTGTGTGCAGAGCTGTGTGCTGTGATTGAGGTCTGAGGTGGGGTGTTTGTCTGTGTTTGTAGAGCTGTGTGCTATGATTCAGGTCTGAGGTGGGGTGTGTGTTTGTGTGTGCAGAGCTGTGTGCCAATCCCTGGTTTGTTTACATTCTTTGGAGCCAATCTGGTGAAAAATTGTATGATGTCAAATATTATACAGAGATAAAATGGGTAACGGGGTCGGGTTGGTGGCCATTGACTAGAGCTTTTTCCCCAAATAACAGAATACCTAGAATACCTAGAAACCTACGAGGCTTGGCCCAAACCTGCACGTAAATAGAAATGGAGCCGCGCAGGATTCACGTTCAGTGTCACAGATCTTCATCCCCTCCAAACTACTAAAGAAGTATATCTCTTCAGTATAGTTCTTAGATTTGATCCCTCCTCCACCCATCCTCACTCACAACCAACAACTGAAAGAGCATGGAACAAACCAGCACGCCCATACATATTTGTCATCACAGATGTTAGCACAATAGTTCAGATGAAATAAGGAGAGGATGTGGTCTCACGGCTAGATCTGTCGACCTCGAACCTGGGTAACCAGGTTCGAGCCTCGGCTCAACATCCTGTGATTCTGGGCAAATCATTCAATCTCCCGGTGCCTATCAAAAAACAAGCATTGGCATAGCCAATAGGTCTCGCTTTTGGTACCTTATAAGTATTTAGTTATGCAGCACAATATCCTTGGTGCAACAACATTAACTGTTGCATGGCTAAACACTTATAAGGTCCCAAAGGCGAGACCTATCGGCTATGCCAATGCTTGTTTGAATAGGGAGCTGCACAGCTCATAGAAACCAGAAACAGACAGTCTGGGCAAGGACAAAAGACAGCAGAGAATCCCACCCGTGAGCAGGGACTACACAGAGTACCATCTGGGAGCAGGGACCGCATTGGGCCAAAAGGACATCATAATTGCTCGGAAGATGAGACAATGGTACATAACACTGAATTTCTATCATTGTGATATAAACACCATAACAGTTAACAAAATCTACTTTACAAAGAAGAAATTAGATAAACCGTATATATATTGTGTTTTATCTTTAAGAGATATCCTTAGAATCCGAAATTAACGTATTTGTTAAAAATTCCAATATTTAGAGGCAGCTAGGCACCAGCTTCTACTATTTCTCACATTGTTCGGTGAGTCTACTAGTGTGGCGGGAAATTACAAAACGTTCTGCATTAAGAAATATCATCTAAGTTGGCCTTCCAATCAAGCCAATAGTCAAGAAGCAAAAAAGTCCAAAACCAAGCTGCATGATTTATATTTTCAATTAAGACATAAAGATCACTTTATACTAGCACTGGCAGCCTAGTGCTGCTGCTGGTTGCCAAAAGCAGGCAGTTAAACCATTCTGCCAAGCACAAAATATAAATTAATCAATTCTATTGTATCTAAGTAAACTACTAATGCAGGTTATGATTAGATCTGTTACGCTAACCAGGTGACTAACAGTGTCACCTACAAATCATCAGAAGTAATGATGTATATTGTTTTCATTTTTAAGATGACAACTTTGAAAGAACTTTGGCAGCACTTTAATAAAATAATAAATGTAAACAGGCAGTTTAGACTGCTTATTCCCATTGCGGATTTAACCAATTGCAAAAGACTGCGAGCCACTTCCGGATAAGGAGTTATGGAAAAAGATTCAAAAATTGGAGACCTCATCAAGGTACTGCAGTGGGAAAAGCAAGTCCCCCACATAGGCACTCGGTGTATTTCTTAGCAATACTGGCTTTAAGAGTTCATGTCCACAACGTAATGGCACATGTTCTGCAGCACTGTTTTATACAACCAGTACGGGGAGGGGGGCGTGCAGGAATGTGCAGAGTCCCGCTTAACAGAAACAACAGAGCAGAAAACAGAGCAGGGGGGATGTGGAGGATCGGTGCTGCTGTCATGCTGACAAGATGTCAAAGTGTGACAGGTTATTTCCCCCTAGTGTTATGTTTCAGCAGAGCGATTCTCTCATCGTATAGCTCGCAGTCCAACAGCCCTCCACGCTGGTCTCACAAACCATGCGTTGGAATGTAGCAGACAATTTTCGGGAGAAAAAAATCCATAGTGGCTGCTCCGGAGATCCATACAGGCAGCTGCTGGGCTGTGCAGGCCTAACACAAAGGGTTCCTGTGCGCCCGGTGTTAGGACCCCGAAGTACCGCAGCTCAAAAGCTGCAATGTTTTCAAAGTTTGCCATGTCAGCTGTGGAATGGCAAGCAATACAGCAGGAAACAGCGCACTCGTACATCAATATGCCGTCCTCCAAATTTTGTTAAAAAAAACTTGACGGGAACATCTAATAACTTAACGATTAGGCAGCAGAATCTTTTCATCACCTTTCCGCATCTTTGTGGCTTTATTGCTGCATTTAATTTCGGTAAGTAGGTGGCTAGTGCCATCTACAGGTCACTGCTAAAGAAATGCTACTACTCTTATGAGTGTATGGTGCAGGGTCAAAGCCATCCGCGTCGTTACCTGCAGCACTGTGCTATTAAAGGAGACAAGGTATGCTCATTCTGACACTGGAGCAAGTAACAAATAGAACGTTAAGACGGCGGACAACGAATCATTTACTCAGCAGTCTGGTAAACACACAGTTCAATCACAAGCATCGTTCGCACATAACGCCACGTAAATATCAAAAGAGGCATAAGTAAGCAGTCCAAAAGTCCTAAATGCGGGACAGTGGAGGTGATTATTATCAATACGACCTGAAAGTCGCCGTTTGCGGCACAATACTGGAAGTCCACAGAGAGTGTACATATACACAACTGGCATAACGAATATCCTCTGAACTGTGGCTCCTGGGTATGACGCCTTTAAAGACCAGATATAAAACAAACGCTGAAAGACAAGCGCGGCCCTGCGGCCGCGAAAGTTAAAGAGTACTCGTGCATGCAGAGCGTTTGCCTTGCGGGAGCGAGCAGCGGCAGGCGCGATAATTGCAAACAGATGGCGCCCCTGCTCGCTCCCGCAAGGCAAACGCTCTGCATGCACGAGTACTCATTGGAAACAGTGCAAAACATGCACGAGTTTCCAAGAAAGTACAGAGCGATGCCAAGAGGTCCCACTTAAGCAGCGCTTGCGCGCTGCGTAGGCGAGACCTAATGAATGTGTCCTTTTGTAACGTAACTGGTGCTCATGTAAAGCGCCCTGATACCTTCGGGTCAAGTTTGCGCTATATAAAATCTGCAAGAAAAAAGGCAGATTGTTCCAAGACTCTGTAGTGTTTGCTTCTACTTGCTTTATTTCTTTAGCATACATGTTTTTCTAAAAAAATATATTTCCATCAATGCAAAGCAACGCTGTGAAATGCTACCTTTCTGTCAGAGGGTGGTGGGAGGGCGGGAACAGCTACCGGCAAAAAAAAAAGACTGATTGTTCCGAGACTCTGTAGTGTTTGCTTCTACTTGTTTTATTTCTTTAACATACATGTTTTTTTAAACAAAAATATTTCCATCAATGAAAAGCAATGCTGTGAAATGCTACCTTTCTGTCACAGGGTGGTGGGAGGGCGTTAAAAAAAAGTGCTGTAAAACAAGAGATGAAGAAACTGAGCGTAAGGAGACCGTGCTTGGCCGGTGCTCCTTTGCTTTGAGTGGAAGTTATGTATCGCTGAGTGAATGACTTAGGAGGCAGGAAAGAAGAGCGACGGAGGAGGAAACCAATGGTAAGTAGCAGCGGGAATAAAGTGGTTTTATTGAACACAACAGGTCTTGCAGACAGCGCATGCGCGCTTATGCTCCACCTAAAAATGTCCAGACAATGCTTTCCTTTCTTTTTTTCACAGGCTCCTCCGGCTCCTTCACATCTTGAACTTCATCTGTGGGTGGATTTCCAGATGCCATTTCTAGTGATGAGTAAAAACACCCAAAAAATAAATGCAGAGTAAGAGAGAACACAAGAGGTGTTTATTCTAAAGATGCTCCTGAAAGAAAGAACAAATTGGGTGGGGTCCTCAAAGTACTAGAGTAGAAAGATTCTTAACCAATGAAATAATTTCTTTTGAAGTCACATGGGATTCGTGTACTGGACGCATATTTATCGCGCACCAGACGCAAATCCGGAAAATATGTGTAAACAATATTATATATTTATTCCAGTTACAAATATAGTAGATTTACAAATTTGAAAGTAAATCGGTTGGTACAATGTATAATATAAAATTATATATATATGTTCTTTAATTTGCGCTGGAGTCGCGAACCTATTGCGCACCTGGAAATAAGTGCGTGAGGGTACGCGATAGCGTTGTGCCTTCCGTAACTTCATAGGAAGAAGTCAAATATTCAAAATATTTATATTAATGTTAGTTTTATAACTCTTTCTATAAAACACATAAGATTGATTTCAAAATTATATAGTATATATCATGCATTTAAATTTTAAATAATTGAAAAATTTGGAAACCCCGCACCCATCGCGCACCCTACGCGCACTCTAGGTGAACATACAAATATGGCAGCACGATGCTCGGATTCGCGCACCCACCGCAACCGGTACGCGATTCTCAGTCTCTTTTAAAAAAAAATATAAATTAGTAAATATATATGTTAAAAAAGGGTTAAAAAATGACGTTAACCTTATGAATATGAAAATATTTTGAACAAGCCTTATTAACACATACTGTAACTTGTACACAGTGCAATTCTTCAGAAATGGTTGAACATGTAGCGCCATTTCTGTTCCACTCTGAAAATTCGAGCACTAGTTAAAAAACCTTAAAAATTCACTGGAAAAACTACAGGTTTCAGGGACGTTAGAGTTAGAAATTAGCATTTAAAAAACCTTAGAAATTCACTGAAAAAACCACAGGTTTCAGGGACGTTATAGTTAGGCTGACATTTCACTCGTACAAAACCAGAGAAATTCAGCCTTTATAGTTAGCTGCTATCTATAACTCGTGCCCCCGCAATGCACTGCTTATGACCTCACTTATTACATCACTCATGACATGGCCAGTGACATCACTGATGACATCACTGATGACATCATCCACAGAATTAATGACGTACCCACTCACCTAACCATGTTACCTTTCATACACCCACTGCAACTTCAACACTAGCATTCTTGAAACCATTGACACGCCCATACCAGTACTTAAACACCCACTCACTGATTCATAGCTCTACACACACATGCACTCAGTCACCCATACAGCCACTTGTTCACCAACTCACTCACTAATACAGCCACTGATATGTCCATTCAAACAACCATCCTCCGCTGTGGGATAGGTGATGTCTCTCAAGTCCTTTCCGCTGCTGCCACACACCAGAGTGGGACTCCCGCCCACTAGACGAGATCCACGAAGAACCGGTAAATCCTTGTTAGAGTTTGTTGTAGCTGGGCTTGGGTCACTTAAGCAGCACACCCACCCTGCCTCTGTTTCGGAGGTTGCAGTGCTGGACCCTTCGCAAATTACGTTTCCAATGCAGCAACAACTGTCTTTGATTGAGCTCCTCTGTTGAATAAACTTCATCCCTCAGGCAGTCTTGAAAGGGTGCAGTCCCAATCAGACTGAAGTTAGGTGCAGTCCTAGGGCCACTGATGGCAAAAACACAGATGCAGTCCCCGACAAGCACTATAAACGTTAGGCAGATGCAGTCCCAGACCAGGCCTTTAGCAAGCAGAAATTGCAGCCCTGTCCGGCCTAAGGTAATTGGCAGATGTGGCCCACTTCCAAGCCTACAGTACTCATGCAATTGCAGCCTATTGCGGTTCTGCCGGTAACCGAAGTGAAAAAGTAGGGGGTTCTTCCTGGACTCCCAACAGCCACTGTGAAAGTGCTGGACCTCACTCTTTCTGGATAGTCTCTCATCCTGTAGAGCCAGTCAGTCTCCTTCCCTCTCTCAGTAGGCAGGCCTTTAGGTGCTTCATGGCAGAAACACAGCTCCTCCACTAGGAAATCCAGTCTTCAAGTATTCTCCCTTCATCTCTAAGAGACTGACTGTCAGGCAGACAACAGCTCTGGTTGTGTAGCAGTCATTTGAGAGCTTCCCTCCTTGGTCATAAAGGAGCTAGAACTGGAACAAAGTGGATTGGTTTGGGCCTCACTTTCATACACAAATAATAGGTAGGGGGAAGTGCATTTACTCTCTCAAACTGTATAACCAGTTTGGGGCAGTTTTCTATTCAAATATCTTCTCCAGGCTGTTCTCTAAACATAGCTTTTATGTAGATTAAGGCTTCTCACAGCAGGTAGCACTGACACATCTTCTGCATGGAGCAACCACAACATAGACTCAAAGAGGTATGAGATTTCTGCACCTGGCTGTCATCAGCACAACTAAAGGAGTAATCGGGGAAAGTCAAAAGGGCAGCCTCACCTAGAGGCTTTCTCACCAATCACAACACAGTTTGCAGCCTCACCCCTCAGTTCTACCATCTACCAAATGACAGTGTTAAGGAACACTATTCAGCAGCTCCTTGCTAACAAAAAGTCCTTATAGAATTTCCAAAGGCAGCCCGATCTCATTTCCCTCATTTCAATGCCTGAGTTTCCTCTCTACAGCTGCAGGGATTTAGGCAATACACATTCAGTCTGGTGAGACAGTTCTCACCCTCAATACTGTCCTACACCAGGCCAGAGGTATCCAAAATGGATCTCCCTGAGCTCCATTAGTCTGGCTCACTCATGTCAGTGCAAGGGTCTGGGTAGATTAAATGAAGCAGAACGCCAAGCCTCAACCCAAGCAACCCAGATAAAAAAAACTCTATGCCCTATAATACCCATAACAGGGGCAATAGTTCACTGTCAGCACTGAGGGTTTTGTTAGTGCACACCTACAGGTCACAGGACTTCTGGTAGTCAGGGGCAGACCTAGCCTCTGCGCACATTATTTAATTAGCGCAACACCAGTGCCAAAATAAAAATCAGGATACAAGATATAGAGGCAGTTGGGCGCTCAGAGCTGCTGGGCACACCAGTTTACCAAGCAGGGGACATTCTCATCAGGTAAATTCCAAAGAATTTTAAAAACCCACACTTGGAAGCAGCAAAATCCCAACCATTTAGCATGTTTTGTCCAAAATTCGTCTCCAATCTACACCTGATGTCCATTGCATAGATGTGTTCTCTCCGTCTTCAGCCTCAGTATTTTCTTTTATTGGTTCAGTTCGGACAATGGGGCAGGGATCTCATTGCTTCTTTTGGGAACAATAGTAGGTGTACCTGAGGTGTCCCTCTAGCATAGAATTACATAGTCATTAAACAGATTGGTTTCAAAGGACAATAATCTTTATGGCTTCCTGCAGTTAAAATATTTCAGACCCCCATCAAGGGCAGGGCACAGTGTACTCCATGTATCCCATCGATTTCACAGGGAGACAAATCATTAATCCTGCATAATCCCGGTCATGGAATAAGTGAAACTAGGATAAATGAAAGATTTTCCTAAATCTTACCAAGACAGTTTTAACCATAGGAATTGTTACAAAAAAGATATTGAATGGGCTCTATAAGCATGCTATTGCTATAGTCAAAACTACTTTAACTTTAAAAAAAATTGGTGGCCAGGTGTAGCCAATAAATAAGAGTCAGTACCGTCTGTTCTTGCCAGGTTCTTCAAGTCATCTGCCCATCTAGGCACTGGATGCAGAACCTACCCATCCCTCCCACCTGAAAGCTTAACAGCAAAGGATAAAGTTATAAAAGAGTGGTTCACCTTCTTCTTGGGTGCCAGGTTGTCAGACTTGGGAATGGAAACTGGGGTTATGGAACTTTCCCGACACCACAGAAAGAAGGACAACACTGCATTGCAGCTTCCACTGTGAAATCATGCACTGATGAAGAATACCAGGATACCATCACTGAGGAAGCCAGTGTGAAGCACTGATGATCACTGCTGCAATGCTTTCTTTCAGCTTGGTGATCATTAATAGTTGATATGGAATAGCAGCAAATGTGTATAGACACTTCCTTAAATAGTCTATCATAAAGCCATTTTCCTTGGAACGAGGCTCTAGCAACCTGGATGTGAAGTCTAGGCATTTTGCATTTCCATCTGTAGCCATGTGTTCCCTATTTTGTAATGCTTAACACCCACTCCTGTTCTTCCAAGAATCGTTTTCAGAGTTTGAGTACTGTAGGCTTAGTAGATCAAATACTGTGAGTCACAGCCTAATAGCCGGCACTTTGAGGGGACACTTCCCTCATTTACCCCTACTTGTTGAAGCTATTCATCCTTGTTGTCTTTAAAAAAAAAAATATATATATATATATATATATATATATACACATATATATATATATATCTTCAAAGAAACCCCCAAGCTTCAGAGATGCACTCCACGAGAAAAAGTTCACCAGAACCTTTATTGAACAAAAACCGGCATTTCAGGCCAAATCCATTACTGTCCCTTACGCGTTTCGGTGCTTCCTGCACCTTAATCATAGGGCGGGCAACGTTGAAAAGCAAGAGTGGACTGCCACATATATTACCCATAAGGCATGTGCTCTCCAGTGAACAGCATGCCGGGAGCAGTAGTCCTAATTATTCCCCTTTGGTGAGGTCCGAATTTCAACATTAATTAATCTGCCCAATTTCATGTTCATACATTTTCACAGCCCTCCAGTGGGCCTCAGGTACTGAAACGCCGCTTTCAAATGGTAATTTCTCGTGCTGGAAAAAGGCTGGAGAGCACATGCCTTAAGGGTAATATATGTGGCAGTCCACTCTTGCTTTTCAACATTGCCCGCCCTATGATTAAGGTGCAGGAAGCACCGAAACACGTAAGGGACAGTAATGGATTGGGCCTGAAATGCCGGTTTTTGTTCAATAAAGCTTCTGGTGAACTTTTTCTCGTGGAGTGCATCTCTGAAGCTTGGGTGTTTCTTTGAAGATATATATATATATATATATATATATATATATATATATATATATATATATATATATATATATATATATATATATATATATATCTGGATGAGATATATTGACGATTTGTTTTGCCATTTGGAAAGAGTGGAGTGGATGAAATGGATGAGGTGGTGATTTGTTGCCATTTTATACAACGAGGCAAATTTGAGGTTGATGTGCAATATGAACAAGATAATTGTAGGCATTTTAAGACTCATCATCCTGGACTCCTCGCTCTCAATTAACTGCCAAATCAACGCAGTTTCGCCCTCCTGCTTCCACATGCTCCGCCTCCTTCGTAAGATGTTCAAGTGGAGCCCCACCGAGCCTAGGAAAACGGTCACCCATGCGCTCGTCAGCAGCAGACTCGACTATGGCAATGCACTCTATGCTGGCACCACCCAGAAACTCCCCCCAAAAAACTGCAGTCCGTCTAGAATGCCTCTGCCAGACTTATCCTGAACATCCCACGCCACAACCACATCACCGGCCACCTGAGAGACCTTCAATGGCTACCTGTCAACAAAAGAATCACCTTTAACCTTCTCACGCATGCCTACAAAGCCCTCCACAATGCCGGACCTGCACTACCTCTCCTACACTCCCACCAAACATCTATGCTCCACCTAACTGGCCCTGGCCACCATCCCATGGATCCGCAAGACCACAGCTGGAGCGAAGATCCTTCTCCTACCTCGCTGCGAAGACCTGGAACTCCCTGCCTCCGCACCTCAGGCAATTACCATTGCTGCCGCAATTTAGGAAGGACCTCAAGACCTGGGTCTTCAACTTAACTGCAGACCCCCCCACCCCACTCAGCGCCTTGAGACCCTCACAAGTGAGTAGTCATGCTTTATAAGATTACTGATTGATTGATTTAGACTTATGTGTCTCTGTGGCTGATAATAAACTAACAACTACCTTGTATAGGAAATCCACAGCGTGCAACAGTCTACTTCATGCTAACAGTAGTCACCTGTGTGGATAGTTGCTTAGAGCGAGGCATAACTGTAGTGAATATTCACTTGAGATGCTATGATGGAAAGATTCAAAGAGAGAGGTTATTCCAAAAGAACTTTGGATACAGCTCTGTTACAAGTTAGCAAGATTGAAGGAAGGGATTAGATTAGATTAGGAGAGATTTATTACAACATTTAGCCACAAGACCAAGGGGATCAGGAATATTTTTTATAAACACTGGCAAATACTAACTACTAAACAGAGCTTAAGTGAGCGACCGCACTCTGAATACGTTCAGCAGGGGTTCATCTTTGAAAGAGACTGAGCAAGAACGCCATTACGAGCAAATACAGGTACAGTGTAGTGTGTCTGCTACCAATCTGGGATTTTTCAAATGCATTCATTGTAAAACATGTAAGAACAGCAAAAACGTCTCCTTGGAGCAGAGAATAGAGGTCCTTTACCAAGTATCTGACCAGCAACTCAGATTTTGATATACATTTTAGTTTGTCCTTGTGACCAATCAATCAGGGGTATCCAGGCACTGAGGATGGGCCGATTAGTTTATTAGTCGAACAGCCAGGTCTTGAGTGCTCTCCTGAAGTTGGTGAGGGTGGTGGAGATCCGGAGGTGGAGGGTCAGGTCGTTCCAGTATTTGGTGGCAAGGTAGGAGAAGGATCAGCCCCCTCCTCGGGCCCGACGGATCTGTGGGGCGTGTGCTAGAGCTAGGTGGGCTGAGTGGAGTTGTCTGGTGGGCTGGTAGAAGGTCAGTCGTTGGTTGATGTAGGCTGGTCCTATGTTGTGGAGGGCGCTGAACGTGTGGGTGAATAGTTTGAAGTGGCATCTCTTCTTGATTGGGAGCCAGTGGAGATCTTGGAGATGAGGGGTTATGCTTGATCATTTTGGGAGATCCAGTATGAGTCTGGCTACTGAGTTTTGTTTTGGATGTTCAGGAGTTGTTTCAGTAAATGGGTTGTGATTCCAGCATAGAGAGTTTCCGTAGTCCAGTCGGCTAGTGTTGAGGGCCTGTGTTACAGTTTTCCTGGTGCTGGGTGGTATCCACCTGAAGATCTTATGGAAGATCTTATGGAGCATTCGGAGGATGTTAAGCTTGAGGCAGTCACTGTGTTTACCCGGCACTACATGGAGAGCTAGCTGTCCACTATGAAGCCCAAGTTCCTGGCGTGGGTAGTAGGGGTTGGTGCCGGTGTGAGGGCGGCAGGCCACCAGGAGACGTCCCAGGGGGAGAGGGTCTGACTAAAGATAAGGACTTCCGTCTTGTCTGTGTTCAGCTTTAGACAAATGGTACGCTGGATGTTACCATTCACCGTGTAGAGAAACGTATATTGTAACACGAGTGCCATTTGCCACAAGGATAACCACTATCCGGTTGCTCATCATTTTCATGAAAAAGCATTCCCATTTCTGCTCTGTTTTTCTAAATCAACAGTGGCAAGCAGAAAAAACTTTATGGCAACATGTTTTTGCACTCTCTAGGTAATTATAGGAAAGATATATTCTCTGTATGTTTCTACATATTCTGAGCTACAGTGTTTTTTTTTTAATCAGTATTAAATGAACTCTAATACCTTTGTGCAACAAACATCTAACTGCTTTTTGGTGTTGTAAAAAATTAGGTTATTGGTTGAGAGGGGTGTAAGCCTCACTCAAACAACAACCACAAACCTTGTCAGCGAGAACCATAAAATTCACTAAATTAACCTGTGCTTAACTCTCTAGTAGCTTAACTTGAGGCAATGTGTAAAGTATTTATGCAGCACACAAAATGCAATAAAATGAAAACACGTTTTATATATATATATATAATATTCACTGAAAAAACCATAGGTTTCAGACACGTTATAGTTAGAAATTTGCATTTAAAAAACCTTACAAATTCACTGAAAAAACCATAGGTTTTAGGGACAGTTATAGTTAGTTGGACATTGCACTCGTACAAAACCCGTGAAATTCCCCCGTTATAGTTAGTTCAGCTAACTATAACTCACGCCCCCGCAATGCACTGCTGATGACGTCACATATTACATCACTCATGACATGGTCAGTGACATCACTGATGACATCACTGATGACATCTCAATGAATTTGTAAGGTTTTTTAAATGCAAATTTCTAACTATAACGTGTCTGAAACCTATGGTTTTTTCAGTGAATTTCAAAGGTTTTTTAAATGCTAATTTCTAACTATAACGTGTCTGAAACCTATGGTTTTTTCAGTGAATTTCAAAGGTTTTTTAAATGCTAATTTCTAACTATAACGTGCCTGAAACCTATGGTTTTTTCAGTGAATTTCAAAGGTTTTTTAAATGCTAATTTCTAACTATAACGTGCCTGAAACCTATGGTTTTTTCAGTGAATTTCAAAGGTTTTTAAATGCTAATTCCTAACTATAACATGTCTGAAACCTATGTTTTTTTTCAGTGAATTTCAAAGGTTTTGTAAATGACAATTTTTAAATGTATTGTTATATTTATTTTTTTGATACTGATTTACTACATTTTTTTAAACTATTTATTTTTACATATTTTATTTTTTAAATTACATTGTAATTACATTATACATTACATTACAAAATATACTTTCTCAGAATGAATTACTTTAGTTTAAATACTTTGCAAATAGGCAATAGACTTTTAAGTACAGTAGTTACAGTTGTTGCAATGGGCAACACAATTTCAAACACAATGCAACATTGAGCTCAATGTGAATTTCTAGTTAAATGCAATTAGTTACTTTATGGATTACTTTTCTAACCACAGGACTGGATCCTAGATTCAGTCCTGGGACATCTCCTGTAAACAGTTGAGTAAAAGCGTTTTGGTTACAGTAGTGATTTTTAAGGAATATTATTGTATTTTAAAACTTGACACTTGGAAACTTTTTCACATAGAATCACCAATGATATCCTATGGAAGGAAATTCAAGTTACTGGTAAGTACGGTTAAAATTACTTTTCAGGATCAGTACTGGGCTCAAAGATGCAGCACTGAGGTCTCTCCTGATAACAGGTGAATAAATAGGAATTCGTAGTTCGGCTGATTTTAGAGGAATATTTGCACAATGGTGAAGGAAGGGGGTGGGGCCTGAGGCGACATGTCTGCAAACACGCCCTGTGGCGCGTTTTAAGTTGGAGAATTAATTCCTCCTCAATCCTGAGGGTCCCTAGGGGCCAACTGGCCCACCAGATACCTCCAGTATGCGCCAGAGAGCTGCGTTGCAGAGAGGTGTTCAGAGGCCACGCCCCTTTTTACAACACTCTGCAACGCAGCTCCGTGGCGCTTACTGGAGGTACCTGGTGGGCTGGTTGGCCCCCAGGGACCCTCAGGATTGAAGGGGATTTAATTCCCCATCTTAAAAAGCGCCACGGGGCCTGTTTGCACACATGTCACCTGAAGCCCCGCCCCCTCCCTTCACCACTGTGCAAACGCGCCCCGTGGCACGTTTTAAGTTGGGGGATTAAGTCCCCTTGAATCCTGAGGGTCCCTGGGGTCCAACTATCCCACCAGGTACCTCCAGTAAGCGCCACAGAGCTGCGTTGCAGAGAGGTGTAAAAGGGGCGTGGCCTCTGTACACCTCTCTGCAACGCAGCCCCTGGGCATACTGGAGGTACCTGGTGGGCTAGTTGGCCCCAGGGACTCCAGTATTCAAGGGGATTCGTTCCCCCTCTGCAAACGCGCCAGGGGGCGATTCCGGCCCCGGGGACCCCATCCCCCGGGGCATGGCCACTCTTTTTATTATTTTTTAAGGAGGGGGCTGCGTGGCCCCCTCCTTAGGCCTCTTTTGCCCCGGGGACCCCATCCCCCGGGGCAGGCCTTTATTTTAATTTTATTTTTTATAAACATTTTTTGGGGGGGAGGGGGGCCACGTGGCCCCCCTCCCGGGCCACTACTTGCCCCGGGGACTCCATCCCCGGGGCTGGCCCTCTCCGTTGGGGACTGTGGGGGGTCCCCAATCCCCCACGGTCCCGCCGGCTCCCCGCGTCCCTGTGGAGCCGGCATTGCTTTTCCACATGGGGAGCTGCTAAGATGCAGCTCCCCGTGTGGAAAAGCAATAGGCTTTGGTTTTGGAAGAGAGAGCAGGTTTCCTGCTCTCTCTTCCAAAAACCAAAGCAGTTTGCTATGACAAGACGGGAGCCGCGAGGCTCCCGTCCTGTCATAGCAAACTACAGTGTCCCGGGGGTAGGCACTCCAGGACACTGCAGGAGCCAGCCCTGGGGGGAGGTGGTCCCCAGGGCCATCAAGGGCTCCAGGAGGGGGGCCGCGCGGCCCCCCTCCCAACCAATGCACAGCCCCGGGGAGGTGGTGGTCCCCGGGGCTCGGGGGTCCGTAACGGACCCCCATATTGAAATATGTAGTACCCCGGGGAGGTGGTGGTCCCCGGGGCGTGTGGGGGGACTCGAGCCCCCCCACACAGGTAATTTTTTTTTTTTTAAAAGAAGCCCGGGGGTGGCGGTCCCCGGGGCTGCGGGAGGGCTGAGAGCCCTCCCGCACCATTTTGTTTAAAGCCCCGGGGGTGGCGGTCCCCGGGGCTTGGGGAGGCTTAGAGGCCCCCCATATAGTATTAATGATCCCCCGCATGCCCCCGGGACTTGGCCCCCCCCGGGGGCCAATTAACCACGAAGCCGCGTTTTTTGCCGATTTTTAAAAATTTTTTTTTTTTAATTTTGGCCCTGGGGGTCCTTGTAGGACCCCCTGAGCAGGCCTAGGGGGTCAGGGTGTTTCTACCCTGCCCCCTTTTTGCGTTTTGCGCAGTTGTTTTACTGCATTCTTGTTCCTCGGTTCTACCGAGGAACAAGATGGCTGCCAACACTTCCTGGTTTGGAGTGTTGACAGCCAATTAGCATGCAGCTCGTGATCGGGAGGGTGCGCGGATCCACCGCGGCCATAGATATCGAAACTTTTATTTTGGATTTTCTCAGCAACTACTGAACTGATTTACACCATTTTTAAAAGGGTGCTTTCTGAACCAAGCACTACCTTTTTGCCAAATTTGGTGTAATTCCGTTCAGCAGTTTTAGCTGTAGCCTTGCATAAAGTTTCCTATGGGAAATTGATTTTTCACTCTTATTTTTTTAATTTCTCCGCAACTACTGAACGGATTTACACCATTTAAAAAAAGGTCGCTTTCTGAACCAAGCGCTACCTTTTTGCAAAATTTGGTGTACTTCCGTTCAGCAGTTCGGGCTGTAGCCGTGGCTAAAATTTCCTATGGGAATTAACATGGAGAAAACACGTTTTGGGACCCCCCTTTTTTCTCGGCCCCCGCTTGATGAATCACCCCGAAACTTTCAAGACAGGAGCGGACCGGAGCGCCCCACTAGTTTTGAAAATTTCGCGATGATTAGTCAAACGACGCCAAAGTTATTGGGAAGAGAATGTTATGAATTTCCTATGGATAATAGGTCCTAACTATAACTATCTACTGGCGACCGCAGGTAGATAATATATATATGATAGATATATATATATGAGATATATAATATATATATATATATATATATATATATATATTTATCTCTCTATATATATATATATTCACTGAAAAAACCATTGGTTTCAGGCACGTTATAGTTAGAAATTAGCATTTAAAAAACCTTAGAAATTCACTGAAAAAACCATAGGTTTCAGGAACGTTATAGTTAGTTGGACATTTCACTCGTACAAAACCATAGAAATTCCCCCATTATAGTTAGTTCAGCTAACTATAACTCGCGCCCCCGCAATGCACTGCTGATGACGTCACATATTACATCATTCATGACATGGTCAGTGACATCACTGATGACATCACTGATGACATCTCAAATGACATCACTGATGACATCACTGATGACATCATCCAGTGACTGTGTTTCTGTAAAGTTTAAATATGTTTTATATATATATATATATGCTAAGGTGTATTGAAGAATGAGTGGGTGTATAAGTGTCTGAATGGATGATTTAGTAGGTGCGTGACGGACTGTATAAGTGAGTGATTAAACATGTGTTACTGAATGCATGTGTTTGTGACTAAACTGTGTGAATGTCTGTATCAGTCTATCAGTTGGTGTGTAAGCGGCTGCATGGGTTGGTGAGTAGCCACATGAGTGTCTATATGGGTTATTGATTGGTTGTCTGAGTATCATTATGGGTGCGTGAGTGTTCTTGTGGGTGGGTGTGACTCTTTGCATAGATGTGTGAACGGGTGATTCACTGGGTGTATGGGTTCAAGAGTGCATCTGTGAAGGACTGTGTGGGTGGGTGTGTGTATGGGTGGGTGAGTGTGTGTATGGGTGTGTTGGTGAGTGAATGGAGGTCTCAGTGGTACATGTGCGAGTAACTACATATGTGAAAGGCAGTATATGTGAGTGTTGGAGTATATAAATGACTATATGTGAGAGTGAGTGATTGTAAGAGTGGCTGTATGGATGAGTGTGTGCTTGTATCAGTGATTGTATAAAAGAGTAAGTATGTGTTAGTATCTGTCAGAATAAGTGAGGTGGTGTGTGTATAACTCTATAGGTGAGTAAATGGGAGTGTGATTGATTCTTTGCATGACTGACTAGGAGTGTGAGTAACTCAATGGGTGAGTGGTGGTGTGTGAGTGTCTGTATAGGTGTATGAGTGCATATGATAGTGCTGTATTGATGAGTGACTGCATGTATGAGTAACTGTATGGATGAATGAGTGGACATGTGTGTAGACCTAGGAATCAGTGAGTGTGTATGTAGTAACTGGTCTTGGTGTGTCTATGGTTTTGAAAATGGTAGTCTGCATTTTAGAGTGGGTGTATCAAAGGTTATATTAGAGTGTGAGGAGGTGTATCAGATTATTACGTGGATGATGTCATCAGTGATGTCATCAGTGATGTCATTTGAGATGTCATCAGTGATGTCATCAGTGATGTCACTGACCATGTCATGAATGATGTAATATGTGAAGTCATCAGCAATGCATTGCGGGGCGCGAGTTATAGTTAGCTGAACTAACTATAACGGGGGAATTTCTATGGTTTTGTACGAGTGAAATGTCCAACTAACTATAACATTCCTGAAACCTATGGTTTTTTCAGTGAATTTCTAAGGTTTTTTAAATGCTAATTTCTAACTATAACGTGCCTGAAACCTATGGTTTTTTTCAGTGAATTTCAATGGTTTTTTAAATGCTAATTTCTAACTATAACGTGCCTGAAACCTATGGTTTTTTCAGTGAATTTCAATGGTTTTTAAATGCTAATTTCCAACTATGCCTCCAAAGGTAGGACATGCGAAGAAAGAGGAAGAAAAGCGCAGAAAGAAGCACCACAAATGCAGAAAGAGGCAACAAAAGTCCAGAAAAGACGAAGAAAAGTACAGGAAGAAGCAAGAGATGTGCAGAAAGAACCAACAGAGGAGCAGAAAGTCCTCCTGTGCCCCCAACTTTTTGCTGACGGGTACTGGTGGTAACTGACTCTGACTAACCAGGCCTAGAGCCAGTGGTATGCTAAAAGACACTTAGAATACAGTGAAAACACCTACATACACTAGGGAACACTATGCGTTGGGGTACCCCTGTGATTAGCATGACCTCCTCTATATTTGCCATGAGTTAGTGCCTGGGTCATTGCATGAGTACATGGGTACTGACTGGATGATTAGAGTACTGCAAGGAGAGTGCATGGTGAATTTATAAGTGCTTGGGTTTTGGCGGAGTGATTGCATAAGTACACACATGTCACATCAGGCCCCGCCCCCTCCCTTCACCACTGTGCAAACGCGCCCCCTGGCGGGTTTTAATTTGGGGGATTAATTCCCCTTGAATCCTGATGGTCCCTGGGGGCCAACTAGCCCACCAGGTACCTCCAGTAAGCGCCAGGGAGCTGCGTTGCAGAGAGGTGGTCCGAGGCCACACCCCTTTTTACACCTCTCTGCAACGCAACTCTGTTGTAAATTCTTTTTTTTTAAAAATGTAAGTCCGTTTTTATATAGCGCAGCTACTCACCCTTACGGGTCTCAAGGCGCTGGGGGTCGGAGTGGAAATTAAGTGAGCTATTGCCCAGAGTCACATGGTGCTGAGCTGAGCTGCCGCCGGAGCCGGGGATCAAACCGTGAACCCTGTGCTCCGAAGTCAGCTGCCCTGGCCGCTGCACCACACCTCTCCACCTCTGTTGCGCTTACTGGATGTACCTGGTGGGCTAGTTGGCCCCCAGGGACCCTCAGGATTCAAGGGGACTTAATTCCCCAACTTAAAATGCGCCACAGGGCGCGTTTGCATACTTGTCAAATCAGGCCACGCCCCCTCCCTGCACCACGGTGCAAACGCACCCCCTGGTGCGTTGTAAATTGGGGGATTAAGTCCCCTTGAGTCCTGAGGGTCCCTGGGGGCCAACTAGCCCACCAGCTACCTCCAGTAAGTGCCACAGAGCTGCGTTGCAGAGTGGTGTAAAAAGGGGGCGTGGCCTTGGACCACCTCTCTGCAACGCAGCTCCCTGGCGCTTACTGGAGGTACCTGGTGGGCTAGTTGGCCCCCAGGGACCCTCAGGATTCAAGGGGACTTAATCCCCCAACTTAAAATGCGCCACAGGGCGTGTTTGCATACTTGTCACATCAGGCCACGCCCCCTCCCTGCACCACTGTGCAAACGCGCCCCCTGGCGCGTTGTAAATTGGGGGATTAATTAATAAACAAGCATTGGAGGCGCTAACCGCCGCTGGAGGAACAACAACTATAATATAGCGCCAGGCCACCTTATTTATAGCGCTGGTAACTTTGCCTGCATCTTTGGTCGTTTAGCTGAGATGTCCCCCCTACCCTCCTGCAGCATTTACGCCCCGCCCTTATTAAATTCTTATATTATAACTAGATGGAAATGGCAGGCAGGTGAACACAAGGCTTTGCTGCAGCTCAGTGGGTTGTGCGGCATTACAGAGCTAAGCTTTCAGAGGTGAAATGCCTTCTTGTTTGCCCCCATCTATTTCTCGCCGATATTTGTATTTTGCAGAACATCTTGTGTGCCTGTGTCTCGGTGAGCACATTTCAACAACAATTTTTAAAGAAAGGTTGCCACAATCGAGTTATTTAAATAATACAATAACCCAGATTCGTGAGGTGTACTCTAAACCATGCTGATTCAAATGATAGTGCCCCTGTTAATTTTATCGGCGCCACGGGGCAGCGCTATACATAGAGCACCAGGTGCAGTGGCACCGGGCCCAGGGGGTATGAGGGGCCAATATACCTAAATTATGGCTGTCTTTTATTGCCGAACCAAGGTGTGGGGGGGGGGCATTTCCATTGCTTGCATTTAGTTTCACTGAACCCGTGCTGCGTCACTGGTGTCACTTTCGGGCTGTGCAACGTGCCTTTTTCCCATATGTGCACTACTCTTATTCTCCCAGGCTGTGCCAGCCTGGAGGCGCTATTGTGGGGGTCTGCCCCTGTACCCTTTTCTTGTGCTCAGTGCACTATGGTCAAATGTCTTTCCTTCCTAAGTGCACCCCGGAGCCTATTCCCAGAGTCTCGTCTCTCAGCCAGGGTCAGACTGGTCCAGGACCACCTGGCAGTGCCGGATAGGCTGGTGTTATATGTCAGTGTGTGGGCTGCTTTTTTTTAGCTGCGTATTGCCTGTTTGAAGGCTGAAGGGCCGGTTTATACTGTTGGTGGCCCGCCTGAAGCAAGCATAAATAAGTACAGTCTCCCATACTTCGCATAATATCTGTACAGTGCGACTTTAGAAGTTCAAAACGCCCCCAATTGGCAAATGTGGAACACTTGTTGTTAGCTATTTGATTCATTCATGAGGCACTTTAATTTTGGTGCTGGGGCCTATTTTGTGCCCTATCCGACCTTGTTGTGAGCTACGCCTGCCCTGGGTCCTACTTCAATAATATGCCCCTCCCCCGCTCCGTCCAGAATTGCCCCCTGTCGCCTGTACTCAGTGGACCCGTCCGAGTGGTGCCTCAGTCTTGTGTTGCGCTGTTTTTTAGAAAACGGTGCCCACTGCCCACCAGGGTATAATGGTGTTACTCCCAAGAGCGATACCCCTCCACATCTGTACATGTATCTAATATCCCAAGACTATGATGCCTCCTAGGAGTTCGTTGTGCTGTGCCCCAATAGTTATACCCCCTCAATTATCTCCGTAGCTGTGCCATATGTTTTTACAGATACACAGAGATGTATTTACACGGCTGCACCTTTGCCTCAGTGTGCCATTTTTTTTTTGCAGGTTTATATCGCGCGAACTCGACCCGATGGTACTGGAACGCTTTACACGAGAACCAGTTACTTTATACAAGGACACGTTCATTTTTTGGTAGGCACGGGGAGATGAATTGATTTGCCCAGAATCACAGGATGCTGAGTAGACGCCGAGACTTGAACCACCTGGTTCCCCAGCTCCAAAGTTGGCAGCTCTAGCGGTGAGGCCACATCCGCTCCTGATGCCCTACTTGAAGAAATGTGTCTGTCCCCTGCCCCCAGTGCCAAATACCACCTGTGCCCCCTCTAACAGCGTGCCCAGTAATGCACTCCAGGGTTGTGTGCTGTATCGTCCCCCCTTCTGTGACCCTCCAGGAGGCCCCTGCTGGCTCCAAGTGTGCTTTTGTTTACTGTGCTGTGCCTCCGTCTTCTTCCTCTCTCTCTGTACCCAAGGCTTTTTGCCCCCTGCCCTCTGCGCCCACCCATAAGATAGTCCAGCGTTGCTTACCTGCTGGCGGAGCGTTGGGAGGGGAGGTTTTGGCGGGTCCCCCCCAGCGCACGGGCCCCAGCTGGGGGTGCGGGCCCCTGGGGGGTAGCAGGCTGTCCTGTCTCCTTTTTAGGTCAACTGCTTATGCCCGATGCTCTTCCAGCGCTGCCTGCCAGTGTGGGAGGTACTGGTGCTGGCTGCCTCCTCCTGCCTCGATGCCGCCTGTGCTCTAATCCCTGTTGGCCAATTCGCTCCTACATGCACTTTCCTGTCTGTGCCCCCTTGCTTCTCGCTTTGCCAACCTGACCTGCTATGTCTGCCCCCTCCCCTTACTGCCCTCCCTTTTCCCCCTCCCCTTTTTAGGCTGCAGGCTTTGTGTGTGCTGCCCTCTGACATCCCGCACACCTGGCTTTCTCTGCTCCAGATCCTTTTGTTAACCCTTGTTTGGTTGGCCCCTCCCTCGAGAAACAACCTGAGATTGGCCCCCCACACACCTTCTGTGCTCCCTTATCTCGCGCCAGAGCACGTGTCCTCTCAGCTCGCCGCCTTTGATGCAATGAATAAATACACATATTACACCCAGACAGGCCAGAGCGCTGGAGTTTTTAGCCCCTGTTTGCTAAACAGAGGTCCCCACCCCTGACGCCCGGAGCAGGCTCTCCTAGTGCCCATGTGTACAGAGCCTTGAACTGGTCCACACTCTGAAAGGCGCCTCCTGTTTATACAGTACCCCCTATTCAGATGCTGCAAGTGAAGGGGGCAAGGAAAGATGCGTCTCGTGTCTCACCTCCATATTAAGTAAACCTTACTGAGGAGAATTTATTCATCCATCCATCCGTGTGTCTGAATAACCTGTATCGGAAAGGACTGTGCATATGACGTGCTGCGGTTTGAAGGGTGGTGAGAGTGTTGCCCGGCCCCCCCTCCACTGGCATGGA
Organism: Calotriton arnoldi; assembly: GCA_963921515.1. Classification (NCBI taxonomy): domain Eukaryota; kingdom Metazoa; phylum Chordata; class Amphibia; order Caudata; family Salamandridae; genus Calotriton; species Calotriton arnoldi. Next base: position 566,845 of record CAWUFW010005801.1, on the reverse strand, counting down.
TGGTGAGCGGGAGCCGCACCACGCGAGGATGGAGTGTACCCCGGCAGTCGGGGCAGTGAGTGCATTAGCTGTTCCTGTGCTGCCCAAAGTTATCCACCGTGGCCTTTGTTGGGTTAGAACCGGCCTGTGGTTCCCAAACTGTGTGCTTGCTTTGTGGCGTACCTGGCTATTTCAACGGCGCACCAGCATTACGTGGCGCACACACTGGGAACCGCTGCCCTAAATGAAAGTTGCTGCCACATCGGTAGTAATAACGTGCAGTGGATCTGGAAGCGCACTGCGTAGACTGTAGGAGACACAAGAGATACCAGTGCGTGGAGGGGGTACATGGGCACCGTTAATCGGAGCATACGGGCCCCTAATACTTATTACACAATGTCCCAGCTCAATAGAAAGCTTGCCAGAAGGGTTGCGCTACACAACATAAATCAATTTAGCCATAGAATAACACTGTACAGACAGTCCTACCGCACTCTTCATCGCAAGTAGACAGGCTTAATCCTCATGTCATAATGTGCATACCCAGAGCGGCAGCGCTCATCGCAGACGCTTTATATTTTTATTATAGCTCCGGATCTGAGAGTTTCATGAAATGCTTCTTTTAACACGATCGCCTCAGCGCCACACCAACTCGGCAAAAACGGCAGGCAGAGCGCCGCAACGAAAGTCCGCGCTTTACATTTATAAACCGGCACATTGATTTTTACCTTAGCGCCACACCAAGTCTGCAAAAACGGCAGAGCGCCGCAACGAAAGTCCTTGCCAGGCTACCTCTACCTTCACAAACCGGCACATTTATTTTTACTTGATGCGAGGCACAAGATGGCTGCCAATACTTCCTGGTTTGAAGTGTTGGCAGCCAATTAGAGCCAAGCTCGTGCTGGGGGGGTTAGGCTCCGCCCACATATATATATTTTTCTTTCTTTAATATCTCAAAAACTACTGAACGGATTTACATCATTTAAAAAAAAGGTCGCTTTCTGAACCAAGCACTACCTTTTTGCCAAATTTGGTGTAATTCCGTTCAGCAGTTCGGGCTGTAGCCTTGCCTAAAGTTTCCTATGGGAAATTGATTTTTTGACTCTTATTTTTTGAATTTCTCAGCAACTACTGAACGGATTTACACCATTTAAAAAAAATGTAGCTTTCTGAACCAAGAGCTACCTTTCTGCCAAACTTGGTGTAATTCCGTTCAGCAGTTCGGACTGTAGCCTGTCTCAAAATTTCCTATGGAAATTAACACACGAAAAACACTTTTTGGGACACCCCTTTTTTCTCCGCCCCCGCTTGACGAATCACCCCCAAACTTTCAGGATAGGAGCTGACCCAGATGGACCTTTTTTTTTTTTAGAGAATTTCACAAAGATTCGTTAAACGACGCCAAAGATATTAACAAATCAAAAAACACTTTTTCAATAGAAACGAGGTCCTAACTATAACTACCTACTGGCGACCGCCAGTAGGTAATATATATATATATATATATATATTACCTACTGGCGGTCGCCAGTAGGTAGTTATAGTTAGGACCTAGTTTCCATAGGAAAAGCGTTTTCTGATTTGCCAATATCTTTGGCGCCGTTTGACGAATCTTCGCAAAATTTTCAAAATTAATGGGGCGCTCTGGTCAGCTCTAGACTTTAAAGTTTCGGGGTGCTTCGTCAAGCAGGGGCCGAGAAAAAAGTGGGGTCCTAAAACACGTTTTCTCCATGTTAATTTACATAGGAAACTTTTGTCGCAGCTACAGCCCGAACTGCTGAACGGAATTACACCAAATTTGAGAGGTAGCTCTTTGTCCAGAGTGCACTCTTTGCTTTAAATGGCGTAAATCCGTTCAGTAGTTCCTGAGAAATTCAAAAATAAAAAAATATCGATATCTGGTGGCCGCGATGGATCCGCGAACCCTCCCGATCACGAGCTTGTCTCTGATTGGCTGGCAACACTTCAAACCAGAAAGTGTTGGCAGCCATCTTGATGCTTCGGTAGAACCAAGTCACAAGAAAAATGGTTAAAAAAAAAAAAAAAAAAAGGGGGCAGGGTAGAAACACCCTGACCCCTAGAACTGCTCAGGGCCCCAAAAAGCATTTTTTTTAAAAAACGAAGCGTGGTCTCCCGCACATTGTTTAATTAAGCCCCCGGGTGGGCCAGTTCCCGGGGGTAATCAGAAAAAATAGTGCGGGGGCCCGCATGGGCCCCCGCAGCCCGCCACCTCCCCGGGGCTTTTAAATAATATGCGGGGGCACACGGCCGCGATGGATCCGCGAACCCTCCCGATCACGAGCTTGTCTCTGATTGGCTGCCAACACTTCAAACCAGAAAGTGTTGGCAGCCATCTTGTGCCTCGGTAGAACCAAGTCACAAGAAAAATGGTTAAAAAAAAAAAGGGGGCAGGGTAGAAACACCCTGACCCCTAGAACTGCTCAAGACCCCAAAAAGCATTTTTTTTAAAACGAAGCGTGGTCTCCCGCGCTTTGTTTAATTAAGCCCCCGGGTGGGCCAGTTCCCAGGGTTATCAGAAAAAATAGTGTGGGGGGCCACGTGGGCCCCCGCAGCCCCGGAGTCCGCCACCTCCCCGGGGCTTTTTAAATAATATGCGGGGGCACACGGCCCCCCGCAGCCCCGGGGACTGCCACTTCCCCGGGCATTTATGATACAGTGATGTCTTCAGTGATGTCACTGACCATGTCATGAGTGATGTAATATGTGACGTCATCAGCAGTGCACTGCGGGGGCGCGAGTTATAGTTAGGTCAACTAACTATAACGGCCGAATTTCTCTGGTTTTGTACTAGTGAAATGCCCAGCTAACTATAAAGTCCCTGAAAACTGTGGTTCTTTCAGTGAAAAAAAAATATATATATGTAGTTCCCTTTCAGCATACAAAAGAAATGACACTCTAGGAGCGATTGCAAAATAGCATGCTTTTATTTTGTGTAGAATCCTATGCGTACAAATCCTAAGAGGGAGAGTAAGATGTAGAAAAGTAGGATCTGCTTTTATGGTTACCCTCACTTTTTGCCTGGTGCTATGCTATTTCTGACTAGTCTGACTGGGATCCTGCTAATCAGGACCCCAGTCTCTGTGCTTTCTCCCCTAAATTGGTATGGTAAGTACTTCTGTACATCCCAGATTGGACACTGGTGTACCCTTATCAGTCCCTAATATATGGTTCTGAGGTACCCAGGGCATAGGTACACCAGGGGTCACCCATGGGCTGAAGCATGCATTATGCCACCCATGAGGGACCACTCAAATTGTAACTACAGGCCTGCCATTGCAGCCTGTGTAAGCTGGTGCTTGAACCACTTACAAAAGATATATGTTTCCCTATATCTAAGGTCACTGCAGTTAAAACCTATAAGTCACCCCTCAAGCAGGCCTTTCAATCCTGAAGGCAGGGTGCTTGGTTCTAAGTGTGAGGGTGTCCCTGCATGAGCAGGACACCCCTACAGCCTTCCGAGTCCATTCTCCCGGGCTGTAAGTGCATCAGCCATTACAATACATAGAGTGGCCATGCATCATTACGCTATGACCATCTCTAAACTGGCTGTAATGAACCCTGTCATGTTTGGTATCAAACATGTTGGAATCATACCCCTACACCGTAAACGGGGTGGAAGGTATGATTCCATGCACTGTAAAGCTCCACCGGGGGGCCCTCAGTGCTCCTGGTACAAGTCTTCTAGACTCGGACAGCAAAACATGGCTGCTGCCAACCAGAGACACGATTCTGCCCTCCTGCTGCTGACCCAAGCTCGAGCAGGGGAAGGCAGAACAATAAGCATCCTGTCACACGGAGGTGTGACCACCTCCCAGACAGGGTTCAGTGTATTGGGGCCGGGTGGGAGCACTTGCCAGCGCCAATCAGTCTGCTTAAAGGGCACACTTGGGGCCCTCCTTGCATGGTCCAGTTCAAACCATCTCAGGGAGCCGTTGGCTCCCGCTCTGGCGCGAAACTGCACGAAGGACATGGGAGTATCCTCCCCACTGTCCGACCCCTCCCCTGGGAGGGAACCCTGAATCGTCCCAACCCTTTCTTTAGGGTACTTAAGGGCTTACCTGAGGGTGGGCCCCTAGATTCGTCGTGGGCCAAGATTCATTTCAAGACACCTCTTCTTTTTTGACCGTCTGGACACTCTGGACTTCGCTCTGGGCATCAAGGCTGCAACTGGGAAGACTCCTGCGGCTCTTGATCCTGTCACCCTGCTTGTCTGCTGTAACATCCGGGCCTGTGCTCCATACAGGAACCTTCCAAGGCAAGTGGGCATCCAAGACACCTGAAGGAATCTCCCTTGAAGTGAAGGAGTCACTTCCCAGCATCTGCAGGCACCGCAACTAAGCTGACCAGTCTGCTGATCCTGGGCTCCCACAGACTACGAAAGGCTCAGCAACACAGCTGGTGGTTCTTCACTTCCTCGAGGCCTGCCCTGTCCTCTCACCCAAATTTGAGGCCAGCATCCCTTGTCAGAGCCGCAGGAACCGAACCCCTGTGCACCGCGTCGACTAGCAGTTACAAAGGCTTGTTGGCTTTCTTCCACCAAGATCTTTGGGCTCCAAGTAGCCCCCACCTCAAGCATCTCCTGTGACCAAGATCTTCATCCTCACTGCATCACTTGCATCATGGGCCTGCATCTTTGGTGAACTGCTCAAGGTCCTATTGCGACTCCAGTGCCTCTGGCCTGTGGGTCCTCCTGAGGGTCTCTTTAGATTTCTGCAGGCTCCCCTGATTGCTCGGGGCTAGCCCTTACTCCCCTGCTTGTGGTGAGTCACCTGGACCTTGCTGATCCTGACACTGTACCTTCTTCACTTTTTATGTTGGTTGCAATTGCAAAGGCTTGTTGGTGCTTCCGACAGACACCGACCCCTCAACTCTCGACATCCGATGTGGGATAGCTTGTACACGGCTCCTGGTCTTCCACAGCGTCACCTGGTCCACACAGCTGCAGTTTCAAGGTCACCGTCAGCTCTCCTGCAACACTTGACTTCGGTGGGCATTCGTCTTCTGGGCCTCCTGGCCACTTCCAAGTGGCATAGACTCTGTCCCCTCTGCTTGCAGGTACTTCTCGACTTGAATCCACCTTTGGGTTCCACCGGACACATTCAACTTCTTTGCCAGCGACATCTTCTTGAAGTCCTCCACTGAGTTCGACGGCGGTTTCCGATGCCACTTCACACCTATGCACCCGGCTTCCCTGGTGTAGGTATCCTGGTTCCTAGGGTATCCACGGGTGGGGTGGCTCTCCAACCTTCTGATTTCCACAGGGTTTCTTCAGGGTCCACTGGTCAGGGTCCTTCTTTAAAATTGCAACAGCGACTTACCCGTTGACGTGTATTGCCTCCGTGGGGTTCCTGGTTACTTACCTCGGGTGGTTCCTTGGGTCCCCGGCACTTCTACGTCATCAGGGTATAGTCTTGACTCGAGTCTTGGTTCGCATACTACTATTTTAGTATATGGGTTGGTCTCCCCCTGGCGACCACCGTGTAGTCGTGCTACTTACCTGTTTCCATTGAAAAGTATTGTGTGCATTGTATATATCTCCGGCTAGGAGATATCTGTATATGTTATTGAATGTCTTATAATAAATACATATTTTTATAAATAGACTGTGTGGTTCTTTTTCACTTAATCTATACCTACAAGATTATGTTCTGGTAATACAAGTTGCTTTACACTCCTTCTGGACTAAGCCTGAACGCTGCTCACCACAGCTACCACTTGGAGAGCTTTCTAAGGATGTCTAAGACCACTAAAATCACCATAAGGGTTGTCTGGATTATTGCAGGGTGCCCATTTACATAAGTGTGCCCCAATATAAAATATGCCAGCTTCTCACATTGGTGTGAAGAGGTTGGGATTCAAGCCTACATTGTTTTACCAGATAACCTTGGTGTGGATTAATTGAAAAACCATCACTAATATTAGGCACATATAATACAGCTTAGAATAAGTAAGTTCTACTCAATTTAGGGTTGGGTAGTTAAGAGTCTAGCACAACCCTTTCTCCAACCTCAGAGAGTTTAGTTTCCACTAGGGAAGGTAGGTGCAACACCTCACTACACCTAGAACCATCTCTTTAGTTGGGGATACCATTGTACCCCAGTCTGCTAAGTACATTGGTCTAAAGTTCCAGGAACTAAGGACCCTGTGTAGCCTTAGAAAGATACAGACAGGTGGCAACCCCACCATTAAGTTGCTCTTAGAGCTGCTGCATAAGGATGATAGTCATCCTTTTGAGGCAGAAGAACAGTATAACGCGGGTGTGGATACTCCTGAAGAGGGAGCATCAGGGGCTCTCCCTGATGATCTCAATTCTGAGTATGGGCAGGAGGACTCAGACGATTTCAACCTGCCATTCATGGAATAGTGCAGATGGCACAGAGGAGATACCCTTTGTTCCTCCTGGGAGGGTCCAGAGTAGACCAAGGAGGTCTTGATCCTCCTCCAGAGAATCCAATACTTCAGACACTTCCATAGGGACCTCCATATCTAGTAAGAGGGACAGCATTTTTGACAGGGAATACCAATTGCTCAAACTTGAGAAAGCAAGGCTTAGGCTCAGGAAAGATCAGTTGGCCCTTGACAAAGAGTCCCTGGAAGTACAGAAGGCTAGGAGGAAACTGGGACTAGAGTCCCATGGTGGCAGCAACAGTGTCCCTAGAATCGGAGAAACTTCTTTTGACAATAGGAACCTGAGCAGGATAGTCACTCCTTACCAGGAGGGGGATGATTTCCATAAATGGATCACTGCTTTGGAGAGGGCCTGCAAAGTTCAGAGGGTCCCTCAAGAGCAGTGGGCAGCTATCCTGTGGCTCTCCTCTGCTAACAAAGGTAGAGATAAGCTCCTCGCTGTTAGAGAAGAGAATGCTGACAATTACTCAGTACAGAAGAGTGCTCTCATAGATGGGTTTGGCGTAACCACTGAACAGTATAGGATTAAGTTCAGAGACACCTAGAAGGCACACAACCAAGACTGGGTAGATTTTGTAGACAGTGCTATTACGGTTCTGAAAGGCTGGCTTCATGGAAGCAAGTTGCAGGACTATGAAGGAATGTACAATTTGATTATGAGGGAGCACATTCTTAATAACTGTCAGAACCAACTTTTGCATCAGTACCTGATGGACTCTGATCTGACCTCTCCCCAAGAATTGGGAAAGAAGGCAGACAAATGGGTCCACACCAGTCTTAAGCAGAAAAACCATGGTAATGGAGGTGACCAGAAGAAGCAAGAATCTTCTAAATCCAAGGATAAGGGTGGGGACAAAAGTAAAGATAACAAAGAGTCTTCACAAGGGCCCCAAAAACCTGCATTTGGGGTGAGTCCCAAAATTCCAAGAAAGGCAAAAAGAAAACTTGGTGCTACAAGGTAAAAACCCATTGGACAAAGGATGCTGATTGTCCAAAGGCCAAGGAAACTTCTACTACCACTGCCCCTAAAGCACCTGCTCCCCCTAGGACAAGTACAAGTGGTAGTACAGCAAACACGGGATTAGTGGGGTTAACCTTGGGATCTGAGGTGGGTTCTGACTTAGTCAGAACTCCAGCTCAGGCTGTTCTAGTCTGTGATGGTGGCATAGACCTTGACAACCTTACTGGTCAGTCCGACTAACTTGGGCGAGTACAGACAACAACCTTTTTTTTATTGAGAGTTCGTGCAAATTACAAAACTACATGACTGTCAAATACAATGCATATTACACAATGATCAGAATAATGAAAAATACATTATTTCATACAAAGATAAATACCTTATAAAGTGCAGAGTGCTAACCATTTGAGAATGAACATATCTCCTCAATCTCTCACATCACCCTGTTACAAAAGGTAAATACTATCTAAAAAGTGCAAAGTGCTAGACATTTAGGCATAGGCCTAAAAGGATAAAACAATCATGCAAAACAATTACTAATCACAGTTAGATACGATGGAACGTAGAGGATGCTAAATCCTAGGAGATAAACATGACCCAATGTTCTAAAAAAACAAAAAAACAAAAAAACAATTTTCATTATCTATACCCTATGTCCCCAATAAGCTCCAACGTTTCTCATACTTTTTTTATAGAGCCTGATCTTATCGCATATTTTTTTTCCAGTTCTTTGAGAGTTTACTTAACTTCGCTCTCCATGCTTGAAAGGAAGGTACCTTATCTGATCGCCAACATTGTAAAATTAAAGATCTTGCTACCAATGCTGCAATGTACAGGCATTCTTCTTGTGCAGTAATATTAGGCGAGCAACCCAGAACTGCGATATCTACATCTATGGAGATAGAGGGGTCTAGGATAGATCTAAGATAAATTTCGATTCCTTCCCACAAGCTGCTGATCTTTGGACATTCCCAAACAATGTTTAACCAGGTGCCACCGCCCTCTTTTGCGCATCGGAAACACCTGTCCTCAATTTGTGGGTATATCTTATGAAGAAAGGAAGGGGTTCTATAGATCAACCATTTTGAATAGAATTGCATGCGCTTGAAATTTGGACCTCTGAGTGTTGATGCATTAAATTTATTTATTCTATCCCAGGTTAATTTTGAGACCTGCATCCCTTCCCTTTTCCACCATCTATACCCGCACTTTTTCATATATCGAGAGAGGCTTATTTTCATTGAGAATTTTGACCCAGGCGCTAATCTTCCGTTGTTTCGGGGAATCGAAAGCTTCACTTAAACTTGCTCTAACGGATGCATTTTTAATATCAAATTTTTGTAGCAAGGGTTTTATTCTGATGAATGACCACTTCAGGATTGTTTTAGAGTGTAAAAGCCCCATTTCGATCTCTGGCCATGACTTCCAACAATTACCTATATTAAAATCCCGAATCTGCAGGTACCCATTTTCTTCCCACATCTTTAAAATACTAGACTCTAAAAAACATCTTTCCCATGTGTAAAAATGGGACAGTCTAGTTGAATTGTTAAGTCTCGGGATATTATAAAATGTTAAAAATTGAGATTTTTGTTTGAGTATCCATTGAAGAGTCTTATAACGTACTTTTTAGGGTACTTAGTTATTCTAGTAGGGTCAATGATATTATATTCCTTTAAGATCTTTTTCATAAAAAAATTATCTGCTTCCTGAGGGTCCAATAGAAAAAAAACTAAAACTGTGATGTGCAAAAGTCGCATGATAATAATTCCTAATATTTGGAAGGGACAGCCATCCTTCTGCAGCAGGGTAACTTAAAGTACTAAGTGCCAATCTCGGTATCTTATTAGTCCATAAAAAGAAGAAAACATGCTATCTATCTCTTTAAAAAAAGCTGCTTGTAATACGCACGGAACAGCACTGAAGAGAAAATTAAAAAGTGGAAGAATAGACATGCGAATTAATGATACTCGACCCATTATTGATAATGGGAGCTGGTTCCATCGTGCTAACAGATGTTTCACTTTTTTCAGCAACGGAGTATAGTTTAAATAGAATAGATCTTCTATTTTCTCCGTGACAAAAATCCCTAGATATCTCTTTGGGCGGGTATAATATACATGCCTGAATTCTAGCAATAGAGAGTCAACAGAGCAGTTACACAGTATGATCTCTGTTTTAGTCTTATTTATCTTATAACCTCCTATTGCTTGGAAATCTGAAAAAATCTTCATAATTTCTACCTCAGTGTCTGTTTCTGAGTCCAGAAAAAGGATTATGTCGTCGGCATAGAGTTTTATATTTGTCATACCTTGAAGCGGAGCCGTAAACGCCTTTTTTTGTCTAATTACTATTGCAAGTGGCTCAATAAATAGTGCAAATAAAATCGGAGAAAGAGGACACCCTTGCCTAGTGCCTCTATTTATTTGACATGTGCCTATATTCACCGAATTAATTAAAATTTGCGCCTGAGAGTTCGTATAGAGCTGCCTTATTAAGTGTATAAACTCCTTTGGGAAGCCGAATTTTTCTAAAATCAAAAACAGACAATCCCATGAGACTAGGTTGAACGCTTTTTCGGCGTCTAAAAACCAGATCTGTGCCTCAGTCTTGTTTATGTAAATAAAATCCAGTGCTTCTAATAAAAAATTTGTGTTGGTATGTAGCTGTCTCCCAGCTACAAAACCACACTGATCCCTCTCAATAAGTGAACCTACCATTCTATTTAGCCTATTAGTGAGGAGTTTTGTAAAAATGTGGTAGTCAGCATTTAAGAGGCTTATAGGCCTATAGGAGTTTACGTTCTCACTATCTTTGTCCTTCTTTAAAATGCTGACCACTACTGCTGTGCAAAAAGATAACGGAGGGTCGCCCCCTTGTAATAAATGGTTCGCAAGATTTAAAAATTCAATATTAAGAGTTGAGGCAAATTTTTAAAAAAATTCCGTGTGAAGATCATCTTCACCCGTCGCTTTACAATTAGGCAAAGAGCTTATGACTAAATCAAGTTCCTCCTTCGTAAAATCAGCTAATAGTTCCTTTCGAAAGTTCATATTTAAAGTAGGAACTGGCAAATCACACAAGAAACCATGAATAGATTCCGAAGGTGCATTATATTCCGATTGATAAATTCCCTTATAGTGCTTGAGGAAAACTTCGCCTATATCCGGCGTTCTGGTTGAATGTGTTTTAGTTGATTCATTCCTGATACTCTCGATCCTATTACGCACCTGATTCTCTTTTGCCTGCCAGGCTAGAAGTTTCCCTGTGTGCTCGCGGTCTTCATAGACTGTCTGAAGATAAGTCCTGCTTGCCATATCACCTAACCCATAATAAAATTCTCTCATTTGTACTTTGGCTTCTGATAATTCTTGCTTAGTGTTTCTGCTCCTATTCATGATATATTCCTGATTCGCACGAGCAAGCCTTGTTTCAAACATCAATCTCTCCTCTTTTTTCGCCCTTTGTTGCGGGATATCCTTTGAAGTGATTATGCATCTTAATGTGGCCTTGAATGCATCCCAGGTTACATTAATTGGGGCTGAATCTTTGTTTATACAGAAAAAGGCCCTAATCTCATTATCTATTTCTGTGCACCATAAATCATTTGCTAAATTAAGTTTATTAAAATACCATCTTCTTGATGCGTCTTTATCCATATTCCCTGCAACAATTTCCATTTTAATTAAGACATGGTCCGAAAAGGCGTTTAGAATGTGTTCATATCTACTAACTACAAGATTATGTGAGGTCAGAAAAAAATCTATTCTTGATGCTGAATCATATTTTGCTGAGTAGCAAGAATATCCACGTCTAACTGGGTTGTTAAGTCGCCACTTATCTATAATATCTAGATCAGATTTACAACTAGACAAAGCAATAGCAACTTGCGGTTTATTTTGTTTACGTTCTAACTTTGTCGAGTCAAGTGAGGGGTCCTGTAAAAAATTGAAATCACCTCCCCATATGATCTGTCCAGGTATGCACGATAGAGCTTGCTTTAGTTGTAAGATAGGGAGTGGATCATCTATCACTGGTGCATAAATCGTAGCCAATATAAGGTTTGCCTGATTTAATTTTCCATGCACGAACGTCCATCTTCCACCCTCATCTGAGTATGATCCATTAACATGAAATTGGACATGCTTACCTAAAAAAATGCCCACGCCCCTCTGCGCAATTCCTGAGACCGATGAGCAATAGAAACCCGCCCAATTCTTAAAGATTTTACTACAATCTGACAAACTTCGAAAATGTGTCTCTTGAAAAAAAATCACATCTGGATTATGCCCTCTGAGCCAGCTCTCTACTGCATAGGCTTTGCGCCTATTATTAAGACCATTAGCATTAAAGGACAGGATTGTTAATTTGTTCCTATTCATCATTTTGATACTTTATGGGATATTTCAAGATCGTCTGAAAACTTACAAGATACATATCTCATTATGACATATTGTGCATACCTCCCTGACCTTGACTCTGTTCCTAGCTCTGACCCTGATACAAATATTAGCATAAACACATAAAGATCATTCCGATAAAATCTCTTCCTAGCAGTTGACCAGCTAAAGTGCAAAGTGTGCGAATTGTGCAAATTATGTATTAAACAGCAGCAGCTCTTGATAGCAGCAGAAACGTAGCGTGCAATAAAGCATAAGTACCTACAACAACTAAAGTGCAAATTGTGCAAGCCATGCTTTAGGCAGCAGCCCTCAATCGCAGCTAAAAACATAGCATGCAGTAAAGCATAGGTACCTACAACAACTAAAGTGCAGATTATGCAAATTGTGCAAATTATGCTTAAGCAAAAGCACTCATTAGCGGCTAAAACATAACATGCGGTAGAGCATAGGTATCTATAATGCATTCTACAAATGCCCTTTATCTGACAACTTAACATCCTAAAAAACCCTTTTTTAAAAAAAAATAACCATCTAATGTGCAAATTTTAGCCTTGAGCAGCAGTTTGTAATAGCAGCTGACATATAAAGTGCAAAAAAAAAAAACAACAGACATATACTCAAAAAGCTTAAAGTGCCTAAAGTGCGTTCTCCCCCTAACATACATAATATATTTCAATACATGAAAACCGTATATTGGCAATTTCCCTGCAAAATCTATCCGTATTCTGACTCAATAAAACTTCGTCTAAGAACTCTCTTTTTCTAAATGCTTCACCCCTCCACCTCCCCCCTCTGAAGGAGAAAAATCCCCACTAATCCCACTATTCCCTCCTTCTCCCTCTTTTTTCCTGGATGCCATCTTGTTGCATCCTTTTGCGACTCCTGATTCACCTCATGGCCGCCCTTGACTTCCTTCCATTAACAGTTCTCATAATACTTTCTAATAAAATCCGAAGCCAACTTATAACGACAGAATCCCTTTTCTTACGCAAAGCTCAGTTCTTCCAAAAAGGTTTGAGCATCCGATATGTCCGTGAAGATGAAAATTTTTCCTTTAGCCAGGACTTTTAATTTAGACTGTTGAACAATTGATGCTTGCGCTCCTTTAGCCTTGAAGGAGTCAATCATTTTAATAAAGTCCTTTCGTCTATGTGCAGAGGCTGCAGACATATCAGAAAAAATTCTGAAATTTTGAATCTCGGAAGTGGAAAATGATCTCTTTGCTATTGATGTACTTAAATTTTTTTCCTTAACTCTGTAGTCTGAAAAGTTCATTAAAATTGTCCGTGGATATTTGGCATTCAGATGTTTCTGAGCGGGAACTCTATGGGCTCTGGTGATTGTAAGATCTCCTTGTAGTTCTGGTATTGCCGTTTTCAAGAGTGACTCAGACCACTTTACCATGTCGGTCTTCTCTATACCCTCCGGTATTCCGACCAGACGCAAATTAGATCATCTGTTATAGTTCTCAAGGTCTTGAAGTTTTAGCTCCATCTCATGTTTGTTTTTGTTTAATATGTGGAGCTCCTTTTGTACAACCACAATATTATCCTCTAAGACCGAGACACAATCCTCCACTCCTTCAATTCTTTTAGGGATATTTAATAAACTTTCCTCAAGCTTCGACAGCCTATCATGCAACTGTGAGATTTCAAGTGCTTGGGATACTTTAAAGTCTCTTAATTCTTGTAAAATGATTGTAAGCATTTTTTTTATTGAAGAATTTCCTTTGGGTCTTTTAGATTCCTTGCCTGCAGCCAATAAGACTGGGTCCATATCTTGTTCCATATCTTGTTCTGACTCGGATGAGGACTCAGACACTAACACATCTATCCTGGTTTGCGTGTCACTCGTCCCCCCTTGGATCTTCTGTAAGAGTATTTGATCAACTTGAGTGGATGGAGAGTTAACAGGAGGTGTTTCTAGAAGAGCTGTCTCAGATTGTAAATATGATTGAGGCTGTAGAAGGATTGCCTGAACAGACGGCACGGACTGGCCTGATTGGAGTTGTAAAGTCTGCTGGTCTAATCGATCCATTGGGTCCTCGGATCTTAGGCTCTCAATGCTAGAGTGTGGAAGACTTTGTGGCTTACCCTGCGGAGAGATGCTTGCTAAAAAGAGGATATTGCTTAGGACTAAGCAAGTTGTCATCTCCCCTATTGAGTTCACCACCTACTCCGCCTTCTCCCCCTATGGCTAGAGAGCTTGGATAATATTCATCTGAATATTATCCAAGCTCTCTACAGACAACAACCTTTGATAAATGGAAAAGAAGCAATGGCTTACAGGGACACAGGGGCCAGTGTCACTATGGTGACAGAGAAACTTGTGTCCCCTGATCAGATCATACTTGGACAAATGTACTAAGTCACCAACGCTAGCAATGTCAGGACTGACCATTCCTTGGCAGTTGTGAACCTCAGCTGGGGAGGGGTAACTGGACCTAAAAAGGTTGTGGTATCTCCAGACCTACCTGTAGATTGTTTGTTGGGGAATGATCTAGAAACTTCAGCTTGGGCTGAAGTGGAGTTCAGGACTCATGCAGAGATGATGGGCATCTCTGCCAGTTCATTTGCTGTCACCAGGGCTCAGCACTGACAAGGCACTGAATCCTGGAACAATGGACCAGGTGCCTCTCAAGAGAAGGAGCAGGAAGGGTAAGGCTCTATCCTCCTCACACACTCTCAGTGAAGATCAGTGAAGATCAGTCTCCTGAGGGAGATGATCTCAGCCCCTGTGAAGGTACTGTACCAGAGGAACGTGGGCCTGACCAGGCAGAGTTCTTGGGGGTAGGAGGCCCTTCCAGGGCAGACTTGAGTTTGAAGTAGCAGACCTGCCCCTCTCTTGAACCCCTCAGACAGCAAGCTGCTGAGGAAGCATAGGATCTATTGGAAAGATGGGCTTCGGTACTCTGAAGGAAGAGACCCCAAGCCTGGTGCCACCAGGAGGTTGGTAATACCCCAGAGGTCCAGAGGTTTCCTCCTCTCCCTGGTACACGATATTCCTCTTGCAGGACACTTAGGGCAAAGCAAGACTTGGGACAGGCTTGTCCCTCACTTTCACTGGCCCATATGTCTGAAGACACAAAGGAGTCTTGTCGCTCCTGTGCCACTTGCCAACCCAGTGCTAAGTCAGGTGGCACCACAAAGGCCACCTTAATTCTACTTCCTGTGGTTGGGGTCCCCTTTGAAAGGGTAGGGATTGACATTGTTCGTCCCTTGAACCCTCCAACTACATCAGGGCACAGTTATATACTAGCGGTGGTGGACCATGCCACTAGATACCCAGAGGTCATTCCCCTTAGAACCACTACAGCTCCTGTAGTAGCCAGGGCCCTCCTGGGAATCTTTTCCAGAGTGGGCTTCCCTAAAGAGGTCTTAACAGACAGAGGTACCAACTTCATGTCTATTTATATCACTGCCACGTGGAAAGAGTGTGGAGTAAACTATACGTTTATCATACCCTACCATCCACAGTACAATGGGCTAGTTGAAAGGTTCAACAAGACCCTCAAGGGTATGATCATGGGACTCCCAGAAAAGCTTAGGCGAAAATGGGATGTCTTACTACCCTACCTTCTCTTTGCCTACAGAGGGGGTCCTCAGAAGGGGGTTGGCTACAGCCCATTTGAACTTCGGTTTGGACATCCAGTTAGGGGTCCATTGTGTCTAGTGAAGGAAGGTTGGGAGCAACCTCTCAAATCTCCTAAACAGGACATTGTGGACTATGCCCTTGGCCTGCGTTCACGCATGGCTGAGTACATGAGGGAGGCCAGCAAAAACCTGGACGCCAGCCAAGAACTTCACAAAGCTTGGCATGACTAAAAGGCTGTCTTGACTGTTTACCAGCCAGGCCAGAAAGTGTGGGTGTTGGAGCCTGCGGCCCCAGCAGCTCTCCAAGACACGTGGATTGGCCCCCACACTATCCTTGAACAAAAAGGTGAGGTCATCTACTTGGTGGACCTAGGTGGTCCAATAAGTCCCCATAGGGTACTTCATGTGAATCGCCTGAAACCTTCTGTAGACAGGGCTGACATGGGCTTGCTCATAGCAACTGATGAGGGACAGGAGGAAGAGAGTGACCCTCTCCCTGATCTTTTCTCTCAGAACCCTGATGATGGGTCAGTAGATGGGGTAGCCTTGGCAGGCAGGCTCACTGACCAACAGCAAGCTGATTGTAGGCAAGTCCTCAATCAGTACAGACACATGTTCTCGCTGACACCCAGTTAAACCACCTGGTCTACCCATGAAGTGGACACAGGTGACAGCCTGCCTGTTAAGAACAAAATCTACAGACAGCCTGACCATGTCAGGGATTGCATCAGGACAGAGGTCCAAAAGATGCTGGAATTGGGGGTCAGTGAGCCTTCGGATAGCCCTTGGGCTAGTCCAGTAGACCTTGTGCCAAAACCTCACACCAAGGGTGGAAAAAGAAAGATGAGGTTTTGTGTGGACTACAGAGGCCTCAATACAGTCACTAGGACTGATGCCCAATCTATTCCAAGAGCAGATAAACTTATAGATACTTTGGCCTCAGCCAAGTCTCTGAGTACATTTGACCTGACTGCTGGCTACTGGCAAATCAGACTAGCTGAGGATGCCAAGCCAAAAACAGCATTTTCAACCCCTACTGGGCATTATCAATCAGGGAATCTTAAAGCGCACTCCTCACCCGTGAGGGTCTCAAGGCGCTGGAGGGGGAGGTGGGTGCAGCTCCGGGTTAGCCGAAGAGCGAGGTCTTTAGGCTCTTCCTGAAGGTGTGCAGGGTGTGGGAGCGTCTGATGTCGACTGGGAGTTCCTTCCAGGCCTTGACGACGATGTAGGAGAAGGCTTTTCCATCTGTTCTGGATCTGCGGATGCGCGGGGTTTCTGCCAGGGCGAGATCAGCTGAGCGGAGGTTTCTTTTGGGTACGTGGAAACAAACTCTATCGTTGAGGTATTTGGGTCCGATATTGTGAAGAGATTTGTAGGTGAGGGTGAGTAGCTTGAAGGTTACTCTCTTCTCGACGGGGAGCTAGTGGAGGTCTTGCAGGTGTTGGGTCATGTGCTCCTTTCGAGGGGTGCCGAGGACGAGTCTGGCCACGCTGTTCTGGATGGTCTGGAGTCTGTGTAGCAGGGATTTGTTGATTCCAGCGTAGAGGGCGTTCCCGTAGTCCAGTCTACTGGTTATGAGTGCGTGGGTGGCGGTCTTTCTGGCTTCGGGGGGGACCCACTTGAAGGTCTTGCGGAGGATGCGGAGAGAGTTGAAGCAGGTAGAGGCGACGACATTGATCTGGTGAGTCAGGGTGAGGGAGGAGTCGAGGATGATGCCGAGGTTCCGGGCGTGGTCCGTAGGGGTGGGTGGGTTTCCGAGGGCGGGTGGCCACCAGTTGTTGTCCAAAGCCGTGGGGGATGGGCCGAGGACGAGGACCTCGGTCTTGTCCGAGTTGAGCTTTAGGCAGCTGCTGCTCATCCAGGCTGCGACGTCCTTCATTCCTTCCTAGAAACTGAGTCTGCTTGCTTCAGGGTTCTTCGTGAGGGAGAGAATGAGCTGGGTGTCGTGTGCGTAGGATAGTATGGTGAGTCCGTGCTGTCTGACGATGGCGGCGAGGGGGGCCATGCAGATATTGAAGAGCGTGGGGCTGAGCGATAATCCTTGGGGTACTCCGCAGTTGATCTCTGTGGGTTCGGAGAGGAAGGGAGGGAGTCTGATCCTTTGGGTTCTGCTGGCGAGAAAGGAGCGGATCCAGTCGAGGGTGGCTCCCCTTATGCCGGCTTCGTGGAGTCTGGCTGTGCGAGTGCAGTGGGAGACGGTGTCGAAGGCTGCGGAGAGGTCTAGCAGGATGAGGGCTGCGGTGTGGTCCTGGTCGAGAAGCGTGCGGATGTCATCGATGGTGGCAAGGAGGGCTGTCTCGGTGCTGTGGTTTCTGCGGAATCCGGACTGGGAAGAGTCAAGGATGTCGTTCTCTTCGATGAAGGTGGTGAGCTGGGCGTTGACGATTTTCTCTGTGACCTTGGCTGTGAAGGGGAGAAGAGAGATGGGGCGGTAGTTCTTCAGGTCCGTCGGGTCGGCGGAGGGTTTCTTGAGGAGGAGCTTGACCTCTGCCTGCTTCCAGTCGTCTGGAAAAAGACCGGATTCGAAGGTGGTGTTGATGGTGTGGCGTAGTTCGGGCGCTATGGCGGCGGTGGCTCTGTGGAAGATGTGCAGTGGGCAGGAGGGGTCTGTGGGGGCTCCTGAGTGGGTGCTCCTCATGGTCGTGGTGGTCTCT
The DNA here is from genome assembly GCA_963921515.1 of Calotriton arnoldi. Lineage (NCBI taxonomy): Eukaryota > Metazoa > Chordata > Amphibia > Caudata > Salamandridae > Calotriton > Calotriton arnoldi. The sequence goes on along the minus strand of CAWUFW010005801.1, from coordinate 548,826 downwards.
TCGGTGGTGACTGGGGTCCAGGTGGTGATGGGGGGCTGGCCGTACTTCCTGGAGGGGAGGGTGGTTTCTGGCGTTTGTTTGCTGAAGTTGTCGTAGAGGGTCTTGATCTTCGTGTGGAAGTAGGTGCTGAGCTTGTCGCAGAGGTCCTGGGAGGGTGTGACGTCCGTGGCTTTGCTGGGTGGTTTGGTGAATTGCTGGATGATGCTGAAGAGTTCCTTCGGGTTGCTGGAGTTGGTGAGGATTTTGTTCCGGATGAAGGTCCTCTTGGTGGCTCTTATGCATTGGTGGTATTCTGTCATGGCGTTCTTGTAGGTGGTCTGGTCTTCGGTGGCTTTACTGTTTCTCCATCATTTTTTGAGCCGTCTGCAAGAACGTCTGGCTTCTTGGAGGTCGGTGGTGAACCAGGTAGCCTTCAGGGGGCGCTGTCTGTTGGGATTGCAGAGGGGTGCAAGCTTATCTCCGCAGCAAGAGATCCAGTGGTGAAGCTCCTTGGCTGCGGAGTTGGTGTCGGTAGTGGCAGAGGGGGGTCGTTGATGAGGGTGGAGTAGAGGTGTTCCTCTGTGACCTTACCCCAGGTTCATGGTGGGTGCGGCATGGGCAGGTGCGCAGTGGTGGTGTTGAATGAGATGTGTACGCAGTGGTGGTCTGTTCAGAGGGGCTGCGAGGTGTGGCTGAAGCAGACTTTGTTGCCTCCTGCGAAGATGGGGTCGAGGGTGTGTCCCGCCTTGCAGGTGGGGGTGGGGGTGATGACGGACTGCTTCAGTCCGATGTTAGCGAGGTTGTCTAGGAGGGTGGTGGAGTCAAGGTTGCTGCGGTTGTCGAGGTGGAAGTTCAGGTCTCCAATGAGAGTGTAGTCTGTGGAGGCAATGGCGTGGGGTGCGATGAGGTCGACTATGGAGGTGGTGAAAGAAGCGCGAGGCCCGGGGGGTCTGTAGGCGAGGGTGCCTCAGAGCATGGTTCTCCGGCTGGTCTGGATCTGGAAATGGAGGTGTTCGGTGTTGGAGAGGGAGTTGCTCGTGTTGGAGGTGGAGAGTCGGAGGGAGCTTTTGTGTGCAATGGCGAGTCCTCCACCAGGGCGGTGTGGGCGGTCCTTCCTCTGGATCTTGTATCCGTTGGGGATGGCAGTGGGGATGTCCGGGGCGGAGGAGGCGTTGGTCCAGGTTTCAGTGAAGAAGGCGATGTCTAGCAAGGGGGTGTTGACGAGGTCCCAGATCTCTACGGCGTGTCTGTGTAGGGAGCGCACATTGAGGAGGATGCACTTTGGGGCTCCGGGGGTGTTGGCGTTCGTCGTGGGGGCGGTGTCCGTGGGGGTTTGGTCGGAGGCGAAGGTCTGGCGGCAGTGGCAGCAGGAGAACTGGCCGTGGGTGCTGTTCGGAGGGGACAGTTGGCAATTGTTGTTCCTCCCTGGGTTGAGTGCGAGGAGGGCAGCTGAGTCGTAGCGGTGTGTGGTCGGAGTTCCAGGGGTTCTGGCGCTGGTGGTGGTCGGGTCGTGGACGGGCACAGTGGGGCTTGCCTTTGGCACGCCATTGACGCGTCCACTGCGCGACCGCGCAGCGTCCGCCATTAAATAGGGAAGGGGGAGGGACGGGCAGCTGGGAGGCGGGAGCGGGAACCGGCAGGGGGGGAGGGGCTGCAGGGGCGGCAGGGAGGAAAACGGCACGGACCAAAAACAGAACGAAACAAGGCACAATAGCTAACACCAGATTATCAATTTATTGTAATGCCCTTTGGTCAGAAAATGCACCTGCCACATTTCAGAGGCTGGTGAACAAAGTTCTCACAGGCCTGGAAGCCTATAGTGCAGCATATCTAGATGATATAGCTGTCTTTAGCTCCACCTGGGAGGATCACCTGGTCAACCTCAGAAATGTTCTTTAGGCCCTGCAAAAGGCAGACCTCACTATCAAGGCCACCAAGTGCCAGAAAGGGCAGAGCAAGGTTGGGTACTTGGGCCACTTAGTAGGTGGAGGCCAGGTTCAACCATTGGAAAGCAAAATCCAGACCATTGTGGACTGGATTGTTCCCACAACCCAGACTCAGGTCAGAGCTTTCTTGGGCCTGACTGGGTACTACAGAAGATTTGTCAAGGGATATGTGTCCATTGTGACTCCCCTGAATGATCCGACATCAAAGAAAATGCCGAAGAAAGGTCAGTGGACAGTAAGCTGTCAAAAGGCATTTGATGACCTGAAGCAGGCCATGTACACTGCTCCCATCCTGCAAAATCCTGACTACTACAAAATGTTCATTGTCCAGGCAGATGCATCTGAGATAGGGGTAGGGGCTGTGTTACCACAACTTAATGCAGAGGGCCAGGATCAACTAGTAGCTTTTGTCAGCAGAAGGTTGACCCCCAGGCAGAAACGTTGGTCAGCCAATGAGAGGGAATCCTTTGCTGTTGTCTGGGCCTTGAAGAAGCTGAGGCCATTCCTGTTTGGCACTCTCTTCGTTGTTCAGACAGACCACAAGCCCCTCTTATAGCTTAAACAGTTAAAGGGTGAAAACCCCAAACTTTTGAGGTGGTCCATTTCCCTACAAGGGATGGACTATACAGTGGAACATAGACCTGGGAGTAACCATGCCAATGCAGATGGACTCTCTAGATATTTCCACTTAGAAAATAAAGACTCAACTGGGCAAGGTTAGTCTCATCTCCTTACTTTTGGGGGGGGTGGGGGAGGGGGGGTTGTGTAGGAAAATAGGATCTGCTTTTATGGTTACCCCCACTTTTTGCCTGGTGCTATGCTGTTTCGGACTAGTCTGACTGGGATCCTGCTAATCAGGACCCCAGTCTCTGTGCTATCTCCCCTAAATTGGTATGGTAAGTACTTAGCTACATCCCGGATTGGACAGTGGTGTACCCTTATCAGTCCCTAGTATATGGTACTGAGGTACCCAGGGCATAGGTACACCAGGGGTACCCCATGGGCTGAAGCATGCATTATGCCACCCATGAGGGACCACTCAAACACTAACTACAGGCCTGCCATTGCAGCCTGTGTAAGCTGGTGCTAGCACCACTTACGAAAGATATAGGTTTCCCTATATCTAAGGTCACTGCACTTAAAACCTATAAGTCACCCCTCAAGCAGGCTTTTCAATCCTGAAGGTAGGGTGCTTGGCTCTAAGTGTGAGGGTGCCTCTGCATGAGCAGGACACCCCTACAGCCTTCGTAGTCCATTCTACCGGGCTGTAAGTGCATCAGCCATTACAATACATAGAGTGGCCATGCATCATTACCCTATGACCATCTCTAAACTGGCTGTAACGAACCCTGTCATGTTTGGTATCAAACATGTTGGAATCATACCCCCACACCGTAAACAGTGTGGGAGGTATGATTCCATGCACTGTAAAGCTCCTCCGGGAAACCCTCAGTGCTCCCGGTACCAGTCTTCTAGACCCGGACAGCACAACATGGCTGCTGCCGACCAGAGACACGATTCTGCCCTCCTGCTGCTGAGACAAGCTTGAGCAGGGGAAGGCAGAACAATAGGTATCCTGTCACAGGTAGGTGTGACCACCTCCCAGACAGGGTTTAGTGTATTGGGGCCGGGTGGGAGCGCTTGCCAGCGCCACTCAGTCTGCTTGAAGGGCACACTTGGTGCCCCACTTGCATAGTCCAGTTCAAACCAGCTCAGGGAGACATTGGCTCCTGCTCTGGCACGAAACAGGACAAAGGACATCGGAGTATCCTCCCTACTGTCTGACCCCTCCCCTGGGAGGAAACCCTGAATCGTCCCAACCCTTTCTTTAGGCTAGTTAAGGGCTTACCTGAGGGTGGGCCCCTAGATTCGTCGTGGGACAAGATTCATTTCACGACACCTCTTCTTCGACCATCTGGGCACTCTCGACTTCGCTGGAGTTCGCTCTGGGCATCAAGGTTGCAACTGGGAAGACTCCTGCTGCTTCTGATCTCGTCGCCCTGCTCATCTGCTGCAACGTCCATGCCTGTGCTCCATACAGGAAACTTCCAAGGCCTGTGGGCATCCAAGACACCTGAGGGAATCTCCCTTGAAGTGAAGGAGTCACTTCCCTGCATCTGCAGGCACCGCAACTAAGCTGACCGGTCTGATGATCCTGGGCTCCCACGGACTCTGAAAGGCTCAGCAACACAGGTGGTGGTTCTTCACATCCTTCGAGGCCTGCCCTGCCCTCTCACCAAGTTTGAGGCCATTGTCCCTCGTCGGAGCCGCAGGAACCGAACCCCTGTGCACTGTGTCGACTTGCAGTTGCAAAGGCTTATTGGCTTCCTTCCACCAAGATCTTCAGGCTTCAAGTAGCCCCCACCTCAAGAACCTCCTGTGGCCAAGATCTTCATTCTCACCGCATCACTTGCATCGCGGGCCTGCATCTTTGGTGAGCTGCTCGAGGTCCTCTTGCAAATCCAGTGCCTCAGGCCTGTGGGTCCTCCTGAGGGTCTCTTGATTTCTGCAGGCTCCCCCGATTGCTCGGGGCTTGCCCTTACTCCCCTGCTTGTGGTGAGTCACCTGGACCTTGCTGGTCCCGACACTGTACCTTCTTCACTTTCCACGTTGGTTGCAGTTACAAAGGTTTGTTGGTGCTTCCGACAGACACCGACCCCTCATCTCTCGACATCCGACGTGGGACAGCTCGTGCACGGCTCCTGGTCTTCCACAGTGTCGCCTGGTCCACACAGCTGCAGTTTCAAGGTCACCATCAGCTCTCCTGCAACACTCAACTTCGGTGGGCAATCGTCTTCTGGGCCTCCTGGTCACTTCCAAGTGGCATAGACTTTGTCCCCTCTGATTGCAGGTACTTCGACTTGAATCCACCTTTGGGTTCCACCCGACACTTTCACCTTCTCCAGCAGTGGCATCTTCCTGAAGTCCTCCATTGAGTTTGACAGCGGTTTCCGACGCCGCTTCACACCTATGCACCCGGCTTCCCTGGTGTAGGTATCCTGGTTCCTTGGGTATCCACGGGTGGGGCGACTCTCCAACCCTCTGTCTTCCACTAGGTTTCTTCAGGGTCCACTGGGTAAGGTCCTTCTTCTTTAAAATTGCAACCGCAACTTACTCATTGACTTGTATTGAGCCGCGGTCGTGTTCCCACACTGCACAAGCCTCCGTGGGGTTCCTGGTTACTTACCTCGGGTGGTTCCTTGGGTCCCCGGCACTTCTATGTCATCTGGATATAGTCTCGACTTGAGTCGTGGGTCGCATACCACTATTTTAGTATATAGTTTGGTCTCCCCCTGGCGACCACTGTGTATTCATGATACTTACCTGTTTCTATTGAAAAGTATTGTGTGCATTGTGTATATCTCTGGGTAGGAGATATCTGTATGTGTTAGTGAGTGTCTTATATTAAATACATATTTTTATAAATACACTGAGTGGTTCTTTTTCACTTAATCTATGCCTATAAGATTATGTTCTGGTGAAACAAGCTGCTTTACACTCCTTCTGGACTAAGCTTGAAGGCTGCTCTCCTCAGCTACCACTTAGAGAGCTTTCTAAGGTTGTCTGAGACCACTAAAATCACCATAAGGGTCATCTGGATTAGTGCAGGGTGCCCACTTACAGGAGGACCTGGCTTGGCAGTTCGGGCTGCACTGTTCCCATGAGGCACAGGGTCAAGACGGATTTGCATATGGCCAGGTCTAAACTGGGGTGGCATGGTGAGCAAAAGAATGATGGATTTAACCCAGATCTCTTGACTGGGGGTGAATGTTTTGATTTGTTCTGCATTCCGTCCATCAATTGTGTGTCTTTTGCTTCCTCGCCTTAAGTGCGCCGGGTATGCCCAGACGTGGGTCCCGGGCTCACTGTGCCACTGGAATCAAGCTATCCTGGCTGAAGAGGGGTGAAACCCGAAACCGGTCCTAGGATGCTTGTTTCCGGTCCAGGGAGGACCTGGCTTGGCAGTTCGGGCTGGACTGTTCCCATGAGGCACAGGGTCAAGACTGATTTGCATATGGCCAGGTCTAAACTGGGGTGGCATGGTGAGCAAAAGAATGATGGATTTAACCCAGATCTCTTGACTGGGGGTGAATTTTTTGATTTGTTCTGCATTCCGTCCATCAATTGTGTGTCTTTCACTTACATAAGTGGGCACCATATACTAAACCAGCTTCTCACAGATGTATTTGCGCACTGGGGCTTGATTTGAATGAGCTAACATGGTATAATACAATTATGGTATCATGAATTTTGTATGAAAGAGAATAAGAAGAGGAGGAAACAAAAAAAGAAGACCGCAAAATAACTGAATATGGACTATTAAAAAATATAATAGCGAGGTTATATATAAAATGGCTATATATGATGTATTATTTTAATGGGTTTTTGTGTGATTTTTTGGAGATTGTTTCAGAATAGTATTGAGTTACTGACATTGATGAATTATGACCAATGAATCTTTATATATTTCAAGATGGCCACCTCTTTAGTTGCAGATATTTTAATACATGAATTGTGTAGTCCTTTGTTGATTGTTACTACTCAGTGAAGTAGAAATATATAGGTAGTTAGCAAACATGGCACATGAAACTTTGAAAAGGCCAATGCGAGGCCGAAACGCTTTGATATCTCTTCAGCAATTCTACACAAAATAAAAGCATGCTGTTTTGAAATCACTTCTGGAGTGCCATCTCTCCTGTAAGCTGAAAAGGAAGCGAGGATTTCCGAGGGCGTGAGGGCGGACATGCCATCAACAAACAGCAACGGCATTTTGGTTCATGCCGACATATTCCGTTGAGGATCGAATATATATATATATGTGTATCTATAATGCATGTATACATACATATATGTGTATATAAATATATATATATATAAAATTCACTGAAAAAATCAAAGGTTACAGGGACGTTATAGTCAGGCTCAGATTTCACTCATACAAAACCATAAAAATTCAGCAGGTATAGTTACCTGAGCTAACTATAACATACGTGCCCGCAATTGTAACCTTTGGTTTATTCAGTGAATTTCAACGGTTTTTAAATTTTTATTTCCTAACTGTAACCTTTGAGAGTGGGTGTGTGAGTGGCTGTATGGGTCTCTGAGTGGGTGTGTGAGTGGTTTTGTGGGTGTGTGAGTGACTGTGTGGGTCTGTGTGTGTGTGTGTGTGTGTGTGAGTGACTGTATGGGTCTGTGTGTGGGTGTGTACGTGGCTTTGTAAGTGGATTTCTGAGTGTCTGAGTGGGTCTGTGACTGGATGCATGAGTTTTTGACTGGGTCTGTGAGTGGGTGAATGAGTGTCTTTGAAGGTCTGTGAGTGGATGGATGAGTCTCTGAGTGGGTGAGTGACTGAGTGGGTCTGTGAGTGGTTGTGAGAGTCTCTCTGTGGGTCTGTGAGTGGGTGAGTGAGTTTGAGTGAGTTAGTCAGTGTGTGCGTGAGTATCTGAGTGGATCTGTAAGTAGGTGTGTGAGTGTGACTGGGTCTCTGAGTGGGTGCATGAATATTTGTGTGGGTCTGTGAGTCAGTGTGTCAGGGTCTGAGTCAGTCTGTGAGTGGGTGCATGAGTCTGAGTGTGTGTGTGTCTCTCAGTGGTTCTGTGAGTGGGTGCACGAGTGCTTGAATGGATCATTAAGTGGGTGCATGAGTCTATGAGTGGGTGCCAGGTTGTGTCTGTGAGTGTGCGCGTGAGTGTATGAGTGGGTCTGTCAGTGGGTGCACAGTAAAAAAAAAAAGATGGAGCGCACACAGGAGTAGGTCCTCGTGCCAGCTCACCCTGTGACAGTCCTCCTGCCCAGCTTGCCCGCAGTCCACTCCTCTTCCTCTCTGCTGCCTTCAGTTTTTCACCACCTCTGCTCGTTTTCTGCTCTTTTTTTTACCCCTTTCCTATTACCTATTTTTCCTCTTTCTGCTCGCTCTGCCCGTTATTTTGCATTTTTCTGCTCACTCCTGATCTTTATTCTGCCTCTTGCTGCTCGTTTCTGACCTCTATTTTGCCTCTTGCTGTTGGTTTCTGACCTCTATTTTGCACAAAAAGCGTGCTTTCTACCAAATTTGGTATAATCCCATCCAGCAGTCAGGCTGTAGTCATGTTCAAACCCCTATGGGTGTTAACATGCGGAAATCGCATTTTGGGATCCCCCCTTTTTCTCGGCCCCTGCTTGACACATCACCCCGAAACTTTCAACACAGCAGCAGAACCGACTAAAGTATACGTTTTGAAAATGTTGTGAAAATGTGTCAAGCTGCGAAAAGGGCATAACAAAAACGCTCTTCCTATGGAAACTAGGTCCTAACTATAATTACCTACTGGAACCCGCCCCTAGGAGAAAAAAATAAATATATATATATATATATATATATCCTACTGGCGGTCGCCAGTAGGTAGTTATAGTTGGGACCTAGTTTCCATAGGAAAAACGTTTTTTCTTTTCCCAATAACTTTGGCGCCGGTTGACGAATCTTTGCAAAATTTTCAAAACTTGTGGGGCGCTCCGGTCAGCTCCTATCCTGAAAGTTTCGGGGTGATTCGGTAAGCGGGAGCCGAGAAAAAAGGGGGGGTCCCAAAACGTGTTTTTTCCATAGGAAACTTTAGACACGGCTACAGCTGGAACTGCTGAACGGAATTACACCAAATTTGGCAAAAAGGTAGCCCTTGTTTCAGAAAGAACTCTTTTTCTTAAATGGTGTAAATCCGTTCAGTAGTTCCTGAGAAATAAAAAAAAAAAAAAAGAGGTCGGAAAATCAATTTCCCATAGGAAACTTTAGACACGGCTACAGCTCGAACTGCTGAACGGAATTACACCAAATTTGGCAAAAAGGTAGCCCTTGCTTCCGAAAGAACTCTTTTTCTTAAATGGTGTAAATCCGTTCAGTAGTTGCTGAGAAAATCAAAAAATAAAAGTTTCGATATATAGAGGCGCGGTGGATCCGCGGACCCTCACGACCACGCGCTTTATTTTAATTGGCCGTCAACACTCCAAACCAGGAAGTGTTGGCAGCCATTTTGTGAGTCGGTAGAACCGAGTCACAAGAAAACAGGGAAACAAAGGTGAAAAAAAAGAAGAAAAGGGGGCAGGGTAGAAACACCCTGACCCCCTAGGCCTGCTCAGGGGGTCCCACAAGGACTCCCAGGACCAAAAAAAGCATTTAAAAAACAATTGCGTAATACGCGCTGGGTGCGCGGATCCGGATGAAAAAGTTTTAAAAAACGAAGCGAGGGCTTCCTTGCTTTGTTAATTTTAAGCCCCCGGGTGGGCCAGTTCCCGGGGGGATTTTGGAAATGTATAGCAGGGGCCCGCGGGGGCCCCCACAGCCCCGGGAACCGCCACCTCCCCGGGGCTCCCTTTTTTAAATTAAAAATACCTGTGTGGGGGGGCTCGAGCCCTCCCACATTCCCCGGGGACCACCACCTCCCTGGGGCACTAACTGTTTAAATGTGGGGGTCCATTATGGACCCCGAGCCCTGGGGACCACCACCTCCCCGGGGCTTTGGAAAAGTTGGGAGGGGGCTGTACAGCCCCCCTCCTGGAGCCTTCGATGGCCCTGGGGACCGCCACCCCCCAGGGCCTGCTCCTGCAGTGTCCCGGGGTGCCCACCCCCGAGACACTGCTGTTTGCTATGGTAGGGCAGGAGCACGTGTCCCGCCCTACCGTTCAAACTCTGGTTTGGATTTTGGAAGAGAGAGCAGGAAACCTGCTCTCTCTTCCAAAATCCAAAGCAGATTGCTTTTCCACACGGGGAGCTGCAGGTCAGCAGCTCCCCATGTGGAAAAGCAATGCCGGCTTCCGTAGGACGCGGGGAGCCGGCAGGACCGTGGGGGCATTGGGGCTCCCCCCATGGTCCCCAACGAAGTGGCTAGGCCCCGGGGGATGGGGTCCCCGGGGCGAATATAAATTACTGGTAGGAGCCGGGTTTTTTTTGTTGAAAAATTTGGAGTCGCGACCCTAGCGCGGCGCTCAGCGCGGCCCCCTGGTGTGAACGCGAGGGGTGCGCGACTCCCAGCGCGGGCCCCTGGTGTGCAATTGCAGTTTTCAGAAAAGTATATAATATTGTTTAATAAATATTAAATTTACAAATTAACAATTAAAAAGCTCAAAAATTCAGTAATAAAACATACGTATAAGGATCATTATACTTAAAAATTTGCATTTAAAAAACCTTTGAAATTCGCTGAAAAAACCATAGGTTTCAGAGACGTTATAGGTAGAAATTAGCATTTAAAAAACCTTTGAAATTCACTGAAAAAACCATAGGTTTCAGGCCCGTTATAGTTAGAAATTAGCATTTAAAAAACCTTACAAATTCACTGGAAAAACCATAGGTTTCAGGGACGTTATAGTTAGAAATTAGCATTTAAAAAACCTTACAAATTCACTGAAAAAACCATAGGTTTCAGGGACGTTATATTTATTTGGACATTTCACTCGTACAAAACCAGAGAAATTCCCCCGTTATAGTTAGTTCAGCTAACTATAACTCGCGCCCCCGCAATGCACTGCTGATGACGTCACATATTACATCATTCATGACATGGTCAGTGACATCACTGATGACATCTCAAATGACATCACTGATGACATCATCCACGTGAAAAGCTGATCCACCTCCTCACACTGTAATATGACCTTTGATACACCCACTGTACCAGTTACTACATACACACTCACTGATTCCTAAGTCTACATACACATCCACTCATTCACCCATAGATTCACTCATAGATGTAGTCACTCATCAATACAACACTATCATAAGCACTCATACATCTATACAGACACTCACACACCACCACTCAGACAGACTTCATCACACACTTAGTCAGTCATGAAAAGAATCAATCAGATTTCCAATTACTGACCTATACAGTTATACACACACCAATTCAGTTATTCAAACAGAAACAAATCCATACTTACTCTTTTCTACAATCACTGATACAACTACACAGTCATCCATGCAGCCACTCTCACAATCACTGACTCTCATGTATAGTCATTTATATACTTCAACTTTCACATACACAGCCTTTTATATATGTAGTTACATAGACATGTAACATTGAGACATCCATTTTCTCACCAACACACCATACACACACTGACACTCATACAGCTGTTTCCACATGCACTCTTGAACCCGTACACACAGTGAATCAATCACTCAAACATCTATGCACAGACTCACACAGCTCCCACGCACTCACACACACCCAGTCACCCATACAGATACTCATACAACCAATCAATAACCCATATAGATCCTCATTTAGCTACTCACCAACCCATGCAACCGCTTACACACCAACTAACAAACTAAACTGTGTGAATGTCTGTATCAGTCACTAACCCGTGCATTCAGTAAGACACATGTAATCACTCACTTAAACAGTCAGTCACACACCTACTAAATCCTCCATCCAGACACTTATACACCCACTCATTCTTCAATACACCTTGGCATATATATAATACATATTTAAACTTTATAGAACACACATTCACTGGATGATGTCATCAGTGATGTCATTTGAGATGCCATCAGTGATTGCGGGGGCGCGAGTTATAGTTAGCTGAACTAACTATAACGGGGGAATTTCTCTGGTTTTGTACGAGTGAAATGTCCAACTAACTATAACGTCCCTGAAACCTATGGTTTTTTCAGTGAATATATATATATATGTATATATATATATATAAAATCATAACATCTCATAACTTTTAATTGCCACGATTGTGATAGAAAGATAGATAGATAGATAGATAGATAGATGGATAGAAAGTCTTCAGAAATTCTTTCCATTTTTCCTGCAACAATGTCAATTCGTTCTCCAAAATTTCTGTCACTATATTTAAAGCTGTACCATTAACAGCCAAGCTGCTAACATGAAAACAACCCTAAGATACCTTTCTCTTTAAAAATGCAGTAAAATTCTATAGGATCTTATGTCAAAGTTGTAGATTTTATTCTTGTTATTTTGATGTATGCATTACTCATATTGCTGGCTAATAACTAATTATCTAAAGCAACCAAGTACAGAAGCTACGGAAAAATAGCACTTCTTACCCAGTCTAAAACCAGGACTGGGTAAGAGAAACTTATTTTAAGAAGAACTGTTGTGGGCATTTCCTATATGAACTGTGTGATTGTATTAGACCACAAGCTTGATTTTTAAAATGGCCTCTCCGTTTCATAAAAATTAAGGATTTCCTAGTGGGCCTGCCCGTATGCAAGTGTACACCAACTTGGTGGGCTTTTAAAATGGGTGGGGAACGAGTGCTAGCCAAGCAAAACTTTTCAGAGTCCCACAAAGCGAAGACTTCAGGAAATAACAAAAACGTCCTTATTAACTTTCGGCCTTGGAAAATGTTAGTGGGATTGTTGTTGCAAAGTTCAAAATCGGAAGAGAAAACTACAAAATAGTGAGTAGTGGGAGTACATGGGTTTTGTACTAGGCAAAGTGTTGGCGATTAGAGACAAATAAGTGAAAACATACAGACTTTGCACCAAACGCTAAACCAGGAGGGGTGACCACCAGCAGACAATCTGCCAGCAGCACAGGCAGTGAAGAAGGCTAATGCATGGAAAACTCTGAGAAGTAGTTAAAGGTGTATTTTTTCTGTGATGTAATCCGAGTGCAGACTTAACTCTGCGTTCTCAATGTTGTTTGTTTTTGTGAACGTGTCTACTAAGGTTTTATTGCACATACTGAAATGTGTAAAAAAGTAAATCAAATTCTAATAAAAACGAACATAAACAGAACACGCAAATTTTGCAAATGAGTTCCGCTGACACGATCAGCAGGATGTTAGATACTTATTTTTTTTTTAACATTAGAGTTCTCACAGAATAAAGGATTATACAAGATGGCACGAATCAAAAAGTAAGCATTAAACATTAAAAGAACAATAAAATGATAAAACAAATTACAAAAATGTTCATAAACTATTGAAAATAAGTGACAATATATGCAAATTATAAGTTAGAATATTTTCGAAAGTTAAAAAAGAAAAAAGGTAAGATTAGGAAAGAAAAAGACAGACCAATAAAAGGGAAAATGTTAAGGAAAAGCATGAAGTTATAACTATGTTACGCAAACAGACATTTTTACAGGACTGTTTTGCCATTAGCCTGGCCTCTCAGTGCTGTCGGATTCAGCTACCTCCATGCCGTGGTCTAAAGGATTCTCTCGCAGAATGAGTCTCTTTTATGAACGAGTAGGATTTCAGTAGTGTGGGTGTCGTTGAAAGTTCGTGTCTGTGTACGGTTGTAGTGTGTGAGGCCAGAGATCTTTACCAATGCGAGAACATGCTACCTGAAAGTCTGGTATGATCATAGCACGGCTTGAGGTATCTGAAAGCGGTAACAAACGACTGTGTCTAGTTGGGTTCCAACATCCATTTAAATCATTTTAATAACAAAAACTTCTTAACTAGCTTCTATCATTTTAGCTGTGGTTTCTTGGTTTGGAGTGTTGTCTTTAAGGGGAGTGCTGTTTTATGAAAAGCTGTGCATTGTACCATTGTAAGATAGTTGATAACCTGCTACATATACCTTAATACATCTACCTACTCAACTACAAGCATGGTAATGTCTAGACACTTCCATCTTCTATCCCTCCACTATTCCTTTTCAATCCAAATAACAGACTAACATGTCCACCACTCAAATTAATTTCATATTTCCCTATACTAATTCCCTACTAATCCTGTTTTGGCTCTGGAGTAGCGTGCTACTTGCCAAAAAGCTTTTCAACACCTCATCAGGGGTAGCAAGCGCTCTTCCCTATCCTTCTCAATCCAAATAACAGACTAACATATCCACCGCTCAAATTACTTTCATATTTCACTATACTAATTCCCTACTAATCCTGTTTGGGCTCTGGAGTAGCGTGCTACTCGCCGAAAAGCTTTTCAACACCTCATCAGGGGTAGCAAGTGCTCTTCACTATCCTTCTCAATCCAAACAACAGACTAACAAATCCACCGCTCAAATTACTTTCATATTTCACTATACTAATTCACCGCTAATCCTTTATGGGTTCCGGAGTAGCGTGCTACTCGGCGAAAAAGCGCTTTGACGCCTCGGCAGGAGTAGTAAGCGCTATATAAATGCAATTACAATACAATACAATACATGGAATATCTGAGATGTTCAGTATGTGTGGTCAGTGTTCTGCCTAATGTGACGTGTTGGATGCGGTCTGGTACCAATTTCAACGTTATCTTCGTGTACACAATGTATTAAACAACCGTCGATTAACATTTAGAAAGATGCTGATAAAACACCAAATAAAAATAAACATGTTTAATATTTTCTGAAAAAATTAGAGGTTATAAATAATTTATCATAAAAAAAAAATCAAATGCTGATCGGGATGTACTTGAAGCTTAATGGAAATTAGATGTGTCTGAAAGCAAATTAGACTGATTCTGTGGCTAACCAGTAGATGTCAGAATAGGACTTGTGTTCGGCCATTCTCGGTTATAAAAATAAAAAAGTGCAGCGGAGAGATACGAGAAAGAAAGACTACTAAACAACTTACCAAATGAGTCTGAAAACCACTATATTTGATAGGAATATCAGCACTTGATACAAATCATATGGTGGTCAGCTTACCACTGTTTTCCAAAACAACCAAAGACAAATAGAATTCTTCATATATAGATATGGGTACGCAGTATAATTGTGAAACACATTTGTATGATTGTGAAACAAATTTCACGGGGCCCTGGTCATTATTTATATTTATTAGTGCAATATGTTACTTAACCATTGTCGAGTGTGGAGAGGAGCACGACTCAAAAGAGGCACAACATCAAGTGGGGTATGATGCACCTCCCCTCCCTCGACAATGGTGTTATATGGTTTATATAACACTAACGCATTAAAACTCTAAAAGCTACAGGAATGGCGGGAGACGTTCAAGACTACAACTATTGTGTAAAAGGACCCACTCTATTAGCAGCATGCTTTATCATTGGGAGCTCGACCCGAGTGGAGGGAGTGCTTTGATAATCCTTGGTTGTAGGGGGATCTAAAGATGCTTAAAAACCGTTCCTCGAGGGTTAACTGGTATCATTTCTTTGGGGATGCCCCTGTACCAGTTACAAATATGAAAAAGTCAATGCCACTGGATTTTATTGACCCAAACATCCTGCTCGTCAACATGTTTGAGCAGTTTGATTATCAGCCCCTCAGGGTCCACAACTTTAATCAGGACTCACTTCTAACCCCTAACAATACGAAGTCCTTTCCTTAGCATTCTAAGTGTGGGATAGGGTAAATGTAAGAAGAAAGCATGTTGGCTTATTTGGCCAATATGGTACACACAAGTGGTATGACCTGTGGGTAGGTGATAGAAACAACATATATTAATGCATTCAAACACAATCTATGCAGCTTTGTATTTGCCCAATCAAACAAGGGATTGAATACGTAACACAACACCTTTAAAAACACCACAGGTAACATTCAAATTAATAGGTGAGGCACTGTGCATATACACTGAAGCGTTTTACACCACTGCAAAAGATCCCATTAAGGCCTGATAAACCAAGGGATACACAATATAACCGACCTTATATAAACACATGTAGAGTGCAAGTAGATAAGGGCAGCACATCACACTGCAAGCCAAAGTGATAGCGTTTGTGCCACTGACGTGTTGGTACTCACCCTAAGCCTATAATTATAAAGCCGCAAAGGAGAAGGGAGGGGGCACGCCCCTGTAGTCAGACACTACATCAAGGATAATGTCAAGTCTCTGAAGGTTTTACATAATCACTTTAGGTGAATAATTTGAGCTCAAAATGAGAGAAATGGTCATTTGTCATAATTTCAATTCATTCCTCTTACTTCTTCAAGGGTGCCATACCGCAAAACACCTACATATTACCCCACTCTCCTGTATTGATTCCAAGGTCTTGTTTTTAGCTCTGTGTGATCGACCGTCCTCGTCTGGTGTGTGAGAATGGGAGGAGGGTGCACGAAGGAATAGCATAGTCCCTTTCATCGCATACACGTCATGTCATACATGTGAAACTTCACGTGTCTATCGTAGGTTCATACGAAAAGAAGTTTCTCCTGCTCGCGCTGCTGGGAGTACGAGATAGCTCAGCTGTGTACTACATTTTGGCTCAAAAATGTAATTGCACATCGAGATAAAGTCCTGTATACCTTGGAAAATGTTTGTGATATATTGAGCAAGTGAAAATAACTGTGCACAAAAATTGGGGGGATAGTGCATCTTATATTATAAACTAAAATTAAAGCAAAACTAATGTTGCATACATTTGTAAGACGGGGACGTAGAGTCATATTAAGAATGATAATGGCACTTTTAGATGAGGGAAGTTGATATGAAAGATGTGAAATTGTGTGATAGTGGCCTGGTGTCCTAGGAAGGGAAACTAGTGTTAGATCACTGGGTGGTGGGCAGAGGGGCTGTACTTACTACTTTAATCTATATAGTAAGTTGTGCTTTCATGGTATTAAGTTGGTTCCATTGACTCTCATCGATCATACCCACTGTGTTGGACTTTAAGCAGAACACCCATCGTTGTTCTCTTGCAGCGGTCTTCAAACTGTGGGGAGGCACCCTGGGGGCCGTGGCTTTGTTCCTGGGGAGGCGCAAATGCCTTTGTAAATACTTGTAAATTAAGATGGCCTGGTAGTGCGACTTTCTTTATTTATCGCGTTTCCAGTCTGTCTTCATTTACATCCAGCATGTAAAGGGCATATACAGCTATGGCAACTGTTATTCTTGGCGTTGTGGAGGCGAGGTCATAGAGTGGCTAAGTGGCTAAATAGAAAAGAACAACATTTTCTGTAAGTATTTTGTTCATTTTTCACATTTAGTCAGCTGCAAATAAAATAATTCACATACCGTAATCGAAAAATAAATGCAAATTGAACTAATCCTTGGGAACGCTTTCTTTTATGTTATCAAACCTCAGTTCATTAATACGATCACTGCAGTTGTCTGTGAAACCAGAGTCACACAATTGAATCCTGCTTGGCACAGAGTGGAATCCTGACTTGTGTATTTATAATGATGCTAGGAAGTCCCAGCCTGTAACACAAAGCACTGTGAATATGCAAGTCATTATTTAAAAATTGTATTATACACTGTATAAGCAAGGCTGCTGAAATTATGCGGTGGGAAGGATGACATTATGTGGCAGAGTTGACTAAATTATGCGCCGAAAAAAGCCAACATATGTGGCTTAACGCAGTACTTTTTGTGACAGTGTTACTTCATTATTTTATCAATTTTACCCATGCTAACACTGTGTGGGCCAATGTTTCCCCTCATTAGTGCCAGATTAACACCCAAATTCAGCAATAAGCAACAGAAAGCTGACTGTCAACCTTTTGCGATGGGCCTTCCACTGCGTGGCAACATGTGTTGTTGCCTTTTTATTAACTTTTGATCCGTCTGAGCTAGAAACACATTTTTGTTTGTTAAAATCAGTAGAATGTGCAGCAGATGGTGGATTATGTGGCATGTGGATTTTAAATGGCTATCACTACCATTACTGCAGCAGGTGCAGTGGCACTAGTGCATTGCACCCCAATTTTTTCTGTGTTACTAGCAAAATGGTGGAGGGCGCCCTTTTTTCCTTGTTAGCATTAGGGCCCAGGTTACCCTTGTTGAGCAGGAAACAGGTCCAAAGCAACAGGTGGCAAGATGTGGGATTTACTCTTTTTTTTTTTTTCACTCAAAGGGGCAGACAACCTGCTTCGGACCTCATGTCTATAAGTGATGGACCAGTGGAGAGAGTGGGCAGAGTTGTAGGTATCATTTGTGCCACAGATGAAGTAGCATGGGGCCCAGGGGTGTAAAGCATCAAATCAACCCCAATTAGTATTGTTTTACTATCTTTTCTTGATTACGTTGGGGCAGGGTGAACAATTGTTGTGCCAGTGTTGCATTGGGCCTTGGACCAATGGCCCTATAGAAGGGAACATTGAATCAGGGGAGACACATTAGCTTAGGCCTCAGAGAGATGACAGAGGAAAGGGGCAAGATGAATGCCCATTTTTTCAGTAAGGGGCAGATAAGACCGCCACTTTGCAAAGCAGTTGATCTCATTACTGAAGCAAGTGCAATGGCACTTGGGCCCAGGAGTGAGAGGCCCACTGCATAACAATTATGACTGCATGCATTTATAAAAGAGGGTCAGAGGCTCATTTTTCCTCCTAGCATTAGCGGTGGGGGCACTGTTGCTGCAAAGTGGTGGGCAACATGCCGGAGCACATTTTATTCTGAAAGGGACAGAGAATCTGTTCCAAGATTGGAGTGATGGCCAAGCATGGAGGGGCAGAGGTGAAAGAGACACAGGACACAGTCTGCTACTCAGGGCTGTAGCTGTCATTAGTGCAATAGGTGCAGTTGCATTGGGTCTCAGGAGTGTGAGGGGCTCACAACACCCCAATTGTCAGGAGTTGTGTTATTGCTTGATATATTTGCTCTTTTATAATGGTCACATTTAGTATGTATTATCAGCGACATAAAAAGTACTCCTGAAATGGTAATCCCGGCCCCTGCACTCGGCCCGGATATTTCCAGACCCCAAAGTACTGCTATAAAGTTTTGGATGAGGGGCTGACTTGAAAACATTTTGCTCAGGGGGGCTCACAGCAAAAAAGTATGTAGACCTATGTGCTTTACCGTCGTTATTTGTGTTCAATTTGACAACAACTACCCATTCTAGATCGTTTTCCAAATGGTTGTGACCAAGAAAATGACTTGTCATTTTTATTGTGTTACAGCTGAACCTAATACTGCTACGGAGTTCACCGATGCCGGTGCAAATTTTATGTGAAGTCATTTGAAGTACCTAAAACAACGCGGACAAGTGATCATGTAAACCACATCAGATGCGTTACAGTTAGCGTGGTGTTCTAATTTGCATGGTGTATTTAAACTCAAATCCAATGTTTTAGTAAAGCTAAAAAACCAATGAAGGTAAGCACAGATAATGTCCTTCAATAGGTGACAGGCTAGGGTGACCAGATTTTCAGAATTAAAAACCGGGACGGGCACAAACATAGAAATAGAACTAAATGTTCTATTATGTCTCAGGGCTTCTTATATACATATATACACATATACATATATATATATACACACATATACATATATATATATATATATATATATACACATACATATATATATATACATACATATATATATATACATCCAATTAAAAATCCCGTGTAGTACACTCTCAGGAAGAAACAGACAGAGCACAAGCTAGGTATCCAAGATTTAATCCACACAACGCGTTTCGGCAAAAGCCTTGATCACGTGATCAAGGCTTTTGCGAAACGCGTTGTGTGGATTAAATCTTGGATACCTAGCTTGTGCTCTGTCTGTTTCTTCCTGAGAGTGTACTACACGAGATTTTTAATTGGATATTGTTACGACCGGCGCGCTCCGCCGGAGTGTACACCACCCTTCTTGGGTTCCAGCATCTCGGAAGGAGCAACTTGGTTTTTTATATATATATACATATATATATATGTGTACAAATCCTCCAGTCGAACAACAGAAGGCAAAGTCGCACTCAGGATATTTTTTAAGAGCAAAAGTTTATTGACTGACACGTTTCAACCTCACGGTCTTTGTCAAAGTATATATATATATATACATACATATACATACATACATACATATACATACATATACATATATATACATACATATATACATACATTATCTACTGGCGGTCGCCAGTAGATAGTTATAGTTAGGACCTATTTTCCATAGGAAATCCGCAACATTCTATTTGCAATAACGTTGGCGCCGGTTGACGAATCTTCGCGAAAGCTTCCAACTTGTTGGGGCGCTCCGGTCGGCTCCTATCCTAAAAGTCTCGGGGTGATTCGTCGAGCGGGGGCCGAGAAAAAAGGGGGGTCCCAAAACGCGTTTTCCCCATTCATTTTTCCATAGGAACCTTTAGTCGCAGCTACAGCCCGAACTGCTGAACGGAATTACACCAAATTTGGCAAAGAGGTAGCCCTTGGTTCAGTGTCGTGCCTTTTGCTTAAATGGTGTAAATCCGTTCAGTAGTTCCTGAGAAAATCAAAAGTAAAGTCACATATATATCTATGGCCGAGTAGGGTCCGCGTACCCTCCCGATCACGAGCTGCATGCTAAATGGCTGTCAAGTGGCTGTCAACACTCCAAATCAGGAAGTGTTGGCAGCCATTTTGTCCCTCGGTAGAACCGAGGGACAGAAACAAGTCCGCAAAGCGCAAAAAGGGGGCAGGGTAGAAACACCCTGACCCCCTAGGTCTGCTCAGGGGGTCCCACGAGGACCCCCTGGGCAGAAAAAAGCATTTTTTTTTTAAACGGCGGGATGCGCTTAGGGTGCGCGGATCCCGCCGATTAAAAAAAAAAAAGCACAAGAAACAAGTGCGCAAAACGCACAAAGGGGGCAGGGTAGAACACCCTGACCCCTAGGTCTGCTCAGGGGGTCCCACAAGGACCCCTGGGCAGAAAAAGCATTTAAAAAAAAAAAAAAAAAAAAAAAAAAAATCGGCGGGATGCGCGGATCCCGCCGTAATTTAAAAAAATCGAAGCGCGGTCTCTCTATTTTGCCCCCGGGTGGGCCAAGTCCCGAGGGCATGCGGGGGTTTATTTATTTTTAAAGTGGGGGGCCTCTAAGGCCCCCCAAGCCCCGGGGACCGCCACCCCCGGGGCTTTAAATAAATAATGTTGGCGGGGGGCACACGGCCCCCCCGCAGCCCCGGGGACCGCCACCCCCCGGGGCTTATTATTTTTTTTTAATTACTTGACCTGTGTGGGGGGCTCCAGCCCCCCACACGCCCGAGACCGCCACCTCCCGGGGCACTAAGAAAATAAATGTGGGGGTCCGTTATGGACCCCGAGCCCCGGGGACCACCACCTCCCCGGGGCTGTGCAAAGGATGGGAGGGGGCCCGCACGGCCCCCCTCCTGGAGCCTGTGGTGGCCCTGGGGACCGCCACCCCCCAGGGCCGGCTCCTGCAGTGTCCCGGGGTGCCTAACCCCGGGACACTGTAGTTTGCAATGACAGGACGGGAGCCTCGCGGCCCCCCTGGCCTAAGGAGGCCTGAGGAGGGGGGCAACGCAGCCCCCCTCCATGAAATATTTTTTTTTTTAAAAGGTGGCAATGACCCGGGGGATGGGGTCCCCGGGTCGAAATTGGCTACGGGAGGGGGGCCCATGCGGTCCCCTTCCCGTTCCTTTTTAAAAAAATAAATAAAAGGGGGTCAGGCCCTGGGGGATGGGGTCCCCAGGGCCCAAAATAATTAAAAAGAAAGGGGGCCACACAGCCCCCTTTAAAAAAAAAAAAAATCGGCATCGCGCCGGAGGCCACGCCCCCTCCTTGGCAGCACTCTGCAAACGCGCCACGCACACCACTCGCAGGACTCGGGATGCGTTAATGGCCCTCCAGTGGGCTCCCGGATAAAACTCTGCATGTTTATTTATCCACCTGCCGCGCCATTGCATGGCCTCTGATGAGAAGCGAGAGTGCTTCGAAACGCGTAAGGCCAAGGGATGAAGTATCTGGATGAAAAGCTGCATGTTTTCAAATAAAGGTTTTGGAAACCTACCTGCGAGTGGTGTGCGGCCTCATATCTGAGCCCCTTTGGTAAATATGTCATCACGGCGGCTCCGGCCGTGGAGGGATCGCACTGCC
This sequence comes from Calotriton arnoldi, assembly GCA_963921515.1. NCBI lineage: Eukaryota > Metazoa > Chordata > Amphibia > Caudata > Salamandridae > Calotriton > Calotriton arnoldi. The sequence continues at coordinate 527,207 of CAWUFW010005801.1, read as the reverse complement.
TGGAATCAAATCAAAGGACCGCAGGAGAGGTACAGATCCTCTTTTGCAATGGCGCGGCAGGCGGATAAATAAACATGCAGAGTTTTATCCGGGAGCCCACTGGAGGGCCATTAACGCATCCCAAATTGACATACAGGAAACGAACCCACTGGAGGGTATAAATGCAAAAGTTTCACTACATTTCCCAGCAGACACTGTTTTGAATTCGATTATGGAGGCACACCTGGGGCCAATCGAAATTGTAATAAATAGCAACGTAAATGTGGCCGCAATGAACTGTTTTCCTGTTATGTGGCCTCTGATGAGAAGCGAGAGTGCTTCGAAACGCGTAAGGCCAAGGGATGAAGTATCTGGATGAAAAGCTGCATGTTTTCAAATAAAGGTTTTGGAAACCTACCTGCGAGTGGTGTGCGGCCTCATATCTGAGCACCTTTGGTAAATATATATATATATATATATATATATATATATATATATATATATATATATATATATATATATATATATGTACATTTTGTTCTTTAAAAAAAATTATTTTCACATTACCTCCCGTTCTGCGAAGAGCTCCAGGGTCCGGCTACTGGTGGGCCTGGCCTTGCCCTATGGCCTCTGGAGCCCTGATTCACACCTCATTAAATCCTGCTGTGCTGCTTAAATGAGCCGAAGCAGCACAGCATGAGAGTTTAAAGAAGTGAACTTCTGTCCCCGTTTCTAAGAGGGCCGGTTGAAATGTGAGCTTGCATAACACTGTGATTAACTTGCAGGTTCACCCGACCCTCCCTTAAAAACCAGGACATTTCTTTTAATAACCCAGGCACTACCCAAAAACCAGGACATTTCTCCAATTTTGAGAAAAGTGGCGGCACACTTCTCCAAAAACCGGGACCGTCCGGGGAAATCCGGGACGTCTGGTCACCTTATGACAGGCCCCACAGAGTGTTTTTAAAGGTACGTGTTTGGCGTTAGAGTCTTGTAATTATTAAACTGTCTAAAGTTTTTATTTTGTTTGAAGGAAAACATGGCTTTACCAAAAGATAAATCATTGGATGTCAGTATTCACAAGTGTGGATGGATGGCTCTTAACTTCATTGTACACATGCTAAAAGTAGTTAAACAGACCAGCTGACTGAGTTCCAGTCTATTAGTGTCCTCAAGCAAGGAGTCTTTGATGGTGTTTCGTGCTTTTTTTCCCCCTCTATATATATATAAACCTGTCAGGATGCTGTCGGGCTGCCAGTTTATTTGAAAAGGCTTTTTTAGCCTCTGTGTCAAAGTCCCATGTATTTGTGCAGTTGGGTCTATGTCTTAAAAATTGCCCGAATGCTAGATTTTCTCTAAGTATGCGTAGATGGGACTATCAAGTGTAAAATATTGTTTCTGCCTGTAGATTTATTGAATGTAGTGGTGTGTAAATATCCAAGAGGTCCAGAAAAAGGTTTTCTAGGTTGTTGATGGTATCAGTGAATTTGAGGCAAGTGTTATGGCTAATGACCCAATCTATGAATTTACTTCCCTTGCCATGTTTGTCCTGCCATACTACAAAAACATCAATATAACAACACCATTATCTTATATGCTCATGGAAAAGGTTGCTTGCCCAAATGAATTCCATTTCAAAATGTTGAACATTTAAACAAGCTAGACTGGGTGCCAAAGTGCTGCCATGAACGTCCTGAGTTGTTGGGGGAATAGCTTATCTGCAAACTTGAAGTAATCCCTGGTGACAGCCAATTGTGCTACGCTCATGAAGAAGTGTATTGAAATTTTGAAGGTTTAATTGGAGTTGTACAACTGGCTTCCAATTATTCTCCGCTTGTGAAATACATTTATAGAACGATTCCACACCAAGTCCCATCTTTAGTTTGGGGTCAGAGTTAAATCCTTTAGTAGATTTAGCATGTGTTTGGTTTGTCTTGTGTCTTGTATGTAGGAGACACAAAACACGTCTCTTCCGGGATGCCCAATTGTATCTGAGATAAGATCTGCTTTTAACCATTTGTTGTAATATAGTTTTCCAGATGACCCTTCCTCCTTTCCTCTCCTGCCCTTTTTCCCCCTCTTCTCCTCCCTTGGTATCGCCCTCCTTAGAACGTTCACACTGAAGCTTACCTTAGAATGTTCGGCACACAGCGGCGAGTTGGTGCCAGAGAACCAGTTAATAAAGAACCTTACTTACTTCACTGAGTCTTCGTTATTCAACAATTTGGCGACGATCTTCATCACCTGTACTGCGCTGGGGGCAGTGCCTGGTTCTCTCCCCTGTTGATTCCTGCATCACCGACTGATCCTGCCGCATATTGCCTCGTCAATTCACACGCAAGTCCTTCCTGCTTTACTTCTGACATCGCGGTGAGTTCCGTGTTGGGAAGTGTATTTTGCTGAGTGCTCCGCAATGATTAAGGAGCGGATTTTGAAACCTTACTTTTGAGGCAACACCTTTATTTGAACTTGAACTATTTCTGTGAGGAGTGCTGCATTAATATTTATTAAGCGGTTTAACGTTTACCGAGAACCCGCTTTCACCGTTTCACTCCAGAGCGTTCCATGGGAATTCATATCGAGTGAGGCGTCTGACTGGAAAAGTGCTGCCAGCGTACTTGACAATCCTGAGGAATTTTCAGCATTGTAAGGCCTCGCTCCCCTTCCCTGTGCCTACGCTTTTGTTGTTAAAGCTGTGGTGTGTTGGTTTTGGCTGGAGTTTCGTTTGACCGCGATGTAGTATCCGGCTAGATACGTTCTAGTGTTCCACCGAGGATGTAACCCACACTATTCACCCACCCACCACAGGCGTCACCAGTCAGGTGACCCTGTCAATAAAAGGGGCCGGGCGCACGTGCCCTGGGCCAGTTGTCAGTACCCTAACTCTGTGTCCGTGTACCATTATTCCTCAGCATGTGGGCCTAGGGCCCACAACACCACAATGGCGACGAGGCGGGTCTGACCCCGCGTGCCTGCTGAAAGCCGCTCCGCCGTTCCTCGTAGGGAGTAGAGGTGGCAGAGTATGCGGCACCTCCATACCTGCGGCTCCATGGAGAGTCGCGTGTACCAGAGTCAGGACTAGAGAAGATAGGCGACCGACTTTGCGCACCGCAGCCTCTCCGGCTCACACACCCCTGAAGGCCGGCTGCCAAAATCAGTGAGAGAAGGCCGCCAGCAACTTTCTGGGTGAGGGTCAAAGCAGAGCCACTGCGAATGCCCCCGCCCCATTCCCTCTCACCTTACCAAAGAGAGACGTCGACCAGCTTGGAGAGGTACGGCAGCCCGGTGAGGAATGTTCCGCCGTGTGACCCTGCTCCCCGCGAGGCCGCATTTGGCTCTGCAGCGTGCGTGTGGTTGAAAACTGTGCACACCATACGGCAGTCCAAGAGCCTGCGCCGAGAGTAGAGCGAGCCCCCTCCAGTTGACACCGCTGGCAGTGTGGGAAGACCGATCCGCATTGACTCGCGGCGGAAGCCCCGACCGGGGTCAACATGAAACAATTGGCCGCACCAGCACCGGAGGAACCACTGCCCCCGGGAGGTGAGGAAAGGACTGAGACGGTACCTGGCCAACGCAGCGCACCGGGATCTCCAGTCCCCGCATAGGGCCGCAGCGGCACCGCGTGGCCCATAGTTGAAATACCAGCATTGGCGTCTCCAGAGGCCCGCAGTCTGGGAGGCTGCCACGGCACTGGTACAAGTGACTGAAGCACCCCTGGGGGAAAGAGCTTACTAGAACCAGGCCCGAAGGACTGTGCTGCCAGAGCACCGGACCGAGTACAGCAAACAAGCTGCCTTGGCTGCCTTACGCCAACCCTGCAACACCCCCTTGTCACTCACCAGGCTCAGGAGTACGGGCCGCCGATGCAGGGAAGTTTTGTGGCTGGGCGAGAGGCATCCCACCGAGTGAGAACGCAGCCGACAAGAAGAGGGACACAGCCGCACCGCTCCAAGTGCTGCCCCTCCTTGCTTCTGTCCTCGCAGCGCCAGCGTGGGGAACATAACACTGACATTGAAAAGCAGCAACACCCAGTGGCATCGACCGGGTGAACAGTGGATGGCAGACAAGCCACCCTGCCGCCCAGCATGGTCAAGAAATAGCTCACAGTGCCCCCACCTACCTCAACAGAACACCTGCAGCAGCGAGGGTAGGCTCTCCTCTCCGCATGTACGAGGTGCAGGGCCCGCAGATCAGGAAAGACTGCCGGGACCTGCAAACAGAAGCGCTGCACTGCCATCTAGTGGCAACCGGCGTTACTGCAGCCAGCCAACCAAGGCACACACACACACACAAGTATATGGTGCAGCTAACTTTATCCCAGCACAAACTGATCAACACGGGGTTCCCATTTCCCATACTGCAGCAAAAGACAGTCAATCCCTGCAAGGGCCACGTTCCACAGGCCACCAGCCAGCAGGATAAACACGACCCCAGCACAAAAGAAAGCACTGCATGGACTCAATCAGCATGCAACAGACCCATCCTAACAGTCACTCATGGCAAGCGTAGGCCAACTGGAAACACCAGCGCCTGCAGTACCTAGCATGACAAGGTACACGTGTAGGAGTGCCTCAGCAATTCTACATCCCTGAACTCTGTAACTGTAAGACAAGAGCACTGCTTGCCACCTCTGCGAAACACAGCAAAAGAGGGACTGGCCACGTAAGGACTGCGTCCCATGTTTTGCTGCCCATCAGTTGCTGCCAGGAAGGGGGAGAAACCAGTAACCCCACAAGAAGCCACAAGACACTTACAGCTTCCCCACCACATTCCGTGCTAAGCACAGAGCACCCAAGGACGTTGCCAAGAAGTCCAAGACACAGACCGGCCGTTCGAGCCAGACGGCGACACTCACCGCAGTAGGAGCGCTACTGTAGATTTCACGCTGCCACAAGACGCAAGCAAGCGGAACAGACGGCAACGTCTCAAGGGAGCTGTCCCCATCGACAGCACAAGAAAGGACTGGTGCAGAGCACGCACCACACGTGGCTGCCCAACGCCACCGCCGGAGCAGAGATCGCGTCATTTGCTCCTCCCGGTGTACAGGTATCACCGCAAACTACACCCCAGGCACACCACGTGCCAGAAGAATGCGTCCCAGAAGAAGACGGAGCGCACTACGTCAGGTGCGCGCCGAAGGCAGCGCCAGTGAACCTGACGCACGGACGAACGCCCAGGAGATAGAGACATCTCCGCAAAGAAGCACTGCTGAATGCAGAATCGAGAACTGCTAGACCTCTACTGCACCAGCGAAGCCCCGCAGTGGGCCGAAGACAACACAGAGTGTCCTCCCTCGCACTGCCTCAAGACGGAGTCGGCGGTGACCCAAGACAGGCAAGAGAGGAGTCGCACACTGCATGTGGCAGGCTGCCACAGCAACAATCGCTCCGACAACATGGCGACACGTGACCGGGCGTCACGTCGCACAGCAAGCAAGGAGCACGTCACACGAAGTGACCAGTCCGGACAAGCACACCGGAAAGAAGGAAGAAGTAGGCGCCACGACGGGGCAGCCTTGAGGCGCAAGCACGACTTCCTCGAGCGAAGAGAAGAGGAACACCGCAAAATCCCTGAGGAAGGGACGGTGCCAGTGAAAGTCCCCAAGAGGAACATGCAAGTCCTACTGACAGGACAGGCCGGCGACAGGTCCAAAGAAATGGAAAGACCGTCACAAGAACGACGCGACCAGTGAGATGTCCATGTGGAGCAAACATGAGACAGGTGGCAGGGCGCCACATCCACGTGAAAGCCTGGTCGGAGGAAGGAGAAGAGCGTGGCACGACGCCACTCCGCAAAGGAGGAAAGAACGGTGGCACAGGGCAGACAACCACCACAGGCGCGCAAGATGGAACGAAGAGCGACAGGACAAAGGACTCACACCAGCACTAAGGAAGGTGTTCATCAGCACAAGCCAGCCACCGGGGTGCAGAGACGTCACTGGAGACAGCTCCGCGGGAGGACCTACCGTAAGCCGCTAGCAAGCGCGATCTCCGTCCTGGCCCCACGCTTCGCAGTTCGACCGTCCTCTCACCTGTCACCGGCTGCTTGGTATCAATAGCACCACACCTCGCAGTGCACCTGACTGAAGACAATGGAGCGGTGCCACGAAGTCCCTCAAGTCCTCCTCTCTCCCTAAGGTCACCCCGACAGAAGATCGCCGCCTGTTTGCCCACTGAAGAAAACCACCATTCTGTTATCACCATCCAGGTGCATCATCACCCAGGAGCATTGCACCACCCGAGTGAATCCACACGCTCCAGACAACCGGAGTTCAACGAGGCGAATCACCCAGGAACCTTCTGTGCACCCCCGTCAACCTACAGCCTGCCGAAGTCGAGCACACCCGGCCATTGGAAGATCCACCCTTGGGGACTACACAAGACTTGGCCGTGGCCCTGTTGGGAGTTCTGCAGCGACCCCTAAGCGTGGCCTACGCAAAGGCCCGCACAGCCCACGCGGTCACGTGGCAGTCCAGGGGACAAGGGCCTCGACGGAGTTCCCGTGTGAAGGGGGTCCGAGTAGGAGAGATGCGTCGGCCGCAGCTCCACGTCAGGCGCGGGAAGCATGGAGGTCACAGTTGATGACTGGTCACCCACAAGATTGTCAGAGGAAGGCGCAGAACCAGAGTCCGGACGGCGAGGACGCCCATACGGAGACACCACCACCGGAGGCTACATGAGCGACTTGGCTGTGAGTCCGTTGGCAGTTCCCCAGCGACGCCTTCACGCGGCTCACACAAAGCCCCACATGGTCCCATGGCAGCCAGCAGGAAAGCCCTCCAAGAGGCTCCAGTGAGAGAGGAGTCCGGGCGAGAGAGGCAAGTCGGACGTCGCTCAGCAGTCAGGAGTAAGGAAGGCCATCGAGCACGCCACCCCCAAAGGAAGGCCTCATTTACAGAGATCGTCTCCAACAGCTGCAGGTCCTGTCATCCACCGAAGGCTGAGCGCCTAAGAGATCCTCCAGAGTGGATTCCACCTCAGCTCCAGATGCACCAGCACTGAAACTCTATACATAGGCATCAACACCGCGAGACCAGGCCGATCTTAAGAACATCGCCAAGGCAGATGAAGGAATCCTGACCGTGCGGTCCGAAGCTCCAGCGCTGCCTGGCTGACGGCCTGAAGAGACTTATTTGGTGCTATTGTTGTTTATTTGTTTTGTTCCAGGTTGGACTGTTGTTTGGTTTTTTTTCATTAAAGTTTGGGAGGGATGTAGTATCCGGCTAGATACATTCTAGTGTTCCACCGAGGATGTAACCCACACTATTCACCCACCCACCACAGGCGTCACCAGTCAGGTGACACCGTCAATAAAAGGGGCCGGGCGCACGTGCCCTGGGCCAGTTGTCAGTACCCTAACTCTGTGTCCGTGTACCATTATTCCTCAGCATGTGGGCCTAGGGCCCACGACACCACACGCTGTTGTCTTCATCCAGCTGATCTCCGGCGCGTAACTGACAAGTTCGTCAGCTGTGGAGATCTTAGATGCGCATCTCCGTCTTACTTCCAGCAGGTGGCAGTGTCAGCTCAAGTGATTATTCCTTGTTTTCTAGACTGCTACTTTGGGAAGCGATAACTAAACTATCCTTCGCACTAAAATCCCTGTTCCTGCCTTCAGCCTCATATTTTCCTCAATCCTCGGTCTATGCTGAATTTCCTGGCACATTTCATTTCAATAATGATTGGGAAGATTGGTTCGTCCTAATCTAATTCGTGCAGAACGGAAGTTTCTCTCCGTACAACCTTCTATCTGGAGGGGAAACATATTTCTATAAGGAAAAGCAGCCTGTATTATTTATCTACCAACTTTTGCTAACGCTGATGGGCACAGCTTTCCCTGGTACAATAAGCAGTTAATTTCACCTTTCATCCAATTACTGCCTGTCAACCTCTGCTAACGCTGACAGGCACAGCTTTCCATAGTACTCCATGACATTATTCACGGATACCTTTTCAGCTTGCCAGCTTTATTCTTCCCATCAACGCTGACAAGCACAGCTTGCTAATTGTTAAGATTTTTGTATATTCTTTATTATTGTGTTTTTTCTTTCCTTCTGGGCACAATGTTTCTTCACTAAAGTTTCTAGTTTTTGTTGAATCTTCAGCACACTCTTCTGTAATTTTTCCTTTCTCTTTTCTCTCCATTCAATTTCCCTCTATCTCTACCTTCATCTTACCTATCTACCTTCTCTCTTATCCCCATATTCTTTCTGTTTCTGTATCATGGCTGCCTTTGCAATGTCCCAGCCTCCTTCTTTTCTTAATGAGGAAGGTGAGCCACTTATTCCATGGAAGAAATGGGTAAATCTTTTCGAATCATATTTAATAGCCATTGGTGGTGACAGATTTTCTAATGTACGTAAACAACATATTCTTTTACATAATTTAGGAAAGCATGCAAGAGAAATTTATGATGACTTACCTGAACTTGCTGTGGAAAATCAAAGTTCTAGTGAAGATGCTATGGGTGATCTTCAACAAGATGGTTATCACAACACTCTTAAAAAACTAGAAATGCAATTTGGTGAGAAACTTAATGTAGTGCTTGAACGTCACAAGTTTTTTTCAAGAATACAAGGCAAAAATGAGAAAGTTGTTAATTATATTGCAGTTTTAAGAGGTTTGGCTGCCACGTGCGATTTTGGCACCTTAACGGAGTCCTTAATTAGAGACCAATTGGTGCGCTGTACCCGTGATAAAAAGATACAGGAGAAATTATTAGCTGATGCACCTGATCTCAAACAGGCTATAGACATTGCAAAGAGTATTGAACATACTGCTTTCTGCATGAGTGAAATGAGAGAAAATCTTGAGGTAAAACAAGTAGTAGAGAAGAGTGTGTACAAAATTACCGGGAGGGATGACAAAAGCAAACCTATGAGTGTAGAGACTCAAAATCAAAGCCTAGAATCTGCCAAATTGAAATGTTATAGGTGTGGTAATGCTAACCATTTAGCCAATAACATCCGATGTCCTGCTAGAGGTGTGATCTGTAGGAAATGTAATAAGAGAGGGCATTTCTCGAAACTGTGTAAAGACATAAAGAACAAAGTGACACATTTAATTAATTGTGAGGAAAATTCCAGTGGGGATATAATTTTTCATATTGCAGATAATTTAGGTGTTTACAACAACAATTATCCTACGTGTGACATATTGTTGAATGAGGTCTCCTTCACTGTTTTTGCCGATTCCTGCTCTCCATTTACTTTGATTAATGAAAAGTATTTCTTGGAGAAGTTTATAGACAAGGACTACAAATTTTTACCACCGGATGTAAACCCTGGTGGCTATAATAATGACCCCATACCGTTAGTTGGAATGCTTATTATGCAACTAGGTTTTAAGAATAGATCTACAATGGGAAACGTATACATAACAAAGAATGGTTCTAACTTGCTTGGGTGGAAACACCAAAAGGATCTAGGGATCAAATTAGATCCTAATGCCCCTGAACCAGTTTACCTTGTTGACGAGTCCACAACTAAAGTTGACATTTGTAAAAAATTTCATGAGGTTTTCTCCAACAAGTTGGGGTTACTCAAAGGCTATCTCCATAAAATTAAACTCAAAGACGATAGCAAACCCATTGTTCATAAAGCAAGAACTGTCCCATTGCTAGCACGCACTCTTTTGAAAGAAGAGTTAGATAAGTTGGAAACGAACGGAATCATTGAGAGAATTGAGAGTTCAGAGTGGCTTGCCCCCATTGTTTTAGCATCCAAGGAAGGCGGGAAGAGCATCAGGTTGTGTGTCGACTTAAGAGATCTCAACGCTAATATTTGGGTTGAAAGACATCCTCTCCCCAACATCAATGAGATGCTTAGTGTTATTCAAGGCGCCAAGTACTTTAGCGTTCTAGATCTTCCGTCGGCATACCATCAGGTAGCTCTTCACCCTGACTCGAAGGTTCTCACTTCTTTCATTACCCCATTTGGAGCGTATCAGTATTGCAGGATGCCATTTGGATTAGCGTCTGCTGCAGCTGTATTCCAGCGTATCATGCAGCACATTTTGCAAGGTGTTGATAAAGTCCTATGCTTTCAGAACGACATCCTTATGTATGGTGAGTCTGAGGATGAACACAATGTTGTTCTTGAAGAAGTTCTAAAAAAATTGAGCAGAGCAGGATTTACCACACAGATCAATAAGTGCAAAATTGATGTAAAATCTGTAGTTTACCTTGGCCATATGATTACCAGTGATGGGATAAGTCCCAAACCGAGCCTTGTTGACACAGTCAGATTGGCCCCTGCACCCTCCAACAAAGAAGAATTAAAATCATTCTTGGGTTTAATCGAGTATATGTCCAAATTTGTGAAGAATTTTGCTGATTGTGTACATTCTTTAAGAGCCTTATTAAAGAAAGGTACCAATTTTGAATGGAATGTCGATTGCCAAAAAGAATTTGCTCATATCAAACAAGCCATTTCTGATGCTCCTTTGCTAAGCATGTTTAATCCCAATGCTAAAACCTTTTTGAGCACTGATGCTAGTATGAAAGGAATTGGAGCATCACTCACCCAAAGTGTAGATGGTGAAGAAAAGATTATAGCTTTCGCCTTCAGGACTCTCAGTGACCCTGAACGCAACTACTCTACCATAGAGAAGGAAGCTCTTGCCTGTTTTTGGGCTGTTAATCATTTTAAATTTTTCCTGTGGGGCATTCCATTCTCCATAAAAACTGATCACAAGCCCTTAATTCCTTTGTTTTCTACTAAATCTATTGAGAAAGCCACACCCCGCATCTCGAAATGGGTGTTGGGTTTACAAGGATTTAATTACAACATGGTCTTTGTACCAGGTGAAAAGAATTTAGTTGCAGACTGTCTTTCCAGACTTCCTATAGAGGGGAGGATGTCCACTCTGATCTCACGGACTGTGCTATTCCTGCCATTGACATTCCTGCTATCAGCAAGATTGAATGGACGGAATGCAGCCGAGATGATGACACTTTTGCTCCTCTCAAAGAATTAATATGCAAAGGGTGGCCCAACGACATCAAAGAGGTTCCCGAGAGTCTAAAACCTTTTTGGATCGTAAGAGATGAACTGTCCATAATTGGTGAAAACATATATAGGTGTAATAGAATTCTACCACCTAAGGGCATGTATGAACGCATCATCCAAATTGCTCATGAAGGCCATCCCGGCAGAAGTTTAACCAAAAGCAAAATTAGAAAGGACTACTGGTTTCCCAACATGGATTCATTGGCAGAAAAAGTAGTAAAGGATTGTTTTGCTTGTGGGTCAAGTGATAAAACCAAAGTCATACACAAAGCCCCTCTCCTCCCCGTTCCTGTTCCTTCCACACTTTGGGACAAGTTAGGACTTGATATTATAGGTCCACTTAATACTCTAAGTCCACAGCAAAGGTACATGTTCGTACTTGTAGACTATCATTCACACTGGATTTGCACAAAATTTGTCACTTCTATCACCACTGCCACTCTTATTACGTTCCTCAAGGACACATTTTTCATTGAGGGGATTCCCAATGCCATAGTCACTGACAATGGTGTCCAATTCACTTCTGAAGACATAAGACAATTCTTGAACATGTTGTCCATCACCCACATAAAATCTCCCCTCTACTGTCCCAAAGCCAATGGTCTAGTTGAAAGGACCAATCGAATGATAAAAGACACCATTCAAGTGGCTGGTTTCTCCAGGGAACCTGTAGAGGAAGCCATAAAGAAGATGCTATGGTCTTACCATACCACCCCCAATAGTGTTTCTGGAATCTCACCTTTCACTTCTCTAAAAGGAAGAAATCCCGGCTCCAAGTTAACACCTAACTGGCTTAATGGAGGGTGCCCAGTGTGGGTCGACAGATCTGCTGTTTTGGACAAGGTTACTGACCACCAATTTGAGTACAAATCTAAATATGATTGCAAATGGGGTACAAAGAACAGAGAGTGGCACACGGGTCGATGGGTGGTAATCAAAAAACCTTAAGTGGCTCGTTCTAAGACCTCATCTTTCTCCAAACCCTTGAGAATAAAAAGAGTTAACAGAAATTCTGTGTTACTGGAAGATGGAAGTACTTGGAGCTTGGACAATGTATCGAATTGCCCCAAGGCAATCATTCCTGGTAACAATAGTCTCTACGAATCTGAGGACACCTTGCCTACTGTTAGACCAACCAAAGATACCAGGATTCGCTGTCCTCCTTGTTGGCAAAAAGACTATGAAATGTAATTTCTTGTCCTGCATATTACTTCTGTGTTCTTTCCGTTTTTTTCTTTCGCTTGCAAGGGAGATGTGTTGTAATATAGTTTTCCAGATGACCCTTCCTCCTTTCCTCTCCTGCCCTTTTTCCCCCTCTTCTCCTCCCTTGGTATCGCCCTCCTTAGAACGTTCACACTGAAGCTTACCTTAGAATGTTCGGCACACAGCGGCGAGTTGGTGCCAGAGAACCAGTTAATAAAGAACCTTACTTACTTCACTGAGTCTTCGTTATTCAACACCATTGTCTAGCTTCGTTGACTGATTCCTACCCATACTGGTCAAAACAATGTCCTCCTACATACATAAAATCCATCTGTATCCACTTCCTCCTATTTTTAACCATATGAGGGGCACCCTAAAATAAAGGAATATCAGTGTAGCATCGAGGCATTTTTTAGCATCTTTAGATCCCGTTACACCCAAGCATTATAAAATAATCCTTGCAAAGATGTTGAGCCCTTCATGGTATTTAGTAAATCCTATGATAAAAGCCGGGCCCTTTTACACAATAGCTATGATATGCGTTCTAGACCTTAACTCAGTAATTTTAGAGTTTTTTGGGGTTTGTGTTCACTGAACCATAACTAATTTTCAACTGTGTTTTTTTCTGTTGATGTCATGTTTATTATGGTGTACCACGTTCAACTGCCAAATGCTCACTCTGCGCACAGCCCTTGGCCAGGCCTTGCGCCTAATTCTCTGTGTCTGTGAGCAGCGGAAGTTAGTCGAATGGCTTGGATGACCATGCATTGAGCTTAATTTGCTATCTGTGGAAATTCATCCAGATTCATCAAACACAGCTAAAGTTATTAGAGAATAGCACTGAACCATGTTTGGCTGTACCCTATTTATAGTTGTCCCCCAGGCAGATCTGCTCAAACCTTAGCATACCCAACAGAAAGCTAAGTCTGCTCAATGTCTGTCAATTTTTGTGCAGTTTTATTAAATGGTGCCACATTCATTTTGCAAACACTTCTTTGACCAAATCCTTTTTCAATCTAGCCCCACACCCATTGATGGTCCTGCCCGAAATTAGAGAAAACAAAGAGTTGGCTAAACATGTTGGGTCTCTGTTAAATTTCGTAAATATCCATCAAACGGTGTCAAAGCTATTAGAAAATCAAAATGTTTTGAGCACACCCCTTAAGCTTTGTTCCCCCATTCAAAATGTGGTGAAAAAGTTTGATTTGTAGCCAATATTTGAGGTTTGCAGGGCATTCTGGGCATGAAAACGTAGTGGGATCCACACAAGACACACCACCCTGGAATCCCTTTTGTCTCTAAGTTTCAGAAATACCCACTATTCGTAGGGTTTCCTGGTTGCCGGCTGACTGTTGGGGTTTTAGGCGTAGAGGTGCAATCTGATGTCAGGACGGGCCACCCACTTCCCCTTACTATTCCCTCAATCTTCTTGCTCAGCAGATATTCCTGTGGCCAAAATTAAACCTTCTAGCTCTCAATGTCATTTACATCAAGGGCTCATTGAATGCTGAGGCGGCCTCTCTGAGCAGGATCTTTTCTCCCTCTCAGGACTTCGTTCTGAGTCTCGATGTCTTTTAGGAGATATGCAGTAGGTGGGGGTTCCCTCTAGTAGACCTTTTTGCATCAGAGAAGACTTCTCACCTCACATTGCTCCATTCCAGGCTCTGGGATCACAAAGCAATGGGCAGAGATGCTTTGTCTGGCCCTTGGCGAGTGGGACTCCTGTACACTTTCCCTCCCATCCCCTAATTCCAAAGTTACTGGCCAGAATTAGGAGAGAGTCAGTGGAGATGGTCATAGTACTCACTTTTTGGGCAAGGGGATCATGGCTTCCTCTCCTAAGGCTTCTTCAGACAGAACTGGAGCAGATCCTTCCCTGGTTACCTTCTCCTCTGGCATATCCTCCACTTCCACCAGACTCTTCAGCTCAGTTAAGACTGGTGGTCTGGAGGCTGAGAGGGACGGGTTCTTGAGACAGGGATTAACTTCTCAGTCTCTTCTTCCTTGCAGGCATCCAGAAGGACCTCATCCAACCGAGCTTACTATCATCTTTGGACATCCTTTAATACTTGGTGTAGGACTAAGGATTTCCCATCTGTCACTAATCCCACCTCAAATATCCTCCAATTTTTGCAGGACAGTTTTGAAAAGGGTTTGGCAGTTGCCACAAAAAAGTTACAATGGTCAGCGAAATGGGCATTCAGATCTCTCTGGGAGGACCTTTCTTCTACGGAACCCCTAGTTTCCAGATTATTTAAGGGGTTCGACTTACTACAACTGAAAGTTTGCCATCCCTTTCCCTCTCGGGATCTTAATTTAGCCAAGTCTTCTCTACAGGGAGAGCCCTTCGAACATCTTCAAACTGTTTCTGAGAAATTTCTAATATTAAAGGCCTTTTTAGGTCTTGCCTACGCAGCGCGCATGCGCTGCGTAGGCAAAAAGACCTTTTGGAATCGATCCGGCTTTTCAGCCAAAAACGTGCACGCGTTCCATTGCCTTCAATGGCAACGCGTGTTCGTTTGGCGATTCACTTGCGGGAGCGAGCAGCTGGCGCCATATGGTAGCAATTATCGCGCCTTGCTGCTCGCTCCCGCAAGGGAATCGCGCAGGCCCCCTCCTTTCTCCCCTCCCCCTGCTGCCGTGCGAGGCGCGCGCGCTTCTGCTTGTTTTTATTAGTTGACTAGCGAGGTCAAAACTATACTGCAATAAGAAAATTAGAGAAACGTTTTTTTTAAATAAATAAATTACATGCTTCCAAGTTCCACGTAGTCTAACATAGTGAGAAATAGGCTAAATATCTGGAACGTCCCGGTCCCTCAAAGAAGACGAGAGACGAAACACATCACATTTCAATCACAGTTCTCTGTTCAAAAGGTAGCGTGGAGTGTGTAAGAGGGAAGGGAGCTGGGTAGAGGCATGTGACACTTGAAGGGAGGAAGTAAGCTTGGCGGGCGGAGCCGGAGATCCAGGGTGCAGCCTCAGCAAGCTACCCTCCGCCCCTGTCAGCTGAGGCAAGAGACAGCCTGTGATCTCCTCCCCGCCCTCCCACCGCGTCCGACAGCCAGGAGAGCTCTCTGTCTGAACTCATGAGATTTCCGGTCAGCTGAGCGTGGGACGTGCCTTCTGAAGTGCTGGTAAGAGGGGCAGACGAGCGCCCCAAGAGAAGGCATCTGCGGGTGCCGCCCAGAGATTTGAGCACTGGGGCTCCGTGCAGCGTGGGCTGCCTGGACAGAGAGCGGCGCTGCCAGCCTCTGCCCTGGGACCCTGCGAGTCCAACGGCGGCTCCGGGGCAGGAGGTTGGGAGCAGTTCTCTCCTGTGCGCTCGTCGCTTCTTGTTAGCCTTTCCGTTCTGCCCCACCAAAAACGTACAACCTGAAAGCAGGGTATTTATTATGTTAGTGCATTACGTGCTGTTGCTGGCACTGCCGCAGTTTCAGTACGGAGTATGACATGCACCTCGGAATTTTCAGTGTCCTTGTTTTTAGCATTTTGGTTTGTCTTTTTATGTTTTGGTTCATTTACTTATAAAAGGGGGTTTCCGGATTGTTTATGCCAACTGTTTGTTGTGCAGAATCACTCAAGTACGTAGTTGGCCGCCCTGCTTCTTCCGCACCTGGTGAGTCATTAGCAGTGAACTTTCATATTCTGTCACACACACACTCACTCACGCACTAACCATATGCTTCCTGCGAGAGCCGCATCGCCTCACCGGTGCCCGGTAGTGCTTTAAAGCTACAAGCATGTTTACGCTTGAACTGGTTGCTGGTGTCCTGTAACAATCGGTGCTGGGGTTGACAGGCAGTGGCAGGCGCGGGGTGTGTATTCGTTCTTCCAGTGACTGATAACACCAGCACTTCTCAGGAAGCTTGGTCTACCTTCGGAGGGATAGTGCCAGCACGCCTCGTGAAGCTTGCTACACATTCTTGTCAGGCATCCTTTAGTTTAAGAACCCCTATAAGGCTTCTCTTTATTACATTGGATATTTTCTGCACTGGCAGCAGACATGTTGTACATTTAACTGAACAGCACTCCTCTGGAGGGCTGTTCTGATTTAGTGGATAGCACCGGCACTTTGCAGCTGGTTTGCTTTACTACTGATAGATACCATAGAGGACTGAGGGAAAAGCTGAATGAGGAGACTTTTGGTGAACCAGTGGCCTGGGCGGGAACAAATCAGATGCCCTAAGTGCTGGTGATTGCAGAGGTCTTAAAGTTTATCTATGTTAAATGCACGGTATGACAAATCTTAGGGTGATGCACAAATGTGTGTACCCCTCCCTATATCCAAGAAAAACAAAAATAAAGTTTAAGGAAAAAAATATTCTACGACTTCTCACAATGTCTGCTCGACGTGTGATGTGGTTTTAGGAGTACTTCAAAGCAAGTTTGCTCGACCTTTAGAAGGGCGTTATTTATAGTACAACAGGCCCAATCTACGTTTAATGGGACAGTACCAGCACTTCTCGGCGTGCCTGCTGAATGTTCATCCACAAAATACCAACACTTCCCGCAAGACGGCTATACTTTAGTGGAGAGTACTTGTACCTCTCAGTAGAGCTGTTCCACTTTTAGTGGCTGAATGTCAAAGCACTACCATTGCTCATGGGCCTTGCAAAGATGTTTCGTGTGTGTGTGTGTGAGTGATTTGGCTAACCTTGTGCCAGATGGTAATTATCTCATGGCTCAAATGTCAAGCTTTTTTGATGGGTAGTTGGGTCTTATTCCTGTCTTAGCTGTGATATTAAACTTGAAGTTCTGGGCATAATTCAGGGCACATTTTCTCTGGGTAAATGTTGTCCTTCTGCTTTGTTACTTGTTTTCAGGAGGAAGACCACTTACTTGCAGAAAAAAAATTATTGATTCACAAAGCTTTTTTATGTGAATAGGTCAATTATCAAACTAAGACAAAAGTGCTCAAAGAAAATAATTTGTGTAGGAGGTCTGGATTGTCGGGTATAATTCAGATCAAATGCAGGAGTAAGACACAGCTACTTATATAAAAACCTGACAGTATGTCATTCATAGATATATGCACCGAAGAAAGCGGTGCAAGAAAACTGGGCCACTCATGATCAGTCGAAGCGGTATCCCATCCGGGGGTAATGCTTCACTTTACTCTTTGTCAGGCCCCATTTATATATTGTTCATTAAAAGGTTGGTGAAACACCTAGAGCTGTCTCTTGGCCAGACCCAAAAAGGGTTAGGCCTAAGCATTAATTGTCTTAGATTTGCATAGGTGTTTGCTTGCGTTTTTTGCAGCAAACTATACTGTAGTGAATGAAAACTTATTTTGTTTCCTGGGCACTTGCTTGTCAGCCCCATGACTGCTGATTGTCTGTAGAGTGGCCAACCCAAAGTTATAGAGTTAGGCTAAACTTACTAGGTCACACTCATTTTTTCGTGGAAAATTCTTTCTACAAGAATAAAGCCCTTACCGTAGATCATTAGGAGTACTAGAAAGTGTTTTGTCTCTTTCTCACTCTCATTCCATCTCCTAAAACAACTTGAGTCAGCCATTGGCTTACAAGGGCAGCAATTGTTGGTAAAGGCATTTAAAATGTATATGACTTTCCACATGTATTGTGGGTGGGTGTTCGCCACATTAAACATGTCACCTTCGAAGCAAATATTTATTTTATGGCCACTGATCCACATCTCATCCTGCAGGCTAGCCAACTGGCACAATTTAACCAGTAACACATGCCACCCGTGCCCACAGAAAAATCCACACATCTTTATCTATGGCCGCTGAGAATCCGACCCTTGAGAATATCCTAGCGCCTTTAACCTACAAAACAGTTCTGCTTTTGTCTGAACTGCTGTGCAATAGTTTGTCAATTATGTATCAATTTCAAGAAGTGATGTTTAACTGTTTCCTCTTTCGTTAGTTCTTGTCATGAAGCAGCAAAATAGTAGTTTGTCAAACCTGGAGCCCTGTCGGAATTGGGGCTTTTACACGGTAGTGGTTAGTGCTGCAAGACATTCCTTTATGCTGGTGTAAGAATCTGACTTGCTGATTAAGTGTTTCTCATTAGTGATCATTTTTTATTTATGGCTTTTAGTGGGACAGCCACATGGTTGTTTTATAAACTTCGTTTCCACGTTTTCTTACCTTTACTATAACACCTTGCACCTATGTTATTTATGACCCAAGTGTGCATCTGACGGATATACCAGTTCATTTCTTTCTATGGTTAATTAGATTTGCCCTTCTTGGGTCTGTTTATAGGCAGCATATTCTGAGAAAATGAACTTTGCTTGTACAAGTTCTTGCTGTCTTATAGAGTTCTTCTGGATTTGTGATTGGTAGATGGCAAGACAGGTAATGAAATTCAGCACACTGTAAGGTTAGTGTAATGTCAACAGTGCGCTCACAACGTGCAAGTCGGTGCCCACCTACTGAAAAGACTCACAGGAGATAGACAACTTTGATTATGGTTTTACCAAGCCGTAGCCCTTTATCTTTATTAATCACCACTTCAGTGTGCAAAGAAAACATAAGAACCATAGTTAATCAGATATTAGTTATGAAAACTCCAGGTCATAAGATCCGCACAAAAGTTAGAGTAAAGATTGTACAAGCAATATAATGGTGCATAGTGCCAGAAGGCCTTATCCATTTCCCCAGCCCTGAACCAAGGGCATTCCGAGGATTATTGGCAAGCATCCCTTAGTGGCAACTCACACTTACCACTGACCCTCGTCTCTCAGAGGGACGGTCAATAACCGCTGCTCCATACCAACCAGGGCAGCGCATAGCGCTCCGTCCCTGCCAGAGGTACCCGTCTCCCGTCGAAGACCCCTAAAATGTTCAGTTGTTCCAGGCATCTCGCCCAAAACTCCAGGCATCTCGCCCAAAATGTTCAATTCCAGGCATCCCGAGGTAGGGCAAAAGGTCCAGGACCACCAGCAGGTCAGTCCCCCTCTTGCCTGCCCAGTGCCCACACAACTCAACACCCCTCCAAGGGGTCAGTACAGTAAATCAGTCCAAATTATTTGGTTATCCTCCTTTTTCTGTTGCTAGAAATTCCGCCTTATTCCACAGGTGTGTGGGTGGCTTTGCAATGCGCTGTGCTGGAGCACGGTGAAGAGGAAAAAGAGGCCGATCCCTTGCCTTAAATGTTCAGTCCCGGGCACCTCTTGATGACGTCATGACCCGCTTCAGAGGCAGAACAAACAACGGACTCATGCCTTGGCTTGCTCCTGCCCGAGGAGCGACTAATGACGCCCCTCAGCTATTTGCTGGGGGCGCCGAGCATTAGTTGGCTCAAAAATAGCTATGATAGTGCCTGGCACTGCTATAATGGCTTGATGTGCCACCCACCACAGTTCCCGAATCAGGAGTCAGTGCGTGCGGCAGGTGCTGGCTGATATGGGCCACAGTGAGAACAGACAAGCACTTTTTACGATCAGAATTAAAATCGAAAGCAAGGAGCTTAATTGAGCATTAGTTCCAGTTAAATCTCAGGGACCATCAATAGCTTCTAAAATGTATCTGGCTACTCTCTAAATAAATCGTTAACATAAATATCACCATTGAAGACGATTTGCTCATAACCAGTCTTGGACTAAGTCTGGTTAGTTTAAGTTGACAATATAAGGCCTTAAAATATTTGGGACTAAAATGTACCTCATGTTTATAGGAAATAAAAGAGATAACTGAGCATGAAATACTTGTGAAAATCGATGACCAAACCAACAAGCATTGGCATAGCCAATAGGTCTCGCTTTTGGGACCTTATAAGTATTTCGTTATGCAGCACAATATCCTTGGTGCAACAACATCAACTGTTGCATGGCTAAGCAAGGCGTTTGGGTGAATTTGGAGACAGAGGGGCCGATTCCGATCTCGGCCGGAAGGGGTCCAAATCGGATTCGGCTTAACTGGATCCGATTCGGAGCCCTATTGCCCGACCGATTCGTACGCGCGTCCGGGCGAGCGAGTACGATGCGAAATCGCCGACCGACTCGTCCGGGCGCCCCGACCGTTCCGACCGACTCGTTCCCGGGTCTAATCGCACCGACCGACTCGCTCGGACTCGACTCGCACCGCGCAATGGAGACGTTCCCCGGCCGGGTAAGTACGATGCGCGCCGCGAGCAGTCCGACCGAGCCGCGCACTCCGGCTCGAAAGAGCAGTCGGAGCCGTACTTCGGGGGTCCGTGTCGGACCCCCCTGTACACGTAGCCGCGCGAGTCGCACACAGGGGGGACCCATGGGTCCCCCTACCTGTGCGTGTACGGCGCGAGTCGCTTCGCCGCGTACACGCTGTAGGGAGCGCCCTTGTCCGCCTCGCACCCATTGAGTCAATGGGAGCCCGCGTACGCGTTGTACGACAGGCTCCCATTGACTTCAATGGGAGTCCGACCGACTCGAGTCCGATGGCATACGTGCGCATCGTACTCGTTCGGTCGGGCTGCACAGGTCTGATTCGGTCGGAAATCTCTCCGGGTCCGGCTCGGTCGGAGTGATTTCCGGCCCAAATCAGAATCGGCCCCTTAGTCTGTAGGCATCCTTTTCAGAGAATGTTTGAAGATCGGAGTGTCCTCAGTTTGTACCCCAGATTCCTTTCAAAGGTGAACTCTGTTTTTCTTAGGAATCATATTATTCTCCCTGCCTTACCTCAGAGGAGGGATGACCCTGAGGTAAGGAGGAATGGCCATGATTCGTCACTTCCCCTTCTGGATGTGGTGAGAGTAGTCACTATCTATTAGATGAGCTCGGCAGAGTTTCAGAGTTTTGATGTCTTCTTTGTAAATTTTGGGCCAGGTAGGAGGGGTGAAAAGTCTGCTTCCTCCACTTTAGCGCATACATTTATACTTCACTACAGATTAAACGTGACTCAAGGTTCTGAGTTGTCTTTTGGGAGACAGGTAGTTTCAGGTTCCATGTCTTCCCAGGTATTTTCTGTTTTTCATGGAGGAGTTAGTACATTTTCACATAAAGCATTTTTTTCTTCTCTATGGTGTCTCTTTGTCTCAATATGGCTATCACCGATGAAGGAACATTTGCTTCGGCAATCCTCATACAGTAAGAAATGGGATGAGGGAGAAGAAGAGGAGGTAGTGCTCAGATTAGTTACTGGTAATCTTCATTACTCTAATTCTTCGTACTCATCCCAGTACTTACGACCGCCCCTCCCTCCCAGCTTCCTGCATCAGCTAATTGTCAGTAGCTTGGAAAAGTGGGATTTTTTGAGAGTATCATGTGTAGAACCTCGACTTTTCAGTAGAGGTAGAAAGTAGCTCAAAAAGGGTGAAGGATAGTTGCATGGGCACATTCACCTCATACAGCAAGTACTGGGATGAATACAAAGAATCAGAGTAATGAAGATTACTGATAAGTAAATTGAGAATTCATACGCAAAAGTCCAGCACTGTAGCCTCTTGTTTTGGGAAATATTAGGGTGTACACAAACTATTTTTGCACCACAATGTAGTTGTTTTTTTAGGTGGCAATCAGATGTCAAAAACGGGCCTGCTTTTCCAAAGGCAATGATTTGTTGATTTTCACTTTCTGTGGTGAACCCTTCCACCTGTCCCATCAGTGCAGATAGGTGGCCATATGCTTTAATTCAGTTTCCTGCGTGGTTGTGCATGTCTAACTAGCGGGGCAACTGAAGAATCAAGCATCATAAGCGGTCTAGCACAGTGGTTTTTAACACGTGATCATCTGCGAAAGTAAGCGACTGTTTAGAAAATTATGAAATATTAGCAGTGAGGCGTGAGGCACTCTCTGCCACAGTTTTGATGCTGGTGGAACCACCATGAGAACTGTGGCAGACAGAAAACTTGTAATATGCTTGGTGAGACCAGGCAGTCCAGCCAAGCATATTGAGGCCTCAGGACCACTGCGCCACCTCCAGGGAATGGCATTTGCCTGGCGGCAGTCTGACCGCCCAAGTCATAATGGGGTGGTAGGACCATTGGTGTGGTGGTGGCTGGACTGCCACCGCCGTGCATTCATAAGTCTGGCGGTCCTCGGACCGCCAGACTGGTAATTGGCAGTGGCGACTCCTCCACTAAGGCGGAGGAGCATCGCCCCACTGCTCTCCGAGCAGTGAAAAAAGGAACGCCCCATTGCTCTCCGAGCAGTGAAAAAAAGGAAAAAATAATTATAATAACGTAACAATATTATAATTTTCTTTTTCCTACTGCAGGGGCTCCGTTGTTTCCTGGGGGCAGGGCTGTTCTCCATGACGCCAGAGCACTGCAGGGAGAGGAGTGGTTGCACTCCAAGTGTGCATGGCATTTTGACCAGCCCACTCGGGCCGCCCAAAACAGACATGCACACTTGCCATGTTCTCCATCAAGGCTGCATTACAGCCTTGGGGGAGAACATGACCCAGGCTCCCAAGCTTGGTCTGAGCGACAAACTACAGCGCTCACACCAATCACAACGCAGCATTGATTGGTCAGGGGAGCTTTGGGAGCTGGGTGCTTCCTGCTGCTGGACTCCAGACAGGAAGAAGACAAGAAGATGAAGCGGATCGGAGGAGAGTCGGCAGCAACACCGGCAGTAGCCAGGTAAGTGTTTCTTTTTCTTTTATCTTTTTCACTTCCCCCACCTACCCCCCACCATCCCCACCCCATCACCGGAGTCCGGTAGCAGCCGCTACTGGTAATTGGGCCCTAAGTTGGCATCCTCTGCTTGTTTAGAGGTATGGACAATCTGTATGGATGATCTGTAACTTCAATTGAAGCGCCAAGAAAAAAAAGCATGCATCAGGTGCGATAAAGACAAAAGGTGATATCTGGTCTGGAATATTGCTTTGTCTTTTAGAATTAAAAGAACAATTTAGAAAATCTCTGCTCCTTTCATTAAAAATAACACTTTGTGAATTAATTAAAATATTTCATTGTTTGTGTATCTCTTGGATGTATACTTATTCAGCATTTTTGTGTATTTTTTTAGGTTCAAATCATAGAAATTGCTTAGGTCAGGGTCCCATGCTTCAAATAATGACTATAGGGATCCTTGGATTCCAGTATGATTCAGTTGGGGTCCACAAAATTGAAAAGGCTAAGAACCACTTGTAAGAAATGGTGTTATTGGCTGAGGGGGATGGACGCCACACTCATGCTAGAACTGCAATCCTTGTCAGGGTGAACATGTAATCCTCTTGTAACTAAGAGGCAATTTGTAAAGTATTTACACAGCACAGCAGTAATAAAGTGAAAACACAACATAAGAAAAATCACAAACCATGGTAGAAAGAGAGTAATTTTTAATTAATATGAATATTTTGTAATAAATAAAATGATATCAAAGAAAAAAAATCTCATCAGCAGAACCATAGATACTGAATTTTAAAGTTTTAAGTGAAATTAGCATCAAGAAGCAGAAAGCGCCACTCGCAGTTATCTGGTCGCATTTGACTGGGGTAAAGGCACAAGCTCAGGCTGACCGCAATGGGGATTGGGCCGGAAACAAGGACCAGGTTAATCTATCTGAACTTTTATCTTCTCGAGTCCAGGCGTGAACAGTTCTGATCGCGTTGGAGGAGGCCACGAGGAGGAGGCTTTCGGCTCACAGAGCAGGTTGAGCGTCGCGGAAGTTCGCTGCAGTAGCGTGAAGGGCAGGTCATCGCTGGAGCTTAGTGTCGGCAGTCTCCTTGGGCTGTAGTTGCTGTACCGCAAAGAGCAGGTCTACCGTTGCCGGTCGTCACTGGCGTCCATTGTCAGCACCAAAAGCAGGTGTCACTGAAGCTTCGCTATGGCAGTCATTGTGGCGGCAAAGTTTCTGCATGAACAGGCCCGTTTACAGTCACGGGGAGCCCAAACAATAGAATTTTCACCTTCTTCTTCAGGAGGAGATCTTACTGATGACAGCCAAAGGTCCAGGCCCTGGTGACAACTCTTTGGGAACACGAATCACTCCAGCAGAAGCCGGCAGCAGGGTTCAGGCAGGATCAGTTGGTGATGGTGAGCTGGACAGTTGCAAGAAGGCCTCTGGAAGCTTGGTGCAGAGCTTCCAGGTAACTGTTTGTTTCTGAGGAGATGTGTTTACCTCACGGTGCATGTAATTCAAGAGCGTTTATGTGGGGTGAGACTTGGTATTTTTGAGCACTTTTTCACCTTATGTTGTATACCAGTCTCTTTTCTGTAGACACAGAACACCAGTGCACACTGAAAAGCTTGTGCAGTTCACACCGTTCTAACATTATTATTCACGTCTTGGTGGACCAGGTGATGGACTTTATTCTTGCTTTCCTTTTTCTTTTTCTTCATGAGTGATGACCATAATAAATGTCATCTCAAGGCCTTGGAGTCTATTATCTTTATCTAGTTACAGTTACTAACCCTTTTTGCTATTGAACCTGTGCTCTCTCTATGCCCGCACTGCTTTTGTATTTTTAGTCATGTAAAAATCAAGATACTATGTTTATTCATTTGTAGATTCCCCTGAAGAAGGGCAGTTGTTTATGCCCGAAATGCATTGGGATTCTTTCATAATCTGCATGAAGCTCGCAACCGTCATTTTCATCACCGATTGAAGTTCTCTATGGGAGACTCAAAGTTTGCTCAATAAAAGAAGAACTTTTTGAGCTACCATCAATATTCTTTGTATTTTTCTTGTTACTTACCTTGGCTATTTTGGTTTCTGATTAGTATCATTGTACATGCACTTACCTGTGATATTAGATTACGTAGAATATTATGTGATATACTCCATTGGAGTGCTTTAGGGTAGTGCACTTGAAGGCTATGACTTCAGTCCTAGCATTGTACACTTTTTAAGTAGGGGGTGGGCTGTACCTCCTCTTCAGGTGCACACCGAACTGTATAGTGTTTGCCTTTATTGTCTTAATTTGCTGTATCTTTTGTTTAATTGAGTGCACACCAGCTGTTCTTCCTAAACTTTCTAAAAGTAGCATTTTCAAAATCTAAAATCCAACTTTACCATTAAAGAGAATTTTAGATTATAATTCATTTAAGTGCAAACATAATTTCTCTATCTTCTCCCAATCTGAAGTTAGCACTTATTCATTGAAATAAGGTAAACCAGTGTTAGCCTATGGGAGAGAAGGGTCTTACAACAGTGAAAAACGACTTTATGTTTTGCATGTCCTGGAAGTAAAAAACTCTTAAACACACGTCCAACATTTAAAATACCATGCACCCGGCCTCATGAGCCCTTGGGGCCAACCTTAGTGGTCACTTATATTTATTTAAAAGGAAGTTGTAGACCTGGCGAAAGGTTAATTTTCCCAGGTCCAAATGACAGTTTAAAACTGCACTACAAGTGGGGGCGTGGCCAGCAACATGGCCGGGTAGCTGCAGTCTGTGCGAGTACTGGCATCCCAACATCGATCTGACATGAATCCTGCCGTCCCAAGGGTCATCCAACTATGCACCAAAAGCACAAATGAAGAAGCAGGTGTCCCGTGCTGTTGGCGAACGGTTGCTGGCTCTGAGGCTGCCATAATTTGCCTTTATCACCTGTGAGTCCGGAGCTGCGTCCGAGAACACAAGATGGCGACGGCAATACGCTAGGCAGACGAGCACACCAAAAGACTCGTAGCTGCCGGACTAGAGGTGGTGAGTGCCTGCACCCCGACCACCAGGACCCCAGAGATAAGGCGATTTTAGGCAGAGATATCCGGCCCGCAGTGGGAGAAGTGAGTGTTCACGAGCCGGACACGCTCATGTGGCTGTGCGGGAGACAGGGGCCACATTGCCAGGGTCGAGCCCGGGGGGATTTGTGGTGAAGTTGGGGGGCCAGACCGATCCTTGGGAGCGCGGTGAGGTCAGCGAATTTGCACGATCGTGACCACGCGAAGTCCCCCCCCCCCCTCCTTGGATCTCTCCTACAAGGGCTTTCCCAATCTGAGAGCTTGCTGGGGTGTGGACTGCGGTTCTGGTGGGCAGCTTGCCGGCAGTGGCTGCGAGGTCCGCGAGGCCCTGACTAATGGCTGGAATAAGGGAGCAGACATGGATCGGTGTGGCCGAGACCTGTTGTGTGGAAATTGGTGATAAAATGCAGCATAGATTCGCCAGTCAGACCGGTCTCGGCCTGGAC
Organism: Calotriton arnoldi; assembly: GCA_963921515.1. Lineage (NCBI taxonomy): Eukaryota > Metazoa > Chordata > Amphibia > Caudata > Salamandridae > Calotriton > Calotriton arnoldi. The sequence continues at coordinate 500,995 of CAWUFW010005801.1, read as the reverse complement.
ATACATGTGAGTGTGTAGAGGAATGTTCTCAGGCCCGAGGTCACCATAAGAAGGGCGTGTGGAGTGTAACATAGGGCTAAGGATGGCCCCTGTCGCACATGTGCAACAGTGCTTGAGGCCACCATCCTTTAAGTCCTATTAGCTAAAGTCAGGGGAGACTGATGCCCTCAGGAACTGCCCAAGATGGGGAACGCATACATAACCGTGCCACAGCTATCCTGTCTTCCCAAAGCACCTGATCTGTGCCCAGTGGCCTGCCATAAAGTAACAGAGGATATTCCTGGTGGCATCTCCACCACCCCTCGTCTTTCTCCTTGGACAGACCCCCTATTCGTCTCAGAGACGACTGGAGAAGCCACTGGGACTATGGCAAAAGATAAAGGACCCAGACAGCTGCGGCAGGGTAAAATTGACCGCTATATTAAGTTGTGGCACCCCCGACATAGCAGCGGGACGATGCAGCCTCAATACCCAACAATGTGACCTTGCTGCAGGTGATCCAGTCCTCCAGAGAATTAATTGAGGGAAAGATAGGCGAGGTACGCTCAGAAGTATCCCTCTTGTGCCAGGACCTGCGCAATGTCTTTGAGAGGGTGACGGTGGCAGAGACCCTCACCTCAGGCAGAGGTGGAAGACATGGTACATGACCTAAAGAAAGGGGTGGAGGAGCTCTAAAAGATGAACGCTGATGTTATGTGGCTCTTGGAAGCCGTGGAAAATTGAACACAACGAAACAACCTCCGCTTTGTCGGATTTCCGGAGGGGATTGAGGGCAGCACCACAAATGAGTTCCTGACCACTAAGCTGAAGACAACCTTACCACCTGATCTATTTTCCATGTGCTTTGTGGTGGAACGGGCCCACAGAGCTCTAAGAAGAAGACCTCCCCTGGAAGCCTCCCCTCGACCCATAATTGCGAAGTTCCTAAACTTCTTAGATAGGGATGTGATCCTTTGAGACGGCACGCTGCAAGGGGGATCTACGCCATGATAACTCTAAGCTCATGGTGTTCCCTGATTACAGCCATGAAGCTCAACGACAGCGCCGCACATTCGACCCCGTGAAAATAAAGCTACATGACCTTCAGTTAGAGTATATGCTACTGTTCCTAGAAAAGTTGAAGGTTCTATATCAGGGAACGTCCTGCTCTTTCCAGACTCCAGAATAGGCATGGGCCTGGTTGGAGGAGGGGCCCCGGTTTTTGCCACGGCTGGATGCATGGTCCAGACAGCAGACACCCCGAGCTACAGGTGCCAGGCCCAAGACCAGCCAACAGCGCCAATGGAGATGGAGCTGTAAAACGTCTTCAATTAACACGGGAACCCCGCATCCGACGAAGGGACAGGGACGAGATGGGGTATAGTCTTCAGACACAGAGGGGGACCATAGACATCCAAAAAAGAAACCTAGGGGTCACACACTGCCAAGTGCTTTGCCATCGGGAGCCGGAGGGGGAGAATCATCCTTGGACCAGGAAAGAGTTCATCCTCTTGTGAAAGAAATAGCGGCATTAGAAAAGGATGCAGCGGACCTGGGACAGCAGCCGCAGATCCAAACCCTAGATTCAGGGCGCCAAAGCCCTTTTAGTGGCAACTATCTGGCAGGAGGCCAGAGCAGTGTCCAAATGGTTGCAATCTACAACACCCTCTGGGAGAGCTCAGATGACCTCAGAATCAGAATATCTATACTTACTTACAGTTTGCTCTCTCGCTCTTCTTCCTTTTTTCCCTTCTTTCATTTTCTTGCTCCCACCTTTTTCTTTTTCTTTATGCGATATAGTGTTTAAGTTTTAGGAGCTATTGGGGATAAGGCGACAGACCTCTCCGTACATTTTTGGGCACGATTGTTATAAAAGGAAGCAGTTTACCGTGTCAGGGAGATTGTAGAGGGTGAGGAGGGAGGTTGGTTCGGATGAGGAGGGGGGTTGGTTCGGGGGAGGTTCATTGTTTTTTGGAGTTACTTACTGTGTTGGTCTTTGGAGGCAACATGCAGACACAGCAGCGCATGTGCAAAGCGGGGTGGTAGCATGCAGGTGGTCACACTACCTGAGCCCATTTTGACAGCATCTATCACTCCGACACTCTAGGACTTTCAGTGTTGACATAGAATGTTAAAGGGCTGGGAAATAAAATTAAACGTGGATTAGTGGCGAACAATGTTATGCGTCTACAACCCGATGTAGTTATGCTGCACGAAACACACCTCCAGGGCACTCAGTGATGTTTTCTAGGGCAGGGAACATATACAACTCTGGCTCATGCTGGCTACACTTCAGGGTCTAGAGGTGTGGCAATTTTGATAAAAAAAGTCTCCCTCTTTCACAGTGATTCGGAACTGGTGCGACCCACAGGGTAGGTATGTGAGAGCGAAAGGTAAGTGGGGTCAACATGAGATCACATTGATCTGCATCTATGTCCCCCCACCCCACGGCTGCAAGCCTCCACATTGGCTAAGGTGGTTGATATCCTTTTGGAAACTCCCAGCTCGCTTCACGTTTTAGATGGGGATTTCAATGATGTTTTGCAAATACAGTTGGATTGTTCTGTGATACATACTGAGAGCCCACAAATTATCCCCTAGCCCGATTTGTGGAAACACTGGGGCTGTCCGATGTATGGAAACATAAGCACATGACAGGCAATAATCTTATTTTTCTGGGGCGCATAGGGCCTATTGCCGACTGAACTATGTGTTTGTACCCTACAGTGAGGAGGGAGAGGTGACCCGAGCAGAATATATGGCGCGGGGATTGTCTGACCACTCCCCTCTCCTTGTACAGCTGGGAACAAAATCCAGATCTCCTGCCACGTGTGGAAACTAGGTGCATGGGACCTCTGAAATCGGGGTGAGAATAGGGGCATTAGGCTAAACACCAAACTCTTCACGGAAAATACTCAGTCCATTCAAAACTCACACTGTGCGAAGCTTATAAAACTGTCCTGAGGGACAGGGCACAAAAAACCTGGTTTCTAAAAAGAAGAAGCGGGAAGTAGCGAAACTGGAACACCTAGAGTTGCAAATCCTCCGCCTAGAGGAGCAGTCCGTTGCCTTACCGGACACTCTGCTTTTTAGACAGTTAGAGGTTCTCCGTACAGATTACCATGATTTGGCTCAGGACAAGGCTCGAACTCAGAGGCTGGCGACATTGCACCAGTTGTACGAGGTGGGGGACAAGGCCAAGAAGCTTCTTGCCTGGTTTAGCAAAAAAGAACTAGAAACACGATGGGTATGTAGTATCAGGGACAACGAGAGGACAGTATATGCGACAAACACCCAGGTTGTCCAGGCAATTGGTAATTATTACAAGTTGTTTTACGAGCCTCGACACTTGGGAGACTCCAATGCAATTACTCAAAATTTGGCCGGCATTCCGATCCCGGTACTGGGCGTAGAGGATGTGTAAACCTTGGAAGGCGACCTCACACTTGCCGAGATACAAGCAGCGGTTTCCAAACTAAAGACAAGGAAGATGCCAGGGCCCAACGGCATTCCTGCTGAGTTCTATAAGCATTATCTAGACATTCTGGGACCCCATTTGTTAAACCTATTTAAAGAAGTGGGTGAAAGTGGCACTCTCCCCCGACCTCAGGACAGCCACTATAACGGTTATCCATAAGGAGGGCAAACCACGAGACAGGTGCAAATCATATAGCCCGATGTCACTCCTAAATACAGAGGTAAAAATTCTGGCCTCGATACTAGTAACATGTCTGCTGCAGGTCATCGCCCCACTCATTCATAGGGACCAATCTGGGTTCATGCTGGGTCATTCCAACTACCTGAAGCTACGTCAAACCTACAACTGGATGTCGGAGGTCAAGAATTGAACTGCCACTCATGTTTCCTTATCCCTGGAGATGGAGCAAGCGTTTGACGCAATGCACTGGCCTTTCTAAAAAAACACACTAATTAGATTTGGTTTTGGGCCTAAATTTAGGAACTGGATATCAATACTCTATCGAGAGCCAAAAGCTGCTGTGAGAGTTAATGGTTTGTTGTCTTCTGAATTTCCCATTGGCCAAGGGACACAGCAGGGATGTCCTCTTCCCCTTCCTTTTTGCCCTCACAGTGGAATCCCTGGCTTGCCAAATCCGAGTACAACCTGACATTCAAGACTCCCAGACCACGAATGTGGACAGTGTGGAGGAGAAGATTTCCCTTTATGCAGTATGCAGATGACATCATGCTATACATTACCGAACCCCGGACCACCATTCCTCTCCAGATCCATATATTAGTGGAGTATGGCATTCCAGCTACAAAATGAATTGGGACAAGTCTATGATATATTCTCCAGGCCGTGTGCGAGATTGGCCCTCCCTCTCTGTGAATCTGAAAGAGGCCCAGAGGGTTTTAAATACCTTGGAATATTCATGACACCTCATCGAGATGTATGTCATCGCCACAACCTTGGGAGGGTAATATTCAAGTTTCAGAGAGATTCGGAACACTGGAAAGAACTGTCTCAATCGTTACTAGGACGTGCAGCTCTCTTTAAAATGATTACACTACCACAATTATTATATGCCCTTCAGAACACATATTTCCCACTCCTGGGGTCCACCTTCACTGATATTAATGGAGATTTACTGTGGCAGGGTAGGCATCCCAGGATTGCACTTAAGACCCTGCAGCAAAATCCCTACAATGGTAGGATATCCCTCCCTGATATAGAGGCACACCTGATCCCCATTAATGACTGGGTGTATGCACCACAAGATCACTATACATACAGATTGGAGAGGGGTATGCTAGCACTCACATTTTCTCTACAGCGGTGAAGGTGTCCAAAGCCAACTCCTGGTGACCCAAGTAACCCTGGGGTTGTGGGAGAGGTCTGCTAGAGTCATGAGGTGGGCCTGTAAGATTGCAAAAGAGACACCTCTGTGGAAAAGGACATGGCTATGTGAGATAGGCAAACTGCAGGGATTTGGGGTGTGGGATTTGATTGGAATCTCCACCACTGCCGACATTCTGGAACGTGGGGAGCATACATCTCTGGCAACATTCGGTACAGAATTCAACCTACATCAATCCCAGTTTTTTAAATATGTGCAGCTAAGGCACGCCTGGCTGGCGGACATCGAGATACCAAAATATGAGCCGTTGGAGGGGAGACTGTTACAGGAGGAATTCACTAAAGGGGCTATATCGCTCACCTATTAAACACTGAACAACAATATGCCTTGGGCACCCTAAGGGAACGATGGGTACAGGATATGGGAGAACTAGAAGATATAGACTGGGAGGCGGCGCTTATGCACCCTAGAGAAGTTGCGATCAAGTCCCAGTTGCACTTAATCCAGTACAAAATCCTGCATATGGCATATACTAGGGATAGACTTCACAAGATGGGTAAAGCAGAATCTCCGATATGCCTACGATGTCAAACAGCTAGAGGGGACTTCATGCATACACTATAGGGATGCCCCCTCATCCGAGGGCACTGGACTGCGATTCAGGAGGAGCTTGGTAAAGTCCTTGAGGTTACACTTCCAACAGAGCCCGCTTACGTTGTATTGGGTATCCCTAATGACGCAGATCTACCTAGGCCCCAACTTCTTTTTAGCGCACTGGGGTTAGTGGTCGCCAAGCGTGATGTAGTGAGGAGGTGGGGCAGCTGAAGTTTCAACTGTCCAGAAATGGAAGAGTGGAATGGATCTATTTATGGCTGCCAAAAAGGTCACATATGCTAGTAGGGGTTGCCACCAACAATTTCGAAAAAATGCGGCTAGTGGATTAATTATTATGGACTCGATTTTATTGATGTTGTTACAAGCCCCTCTGTTGATCCTTGGACAAACGCTAGCCAAGTCACGCCCCGGGCTCAAGTGGCCCGCACATAAATGTAGTGCACAGTTCAGAAAGGGGAATGGAAATATGTTTGTATGTAATGTAATGTTTTGCCATTCGTGTGCAATCTTGCATAGATAGACGTGCCACTGTTTGACTCTCAGCATATTTTGTACTCGTCTTTCATACCACTGCTGTCGTTGTTTGTATTCCATATTGGTTACAAAAAAAACGCAAAATGAAAAAAACATATTAAAAAAACAACAACGACACTACACGCTATAGTGGCAGACCTGAGACATGTTTTTAAAAGACTACTTTAGTGGGTGCCACGTGTGCTGCTGCCTACTAGGAGCAATTAATTTACAGGCCCTGGGTACATTTGGTTCCCTTCACTGGGGACTTACAAGAAAATGACATTTGAAAGTCAGGTACAACCCAATTTTACCATGTCTGAAAGAGAGAGCACAAACATTTGGTGGAATTCCACACTAAGGATGTCCTGTCTAACACCGGTAAAATATCAAAGAAAGCATTCACAAAAACAAAAAATAAATCTGACAAATTGTTTGGGTAATGCCTTGTAAGTGGTAATTGAGAACATGGTGAAGGAGCGGAGTGGTGTTAACCCATTTTGTTTTTTAAATGACCTACTCTGTATAAAAGTGCATGGAAGTAGGTCTGTTATCAGTAATACAAGGAAAATGAATTAGCACCAAGATCACATTGCTGCAGGCAAATTTTACAGGCTTGTGAAAGCACATTCCAACTATGGAAAGATCAGAGCTAGCCTTTTGCATCAAGTGATACATCTAAAATTACTGCGGGTGTAAGCATTGCACATATGACCTGACATTACCTTAAACCGATTTGGTCAGTTTACCAGTTTTATTTTAAGTGGGTTATTTATTCAATTACATTATTTAGAAATGAGTTGTGCAAACAAAACACTTGCAAAACGCTTTAACAAAACAACACTTAGACTATTACAAAGACATGGGATCATTCAACTAACTGGAATTACAGATGAGAAGAGTCTTACATTTTAAATGGCAGTGGTTATAAATGGTAGTCCTGCAGTTCTTACATGAGACTTCTTTGGGCTGGAAGTGACTGACTGAAGCGGATTTGAAATTAGGAATCATTTAAGGGAGTTAACTGAAGTTAATGTGGTATATAGCAAAAAAGCCAGAAAAATGTGTGCCAAAAACAACCACTAGATCAATAAGATGCAATCTGAGCGACTATAAACTTTGACCCCATAACAAAAAAACAACATAAACCTCTATTTATTTTACACTTAGTGTAGAAGTACACCTTGATCTTAGACAAGGGGCTGTGTGCCTTGCTTCTCCAGGTACAAGGGCCATTTTGGAATACACAATGAACAAAGTAATCTTCACTGGAAAACCCAAGTCTGTCAACAACCGTGGGGGGGTCACAGACTGTGCTGTCCTGGGAGCTATGCTTTCTGGATCTTTGAAAAAGCAATTTATTCCAGTCTCTGAGGTGGCCTTAGCATTTGCCACAAGATGAGCCCAGTTCAGAACTCCACTCGCCCTCGCCAGATCACCCAAAACCTTTGGGGGAACCAGAGGCATGCAATGACTGAGAGCTGACCAAGGCTACTCTCCTATCAACATGAACCAAAATCTAATGAACGTAGGTTCACAGTCATGTGTCTTTGTTCTGGTCAAGGGCCTACATAGGTAATGATCAGCCTGGTTTTTGGTATCGGGGACAGGTCCTTTATGCATTACTAGTGATGCACAGACTTGTGGTGCATAATATGCAATTTGTTGCAGATTACCAAGTGTGTGAAATTACTCAACAGGTTACTCAACAGGTTTCCTCATTTCATGAATGGCAGTTTGCCTAGGAATGCTGGTCTATGTATGCCAGATGAGAGAGGGTGGGAGTGGAATGAGGGTCTATGGGCCTATGTAGATTACATTCAGATTCTAGCAAATGCAAAGCATAGCTGTAGTTAAGAGATATCTTATAAAATAACTTGGTACTCTGCATGAGGACTGCCTTGTTAAGTAGATGGCATTCCTGGTGTAATGATACAGTTAAGATATAAATTATCAGTTCATCCACTGACTTTGGTTTAGTTAAATACATCAGTCAACCATCCGTCTTCTTGTAAGTTCAAGTTTACTATATTACTGGAGCACAATGCATGCCTTCAAGGTTGCAATAGGTTACTCAGAACAGCTGACCCTCAATGGACAAACGGGTATCTTCAGTGGTATTAAAGGATAAAAACAGGTCTTACCAGTTAACATTTTATGATGCAAATAGTTCTGCTTCATATAGCGCCATGTCGCTACACAGTACAAAGAACAGAAATAAGAGCAACATATAGTCAAATCTCCCTAGTTTTGTGAGAAGTCAAACTACTGGCCAGTCACCTCTCCAGAGTGATCAATGACTTAGCCCACATAGACCAGACTGGCATTATGCTAAACTGATCAACAAGAGGAAGAGTATACAACACCATCACACAAGCTGCATGAACTGCTGATCGTATTGCCCATACACTTTGAGAAGGTTTTCAACCATTTATCATGCGACTACCTCTTCTCCCACTTGGATTTGGTCCAATTTACATCTCATACATCAAGTATACACCAGACTGGTGGTGAGTGTTAGAGCGAGGATAACCTATCAGAACCCTTTGAGCTAAAGAGGGACATAAGGCAGGCACAGATGCCCACAGTTGACCTAAGTTTTTGTTATAACAATCAAACCGCTACCACAGAGACAGGATGAGCACAGAAAAGCATTTAAATGATCTGATACTACCCAAGTCAAAATCTACTTCTATGCTGATGACCTACTAATTTAGTTAAGTAACTGAGTTATCCAGACCCAAGACAATACGGACTCTAAATAAATTAGGGGGATACTCCGGACTCAAAGTAAATTAGAACACAACCAGACTGTTTCCCCTAGGCCAGAAGCTGAAGTGATACCTTGTCTAACCAGAATAATAACTAGTGCACAGTGCTTTAAATACCTAGGCATGCAGATAGACAAAAATGAGATGGTAGCTGTCAGGGCAGGTCAGCAGCGCAAGATAAGTAACCCCACTAACCTGTACCTCCACCAGCGGGGACGATGACGTGTAGAAGAGCCCCCCTACTCCCCTGAGCGCAACCACCTACAGGGCAAGAAAACCACTATGTGAGGGAGCACTCGGGGGAAAAGGGAAGTGGTTAAAATAACAAACGATTGCAGGTTGATTCTATGTACCCCTCCGTCTGGTCTGTGATTCTGGACGTCTATAGGTCCCTCTTCCTCAGAATAAACTGTGTGCGAATGAGAGAAAGAAAACGGTGTGAGTGGTAGTACGAGGATATGATACACACAAACGAACAGATAACTCTGGCATTCACACTCACTCTGTGTCTTGGAACAGTCACGTCCTTGAATCCTAGGAAGACCACCTTTCCAGGTACACCTTCTAGACAACCTTCTACTCCGGCGGCCTCCAGCAAACAACCAAATTGCACGAACAGCAGGAAAGTAAATTGAACCCTCGTAAGCGTGGGTGCTAGCATGAGAGTTAATCCTACCGGATCCTCTTGGGTTACTAGAACTGAGTGTCCTCCATACGCTGTTCAAGACACAGCGTGAGAACCGAAAGGAGACGCACTCAACCGCTGTTCAATGGCACAGCGAGTGCGTGGGGTAAATAGAGGCGCTAAATACCTATGTGAAGGGGAACCAAACTACAGTGAAGGGGTTTTAATAATGAAGCGCTACTTCAAATTGTCTCGGGTCGGGAGGAGCGCCCCGGCGCTTTCTTCCGATAAGCAATACCTGAGCTGTTCTCCACGCAGCACCAACGGATCGGCGTCAATAAAGGTTGGGCTCAGATCGAGCGTAGAACGATAGATCGGGAAGACTGGAATCCGGCGGGGAATACCTTCCGCCCTCGAAAACAAATCCTCTTTGGCCAAATTGTCAAGCACCGCCTCCATGACGAAGAGGGTTTATATAGAGGCGGAGTCCCCTCTGCTTCCTGATCCAGGTACCTCCTATTCTGCCTAAGGGTTTCTGGGAGTTGTAGTGCAGTGGGCGCTTGGTCGAATTACACCTCGTATTATACGAACAGGGGCGGGACGCTCTATGCATGCATGCACTGCCTATCTGTCTACTCTGACCTCGCAGCCGACTCGTGACAGAACCCCTCTCGAGGACCGTCGACTCGGCGGTCGGCCCGGTTTATCCGGGTGTGTGGCGTGGAAGAGCTCCAGCAACTGAGGACATTCGAGATTGTGTGCAGGCTCCCAGGATCTGTCTTCCACCCCAAAACCCTTCCAATCCACCAGGTACTGTACTCGTCCCCTTACTATCCGTGAGTCCAACAGCTCCTGTACTTCGTACTCATCTTGCCCATCTACATCAAAGGGGACTGGCCTTATTGGCAATCTCAGGCTAGCGGGACAGGGTCGGAGCAGGGAGACATGAAATACAGGATGAATGTGCCAAGACCTAGGCAAGGACAGCCGCATGGCTACGGGGTTTATCACTTCCTCGATACAATAAGGACCGATGTACCTGGGTTTTAACTCATCCACCCCCTTAAGGTGTAGGTTCCTAGTCGCCAACCATACTTTGTCCCCCCTCTGATACTCTGGTTCTAAGGTCCTCTTTTTGTCTGCGAATTGTTTATGAGCTGTTTGCGCCAAGGCTAGCTGTCGCTTGGCGTCTATCATCACTGCTCTGAGATGGGCGTGGTGTTCCTGGATGGATGGAAGTTCGGAGGCCACAGGCCACTCAAAAGGGAGCATGTTTGGATGATGACCATAAAGACAGAAAAGGAGAACAGCCCAATGTGGAGTGGTCTGCATTGTTATAAGCAAACTCCGCCATCCAGAGCAGGGAGTACCAATCAGTAGTGTTCAGCAGAGAATAACAGCGTAAATATTGTTCTAGAGTCTGGTTCAAGCGTTCCGCTTTACCATCCGTCTGAGGATGGTAGCTGGTGGAGAGTCTTGCTTCCACGTCCATGGTCTTACACAAGGCTTTCCAGAATCGGGATGTGAACTGCGTACCTCGATCTGTGATGAGAACGTTAGGAATCCCGTGAGCCCTTACTATGTGTTGTAGGAACACCACGGCCAGTTCGGAAGAGGTGGGTAGTTTTTTCATCGGGATAAAATGTCCCATCTTGGTTAGATGATCAACCACCACCAGAATAGTGGTGTATCCTTCACAGGGGGGCATTTCCACAATGAAGTCCATAGACACCGTAAGCCAAGGCCGAGGAGGGATAGGTATGGGTCGGAGCAACCCTATGGGCTTTGAATGGCTGGACTTTCCCTGTGCACACACCGCACAAGTCTTCACATACTCCTTGACGTCTTTCCGTACCGTAGGCCACCAAAAGGAACGTTCGAGGCAAGCAATGGTTTTGTACGCACCCCAATGTCCTCCTATTCTTGAGTCATGAGCCCATATCAACACTTGTTGTTGCAAGGTAAGAGTAGGTACATACAAAGCATGATAGTGATATAACAAATCTGTATCGGTTGATCGGTGACCAGGGTCTTCCTGTATCCAGGCTTGTGCATCTACATCGCCAAGGACACTTTCAGATCCTCAAGAAAATCCTGTGAAGTTATCAGAGCTATAGTATTGCACTGGAAGACCGTTTTAGGAAGGATCAAAGGTGGCTCTGGGTCGTCTCGGTGTAACCCCTCCTTGGGTTCACTGATGCGGGATAAGGCGTCCGCCTTTCCGTTCTGCGGACCCGGTCGATATTTGATGATAAAATCAAAATCCGAAAAGAAAAGAGTCCATCGCAATTGACGCGGCGTGAGGGCCTTGGCAGTCTTTAAAAACAACAGATTGCGGTGGTCGGTGTAGATTTCAACGGTGTGATGTGCCCCTAGAAGGTAATGCCTCCATTCTTCGCAGGCCCTTTTATGGCCAGCAATTCTTTATCTGTGATGGAATAATTCACCTCACAGGGGGTGAGCTTCTTTGAGAAATATGCTACAGGGTGTATTTGTCCTGTCTCCGGGTGTCTCTGGGACAACACTCCCCGATGGCATAGTGGGACGCATCCGTTTCAACGATGAAGGGGAGTTGCGTATCCGGATGCCGCAAAATGGGAGCCTGTGTGAACTTTGTCTTCAAGGCCTGAAATCCTAGGTCTGCCTCATCGCTCCAGAAGAAAGGGGTGTTTTTCCGTAACAATCTTGATATGGGATGAATGATTTTTGAGAAGTCTTTAATGAATCGCCGATAATAATTAGCGAAGCCCAGGAAACTTTGTACCGACTTTACGTGGTGAGGGGCCTTCCACTGGGTGATTGCATCCACTTTGCCTTGGTCCATTTGAAAACCGTTAGCATTTATCACGTACCCCAGGAAAGTAACCTCTTCGGCATGAAAAAGGCATTTCTCAAGTTTTGCGTACCACGAGTGTTGTTTAAGCCTTTCCAACACCGCCTTCACATGATGAACGTGATCTTGGGGGTTTGATGAATAGATCAGGATATCATCTATATAAACCACACAGAAGGTTTCCAGAAACCCCCTAAGTACCTCGTCCATGAAATATTGGAAGGCTGCCGGGGCGTTACAGAGCCCGAACGGCATCACTTGATATTCAAAAAGTCCGAACTTCGTCCGGAATGCCGTTTTCCACTCATCTCTGCTTTTCACTCGTACCAAGTGGTAGGCACCACGTAAATCCAGTTTTGTGAAACAACAGGCACCCTTAAGCTGATCCAGAAGCACCGGTATAAGGGGTAGCGGATTGCGGTTCTTTATAGTAACCCTGTTGATCGCTCGGTAATCAATGCATGTCCTAAGTTCGTCACAATCCTTCTTAGGGATAAAAAAAAGTGGGGAGGAGGCGGGCGACGAGGCGTGCCAGATGAATCCTGATCCAAGATTGTCCTCCAAATATTTCTTCAAATACTGCGTCTCAGGTTCGGTGAGGGCGTAGACTCTGCTACATGGTATCTCGGCTCCGGGCACCAGGTCAATGCGGCAGTCATACGCCTGGTGCGGGGGTAATTGGGTAGCACGCTGTTTATCGAACACCTCTTGGTAGCTTGCATAGACGTCTGGTAACACAGTGGTACAGCAATACTGGACATTCTCACATCCGGCTGCCAAAAGGCCCGCTTGCGACTCTTTGTCTTTTTCTTGGCATATAGCTTGCTTAGTACAATGGTCGTTACAAAACTTGGAATTCAAGATCACTGTGCGTGCTGCCCACCGTACCACGGGGTCATGAAGGGTTAGCCAGGGCATGCCTAGGATGAGACGAAAATGGGGCGCATCGATAAGGTCGAATTGGATCTCCTCAAAGTGATGGTCACCAAATTGCATCAGGATGGGAACGGTGTGGTACCGTACAAGACCGGAAGTCAGAGATGTTCCGTCTACTGCCTTCACGGTTTCAGGGGTTCCTTTTTTCTCCCTTGGCACTCCGATGTTCTGAGCGTAGGTACGGTCGATAAAGTTTCCTGTGGCTCCAGAATCCAGCAAGGCAGATATGCACAGGGGAGTATCCATGGTAATCCAAAGAGTGACACTTACGTTTAAGTGTGCCACCGTTGACTGTATGGTATTTGCTAATACCTGAGAGACCTCTTCTTGTCTACCACCCGGGCTAGCGATCTCCTCCTGTCCCGGGCTTTTTAGTTTTCCGTCCTCTCCATTCTCTCCTCTCGTTGGTCTAACGCCGCCTGCGTTCGGTGAGTGCCAGTTCTGTCCGGTAATCTAGCCCAGGCAGGACATTCCCTGATGAAATGGCCACTTTTGCCGCAGTAAAGACAGAGCTTCAGTTTTCGTCTTTTGTCTCTTTCTTCCCTGGAAAGAGGGCCTCGGATACCCCCTATCTGCATAGGTTCGGGTCCTTCTGGGGTTTTGCTCTGATCCTCGGTCACAACCTTAGGTCGGGGAACTGAAAACGGTTGTCTCCCCTGTTTCTGTCCCCTTTTCTCTCCTGTAGGCGGTGTTCTAGTTGTACCGTAAGGTTGATCATTTCCTCACAGGTCTGTGGAAGCTGTACCACTTGGGACAGGACGTCCTTCAATTCTCCCCGTAATCCCTGGTAAAAGAGAGTGGTGCGCTTCTCCTGGGGCCAGTTGGTTTCTACTACTAGGCGGTTGAACGTGGTTATGTAGGTCAGTAAGTCCTGAGTTCCTTGTCTTAGGGTTATCAGCTCCCGATCCAGAGTCATCATATGTGATTTCCTGTCGAACAATTTTCTCATCTCGGTACAGAAATTAAGGAAATTGTGCAAGACTGGGTCGTTTCTTTCCATCAAGGGTATGGTCCAGCTGGCTGCATTACCCCCCAGGTATGACATCACAAAGGCGGTTTTTGCCGCCTCCTCGTGGAAGACCACAGGTTTACACAAGAAATGCAGTCTGCACTGGTTCAGGAATGTCTCGAACTTTCTTGGATCCCCAAAAAAGCGCTCAGGAGGTGCTAAAGGAATCCCGGTGTTCTGTACCACATGGACAGTGGGTGCATGTTCGGGGGGGAAGAGAGGTGGACGTAGGAGCTGAAAAGAACCCTGTTCCCTGTGTCGGGGCAGGAGGAGAAGTATGTATGGACGAGGTGGGAGAGTCCAGTCTCTAATATAGGAACCCGTTCCCTGGCCACTGGGTTTGCCCTTCCTGGAGAGGCCCGCTACTTCCCTACGTAATGTCCCTACCTCCTTTTGTAGTGCCTGGTTTTCAACTTGGGAGGTGTGCACCTCCTGTTGTAGAGCCGTAAGGCTCTCCAAGAGTGAGGTTAGTACAGCGTTTGTGTCCATCGTCCAGGCTGGGTAGTTATCTTGGGCTTGACAATCTGTCAGGGCAGGTCAGCAGCGCAAGATAAGTAACCCCACTAACCTGTACCTCCACCAGCGGGGACGATGACGTGTAGAAGAGCCCCCCTACTCCCCTGAGCGCAACCACCTACAGGGCAAGAAAACCACTATGTGAGGGAGCACTCCGGGGAAAAGGGAAGTGGTTAAAATAACAAACGATTGCTGGTTGATTCTATGTACCCCTCCGTCTGGTCTGTGATTCTGGACGTCTATAGGTCCCTCTTCCTCAGAATAAACTGTGTGCGAATGAGAGAAAGAAAACGGTGTGAGTGGTAGTACGAGGATATGATACACACAAACGAACAGATAACTCTGGCATTCACACTCACTCTGTGTCTTGGAACAGTCACGTCCTTGAATCCTAGGAAGACCACCTTTCCAGGTACACCTTCTAGACAACCTTCTACTCCGGCGGCCTCCAGCAAACAACCAAATTGCACGAACAGCAGGAAAGTAAATTGAACCCTCGTAAGCGTGGGTGCTAGCATGAGAGTTAATCCTGACCGGATCCTCTTGGGTTACTAGAACTGAGTGTCCTCCATACGCTGTTCAAGACACAGCGTGAGAACCGAAAGGAGACGCACTCAACCGCTGTTCAATGGCACAGCGAGTGCGTGGGGTAAATAGAGGCGCTAAATACCTATGTGAAGGGGAACCAAACTACAGTGAAGGGGGTTTTAATAATGAAGCGCTACTTCAAATTGTCTCGGGTCGGGAGGAGCACCCTGGCGCTTTCTTCCGATAAGCAATACCTGAGCTGTTCTCCACGCAGCACCAACGGATCGGCGTCAATAAAGGTTGGGCTCAGATCGAGCGTAGAACGATAGATCGGGAAGACTGCAATCCGGCGGGGAATACCTTCCGCCCTCGAAAACAAATCCTCTTTGGCCAAATTGTCAAGCACCGCCTCCATGACGAAGAGGGTTTATATAGAGGCGGAGTCCCCTCTGCTTCCTGATCCAGGTACCTCCTATTCTGCCTAAGGGTTTCTGGGAGTTGTAGTGCAGTGGGCGCTTGGTCGATTTACACCTCGTATTATACGAACAGGGGAGGGACGCTCTATGCATGCATGCACTGCCTGTCTGTCTACTCTGACCTCGCAGCGCGACCGTGACAGTAGCTAGAACAGAAAACACACAACCGTTATTAGAGCAAATATCCACTGGCCTTTGCTTCCAATGTGAATACTTGGGACAACATCCTTAATCAAAATCATACTGCTCCCTAAAATCATCTACATACTTCACAACTACCCATTTCAACAAACGAACACAAGTCTATAATGCTAGTGTGAAAGCTGAAAACAGTCATCTTGCAGGAATGGCCTCCAGCCAGATTTTCCCAATCACCATTCTTGCCGCCAACAGAAGCCCTGCCCACCCCAGGACCTACATAATGCAGGCCGCAGCACGACCACATCATGAGGCACCTGGACACCTAGCTTGCCACTTTCATCTTGACTCCAGTTCCTGCTTGTTCTAGACTGATCCAGTGACATTGCAGCTGTCCGGGTTTTCCCGCTGGGGTTTTCCTGTCTGGGTTTTCCCACTCACCGTTCTTCCCGCCAACAGAAGCCCCGCCCACCCCAGGACTTACTTAATGCAGACCACAGCGTGACCGCACACAGCGGGCATACTGCTGGCGCTCCGAAGGCGTGCCAAAGACAAGCCCACCTGCACCCGTCTAGACCTGGACCGCGCCCAGTGCCACAACACTTGGCCCTCTCGCCCTCGAAGATACATCATCGCAAGCTCTACGCCGTCGACCCTGGATGCCGCAACAAACACTGCCACAGCGCTGACCCACACTCCACGGTAGGAACTTACACCTGCACCCATTGCCACTTCACCTGCCACTGCACAGATACCAGCCCACCGACCAGACCCACCCCAAACACACCACAGACACCATCTGAACAAAAACACCAGCTCACATGCGCCCTTCTCAACACACACCTCACTATGCAAGCATTCCACTGAATTATGAGACTTCATCACCACCCTCGCACATGACATCATCTTCCCCACTGAGACCTGGCTGAACCCCACATCCACCCCAGACACTGCCACAGCGATCCCCGATGGATATAAAATCCCTCACCAGGACCGCACCAACAAGCCGGGAGGAGGAACAGCCATCATCCACAAAGAGACCATACAGTGTACCACCACCACGACAATACCACCACCCCCATGGAACATCTCAACGTCAAGCTCTACACGGACAAGACAACCATCAGAGGCACCCTCACAACCCGACGCCCAGACCCAAGATCCAGCTTCTGTAACACCATCACAGACTTTATTTTGACCCTAGCCTCAGACTCCAAGAACTACATCTTTCTCGGTGACCTAAATTTCCACATCGATGACCCCAATGATGAAAACACTGCACACCTACCTCTTCGACAGTATGAGCAGCCTCGGATTGACCCAAATCGTCCACGACCCTACACACACCGCAGGACACACGCTGGGGCAAACTTTCACCTCCAGAAACCGTGTCACATACAGCCATGTCACCGAACTCACATGGACCGATTACTCCAATGTCCACTTCAGTATCTACAGCCCCGCACCGCCAGCCCCAAGATGACCAACGCCCCCCACCAGAGTTGGAACAAAATCTTAGAGACTTGCTGGGCGAACGCCCTCGACACCTCCAACCCTGCTACCACCACCAAACTCGAACAGGAAGTGAAAAACTGTAACACCTGGATCACCAATGGTGCAGACAGCATCGTCCCTATCAAGCGCAACATTCAGAGAAAATCCTCCAAAAAAGACAGCTGGTACATCCAAGAACTGAGAACAGCAAAACGGGACAGCAAACAGTTGGAGAGGAGATGGCACGCCAGCAAGGACACCTCCGAAAGGGCAGCCTTCAAGACCTCCCTCAACCTCTACCACCGTCTGCTGAGGGCAAAAAATGAAGACTCCCTTGCTGCACACATCAAAACCAGCGCCAACAACACCAAGGAACTTTTCAACATTGTTGAGGAATTCTCCAACCCGGCTGCCGGCGAAAACAACATCATACCCTCACAGGAGCTGTGCGACAACCTCGCCCACTTCTTCCACAACAAGATAGCAACCATAGACAGAAACTTCGAACCCCAACCCACACCTATGGACTTCCTTGACAGATAGGCTACCAAAGTAACCAATACGAACCACACACTGACCATCTGAAACATCCTCTCCACCCAGGACACCACCTCCACCATGAAATCTATTCATGCGGGAGCTCCCACAGACCCATGCCCACACCACATCTTCAACTTCAGAAACTAAAAGGATCGGCCAGGAACTCACCACCCTACTCAACACCTCTATCACCACAGCAATATTTCCTGATGCCTGGAAACACGCCTAAGTCAGACCACTACTCAAAAAACCCTACGCCAACTCCAGCGAACTCAAAAACTATGGGCCAATCTCTCCTGCTCCCATTTCCAGTGAAGGCACTGGAAAAGATCATCAACAATCAACTCATGACACACCTGGAGCAGAACCAGCTACTCCATGCCTCCCAATCCAGCTTCCACAGCAATCACAGCACCAAAACCGAGGAGAAACAGCAGTTTGATTCTCCTTGACCTCTCAGCAGTTTTCAACACCGTATCCCACCACCCACTGATTGAAATTCTCCACCACACTGGCATCCAAGGGGACGCGCTCAGATGGATCTCCTCCTTCCTCACCGGAAGAAACCAGAGGATTCACCTCCCACCTTTCACCTTTCACCTTTGAACCCAAGGGTGGGGGTGTCCCCCAGAGTTCACCTGTCAGCCCAACGCTCTTCAACGCATATATGATTCTGCTGGCCAACATCGTCATATTTCGCGGTCTCAACATAATTTCCTACGCAGTCGACACCCAACTCATCCTCTCACTCACCGACGACCCCACCACCACCAGAACAAACTTCCACAGTTGCATGACAAACGTCGCCAACTGGACGAAGAAAAACTGCCAGCAGCTGAACACAGACAAGACGGAAGTACTGATCTTTGGCAACAGCAGCAACACATTGAACGACTCCTGGTGGCCATCAGACCTAGAACCCGCACCCACTCCCTCCGACCACGCCCGAAACCTCAGACTCATCATTGACAATAAGCTATCATATGTAATTATGGAGTGTATTGACCATTCGTAACAACTGTGTTGCATTAACCGAGTTCCTCGAGCAGAGAATAAACTTCCACCAGTTTGTGACTTCCTGAAAAAAGCGGAGAGCCCAACTAGCCCTCAGCAGTCTCGTTTGTCAATAGGTACAGATAGTAAGTTAAGGAAGAGTGGTGCAATACCATGAATAGCTTCATGTGTGAAGCACATTGCTTTTAAGGCGATGCGATGCGTCTAGCTACAGACAGCAAGTGTTACAAAGGCTGGTATGACAATAGTTTGATTAGGTAGAGCGAGGGGCATGGTGTGGTGACTGCATTCAGAGTTCTCTATAGTTTCACAAATAGGAAGAGAGGGACACTGAGGTGTAATCTGTTGGCACGGTCGAGGTGATAAAGCACTAACAAGACTGATGCTTTAACTTTTTGAGGGAAGCCTATGCACAGGAAAAAGGGAGCAGGTATCTCATCATGGAGAAGCTTTGCTTGAAAAGTGCTATTTGGATGCGTGTAGTAGAAACGTTTGGTAGCTATGTGCGTGCTGCTTTCACAAATTTTCATTCCACCAGGTGTGATCACTAAGTTTTAAATAATTCAATAAACTATGCTGATGTTTTGCTACGCCTGAACAGAACACGAAGTTTCAGCGTTAGCCTTTCTTGCCTACAATGCATTTTATCTTTGGGGTAGGGACAGGTTTGGACTTGGTCGCAGTGTTGCTGTTCCACAAACCTTTAGAAGTGTTAGTCCAGAACTCCTAGGCCAGGTGTCAGAAGTGATCATCCCTATCCTCGTATGTACATTGTTGTTTGTTACTGTCTATCCTTGCCTTGTTGTGCAAAGTCTCGGGTAAGTCTAAATATTTAAGAATAACATATTTACTTTACTTTACAGGAAGGTGTACTGCGCTCAACACCATTTTCCATGTTTTGTTGCACAGACCCGTAGCAATTCCATTATTTCATAGGAGCTTTGAAGACTTAAGCCTTCACAGAAGCTGGCTAGTTCTCCAGAGAAGTCTGTGTGTGGGTGCCAGTGGGGGCAGGGGAGGTATGAGGGTTAAAGGCCAGAGAAGAGAAAAGCCAATCCAGGAAGCACCCCATATGAGTCCGAACACTGAGCAGGTGTAAGGCGCCCAGCCTGCACGTGTGCAACGAAACCTCGCTTTACTTTCAAAGCACTACTCTCAGAAAAACATTGACAGCTATATATTTAAAACAATCACAGGCAACACGTTGTATCCATGCAAATCTCTGCAATACCTCTCTCACAGTGCCCAACATGGTGACATCCCGGACATTGACTCCTTTTTTATAACGTTCAAATTATTAAAATGTGATACTGCTCAATTGTTCTCTGCGCTTATATAAACATGAAAGACAATTCAATCAATCAATGGTTGAGGGGATCTGACCAAAATCCTATCGCTGTTTATTGTTCATGACATCAGGAATTTGGTTTTCCCAGACCTATTGATGAATAAAGTTTGGAGAGAATCTGAACGTCAGGGCAAAAAGACGGCTGAGTAGAAGGTGCTTAACACACACTTGGTGTTTAAAAACTTTAACACTGGCAAAGGACTCCCTCATAGCCAACATCAAAGTGTCCTAGGCCAGTGGGTCGATGTTAAGAAGACCAACGAATGATATAGGTGAGTAGTCTTCTTTATTTGTTCTAGATGAGCGACAGCCAGTCCCCGCAGTCTCCAGCCCTCAAACATTGCTTCCACAACTGCCTCTCTTGCACGTTCCGTGGAACCCACATACAAGAGTCCATGGAGCATGCGACTCAGCAGCCAAGTACTTCAAACTTTGCGGACAGTCCTACTATTAGCACAGACACTTAAGATGGAAATTGATGGCAGTCCAGGTTCCCACAAAAAGGGTCTCTAGGGCAGTGTCCTCTGATCAATTTTTTTTTTAACCTGCCACCTTATTTCTTTCTCTGATCCTCCTTCTCCAGTGCTCCAGAAGATGGGTGGTTATCCTTCTCTGAAACAATAGCGTTGAAAATGGAACTACCCCTCTATGAAGCAGAGGCCAAGATCATGAAAAGCTATGCAGTTTCAGCTAGGGAACGGGACTCTAGTTTATAAGGAAAATAAGAGGAGTGGGAAAGAGAGGATAACAAGAGTGCAGGAGTTGGACAAAGAGAAGTTGGTTTAAGAAGAAAAAGCGTGGATAGCCAATATCCGTAAGGTTAGGGAAATGGGGAGGTCTTATGGAATGGGACGTGCTGGAGATTCACCTACAACAGGTGATAGAGGATTCTACAGTGGGGAATGATGCACAGCCTGCGGAGGAACAGCTTGATTAGGGGATTGCTAGGGATTCCTGGGTGGGCTGAGCTTAACTATCACTATGTATAACCTCTAGGATGATTATGCGCCGCTAGGAGCTTCCTTGTACTCTGTATGATGCGGATTAAGAGATCTTCCATGGTTTGTGTGGAGGGGAGACTCAGAGGGGATGTTATAACATTGTTGAAAACAATAAAGAAATTTGAATTTCTGAGAAAAAGGTTCTGCTGTGCAGAGGGATGCTCGATTGGGCCAACTTTCATCGGGTGAGAATGAAACCACTTTAGGTTTCAGTGACACAGAGATTGTATGTATAAATGAGGCTGTAATTCAGAGGTCAGTGAAATGTTTAGTCCAGCATAGGATATAAATTCAAGGATTATGGCAGGAGGGATGAGGCTTCCTTTGAGACATGGGGAGGGGAGGCTCCTCTTTCACCGATAAAGCAGCAAGCTTCTGGAATAAACTACCTCAATATCCGAGTGTTAGAACTGGGGGTCTCTAGTTGGCAGAGGTAGGTACCTTTGTCCAAATAGGGACCCTTGCTTCTAGTCAGGGTAAGGCGGATACACTACTAAAATAACCCCTGCTCACCCCCTTGGTAGCTTGGCACGAGCAGGCAGGCTTATCTCAGAGGCAGTGTGTAAAGCATTTGTGAACACATACAGTAATACAGTGACAACACTACAGATGGACACCACACAGGTTGTATTATAAAAATAAGTATTTTTATATAGACTTAACACAAGACCCCAAACGACAAAAATCCACAATACACTATAAAAAAAAAAGTACAGGAGGAAGGCAAAAAGTTCAGGGATGACCCTGCAAAAAGGGCCAAGTCCAACACCGAGACTTATACCTGAGGAAGGCAAATTCAAAAAGAAATTGAAAACATTTTTATTCAGACTCTAGTGGTGAACATGGGCGGGCTGATCCTCTGTATAATACACTTTGGGAGGTCTAAAAGTGCCGGGACACTCTTACGAGTAGCCGTGCGCTATAGAAATACCCTCATTCATTAATTTCCAAAGCAAAACTGGCATGGTTGGATAAAAGAAATGAAGGCAAAGAATTTTTAATCCTTAAACCATCTTTCAGTCACAGAATGACTGACTCTGGGAGGGCTCTCAGGCAGTACCACAAAGATAATTACTCTAAGCAGGTAACAATAGCTGCTGTCAACAGGGTCGTAACAGGGAAACTACAGAAGGGTCAAGAAGCCTCACAGCTTCTGTCCCAGGAGGGAAAATAAGAAAGCCTGAAGAAATGGCAATTGCATCTCCCGTTGATTCGAGAAGGGACAAAAGCCCAAGGGAAATGGGTCCTTGTTACAGAGCTGGAGACCAGTCATAGCCAAAGATTCCTAGAATAAGTCAGCAGATAGCTGGTTTCTATATGATCTGCAAGGCCACATAAGAAGAAATTGTTCACAGTGGAAACCCTCTCTAATGTAGATAGCTAGTACCCTGCTCTATATAAAAAGGAGCCCAGGGGGCCCCTGTGGAAGTAGATATGGTACCTCTCATTTGTTAATAAGCATGGTCAGGAGTTATGTACGAAGACCTATGAACAGAAACATTCAAAATAAATTTACAGATCGCCACCTACATGGCCACCATGACAGAGAAGCCAGCAGGATGATAGTTGGTGTGGTCCCTGAAAAGTGCATACAAAGGAGACCCTGGTCAGGCGAATACTGTTGTAGGGAAGGCCTTTATGCTCCCATAGCTTAGGTGGACTTGCAGGTCAGAGCTAAAATTGAAAAAGTTCCTGTGGGAGTCCAAGATTATCTTCCTGCAGGGTTTTCCTGGGGAAGGATGTCTTTGCACTGGGCTTGTTGAAGCTTGACCTAGCTTGATACCACAGTGCCCACGATAAGTATCCCACAGAGGAATCGCCTGGAATACATGCGTGAAAAAAAAAATAGTCCAATCAGGGGACAGTCTGGATTTGTCCCCAAGGATTCTGCCAGACTCGCCCTCTTGCCTTGCCAATACAGCTAGAAATCTGAGTTTGTGTAAAACTTATAGCACTCACCAGGAAGGGGCCTGACAGTATTTCCCGAGGGATCAGCTGCTTATGGAAGATGGAAATTTGCAAAGTTTTGTTGGAGCATAGTGAAGGGCAAGACACCCCTAGTTACAGGGAGAACCATCTATGGAGGTCCTGAACAAGGGACAGTGAATCAGACCTCAACTTGTTCGAAGTAGTGAGTCCATAGGCAAAGGTCCCAATGTTGGTGGGTGAAGAAGATCCTCATAGACTGGAGACCTGAACACTCAGGAGCCGCTCACACTCACATCCCCTGAAGTCACAGGGAAGTCTGAAAGCCCTTCAGCATGCCCCGTTTAATAACCCTGGGGCAGGGGAGCCCTGTTTGATTTGACATGTAGCTAGAGTTGCCTGAACCTTAAAAACTGTGATGACCCCTGGATAGAGGAACTGTCTCTTGGCAGGGCTACGGAGAGAGCAAGCAGTTTCTTAGGGTGTCCTCTTCCAAACAGTTCACCTTAGCCTGAGGACTAGGCTGAAGGAAACCAAAGCACTTAAGGTACATTCATGGTTGTGGCCTCCAGCAAATCAGATTCAGCTGGACTTCATGAAGAAGTTAATTGCCCTTGTGTCGCCATCTTCAGCTACAGCTTGCAGCCTGGCCCCATTGGAATAATCTGAGCTCCAAAAAAGTGACTAAGTCCAAAGGCAGAAATCTCCATCGAACTAAGATGGCAAAAGTTACCATCCAGCAACTCACCTTCCTTGGGCGTGAAATTCAAATTGCATCCACTCCGAATTTCCTGCTAAAAGCCAAGGGCTTAATAGGGACCTCATCCAGCAGCTATCCGACGTGGAGCTCCCTTCAGCCACAGCCTGCTGCCTTGCCCCGCCAAGGATTTTTGACTTCCATTTCAGTGACTATGTATGAGGTTAAAACTTCTGATTGGGTCGATCCTGGTTTCTGTATCTGACCCGCACTCCATCGTGGTCAGCCTTAACTTGCACCTAGGTACCGGTACAGCGAAACTAGACATCCGCGGTTGGCACTTAATGCTTTTTTGGCACTATTAAAATATTTAACTTTTGAAATTCATAACTCTGTTTTTTTCTTATGTTGTATTTGGAATTTATCGCTGTTTTGATATGGCATTAATCATTTACACCTTTCCTCTGAGTTAAGCCTGTCTGCTCTTCACCATAGCTACCACAGGGTTGACCTTAGGTTTATGTAGTGACACATTGGTGTTAAACGGTGGAATCCAGGAATTATGTTTTGCATTACCACTCCGTGATCCAAGTTAAAATCACAAAGCCTTTTATGTAATCTTACATCAAAATCAACTTTTGTTTCAAATGGACCTTTGATTTTTAATAGAGCATTTTTTTGATTTTTCCTAAATTGCATTCATTCCATCCATATTTGGCACCTGTGTTTTTTGAAAGGATGGCAGTAGACCCAAGGAGCATTGAGAGCTGCAGCATGGCAGATCTAAGGAAGATATTCTAAGAGAGAGGACTGAAGTTGACAAGGGATCTAAGAAGGGAGACTACCACATGGCACTCAAAGCACTCCAAGCGGTCCGCCTACTATTGTCCAGCACACTGGAGGAAGCGGATGATGAGGTATATGAGGAGGAAGAAATGGAGGAGGAAGAATATAGCACTGCAGAGGCTCCAGTGCCAGAGGAGGAGACACCCACAAGAGCTAGGTCACCTGCATTGTCCAGAGCAGGGAGCAGTGTGTCCTCTCACAGTCTGACCCAGTCAGAGATAAAGGAAGACAAGCAGAAAGAACCTTGAAATTACAATTGACTACCCCTGCCCTGGAGGAAAAGAATATAGCACTAGAGGACAGGAGACTAGCCTTGGCCTTGGAGAAGAGGGTGGCTGTGCTGGCTCATGAGAGGGCCCAGCAAGAACTGGACCTTTAGGTCAAGACAGCCTCAGAGTCCAGTGATGATGGTGGCAGCGACTGTGAAATGACTAGGAGAGGTAAAACAGTTCACATCCCTAAACCTGTGACACTGATAAGTCGTTTGCAACACATGAGGTAGCTCTGCGCATCCACAGAGTCCCAGAGGAGGACTGGGGGGCCAGTCTGTGGAAGCACATGCCTATTGTCGGGAGGGATACCCTATTTGCCCAAGAGGTAGCTGGCCAGATGAGATATACCCCGATGAAGGAAGACCTTATCACCAAGTAATTAGATGATGAAGGAGCAAATATTTAGTAATTGTTTTATAGAGATGCACTAACACCAAATTGAGTCAAAGGTAACTGTGCCCAGTAAGCTTGGTAAAGAGGCTGACCTCTGGGTCAAAACCAGGGTGTCAAAGAAGGTACCTGGAGGCAGGGGGATTGAACCACAAGAAGTGGGTTAGGTCTACCTGAATGGAAGGATGGGGGGGATAAGGAAAACCAAAAGCAGTGCTCTAAAAGCCCACAAAAGAACTCATGGGGAGTCCCATTTATCTTTTTACCATAGGAAGGGGTGTATTAGTGGGAAGAAACCCATGGGGCATTACCATCCCCAGTGATATGACTGTTTCCAGTCAGGGCACAAGAAAGAAGATGCCAAATGCTCCAAAAAGAAGCCGATCCCACTGGTGAGCCCACACCAGGTATTGCAGTGTAGTGCTGGGGCTGTCCGGGTTGCTCCTGTTAGTTTAGGGGGTAGTGCATATGTAACCCTAGAGTCCCTGGGTGACGGAGAATGTGCCTAAAGCTCACATGCCTGACAACACTAAGAAGTGCAGGCAGTGGCTCACCATTAATGTGCTCTGAGAGACACAGGAGCCAACTTGCCTACTTCAAGGTGACATCTGGTGTCTTCAGAGCAGGTTATCCCTGATGTAGTCTGCCAGGTTCTGACAGCAGACAACCAGGTAAATCACTATCTTAGACTTTGATTCCCCTGGAGTGGATGGGGTCTTTGGTTCTCTGAGAGTAGCCATGAGTCCAGCAATACCTATTGCCTGTCTGCTTAGGAATGACCTGGAGCACACCATCTGGAAGAAGGTGGAGCTTATGTCTTGTGGTTTGTGGCCTCCTGGCCTGCCTGGATACGTTGGCATATGCCTGGCTGCCATGATGACTTTTGAGCACGTTACTCTTAGCCGTTGTTCTATCCCCTCTGCTCCTGCCAAGTTATTCTACAACTGTCTGCATTTTCTGTTTCTCACCTTCTCTCCTGTACCCTTTGGGCTCAGTCTGAACAACAGTTACAAGGTCGAAAAACACGTCCCTGGTTCCTGCTGATAAGGCCAGTCCCTCGCACCTAGACATAACACTA
This sequence comes from Calotriton arnoldi, assembly GCA_963921515.1. Lineage (NCBI taxonomy): Eukaryota > Metazoa > Chordata > Amphibia > Caudata > Salamandridae > Calotriton > Calotriton arnoldi. The sequence continues at coordinate 474,630 of CAWUFW010005801.1, read as the reverse complement.
GGTACAGCTGCCATGGGGAAATTGGTGGGCATTTATGATTGCGTTTTTCCCTCTTGGAGGGAACTTGAAGAAAACCTTTCCAGAGAGAAGAGCTGTGATTGTCTGCTGATGTAGTCTTTGCATCTAGAGACTGAGGTATGGGGGTCCGCTTGTCAAAGCCCAGAGGTCTTCTATTCATATAATACAATAGGTACTAGCACGGGGAGGGTGGTAAGGTCATTCAGCCCTCTATCCACTGCTTTATGAAATGCTTTCCCCGTTAGTATTCTATGGAGTTGTAACTATGCTGATTATATTATTCTTATGCATTATGCTGATAGTACTGTCACGTGTACTGTATCTTAGAGCACGTATGTTGAAATAAACATTTTAACCTTTACTGTGTCTCTTCTTACGCCGGTTGTGGACAGGAATGAGTGAGTGACGAAAGGGTGTTCTTGCTACTGCGAGTCCTGGGAGAGAGAGAGATACCGTGTTCTGGGTTGTCTAATCATTGGTACATTGTTGCTAATGGGACGCTAAGGCTAGTTGGGTTGGGGTTTTAGGTGCTAAGGTTTATGTTTGGTTCACCACTATATTCCGAGGTCCTATTATCCTGTGCATAGCTCTGTGTGTGTGCAGAATCCCTATAACATGGCGCAACCAACGTGGGGCTGATCTGCGAGACGCTTGAGTAGTGCTTGTGCTTGTCCACAACCCCCTCACATAGGCTTCCGGAAGCGTGTGTGACGGTGATACCTCCTATATTGACGTTTTTGTAGGTTCTTTCAAGCTTGAAGTTGTTAAAAGGTTTCTTAATCGAACCCTCTATTGTGCTGCCCCCTGTTAGGTTGTCGAACATCCCCGATCGTAATGGCGGGTGTAAACATAGCGGCACATAGCCGCACAGCGCTCCGGGATCACTTAAGGGTGTACGGAGTGCCAGACACGGAGTCGAACTGATCTTTGTGGTCCAAGCCGATCCGGCTTTCCACTTTGAAGTATTCTACTCTTGGGTCACCTTTCCAGCGGTGGATGCGAACGATAATCTGTTCCATGAATATGAACCCACCGTTGTTCCTGCTGCCTATAGACCTTATACTAATCTTGAAGTACCGCTCACGGCTTGGCAGCACCGTGTGTGGTTTGATGGCGCCCTCCCACAACCGGTAACAACGGTTCGTTTAGGCCCCTTGTCTATTGACGGGGCCACTTGGCCTGTTTTGGCCGGGTACACCCCACATCCGCGATATATGCAGATACCAGTCGCTGACCTGCGCAATATGTATTCGGCTTTGGTGCGAGTGCATCGCGCTTTAGTGCAATATGTTACAGGCAACATCCAGGGGCCCCACCTGGAGTTGCGGGCCATCCAGCTGCTGCAGGCGGAGTGACCATAAGTCCCGTCATGGTGAACTCAGTGATGGGCAAACGTCCACAAAATAAGGATGATTTTCCTTATTGGCTTGCCGAGAAATTTGACCAGCTGGAGGCAGTTTTTCCAAACACAACACCGGTGGATAAACATAGAATTCTTACAATTAGTTTGCCAAAAGACTTAATCCCCGAGTTGACAGCATGCAACAACTGGGGTAGGGTATTCGCAGCAGTTTATTCGAAGTGTTTCGGCACTCCTTCCATGACGGTTCTCCCCTCTGTAATTAAAAAAGTACAGGATGAACATGGCCCTGAAGCGGCTGTGGAATTAGGGATGAGACTGGTGGGAGTGTTCGAAGTAGTAGCTGAGCTGATCCTTGCGAATGTCAAGGGCGATGCAGTGAACTTTCAAGTAGCTAATGCTTTGGCTTTGGTCCCGGAATTGGACAAGCCGCGCGAATTACCGAAAATTATAACCCAAGCTTATAAAACTATTGGCCGAAATAGCCTGGGCAATAAGCCTTTTGAAAAACAGCAAACACAATCGCAACAACAACAACCTAAAACTCAAGCTGAAAAAGATGAGAAACCAGTTTTTACTAAAAAGAGCTGGAGGTTGAAAAAACAGGGTAAGCAACAGAAGAAGCCGGGGTCGCGAGGCGCATCCCCGGCTTCTGTCTCTTCTGAACGCACATATGATTTGCGCGATAGAGCGAGAATTAAATCTCCGGATAGGTTTCAGATCCCGGATACGCGTTCTCCTCGTTCTTCACAGGCACAGACTACTTCACAAGCCAGTGGAGGGGATCGCCAGGATAGAGGAAGGGGGTCGAGAGGCTCCCCAGGGACGAGATCAACCTCAACAACAAGTCAGAGGGAAAGCAGAAGACTTTCAACGTTCTCGCCCACAATTTCAGAAGAAGAAAGTTGCCGCTGTAACAGCGAAATATGCCACAGACGGTGAGAACGAGACTCCTGAATTGGACGTGGGCAGTAACCCTCCTAGACAGCGCCGCGGAAGTTACCATAGTGCGGGAGGCGCTACGTCCTCATATGGAGGCGACAGCAACTGAAACATTCATTACTGTTGAAACAGCAGACACCAGAGTGGCACCCCTGACAGACTATTTAATATCGCCATTCAAATTGAAGGTGATATACAGCGTGTAATTAAAGGGATTTTTGGGAAAATCTGACCTCTTCATACGACATTTTGTTAGCGGAGGCGGATTGGCCACCCCCATTCGTACTTGCTGCGCGTAAAGGGAGGAGGTAATCCTTCCGAGCTTTTCTCGACATGTCCCAAAGGACAAAGCGGAGGCTCTTGCAGCTGAGTGGGCTGTGTCCCTGGCTCCTGCGTTATACCGCAACCACGTGGGTTGGGATGAAGATTCTCCCCCCATGAGATACCTTTATGGTCCCTACCGCAGCCACAACCCCAATATCCCATTAAACGTGAAGCCAAAGGCCCCGTTTCTGAAATTCTGACTCAGTTAGAATATCAGGAAGTAATAGAAACATGCGTATCACCCATGAATAATCCCCTTTTCGCGGTTTCTAAACCCGATGGATCGTACCGCCTAGTATTGGATTACCGGCATTTGAACTCTCATTGTCGGACCTTTGCGGTGCAAAATACCCACAGTTCTGCGCTTGTAGACAGTCTTGTTCGTAAAAAGTATAAAACGACACATGACTTATCCAATGGATTTTACACGCACAACTTAGCCACGGAGTGTAGCCAATGGAGCGCTTTCACCTCCGGTGGTAAACAATTCAAATTAAGGCGACTCCCTATGGGCTACAAAAACAGTCCAGGAGTGTTCGTAGCCCGTGTTGCCTCTTTGTTAGACGGCATAGACCCAGATGCATGTTCGTACGTCGATGATATTTATCTGACAGACGACGAGTTATACCTGCATCTTTCCAGAGTGGACCGCATTATTCTCGAGTTTGCGGTATTAGGTTATAAGTTTAACTTTGCCAAATCACACATTGCTGAATTAACAGTTTTGTTTTTGGGCTACGAGCTCAACAATGAAGGTAAGGGCTTAGCCCCCCACTTCTTGGGAAAATGTGCACTTTTGTGCCCTCCTACTACTCTGAAAAAACTTCAGTCTTTGCTGGGTTTCCTGAACTTTGGGCATACCTATATTCCCGAATACGCCCAGCGTATCAAGCCATTGTATGCCTTGATACAACCAAACTTTTCGAAGTCTTGTTGGCTTCCGGAGCATTCCTCCATTCTGCAGTCTTTGCAGACAGACCTTCTTGAGTCTAAATACTTGTTGACGCGTGATAACCACACAAACCTGGTGATCAGAATAATTCTGGGGGCAGTGGGTTTCACGTACTTAACCTTTAACGAAGGTGACACAGTACCGATCGCGTACAAGTCACATCTATACACTTCCGCAGAAATGCGCTTTTCATCTGTGGAGAAAGTTCTGACTGCAGTGCAGATGGCGATTCTAAAGGAACGCGCACTGGCACAGGGAAAGCGCATTCTGGTGGTAACACCATATCCTGCCCTAGAGGCAGTGACAAAGGCGAGTGTCCCGAACTCTAAGGCGTTGCACCCCCGTTGGATTCAATGGGCAACCTCTTTGACGTCTCCGGATGTCACTTTCATCTTTGATTCATCTCTGCAGACTCAGGAGTTTTTACAGTATGAATTCGTTCATCCTCCTCCTCTGTCATTGCTCCCACTTGAGGATTACGACTGCGTGATCTACACCGATGGTTCGGCACAACCGGCCACGGGGTCCAAGCATGCTTATTCTGCCGCATGTGCTATTGTTGCAGGTACCTTCGTGAACGGAAAGTTCAAATCCACTGTGGTGCACACTCAGGCACTCGGGGACAGTACTGCACAATTGGCCGAGCTGCGCGCATTGGTGCTCGCGCTTGAGTTCGCTACTCCGGATATGACCACTCTAATTGTATGCGATTCTTACTACTGTGTTCAATCTTACAATGACAATCTGTTCTTTTGGTCGCAAAATGACTATAGAGACGCTAAAGGTAGCACAATTAAGCATAAAATGCTTTGGGTTCGGGTGGCAGAATTGAGACAACGTCTGCCACTTACACAGGTGGTTCACACCCTTGGCCATCAGCGGGTGGGCGCACACGCTGTTGGTAACGGTTTGGCAGACGAAGCGGCCAAATCAGCAGTAGTCACGCGTTCAGTGGCAGCAGTTACTAGATCCATGTCTAAAATTGATACTGATATTTTGGCAGCTATTGCTGCAACACAGGAAGGTGCTAATTACCCTAGGGGTTTTCCTTCCAAATATTCTTATCAGTTAGGTCCCGAACAGGCTCCCTATGTAACAATACCCGACGTTGGTGATCGGCTGATCCCCAACGCGGACCGCAGACTTTCCTTGATAACGTCTGCACACGAAGGCATGGCTTCGGCTCATGCTGGAGTGTCTGCGACCGTTTCCATCTTGCAGCAGTGGTACTGGTGGCGTGGTTTATATAAAGACACCCGTACTTATGTGCTTTCTTGTGACGTGTGTCAACAGATTAAGCCTTCTACGGTTACACGACCACCACAGACCTCGCTCTACATTTCTAACAGACCCTTTGGGTGTGTTTACTTGGATCACTGCGGTCCATTTTCTTCAGACACTGCCTATAAATATATCTTAGTGGCAGTGGACTCGTGCACATGTTTCATCTGGGTCTGGCCACATCGGAGTGCTGACGCTCGAAATGTCATCAGGGATTTGCGTATCTTTGTGGGAATCTTCGCTTGCGGCACCTTCCATTCTGACCAAGGTCCAGCGTTTGCCTCTAAGGCGTACAAGGACGCAATGGGTTCACTGGGGGTACGGGTGAAGTTTTCGTCTCCATACAGACCTGAGGGTAATTCAATTGTGGAGCGAATGAACCGTGATTTAAAGCAATCCTTGACAGCTAGAGTCTTAGGTACTGGCAGAAACTGGCTGCCCCACTTGTATACCGTACAACGTGCACTTAATAATCTCCCTAGAAGATCTCTGGGTGGGCGGACCCCATACGAAATGCTCTTTGGCATACGAATGTTTGTGCCTGACCTTGATGGTCTAGACATGGCGGCGCAATCCGCCATCTTTGATGTAGATAACCATTCTACTATGTTACAGGACTTACAAGAAGCCCGAGACAAACTTGCAATCGCACATTTACCCTCAGCCACAGACCCTGCATTGCAGATTCCGGTTGCCGGCTGGCTTCCGAAGATTGGCGACCTGGTTCGAGAGAAGGTGGAGAACAAGAAAGAATTCGGCCCTTCTTATCGTGCACCGGTTCCAGTCCTGGGTTTGAAGGGAACACGTACAGTCATCTTACCACCGCTTCCTGGTCGCAAAGAGAACAGATACATCTCAGTGGAAAATGTCAAGCTACAACAACTGGCCGATCCTAAATAGTGTTACACCAGCGGTCTCATGTCCTGCAATTTACCGGACTTGTGTTCAAGGCCCTTCTGCCCGAACGGTCACTGATGTTACAATTGAGATGATTGATTTGCCTGAAAGTATACTCGAACCTCCAGTTACCCCCTGCATTGACGAGAACGAGTATATCTATCCCGAAACAGAATCTGTGGCTCACTTACCAACAACACCACTGAGCCCGACACGTTATTCCTTTGACTCGGATTCCACCACGTCGATTGACCCGTCCAAGTTCAGTATTTTTGTATCCTGGTTTAGAGACAATTTTTTGATTCCCCCCTGGACATACATTTGGTTGGTACTTTTCTTGATTTTTTTGTTTATGTCCATTGGCTTTGTCACAGTGTTTTTTCTACTGATCAATGGTCACTATTTACCTGAACGCTCTGCTGTGAACAGTGTTGCTGGAACTTTGGCTCCACATTCCTCATCTCACATCATGAAGCGTGACCACACATTGGTGAACATTTCAGCTTTTCCAGTTGCTGATGGCATCGTATGGGATGCAGTAAATTTTCAAATTCATGGACCAACAGAAGTTATTAATGTACCGAATGTCCTTCGAGTTTCCATGGGTGATGTAGTAAAAAGTAATATTCATTCTGATGATTGGGATGTGCATGCAGTTGAAGCATTGTTTGCTGATTTGAAATATTATGCTTCATTTAATGCTGAGGATTTGTATATGAATTCTGCGAATTATGCCGATTTATACTGTTACCAGCATTGGGGCAACCATTTTGTCCATAAACCGAGTGCACTACGTAGCCCTGTGACCTACACTCAATGGGAACATTGCCCAAACCCTTTATCGGGTAGCTCCCGGACTCTTAGAAATAAATTTACTTATTTCACTGATTTTAATAGATCGAACCCTGGGTCCTATTATTTCAAATTACCTGCCCCATTCACACAGAAATTCATGTTGACCCACACCAAATTGCTTTATTCGAGTTCCTTTTTAAAGGCCTTAGCTGCTGGGTGGTTATGAATACTGGACGGAAACTGTGGATTTGAAGTCAATCTGGGGCTCCAAGCCTTGGCAGGTGCAAGGCACCGAGGCCTTGCACCGTGCCTGCCTAATCCCAGCCCAAATGGTGTTTTTGAATGCTTCGATCTATCAGACTACGTGTTGGGGTCTGGCTACCACAAAACAAATTAATGCACCATCAATTCCATCCCTGTGTTCCACTCTAAACCACAGCTCGCACTTTAATATGTCCCTTTCAACTTTACAGGTTTTGTTTCAGAACAATTCGTTTAATATTTCTACGCTTGTTCAGTCACCTTGGTTGTCTTGGCCCATTTCATCTAACGAGTGCCAACTGCGTTTTCATGACACAGTTTCTGGCTATACTCAGGACAAGCCCAATCCTAGGTTTTCTAACTCCCGTACTGTCACCACCTATTCTGTTGGTAAATTATGTAAACAACGGTTGCAACATTCTTCCCTAGACTCTGTTAAACAACATTTGTCCCTCCTTTCAGGCAATATTGATCTGTCCGACTTTATATTGGGACCTCGTGGTCCACGACCGAAGAGGTTCATTTATGAAGCTTATAATGAACTCTGGAAGCTATCGCAAATGGAGGCTGCTTCCCGTTTACGGGAAATAGACCAAGCAAATTTGGAAAAGGTGCTTGCTGTTGTTGACAATAGTATTAATACCCTGTCTTCCCGCATTTACACGTTGGAGAATATTGTGTCCTCTGTTGTTGATATTGTACAAGATGATGTTTCTGTGTTGTATCATGGTCAGAATCAATTACGTTCAGTTATGCAGTTTGCGTAGACTTTGCAAACACTTAAGTTGGGTAAGGTTCCTTGGCACTTTTTGAACACCACTGCCTTATTTCTGCCTTTTAATTTAACTGACAAACAGCAGTTCTTGTCCATGAAAGATGCAGTTTACACTCTGTTACATATCGAGAAAGTGGAGCCCTTACCATTCTCTGTAGCGGAAATAGATTCTGCTGTGTGGCTAGTTCATGGGGTTATCGCATTGCCTTTATCCTTGTTTGAATTTAGTTCATGCATGAAACATTATCCTGTGGGCCGTTTCCAGCCTTTGGGTAGTGCCTTCCTGCATGAACTTTGGTCCCTCCCTTTCATGTATAAATGCCTTAGAGATGACAAGGAAGTTTTTCTCACGGGGAGTCATGCGATTCAACAGTGGGTCATTCCCTTGTTTGTAAACATATTAAATTGCACGGAGCTTGTAATGTTTCTGCTCCGAATCTTGCTTGTGTGTTAAGGGGCATTCCTGCTCCTGCTATTTCTCCTACCTTTACTTTGCTTACAAATGGTAGCTATTTGCTTTTAAATAACGACAACTGCTGTGGCATGCAGGCCGGCATCCCCTATATTGTTACTGTTTTGCACAGGGTTGTCTGCTGCAAGAATGTGCTTTTTCCTCCCCCTCACGACATCATAGATAATTCTCTTTGGCCTTCCATTCCTACTATGGAGGCAGATTTCAATAAACTGAGCAGAATAAAGGCGCTATTATTGGACGAGGAGGTTATGCTCACTTCCGCCCGGGAGACATTTGTTTTCCAGGTGGCAAGTACCCACAGTGAAATACAGGCCCTTTTGAACACTAACCCCCCACAACATTTCGGTGAATTAATTCACCGTATTTTTAACGCATCTAACACTGTAGGTCTAGTGCATTTTTTTAAAGTGGTGGGGTCCGACCTAGTGTCCTCTTTCCAAACTATTTTTGGTGTGATACCGGCGTTTATTCATTTTATTTTTTCCAGCGTCTTTGGTGGCTTTCCATTAATCCTTGCTTTGGCGGCTGGTGTACTACTGTTGATCTGCTTCCTTCGCAATGGCTGCTCCCCGATGGGCCCTTCTCGACCCCGGACGCCTACAGCTGCTCCGTGAGCGCCTTCTATCTGGTTTCGGAGTTCTGCCGTTGGCGACACTGAGTGTGTCCTATACCCTTTCTTTTCGCTTTGCGTGTTTCACTTGCGTGCAACCTGTGATGTCTTGCATCCGCTGCCCTTTCACCTGGGCCATGGATTATTGCCTCTCCAATACGTCGTTGTCTGTTCCGGATTTTGTTCGGTTGATGGGTCCCTCAGAGGCCCATGAACGGGACTGTTCCGTTGCAGGCTGTATGACGCGTGCGGCTGCACTGAGAATTTTGGCACAATGGGATATCTGGGCGGCTGCTCAGATACTCCTACAACAAAGCTATATTGAATATCACGCAAGCTGTCCCGCATTGCTTTTGGATGCTCCGTCCTCGGAGGAGCATTCCTGCAGCTTTGACCTATTGGACTGGATGGCGTCTACGTTTTCTGACGATTCCAATGATGTCCTCTTGGACGGTATAGCGTTTTTCTGCACTTCCACGTTTTTGGATTGATTTGCCGTTCACTGTCCGTGAACTGTATCGCTGACTGTCTTTTTGCTACCTTTCCTCGTTCGTTGTCCTCCATTAGGACTCCTTCCACTGTGGACGCCTCTGTTCTGCTCAGGTGTTTGGAACTCTGTCTTCGTCCTTAGTCTTGGCCGATGGACTGTCCAGGGGAGGGTGTCTTGTGGTTTGTGGCCTCCTGGCCTGCCTGGATACGTTGGCATATGCCTGGCTGCCATGATGACTTTTGCGCACGTTACTCTTAGCCGTTGTTCTATCGCCCTCTGCTCCTGCCAAGTTATTCTACAACTGTCTGCATTTTCTGTTTCTCACCTTTTCTCCTGTACCCTTTGGGCTCAGTCTGAACAACAGTTACAAGGTCGAAAAACACGTCCCTGGTTCCTGCTGATATGGCCAGTCCCTCGCACCTAGACATAACACTAGGTACAGCTGCCATGGGGAAATTGGTGGGCATTTATGATTGCGTTTTTCCCTCTTGGAGGGAACTTGAAGAAAACCTTTCCAGAGAGAAGAGCTGTGATTGTCTGCTGATGTAGTCTTTGCATCTAGAGACTGAGGTATGGGGGTCCGCTTGTCAAAGCCCAGAGGTCTTCTATTCATATAATACAATAGCTACTAGCACGGGGAGGGTGGTAAGGTCATTCAGCCCTCTATCCACTGCTTTATGAAATGCTTTCCCCGTTAGTATTCTATGGAGTTGTAAATATGCTGATTATATTATTCTTATGCATTATGCTGATAGTACTGTCACGTGTACTGTATCTTAGAGCACGTATGTTGAAATAAACATTTTAACCTATACTGTGTCTCTTCTTACGCCGGTTGTGGACAGGAATGAGTGAGTGACGAAAGGGTGTTCTTGCTACTGCGAGTCCTGGGAGAGAGAGAGATACCGTGTTCTGGGTTGTCTAATCATTGGTACATTGTTGCTAATGGGACGCTAAGGCTAGTTGGGTTGGGGTTTTAGGTGCTAAGGTTTATGTTTGGCTCACCACTATATTCCGAGGTCCTATTATCCTGTGCATAGCTCTGTGTGTGTGCAGAATCACTATAACACTTAGGTCTCACATGGAGATGTTGGGATTGCTTGGCTGCATGCTTATGACCACATGGTCTATTGCATGCCAGCTGGGGAGTCAGACAGACCTGGAGTCTAAAACAGTTGCCCATGTGCCTGCCAGGACGAGGAGGGGCAAGTGGGGGCATGGGAAACCCACCCTAGAAGTGGCCACGGTCTAGGAGTAGGCTGATCCTGAAAGAGAGGCCTTAGAACCTACAAAGGAAGATATTGTTGCCTGGGAGACCTGCTTGAGCAAGCCAGTGGCACGTTGACTGTCCCAGGCAGAGTTCTGCATGGAGAAGGAGTGACCCACTCTTGAGGGTCTACCGCAGCAAGCCAAGGCCCAAGCCAACGAGGACACATCTGGCGATCACTACATTTATTGTGGCAAATGGTCTCCTCTATAGTGAGCCTAGGGTCTTGAGCAGAGTGCTGGTGATCTGCCAGTGCCACAGGGCCTTTCTAATGGAATTGGCTCATGATATCCCCTTGGCAAGACATCTGGGACATGCCAAAACCTTTGACTGACTGGCTACCCACATTTATTGGCCTCAGTCAGCCTTAGGGAACAGGTTTATTCTGGTTTTGGTAGATTAAGCCACCCAGTACCCTGAAGTCAAACCCCTGAGGTCAGCGGCTTTGGTGGCCAGGTCACACTGGTGGAATACCAACTTGGCGAGAAGGTGTGGGTGATGGAGCCTGTGGAGCCCCGAGCCTTACAGGATTGATGGACAGGACCCAATGACGTCAAAGGGAGTATAGGGGAGGTCACCATCCTGACTGACCTCCAGATATCCAGGAAACCCTTAAGGGTCTGGCACGCCAACAGACAGAATCCCACTTCAAGAAGTCTAAACTGACAATGTTCATGGTGATAGATGGTGGTGAGAAGGATGAAAGTGAACCCCTCCAGGAACTATTGTTTTCCAATGAGCAAGACGGGTCAGTGCAGAGAGTTGTCCCCACACTGACAGAAGAGCAGCAGAGAGACTATCACAAGTTACTGGGACAGTTTTCCTCTCTTTTCTCCCTTACCCCTAGGCTCACCAACTGGTGTATCCATAACAATAGTATAGGGGCAGCATGCCTGTCAACAACAGAATTTACAGCCTGTCTGATCAGGTAAGAGTATGCATCAAAGATGAGGTTTTTAAGATGCTGGGTCTGAGGGTGATCAAGCCCTCCTGTAGTCCCTGTTCAGGCCCAGTGGTGCTTGTACCCAAGGCTGCCCCACCAGGCAGCATCCTAGAACTCCGGTTCTGTGAGGATTACAGGGGCCTCAATTCAGTCACCAGGGCTCCCCACCCCATTTCCAGAGCTGATGAGCTCCAGTTTACGTCATTGACAGGTTTGGGGCTGCAAAGTTCCTTTGCAAAGTACCTTTGTCTTGATGTTAGGGTATAGGCAGATTGTCCAGAGGGGGTCAAGGAGAGGTCAGTATTGTCCACCTCATAAGGGCACTTTCAATTGATGGTTAAGCCCTTTGGGTTAAAGAATGCCAGTGCCACCTTCCAGAGGTTGGTCAGCTGGGTCCTAGCTAGGCTGGAAAACGCCAGTGTAGCCTCCCTGAATGACACTGCTGTCTTCAGCTCCAGCTGGGACGAATACCTGCTCCACCGCAGGGAAGTGCTTTAGGCCCTGAAACAACCAGGCCCGATTGTCAAGGCCAGTAAGTGCCAGACAGGGCAAGGTTATGTGGATAATTATAAAAGGTTCTCTGTAAAGCCCTCAATTGCTCCCCAGGATGTAAATGTGCGCTATATAAAATGCCCAAAATAAATCATATTCTTTAGTTTTTTCAGTCACAGGTGAAATTATTATTACACTTCAACTTTACCTCGTAGATTGTATAAAACTGCATTTACACTCTTACCTTAAGAAGCATCCATGACACACAGGTGAAAGGAGTGCTCATTTCCAAGAGCAATGTTATCACTGGTATATAATGTCCAGCTGTGCTGCAAATCACAGCACCCAAGTAGCCCGCAAAGGCAAAAAAATGATGAATGGCTAAGAAAATATCGCATGTCCAGAAGAAGATGTTGAATGTATGGAGGGCCACATTTTCAAAGAGAAAGAAGCCAGTTGACACCAGAATGGTGACCCATGTCCAATCATGCTGTGATCGTATTGGGTCTGCATACAAGTCCGTGTCAAAAAGCAGAGCCCTCAAGCCAACGACAATACTTTGAATTCCAAACACTGCACGGGTGGCAGCCAAATTCCAAAAGACCTGCTCTTTGGCCGACAAGCAGCGATAAGAAGAACTGAAACAAAAAGATAGCCAGTGTGAAAAAATGAATATTATCAAGTAAATGGCAAAGCCGGCAGCTATCACCTTGACACAAACTTGCCATGAAAAATAGGGCAAATCATTATCAAAAATAGGTGTTGTTGTTTCATCATCCAAAAGAAACATGCTTTTGAATTCTAGAAGGAGGTTCACGGCTCAGTTTGTTTGATTTCTTCTGACACACGTTGGGCGATTGTACATCTAGTAATGTAGCCCATGCCAAACTTTCATCTGAAAGAAAGAAGTGCACTGAAATTAGCAAGGTTTTCCCGGCAGAGTATAACTACTTGTAATGTCTTTTTATAGGTACTATGCCAACCACACCTAAATAAACAACAATCGGTAGCGCATTACAAATGAAAGCTTCTTCATTTCAAGCAAATTTGTTACTTGAAGCCAATAAATTTTTTTCTGAAATTAAATGTCACTTGAAGGAGAACCTTCGAAATTTAGCAAGTCTACAGATGTTGAGTTATGTTTCCAATTTTACAGGGGTTGTAAAATATACATTTCTGTTCAAAATAATGTATTCCATAATCAAATATTCGTTTCTTTACAAGTACATACTTTGATGACGACCTTCCCAATAACACCATTCCTAACTATTCAAATCACACCAAGTCACCTCCTTATTAGAGAGGCCACTTCAGCATAACAGTTTAATTACTGGAACATGCTAAATGAAAATGCAAGGGTTATATTGTATAATGTTCCTCGCAAATAATTTTGCTTTGTGCAGCACAAGCAGTGCTCAGCTTGGTCAAGCATGTACTGGGACCAGTATAAATTCAAGTGCGAGCACCACGGTTAAGGGGCAACATAGGCTTTTACTGTGTGTACCAGCATTCAGTAGTAAAATAGTAAGAACCAAGTATTCCAACAGATTTAGTAACACTGAATGGGTGTTAAAACCACTTCAGCAAATACAGGCGAAGAGGTGGAAAAAACACTGGCAAAGCCAATAGACCTTGCCTTTACAATGCGAGCAGCAAGCGTTGGCTTGCCAACACTTGTTTGTAGAGCATTGTTTTTTTAAAGTAAAAGAAAAAAAAACTGAAAATACTGTATGAAAAGCAACCAAGTCTTAAGGAATATCAAAACTGTACACTGAATTCAAAATGTTTAATCTTTATAAAGAGAACAGTTTACTTTTTAAATATTTTATGCAGTAACCTCTGAATTGAGTTTAAAAAGAATAAAGTAGTGTCACAATTTAACTGAAAATGCTAACCAGGGTCTAATTTCTTACTACTGGGTTCAAAACTGAAACAAATGCCACAGCCATGTGGTGCTAAGTGTCAGCTCATGGAGCAGATTTATGGGCCTCTTGTCGAAGAGAGATCTGCTGTTCAATCCTTTTAAGAACACCTTCTGCCTTAAATTAGGCCTGGGCGGTGAACTCCGCTCCGCTCGCGGAGTTTTCTGCACTCCGCGTTACGCGGAGATCGCGGAGTTCCGAAAAACTCTGCTTCGCGGAGTTTTTTTCCTCACTCGCGTTCGTCAACGTCAAGTTGGTGACCGCGAGCGAGGAAAATCAAGCTCCCGGCGAGATTTTTCCTCGTTCGCGATCGTCAACATCAGGTTGGCGAGCGCGAGCGTGGAAAATCAACATCCCGGTGAGATTTCTCAACGCGGGGGGGGGGGTCAGGTCTCTCATTGCGAGTGGTAGCGTATGCTCGCGACCGCTCGCTTTGAGAAACTGCACGTTCGCGTTGAGAAAGCTGCCGCTCGAGTAAAAATCTACTCGAGCGGCAGAAAAGGAAAGCTTGCGCTGTGCATGGTACCGTTCGCAATGATTGCACAGTGAGGACAAGCATCAGGCACTGTGCAATCACCGCGAACTGCATTTTTCTATCATACTCCGCCGCTTGCGGAGCTCTGTGTAGTGCGACGGAGTTTTTTATGCACTTCGCGGTGTTTCGCGTAGTGCAACTCCGCGAACTCCGCCCAGGGTTACCTTAAATGCCAAATAAAGACGGCAGCAGTCTGTCTCCCCCAAACCACATAAATGCTGCTTATGTGTATCAAGGTCTAGAGTTTAATGCAAAATGTGGAACACAAGAGACAATCAAAACCAACTCAAATAAATGCTGCTCTTAGGTCAAACCCTGACACAAATATGCACATTTCTGTAATTTTACTGACAAGTTAGGAGGCTGGGGGAGCAACAAAGCACAAGTGATGGGAAAGCAGTGCTTGAAAGAGAGAGTAAGAAAACATGCAACCCAATTGAGTGCTTAAAATAAAGAAATTAGTAATTTCCAGATTTGAGCAGACGTATACACGTCAACCAATCAAAAAGATAGTAAAGAAGTGATGCTCCAGGGGATGGGAGGGGACAAACACAAGCAGCGGAAGGAAAGTTATTGAACACAAATCAACCAAATGAGATTGACAAGAAAGCCAACCAATGATAAGCAATGGGTTGACACAAAGCCTATTTTCAGTATTGATATTGTGGACAATAGGTTTTCGACAAAAGACACAAAAAGCTGTCTGTAGGGGAGATCTAGAAAAGGGACAACGTGTTGTT
Organism: Calotriton arnoldi; assembly: GCA_963921515.1. Classification (NCBI taxonomy): domain Eukaryota; kingdom Metazoa; phylum Chordata; class Amphibia; order Caudata; family Salamandridae; genus Calotriton; species Calotriton arnoldi. The sequence goes on along the minus strand of CAWUFW010005801.1, from coordinate 459,551 downwards.
TCATTGTTAGTGCAACATTATATAAGCACATATACTTACTTATATTATGTTTATAGGAAAGTGCCTTTTTGCATGGTTAGCCCCCATTTTTTTGCCAGATGTGATTCCCGTAGGAGGTCATCCTCGCTATTGTTTTATTCCACTACCTTCAGAGTGGGACTTATCACTCGGTCTGGAGTGTATTGTTTTACTCACTGTTTTAGTGTATGATTCTTTTCCTTGTAACACTTTAAGTGCGGGGAGATGCCTAGCTCCTCTCTGATTTAGAGCGCGTTTCTTTTCCTTGCAGCACTTAGAAGTGCAGGGAGATGCCTTGCTCCCATTTGTTTCAATCAGTGTATGATTTCTTTTCTCCCCTTTTAGTTGCCATTATTATTATTTTAGCTCATGTTTTCTTTACCAGTAGCGCCGTGCAGGGGAGGAAGCTCTCCTGAAGTGCATGGGGTTGCTGGGCCCCGTTTAGAGTTGCTTTGCCCTCCCCCCTCTGTCTGAATTGGCTGGAGAACTGACACGCCCATCCTGAGGTGGCCTACTTCACTATGGCCGATGCGCGGACACGCTGCACCTGACCTCCGGTAGGAGATCACCCTCGCTGTTGTTTTATTCCACTCCCTTTGGAGTGGGACTTATCACTCGGTCTGGAGTGAATTGTTTTACTCACTGTTTTTAGGGTATGTTACATTTCCTTGTAGCACTTTAAGTGCAGTTAGATGCCTGGCTCCCCTTTGTCTTAATCAGTATATCTTTTCTCCCCTTTTAGTTGCCATTATTATTTTAGCCCATCTTTTCTTTACCAGTAGCGCCGTGCAGGAGAGGAAGCTCTCCTGATGCGAGCTGGGTTGCTGGGCCCCGGATAGTGTTGCTTTGCCCGCCCCTCTCTGTCTGATTTGGCTAGCGAACTGACGCGCCCCTCCTGAGGCGGCGTACTTCACTATGGCGGATGCGCGCAGCGGCCGCACCAAAGGCAAGCCTGCTAAGACCGTCTGCTGCCATCCGGGGCCAGAACTCCTGCTCATTATAACCCCTAGAGAGTGCGCTAACCCGCCCTCGATCTAAAGAAACTAGCTCCAGTTTTACAGAGGGATGCTATAATTATATTGAGGTAGGTGGCTCCCATCTTAAATACAGGAAATTGGCAAGATTGATCCGGAGACCTTCAAGGAAGCTTTAGCGGTCACTTATCCTGCCTTAGGCCATGACGTTGATTTAGCAAAGAACAATTTAGATAGATGGATTAATGAAGCCTTAGATGGTATAGCCCTCCTGCCTCCAAGACGTCAATCTAGCACCTTCTGCTTTGCACCCAGGTATAATGAGCACTTAGAGGCAGCCAAGAAACTATGCAAAAGCCTTGAACGTGACTGGAGAAAAGACTACAGCCCGATTAGCCATACTAGCCACAAACATGCGCTCAAACAGTACCATAAGCTCATCAGAAGTACTCGCAGAGTGTTCTATGCACAGAAGATTGATAGTTCGGACAAATCATCTAAAGAACTCTTCTCTATACTCAAATCTTTATCCTCTCTTGAATGAGTGTCTACAGCAGCTACTCCCACCAAAGAAAGTTCCAATAACATTGCCACTTTGTTTGCTTCGAAAGTGGCTAAGATATATGACACATTCACAATCGAGGCAAAGAAGGGTTTTGACCCACTAGAGAAGATAATATCAACCTTGGTGGGCTGGTCAATTTTTCTGCCCCTCCCTTGACGAGCTACAAGCACTTTTCTCACTAATGAAATCTGGTTCACCTATTGACCCAGCCTGCCCAGATTACTCCACCTAGGCATGATCACTATCATTCCTCATCTTAGACTGCTGATCACTGTGACTCTCAACTTAGGACACGTCCCCAAGAAATGGAAGCACGCAACAATGCTCCCTATCTGTAAGAAACGTTCACTAGATCCTATGATCTTGGAAAATCTGAGGCCCATCTCCCTTCTGCCATTTTTGGGGAATTCCACCGGGTCAGCTTTACTACTCGCAGTGGAAACTCTGAGACAGAGTGCTGATGAAGGTCATACCTCAGCCCTGATACTATTTGATCTGAGCGCGGCTTTCAACACCGTCTCCCATGGCCTCTTGATTCAGAGGCTGAGGGAATGTTGTGTCGGCGGCACTGTGCTACGATGGCTTGCCTCTTTCCTGCTTGATCGTACTTTTCAAGTTGCTTAGAGGACTTTTGGATCTGAGACTCTTACCTTACCTCAGGGTTCAATTTTGAGTCCCACCTTATTCAACATTTACATTCGCCCCTTAGCAGAGATAATTGATAGGCACAAGGTAAAATTAGTGTCATATGCGATGCCACTCAGTTAATCGTAACTCTCTCGCAGTCTGAGTGTGAGCCAGGGAAACAATTTAAATCCTGCCTGGTGGAGCTGGCCACGTAGATGGCTAACAGCTGTTTTAAGCTAAAAGCCAATAAAACTGAAATTTCGATTGTGGGCAGGGCCCCATCCATCTGGACATCGGCCTGGTGGCCAGATGCCCATGGTCAGATCCCAGAACCCAAACCCAAAGTTAAGAACCTAGCAGTATGGTTCGATTCCAAACTTACCTTTGAAAATCAGATCGGCAGTGTAGCAGGAAAATGCTTTGGTACTCTCATGACTAAGAAAAATCCTAGACTTACTCCCAATGGAGTCACGGAAAACTATTGTTCACACTCTAGTAACATCACAACTTGACTACTGTAATGTCCTGTACTTGGGAGCTACCAAGGGTAATCTGAAAAAACTTCAAAGAGTCCAAAATGCCTGGTACTCACCTTTCCTAGAAGGACATCGGCGGCCCTCACCTCTCTTCACTGGCTTCCCCTGGGAAAAAGAATCAGTTTTAAAGCCATGTGCTTCTGTCATGGCCCCAAATATCTTCACACCATGATACAACTGTATTCACCATCATGTGAATTACTATCTTCTAAAGCCAAGTTAGTACGGGTGCCCCGGGTCTGTAGGGCAAGACTAGGGGTACGCACTTTCTCCTTTTTGGCCTTCAAAGCCTGGAATTCTTTACAGTCACACCTGAGAGCAGAACCCTCTGAGAAAAAGTTTAGGAGCAAACTTAAAACTTGCCTGTTTAGCTCCCCCTAGTATGTGACAGAGACATTCTTAACTTATTGTCGCTTGTTTCCATTATAGTTTAAGCAGGTCATGTCTAAGTGCAGGGACACACCGTATGGTGTAACCAAGCACTCTACAAATCACTTATTATTTCGAACTGTAAGTGCACTGGGTCCCTGCTAACCAGGTTCCCAGTGCCAGATCTCCCCCCCAAACACTGTACCATGTTTGGCATCACTTGAGCTACCCCTGTAAGTCCCTAGTAAATGGTACCCCTGGTACCTAGGGCATGGGTACTGAAGAGGGTCCTCTGGGGCTGCAGCACTGGTTGTGCCACCCCAGGGAACCCTCACCAAGGCTAGGCACTCTGCCATTGCAGGCTGCGTGTCTTGGTGCAGAGAAATCCAAAAAATCAACATGGCACACAGCCCTGTGTGCCATACCACTCATACACTGCATAAGATATAGGTAAGTCACCCCTACTGCAGGTTGTCCGGTTGTGGTTCTATCCTGGAACCATTGGGCCAATACGTTGACTACTTTATAAAGGACTTTGTACCCAAAACAGAATGCTACGTTAGGGACAGTATGGCCATGATTAATTTGGTCGAACATCACCCCTTCAATACTGACTCAGACATTTTGTGTACAATGGATGTTGAATCCTTGTACATGAATATACCACAGGTACAGGCATTACTGGTCATTGAACACACACTCAACTTAAGGCCTCGTCCCCACGCTGTGCCTAACATCTTCATATTACAATTGCTTGAACTTTGTCTCACAAGAAACTTTTTCACCTTCGACAATGAGTTCTTCCAACAGGTTAAGGGAACCTCTATGGGCGCAGTTTTCGCCCCGAACCTGGCTATATTGTTCATGGATCACCTTGAAATATCTAAAATTCTCACCCCCAACAACCCTTTCCAATCTGGAATAACCCTATGGAAAAGATACATTGACAACATCTTCCTTATCTGGCATGCCCACGTAGACGACCTCAACCAGTTCCTACCCTGGCTCAACAATAATTGCCAAGGTCTTTCTTTCACCCTTACACACAGCAAAACCTCCATCCCCTTCCTTGATCTTACCATCCACCACTCTAATGGTGAATTAATCACTAGTCTATACAGAAAGCCCACCGAACGGAACACCTTGCTTAAATACAAAAGCAACCATCCACGTGCCTTATGTGACTCCCTCCCTTACTCGCAATTCCTGCGTATCAGGCGCAACTGCTTCCTCAAGGAAGACTACTTCCACGAAGCTTCTGTCCTTTCCACCAAGCTCCTAGCTCGTGGATACCCCAGACGACTGGTACGGACTGCACTCAAGAGGGCTTGGTACTGTCCCAGGGATATCCTCCTATTCCCAAAACCCAAAACCGACATGAATCGCATGGTATGTGTTACCACTTTTTCACCAGTCTCAAATGCCATTCGAAAATGTGTTTTAAAACATTGGACCATAGTCAACGCTGGTAACATGAGAATTGAACGTCCACTTTTCGCATTTCGCAAAAGTCGGAATATAAAAGACCACCTTGTTAGAGCAGCTCTTCCTAACCCCAAACCTGCATCCACCCTGAACGAATTGTGGGGTCTCGAACCCCTAATAGGGCATGCTAAATGTGGCAATTGTACTGTATGTGATCTCAATATTGAAGGCAAAGAATTCACATTTAAAAATGTTAAGATTAACTCAAAATGTTTCTCCAACTGCAACTCTTGTAACATGATTTATGTAATTCTATGCCCTTGTCCAAAAATCTACATTGGGCAGACTACCCAGAAAGCGCGACTCTGGATTTGCCAGCATCGCAGCAGGATCAGATGTAAAACACCAAATGCCCCTCTCGTTCAACACTTTTCCAATGTGGGCCATAAGGAAGATGATATCAAATGGACAATAATCAGTGTGGTCAAACCTCCCCCAAGAGGCGCAGATGTCGGGAGTCTGCTCAACAAGGAAGAACTCAAATGGATTTTGCGCATGGAAAGTATAAAAAATGGACTGAATAGAAACGAGGAATGGACAACCCTATTATGAAGCATGTCTGTTCACTACTTTTCATACCCTGTGATTCACTCCTTGCTTTCAAGTGCTCAATTTTAATATGTCTAATACACCTTGCCTTACATGACCAGAAACTACTGTAATTCATACTATCCTTCTCCTTGCATTTCTCCATGCCTTTTCTTAAAAGCCGCTCGTTTTGCCATGGTTATTTAACTCACACGCACTCTCAGCCACTGCACGAGCTGGTTAGTCACTCATCACAGAACTCGACAGCCTCTATCCTCACCCAATATGGCCGCCGCAATCCCCTCTCTAGCCCACCATCCCCTTGCGCGTTCTCTCACGCCATTTAAATCACCTGACATGGAATCAGCTCACGTCTGCTCTATTGAGCTGTACGCAAACGGTTATCGACCGTCCCCGGACCCCCCGCTTTTTAGCACTGCGCGGCATCGCCGCAATAAGGTAAGCGTGCATCTGGTTGTTGCCCTCCGCTTCCCGCAGCCATTAGCCAATTCCTAATCCATGCCCCCCCTCTTCATCCAGGCCACCGAGCCGCCCATGGCACTCAAACCCGAGGCCACCTGATGTTACTATCCACGGCCATCTACCGTCTACGGACCCCCCGCTCAATAGCACCGCTCGCATTTGCGATCTACAGGTAAGCGGCTGCCTGCCTGTTGTCTCCCTTCACTCGCTCCCTGGTCCCCACAACGCATCATCACCCTAATCCCTGTCCCTGTCTCTCCTTTTCCAGACAAATGAGCCTCCCCACCTCCTATCCATTTGCGACTTACTTCTCGCCAGTCCCCTCAAGGTAAGAGACGCTTCTCCCGTGCTCTCGTGGCACTCCAATATATTTGTCCACCCCGTAATTCTCATCTCCTCCTACCCACAGGCCTCTACCCCAGCTCCAATATAGTCCCGCCTAGTTCACAACCGGACTAGCACCGGATAGGGAGGACCTTGTGCTATCCTTCACGCTGATGTCCCCAGTTGAACCTTGTGCCACTATCACTGTGGTAAGTTTCCGTCCGCCGTCCTTGCCATTCGAACTCACCACTCACTGCGATAGGGCATAACTACCCCTGCAATCGCGATTATCACTACGCCATGGCCACCCACGCCCAATGTTCCTTTTTAATATGCACCTTCACTGCGCGGTCTGCCCTTTGCGAAAAGGGAGGCTTCCCTTTTGTTTTACCGCACTCTCAATTCTTTATTTTCTTTTTCCTTTCTTCATTTTTTCCTCCTTACTTTGTATAGAATTGCATAGGTTGTATGTCCTTCAGGCATTTATGTGCTTTTGTCCTGATGATGATCCCAATATTCTTTTAAAGGGGATCGAAACGTCGTCGACTTTTTTAACACCGTGCACACAAAATTTATTTAAATGTAATGTGTAACAGCTGTGTTTACTATCGCGCTTGTTTAATCCTTCACATTTACAAACAAGCACTGTCTCTTGCCTGACTGTTTGTTTGTTTCGTTATTTTGTTCACCTCTGTGTTTTGGATACAGGACTGTGTCCCACTTTATTTATGTGTCGCTTGATCCTCACAATTGTTTTTGATTAAATCTTACTATCCGGCTGGATAAGTAACAATATAGAACCGATCTCATTCTATATTTATTTTGCTCTGGTATCTTGCCTTCATCAAGGAACACTGTTTTCAAAATTATCGCTACTCAAGGTCCTTGTATGCCTAATTGGGTTCCCTTGTTTCGTTCAAAACATGTTAAGCGCAATCGCTGGATTGCAAGGGCTTTAAACTTGATTTCCCCTTTTACAAGTGGGTCCTTCCTGCTCCCTTCCTCGCTCTCCTTTATCTCATCTTTCCTATTTACAAAGTGTTATGTCAGACCACGCACCACTATACACAGACGATTATATCAAAAAGATCCTTGAGGGCCCCTCCCTTTTCTCAGGTCCCATAGAAATCGCTAGTAGTGCAAATGTTTCACTTACTGAACAACTAGAGAAATGCAAGAAGAAATTTATAGGGCTACAACTTATGATTTGCATGCTCACGGAGTATTTAAAAGCCAACGTAATACCTGTGGGTCTGCAGATCCGAAATATACCATGAGTTTTTACTGATAATCCCAAATATGTAACCAATTTCAGCTATATAGGTACTACTTGCTCCAGACACGGGATGGTTCTTGGTATTGACACAGCCACTGAAACCCTCAAAACACTTGAGCAGGAAATCAATGACATTGAAAAACAAATAAAGGAAACTAGCTCAGTGCCCGATTGTAAAAAACTGCTAGAGCAAGCTCAGAAAACAGCTGACGAGTTTCACAGACTAGAGCAAAACAAGAAATCACAAAGTAAAGAAAGACATTAGAACATATGTATTAGAAAGGACGTACCCTTACTTACAAAAAGATTTCTATGCCAACCGCACATACACGAACCCACAGAACGCTAGACCCTGGGGCAGATTTAACAGACGCAACAACCTGGTTGGTTTTTCTGATACCTCCGCTGACTCTTCTGACAACTCAGAACAAGGTGAGACCCCCAGTACCTCTAATCGGCCCCCCAATCCAACTTTTTTAGGCAGAGGCCAGAACAACGCTCCCAAACGAGGGCGCGTGAAACAACAGCAACAATGGTACAATTCGCCAGGCGAGCGGCAAACACGCCAGACATTTTACCAATGGTAACCAGCACCAGTGAGGCCCTCCCCAACTTACAAACGATTCCCATCTTTAACCACTCGAAACACACTTTATCTGATTCAGAATTATCTCTTCTCAGCAAAGGTTTGTCGTTTGTCCCCACCATCCACCCCAATTTTCTGGAACTCCAAACTGAATTGCTCAGGTTTTTCCGGCACATACGCCTACATGCTTATTTTTTACTCAACCCTTCCCACACCATTACCACGAACACACCTCTATGCCCACCATCCACCTTTTCTCCTACTTCGAATATGATCCCAGGCGAAGTTCTGACCTTCGAAAAAATGGTACTCAAAGATTTATCATCACTTGAGAATACCAAACGCTTTATTCCATACAATCTCTCATTAGAAGAGAAAAAGGCCAGTGATACTTTGAAGAACATGACTCTCTCATCATTAAATCAGCAGATAAGGGCGGCGGGATAGTGTTACAAGAGAGAGAATTGTACAAATTGAAAATTTCCCGCCAACTTTCCAACACAGACCATTATTGCAGACTACCCACCAATCCTACCAGGGAACTCCAGCAATTGATTTTACAGATTACCACCGAGGCCAAATCACAAGGCTTTCTCATCCAGAAGGAATTTCTGTTCCTCAATGTTAAATCGCAATGCACCCCAGTGATATATACTCTCCCTAAAATTCATAAAAATCCTACAACACCACCAGGACGTCCCATAGTGTCCGGTTGTGGTTCTATCCTGGAACCATTGGGCCAATACGTTGACTACTTTATAAAGGACTTTGTACCCAAAACAGAATGCTACGTTACGGACAGCATGGCCATGATTAATTTGGTCGAACATCATCCCTTCAATACTGACTCAGTCATTTTGTGTACAATGGATGTCGAATCCTTGTACACAAATATACCACAGGTACAGGCACTACTGGTCATTGAACACACACTCAACTTAAGGCCTCGTCCCCACGCTGTGCCTACCATCTTCATGTTACAATTGCTTGAACTTTGTCTCACAAGAAACTTTTTCACCTTCGACAATGAGTTCTTCCAACAGGTTAAGGGAACCTCTATGGGCGCAGTTTTCGCCCCGAACCTTGCTATATTGTTCATGGATCACCTTGAAATATCTAAAATTCTCACCCCCAACAACCCTTTCCAATCTGGAATAACCCTATGGAAAAGATACATTGACGACATCTTCCTTATCTGGCATGCCCACGTAGACGACCTCAACCAGTTCCTACACTGGCTCAACAATAATTGCCAAGGTCTTTCTTTCACCCTTACACACAGCAAAACCTCCATCCCCTTCCTTGATCTCACCATCCACCACTCTAATGGTGAATTAATCACTAGTCTATACAGAAAGCCCACCGAACGGAACACCTTGCTTAAATACGAAAGCAACCATCCACGTGCCTTACGTGACTCCCTCCCTTACTCGCAATTCCTGCGTATTAGGCGCAACTGCTTCCTCAAGGAAGACTACTTCCACGAAGCTTCTGTCCTTTCCACCAAGCTCCTAGCTCGTGGATACCCCAGACGACTGGTACGGACTCTACTCAAGAGGGCTTGGTACTATCCCAGTGATATCCTCCTATCCCCAAAACCCAAAACCGACATGAATCGCATGGTATGTGTTACCACTTTTTCACCAGTCTCAAATGCCATTCGAAAATGTGTGTTGAAACATTGGACCATACTCAACGCTGGTAACATGAGAATTGAACGTCCACTTTTCGCATTTCGCAAAAGTCGGAATATAAAAGACCACCTTGTTAGAGCAGCTCTTCCCAACCCCAAACCTGCATCCACACTGAACGAATTGTGGGGTCTCGAACCCCTAATAGGGCATGCTAAATGTGCCAATTGTAGTGTATGTGATGTCACAATTGAAGGCAAAGAATTCACATTTAACAATGTTAAGATTAACTCAAAATGTTTCTCCAACTGCAACTCTTGTAACGTGATTTATGTAATTCTATGCCCTTGTCCAAAAATCTACATTGGGAAAACTACCCAGAAAGCGCGACTCCGGATTTGCCAGCATCGCAGCAGGATCAGATGTAAAACACCAAATGCCCCTCTCGTTCAACACTTTTCCAATGTGGGCCATAATGAAGATGATATCAAATGGACAATAATCAGTGTGGTCAAACCTCCCCCAAGAGGCGCAAATATCAGGAGTCTGCTCAACAAGGAAGAACTCAAATGGATTTTGCGCATGGAAAGTAGAAAAAATGGACTGAATAGAAACGAGGACTGGACAACCCTATTATGAAGCATGTCTGTTCACTACTTTTCAAACCCTGTGATTCACTCCGTGCTTTCAAGTGCTCAATTTTAATATGTCTAACACACCTTGCCTTACATGACCAGAAACTACTGTAATTCATACTGTCCTTCTCCTTGCATTTCTCCATGCTTATTTCCATGCCTTTTCTTAAAAGCCGCTCGTTTTGCCATGATTATTTAACTCACACGCACTCTCAGCCACTGCACGAGCTGGTTAGTCACTCATCACAGAACTCGACAGCCTCTATCCTCACCCAATATGGCCGCCGCAATCCCACCATCCCCTTGCGCGTTCTCTCACGCTATTTAAATCACCTGACATGGAATCGGCTCACGTCTGCTCCATTGAGCTGTACACAAACGGTTATCAACCGTCCCCGGAACCCCCCGCTTTTTAGCACCGCGCGGCATCGCCGCAATAAGGTAAGCGCGCATCTGGTTGTTGCCCTCCGCTTCCCGCAGCCATTAGCCAATTCCTAATCCGTGCCCCCCTCTTCATCCAGGCCACTGAGCCGCCCAAGGCACTCAAACCCGAGGCCACCTGACGTTACTATCCACGGCCATCTACAGTCTACGGACCCCCCGCTCAATAGCACCGCTCGCATTTGCGATCTACAGGTAAGCGGCTGCCTGCCTGTTGTCTCCCTTCACTCGCTCCCTGGTCCCCACAACGCATCATCACCCTAATCCCTGTCCCTGTCTCTCCTTTTCCAGACAAATGAGCCTCCCCACCTCCTATCCATTTGCGACTTACTTCTCGCCAGTCCCCTCAAGGTAAGAGACGCTTCTCCCGTGCTCTCGTGGCACTCCAATATATTTGTCCACCCCGTAATTCTCATCTCCTCCTACCCACAGGCCTCTACCCCAGCTCCAATATAGTCCCGCCTAGTTCACAACCGGACTAGCACCGGATAGGGAGGACCTTGTGCTATCCTTCACGCTGATGTCCCCAGTTGAACCTTGTGCCACTATCACTGTGGTAAGTTTCCGTCCGCCGTCCTTGCCATTCGAACTCACCACTCACTGCGATAGGGCATAACTACCCCTGCAATCGCGATTATCACTACGCCATGGCCACCCACGCCCAATGTTCCTTTTTAATATGCACCTTCACTGCGCGGTCTGCCCTTTGCGAAAAGGGAGGCTTCCCTTTTGTTTTACCGCACTCTCAATTCTTTATTTTCTTTTTCCTTTCTTCATTTTTTCCTCCTTACTTTGTATATAATTGCATAGGTTGTATGTCCTTCAGGCATTTATCTGCTTTTGTCCTGATGATGATCCCAATATTCTTTTAAAGGGGATCGAAACGTCGTCGACTTTTTTAACACCGTGCACACAAAATTTATTTAAATGTAATGTGTAACGGCTGTGTTTACTATCGCGCTTGTTTAATCCTTCACATTTAGAAACAAGCACTGTGTCTTGCCTGACTGTTTGTTTTTTTCTTTATTTTGTTCACCTCTGTGTTTTGGATACAGGACTGTGTCCCACTTTATTTATGTGTCGCTTGATCCTCACAATTGTTTTTGATTAAATCTTACTATCCGGCTGGATAAGTAACAATATAGAACCGATCTCATTCTATATTTATTTTGCTCTGGTATCTTGCCTTCATCAAGGACCAGCTATCCCGAGAGCGCATCTCGAAGTTGCCTGCTCCTGACTGCGAAGACCTCAAGATGTACAACACCCGTCTGAAATATTCGCTCTGCATCCTGGTCCGGCACTGACCAACAAACTGTGCTTGCGTGGTTCCCAAGCCCTTGCAACATCCTCCCTCAAAGGAGCCCCATGGGACTTACCTGTAAGTCCTCTTCTGAAGTGTGTTTTCAAGTGCCCCCCTCTGTCTTGGAGTATCAGCTTCCAAGACCCTCAGCACTCTGCTTCCGGCTGAATCAGGATGCTCCCGAACCTCACCTGCTGGAACTTTGGACCTGGTCCTGACATCAACCTAAAGAGAGAAGGTAAACTTCGTGAAAGCATTGCCTGTTTTTATGTACATTTTTTTGCTTTTTCCCCATTGTTTTCAATGGTGCATAATTGTGCACAGCAGTGATATATTTTCCGAACTTTGAAAAATCGTAACTCCGAAAGTACTTACCTTAGAACTGTGTTCTTGGCCTTAAAATTTACAAAAAATTCGATATTATTTTTATAAATTGTCTCTGTTTTATTCTTGAGCGTGTGTCTCATTTATTGCACTTGTGAGTACAACAGATGCTTAGCACTGCCCTCTGATAAGCCTAACTGCTCGTTCACACTACCACAAAAAGAGCATTAGAATTATTTGCTTTTACCTCTGTACACCATTTGGGAATTCACTGGACTCTCTGCACAGGGTACTTCATTTTAGTACACTTTATAGAGAGCCAGCTTCCTACAATGTTTTAAAGGGTTTTCATGTTTAAAATCTAGCTTGTAATAAATTAAAATAAAATCTCTGTAACTATGTAACTAAGCAAACAAGAAGGTTGATTGATAGTGAAAAGGCTGGAAAGAGAAAAGGCAATTCACGTTACTATGTGGAAGCCTGTTGCTTTTAAAATTTGTGGCATTTTGCCCCTTTCATTGTGAACTTTCCATCACAGACGATACAAAATGGTAACTTCCCTGCGGCATTAAAAAAAAATCAGTTTCCACAAGGTTGATGTGATGTTTCAATTCTTCTTTAAAAATGACAAATGAATGATGTTGGACTTGGACTTTTCCGCAGGGTCATACCCAAACGTTTGGCCCTTGCCCCCTACTTTTTGCTAAATTCGTTTTTGCTGGCCTTTGGACTCTTTACCACTGCTAACCAGTGCTAAAGCTCTCTGCTCAAAACATAGTAACATTGGCTTATACCCAACTGCCATATTAATTCTACATGTTAGTCCCTAGTAAAGTGGCACGACATATGCCCAGGGCCTGTAAATTAAATGCTACTAGTGGGTCTGCGCCACTTATTGTGCCACCCACTTAAGTATCCCTTTAAACATGTAACAGGTTTGCCATTGCACAGCCTGTGTGTGCAGTTTTAAACTGCCATTTCGAACTGGCAAAATAAACTTTTTGCCAGGACCAAACTTTCCCTTTTAATACATATAAGTCACCCCTAAGGTAGGCCCTGGACAGCCCAGGAGGCAGGGTGCAATGTATTAAAAAAGTTAGATATGTACTTTCAAGTTTTACGTTCCCTGGTAGTGAAAAACTCTTACATTTGTTTTTCACTACTGCAAGGCTTATCTCGCCCATTGGATAACATTGGAGTTGCCTTATTACATTTTATAAGTGTATTTTCTAAATGGGTAGACATACCCAGTTCATGCTTGTTGTCTTTGGAAATGGGGTGAAAAACCCTATTTAGTGGTGAAGCCGGGTTTTTGGTCACAATTTTAGAAATTTCCACTTTTGGAAGGTTGTCATTTTTCTGCCCTTTTGTGCCTAAAGCCTGTCTTGGGTCACATGACTGGGAGAAGCTGACAGTTAGACTTTGCGAATTCCTTCCAGACAGTCACACAATAGAGGGAGTAGGTGTGCCTGAGTGGGTCATCTGCTGGCAGGATGGGGCAGAGCTGGGCACAGCCCCACATACACCTGCATAGGCTGTGCTCTTCCTTCACACAAAGAGCCTAACAACTCTGCATTGTCACTTCAGCCAGCTTGGAGCCAGGGCAGGGGAAACAGGAAATCCCATGCACTTCAAAGCCTCTGTCTAGAAGCTTCTCCCACCTTCCAGAACCAGGGAACATGGGTATGAAAGAAAGACCTCAGACACCAACTCCTCAGTACACTTCTGGACTTGTGGATACTCTGCTACTACAAGGACTGCCACTCTACTGGAATGCTGCTCTAAAGGAACTGCTGCCCTGCTTTGCTGACCTCTTTGCATGCTGCCCTCTTGCCTGGGGAAGAAGAACTGGACCTACAACTTAATCTTGGACCCAGGATGCTAGAGTGACTCAAAGGGCTAGTCTGCTGGCCTCCTGATCTGAGCTTTGGGGACATAAAAGGCTCCCCAACCAGACCCCGGACCCAGCTGCAGCAAGTTCCTGACCTATAAGGGGTGCCCACAGGTCCTGGACCCTTGGTGTGGCTCAGTGGTCTTTTGATCAAACGTTTGGGCTCTTTGCGACCGCGAATGGGCCTGTTCGCATCAAGACTGTGCCGCTCGCACCGAAATTCAGCGCAAGCTTCCGTCAGCCCGTCTCTTCACACAGCAGCAGCCCACGGGGGCCCACCAACGTGAAGCTCCAGCCCGTCCATCCGTGATACCCGGCATTCTCCATGCACCACTCTACCGCTCACGCCGCTCTCCTGGCTCCTCGCGACCTTCTTCAACACACACAGAACTCTTGGCACAAATTCAGCCGGACTAATCTGGGACTGTATCCAACCCGCGTTCCATCGCGGTTGGCCTAAACTTTGACCCGGGCCATTGCAACCAGATAGCCGCGGTTGGCGCTTCCTGCTTTTATGTGTTATTCTTCAGTTTATAGTTTAAATATTCATAACTCAGGTTCAACTGATTGGATTTTTGTTGTTTAGTCTTGTTTTATTTATTAAATTAAGTTATATTTTTCTAACCTGATGTGGGATCTTTGTGTGGTGTTTTCACTGTTTGAAGTCCATCATAAATACTTTACACATTGCCTCCAAGTTAAGCCTGACTGCTCTGTGCCAAGCTACCAGAGGGTTGAGCGCAGGCTAATTTGGGGTTTGCTTGTGCCTTACCCTAACTAGGATTGTGGCTGCGGCTTGACCAGGGCTCACACCCGTCAACCAGTAACCCAATATCTAACAAAGGTGTATATATTTGGAGTATTCTGATGGTCCTAACAGCCTTATAAGTCTTACATTCGACAAGGTCTATAATCACTATAATTTAGATGTAGTATGTACTATACAGAAGAGAGCACAGAGTGACTGTGAAGGTACAATTGGACGTGCAATGCCTAAGTAAATCAATATTTGAGGAGGATGTAGAAGAGGACATCCCAGTCTAGGTGTTAACTGAATAGCAAATACAACCCCACAAATATCTCCCTACTGAAATCAGAGCAGGCTACGCTCAGCAAATTAAGAAAGCTCACAAAAGCAGGGCCACTTTGTATGTTTTACAGATGAGGAGGATAGACTGTAACAATGACAACACTCATAAATGAGAAAGAGAAAGGAGCAAATTTGCATGGAGATAGGAGGGAAAACTGCTCAAAACAAAACCTGATCAAATGAGACAGTGAAGTTGGAAGGAAAGATGGATATCCACGAGTACAGGACAGGTACTTCCATGACAGATACTATTACAGTCCTCACGGTGTAGTGAGAAATAAGTGAGCAATACTACAAAAGTTAGTGAAAAACAACTCTCAATGGAGACATAGCTGTAAATAGCTCAAAGCAAACAGAAAGGAACAGGTATCAGATTTATTGGTCAAACATCGGATCAGAGGACTTAGTGGGTGTTTTCCATAAATTGTTTCTCTACATTTGTCATATCCTGTTTGGGTGGTGGCGGGCTATGGGGCAGGCTGAGGCTACTAAGCCTCAATAGTGGGGTTTGAGGTAGTTTGCTTCTGATGTTCTGGGCCCAATACACTATGTATATAACTGTGCTAAGCACAACATCTGCAGCAATTGACTGTAAGTGGTAGTGATGGAGAGCAGTCACAGGTTTCTCAGGGAGGTAATATGGGAGTGGTCAAGGTCGGCGCTCAAATACATATCGGTATAATAATGGATTGTTCAACCAGTGCTTGGCTTTATATGAAGAAATGTAAATTAATGCATGCTAGAGCTTAATAACACACACATGATGAACACAAGATGCAAATTAGTGTTCTGGCCATCCGAGAAAGCTAGCGCCTCTTCCCGCTACTGACCACAGTTCATTCTTCCTTTGTGGTCAAGGTGGTCCACCGTTCCTTACAATCTACCCCAGCTCGAGTACTTATCCTGCATCGGCACAGGGGCAGATTACTGTAGGAGAGTAGGATCTGCTTCACATGGGTACCCCCACTTTTTGCTGATGCTTCACTGTTTTTCGACATTAGTCTGGCTGGGGCCCTGCTAATCAGAACCCCAGCCTAGCTGCTTCCTCTCTAAAATGGTTTCCATGTGCCTTAGGCACATCACTGATTGGGATCTGGAGTACCCTTATAAGTCCCTAGTATATGGTATACTATGTACCAAGGGCATAGGTACCTCAGAGGCCTGCCAGGGACTGCAGCATGTATTATGCCACCCCTGGAAGGCCATCCAAACTGACACCACAGGTCTGCTACTGCAGCCTGGGTAAGGTGGTGCATGCAGCCCTTACTGTGATATAGGTTACCTATATCACGAAATACATACACACATATAAACCTATAAGTCACTCCTAAGGCAGGCCTTATCAATCCTAAAGGCAGAGTGCATGGTTCCTATGTGAGAGGGTGCCCCTGCATGAGCAGGGCCCCTCTGCAGCGTTCGGAGACCATCTCTGATGCTGTTTGTAGTGCAGCCTGACCATATACTCTTAAACGCATTATATCCTCGCGGTAAAATGCTAACTTTGGAATGGCTGCACCTAAACATGTCGTGTTTGGTGTCAAACATCTTGGAATACTACCCCCCCGGCGGGGGTAGCATTCCACCCTTCTAGGGGAAAGACATGTTAACTCTGACTAGTCCGGTAACTTCTTTCCAGAGCCCTGGCATCACAAAATGGATGCTGCTGCCACAGACACGAGTCTGGCCTCCTGCTGCTGGACGAAACTCCGGCAGGGGAGGCCTGGACAATAGGTTTCCTGTCCCAGGGAGGTGTGACCACCTCCCCAGACAGGATAATGTGTATTGGGGCTGGGCGGGAGCACTTTCGGGTGCTTTGAAGTCCTGCACTGGGGGCACATTTGGTGTCCCTGTGCATACCCCAGTTCGGATCAGGGCTTGCAGCCCCTGCTTTGGCGCGAACTGGACAAAGGGAAAGGGTGTAGCCACCCCTCTGCCCTGACCCACCCATAGGTGGGGCCACAGAGTAGTCCAACCCCTATTTTTAGAATAAAGGTAGGAACCCAGTCCTTAGGACTTTAGATTATACCTGGACGAAACTCTGAAACTGAATCCTGGACCTTCGACGCTCTACGACAAGATTAGAGGACTGAAGAATCTCCCTTGGGGTCAAGGAGTGACTCCCTGCTTGGCAGGCACCAAAGAAGCATCTGTCCGGTTCGCATTTCTGAAGCTCCCGTCGGACGCCAAAGTCATCGCATCACCAGAGGTGGATTCTCAGACTTCCCCGAGGCTACCCTGAGTCCCCAGCAAAGCTGAGGCCCGTGGCTATCGTGGGTGACTTGAGACCGTGACCCCTGGACACCGAGCACATTTGCAAGGGCATCATCTTCTGGGTCTCCCAAGAAGTCGTGCTTTGGGCTCCGAGTAGCCCTAGCCTCCAGCACCACCTGCACCGAAGATCACTGGCCCCCACTCCACGAGTGTCCTGTAAGCCAGCTCCACGTGCGGCGTCACGAGGCTCCTTCGCGGTCGCTAGCCCGTTGGCTAGTAGCCCTTAACGAAGGCCAATCCTTTTCTTACTTGGCATCCTGGTTGCTCCAGGCCTGCCCTCACTTACCCTCGCTGGGTGAGTTCCACAGACCTTGCTGGTCTGCACCATCGACGATCTACATCTTAATCGAGACTTGCCGTTGCCAAGGCTTGTTGGGTCCAATCCGGTCGCCGACACCTCAGCACTCGACAGACATCGTGTACCAGCCCGAATCCTGCTCCTGGTCGCCGACAACGCCTCCCGGACCTCGTGGCTGAAGAGTCAAGACGACCGTCAACGCACCTGAAGCACTCGACATCGGTGGGCATCTGTCCATCGCCTTCCTGGTCACTGGCTAGTGACCCAGACTCTGTCCCCTCTGCTTTCAGGTTCACCAGAACTCCGATCCACTCTTGGATCCACCCGGACACTTTTCTCTTGGCCGCCAGCAGCACTTTGCAGCAGATCGCCATTCGAATCGACGACGAAACCCGACCCCGAAAGGCACCTATGCACCCGGCTTCCCTGGGTGAGGTAACACGAGTACTCCGGTGCTCCCGTGGGTAGAGACTCTTCAAAGTCCTAGATCTCAAAGGGTTTTGTCCTAGTCCTCTTTTAAGTGTCCCTTTCCTCTATTTTCCCGATCCCGACTTTCTCCATAGAAGTTAACGGCGTATCGCGGTTGTGTGTTTACACTGCACGCGTCTCACGTGGGTCCCCTGTGTCACTACCTTGGGTGGTTCCTTGTGGTCCAAGCACTTCTAGAGGCTCTAGGCCTAGTGTCTAGTTCAGTCGTGGTTCGCATACCACTTTATTGGTATATGGTTTGGTACGCCCCTAGGGCCCAAACGTGTATTTGTGCTATTACTGTGATTTAATATCTTATAACTTATGTACTTCAAACTCTAGCCTCATAAAGAGACTAGAGGGGTGTGTTTAGCAATAAATACATATATTTTGAATATATACCTGGTGTGGTGCTCTTTCATTTGGTCACTCAAGAGATTATAGACTGGTAAAACAAGCTGCTTTACATTCCTTCAAGACTTAGCCTGAAGGCTGCTCTCCATAGCTACCACTAGGATAGCTTTCAATAAGGTTGTCTTTAACCTATCTCCAATAAGGGGTTGTTTGGACTGGTGCAAGGTGCCCACTATAATTAGTGGACAGCATATGCCAGGCCAACTTCTCACATTGGTGTGCAGCGTGTGGGATTCCAGCTTGCTATTGTTTTACCAGATAATCTCAATTGAGTTGATCAACTGAAAACCACTAAAGGTACCTAAGGTACATATAAATTAAGCTTAGTATACAGTAAGTTCTACTGAACTTAGAGTTGTGTGTTAAGGGATAGCACAACCCTTTCTACAACTCAAGAGAGTTTAGTAGGCCACACTAGAGTAGGTAGTGCATACACCACACCACACTAGTAATGTCTTTAAGGGCAGGATCCAAAGAATCCTTGCAGGAAGCCATTGAGCTTCCACCCTCCAAGTATGATACACTCCCATTCTTGGAATTGAGAGCTCTATGTAACTTGAGAAAAATAAGGACAGGCCAAAGCCCCACCACCCAACACCTCAAGGAGTTGTTGGTGGCTTATGACCTTAGTAAGCCTGTAGGGACTGAAGGGGTAGGAGCTGAGGGTGGGGCAGGAGAAGAGGAGGACGCTAGGGGTACCAGTACCCCCAGCCCCCCCTCTGAAACTGGCCAGGAGGGTGACAATGACCCTGACCTGGAAAACCAAATCCCTCCTGTGGATGAAGATGAGGATGATCAAGATGATGCCCTCTTTGTCCCCCAGGAAGGATTAAGAGTGTGCCCAGAAGGTCTAGGTCTCCTTCTCAGGAGTCTAACCACTCTGGCACCTCCATAGGGAGCTCTGTCTCATCTCATAGGAGGGAATCCTCTCATGAGAGAAGAAAGAGGCTAGTCCAGTATGAGGAAACTCAGCTGGAACTCAGAAAAAAGCAATTGGCTTTAGATAGAGAATCCCTAGATCTCCTTAGAGAGAGAAGAAAGTTGGGACTAGAGTCCCATGGTGGCAGCCATGTCCCTAGAGATAGGGAAAGGTCCTATGACCATAGGAACCTGAGCAAGATTGTCCCTCCCTACCAGAGTGGGGATGATATCCACAAATGGATAACTGCTTTAGAGAGGGCCTGTAAAGTACAGAAGGTCCCTCAGGAGCAGTGGGCAGCAATCTTGTGGCTCTCCTTTGCTGACAAAGGTAGAGATAAGCTCCTCACTGTTAGAGAGGAGGATGCTGACAATTACAAGGTCTTGAAGAGTGCTCTTATTGATGGGTTTGGCCTAACCACTGAACAGTACAGGTTGAAGTTCAGAGACACCCAAAAGCACAGACTCAAGACTGGGTAGACTATGTGGATTGTTCTGCCAAGGCTCTGGAAGGCTGGTTGATGGGCAGTAAGGTGTGTGACTTCTCAGGATTGTATAATCTGATAATGAGGGAGCAGATTCTTAATAACTGTCAAAATCAGCTGTTGCATCAATACCTGGTAGACTCTGATCTGACCTCTCCCCAAGAATTGGGAAAGAAGGCAGACAAATGGGTCAGAACCAGGGTGAAGCAGAAGGTACAGAACCAAGGTGGGGAAACCAAGAAGCAAGATGCTAAGAACTCTGACAAGGGTGGGGAGAAGGGTAAAGATCAAAAGTCTTCATCAGGCCCCCAAAAATCTTCTTCTGGTGGGGATTCCCAGTCTACCAAGGGTAAAGGCCAAAGAAAACCATGGTGCAAGGTCTGTAAGCAAAAGACCCACTGGACCAGTGATTGCACCAAGTCCAAAGACTCCAGTCCAGCACCCACCAATGCCCCTAAGGCACCTGTTCCCCCTAGTACAGTTGGTGGAAGTGCTCCAGCAAAGGGTTTAGTAGGGTTCACCCTGGGAACTGAGTTGGGCTCTGACTTAGTCAGAGAACTGACTCAGGCTGTGTTAGTCTGTGATGGAGGCATGGATGTGACCTCCACTGTGAGCCCCAGTAATCTGGGCAAGTACAGACAACAGCCTTTAATCAATGGACGAGAGGCTTTGGCATTTAGGGACACAGGGGCAAGTGTCACAATGGTGACACAAGACCTTGTACTACCTGGGCAAGTTATGCTTGGTGAAATGTACCAAGTGACCAATGCTAGCAATGTCAGAACAGACCATACTCTGGCAGTTGTTAACTTCTCCTGGGGAGGGGTAACTGGCCTTAAGAAGGTTGTGGTAAGTGCAAACCTACCAGTCGAATGCTTGCTTGGCAATGACTTAGAGACTTCTGCTTGGGCAGAAGTGGAGCTCAGGACCCATGCAGAAATGCTGGGGATCCCTGCAGATGTGTTTGCTGTGACCAGGTCACAAGCCAAAATGTCTAGCACTGAACAGGCCTTGGATTCTGGAAAAATGGACCAAGTGCCTTCCAAGAGGAGGAGTAGTAGGGTTAAGGCAGTGCCTTCCCCCTTGGCTCAGGAGGAAGATCAGTCCCTTCAGGGGATGATCTCAGCCCTGAAGAAGGAACTGTCCCAGAGGAACTTGAACCTGACCAGGTTGAGTTCTTGGGGACAGGGGGACCTTCTAGGGCAGATCTGAGCCAGGAGCAGCAGAGCTGCCCCTCCCTTGAACCCCTCAGACAGCAAGCTGCTGCTGAGGCTGCTGGAAAGCTAGTGGTCCCCATACAGTGTATTGGGATGATGGACTCCTGTACTCAGAGAGTAGAGACCCCAAGCCTGGTGCTACCAGGAGGTTGGTAATACCTTTGAAGTTCAGGGGCTTCCTATTGACCCTAGCCCATGATATTCCCTTAGCAGGTCACCTGGGCCAGAACAAGACTTGGGACAGAATTGTCCCTCACTTTCACTGGCCCCACATGTCTGAAGACAGTAAGGAGTTTTGTCGCTCCTGTGTAACCTGCCAAGCCAGTGGCAAAGCAAAGGCCCCCCTGATACCACTACCTGTGGTGGGGGTGCCCTTTGAAAGGGTAGGGATTGACATTGTTGGTCCCATGGATCCCCAAACAGCCTCTGGGCACATGTTTATCCTGGTGGTAGTGGATCATGCCACCAGGTACCCAGAAGCTATTCCCCTCAGGACCACTACAGCACCTGTGGTGGCAAGGGCCCTCCTGGGAATCTTCTCAAGAGTGGGCTTTCCTAAGGAGGTAGTATCAGACAGGGGTGCTAACTTCATGTCTGGGTACTTAAAAGCAATGTGGAAGGAGTGTGGAGTGACTTATAAGTTCACCACACCCTATCACTATCACCCACAATGCAATGGTTTAGTTGAGAGATTCAACAAGACCTTGAAGGGCATGATTAAAGGGCTCCCAGAAAAGCTTAGGCGTAGATGGAACATACTCTTGCCCTGCCTTTTATTCGCATATAGGGAGGTGCCTCAGAAGGGGTTGGTTACAGCCCTTTTGAACTTCTGTTTGGCCACCCTGTGAGGGGTCCACTGTGCTTGGTGAAGGAAGGATGGGAGTTACCTCTCAAGCCCCCAAAGCAAGATATAGTGGACTATGTACTTGGTCTCCGCTCCAGGATGGCTGAGTACATGAAAAAGGCAACCAAAAACCTTGAGGCTAGCCAGGAACTTCAAAAGGCCTGGCATGACCAAAAGGCTGTTCTGACTGTTTACCAGCCAGGACAGAAGGTGTGGGTGTTGGAGCCAGTGGCCCCAGCAGCTCTCCAAGATAAATGGAGTGGACCCCACACTATTGTTGAGCAGAAGGGTGAGGTCACTTATTTAGTGGACCTAGGAACACCCAGGAGTCCCCACAGGGTTCTCCATGTCAACAGGTTAAAACCATATGTGGACAGGGCAGACATGGGCTTGCTCATGGCTACTGATGAAGGGCAGGAGGAAGAGAGTGACCCACTCCCTGACCTGCTCTCACAGAACCCCGACGATGGGTCAGTTGATGGTGTAGCCTTGGCAGGCAGCCTCACTGCCCAGCAACAAACTGATTGCAGGCAAGTCCTCAATCAGTTTAGACATATGTTTTCACTGACACCCAGTCAGACCACCTGGTGCACTCATGAAGTGGACACTGGGGACAGTCTGCCTATTAAAAACAAGATTTATAGGCAACCTGACCATGTCAGGGACTGTATCAGGACTGAAGTCCAGAAAATGTTGGAATTGGGAGTAATTGAGCCCTCAGATAGCCCTTGGGCTAGTCCAGTAGTCCTAGTACCGAAACCTCACACCAGTGGTGGAAAAAGAGAGATGAGGTTTTGTGTAGACTACAGGGGTCTCAATGCAGTCACTAGGACTGATGCCCATCCAATACCCAGGGCAGATGAGCTCATAGATACTTTGGCCTCTGCCAAATATCTCAGCACATTTGACCTAACAGCTGGCTACTGGCAGATCAGACTAGCTGATACTGCAAAGCCCAAAACAGCATTTTCAACCCCTAGTGGGCATTATCAATTTGTGGTAATGCCCTTTGGTCTGAAAAATGCACCTGCCACTTTCCAGAGGTTGGTGAATACAGTTCTCACAGGACTGGAAGCCTATAGTGCAGCTTATCTAGATGATATTGCTGTCTTTAGCTCCACCTGGGAGGATCACCTGGTCCACCTCAGGAATGTTTTACAGGCCCTGCAAAAGGCAGGCCTGACTATCAAGGCCACTAAGTGCCAGATAGGGCAGAGTCAGGTTGTGTACCTGGGCCACCTTGTGGGTGGAGGCCAGGTTCAACCTTTGCAGAGCAAGATCCAGACCATCATGGACTGGACTGCTCCCACTACCCAGACTCAGGTGAGAGCCTTCTTAGGCCTGACTGGGTACTATAGGAGATTTGTCAAGGGGTATGGATCAATAGTGACACCCTTGAATGACTTAACTTCTAAGAAAATGCCCAAAAGGTTCAGTGGACAGTTAGCTGTCAAAAGGCATTTGATGACCTCAAGCAGGCCATGTGCACTGCTCCAATTCTGCAGAGTCCTGATTACTCCAAGAAGTTCATTGTTCAAACTGATGCATCTGAATTGGGGGTAGGGGCTGTACTGTCACAATTGAATGAAGAAGGTCAGGATCAGCCAGTAGCTTTTATTAGCAGAAGGCTGACCCCTAGAGAGAAACGTTGGTCAGCCATAGAGAGGGAGGCCTTTGCTGTGGTCTGGGCAATGAAGAAGTTGAGGCCATACTTGTTTGGTACACACTTCCTGGTTCAGACAGACCATAAGCCCCTCTTATGGCTAAAACAAATGAAGGGTGAAAACCCCAAACTGCTTAGGTGGTCCATTTCCCTACAGGGGATGGACTTTACAGTGGAACCTAGGCCTGGGAGTAACCATGCGAATGCAGATGGACTCTCTAGGTATTTCCACTTAGAACATGAAGACTTAACTGGGCAAGGTTAGTTTAATGTCCCTACGTTTCGGGGGGGGTTGTGTAGGAGAGTAGGATCTGCTTCACATGGGTACCCCCACTTTTTGCTGATGCTTCACTGTTTTTCGACATTAGTCTGGTTGGGGCCCTGCTAATCAGAACCCCAGCCTAGCTGCTTCCTCTCTAAAATGGTTTCCATGTGCCTTAGGCACATCACTGATTGGGATCTGGAGTACCCTTATAAGTCCCTAGTATATGGTATACTATGTACCAAGGGCATAGGTACCTCAGAGGCCTGCCAGGGACTGCAGCATGTATTATGCCACCCCTGGAAGGCCATCCAAACTGACACCACAGGTCTGCTACTGCAGCCTGGGTAAGGTGGTGCATGCACCCTTTACTGTGATATAGGTTACCTATATCACGAAATACATACACACATATAAACCTATAAGTCACTCCTAAGGCAGGCCTTATCAATCCTAAAGGCAGAGTGCATGGTTCCTATGTGAGAGGGTGCCCCTGCATGAGCAGGGCCCCTCTGCAGCGTTCGGAGACCATCTCTGATGCTGTTTGTAGTGCAACCTGACCA
The DNA here is from genome assembly GCA_963921515.1 of Calotriton arnoldi. Taxonomy (NCBI): domain Eukaryota; kingdom Metazoa; phylum Chordata; class Amphibia; order Caudata; family Salamandridae; genus Calotriton; species Calotriton arnoldi. The sequence continues at coordinate 435,062 of CAWUFW010005801.1, read as the reverse complement.
TATACTCTTAAGCGCATTATATCCTCGCGGTAAAATGCTAACTTTGGAATGGCTGCACCTAAACATGTCGTGTTTGGTGTCAAACATCTTGGAATACTACCCCCGCCAATCCTGGCGGCGGGGTAGCATTCCACCCTTCTAGGGGAAAGACATGTTAACTCTGACTAGTCCGGTAACTTCTTTCCAGAGCCCTGGCATCACAAAATGGATGCTGCTGCCACAGACACGAGTCTGGCCTCCTGCTGCTGGACGAAACTCCGGCAGGGGAGGCCTGGACAATAGGTTTCCTGTCCAAGGGAGGTGTGACCACCTCCCCAGACAGGATAATGTGTATTGGGGCTGGGCGGGAGCACTTTCGGGTGCTTTGAAGTCCTGCACTGGGGGCACATTTGGTGTCCCTGTGCATACCCCAGTTCAAACCGGATCAGGGGCTTGCAGCCCCTGCTTTGGCGTGAACTGGACAAAGGGAAAGGGTGTAGCCACCCCTCTGCCCTGACCCACCCATAGGTGGGGCCACAGAGTAGTCCAACCCCTATTTTTAGAATAAAGGTAGGAACCCAGTCCTTAGGACTTTAGATTATACCTGGACGAAACTCTGAAACTGAATCCTGGACCTTCGACGCTCTACGACAAGATTAGAGGACTGAAGAATCTCCCTTGGGGTCAAGGAGTGACTCCCTGCTTGGCAGGCACCAAAGAAGCATCTGTCCGGTTCGCATTTCTGAAGCTCCTGTCGGACGCCGAAGTCATCGCATCACCAGAGGTGGATTCTCAGACTTCCCGAGGCTACCCTGAGTCCCCAGCAAAGCTGAGGCCCGTGGCTATCGTGGGTGACTTGAGACCGTGACCCCTGGACACCGAGCACATTTGCAAGTGCATCATCTTCTGGGTCTCCCAAGAAGTCGTGCTTTGGGCTCCGAGTAGCCCTAGCCTCCAGCTCCACCTGCACCGAAGATCACTGGCCCCCACTCCACGAGTGTCCTGTAAGCCAGCTCCACGTGCGGCGTCACGAGGCTCCTTCGCGGTCGCTAGCCCGTTGGCTAGTAGCCCTTAACGAAGGCCAATCCTTTTCTTACTTGGCATCCTGGTTGCTCCAGGCCTGCCCTCACTTACCCTCGCTGGGCGAGTTCCACAGACCTTGCTGGTCTGCACCATCGACGATCTACATCTTAATCGAGACTTGCCGTTGCCAAGGCTTGTTGGGTCCAATCCGGTCGCCGACACCTCAGCCCTCGACAGACATCGTGTACCAGCCCGAATCCTGCTCCTGGTCTCCGACAACGCCTCCCGGACCTCGTGGCTGAAGAGTCAAGACGACCGTCAACGCACCTGAAGCACTCGACATCGGTGGGCATCTGTCCATCGCCTTCCTGGTCACTGGCTAGTGACCCAGACTCTGTCCCCTCTGCTTTCAGGTTCACCAGAACTCCGATCCACTCTTGGATCCACCCGGACACTTTTCTCTTGGCCGCCAGCAGCACTTTGCAGCAGATCGCCATTCGAATCGACGACGAAACCCGACCCCGAAAGGCACCTATGCACCCGGCTTCCCTGGGTGAGGTAACACGAGTACTCCGGTGCTCCCGTGGGTAGAGACTCTTCAAAGTCCTAGATCTCAAAGGGTTTTGTCCTAGTCCTCTTTTAAGTGTCCCTTTCCTCTATTTTCCCGATCCCGACTTTCTCCATAGAAGTTAACGGCGTATCGCGGTTGTGTGTTTACACTGCACGCGTCTCCCGTGGGTCCCGTGTCACTACCTTGGGTGGTTCCTTGTGGTCCAAGCACTTCTAGAGGCTCTAGGCCTAGTGTCTAGTTCAGTCGTGGTTCGCATACCACTTTATTGGTATATGGTTTGGTACGCCCCTAGGGCCCAAACGTGTATTTGTGCTATTACTGTGATTTAATATCTTATAACTTATGTATTTCGAACTCTAGCCTCATAAAGAGACTAGAGGGGTGTGTTTAGCAATAAATACATATATTTTGAATATATACCTGGTGTGGTGCTCTTTCATTTGGTCACTCAAGAGATTATAGACTGGTAAAACAAGCTGCTTTACATTCCTTCAAGACTTAGCCTGAAGGCTGCTCTCCATAGCTACCACTAGGATAGCTTTCAATAAGGTTGTCTTTAACCTATCTCCAATAAGGGGTTGTTTGGACTGGTGCAAGGTGCCCACTATAATTAGTGGACAGCATATGCCAGGCCAACTTCTCACAATTACCCCTATACTCATGTAAGTATATAGTCTCAACAGCTCAGTCTGATTCTCACTGACAAGTATCTCTCAGTCCGGAATGAAGGCCGGCGTCTGTCTGTAGCTACCCAGCTCCTCTGGTATTCACTCACTCACCCACTTCTGGGCAGAGCACGGTCTCCTCTGTCTCTTCAGGGGTCACACTGAATGATACAGTTGTGGTCAGAAACAGGTGCGCAGGGGAATGGGGAGTCCTCCTTTTGGCTGGATTGTAAACAGAGGATGTATTTTGCAGCCCCGCTTCTTCTGTTCATATCCAGATGGATATTGCCTAGCCCGGCCGGACTCGAGCCATAGCTTCAGGTCATGCAATGGCGTTGTATGAACAGTGGCTCTCAGTCACGATGCAATACAGGCAGGTGACATGGCTTCGGGCCACGCTGTGGAGTCACAATTGAGGTGCATTGGCACAGAGCATGCTACAGCGCTGGCAGAGTGGATTAAGTCATGCCACAATCTTTAGTAGTTCAGCTGCTCAGCTAATGCTGTACTTCTCAGCTGGGGTACATCAGATCTGGTCTGCCGCAATCTTCACAATTCCTGCCAGGAATTGGACAGGAGAGTTTGGGGCCAGTGCTTAATTTGTGAAAGTGGTGGGGCACCTCTCTTGTATGCTTATAACATGCGGGAGCGTTTCCCAGTTGACAGTTTTAATAAATGCCTCTCAATATAGTGATATAAACGGATGTACTGAAATGAAACGCTCCTGCATGTTAAAAGCGTACAAGAGAGCACTTTTAAATATGCCAGTTTTGCATGTGGATGAAACAGAAACCAGTTGCTGTCAAAAATATATTATGTTTGCAGGGGAAAGTAAAGTTCTACTTACCAAACATCTCAGGAACTACAAAATGTGTGTATATTGTGCAATAGTGAAGGGAGGCCTGGGCCTGGCTAATGATGATCACAGGCCACCTGGCAGTTGCAGGGAGTGAGGGCTGAGGGCTACAACGTTTCGCTGTTCAAGCAGTCAGCAGCACAAGTGAGAGAAGCAGCTTCACTTCAACATACTAACACATGTTCTCAATTCTTCAACTATATAAATACCATTTACAACAGGTCCAATCCTCGACTCCTGTCCACAGTGAGCTACCAGACACCTCCCGTAACACTACTCCTTAGCACCACCCACTCCTACTTTGACGCCATAGGCCAGCCCTGACCCCAGCCATTTACATACATGGTGCTCTGCTGCCTCCACCCTGGGCCACAGGATTCACGCTCTAGGGCAGACTTATGCAGAACTTCTGAAACAGGCCATGCCCACCACTTCGGATGTCACTGCACTAGCTCGACTGGCACATGTGCAGTCTTCCCTGATCCCTCCTGCTTAAAAAGAAGGCAATTTCGACTGGTTAACTGCAAATACACTGCAGTCCTTCTTGTTAAGCTGCTTGGTGTGCTTCTTCTTACACCTCCACTGTGAATGGCAGGGCAACTCCCCCATCGGTCTTTAACACCAGTCGCCCCTGTCTTTGTGACGGTTTTGCAGTTTTTCTCTTCTCCCGTCTGTCCAATCTGTGTGTCTTCCCTCTCTTGCTATCGCAGAATATCTGAGGCAGAGAAATAAGTGCAGGTCCTCAAAAATAAGTGCCGATGGCCCCCACCCGCAACCACTGGCTCAAATTGGGCACTGGTTGGGGCCCTCAACACCAAGTTATGCAGAGTGCTGCTCTTCCTCCTTCTCCTCTGCAGACCCACTGCTCCAGGGTCTCACAACACCTCACTCTTTCTGGAAAGTCACTCCTTTTGCATTGATGGTAAGCTCATTCCCATTTTAAGCAAGCAGACTGGCTTTTAGGTGCTTCAAGCAGGTAATCAGCTCTTGCAGTAAGGGGTGGACTCGAGTCCCCTCACATTCGGGAAGCTTACTGTCATGCAGACATCAGCTCTGATTGCACAGCTGTCATCTGAGTACTCTTCCTTGCATGGTCGTCTAGAACATGAAATTGGTACAACAAGTGGGTCAGTGGGTCCCACTTTTATACAGTTAAAGCAGAGAGGAGATATAGATCCATTGTCTGTACTTTCAGAAACAGTTTGTTTCCATTCTCCTTTCTCCACAGCCTTTGTGTGGAGTGATATTCTTCACAGCAAAATTGTCACGAGCCTGGAGCTCCTAGAACAGAGGCAAAAAGAGGTGTAAACTTTTTGCACCAGGCTGACATCAGCTGCTGAAGAGCGATCAGCGGAAATACAAAACGCTGGACTTGCTGAAGGCATCCCTTTCATCTTCATCACCAGGCTGTAGACCCACCCTTCACCCCCACCATCCATCAAATGGCAGTGCTATACAAAGACTAACCATCATCGCTTTTTCAGCAAAAGGACTAATTTAATTTCTAAAGGAGCCTTCTCTCCTCTCTCCCACTTCGGTGTCTAGGACTTCTCCCTCCACTTTCAGGAGTGTCAGCATCACACTTCTATTGTCTGGGAATACAATCTCACCTCCTTCTTGTGCTCAGTGCCGGGCTTGGGATATCCAAAATGGATTCTGCAAGTCTACGTCACTTTGTTTCACTCATACACAGTGCACTCCAGTGACACAGTTAAAAAGGTCTGACGATATTAATGGATTTACAAAACAAGGTACGTTGTTGATACTACCACTCTAAGGTCCAGTTGTATCAAAGGGTTTCACCCATTTTAAAGTCTATGGGGAAATAAATGTATTGATACAGATGGGCCTATGTGCCAGACCCAAGACAGTAGCCCACTGTCAGTGCCACGAGGGCTTAGTTAACCCCTCAAGGTCAAAGGACAGGTCAAGGACCTCACTCATGTCAAGGGTCAGGCCTAGATTAGTGTGTCTAGGGCTAAAATTAAAAACCAGGACACGCGATACATGTCGGGCACTCAGGCCTGGGCAACATGACTTTACAGCATGCAGGGGACATTCCTGTTCCAACAGATGCCCCTCCCCAATCAGACTGCCAGACGTTTACTCCACCTTTGGAGGAGTCCGGTCATCGGATTGGTAAAACTGTCAGGAAAGCCCATCTGCATTCCCATGATTCATGCCGACTTTGTGTTCCTCCGTAAAATCTAGCAATTTGGGATTATCACCCTTTATTCTGATCAACCACTTGACTGGTTTGTGGTCTGTTTGTAATTTAGTACAAAACAGATAAGGCTGGAACCTTTAACAAATCATTCCTTTTAAAAACCCGATAAGTCTGTTCCCATGTTTGTAACCTGTGACTAAAAAGACCACCGGATTCTCACTACCCTAGTTATCCAGTTGAGCCAGCACTGCTCCAATTCTCTTGTCTGAGGCGTCCATCTGTACTATAAAGGGAGATTGTAGTTGAGGCTTTCAGTACAGGAGCACTGCACAGTGCTCGCTTAAGGTCCTCAAAGCTTTTTTTGGGCATAGTTCTTTATTAGGGCTTGGAAATACAAGATATGTAATTACATAATTCTCATTGCACAATTTTACAAAATAACCAAGCTCAATCTATGTTATACAAGGATTCAAATAAACTGTACTGTTGGGCGTGAGGGGCATCAGAATGTAGTAGCAGATACTATATCATTTGTAATACCAATTCCCCTGCTAGAGCCTTCCCACCCTCCCTAAATGTTAAACTAAACATCACACCTACAGTGCCCACTTATCTATTTCACTTCAGTAACCGTATATACATTCAGTTATAACAATACGCCTCATATAATGTCATTAACTATACATTGTAATTTTCACCTCACACAGCACTCATTTAAACTTTGAATCCCTTAAATTTCTATCTCAAATACAGAAGTAATTCCCATAGCCATTTGCAACTAAGGAAATTCTAATGGTTTGAGATTGGACTGAATCATCAGTTTATCTGCTTAAGTGTTAACCTCTGCATTGTTTTATCTCTAAAGGCCTCAAGTACCTTTAGCACGCCCTCAAGGAGAACATCTGAAGGGTTCCCAGCCCATAAAGATTGATACTGAAGTACTCATTTACATAGTAATCACAAAGTCGCATTTATTCTATTTGAAGTTTCCAACTGGTTCGATATCCTATTAGCATTTACATCAGGCAGCCAACACGTGTTTCATCTAAGGCAATTTTTTCAAGGATGAAAAATATAGTAAGTAAAATATAGCAATACTGTCCAAAATTGTCTGCATTAGAAACTATGGTACTTCAAGTGTGAAATATGTATATATTTGAGGCAAGCGTATGTCTTGATAAGAAATATGCAGTGACCTAGTGTTGCCAGAGAGTACTTTGTAGCCGAAGGAGACCTTACTAAGCTCCAACCGGTGTGACGTGTAAACAGGATTCCTAATCGGTCGGTCATCCCCAGACCAGTTCAAAAATCTTCAGATTTGTTAACTGTATATAGTCCTATCACTGTCTGCTACCTTAGCTAACGCGGTCAACCCATTCTGTATGTGGTGGTAAGTCAGGTGCCCTCTGGTGTGCAAAGATGCAAAGCTTTGTAGTTGCCAATGCAATCATTAGCCATTTCATATGTGGGAACCAGGTCATATCATGAATAAGCACCAGCTGTACAGCGGGATTTATGGTGCTTCCACCTAATTCAGAGAGTGTGTTTCAGTCCAGTCGGTGGGATAGTTTGATACAACTCCACAATATATGAATAACATCAAATCCATTCTCCCCACAACTCCAACATATATTAATCAGCAACAGGCCAGCTTTATGTAATCTGGTCGGTGTCCAGTGCCAACTGCGTAAAAGTTTGAAATAGGAGAACTTTAATGTGGCTTCTCTGAGTTGGGGGTCGAGAGAAGTCATCAGTGTCAACCAATCCTTTTGGGCCCATCAATATCTTAGAGCTCTTTGCCAGCATTCTTCAGTCACTTCTAATGTGGGAGCTGTGTATGTTTGTTCTTTTATTCGGTCAAATACCATTTATATAAATCATTTGAATGCCCCCCAGGTTATTCATATATTGTGTACCGTGGAATCCCTTACCAGTCTATCCTGAATGGTATGCATCAACTGTATATATTTACAATGCTGTGTGTGTTCCATCCCATTTTCTGATCATTGGTCACTTAGTGTATTGACTGTATCGTTAGCCACAAATTGATCAATAAACCCAATGCCTTTCAATGCCCATGTTGCCAAGTGTATCTTTTATCCCCCTATGGTGTTCCCCGCATTATTCCGGATATGGGCTGAAGAATGTATCCAGGGTCTGACCTCTAGTAAATCATGTGCACATTTCCAGTTCAATAGAATAGTTATCAATTCACAATTGTAATGATTTAAGTTTGTATTTGAGTAGGATATCAAGGCTAACGTTTGCATGAAAGGATTTCCATCTTTATGGCTACCCTGGTTAGTAGATCATGTGTAGTTTGAAGCCAATATACTAACTGGGATAAATGATAGGCTAAATAATAGGAACCTATATGATAGAGACGCAGACCACCTTATTTCAATGCATGCATATATTTACTGATTTTGAATCTCTGCTATTCTCCCATATAAATGATTTGCGTCTGAAACTATACGAGTCAATAAGGATTTAGAATGGTTATGGGCAGCATCTTGATGACATAATAATATGTTGGTAATATTCCCATTTTCAATGCTTGCACCTTGACCCATTAGGATAACAGACGCTGTGAGGTCTTAAAATCAATTTGAGATTTAGTTATCAATAGAAGTACATTGTCAATAGTATTGTTAGCCAGGCAGCTGTTTCCTATATGCCCAGATATTTCATACCTTTGGGGACCCATTCCATATTATACCCCTCAATACAGGCTCTTGTGGTCATAAGGTACATGGGCATGACTTGACACACAATGCCAATCCACTCAGTCAAAGACCTTTCAGAGTCACAGGAGTTAGTCAGGGACCTTCTCGTAGGCTTTTGGCACCCCCCTAGTAAATGAACTAATGTTCTCAGCACCCCAGAACAAATCCAACCTGGGAGGGATCGATCAGTGAGAGAATCACTTAATGCAATCTAGTGGATAGAATTGTTGCCAATATTTTAGAGGGATATCAGCCTATGGCCCCTGCATTACAGAAAGTATTTCCATTCTTTGGGTAATAACGTTATTGCCTTATTAGAGGTAGAGACTAGAGATCCCATTGATTCTGTTCCCTAGGAAGCTTGATGTAACATTTGAGCTACCCAAGACTAACATGTTTTGGGAAAGTCACCCAGGAGGTCATCTTCCATTGGTGAATTACAAGTAGGAAGGCTCACTATGGCCTCATTAATTTCTTCAAGTGATATTTCACATTCTAGTAGCTCTCAACCTTCATAAGTAAGAGAAAGAATACAAATGGAATTATGGACGTCGTCTTCAACCTCTGAAAAATCACCACAGGAGGAATCAAAGTGTCTCTTCGAGAAAGGCAAACATCTCAGAGATGCCCTCGGGATACAGTTTGTTATTTTTATCCCGAATCTCAGGGATGGCCAATTTTGCTTTCCACTACTTTAACTGGAAGGCCAGCATTCAACCCATTTTTTTCTCAACACTGGTAGTGTCTCCAATCAAGCTTCATCATATAGTAGGCTTTCTACGCCAATATTTCTGCCTCTAGCCTTTGTCTTGTATGTTGGGTGGGGTGTCAGTTATAATCTTCAGGGAATGCATAAATTGAGCTTTCAAGTCTCCACCGGTCTGTCAGAGGTTCCTTTTTAATTCAAGCAGAGAACCATATGAGAAAACCCCTCAATGCCACCTTACCTGCCGCCCAAACAGTTTTGGGTGAAGTGACTGATTACTCTTTCTTTACCTTATACAAGTGAACACGGAAATTTAATAAATGCTTCACTTCCAGGAGTCAGTTATTTAGAGGCCTTCTCCAGGAGTTTGGGGGGTGCAACTGGACTGTGATCCGAGAGACCTTCCAGTAAGATATTCGTTTGAAACAGGAACCGCAATATTTTACCATGTACTAAGAAAAAGTCAATCTCCGATGAGGTGTTGTGTACTTGGGGAAAAAAGGTGTAAAACCTTTTACTTGGGGTGCACTATTCACTAAATAACCACCAATAAATGTTCACTTACGATATCACATGAAAGTGCACTATTAATCCCATTACATCTGTCAGAGTGTCTGGTTCTATCAATGATGGGGACTCTTTCAGTCTCCACCTCAATCATCTTTGTTTGATCAATTTCAGTCAATAGTCGGGGGAGTTGTACTAAAATTACCACTTTAGTATTGTCTGGGGCATATACAGATCCTAATATTAGCGTGTGGCCAGATGTCTTTATTTTCCTAAAAACGAACCTGTCCTCAATATCACTCCTATTTTGATAACCTTGTGTTGAATAAGGATTGTAAACCAACTTCCTAGACAGGATGGTAGATTGTTCATGAGTGGCGTTTCTTTGGTTGATATCACAACTTCTTATTACTGTGCCCAACAAGTATCTCCTCAATTTGTCGGCTTGCTTTGGGTGGGAAATGTGTTTCGTTCAAAAGGCCTAAGTTTGTAGATATTGTAAAATCTTCCTTTTTGATATAGTTAATCTATTCACAGATTAACTGTGCTCAAGGATGTAGTTAGTGGGCCCTGACGATTCTTTTACTATGGTAAAGGTGTAACAATAACGTATGTGTGTGGTGTGATGATACCCACTTGGGATAATAATAGAAAAGAGCCATGAAGTGATACTAAAGAGGGCAGTAGTTAAAATCCAATATGTGTTTTTAAGGAAGGGTCAGTGGATTCTCCCCAGGAGACAGAAAAGGAGTGTCATTGTAAATGCAAATTTACAAAGCGAGTAAGGTCTTTATTGGTTCCCGAAATTACTACGCTATCAAAACCTATTACCCTTCAGCTTCGAGATATCTAAACTTTGAACTGCGGGCCTCATCCCTACTCTAGGCCATCAGAGTGGTCCTTGGGATTATGTAACTACAATATAGATTGGGACAAGTGGTTAAAAATGTTTTGTGGGAAGTTTCAGAGGTGGATGATTATCAGTTACAGGACCTACCTTTACCTTGTGCCTAAAGGTGTTGTGGTTTGGGGTGAGGGAAGACATAAGACACATCCTCTAAGGTAAATGGAACTTTCTCCGAGCATTATCATGTACGATCATGTGGGTTAACCATGAAGAATAACAAATAGTATAGGCCACATCACCAGCCCGAAGGCCAGCCAAATCAATAAATGGGATACATACGCATACATATACATTTTCAAGACCATCATTGTCTGGAGAAAACACTTATATGGCCCAGGGAAGGCTTTAGAATGTCTACAGTTTCCACTGTACTATTCAAAAGGATACAAATAGGATTATATAGCTGCCTGCTTTTGTTCAGTTGACTGCCAGTAAAATCTTTCATAGGACAGCGAGATTTGCCTCTGTCATGGATTAGTTAATACACCCATAACGTGCCATAGGTTATCTGTTTCTAAGCCTCTATAATAAATGTTACGCTTTGTAGGAGAGAATGAGTTTCAACTAGCCAGTGACCTCCTGTTTGCTCATCATCTGCTACAAGCGCCATAGCAGTAGAGTCTAGAAATAGGGTAATCAAATTCAAACTTTTGCCCGTTGTCACCATCATGACCGTTGGATCCAATAGACCATATTTAATGCAGTTCTGTAATGCCGTGGCATTAGCGTCAGGAACTCTCTCTTTGATGGCAGTATTATGAAAGAAATCCGCAGCTTTGTATATAGTCAAACCTTTATGTTGGACTGGACCACCATGTTTATTTATGGCTTTCAAGATGAATCTGTTATATTGATGTCTAAGAAGACATGCAAAGATAGCTTTCAGTTTGTTGGAAGGCCTACCACTTCGAGAACACAATCTATTATGCCTGTTAAAGTTCTATGTTCTCAGGGATTTCTTAAAGTAGAAGCCAATGTATGAAAAAGTCTGCAAGAACATAACCATGTCCCCTTTTCCCATCTCTTCCAGAATTCTATGACTTCGGATGCTATCCCTGTGTGAGCGGTCCTCAAGGTCTGTTACCTTATATTTACGGTGCTATATTTAGGTACCACATTCAACAAGAGTTGACTGGTCTATCAGTGTTGTCTATCCTTTCACCTGTGGCATCTTTGAATGGGCATGGACTTTATCGTTGCATTATGTTGGGCATGTTGATCTGTTTTTGAGAGAGATGTAGGCCTGTCTGCTTCGGGCAAAGGATGACTGCCAGGAGTTTTTCCTGCCAGGAGGTTTTCGTGATAGACATATGACTGTGTAAGGACTCTCCGGAGAGAACTCCAAAAGGAACTAGTAGCCACTATTGGGCACAAGAGCAGCCAGAGAGCTTTGTTGTATTATATTAGTGTGGGGTCTCTGTATAGGAATTTGCATGGTAATGCTCAGTACAGCATCTTATTCTGATAGTCCAGCAGTCCCTTAGTAAAGAGGATCTTCTCAATGTTCTCACTGTAGTTACCGTACAACAAGTCTTATTTTGGGTTCACGTCTGTCACCAGTTCCAAACAGCAGTAGATGGTTTTCTAGAGTCTTGACGAAGAAATGACTTTTTTCAGGCAGATCTCAAAGGCTAAGTGGCTAGCCCCTCAAATCAATGGCCTCAATCTTCTCTACCAGTAACACTGCACTTTCTGTTTTAGGTTTGCCACATTGTCAAGTAGTGAGCACTCCCTTTAATATTTCATGGTATGAGCTTATGGAGATTTTAGTCTTGCCATTTATTTACAGCTTGCCCCTTCCTCCTAGAGGAATATGTTTCTGCAATTCAGCTTGCGTAGGGGTGATAAAATGGAGGAGTGATTCCAGTAGTTGCCTGCTGTCCCTAGATGTGGTCTCTGATCGTACGATTGATTGCCTTGTAAAATGCAGAGGCTTCCACGGTGTCCTCCTTCAGTCCTTATGGCCAGTGTTGTGTCATTAATTGAGCTCTGGGAGCATTGCTACTGAGTCAAGCAAATTGTCAGCCTGATTCACTTCCATGTCACAGTTTGCCCATGGATGCAATACCATTTTAACTGGGGGAGGGATGGGGCTGTACCTGCCACCAGTCATCACTGTCCCACAATGCCACCAGACTGAGCATTCTCCCTGCCAAAATTTCAGGCTCACGCCCCGCACAACCACTTTTGAGTTTCAGGCTACCGAAAGAGCCCAATGAGCAGAATTTGAAAACCACACAACTGTTGACTTCTTACTGTTCTGTGATGCAGTCAATCTACATTTGGAGGCTGCTGTTCTCCATCGGCTATATTTACAGACTTTTGATCACTACCCAAATAAGTAGGTGGGGGGCGGGGGGGGTGAGGAACAGGGCACTGTAATCTCCGTCTGTTCTTGTGCAATACTGCCTCACCAGGTTGTCACATGCTGAAGTCTGCCTCAGTGATGCCTCCCGACTGCATTCAGTCATCAGCAACTTTTCTGCCCCAATGACCAAAAAAAATAGCCCAAAGGCCTCTCAGCGTGGCTAGAGCAATTCACAAAATAGTCATCCTGATCAACAGCTGGCTCCATTTCCCTATCACCTCCTGCCCCCCCCTCCCCCCCCTCCAAAACACTTTAACATTCCTCAGTCCAGGTCACTTTCATGGGCTGCATCTGGATGTCAAAGCCGCCAATGGGTAAATATTGGCTGTGCAACTGGAATTATGCCATTCTGCAGTCGCGGTGTTTTTCGCATAACTATGGATTTGCCACATTTAACACATAATCCATCATCTGCTGCATAATGTGCAGATTTTTACAAAAAGAAAAAAAATTGTTTCTAGCTCAAATGGATCAAAAGTTACTAAATAGGTGGCAACATGTGTTCCAGAGCATAGGAAGGCCCTTAGCGAAGGTTAACTGGCCACATTTCAGTTACTTATTGATGTTTTTTTTGTTACACTGGTATTAATTAGGTGAAATATTTTGCCAGACAGTGTTACCATGTGTAAAATATAACAAAAATTATTAAGTAATAGCACAAAATGTGCCACATTATGCCACATAATTTGCCTTTTCTTGCTGCATAATTTAGTCAACCCTGCCGTAGAATTTGGACCTCTACTACTGCATAATTCCAGTGGCCCTGTCTATTGTCCCATAGCAAGCTACAAAGTTCCTTTAGTGACCATTATTTCTAGAAACACTAATTTGGGCATTCCCCTGCCTCACCCACCAACCCAGACTGAATCTTAGCATCCAATGTGAGTCTCTTCACTTTACCCACCTTATGTCAAATGAAGACTACAGTAGACTGCCCCACCTGGCACTTGTTTGCCTTGATGGTCAGTCAAACACGTATAGCTATTCTAGGTGTTTCAGGTGGTCCTCACATGAATTGCTAAACAGTACAATGTCATCTAGGTAGTTCACACAGAACCTCTTCTAGCCCTAATAATACACAGTTCCCTAGGTGCTGGAAAGTGACAGGAGCATTTTTCAACCCAAAGGGCATTACCTTAAACTGAAATAATCCTTAAGAATAGAAAATGCAATGTTCTCATTGGTACTAGGCGCTAAAACAATATTCCAGTATCCACAGATCAAATAAAAAGTGTTCAAGGAATTTACACCACCTTTGCATAACATAGCTGGTCTGAAAGCTAATCTGCTTTGGGATTGGATGTGCATCTGTCTTGGTGACTTCGTTGAGGGCCGGGTAGACCACGCAAAATGGCAAGTCTACAAGAAAGGGTGGGTGGACAAAATATCGAAAACACAAATATCGTCGGACACAATATCGTGTCAAAAATATCGAGGACAAGAATATCGTGAAGGTCATTTTCTATGGGTAAGTAAAGTTTTACTATATATAACTCCACATATATGTACTTTGACGATATATATATCTTCAAGGTACGTAGATCTGGAGTTAAGAATAGTAAATTGATACCCATCTATTTGCACTTACCTACTCGATATTCTTGTCCTCGATATTTTGGACACGATATTCTGTCCACACGATATTTTGTTTTCGATATTCTGTCAGTGAACCACAAGAAAGTGTATGTCCGTTGAACCTTGCGTGTGTACCAAAAGCACTGGGCTGACCCAAGGACCATGAGATCGCTGAGTCAATCCCAAGCCCAACATCTTTGCTACTTCTGCCTTGATGCACTACTGAACTCGGTCAGACGTGCAGTAAATCTGCCTGTCAAAAGCAAGGCTATCTCCTGTGCCAATGTCATGAACAGAGGCTGGTGTCAACCCTGGTGTCAGCAAGAAAATATGGGAAAATCTTCCCCTTATCTCCCTACACTCTTTTTGTTGCTCAGACGATACCTGCGTTGCAAGCTGTGCCTCTTCCAAAGAGCAATTCTTCAGGTCACCATGGTACACGTCAGGAAGAGGCTCACTGTCTTCCTCACTTTCCTTTGTTTTAGCCATGATGTTTACTGTGTAATCTCTCCATAGATAAGACGTAAGCCGGTCACATGAAACACTCTCCTGGGTTCCCTTGTGACAGTGGTGTTCCCAAGTAGTTCACATCCCAAACCTTTTGCACCAACATCACCAATTCACTAAAGCTGTATGACAAATGGGCAACACCTCCTAACTTTCCCGTTACTCAGTCAGCATTGTTTTTATGGTCATACCATTCCTTCATCCTCTTTTTGCTAGCCTGAAGGTTTTTCTTTGCTTGACCCATGTACTGCGCGATCTACTTCCTGAGGTCAATCGCACAGTCCACCACCTCCTCCTGAGGTGACTCAGAAGTTACTTTCAAACCTTCTCTGTCCAAGGTAACTGGGCCAAGCACTTGGAGCCCAAACACAAGTTCAAAGGGACTGAGACACGCTCCCTTCTGTGTAATTTCAAAGTAAGTGAATAAGAGACATGAGAGGAGAAGATCCCATTTCCTGCAGAGGTTCTCTAGTACAGTTCCCATCATGCTCATAAAGGTCTTTTTAAATCTCTACACTAATCCATGGGTTTGTAGACGGTATGCTGTGGTGAAGTGGTAGGTCACATTAGCTTGCTACCACATCTCTCTCATATGAGGAGATAAAGTTGGGTTCCCAGTTGGAAATCAGTCTTTGGAAAGCCAAAGCTAAGAAAGATTCCTGGGAGAGCCATAGCTACCATCTTTGAAGTCGTGCTCTTCAGCGGGACAGTCTCTAGATACGTGGTAGCATGATCCACCACAACCAAGATTATTTGTTGTGTGACAGTGGTGGGGGCAGGAGGTCAAATGGACCTATAATGTTTATTCTCACCAGCTCAAACAGAACACCCAACACTGACAGAGGCATTAACAGTGACTTGGTCTTAGCTCCTGACTTACCACTCAATGACAAGTATGACAGGTTCCACAATACCTCTGGGTCCCTGTACACCCCTGCTCAGTAGTACAAAGATTTCAACCTATCCTGGGTGTTTCTAATGCCCAGGTGTCCTGCTAAGGGCACTTTTTGAGCCAGTGCCAACAGAAAGATTCTGTTCACTAGTGGAATCACCAGCTTCTTTCTTAGCACCTGGTGCAGGATTCACAAGCTCACTGTAGAGTAATTCATCCTCCCAGCCAAGGTAGTGCCAGATGTACTAGCATTAGGAACAGCAATTTCCTAACTGCAATTATCTCTAAATCACAATTAAGAAATCGATATTCCTAATGTATTTAACTTTTTTTTCTTTTTTTAAATTAGCGATTCCTGGTGGGTGGCAAATTAACCTACCTCATAATATGAATGTGGTAGGTTGCAGTTTGAGATCCATTAGGAATGATAGCCATCACAGGGATTGTGGCCTACTGGGGTCAGCACGCCACCATCTCTGTGATCGCTTTTTAGTCCAGCAATCTTTTGTTTTTTGCCCATTTTCAGTAAAGGAAAGTGGGATATGTTTCAAAAAAGAAAATGAAATGTTTAAGTTTCATTTTTTAAGAGTAGGCAGTGCCCGTGACACCAATGCCTAATCTTAACAACTATTTTGTTTAACATTCTCAAAGGGGAATGGGTCCCTGGAGGACCCCTTCCCATTTGCGAATGGGTTACCACCAATTTGGTATTGGTGGTACAGTATTACTGTTTTGCAAGCGGAATTCGGTTGCAAAACATTAATACATATCACTGCCAGTCGGCATTTGGAAGGGATGCCCTAAACATGCCCTTTCCAAATACCGATTAAGAAGTGAGTCACAAACACAAATAGTAATTCTATAACAAGTTACTGAATCGCAATTTGGTGGTTGTACATTTACATTGCATTTTTGCGGTCACAAGCGGCCTAATTCTGCAAATCAGGCTGTTTGTGACCTCAAAAACGCTTCGTACATCTAGTCTATAATGCCTTTCACCACTCCCTTGATGACCTGTTCCAGGGCTTCCTTCCTAAGTCCCACATGTGTAAGGCACTCAATTTGTGCCTTGCGGCATTCCTTCCAAGTAGGTCCTCCAGGAGCCAACAACCCCTGCAGCTATGGCAGTGACCATGATTCCTACATCTGTTCCACTTCTGGGGCTCCCTTCCCCCTCTTTCTGGAGCCCGAGCAATGGGCCCCATGACAAGTGTCTTCTCGGAGTCTGCCATGATCCATTACACCTTGTTCTGGACTAGGAAAATCTGGAATGATTACAGTCTTGTCCTTAGAATGATGTGTAGTCTTGTGTTCTGGTCAACACAGCTGACATGGTTCCTGCCATGTAGGCTATTGGTCCAGGTGCTAAAACAAGGAAATTAAATCATTGCCCAAGAGGCGTGCAGCACCTTTCTTCTCTCTCACCCCTCCATCTATCATTACTGATTTGCCTTGGACTTCTATCTCAACTCAGGTAATAAGGTACTCCATGACCTCGTCACTGGCTACCACACTTGGGCCAATGGCTCCATGGAGAATCTCCGTAGGTTGAAGATATTCCTATCAACCATAGTCCTACACGTTCCTGCACCTCTCACGATAGGAACCTTCATCCAATTCACACTAGCTTCTAACATTAACCCCGTTCTGTTTGGGTGAATGTACTTCAAGTTCTCCAAGTCTCTTTCCCAAATGTCCATAATCACTTGTTTGAGTGCAATAAAGTCCTCTCGGGTCCCTTCATACACTGCCAACAGACTCACTATCAAGGTTGCGGCTCCTACACGGACTTTCACCTGACAGTCTCTCTTGTAACGCCCCAGCTAGTGACATGTATAGCAAGCTACAGCATTGGGCCTATTGATAGCAAAACGCAAAATCGCCTGCAGATCGGGCAGAGGCAGGGCCCCCAAATTAAAAGATTGGCTTTTAGACATGACAACATGACAGGAACAAGCTCTCGCCTACGCAGAATTGCTTCCACCCACGTCGAGGCCCAAAGATATATGGGAACCCCTCAAAACCTACCTTCTCTCTACCCAGATACTACATCCAACTGTCAAGAGGGACGGGAGGCGGAAAGACAACAAGGAATACAGCAAAGTGTACAGATTGACCAAAATACCGCAGGGTCACAGTAGGATTTAGTCCCGATCAGACCCAGCAGTAGAATATAGAGCGGAAGTGTCGTGCTTCTGGATCACGACATAGGCAGACGCATTGTAATATAAGGCTTCTGTAACCTGTGTACAAAGTGTAGACCTCTGAATAGATCACCAGGATATGATTAACAAGCAATGTTCTCTCCAGGTACTGAAAAATGTAACACACCTACGCCAACACGCACTGAACGTAATGGACAATGCCAAGACTGTAAAGTATATTTCTTTTTCACTTGTTTTATTATTGAAAACAGATGTTAAGTATAAGCTGTACTGATTATATGAAAATGCTTAATAAACAAACTTTAAAAAAAAAAAATGTATAGCAAGCTACCATCTTGGGCTTGGAAGAACCTTCCTGTCCTCATTTTTCTCTGTGTTCTTACTGACTTGAAACCCAAAAAATTAATCTGAGCTCAACCTTCTGGCAGAGAGCAGACACGCTTGTCTTAGGGTAATCTGTAAAGTATTTATGAAGTACCAAAACAGTAATAATCCCAAACCAAATTAGGAAAACAGAGTAACATTTAATAAACAAAATGATGCCAAAGTGACAAAAATCAAATGTAGGGAACCAGAGATATGAATTTTTAAAGTTTTAAGCAGAAACAATGCCTAAAAACACAAAATCAATCAATCAGGTGACTTGTAAAGCACGCCTACTCACCCGTAAGGGCCTCAAGGCGCTGAGGGGGGTGGGGGGGGGTGGGGGTGGAAGGGGAGATATTTGATGGGGGGCTGCTGATCCGCCAAAGGCACTGTGGTTCAGTCGAAGAGCCAGGTCTTGAGGTTCTTCCTCAATTGAGGCAGTGACGGTGATTGACTGAGATGGAGAGGCAGAGTGTTCCAGGTCTTTGCTTCAAGGTAGGAGAAGGACCTCCATCCAGCCGTAGTCTTGCGGATACGTGGGACGGTGGCCAAGGCCAGATGGGAGGGGAGGTCTCTGGTGAGTGCGTGGAATGAGAGGCGGTGGTTAAGGTACGCAGGTCTCGCGTCGTGTAGGGCTTAGTATGCGTGTGTGAGGAGTTTAAAGGCAATTCTTTTGTTGATTGGGAGCCAGTGGAGGTCTCTCAGGTGGCTAGTGATGTGGCTGCAGCAGGAGATATTGAGGATGAGTCTGGCGGAGGCGTTCTGAATATTCTGCAGTTTCTTGAGGAGTTTCTGGGTGATGCTGGCGTAGAGTGTATTGCCGTAGTCGAGTATGCTGCTGATGAGTGCGTGGGTGACTGTCTTTCTGGACTCGGTGGGGATCTACTTGAAGATCTTTCGGAGCAGGCATAGCGTGTGGAAGCAGGATGATGAGACGGCGTTGATCTGGCGGTTCATGGTGAGCGCGGAGTCCAGGATGATTCCAAGGTTTCGTGCTTGGTCTGTGGGTGTGGGGGTACAAGATCTGCGGGCCACCAGGAGTCGTCCCAGGCAGAGGGGGTGGAGTCCAGGATGAGGACTTTGGTCTTCTCGGAGTTGAGCTTGAGGCAGCTGTCCTTCATCCAGGTAGCAACAGCCTTCATCCCATCGTGGAAGTTGTTCTTGGCGACTGTGAGTTCGTTGGTGAGGGAGAGGATCAGCAGGCCATCGTCGGCGTAGGAGGCTATGCCGAGGCCGTGGTTCCTGATGATGGCTGCGAGCGGGGCCATGTAGATGTTGAAGAGAGTGGGGCTCAGGGAGGAGCCCTGAGGCACTCCACAGCTGATCTCTGTGGGTTCAGAGTGGAACGGAGGTAGTCTGACTCTCTGTGTTCGGCCGGTGAGGAAGGAGCGGTTCCATTCCAGGGCTTTGTCGCAGATGCCGCCTTCGTGGAGTATTGTGCATAGGGTGCGGTGGGAGACTGTGTCGAAGGCGGCCGAGAGGTCCAGGAGGATGAGGGCTGCAGTTTCGCCTCGGTCGAGGAGGGTGCGGACGTCGTCTGTGGCGGCAAGGATGGCTGTCTCGGTGCTGTGGTTGCTTTGGAAGTCAGATTGGGCGAGCCAATGACAGTTACTGCTCGCAGTAGATCAGGACCTAGGTGCAATTTAAGGCCGACAGTGATGGAGCACGGGTTCAATACACCAACCAGGCTTGTCCTGGTCAAAGATTTTTACTTCTGACCACCATAGGAGTACACTCCTTAAGACCCCCGGGATCTAAGAGGAGGCACTTAGAGACTCATATGGTGTCAGACACAGGCCAACAACAGAGTCTCTTTTGCCACTGGTCAACTGAGTACTTCAAGGAACGCGTCTCTTGCAGCTTGTTGTATCCTACGAGCTTGAACAGGTGATCCGCCTTATTATCCTTGGAGTCCACTTCTATGTCCTGGTTTCAAGAGGAACAGATCCAGTCCTCCAGGGCTCTTCTCAGGTCAAAGACAGCAGGTATAGTCCTCTTCTGATATTGCGGAAGCCCAAGAAGTGTTATGAAGTGGGTGCCTGGAGTTTTCACATTTATCCCTTGCACTAGCTAGTGGATGAGAATGACTCCTGGGCACACCCTACCAATGGAGTAAAAGTTCCCAGGGTCAATCCTAACCACTTGGGGCATTTTCATGATTGCAAAAGTTTTCGACCATAATCAACTTGGGCTCTGGAGCAAGGTGTGTGTGGGGAGTGTACAATGGCCTACATCGAACACTAAAATCCAGTTTGAGGCAGCCACTGTTCTGTTAGACTGTTGAGAGTGGTATTCCCCCAAACCTTTTGCCTTCCTCCGCCATTGTTGTTGATCTTGTTTTAGCTGGCTTTAGGACTCTGTGCACTGATCAGTGCTAAAGTGCAAGTGCTCACTCCTTAAAACATGGCAACATTGGCTTATCCCCAACTGGCATATTTAATTTACTTATAAGTCCCCAGTAAAGTAGTATGACATGTACCCAGGACCTGCAAATCGAATGCTACTAGTGGGCCTGCAGCACTGATTGTGCCACCCACTTAAGTAGCTCTTTAACCAAGTCTCAGGCCAGCCATTGCATTCTGTGTGTGCAGTTTTAAACTGCCATGTCAACCTGGCAAAATAAACCTTTTCCCCAGGCCCAAACCTTCCTTTTTAATACATATGTCACCCCCTAAGGTAGTCACTAGAAAGCCCAGAGGGCAGTGTATTTAAAAAAAAGTAGGACATTTACTTTTAAGTTTTACATGTCCTGGTAGAGAAAACTCTTAAATTAGTTTTTAACTACTGCAAGGTCTACCTCTTCCGTAGAATAACATTGAAGTTAACTTATTACATTTAATAAGCTGTAATTTCCTATAGGGAACAGGTAAACAGTTCATGTTTGCTGTCTTTGGAATTGTAATGAAAAATACTCTTATGGTAAAGTCAGATTTTGAATTCCAATTTTGAAAAATCCACTTTTAGAAAGTTAGCATTTTACTGCATTAGCAATTTAGTGCCTGTAGCCTGTCCCTGGGTCACATGACTGGGTGTAGCTGATGGCTGGGCTTTGTGTATTTCTCCTAGACAGCCAAGCAATATAGAGAGCTTAGGTGTGTTTGGATGGTCCATCAGTGGCAGGATGGGAGGGCGGAGCTGGGCACAACCTTACTTGTACTTGAATAGGCTGCCCTCTGGCAGCTATTGCCTACATGGGGTAGAGCACTGCTCCTCGAGTATTTCTGTCACCATTAACTGGTTTAAGGAAGGAACATCCTCCACCTCCGTCCCGCTTACCCCCTACACTATGAAACTTGCATCAAATTGACCCCCCTCCAATTTTCTTTAACCCTCTGAAAGTACTGAGCTGGCTTCAGTACATACAGTCTAATCAGAGCTTCTTTCGTTTGCTCATAGCTTATTTGCTGAGCCACAAATACTCTCTCAATGTCTGTCATACCTTCTGTGGGAAATCACTCATTTAATTGCCTGCCTTAGACACGTCATTCAAAGTGTGCCCTCAACAAGTGATCTCAAGCTCACAAATCATTCCAAAATATCTTGTCCCTTCGTATACGTGTGCTCAAGCTATTTTGGAACCTTGGCAGGTACTCTGGTACAGTTGGAAGTTGAATCACCTGCACACGTATTGTTAATACCTATTATTAAGGTGGGAATAACCATCTGAATTAATATCCAACAAACTGCCTTTACTCCACACAAGTTTGTAACAGCTAGTGATGAATGAGAAGCTTTCAGTGTCCAACCACTAGACAGCAGGGAGAGGAGGTAGCAGCCACCCAATATGGCAAGAGTTCCCTCCAACCAAAACATAATAAAATTCAGCCATTTTGACCACCCCCTAGCGAGGGTGATTAGAGGATTTACCCCTAATCTGCCCTCCGGCAAGAGAGCAGAAATCCCACAAGACTAAAAAGGATTGGAGTGGGTGCAGCCCACCCTGGCTATCAAGTCTGACCTGCCCAAAACTACAGCTCCAACAGTCTTTCTGCCCCTCTTTCTTCAACAACCCAGGCCTAGAGCACCCTCATGGCAAGTGAGAGGAAATCTGGTTTCTTTTGGGTGTAGTTTGGACATATGGGCCACAGATTGAGGGTTAATTCCCCTCTCCACATTCTATCTCACCTGAGTAGCAGAAAGGTTGTCTGGTGCCTGGGGGAGGGGGTGAAGTGCAGCATCAGCATGGTAAACCCTGCACCCCATTCTATTTCTCACTTTTTTGCCCGATTTTCTGGTGGGCTTTGAAACGCCCCTGCGATAGGCAGATAGGAGGTAAAAGTCTCACTCTGAACAGCCAGGGGGGTGAAAGTCCACCAGACTGCTCTGGGGAAATGTGAGAAAAGGACACATGATTCCATGCGGGCGGGGGGAGGGGCGCTAACATGTGCCTTTGTAACCGACCAAAGCTATAACCATGTGACAACCTTACTGTCACCACACTGACTTCACATTGTCCAAGCTTTGACCAGTTCATGTCGTGGATGACAGGCATTAACACAGATGTGGTGTACTGTTTTTATCTGGAGAAGTGTGAGAATGGAGTCTGGTGAGTATTTTGTGACTCCCCACAGATTTCAAAACTCTCCCCTTCACAGAAAATTGATAAAAATCTATGATGTTAGCCAAAGTTTGAAGTTTGCAAAGAATTCTCATTATGAAAATGTGGTAGAATTCACTCGTCGCACCACACTCCCCCTTGTGTATAGGTTTCAGAAATGTCTGGGTTTGGTGGGTTTCCCTAGGTAGTGTCAGAGCCCAAGCCCAAATGCTGCAGCTACCCTCATCGCCAGAATGGGCCAATTTGCAAGGCAACATTTTTATGTTTTCACATTTCATTTTTAGGCCTCCCATCCAAGCAAGTGGGGTACTATTTTATCATGAGAAGTGTGGGAACAAATCATAGTAGAACATTTATCATCAAATGGATTCATATACATTTTCAACTTTCAAATATAAGCCAGTGTGCAAGAAAGAATACATTTTACAAAATGCCCTCTGATTCACATTACAGTATGGGTACCTCCAAATTCAGAGGTGCACAAATACCCACTATCGCTAAATTCAGTATCATAGACACATTTGAAAAATACATAGGTTTCCTTTATACCCATTTTACAGTCATTTGATTTTACCATATGAATTGATGCATTGTCGGTACACAATAAAGCATCACTAGAAGCTGCAGTTCAGTTGTTGGCTTGAGGTATTGCACGTTTGTCACAACCAGCACACATTATATATCCCTGCGACCAGAATGGTCCGACAGACATAGTGGTTTGTTACTTTTGTAAATAAGGCATCGAGGCAAAATACTGCAGATAAACATTCCTGTTTTATCCTACTTATTTTCATTATTTTATTATTTCAATGATTAGTTTCTTTGAGTAAACCATGAGCAATCTACGTAAACGACCCATCGCTGAATTCAGATTTTTGTCCACTTTTCAGAAACATATACATTTAACATGGGTCTATCACAAATTGCAAGTAAGTAGAAACCACACAAAAATATGAAAACTCAACTCCACTTAAAAAAATACAAACACTATGGTAAAAAATATATTTTTTACAACTCTGCATGTTCCTATAAGCTGGGAAGATGGAGATTTTAGCACAGCAAAACAATTGTTTATGCCATTTCTACAAAATAAAACCACATAGGTTATTACGTTTTTCAAACATAAATGCTGCTATATTTTTCCAATTTTGTTGGTTTAAGGGAATCCCCAAGCTCTGTGTGCTTTCAGAGTTCCCAACAAGTGGGGGAAAAACGAAGCAAATTTGGCCAAGATACCATCTGCATAAAAAAGTTATGAACGCTTAAGCATGAAGTTCTCTAAACATCAAAAAACAGGCTCAAATATTGGGGAGGAGGGGACACTCAGTGGATAATGGGCTAAAGGTCATTGCACCGCAAAACAATGTTAGCAACCGTTTTACAAACACAAGATCTGGAATTAAATTGCAAAGAGGATCGAACTCAATTAATTGCATTAAATGAAGTGTTTTTTAATTAAAGAATTAGGTTCATTAAGGCATACCTTATGCATGCGGATGGGAATGTTTACTCTTAGAACTTAGACATGGGGGCAAGTATCTTTGGAGGGATGTGAACAATAACAAAAATATCAACACCTCTTGCAAGTGGAAATAAGGTGTTACACAAGAAAGCAGTGTCATACATTAATCCTTTTAGGGTGGTGACACTGCTTGTCCACGTCACTGTGCTGCAGAGGGTGATGAGAGACACGAAAGAGGACTCCACAGCTGTGGGAGTGCAGCCGAAGGGTGAACTGTACTGCAGCCCATTTTTGTGGTGGCAGGGGCCTATGGTCGGTGTCGGACATGTGGTGTCTCAGCAATGTAAAGGAACTAATGTTGCTGATTGAGTTGTGGATGATGATGTCATTTGCTAAGGTCACTGTGCTTAAGAGTGAGCAGAGGAACTAGTCACCACCAGAGAATAAAAAGAAAAGACATTGGTTCTTTGGCGGTTTGCAATGCAGACCACTGCTGAACCAGGATCAGAGACATCAAAGAAGGCAGGTGCTGTTGGAGAAGAGGTGGCTCAGCGGGCACACTGCAAATCAGCTTCCCGAAAGAAAATAGTCAGTAGGACTCTGATTGCTTGACTTAAGGAAATTACAGTCATGGACGAAGAAATACTGCAAAATTGAGAGCCGGAAGAAAGCTACTATTACTGACCGTGTAAATGTATTAAGTGGCAAGCCAGAGAAACAGAATAAAACAAGTGTACACTGTCACTTGGCCTTGCCGCACAGCAAGGATATTATTTGATTATTGTAATCCACAATTTTATACATATGTAAAAATGCTAACAAAATGAATCAAGTTGTATACACTTGTTTATTCTAGTGGGTAGTTTCCCATATTTGCGATATATTTTGGTTTAAAACACAAAATGCTTTAGTCAAAGTACAAGCATCAACGTTCAAAATAACATTGTGAATTGATTAATGAGTTATTCTCTAAACAGAAGAAAACCTCGTTTCTGACCAGCACGCTTACACATACCAAAACGCTGTTTACCCAGAAAGCCAGTGTACATTTCTATATTACCTTAGTTAACACCGGGTGTGCGCAACACCATTTCTTCGTAACAATTTCCAAGCCAGAGAAGCAGCCATAAGGAAAGGGTAGGCATCAGAGAAAGGCAATTGGGGTTAGAACCAAAAGAAGCAGGCCACCTATAGTAATTCACCACTAATCCCTTTTGGGTTCCGGAGTAGCATGCTACTCACCGAAAAAGTACTTTGATGCCTCGTCAGGGGTAGTAAGTGCTATATAAATGCAATTACAATAGCTTCTACCAATGGGACGATCAGGTTGGGAATTAGAAACCTGTCCCACTTCTATATAGGAGAGAAGCACTTTTCTGTAGACGGCAAATGAGGCTGGAGAACTGATATGCATTACTTCTCTCCAGGAAAGCAGGAGATCCACACATGCAACTATTGACACTCGAAGCCACATGAGTCAATCCTCAGAAACTCTGAAAAGGCCTCAACGCATTTTCATTTGCTCCCTTCCCTAAAAAAACCAAACCACTAAAGAGACTTACAATGTTTCTTGTGGCATGCCCTTTTCGGAGATACCCACCACAGACGATGCCCACTGTACCAAAATATACGACTGAAAGAATTATAAAAGAATCAAAAAGTGGTATCAAAGTATTACGTCGGGAATAGGTGTCAAATGTGCACAAAGTAAAGCAGGATATTTTTCTCAAAAAGGTGCGGTATGCACTGCCATACACAAGAGTGGCTGCTATGGCTATCATAAGAGTCATTTGACAAAAATTTAGTAGGGTATTTCAGAATATCCAATTCCTACAAAGTAGGTCATGCACTCAGGAAGAAAGCAGTAGCTTCATTTGTGGTATCATAAGCGACTCATTAATATGTGGTTTTATGTCTGAGAATGGCATGTAATAAGATATGCAATCGACTGTCTGTTAGGCACATGTTTTTATAGTGGTTACGGTCTGAGTGGCAGAGGGAAGAGCATTGAATCATGGGCAGAGAATAAGGGTGAGTTAACATACCAATTAATTTGATTAGATGATAGTCTGACAATCATATTTAACTTAATGGCAAGTGTGTGAGGGCAGCAAAGTAGGTAATTGATCTAAGAAATCATTAGCTACCCCTAAACTTTACAAGCACTGGCAAAGCGAATAGGTATCCGCTTAGCCCAGCTCTGGTTTGCTGTTTGCACCTGCATGGCTGGAAATCTTGAAATGGATTTTGTATTAAACAAAACTCATTCCAAAATGTTAGTCGATGTTCATGCATTACATTTTTCATTTACCTATATAACATCGCAGGCTGTTCTGTTAGAATGGTAAATGTTTTTTTTTGTCAAAGTAAATAAAAATTAATATGCGCAAAGAAAGAAAATGGATGTGAGTGACCTGATAGTCCTGTGCAGTTGCCAAGCCCTCGTAAAATAAACAAATACATAATAAACAAATTAATTAAAAAAAAAATTACAAATACGTTCAACACGGGGAATAGTAAAGGGAGAGGGACAGAAGTGTGGATAGGAACTTTGAGTTGCGGGGCAATGAAGAGAAATTCTGGTGGAGGAGATAGGAAATACAAGGGAAGAGAGTTAGGAAACGTAACAAAAATACAAGCACATGAAAAGCCAACGGGTCTTGCCTTTCTCAAAGCTGCAGTACTGCAAAGTGCTAATAGATGGCCCGTAGGTCAGATACAATTGCTTGAAAAGTCTTTAACAAAGTTGCAGTACTGCAAATTGGTACTAAATGATCCTCTCGATTCAGATGCAGCTGCTTGGAAAGTCTCTCACAAAGTTGAAGGTATTACTTGATGTCCCTCTCGAGTCAGGCACAGCAGTTGGAAAAGTACTTCTCAAAGGTGCAATATCTCAGGCAATTTACTCGATCTCCCTTTCAGGTCTGTGCAAATGCTTGAAGCCGCAGTCCGCAAGCTATAACTATATGTTTCACCTTCAGTCATATATAATTACTAGTTGTCCCTCTGGAGTCAGAAACAAGCACTGGAGGAACCCTTCACACAATGAGTGGGTTTGGCTTCAACATATAACTATAGGTATACACTCTTGCTGTTCTAATGATTTGTGCTTGTTGACTAAATAAGTTGGTATAGGAGTCAATATAGCATATTTCAATAAATATCTTAATATCAAGAAATACTGTGAGATGCCCTAATATACATAGGTACTATCAGTTGCAGGTAAATACACGTGCCTTCAATCTTCTAATGCTACACTACCTGTTAAGAGGATGTACATAAGCGAAATGCAGTCATTTAAAGTGAAGGCAGCAAATGGTGGAAGTGGGCTAACCCACTGTCCCATAATGTATGCTGTGGTGGAAGAAAGCAAAATAAGAATAGATAAAGAGGGTTGACCGAAAGCTCCGATGTACAAATAGATAAATGTATAAATTCACGGGATATAACTACAGTTAGAAAGTGAGTATTGGTTCAAGCACGTAAAACCACAAACATTTGTCAGTTAAGTTGCATCACCCCAGTGTGTTGCGTATGGCATCACACATGACAACACTGATGACCTCACCACTGACAGAGATGACATCACTGCTTCTTGGTTTTGCGCTAAGAGTTAGTGCTTGTTTGTACATAAAATCTTGTTTTATTACTTGTGTTTGGTGTTTTATCGTCTTGTCTACATTTTCTCAGGGTTGATTATTTTTATTTGATTGGTTGCAGATCTTCAGGGTTCTTAACTATATGACTTAGAGCGACTGTCAGCTTGACCCTGTAACCATTTTCTTATGTAGGCAAACACCCAATAATGTTACATGCACTTTCGCGAGCATGTAACTTGAAAGGAAAAAGATGGAGGTATAGGTCACTAGCCTTTTATCCGAATGGTGGGACAACATTAATGAGGCTTATACATTAGGCCTTCTCAGTGCACAGGCAACAGGTGCCATGAGGATGTTTTGGAAGCTGTGGCACGGGCTTAAAGGGGATTTTGTACTCTTCTGTGAGTAAGCTCAGAGAGGCCTTAGGAATGGCATTTGACCCTGGTAAAACATATGCTCTTTTTAAAATTGAGACATGCAAAAACATGTTATTTTATGATGTCTTTAACTGCCATCACTATTTAATGGCAATGTGAATGAGCTACTTCTTTTGCTTCCCCTTCCTCATCTATGAACGACTAATCATAAAAAAACAAAAAAAAGCGGCACCCAGGTAAAACGAATTAATCTGGTTCAACAAATGCTACACCACGGACTGCTGTGGATAGCATGGTGCTCAGGTTAGTTTTTGCTTTGTTTAGCAGATTGTATATCCTATCGGTTAACTAGCCGAGTGCTCAGAGTATGCATTGGTTACCAGGTTATTCAAAGCAGGCATTAGGAAGCAAGGTGCCTAGTTGTATTAGATAGGCAGCAGAGTAGACAACGCTCTGGACAGCACAGTGCTCACCTTAATCTTTATCATTTGTGCAACAGTGATATCAGTAACTGCACTGGGCAGTGATGAGCTCAATGTATACACTGGAAAGCACTGTGCTGCGCTTAATTTATGTTGTGTGCAGCAATGTGCACAGTGTATGGACTGAGAGACAAGGAGCTCACTGTATTTCATGGGAAGCACGGTCCAGAGGGCATGCTGTGGGCAACATGGGGTTTGGCTTGCCGGTTGCTTTGTGCGGTAGGGTTCAGTGTATGCATTGAGTAGTAGGATGCACAGTGCATACTCAACATCATGGTGCAGTGGGCAGCAGGATCCATAGTGCATGCTCTACACCAGTGGTTCTTAAACTTTTGACTTCTAGTGACCCCCACTTAATCGTTACTGGAACCCAGGGACTGCCCCTGATCATTATTGGAATCCAGGGACCCCCACTGAGTTACTATTGGAAGCCGGGGACCACGGCCTACGTATTTCGATGAATTGAACCATAAAAGCTATACACAAAAAATACAAAACATTCATCACACAAATACACAATTGATGAAATGATTTTATATATATATATATATATATCACTGAAAAAACCGTAGGTTTCAGACATGTTATAGTTACAAATTAGCATTTAAAAAACCTTTGAAATTCACTGAAAAAACCATAGGTTTTAGGGACGTTATAGTTACAAATTAGCATTTAAAAAACCTTTGAAATTCACTGAAAAAACCATAGGTTTTAGGGACAGTTATAGTTAGTTGGACATTGCACTCGTACAAAACCCGTGAAATTCCCCCGTTATAGTTAGTTCAGCTAACTATAACTCGCGCCCCGCAATGCACTGCTGATGACGTCACATATTACATCACTCATGACATGGTCAGTGACATCACTGATGACATCACTGATGACATCTCAAATGACATCACTGATGACATCATCCAGTGACTGTGTGTTTCTGTAAAGTTTAAATATTTTTTATATATATAGGGAAAGGCGTATTGAAGAATGAGTGGGTGTATAAGTGTCTGTATGGATGATTTAGTAGGTGCGTGACTAATTCTATAAGTGAGTGATTAAACGTATCTTACTGAATGCATGGGTTAGTGACTAAACAGGGTGAATGTCTGTATCTGTCTGTTGCTGTGTAAGTGGCTGCATGGGTTTGTGAATAGATACATGAGTGTCTATAAGAGTTATTGATTTGTTGTCTGAGTATCTGTATGGGTGCCTGAGTGTTTGTGTGGATGGGGTGTGTGCGACTGTGCATAGATGTGTGAGTGGGTGATTCACTGGGTGGATGGTTTCAAGAGTGCATCTGTGATAGACTGTATGGGTGGGTAAGTGTGTGTAAGAGTGTGTTAGTGAGTGAATGTATGTCCCAGTGGTACATGTGTGAGTAACTACATATGTGAAAGGCAGTATATATGTGTGTTGGAGTATATAAATAGCTATAAGCGAGAGTGAGTGATTGTGATAGTGGCTGTATGGATGAGTGTGTGCTTGTATCAGTGATTGTATAAGAGCGTAACAATGTGCTAGTATTTGTATGATTAAGTGAGCTGGTGTGTGTATAACTGTATAGGTGAGTAAATGGCAGTGTGTTTAATTATTTGCATGACTGACTAGGTGTGTGAGTACCTCTATGGATGAGTGGCGGTGTTTGAGTGTCTATATAGGAGTAAGAGTGCATATGATAGTCCTGTATTGAGTGACCATAAGTATGAGTGACTGTACGGGTGAGTGAGTGGATGTGTGTGTGTAGACCTAAGAATCAGTGAGTGGGTATGTAGTTATTGGTGTTGGAGTGTCTATGGTTTTGCGAATGGCAGTCTGTAATTTAGATTGGGTGTATCAAAGGTTATATTAGGGTGTGAAGAGCTGCATCAGATTATCACGTGGATGATGTCATCAGTGATGTCATTTGAGATGTCATCAGTGATGTCATCAGTGATGTCACTGACCATGTCATGAGTGATGTAATATGTGACGTCATCAGCAGTGCATTGCGGGGCGCGAGTTATAGTTAGCTGAACTAACTATAACGGGGAATTTCACGGGTTTTGTACGAGTGCAATGTCCAACTAACTATAACTGTCCCTAAAACCTATGGTTTTTTCAGTGAATTTCAAAGGTTTTTAAATGCTAATTTGTAACTATAACGTCCCCAAAACCTATGGTTTTTCAGTGAATTTCAAAGGTTTTTAAATGCTAATTTGTAACTATAACATGTCTGAAACCTACGGTTTTTCAGTGAATTTCAAAGGTTTTGTAAATGACAATTTTTAAATGTATTAATTGTTATATACATTTTTTTCATACTGATTTCGAAATTTTTAGAAAACATTTTTTTTACATATTTTATTTTTTAAATTACATTGTAATTATATTATACATTACAAAAATACTTTCTCAGAATGAATTACTTTAGTTTAAATACTTTGCACATAGGCAATAGACTTTTAAGTACAGTAGTTACAGTTGTTGCAATGGGCAACACATTTTCAAACACAATGCAACATTCAGCTCAATGTGAATTTCTAGTTAAATGCAATTAGTTACTTTATGGATTACTTTTCTAACCACAGGACTGGATCCTAGATTCAGTCCTGGTACATCTCCTGTAAACAGTTGAGTAAAAGCGTTTTGGTTACAGTCGTGATTTTTAAGGAATATTATTGTACTTTAAAAGTTGACACTTAGAAACTTTTTCTCATAGAATGACCAATGTTATCCTATGGAAGGAAATTCACTTAGGAGGTAAAAACTGTTATCGTTACTTTTTGTTAATCAGTGTTGGATCCTGGATCCAGCACTGGTGCATCTCCTGTAAACAGTTGAAAGAATGCGTTTAAGTCATACAGGCGATTTTTAAGGAATATTTGTAGTTTGTGAAAATCGACACTTTGAAACTTTTCTGCTGAAAACCAGACAAAGGATTCCTATGGAAGAAAATATAAGTTACTGGTAAGTACGGTTAAAATTACTTTTCAGGGTCAGTGCTGGGCTAAAAGATGCAGCACTGAGGTCTCTCCTGATAACAGGTGAGTAAATCGGAATTCGGATTTCGGCTGATTTTAGAGGAATATTTTAAAGTTCCAAAAATCAACACTTAGAATCTTTTTCAGCAAAAAGCTGGCAATGATATCCTATGGAAGGAAATTCAAGTTACCGGTAAGTACGGTTAAAATTACTTTTGAGGATCAGTACTGGGCTGAAACATGCAGCACTGAGGTCTCTCCTGATAACAGGTGAGTAAATCGGAATTCGTATTTCGGCTGATTTTAGAGGAATATTTTAAAGTTCCAAAACTCCACACTTAGAAGAATTTCCAAGTGAAACCAGTCAATGTTAGCCTATGGAAGGAAATTCAAGTTACTGGTAAGTACGGTTAAAATTACTTTTCAGGACCAGTACTGGGCTGAAAGATGCAGCACTGAGGTCTCTCCTGATAACAGGTGAGTAAATCAGAATTCGGATTTCGGCTGATTTTAGAGGAATATTTGTATGTTTCAAAAATCAAAACTTAGAAGAATTTCCAAGTGAAACCAGTCAATGTTAGCCTATGAAGGAAATTCAAGTTACCGGTAAGTACGGTTAAAATTACTTTTCAGGATCAGTACTGGGCTGAAAGATGCAGCACTGAGGTCTCTCCTGATAACAGGTGAGTAAATCGGAATTCGTATTTCGGCTGATTTTAGAGGAATATTTTAAAGTTCCAAAACTCCACACTTAGAAGAATTTCCAAGTGAAACCAGTCAATGTTAGCCTATGGAAGGAAATTCAAGTTACTGGTAAGTACGGTTAAAATTACTTTTCAGGACCAGTACTGGGCTGAAAGATGCAGCACTGAGGTCTCTCCTGATAACAGGTGAGTAAATCAGAATTCGGATTTCGGCTGATTTTAGAGGAATATTTGTATGTTTCAAAAATCAACACTTAGAAGAATTTCAAGTGAAACCAGTCAATGTTAGCCTATGAAGGAAATTCAAGTTACCGGTAAGTACGGTTAAAATTACTTTTGAGGATCAGTACTGGGCTGAAAGATGCAGCACTGAGGTCTCTCCTGATAACAGGTGAGTAAATCGGAATTCGTATTTCGGCTGATTTTAGAGGAATATTTTAAAGTTCCAAAACTCCACACTTAGAAGAATTTCCAAGTGAAACCAGTCAATGTTAGCCTATGAAGGAAATTCAAGTTACCGGTAAGTACGGTTAAAATTACTTTTCAGGACCAGTACTGGGCTGAAAGATGCAGCACTGAGGTCTCTCCTGATAACAGGTGAGTAAATCAGAATTCGGATTTCGGCTGATTTTAGAGGAATATTTGTATGTTTCAAAAATCAACACAAACTTTTTCAGCAAAAAGCAGTCAATGATATCCTATGGAAGGAAATTCAAGTTACCGGTAAGTACGGTTAAAATTACTTTTGAGGATCAGTACTGGGCTGAAAGATGCAGCACTGAGGTCTCTCCTGAGAACAGGTGAGTAAATCGGAATTCGTATTTCGGCTGATTTTAGAGGAATATTTGAAAGTTCCAAAACTCCACACTTAGAAGAATTTCCAAGTGATACCAGTCATTGTTAGCCTATGAAGGAAATTCAAGTTACTGGTAAGTACGGTTAAAATTACTTTTCAGGATCAGTACTGGGCTGAAAGATGCAGCACTGAGGTCTCTCCTGATAACAGGTGAGTAAATCGGAATTCGGATTTCGGCTGATTTTAGAGGAATATTTGCACAATGGTGAAGGAGGGGGCGGGGCCTGAGGTGACATCTGTGCAAACGCGCCCCGTGGTGCGTTTTAAGTTGGGGGATTAAGTCCCCTTGAATCCTGAGGGTCCCTAGGGGCCAACTAGCCCACCAGGAACCTCCAATATGCGCCAAGGGGCTGCGTTGCAGAGACGTGTAGAGAGGCCACACCCCTTTTTACACCTCTCTGCAACGCAGCTCTGTGGCGCTTTCTGGATGTACCTGTTGGGCTAGTTGGCCCCCAGGGACCCTCAGGATTGAAGGGATTTAATTCCCCATCTTAAAACGCGCCACGGGGCCTGTTTGCACACATGTCACCTGAAGCCCCGCCCCTCCCTTCACCACTGTGCAAACGCGCCCCATGGCGCGTTTTAAGTTGGGGATTAAGTCCCTTGAATCCTGAGGGTCCCCGGAGTCCAACTAGCCCACCATATACCTCCAAAGCGCCACAGAGCTGCGTTGCAGAGAGGTGTAAAAGGGGTGTGGCCTCTCTACACGTCTCTGCAAGGCAGCCCCCTGGCGCATACTGGAGGTTCCTGGTGGGCTAGTTGGCCCCCAGGGACCCCCAGTATTCAAGGGAATTTGTTCCCCTCTGCAAGCGCGCCAGGGGCGCGTTTGCAGAGTGGTGAAGGAAGGGGCGGGGCCTGCGGGCTCGATCGTTTTTTTTTTGTTTTTTTGTCCCCTGAAGGGGGGCTGTGTAGCCCCCTTTCTTTTTCTCTTTTTGGGCCCTGGGGACCCCATCCCCAGGGCCTTACCCCTTTTTTAATTTTTCAAAAAAAAAAAAAAAACGGGAAGGGGGCCGCGTGGCCCCCTTCCCTGGGCCTGTATTGGCCCGGGGACCCCATCCCCGGGGCATGGCCTCTATATTTATTATTTTGAGGGGGCAGCGTGGCCCCCTCCTCTGGCCATTTTAAGGCCCCGGGGACCCCATCCCCGGGGCCGGCCTTTCCATTTTTTTATTTTATTTTTTTTCTCTTTTTTGGGGAGGGGGCCGCGTGGCCTCCTCCCGGGCCACTACTGCCCCGGGGACCCCATCCCCCGGGGCTGGCCCTCTCCGTTGGGGACTGTGGGGGGTCCCCAATCCCCCACAGTCCCGCCGACTCCCCACGTCCCTTGGGAGCCGGCATTGCTGTTCCACATGGGGAGCAGCTGACATGCTGCTCCCCATGTGGAAAAGCAATCGCTTTGGATATTGGAAGAGAGAGCAGGTTTCCCTGCTCTCTCTTCCAATATCCAAAGCAGTTGCTTATGGCAGGACGGGAGCCGCGAGGCTCCCGTCCTGCCATAGCAAACTACAGTGTCCCGAGGGTAGGCACCCGGGACACTGCAGAGAGCCGGCCCTGGGGGTGGTGGTCCCCAGGGCCATCAAGGGCTCCAGGAGGGGCTCCCATTCAGTACACAGCCCCGGGGAGGTGGTGGTCCCCGGGGCTCTGGGGGTCCGTAACGGACCCCCATATTAAAATGTTTAGTGCCCCGGGGAGGTGGCGGTCCCCGGGCGTGTGGGGGCTGGAGCCCCCACACTGGTTTTATTTCTAATAAAAAAAAGCCCGGGGAGGTGGTGGTCCCGGGGCTGCGGGAGGGCTCAGAGCCCTCCCGCACCATTTTCAAAAAGCCCCGGGGGGTGGCGGTCCCGGGGCTTAGGGAGCCCTTGAGGCCCCCACACATTAAATATCCCCCCACCCCCACCATGCCCCCGGGACTTGGGCCACCCGGGGCCAATTAACTATCGAGCGCGGAGACCGCGCTCGATTTTTCGGCAGGATTCGCGCACCCTGAGCGCATCCTGACGATTTAAAAAATTTTTTTTTGCCCAGGGGTCCTTGTGGGACCCCTGAGCAAACCTAGGGGGTCAGGGTGTTTCTACCCTGCCCCCTTTGTGCGCTTTGCGCACTTGTTTCTGTCCTCGGTTCTACCGAGGACAAAATGGCTGCCAACATTTCCTGAATCGGAATGTTGACAGCCAGCTGACAGCCAATTAACATGCAGCTCGTGATCGGGACGGTGCGCGCAGGGTGCGCTGAGGGTACGCGGACCCTACTCGGCCATAGATATCACTAACATTTTACTTTTCATTTTCAAAGCAACTACTGAACGGATTTACACCATTTAACAAAAAGGGTTCTTTCTGAACCAAGAACTACCTCTTTGCCAAATTTGGTGTAATTCCGTTCAGCAGTTCGGGCTGTAGCCGTGTCTAAAGTTTCCTATGGAAAAGTGCATGGGGAAAACACGTTTTGGGACCCCCTTTTTCTCGGCCCCCGCTGACGAATCCCCGAGACTTTCAGGGTAGGAGCGGACCGGAGGCGGGCCACAAAGTTTGAAAATTTCGCGAAGATACGTCAACCGGCAAGAGAGTTATTTCAAATAGAATGTCGCGGATTTCCTATGGATAATAGGTTGTAACTATAACTATCTACTGGCGACCGCCAGCAGATAATATATATAATATATAATATATATATATATATATATATATATATATATATATATATATATATAACTAAACAGAGCAAGGTACTGCTGGCGAAAGTACAGTCCGTGACTGCACGGAGAGCCGTGTTCACTGCATCACGTCTCCTGGTATGCTCAAGTTTGGCATTTGTGGCTGGATGTAGGGGGCCAGGTGACTGTTTTATGGCCATATTGGATGACGGGGTGGCGGGAAGATCTATCAGCAAGACCCCGTTCGTGTAAATTAGCCCGTACTCACTATGAGAAATACAAAATCAGACGGAGCTAAAAGAGACATTGTCCCAGTCTGAGAGGATGCATGATGGGATTTGCAGTCCGTGAGGAGGTCCTGCAATAATGTTCTTTAAACGAACTATGGTCAGCTGTGCTCCTACCAATGAGAACGAAGGAGCACATTCAAAAGGTGAACAGTACGAACCTCAGGTGTCAAAGACACTGGAAAAAGGCTTACCGCCGAAACGATTCATGCCGTTTGGAAAATAAAGGATTCTCCTGGTAACCCCGCTGTGTCCCCTTGTCTACTTCACAGGGAAGAGATCGTTAGGAATATATATATATATATATATTACTGGCAACTCCGTTGACACACTGGATATCTTCCTTCCAATAACGGAGCACGGACCACAGAATAATGCAGCCAGATGTTCTTTATTGCTCACCAACAACCTCTACAGCCATGACGCGTTTCAGCCCTGCCTCGGGCCTTGATCACATGATATATATATATATATATATATATGAAAAAAAATGTTAATAGGAAGGTTGGAACATTTCTAAATTCAATTGAGGCCCATAATCATCCATATTATATTCTGTTTGATGCACTTGCACTGCTCCCATGAATCCATCTAAAGATACTAATTACATTTTTAAACTCCAATTTCAAATTCCTTCACATTTAGAGAACATTTTCAAAATTTCAATCGTACATTTTGCTTCTTTATTTATATACACTTTATTAATCTGTTAATATTTAATTTTCTAAGCAGTCACGGTCCCCTTAAGTAGGCTTTGCGGACCCCCAGGGGACCTCGTCCACAGGTTAGGAACCACTGCTCTACACATTGGGGGGTTCTGTTTAATTAACTTTTTTGCAGCAGGCTGCTCAATACATGTATTGAATAGAAGGGTGCATAGATAATTGTCTCCATAGCACGCTGCTGGTCTTAGTTTATGAATTGAGAAGCAGGGTGTTCAGTTGAATGCACTTGACAGTAGATTGATGAATTGTGAAAAGCATAGAGTGCAATAATGTAAACGAGTGTCCTTGTGCTGGCAAAAGAACACCGAAACAGAGCAGATTATGAACACATTCAGTGAGAAATGCCACTTTATAAATCGAGGAAAATGGTGAGATTATTCAGATTTTGGGAGTAAAATAAAAGGATTTGCCATTAATCCGAGCAAAATTAATTATTGGAGTTGGACAGTAACACCTGGGAGGCAGATCGTAAAAGCTTCCTTGGATTGGAGGGACAGGCGAAAAGTCAAGACAGACATAGGCCCCAGAAAAATTGGATTTTAAGCAGGTACAAAGCGATTAAACATGATTCAATTGTGAACTGGAAGCCAGTGAAACTTTCTAAAGTAAGAATAGACAGACTCTGCAAGTACATGTATCCTGGGACATAATAGCAGAGTTCTCGGCGGCTTGCAGGCGTTAGGCATGCCAAAATAAGGCACATTCACAGCCCAAGCACTAAAGCTACGCATGCCTGGACTACCTCTTTCGATGGAAAAAGGAAGTTAGAGGGAGGATCTTATTCTGTGTTTTCAGCAGCAGAAAACAGGCAGAAGCAACTCTGTTTAAATGAGGAATCACAGAGAGATGTGTCTATAATAAAGGCTAGGTTATGCGCAGTGCTTAAATGGGTAAGTACTTCGGTACTGCTTACCTGCACTTCTTTAATTTGAAAGGGAGGATACCTGCACTTCTCAGCACTGTTGACATACAGTTTAAACGTAGGGTACCAGCATTTCTTGCATAAAAACATGTACTGTAAATAGTGAGTACCTGCACTACTATATTTCCATTTAAAGCACTGGTACCGGTTATTTTTCTTGTTAACCTGTGCGCTAGGCATGTGAACGGAACTGTCTGATCCTCAGTGTGCACAGCATCACCTGTCTCTTCCAAAATGACAGATGGGTAAAGGACGTACTCTCAAACCTCATCTCCACCACCTACGCATGCAGACCCATCAAAATACCTTCTAAGCCTGCTGAACGAGGAGTACAATACAGAAAATAACACGATCGCTATCCTCATACGGCTAATACCACCACTAATGACACACCTACTACAAGTTCAAAAAATACTGCTCACTCTTCTACAAAACAAAGTCACACCATCACCAAAAACAATCTCTAAACTACCTACTAATAAATGATTGATCATTCTCTAAAAACAAGCATCAAATCTCGGACCTACTCACTGACACAAAACCTTTCGTGGTTGGGAGATGACATGGCTCCAGTGTTGCATGAAGCCGTTCCTCTAGGCTATCAAACTATCACACAAAATCGTATAGGCAAAAGAGGAGGTGGACTAGTTGTTATATTCAAGCAAACAATACATCTCATTGAAGCTGACAACGTTTCGATACCACATTGTGATGCCCTCTTCACCAGATGCAACCCTACACCATCTTCCTCCTGTAACTTCCTTCTCCTTTACAGTCCTACCAATGCAACATTCCCAGACACATTTCTAGATGCAGTTTCAAACCTTATAAAACTACACTCCAACCTATGCATTTTGGGTGACCTGAACGTTTGGTTTGACAAACCCAATATGCCCCATCCAAAAACCATCATCACTGGCCTTGACACACTGAACCTACATCAGATCGTCCACAAACCTGCACACATCGCTGGACACATCCTAGATGTTATTTTTGCAAATCCAGAACTAGTTACCTTTCAAACAATTACTCCAGTCACATGGTCAGACCACCATTTGCTTGCTTTCCAACATAAAACACCACAAAGTAACACACCTAAAACCACCTTACAACTAGACACAATCCGTTGCGTTAAAAAACTATCTGAGTAGCTACAGGAAGCTTTTGATATCCTAATAACACTCAGAACAACAAAACGGGACAAAAGAAAACAGGCACCTTGGAGAAATACAGAACTAAAAGAGATAAAACAGCAAATTTGAAACCTGCAATGCACCTGGCTCAAAACAAAGAACAATCAAGACAAACTTCACCTCCAGAAATTCAAAACAAATTATACTAGTCAGCTATCAAAAAAGCTAAAAAAATATTCCTCTTCAGACAGAATTCAAAATGCTAAATGACCAAATAAAGAATTTGACAAAATTCCCCACAGAATTTCATAAACCTAAATGCGTAGAAAGAACTCATTCTATTACTCAAAAATTCATGGACAAACGGGCAAATCATTACACAACCAAAGCAGACACTTTGGACTCCTATTTAAAACAAAGGAAAACCACCAGCACCAACCCATTTCCAAAAATGCCCTCCAAGAGTAGGCTAACCCAACCTCCCCATTCCTTCAAACAAATATCACAAAGTGAATTTATGGATCTGGTCAAAGCAAGTAGGCCTGCTGGCAGCCCTTCTGATCCTTTTCCACCATTAATATTTAAGAACATTCTTCTAACTATCTTTGCTGCCACACCAGTAAAAAGAATCATCAATAATTCCTTAACTACGGGAATCTTTCCAGAAGACCAAAAAAATGCATACATATATGCCCATTTTTAAAGAAAACTAACCTGGACCTGCTTGACCCCAGCAACCACAGATCGAAATGGACCTTTCCTGGGCAAACTGATGGAGCAGCATTCGCCTAGATGTCACAATTCATTGAAGATAACTCCATACTTTCTGACTTCCAAACAGGACACCGTCCAGGAAGAGGCATAGAATCTGCCCTCATCGCCATCTGGGATGACCTTAAAAACAAAGTAGATTGCAACAGGGTTGCTGCACCACTTCTCTTGGACCTCTCCGCTGCCTTGGACACAGTTGACCATGACACTCTAATCCAAACACTCTATGAAGCCAGCATAGAAGGGACTGCCTTTGACTGGATCACATCCTACCTTCAAAACAGAACAAATCTATGAGGAAGCGGTGGAATGACCTGGGTTGGGATGGGCGGTTGTTGCTTGGGGTGCGGGTACCAGGGGCTCTTCCTGGGGGCTCTTCCCTCCTCTATCCCAGCCAGTTTTCGCAAATGAGGTGTTCCTCCTCCTCCTCTCCCCTTCTTTTCTTTCCATTTCTTTCCTATTCTCGTATCTAGATCTGGCCTCTGATCGCTTCTTCTTTCTCTTACATGCTGGCAGAATAGGGGGTTCCCCTTTTATCCTTTGTTGCAGGTTGAGTTCTGTGCCTTTAGTGGCTCTTGGCCCTTGTAGAGCTTCTTTTAAACGATGGAGACGCTCCTTTGCTGTTTTATGTAACATGTTGCACGCTGACAACACACGCAGCGTTTAGGACCTCAGTCCTGTTGAGTTTCTGCTATTGCTCTCCAAGATTTTTTCTTTTTGCTGTATCCTATTGCTTAGGGGCATAATATGGTTTACCTAGCTTTCGCAACCAGACCAATACAATCATTATAGGGCCCCAGTAGCGGCGAGTGGAATCGCCTAGGCATACTAAATTCGAGAAATAGAGGGCCCCCCTTTTGAGATCAGTGGTCACGGGAATTTATGAGCCAGGAGGCGTCTCCCTCTTTCACTCACGATCTGCTAAGAGCCTACTTATTTGTATTGAGTGGCAGAGTGATCTGCTGAGTAATATGTACCCTACTGATGTTGACCAACTTTGTATATATTGTACTCTTGCCTGCTTAACGCCGCCTATAGGCTGGTGTTGTTAATCTTCTCTCTTTGTTTTCAAACTCAATAAAAGAGATTTAAACAAAAAAAAGACAGAACAAATGTTAGCCATACTCCCCCTTTCTCATACAAACCGTACTTCACAAATGCAGGGGTCCCTGAAGGCTCTATCATCTCACCCATGCTTTTCAACATCTACATGAAGTCATTACCGGTAATGATCAATGAATTTCAGCCCACACGCTATAACTATGAAGATGACACACAAATACTCCTTAAACTGGAAAGCCCCAAAGACATTGGAAACTCAAAAATCTTCAGTTGCGTCAGAGCCGTTTATCAGTGAATGACATGGAGCCATCTCAAATTGAATGCTTCCAAAACTGAAATACTCACATGTGACGATTGGAAATTATGACCCACTCTGCGCCTGGCCTGACGATCTGGGACCACCTCTTAAACTACCTAAGAAAGCAAGAAACCATGGAATTACTATGGACTCCAAGTTATCAATGAATGCCTAACTGGACAAATTAGCAAGATCAAGCTTCATTACTATGAAAACTCTGCGACGCATCTTTCCCACCTGGGATTTCCACACAAGGTCGAAGCCACTATCTCTCTTGTACTGTCTAAGTTTGATTACGGCAATGGCCTCTACCACGGATCATCTTTATCAACTATGAAAAGACTACAACGGAAGTAGAACTCTCCTGCCTGACTACTCCTACATGTAAAGCCACAAGCCCACATCTCCCCTGACTTGAGGGCCATACATAGGTTACAGTTTGCCAGAAGATCCACATTAAAGCTACTTTGTATCACACACAAAGCAATACATGGAACAGGACCACTTTTCATCAGGAATAAAATCACCAAATACATTTAACAAAGCAGCCTTGGCTCCAGATTGGCACCTCACCTCAAAATCCCACCATGCAAGAAAAAAAACATTGGTGGCACATCTTTCTCTGTTCAAACAGCCAAACTATGGAATTCATTACCCCAAACATAACATCCACAGATAACTATCTTATCTTCAGAAGACGTCTCAAAAGTTGGCTCTTTCCTACATAACCTCCATACTCAAACACAAATGTACATTATATCCCCGTGTATATAAACATTTCATTTGATTATATGTATGTATCTAGATATGTGTATTTCTTGATATACATATGTATAATTTATACTTGCATATCTATATATTTATTACAATACTCCTACTGTAAAATAAAAAAAAGAATCTCTCCAATGCACTACCCTGTATTTCACCCTATACTTCTCTCAACATATAGTCTAATCTGCCCCAAACCTCATCCTACTACTATGATCTCCAAAATAACCCTTTCTACACTCTTCCCTTCTCTATCCCTCCCTGGATCACCCCAAAACCTCATTTTAATACTATGAGCTCCCAAACAGCCCTTCTAAATTCTTCCCTCACCTATCCCTCCTTTGACTCATCCCAAAACTAATTTTACTACTATGATCTCTCAAATCCATTTCTAGAGATTCTTCCCTCTTCCATCTCTCCTTATGCTCATCCCAAACCTCATCTTACTACTATGATCTCCCAATAAACACTTTCTAGACTCTTTCCTCTTGTGTCCCCCCCATTATCCTTTTCAATCCAGCTAACAGACTCACATGTCCACCGCTCAAACTAACTCAACTTTCACTATACTAATCCACCACTAATCCTTTTTGGGTTCCGGAGTAGCGTACTACTCGCGAAAAGTGCTTCAACACCTCCTCAGGGGTAGTAAGCACTATAAAAATACAATTAGAATACAATACCTCGCTCTTCTTTTGGTGGTTAATTTGTTCGGGGCATCTCCCAGTCCCAACAGGATAAGATACATAGTTGCCTCCTTATCTTTACCTTTCTGCCTTTCAGAAACATATTAACTAAAATACACGACCAAGCTCTTAACATTAAGGGAGGAATGCATGCTATAAAGTTTCAAACGTGCTGCTTCCTAGTCTTTCAGTCAAGGCATCTACTAGAACAAGTCTAAGTGATAGTAGTACTGAAATACGGTGACAACCTGCCCACTACTTACAAATCCCATTCGTGAATTCAGCCTTATGACCGTGGCAGGATGCCGATCTTTTGACGGGTGTCATGTGGTTCTACTTCCAGCCTGTATAGTAACCAATACTACGGCTGAGCATATCCTGGGAGTCGTCTGGCAGTGGGCGGTACTGCTAATGTGTAAAATGACCTAGGATTGGAGCATTGGGGGCACCCAGCCAATCCTAGGGCGCCCTACAGAAGTCCGATGTGCTGTTTGGCTGTGGAAT
Organism: Calotriton arnoldi; assembly: GCA_963921515.1. NCBI lineage: Eukaryota > Metazoa > Chordata > Amphibia > Caudata > Salamandridae > Calotriton > Calotriton arnoldi. Next base: position 392,281 of record CAWUFW010005801.1, on the reverse strand, counting down.
GTGCATGTTCCATTGTTCGACCCGTCCGCTTACAGTCGGCGGGAGCTGCCTTGGTTTGAGTAAGAGGGGGTGTGTTAGGTCTCCGCCTTAGATGATTTGTACTCACTGTCTGGACGATGACAGCCTGTCTCCTGCCGGTGTTGTGCATTTCCTAGTCCCTGCCTCTGTATTGACGTGAGAGTTCCTTACCAAGCCTCCACGGAAATAACCAGACCAGATCAGCAGCACACAGAGCCAACCAAGCTGCGTTTAGTGTGCACCAGCCTCTTGCTTTAATCCGTTTCTCTATACTTGGGGACAGGTCATACATTAAAAAAAAAAAAGTGAAAGTGTCTATTATTCCTTCCGCCGCTGGCTACGTATCACTACTCTCACGCTGTTTCCGCGAGGTGTGGGCAAATCAACTGGGAGAGCCGAGCCTGAGCTGAACCATGGCTCTGGCCCTAAGAGCCCGAGCACGCACGAAGTTTTGAAAATAATTAGCTTGTAATTTAAGCAATAAGAATGTTAGAATATGATACGGTGTCTACGAAATTCAAAACCGCGTATTTCTTTAACAAGCTGATGCGTTTTACTTTAGCACATTAAACTATATCACAGCATCGAGAATTATTGAAAGTAGGAGTTTTTAAACATGTACCGAGAAACATTCCTGGCCACACCCTGATGACAATGGTGTTATTGAACTAAGAGGCACGTCAGATTTCATATATACCCTAGGGTTTCCATCTGACAAGTTTTCTACCGGCACCTAGGTATTTTGTTGCAGGGCCGGTACAAAAGTAAGCAAAATCACCTAAAACCCTAGCTCTTATCTGTACATGCTTCATGCAGAATATATAAATAAAAAGCAATTTTAAATTTGTTTTAGAACTGTTTGAATTAGCCTTGACTAATATTAAAGGAAACTAAGGTAGAAAAGTCATGTTACAAATAAATATATACAATTTTGTTTATTTAAAGCCCTATAGTATCATGGCCGGGTCTTTGCAGACTCTTAAAACAACAACAAATGGCCGTGTTTTTCTCTTGGAAACGTGGCCCTATAAAATGACTGTTCAACTGACTTTTACTCCTTCCTAGTTGGAAAGCTAGCTCACAGGGTATCAATAATAAATACATGTACTGTGGTGAAAGGGGGGCACTCTAAACTGAATTTGTGGATCTGTCAAGCGCTTTTGATTACGCTACAATAGCAAACTGTGGAGCTTCATGGGGGACTTAGGCTTTGACCACTCAACTGTCAACTTGTTGAGCGAGATCTATACAGGCACCACTGCAAAGGCCTTTAGTGTCAATAGGCGTGTTAGGTAGGGCGGGGCGCTGGCACCCTTCCTTTTTACTTTATATAACAACAGATTAGAAAGGTTGCTGATGGATGCATTTGTCACAGATTGGTCATCGCCCTGTTCCTGCCCTCCTATACGCAGATGATGCGGTCCTCATGGCACTCAGTCATATGTTTTGCAGCAGGTCCTAAGTGTCCTTACAAGCTTCATAGCAAATTTATGTCTGAAAGTTAATCCTAAATTCTTCATTATGTTTCTTTTTCCAGCTAAGACTAAATATTGTCCTATGATTCTCACTGATGTTCAGTTAAGTAAGGTATCCTCATTTGCTTAACTTGGGGTGCAGTTCAATTCTAGGGATAAATGGAACCTGCTACTTAAGATAAGGTAACTTCAATATAAAACAATCAGTCTCAGCTGTGTTTAGGTTTTCTAGGAAACTTTGGAAAAAACAACAAAATAAATAATTCAAATTTACAAGGCAAAGGGCATCTGCATGGTTATATATGGGGCAGGAGTGTGGGGCTCTGCAAATATAAGTACTATGAGGTTGTTAGAAGATCACTTCCTGAGAAGATTGTTGTCAGTTTCCCAGTTCTGCTCCTTCTGTGTCAGCCACAAAGAGTTGGGCATGACCTTTTAGGAGGATCTTATATGACTGCGCTCTCTCTTCTTGTGGCATAAGATATGGAGGAGGCTTCTTTCAATAGACTTAGGGCCTGTTTTAGATCTCGGCAGACTTGTTACTCTGTCACAATGGTGACGGATATCCCATCTGCCAAAATAGAAATCCCATAGGATATAATGGGGTTTATATTTCAGCGGACGGGATATCCGTCAACATTGTGATGGAGTAACCTGTCCATTGAGATCTAAATCAGGCCCTAAGTGTTCAATATTGCCAATCCCTGGACTGTGCCTTAGAGATCCCCTGGCTGAAATTCATTAAGGTTTTATGTGAAAGAATGGGTAGACCCGATATTTATGATGACCCAGAGAATTTAAAAGATCAGTAAAGGTGATCTGAAGCGCCTGTGTTTACATAATTTTGAGGAAGAAAGACTCAAGAAAAAATTCCTTAACCACAATCTGGCCTCTCCCCTCGGAGTTACTCAATAAAAGGGATCAGAGCCATAGTTGGGGTGGGCACCAAATACTCATCAAATGTTTTTGTTACTCAGTGGCTGCTCCTCCACTAAGGCGGAGGAGCGTCGCCCCACTGCTTTTCAGCAGTGTATGGAAAAATAAAATGATAATAACTCAATGTTTTTATCATTTTATTTTTTAGGTCTCGCCTAGCGTTGGAGCGCACATGCCCTCCTCGCTCTGCGAGGCGTCTTGTAATCGATAAGATTTCTGAAGTGGAGTTGAAGCCCCGCCCATCATTTTGATTGGCTGGCGTCACCGTTTATGCTAAACTCTGGGTCATGATTGAGAATGAGGCTTTTTTGTTACCGCCCTGTCTCCTTCTTGGACGGCCCATCCGGACTAGATTTTTTACTTGCGGCGTTATACATTCTCCTTTAACTAAGGGGTAAGCACTATTTGTTTTCATTTGCTTAATGGCGACAGCTTGTTTCAGTTGCCTTTGGCAAGGGCGGCCGCTTGTTTATATTTGCACTTAAAGTGAAATCGCGATGCAAATATAAACAAGCGGCTGTTCGCCTAATGGAGACAGCTTGTTTTTTAATGTTTTCCTAACCTCGGACTCTCCCGCACCCTTACATATTCCCTGAAACCACATGACACAGGCCCGCGCTGTTTCTTGTTTTTGGAGGAAAAAAGAAGTGGCAGTTCTCGGCCCACGATCTGAAGCAAGACTCGGAGACCGCAGCCCGAGCGCCTCGAGTGGCCGCCGGAGAGGTACGAGCTCGTGAGGTCCGGGAGTTCCAAAACCGAGGCCCCCGTGACGTTGTTCGCCCTGAGCCCCTCATATTCTTTTGTCACTCCCGTAAATAGTTCACTCTGGGGGTCCCGGGTTTTACGCAGCGATATCTCCTACCGTTATTTATTTCTTCTACTCTCTGAACTCTGGAGCTCTCGGGGTGAATGCTCCCGCATGAGGTTCCGTCTCTATAAATTACTTTGCGGGTTAATGTGCCTACTACAGATATCTGTTTAGCCCGCGCCTTGTATTCCGGTGCAAACGGATTGGCTCAGAGGAGTTATGCCTTTGTTGCTGCGAACAATATTTTACCAGGAGGCTACAACTTCCAGTCGTGGTAAGGTAGCTCAGGTGGTGAACGCGCATTACGCACTAATCTGTGTAAGCTGGAGGTAAGTTATAGTTCAGTTTAGATTGATCTCTCATATGATAATTTGTTCGTCCTCTGTCGATATTTGGATTATTTACACAGGTCTGTCGATTTTGGAGCTGTGGATCTGGGTTCGAGTCTCGATGGCAGCGAAAACCTCCTGGGATTTTTGGGCAAATCACTTAATCTCCCCGTGCCTACCCTCCCAAAAATGAATCTGTCCTTGTGTAACGTAACTGGTGCTCATATAAAGCGCTCCAGTACCTTCGGGTCGAGTTCGCGCTACATAAAACTCTCCCAAAAGAGAGATAGGTTTGTAGGGTTAGCTGGTCCGTAGCAGCTAATTGTGGGTGATCCCCCCCCTCGGCAAAATAACTCACGACACGAATTAATGTTCTATTCCCATCATCAAAATTTAAGGGGTTTCTGCTCCTACTACATAATCTTTGGGGTACGGTTGTTGCGATAAAAAGGAGCACTTATTTTCATCTAAGAACTCGCGAAATGTTGGTGAAATGGGTGCACAGCTCTAAAAGTCAGACAAGAAAGAGGTGACTGACTAGTGTTTCTTTGTCTGCCTTTAACTTTCTGATCCCCTCCCCCAGGCCCCCCTGCAACCCGCCTTCCTTGCTATTCGGCACCTGGTTGGAATTATATGGTGGTGTGATAGCTGAACCAGCCAGAGGCCCAACGTTGGGGAATTGGCTCAGCTTTTTTATTTCCACGTTTTTCTTTTTCATGAAGAGTCACTAAGTCGGCAACGTTCCATTATTATTATTTGCAGATTGCGAATTATTTTTATGAATATTAGACGCAAGGTTGTGTCGAGAAAAGGAGCCCAACGCATTTGGTGGCTTTGTAGAATGTAAAATCGACAATCTCAGCTAGTTGGCTAAAGAAATAGGTCTCGTTCTTGTTAAAGTTATTAAGGGGTGAAGTTATAAACATGGAGCAGTGTAACAGCGTGCGTCACTAAGATAATAGCATTTTCCGGAATAGAGCATATTTATTTGTGATGGGTTGGTGAGCGTACAGAGCAGCCACAAGCAGCAGAAAGAGAACAGAGGGTTAGGGAGGGCAGTGCTAGGATAGGAATAAACTCTACTGGGCACCCCAGGGGTGTTAATTTAAAAAAAATTATTTCATGTAATGCTTCTTAAATTTACTTGTCCTGTAAAAAAAAAAAAAATCCACTTGGCCCAATTGGTGCTATGCAGTGATGTGGCAAATTATAGGAGCCTCTCTGATTATGCCGATATTATATTTACGTTTGGATTGTCGCAGGTCTCAGATTTTCACACATTATTGCAACTCTACATACAGTAGCTAAAAGAAGGTGTAAAGCGTAGTTGTAGGGTTCGAATGACCTTTGAGTTTGTGCACACTCACGAACTTATATGTTGAACAGTATTCACCATGTCCTCTCCACTCTCTTCACACACTAAACAAGCATTTGCAATGCAATAAGTATCGCATTTACGCGAGTTTGAGCTATTCGCATTGTAAATTACAATGTCTTTTATTTATGTTTTGGTTTTTAAAACAAATAAAAGGCATTGTCATTTGCAATGCTAGTAGCTTAAACTCTCACAAATGCGAGACCTATTGCATTGCAAATGCTTGTATTTATCTGTTTTGAAAACCTGCAAGCGTTGCGTAAACACGCACTTTGTACTTATAGTCGCTGCTTACGAGAAGCAAGGCTGGCAGTAACTGCTCCTCTTTTACTGCCAGCCTTGCTTCTCGTAAGCAAGGACTATAAGTACAAAGTGTGTGTTTACGGACCACTTGCAGGTTTTCAAAACACATAAATAAAAGGCATTGTCATTTACAATGCCAATAGCTCAAACTCTCGCAAATGCAAGACCTATTGCATTGCAAATGCTTGTTCTTGTTGCGGGTGCGGCAGCTTGGCGGGGCAGGGCTGCTCTGCTGATAGAGCAGGGGAGGGGAGGAGTGGTTTTCACTCTCTACGTGCGCATGAATGTTTGGCTGTCCATCTTGGGCTGGCCAAACATTCATGCGCACTTAGCATGTTCTCCACCCAGGCTGCATTACAGCCTGGGTGGAGAACATGCCCAGGCTCCCAGTCCCCGTCTGAGCGGCGAACCACAGCGCTCAGACCAATCACAATGCTGCATTGCAGCGTTATGATTGGCTCAGGGGAGCCTGGGTGCTTCTTGTTCCGGCCGGAGGAAGGAGTGGAGAGATGCGACGGGGAGGACGCGGCGCCGCGAAGAGGAGGTAAGTTTAATTACATTTTTTACTTACCTCGCCACACTGATCCGTGCCGGCCGCCACTGCTGTTACTATTCTTTAGAATTAACATCATGCATATGCATGCTACAATTCTCTAGGCTGAATGACTGGACCAGCACTCATTCACGATGCTTGTGTGACAGGCTTTCATCTTAAAACACCTTTCAATTTATCCTTCTCTGTAATTATTATGGAACATGCAGAAATAAGTTCATCAAGCCGTTGCTATCAGCGCACTATCAGTAAGACAACCTTAGTTTTGACACACTGTTTACGTCAGAAGGGAAATGGAGGGATTTTAGAGTATTTTAAAGTGATGCTCTATCCCAGCAGTCTTTTAAACATAATGGTTTTAACTGACTGACGTTTAGAAAAGGTATCACTGTTTAAGTGGCAAATGTTGATGCTTTAATTTGCTTTGAAGGAAGCAGGAGTTACCTTTCCTCTTTAATATGCGTTGTCTGCCCAGTTGTATTTGAGTGTGGGTATGTGTCTGTGATGTACTTTTATGGTTTTCAGGCAAGGAAACCGAATAACGTTTTTATTGAATTGAATTGAGTAAAAGAGATGAAACGGGACAGATGGATTACATTATTGAAGAATCTGCAAAACCACTGAAAGATTTAAGTGGTTGTTGCAAAAGTTTCAGTGCAAATTTCAGTTCACAGCTTGGATACGGACAGGCCGAACTCATCCACTATTAACATTGTTACCATTGAGTTGATCGATAAAAACTAAAAAGTTATCATGTGTCAGGCATGAGTAATCCATCCTTCCTGTCATGGGTTTTACTTTGCATTCTGGCACACGTAGTTTGTTTTGCTCACCTTAAATGCAGAACAGAAGTGCTAAAAACATTGGGAAAAAGACCTGCTCACACCTGGCATGGGAAAACCACAGAGCGCTGTGTTACATTCTCCATCAAAACTCCATCCTTGTTGCAGTTTGTCAATTCTCAGGAGTCTATTATTTGAGTGTTTCATGTTGTGCCAAGATACCACCGTTAGGCTGCTTTAGAGGGTTTTGGGATAAGAATGTATACCATTTTACAAGATTACAATAATACAACTCCAAGAAACACGGACAGATACGGTGTAGGTAGTTACGCACATTTGATCTGGAGACTGAAAAGTCCATTTATACCCGAAACTGAAATTACATTAAACAAGATGTCCTAGAAAGCTATTTTGCAGTGGTGTAACAGAAATGATGTCCCCAGCAGGAAATGGTGACGCGGCCCTCAGAATTCCATATCTCACAAATATTCATAGACCTTGGGCTGAACGGATCCCCCCTGAAGGGTGGGAGCCCTCCTGTGTCACAGGGGCTGCAGGATGCTACAAAACACCCCTGCAACGCATGGGAAATTATTGAGGCAAGTCGTCTCAAGAATAAAGCAGAAAAGCCCAGGATTGCTACATTAATGAAGCTCTTCTACCACAGGCTATGTTTTGGCACAGGCTATGTTGTGGCACTGGTTTCCAGACATAATTTCGTTCCAAAATAATCGCTGTTTGTTAAGAATAGGATATTTTTCCACGAAAAAGGGAGAAATCCCTCCATGGCTCCAGCACCGAGCAGTTGGCTGGCAGGTTTCAGTTTGGCACTACAGGTTTTGAGATTAGTGCACTTCTGTCATGGTATGCTAGGGAGCGCTAATCCTAGTTTTACCCCTGGACAAAAGTACTGTGCCTGCAGTGCCATCTCCACTTCCCCTTGTGAGGTGAGCGTGAACTTTGCTGCTCAAAGCTGCATCTCCTGAGGCGAAGCCTCATCCTCATGCCTTAAGGCAGGGGAAGGAGGAGGAGCACAACATGATGTAACTGCTCGTTCTGGCCTATTGTTATTCTCTATGTGACAATGGCTCGGCAGACAGAATGACATTGGGCCGGTCGACAGTCTGTGCTGGGATGAGGAGGGGCTGCTGCAGCCTCTTGAATTCAAAGAAGCAGAGCAAGCAGCATTAATAAAAGTAAGAGGAAACAAGCATTTGCAATGCAATAGGTCCCGGATTACTAAAAGTTTAAGATATTGACATTGCTAATAATAATGCAACGCCAATAGCGCAAACATTCAGTAATGAGAGACCTATTGCATTGCAAATGCTTGTTTAGTATAACTAATGCTTCTGAACTGTTATACATTTCCTAAACCACACGCATTAATAATCCCTGAAGTTCTTCAGTCGTGTGTTTTTATGGACTAGATTTATGTGATTATTTTTGGTAAAAACATTCTAAAATTTTTGATAAATAAACAGTGTAAAAAAAGTAACAAAGGGTGATATAGAGGGGGCAGGCTGTTGAATTTCTAGGAAGAAGCAAGGCAGAGCAAAGCCAGTGATCTGTTTTTTTTTTTTTGTGTGTGCAGATTTATATAAAGCGAACTCGACCCCAATGTACTGGAGCACTTTACATGAGCGCTAGTTACGTTACACAAGGACACATTCATTTTTTTGGGTAGAGCTTCGATCGACCTGTTATATCTGTTCTGTGGGGTTTGGCAAACCCACAGATTGCCATTGGTTTCTATCTATGGCATTCAGAAATGCTGGCTTCTTATTGGTGCTTTTCTGTCAAAGTCCCTCCTTCATGTGTTTAGTTCTCTTTCCGGCGATTTTACTCTGAGAACATTTTAGTTGGCCATCACACAGTACAGTGTGTGATGGCCTCTCTTCTCTCCTCCCATCTGGCTATTGCAGGTCAGGCGTTGTTTTATTTTTTTTGTAGTTTTATATAGCGCAAACTCGACCCGAAGGTATTGGATCGCTTTACAAGAGCACCAGTTACGTTACAGACGGACACATTCATTTTTGTGTAGGCACTGGGAGACGTGCTTTATGTTTCTGCTTATTTGTTAAACTTTAAAGGTGAGCGCGGCGCCCGCTTCAGGGACACTGCGCTTTATGTTTCTGCTTTTCTTCTTTTTTTTCTTTAAAGCTCAGCGTGGCTCCCGCTTCAGGGACACCGTGCTTTGTTTCAGTTTTAGTTTTTTTAACTTTAAAGTTCAGCGCGGCGCCCGCTTCAGGGACACCGCACAATGTTTCCCCATTTTTTTTTTTACTTTAAAGATAAGTGCGGCGCCCACTACAGGGGCACCACACTTTATGTTTGAACTTTTTTGCCTTTGCCAACCCTCTGGAATATTATCAAACTTGATGGACACACCATTCACCCAATGCCTGAAGGGGGAGGCCAGGGCTTTCGGGTTGTTTTGCATGCACACCACCCAGCTGTAATTGATTTGTTGGAAAGACTGCGGTTGCTCCAGGGAGACGGTCAGTGAGTTTCGCGTGCTAGTCTGCTGGGTGTTCGAGCTCTCCGCCGTGGCTCGTTTTTAAATATTAAATCATAACGGCATTATTGCACAATTAAAAGACTTGTTTGACAGAAATCTGGAATTTTGCCAACGGTAGGAACTTTCTCCGTTGCAGGTAGGTGAGGTTTAAAATGAAAATGGACACACAGACTCAGGATGGGGTTTTGGGAACGAAGAAACCTATTTATATATATAATCTCAACACAGTGTTCTTTTAAACGGTGTCGGTACACCTTCCGTCCTGTTTGTTTCCACCCCCTCCCCGATCTCTCTCACGCCCTGCTTTCACATCCTCCCAGTGCCCACAAACCATTGTTCTGTCGGCACTGCCACCAGTCTGGCGGCATTCTTTTAAAATGATTAACTCCACAGACGCCTCAGCAAGCCACCCTCATACCCTGTAGGACACTGTTTCCACAGTGATTTCAATACTTTTCTCAGCTATCTAGCTGAGTGTACAGCTCTAACATACGGCGAGGCCGTTGCCTGCAGGCTCTTTTAGTGAATGTCAGGGCATAAATCCCACTCCCCCCTCCCACCTCCCTCTGTCTCCAGCCTGCCCCTCGTTTTTGGTTCTCTTAGTTGAGGCTCTGCGCTGCAGCTGCTAGACAAGTTCCTAGAAGCCAGGTCTGACTGCCCGAGGACATGCATAAAGTGTCTCTTGTTGGCCCCTGCCCTGCAGGCTTACACTGCCCTCCTGCATTTTTGTTAGGTGCTTTGTTGCACATGGCGGGGTGTTTCCAACCTCACAGTGTTTGTTGGCAGCAGTGGTACATACTGATGTACATTTTCGCAAATGATGGCACTTGGTGAGCACAGCTGATGGTCTCTGCTATCCTGGCACACTTTTCTCGTCACACAGGGATGTCTTCTCAGCATCAGTCCAGTGGTGCATGCACGCGCAACAGTGTTTACTGCCCAGCGGGTGAACGGATTTCTGTCCCATCCAGTGCTTTAAATGGACTACAACATTTCAGCAAACAGACAAGTGCTGCCTGTGATTACAGGAGATCAAAAACTAATAAGAAGGGGGACCCCTGACTCGATGGGGACAGGTACGCAGGGGAAATAAGGACCACCAAATAAACAAGAAATAACCTGCCCCGTCTGATCAACACCTGGCCCTATAACAGGATCCTAACGTACATACTCTATCCCTGGAGCAAATGAAGGACAAATGGATGATAATATCAATTTATACAAAAAAACAGTAAAAAAAACTTTTTTTTATTATTATTAAATCCATAATAATTTCGACAATTGATAAATACACATCACAATAATAACAATGATTGATAATTAATAAGACAGTTCACACAAAAACATATATATACACAACGTCCCACACACCTACTTACAACAAAGCATTCATATCATCATGCATTCCCAAACTTCATCAACTAACTCAACATCACACACATCATTATAACAAAACATGTCAACAAGTTAAAAATAGAACATAAAAGCCACACGATGATCAGATGACAAAGAGAGATAACAAGTCATCAAGGGGTAGGGGTGAAAATAATCCAGCTGCCCCCGCAAGAAAAACGCCAACGCGCGTTTCGGTGAGTTGCCCCAGCCGGGGCTACACCTTCATCAGGGCGTAAAATAGACAAAAGAGGGGTGGGACAGAACACCAATAGTTAAGCCCTCCAGATGTATCACAAATAATTTCCCATAGCCGAGGGCATGGACAACAAGCCTGCAAACAAGACTTCTCTGGACCGTTCGAATTCTAAATGAACCAAGGATCGCAATGGGCTTCTTCTTCCATAGAGATTATACAATTCCTTATAAGTAGGTCACAACCAGGATGATCTCATACATCAAGGTAGCCCCCACCCATTGTCGCGATATCACAACATTCAGATGGATTCTTTGATCAGTTTAAAGCGCAATGTCATCTGATACGGATCGGTAACTCCGTTTTTATAGCGAGAGACAAGGGGGGGAAAAGAAAGAAATATGGAGAGAAACGAGGGGACCCAACGGCACACCTCCTCGTTCTCACAGCATGTCAATAAACTGATCAAAGAATCCATCTGAATGTTGTGATATCGCGACAATGGGTGGGGGCTACCTTGATGTATGAGATCATCCTGGTTGTGACCTAATTACAGGAGATCAAACCAGGCTCCTGCCTACGTTTATGGCCTTCATACCCCGTTCTGGCAGGAATGGCAGCCTGCTACAAAACTGCAAGTACTTCTCAAATCAGTGCTATGTTAAAGAACATTAGATGTGGCAGCACATATTATATTGTGCTGCATGGCTAAATACTTATAAAGTCCCAAAAGTGAGACCGATTGCATTGAAAATGCCTAATTTTTTGGTAGGCATGGGGAGATTAAGTGATTTGCAAACAACTCAGACAAGGATTCTCTACCTGTATGAATAAAGATGCGCAATGCGTCACAAATTTATGAACACCTGAGAAGCTGGCCTACTAACAAAAATATACCACAATTGGAATATCAAAACATATCAAAATTTATTTATATTCAATTCATAATATTTAATTATTAAATAGACAATTAATAAAGACAAAGCACGTCCCACCCCACGCACACTCAGTCATTCATACAACCAAACTCATACCCACACATACTCATACGTCCTGAAATTCAGGATTCCAACAATACACACATCATCAATAAAACAACACAATGACAAGTGGACCAAAATCACCATATGGAATAGACATCAATAATAATACATTGGAAAACTAGAATCATTTTAGACAAAGACAACAATGAATAATGAATTCAACATATAAAAGAGTGAGAAAGACAACACTCTATGATCAGATAGTCCATAAAATGGAGAACAACATCTTCAAAGATAAAATTATAGAGTTGGTCATAGACGTTTGTGGTCCACGAAGGAATTTCAGCGCCGACGCGCGTTTCGGTGTTAGACCCCAATGTGGGTCTCACTTTCCTCAGGGCGCATGTACCAAAGGCAATGGCCGTGGGACGTGCCTAGAATAAACAGACAGAGATTTGGCACAATATATATACACACAATAGATGGATCAGAGGGCCATTAATGGGCTTTTAATAATAAGTGATCCAAAGGTAAAGTCAGGACGCTCAGCTTCAAAAAAGGTTATAGGGATAAGGCACCCGGGGAGCTAGTGCACACTGAAAATAGATAAGGACTAAAATGAGGAGAATAGAAGATAACAAAACCAACACCTCATATCACAGAAGGGTGAGGAATAGAATGTCCCAAAAAAAGTGTTCCCGGATTTCAATGGAAGCAACAGGGAAGTACAGTACAGTGCCGATAGTCCATGCCACATAAAAGAAACGGTTAAAAATGATAAAGTGAAGACAAAACATAGTCAATTAAGACAAATACGGCAGGACAGGTGAATTGTGATACCTGCGCTCAGAGCGGAGCGAGCCAACAACAACAAGTAGAGTCCTAATGTGGACACAGTGGAAACTCAGGCTGGGACCTAATAATGACAGAATAAGGCAGAATGGAAGATACAGGTAAAAGTAAAACAATTAAGGGATAGAGATTTAATCAACAAAACAGAGAATTACATCTTACCGCAAACTGGGGGCGGTGCTCAAACTGGTCAGACTCGGACAGAAATGGGAGTCCTAGGCAGCGAGACTGAGGCGCTGAGGGTAGCGTGGTTAGGACATCAGAAAGACAGTCCCTCGAGGGCAACTCGATTGATTATTGAAAAAAGCTCGTCGATGGGACAAGAAGTGCCCACTCCAGGTCGAGTATACGCTCCAGCGCCTGGGTAGGAAAGCAAAAAGGGAGCCTAAAAAGATAGAATACGACGTGCAGGGAAGAGGTTTCGTGGCATAAATCCCGGAGGGCTCAGAGGGCTCACCTGTCTGAACAGGGGCGGTGCGTCCATTGGGGCGTTGGGGCGTAGCCCCCGCTCAGCAGCTCCTCGGCGTCTTTGAACCTAAGTAAACTGAATCAGTTTACTTAAGTTCAAAGACGCCGAGGAGAACTGACAATCATGTCAGTCAGCATGACGTCGGACCGCCCACCCCCTTCAGAGTCTGAAGGGGGTGGGTGGTCCTGCGTCATGTTGACTGACATGATTGTCAGAGGGACCAGGGGCAGCAGGCAGCACTTCAGCACAAGTGCGCATGAGTGGGGAAGGGCAGCGAATTTTCGCGTCGTGCCCAGTCATGCGCACTTGTGTTTGCACTGGCTTGCGCATGCCCATTAGGAGAGCGAGGTTGAGCAAAGGCATGGGCAGGCGGGCGAGAGGTAACCGTGCCTAAGCCAATCCTGGCGCTGCCAGGATTGGCTGAGAGAGGCTATAGGCGCAAACGGAGTCGGACCCGAGGCGGCGCGGACGGCGGACCTGCTCAGGTAGGATTTTCTTTTTTTATTTCAAAACTCCCCCGGGCCCCCGGCACCCCCCCCCGCGCGCGAGCCGCGACTATTCATTCCAGATTTGAAGATTAATGTATTTTGTGAATTACGCACAGAAAGCGTTCAGAGCACGTACACGAAGAAGTGCCATATTTGGGGAGAAGAGCCATTAAATACACCGAAATGATGTTGCACAAAACAAAAGGGAGAACCAAAGTGACGTGGAATTTCGAAAAGGCAGTCTGTGCCAACACAATCCCCTAAACCAACAACAGCGTGCAATGTTACTGTCGCTGGCCCCACACCATGCTTTATGACTCCTCTCAGCTCCCCGGACTCCCTTGGGCACCCCCAGCCCACAGTCAGTGCGGCGTCTGCCCAGAGACGGTCCCTCACCTGCTCCTGAATCTCTTCCAAGTCGTCTTCTTTCTTGGGGGAAAGTCTCATGAGTCCCGGTGGACAGGCAGCACCCCGAACCTTGCCTGCCCCCGCCGACGTTTAGCACAAGCAAATGAGAACACGAGGCACTACTTCGGACATTTTGCCACTATAAACATATCATAGACTTTTCAAAAGTGAATAGCAAATAGAAAAAGCTTGTCCCGATGATTGAAAGCTATTATACTCCGAAATGCGCACTATACAGATACAACACGTTCTATACGTCATCATTTGCCACATTTACAGGTATAATGTTGACATCTCCATTAATAAATGTGCTATATATATATAATGCCATGTTACTCGCAAAACCCATAGCCAATTTGTACATTGAAACAAGAGTAACCTAAAACATCTCAACTCGGTTTCCCACATGCACACTCCCAATGCTATCATGTCTGTTAAGTACCTAATGTGCCTGCATAGATTCTCCATCCCCATAACCGCGCTAGTACGGGTCAAGGCAAAGCACGACCTCTGAGAAAATGAAAATCCTTAGAAAACTGTCTGTGGAATGCTGCCCAGTGTCAGGAGATATCTCTGTCAAAGCATTCTGGCTCTGGTGGCATGCAAGGAAACCATAACACACTAACACCCCAACACCTTTGATAGGTGCTGTCAATCACTGCCCCCTAATGCCCAGCCTCAGATTACCAGCAACCCTCCGAGCCATTTTGTTTGCCCTTTTGTCTGCGGTATCTCAGCTCTCTGACTCCGTCTCTTTGATCTGGTGCAGGGAGGCGTGTGGGGTAATAGACTTGTGGCTGTGCAGGACAGGGATATCATTGCAGCACCATCATGGGAAGAGTGACTTTCTCTGCAATGCCAACAAGTAACTGTATGAGCTTGCACTACAGGTGGCATCTGATGCTCACATAGTTGGCTGTGTTCACCTCAGCCTACCACATTGGATGCAGATGTATGTACAGGTGGTCGCAAAATATTGGTCTCAATTTGCGATCAGTATTTTTGCGACTAATAAATTGTTTTGCGAACCGACCTATGTATTCATGTATTCATAGGCTGGTTCAGAAAATATGAGATTTAGAGTGAGCCACAATCTGCCCAACCTCATTAATATTTATGAGGTAGGTCACAAATTTTGACTTACTCAAATTGGTGGCCATCACTGATATGGTGACCGTTACTGGGATAGTGGCATGCTAGGGTAAGCAGACAAACATGTCTGTGGACAATTTTTCAATATTTTGTTTTTTAAATGCAGTTTATTTTCCTTTTTTGTTTATGAGTTGCCAATGGTTCCTTCTCCTTTGCGAACGGGTTGCCATCGCCTTTTAGGTCCCATTAAATTCTCAATGTTTTGCAACTGGATTATGGTTGCAAACCATTGGTAGACAGCATTCTGAATCACAATTTGGAACTGATGCCCTAATCAAACCCCTTCCAAATGCAATTCGGTATGCATTTCTAAACCCATTTTCCGATTTGTTAAGTACTTAGAATGTACTAAAATGGGTTAAGTACATGCTGAAAAGCCATTAAGCCATCGTAAGCCCTGCGATTCAGAGGGTTTCCGACCTCTAAATGACATCATATACCTGGCCTTTACTCTTAATTTCACTTGTTAGGTCCGTTTTCAATTGGTTGAGGTGCTTGAAATTTAGAAAAAAAATGTGATTCTTTTTGACAATATTGCAGGTGCTATTACAAAGGGCAACTACAAGAGGCGACAACAGTTGCCAATCGCTCTTACTAAGTATGATTTGTAAGTAATATACATAGGAGACTCCTCTCCAGACAATGGTAGCGTGTTGCATGAAAAGATAGACTCCACCATGTGATCTACACCTGAATCTGACCCTCTGATTTGGAGCTATGTTCTCTATTCACCAGTAATTTTATTGTCTTATTTTGGAAGTGTATTGGGCTTTACTCTAAAACAATTTATTGTTGGTGTTCTGCAGTTGCAGTGCTTGATGTACTTTTTTCTCTTATGCCTTCCTGTTTTTAGGTATTGCTTGATACAGTGCATGCACAGCCGCTTGTGAGGCATTTCTATTTACAGGGGGTTAGAGGACACCTGTTGCTTATCATTGGTTGACTTCATTGTCACTCTTATTTGCTTGCCTTTCATAAATTAGCATGTGTGGCATTCGGTTCTGCTTCTTGTGTATGTCCTTCCCCTGGACCATGGCTCAAGTACTTGTTCCTTCCACTGCTCCCTTAACTGGACACTACTTTCTTTTTGGTTAAGCACTGGACTAGAGTGTGTGTCTTTTCCAGGAGTATCACTTGTTTATTCGTCCTCCGTGTTGCTTCAGGCCCCTACCCCCACCCACCCTCCATTTTCCTTCGCCCTTCATGTTACTTACCCCCCCACTGTACTTGGTGTTGCTTGCCCCCTCTCACTGTTCATGGTGTTGCTTGCCGCCTCCTGCTTCCTGTCGTTGCTTGCCCCATCTGCTCTTTGTGTTGTTGCTTACCTCCTCTTGCTGTTCGTGTTGCTACTTGCCTGAATATACTAGTCATGTTTGAAGTCCACCAGGAGCGTCATTTATGGACACCATGGCATACGGGTGTGTAATGAACGTATGTAGGTACCTGGCGTAGGCTGCGCTTCCTGTCACTCATGCCAACATGAGCTGTGGCGCAATGCATCTGGGAAAGAGAGTGTGCCTTCACCATTGTTAGTTCACTGCACAGAATGTAAGAATGCATAAAAAGTATACAAACTGAACGGCAGCGCAGAGTGCACGTCACACACTTTGTGGTGGAAAGTCTCAGCTGCTCGGAAAAGTGCACGAGTATTTCTAGCGGCCCAGTGCACTGCAGCTCTCTGATTGGTGAGATTCAGTGATACACAATGGACGTTCCTGTCCAGTGCATCATTATGTGGGACAGACACAGCGGCCAATAGAAACCCAGCACACACACACACGGACAGAGGACTGCCCGGGACAAGTACTGTCCCCAGCACAGTACTACATCATCCCATTACCACCACCATTACTGCATTAGAAAGGTTGCCGTGACCGTTCTACCAGCTCCCAGCACCACCCGCAGCATTACACGATAACCCTATTGCAACACTCCCTCTCCAGCCCTCACTGCAGCTTCGGGGCACTAACCTGACAGTTTCTTCACTACAGAATCGCCACTGTGCTGCTGCTCACCGCCATTGTCACTACAGCCTCTCACACCACAAAACATCTTCCAGTATTACACTACATAAAGTACCATTGATTTGGGTTACCACCCACCAGTTATTGTAATAAGAGTAAGACGCTGGTGGCGCCGATTTAAAGGGGAAGGGTGGAGACTGGAGGCAAAGAGGGAAGATCGATGTAAGGTGGTGGTGGCTGCCGCCTGCTGCTACCTCAGGGCTTTCGTACATCGTACTCCATCCTCCAATCACCCCAACACTATACCTCCGACCTATGGACAGCCCACACCCTACCAGGCACCGTGAGGCACGCATGCATACACCATAATTTACATAGAGTCGAGATTTCAGTGATAATAATATCTACCAAATGAGCCTTTTATTATGTTAATTTAGATCGCATCTGTGTCATAATCTGAAATGATGTATATTTGTATCATATGTTATAAAAATGTCAGTTGTGCAGTGCATTCTATATAATCCTGAAATGGTTGCCTGAAATTGTACTGATAACGCTGGACACTGGAGGGCAAGGGACATTTTCGTAGAGGTTTTTTCAGGGCATCTATTGCTATCTATGTATTTAGATAAAACGTTTTTATCTATATACATAGTACATAGATAGCAATAGATGCCCTGACTTAAACTAATGCGTGTGTGTTTCGGGGGCATCTGTGTGCGTCTAGTATATATTGAATATTAATTAATAATGTACAGAAACGTTGTTAGTGCCTTATGGTGCGATACAGATTGCAGCCATGAAGCCGGCGATGTGTCTTTTGCAAAACAGCCCTCTGTGCTTCACTGACAGAAAGCAGACAGCCTTAACGGTCCACGTTCCGCTCCCCCTCCATGCCGCCTTCAAACCACCGACAAAAGGAAGAGAGGAAATGCAATCGCAGAACGAAAGCCTCAAGGCTTATCGCATATGACATGCAGAGCCATGCTGCTGGTGTATGAAAACACACACAGCAGCCAAATGCATAGACAATGACATCCGAATGTGAGAAAGAACATTGGTGTCTACTTTCACTACACAGAACGATGATTGCACACAGATATGTTTTAACTGCAATTAATTTCTAAAACGTGACTCTGATACGATTACCATCCCACTAATATCTGACCAGGTGTCCGGAAAAACATGCCTTTTACACTATTGATTTATTATGACACACAAACAAAATTGACACTTGTTTCTTTTTTTAAAGGTGGTATTGTTAACTATTAAAATAATACCCACTTTATTGAGATGGGCAGTGCTTTATTTGTCCCGGTGCCTGAAAGAGGCAAGCACTGCACACAAAAGTCTGTTATGAAGCTCTGTGGTTATACTGAACAAGCAGCTACCATGTTGTTATATGACATCCCTTTATTAATGTAATAACTGCACTTTCACAATTGCTTTATTAGCCTTCTTGCTTCTCAAATTTGCTTGAAAATGCACCATTTGCCCACTCATTTTCAAAATTTTCTCGGGGACAACACCCCGAGCCCTCCTTAATTGCTCAGGCTCGCTCGCTACGCTCGCTCGCCACGGTGGTCTCCCACGGAAGGTTTACGCCCCACAACTTTCAAATCTCACCAGCCACCACTGTGTCTGAATGCAGCGCGCTGGGCAGGAACGCCGGTCAGACTCCGAATCAGCTAGGCCGTAATGGAGGAAGAGGCGGTGTATAAATATACAGCCAATCCGAGACAACTAGGGTAGGACACAGGGGGCGTGGTAACGTCCGCTACAACATTGCGCATAAATCAGCACGGGAAAATACAAATGTTCAAGGGCTCCTCTGAGAAGAGAGCGCCCAGTCTGGCTGTTAGGGAATGAGGCAAAAGTACGGGCGCTCCATAGACGGAGCATGCCAATAAAGTAATTAGAAAAAAACTAATGAAAAAGACGGGTCCGATAAAAGCTAAGTGGAGTACTAGAGGCTCGTGGCCATTAAATACAGAGATGGGTATGTCGAGAAATATATGTAAACAACACAGCTTCAAACAAAACAGCACAAAAAAATACAAATATTCAAAGGCTCCTCAAAAGAGAGAGGGTCCGGTCTTCCTGGAGAGGAATAAAGCGAAAGTACGAGCGCTCAGACTGAGGAACAAGGGATCTAGGGAGATCAAAGGAAAAAACGCAGCAATAAAGGCTGTAAGTAGAATACTAACTTGTGGCATAAAAAAACAGAAATGAGCAGTTAATGGGTACATGCAAGGACCACAAACCCTAATACGGACATATAGTTCAAGTAATGGCATTCTCCCACGGGATATTCTCATTGAGTCCCTTGTCTTTCGTATTGAGGGTGTATATCCAGAACACCTCTCTTTTCTTGCGTGTAGTGTTCACGTCAGTGCCAATTTGAGCATGAATTTTTTCCAGTATTGTCCATCGGAGGTCATATTCAGTATGATGGGCCTCAATCCAATGGCTGACCAGGGGCGCTGCTTGTTTGCGTAATCTGATGTTGGATTTATGCTCCCCCAGATGCGTTTTCGACATTCCCTTCCGGTTTCCCCTACATATGCTAGATCACAGGGGCAAAGAATGGTATAGATGATATTAGACGATCAACAATTTGTCATTTCTTTGAGAAATACTGTGCGATCGTTAATACGGATGTGGTTATTAACAATGGCATTGGGGCAGGCTTGGCATGTTCCACATTTGTGGTTGCCCTTAACGGGTTGTTCCCCCTTGATAGATTTCTGCATGAGATGGTTTTTGTCAGGTCTTTTGGCCCTCACCAAGATGTTTCTAAGGTTCTTATTTCTTTTTAAAGCGAAAAGGGGCTTTTGTATTGGTTGTGTCTGTTGGCCCAGATTTAAGATATGCCATTGTGAATTGATTATTTGACGTATCTTGTGATCAAAGTTGGAGTGTTTGGTAACAAACCACTCGATCAATCTGTTCCTTATGTCTGGATTGAAACATGGCCTCGCAATCGTAGTACCTCGTCCTTTTGAGGGCATTCTTGATGAGCTTATTGGGGTATCCCCTCAAAATGAGCTTGTTTTTCAGGGTTTTAGCATGTGCCATATAGTTTTTGATGGAAGTACAATTTCTGCGCAAGCGCAGAAATTGACTAGATGGGATGCCATCCTTCTGGCACCTGGGATGGAAACTGCTGTAGTGCAAGAGGGTGTTTCTTGCCCTGGGCTTGGTGAATAGAGAGACCGATAGTTGGGAATTAGAATGTTCAATCCAAACATCAAGGAATTCCAGTTTCTTGTTACTCGTGTGTGCAGTGAATTTCAAGTTAATGTCCGCTGCATTAATCCACAGGATAAATTCAGCCAAGGTTTTCTGGTCACCCTTCCAAACGAAAAAGATATTGTCTATAAAGCGTGACCAGTAATGCACGTTCTCGCTGAATGGGGCCAATTCATTGTAGATGTTAAGATTCTCAAAGTGCCCCATGTAAAGACAAGCCACACTGGGGGCACAAGCTGCCCCCATACTGACTCCCTTCACTTGTTGGTAGAAACCGCCATCAAATTCAAAGAAGTTCTTACCCAGAACAATGTCAAGGCATTGAAGAATGAAATTGGAGTTGGTATAAGTATCTTCAGCTCCAAACAAATTCCTCTACAACCCTGAGAGCTTCAAGTTGTGGAATGTTGGTGTATAAGGACTCTAGGTCCATTGTCACCAAAATCTCTCTTTCCTGGTCATATGGGAGACCTTCAATCTTGGAAATAAAATGGCCTGTATCTTTGACATACGAAGACAATTTGGATACAAGGGGTTGCAAAAAACGGTCAACGTATTTGGATAGTGGTTCCGTGGCGGCCCCTATCGTGGAGACAATAGGTCTCAATGGGGGGTTGGTCTCGTCTTTGTGGGTTTTTGGTACCCTGTAGATGATTGGTATGCGGGTATGACAAGGGGTAAGAAATTCCGCCTCTTTCTGGCATATGTCTCCTCTTTCGGCAGCTGCTTCAACAATTCCTAAAATTCTACGTTTCAGGTTAGGTTCTGGATTAGACATGATCTTTTTATAATGACTTTGTGAGCTTAGGAAGTTATACATCTTGTTTCCATAGTCAATGGTATCAAAGATCACTATGCCGCCTCCTTTGTCACAAGGTTTGATGGTTAGATCTTTGTTGTTCTTGAGTGTATGGAGATTAAGTGATTTGTCCAGAATCACAGGATGCTGAGCCGACGCAGAGGCTCGAACCTGGGGCCCGATTACGATGGCGGACGGAAAAGCACTCCGACCGCCGTGGTAGCGGAAATAAACCATCCGCATGTACCGCGGGAAAACCGGCGGTCAGATTAGGATGAACCGCCAGAAGAATCCGACCTCGACGGTCGGAATCCACGAAAGACCGCTGGTAGCGTGCGGAGCAGATAAAAATCCATCTGCGGCGGTCGGTCCTGCAGCGGAAACACCCAAAACCGCCGTACGGCCAGCGGAGTGACCGCATGTTGAATTAGGATATCATTGCGGTGACAGCGGAACGATCAGCTTTTTCCGACCGCCGCGATCACAACCATTGGTGGATGGGAGAGCCGGCGGAAGGGCCGTTGCATTCCGACCGCCGCGATCGCATGCATTGAAGAATGGGAGAGCCGGCGGAAGAGCAGTTGTATACCCACTGCCGCGCTCGCTCCGGAACAGCAATGGCGGACAACAAAAAAACACACAACAAGGCTACCAAGTGTGGCTATTAACCTGGCTCAGCCTCAAAAAACACCTAACACACCCCAATGACACATCCCCATGGCAACAAAAAAATACAAATCCCAGGTCAACCCACACAACACACTTGACAGGAATACACCATTTTGACCCACCCACATAGCTGAGTATAAAACCAGCCCCTTCCCTGACCAGAATCCTTTGCACTACTCCACAACTGAAGGGCCCAACCTGCAGCACAAAGGATAGGCAAATCTGCACACATCACACCATGACAACAACACACACACCACACACATCACCACCACCACCTTCACACCTGCACCTTTATCCCATTTGCACATCACACACCATGTCACAGAAGAAAATGCCCAAATTCACTGACAATGAATTGTCAGTGATGGTAGATGAGGTAATCAGAGTAGAACCACATTTGTTTGGAAACCTGGTCCAACAGACACCATTAGCCACCAGAACGCAAATGTGGGCAAGGATAGTCAGCAGGGTCAATGCACTAGGGACCATCCCGCTCACCAAGAAGGAGATCATGAGGCGGTGGCATGACCTCAAGAGCAAGGTGAAAGAGAAGAACAACAAGAACCATGAGCTGGCTCAGAGGACTGGCGATGGCCCTCCCATTCCACTACGAACATTCACGGTATGGGAGGAGAAGGTGCTTGGCATGCTGCATCCGGAGAGTCTCACAGGAATACCCGGGGGAGTGGAGGCTGGTAAGTACCAACAAATGTCTACCATCACACTGCTATGTACTGTCTTGCACAACTACAAAGCTACACCTCCTAGGTCAAAATGCATGCATGTGCACCACACTCTCCCCAACACATGTCTCACAGTTCCAACATCCACTCCCTCTGATTCACCCCAAAGGTAGCTAGCAATATTACCATGGGGGCAGGTGTACAGGCAGCCAGCACTACAACTCCCACCAGGCCCCCTTGTCCCAAAGCTCACCAGGATGGAGCACCCCCCCCACCCTATCCAGAAGCAAGTGGCAGACATTGCATTCCCCTCATCAAACTAACAGGTAGGTAGCCTTCTTAACAGGGAGGGGGTGGTTGTGTTTGGGAAGCCTGCACTACAACTCCCACCAGGCCCCCTTGTCCCAAAGCTCACCAGGATCGAGCACTCCCCACACAGAAGCATGTGTCAGCCATTGCATTGCCCACCTTCACCTAACAGGTAGGTCGCCATCTTAACAGGGAGGGGGTGGTTGTGTTTGGGAAGCCTGCACTACAACTCCCACCAGGCCCCCTTGTCCCAAAGCTCACCAGGATGGAGCATTCCCCCCACCCCACCCAGAAGCATGTGTCAGCCATTGCATTGCCCACCTTCATCTAACAGGTAGGTAGCCATCTTAATAGGGAGGGGGTGGTTGTGTTTGGGAAGCCTGCACTACAACTCCCACCAGGCCCCCTTGTCCCAAAGCTCACCAGGATGGAGCACTCCCCACACCCCACCCAGAAGCATGTGTCAGCCATTGCATTGCCCACCTTCACCTAACAGGTAGGTAGCCATCTTAACAGGGAGGGGGTGGTTGTGTTTGGGAAGCCTGCACTATAACTCCCACCAGGCCCCCTTGTCCCAAAGCTCACCAGGATGGAGCACTCCCCTCACCCCACCCAGAAGCAAGTGGCAGACATTGCATTCCCCTCATCAAACTAACAGGTAGGTAGCCATCTTAACAGGGAGGGGGTGGTTGTGTTTGGGAAGCCTGCACTACAACTCCCACCAGGCCACCTTGTCCCAAAGCTCACCAGGATGGAGCACTCCCCACACCCACAACCATGTGTCAGCCATTGCATTGCCCACCTTCACCTAACAGGTAGGAAGCCATCTTAACAGGGAGGGGTGGTTGTGTTTGGGAGGCCTGCACTACAACTCCCACCAGGCCCCCTTGTCCCAAAGCTCACCAGGTGGAGCACTCCCCCACCCCACCCAGAAGCATGTGTCAGCTATTGCATTGCCCACCTTCACCTAACAGGTAGGTAGGCATCTTAACAGGGAGGGGGTGGTTGTGTTTGTGATGCCTGCACTACAACTCCCACCATGCCCCCTTGTCCCAAAGCTCACCAGGATGGAGCACTCCCCCCACCCCACCCAGCAGCATGTGTCAGCCATTGCATTGACTACCTTCACCTAACAGGTAGGTAGCCATCTTAACAGGGAGGGGGTGGTTGTGTTTGTGAAGCCTGCACTACAACTCCCACCAGGTCCCCATGTCCCAAAGCTCACGAGGATGGAGCACTACCCCCACCCCACCCAGAAGCAAGTGGCAGACATTGCATTCCCCTCATCAAACTAACAGGTAGGTAGCCATCTCAACAGGAAGGGGGTGGTTGTGTTTGGGAAGCCTGCACTACAACTCCCACCAGGCCCCCTTGTCCCAAAGCTCACCAGGATGGAGCACTCCCCCACCCCACCCAGAAGCAAGTGGCAGACATTGTATTCCCCTCATCAAACTAACAGGTAGGTAGCCATCTCAACAGGGTGGTGGTGGCTGTGTTTGGGAAGCCTGCATTACAACTCCCACCAGGCCCCCTTGTCTCAAAGCTCACCAGGATGGAGCACTGCCCCCCCCCCGGATCAAGTGGCAGCCATTACATCCCCCTCATCAAACTAACAGGTAGGTAGCCATCTTATGCTCGCTTGTCCCACCCCTGAGCAGGATGGAGCACTCCCCACAACCATGTGTCAGCCATTGCATTGCCCACCTTCACCCAACAGATAGGTAGCCATCTTAACAGGGAGGGGGTGGTTGTGTTTGTGAAGCCTGCACTACAACTCCCACCATGCCCCCTTGTCCCAAAGCTCACCAGGATGGAGCACTCCCCCACCCCACCCAGCAGCATGTGTCAGCCATTGCATTGCCTACCTTCACCTAACAGGTAGGTAGCCATCTCAACAGGAAGGGGGTGGTTGTGCTTGGGAAGCCTGCACTACAACTCCCACCAGGCCCCCTTGTCCCAAAGCTCACCAGGATGGAGCACTGCCCCCCCCCGGATCAAGTGGCAGCCATTACATCCCCCTCATCAAACTAACAGGTAGGTAGCCATCTTATGCTCGCTTGTCCCACCCCTGAGCAGGATGGAGCACTCCCCACAACCATGTGTCAGCCATTGCATTGCCCACCTTCACCCAACAGGTAGGTAGCCATCTTAACAGGGAGGGGGTGGTTGTGTTTGTGAAGCCTGCACTACAACTCCCACCATGCCCCCTTGTCCCAAAGCTCACCAGGATGGAGCACTTCCCCACCCCACCCAGCAGCATGTGTCAGCCATTGCATTGCCTACCTTCACCTAACAGGTAGGTAGCTATCTCAACAGGAAGGGGGTGGTTGTGATTGGGAAGCCTGCACTACAACTCCCACCAGGCCCCCTTGTCCCAAAGCTCACCAGGATGGAGCACTGCCCCCCCGGAGCAAGTGGCAGCCATTACATCCCCCTCATCAAACTAACAGGTAGGTAGCCATCTTATGCTCTCTTGTCCCACCCGTGAGCAGGATGGAGCACTCCCCACAACCATGTGTCAGCCATTGCATTGCCCACCTTCACCCAACAGGTAGGTAGCCATCTTAACAGGGAGGGGGTGGTTGTGTTTGTGAAGCCTGCACTACAACTCCCACCATGCCCCCTTGTCCCAAAGCTCACCAGGATGGAGCACTCCCCACCCCACCCAGCAGCATGTGTCAGCCATTGCATTGCCTACCTTCACCTAACAGGTAGGTAGCCATCTCAACAGGAAGAGGGTGGTTGTGCTTGGGAAGCCTGCACTACAACTCCCACCAGGCCCCCTTGTCCCAAAGCTCACCAGGATGGAGCACTGCCCCCCCCGGATCAAGTGGCAGCCATTACATCCCCCTCATCAAACTAACAGGTAGGTAGCCATCTTATGCTCGCTTGTCCCACCCCTGAGCAGGATGGAGCACTCCCCACAACCATGTGTCAGCCATTGCATTGCCCACCTTCACCCAACAGGTAGGTAGCCATCTTAACAGGGAGGGGGTGGTTGTGTTTGTGAAGCCTGCACTACAACTCCCACCATGCCCCCTTGTCCCAAAGCTCACCAGGATGGAGCACTCCCCCACCCCACCCAGCAGCATGTGTCAGCCATTGCATTGCCTACCTTCACCTAACAGGTAGGTAGCCATCTCAACAGGAAGGGGGTGGTTGTGCTTGGGAAGCCTGCACTACAACTCCCACCAGGCCCCCTTGTCCCAAAGCTCACCAGGATGGAACACTCCCCCCACCCCACCCAGAAGCAAGTGGCAGACATTGCATTCCCCTCATCAAACTAACAGGTAGGTAGCCATCTCAACAGGGAGGGGGTGGTTGTGTTTTGGAAGCCTGCACTACAACTCCCACCAGGCCCCCTTGTCCCAAAGCTCACCAGGATGGAGCACCCCCCCACCCCACCCAGAAGCAAGTGGCAGCCATTACATCCCCCTCATCAAACTAACAGGTAGGTAGCCATCTTATGCTCTCTTGTCCCACCCCTGAGCAGGATGGAGCACTCCCCACAACCATGTGTCAGCCATTGCATTGCCCACCTTCACCCAACAGATAGGTAGCCATCTTAACAAGGAGGGGGTGGTTGTGTTTGGGAAGCCTGCACTACAACTCCCACCAGGCCCCCTTGTCCCAAAGCTCACCTGGATGGAGCACTCCCCCCACCCCACCCAGAAGCAAGTGGCAGATTTTGCATTCCCCTCATCAAACTAACAGGTAGGTAGCCATCTCAACAGGGAGGGGGTGGTTGTGTTTTGGAAGCCTGCACTACAACTCCCACCAGGCCCCCTTGTCCCAGAGCTCACCAAGATGGAGCACTCCCCACACCCACAGCCATGTGGCAGCAATTCCCCTCAATTGTGTCACAGTACAGGTAGGTAGACAGTGCATGCACCCTGCCAATCCTCTCAAAAAGCATGGCGCCATATGACCACACCACCCCTCACATGTCACCCAACATGGCATACATCCAATAGTTACTTCCTGTGTGCAGACAGCCAAGCGTATGTAACTGTCACAGAAATGTAACGTTAAGCCAGCAAGTCACATTGTGAAGAAATTCAGGGCACAATCATGTCCAGCACGGAATGCTATGTGTAAGTGCCATGGTGGCAGAGCATGAAGGCCCATATGAACACAAAACATGCATGGTCAGTTGTTTAAAGAAAGTAAAGTACATGATATCACAAAGGTATGCAGAAGATTACAATGGCTAGTTCTTGCTCAGATGTAACGTCTTCATTGCAGAGCAAACCAAAAAGACAAATCACATAAAGTTGATGGGCTGCAAGTCGGTAGATGATGACATGTTCTTGTAATCACACAATCTGTACGTGGAACATGGTATCTATTTACATGTCACACCATGGACAAGTAATGTATGTACCTACACATCATGGCATGATGTGCAGTACCTTGCAGCCATACAAAGTGAAAACAATGTAAATTGTTTGGTGTAACACATGTAACATCCAAACATCTAACACCATGCTTGTGGGGTGCACTTTAATGACCATTTCACCTCTGTTCAACAGGAGATCAACAACTGACTGCTGCAGAAGACAACACCAACCTGCAGAGCCAGTCTCCACACTCGAAACATGGACTCTCGGATGCAGACTCCATAAGTTTCTCGGATGAGGAGCACCGACCTGGCCCGTCCGGACTGCCAGGGCGCACCACGTCCCAGGCCCCCACTGTCCCCACCACCACCAGCTCAGCAACAACAACCGCGCTGACCCCTGCTGCAACGACCTGTGCGGCCTCAACCACCACCACCACCGCTGCCTGCAACACTCGCCCTGCCTCAGTGGTTACCAACACCATCACACAATCAGAGGAGGGCAGGGAGAGTCTGCGGCAGTAGCAGCTCCTGGAGGGAGTGCTGCGGGCGGTGGGGCGGGGGAGGGGCAGGGTGGGGGGTAGTAAATTCTGGCTTACGGCCGAACTGAGTTGAGTACATAAATAAATAAATAAAACGAATTACATTGCGCGCGCTGCATCGCCAATTGCGATGCAGCGCGCGCAATGTAATTCGTTTTATTTATGTACTTAACTCAGTTCAGCCGTAAGCCGGAGTTTACTACCCCCCACCCTGCCCCTCCCCTGCCCCATCCCACTGCCCCGCAGCACTCCCTCCAGGAGCCGCTACTGGTCTGCGGGTGCGTCGAGTGGCAACGCCACAAGTCCGGGACAGCAGGGCAGGTGGGAGGGCAACTGGGGGACAAAATCAAGAGGACGCTGGGATCGAAGCCGTGGCCAACTTCGCCAGAGTCCTTGGGGCCTACGAACAAGCCCAGGGACACACGGGCCAGGCTCTGGAAGAATCGCGTGAGCTCCGCCTGCTGCTGAGGTCCATAGAAACGCGGATGGGCCAAATCGTGGACCTCTTGGGCCAGCTTGTGGGTGTTCTGAGGGACAGACCTGTGGCCCAAACTACGGCTCAACCCCCCTCCAGTGGCCCGCAGGATGATCCCCCCCACCAGCCCAGCTGCGGCCACAGAGAGGGGTGAGCAGCAACAGGATGACTCCTCAGACACCGCTGATCCTGCAGCAGGA
The DNA here is from genome assembly GCA_963921515.1 of Calotriton arnoldi. NCBI lineage: Eukaryota > Metazoa > Chordata > Amphibia > Caudata > Salamandridae > Calotriton > Calotriton arnoldi. The sequence continues at coordinate 364,006 of CAWUFW010005801.1, read as the reverse complement.
GCCCTCCCTGGAAAACGCAAGAGGGGCCGTCCGAGAAACACCACGGGAGGATCACGTGGCAAAGCACCAGCCAAACGCAAGTCAAAGAGACAGCCATGATAGCACCTCTGTACACCTTGAAATTGACTTTGTTGACTATCCTTACCCACACTGCCATGTTGATGGCAGGTGTCTGTTGGACTGTGTCACCTCATCAATGTGGTGACTTCTCTATTGTCTTGTTTGCCATCACTGACAACTCATTGATTCACTTAGCACCATTTCTTGAAACATCACTTGTCTGTCACAACCACTCAATGTAAATAAACACTCTTTACACACCTATGTCTTTGTGTCAGCTCCATGTTTATCACAATATGGACAATGTTGACTCAGAACACAATGTACCAGAAGCTCAGATCATGACGAGGCATTGAGAGTCTGAAGGGACCTAGAGAGACACAAGAGAACGACATTTACTCGTCAGGTGTTGGTATCACAGCCAGCACACAACACTAGTCATCAAGGTACACAAACCAGCACACATCACAAGGAGAAACAATCTCAACATAGACATCATGTAGCTGGTCAGGACTAAACTGTGCCACAAACATCAGCCATCAGCACAGAGCCAACAACAGGCAGCAGTCAAAAAGCTCTTCTTGGCCTCATCACCACCATCAAAGACAGCAGACAATGGCACTGTTGTACAATGTTACTCACACTCAAGGGAAGTAGCGGTTGATGATCTGTTGGCGCAGGTCGACACCTTCCTCCTCTCCACTATCCTCGTCACTGGACATGTGTGGGCTTGCAGTGGGGTGGCATCTTCGGCGCATCATCGTCCAGGAGCAGGGGGATCTCCTTGCACAAGGCCAGGTTGTGGAGCATGCAGCATGCAACAATTATCTGGCACACCTTTTGGGGAGAGTACATCAGTGCACCTCAGGTCCTCTCCAGGCACCGAAACCGAGACTTCAGAAGCCCAAAAGTACGCTCCACCTCACGATGTGTCCTCCCATGGGCCTCATTGTAGCTGACTTCACCCGGGGTCCTGGGATTCCGCAGTGGGCTCAGCAACCAAGGCCGGTTGGGATATGCAGAGTAACCTAGGTGTCAGATACACAGAACAATTTTGTAATATGACTGTAGCTGCGGATAGCATGTCACACATACAGCACAATACTTGACTCAGCTAACTCACCTACAAGCCACGCACGGTCAGGATGCAGACTTGCCATCATCTGTGGTACGATGCTGTTACGTAGGATGTAGCAGTCGTGGACTGAGCCAGGGAATCTGGCACAGACATGTGAGATGATCATATCTGCCTGGCATACAACCTGCACATTAATGGAATGGAAATGCTTCCTATTCCTGTAGATGTGCTCACGTGCCTGTGGCGGAACCAGGCCAACATGGGTGCAGTCAATGGCACCAACAACATTAGGGATGTGGGCAAGGGCATAAAAATCACCCTTCACAGCTGCCAAATCCTGTCTTCGTGGAAAATGGATGTAGGTGTCCTTGTATACCATCTTAGCGGACAGGACATTCCGTAGCACCATGCTGAACATTGCCTGCGACATCCCACCTGCGCTGGCCACTGTGTACTGGAACGAGCCAGTTGCAAAGAAATGCAGGGCCGCCATCACCTTACATGTTGGTGACACAGCAGTTGGATATGTCCTGCGAGGCCTCAGATGGGGCTCCAACTGAGCACATAGGTCTTGGAGGGTTTGCCGATCCAAACGGAACTTACGGATGATGTCCACATCCTCCATGTCCGCCAGCAAGGTGAATGGACGATGAACATTTGGTCGCCTCCTACGTAAGATAAAAGGGGACACTTGTCAATTCAATTCCCCTATGAGATGTGTCCAACATCTTACGTCTTGACTGACACAGCACCAACAATGACTGGCCTGAAACAACAGCTTACAGCACAAGTCACATGCAGAGACAACTTGACCCCAAGTAGTTGTACACATGATCAGTATGTACAAACTGAGTACACCCGAGACAGATTCAGACTATGTGAATGTAAAATGGGACATTCTGACATCTTGTGTCACCAGCCCTAAGAGTACTTGACACAGCACATGTCTTTAAGTAAGTAAGTAAGTAAATATATTTATATTTATTGTACAAGCACATGTCTGAAACAGCAACACTGCTGTCTCCTACGTAGCTGCTGTACCTGCCACACCTTCTTGCGTGAGTCAGACAGGGCACACATTAACAACACAATGAGCACAGTGTGTGCATAAAGATCAAGTATCAACATGAGTTCAGCAATCTACACAGTGAAGTAGGCACATTAAGTAGTCAGTCCATCATTACTGTGTGTTGCTTAGCCATCTCACACATTGACATGTTTCCATATTTGAGAGTCCATCACACAACAGATCTGTATACATGCACAACAACATCATCAGTGACATGTGAGGGACTACATGCCAATGCATGTACTCCAGTGCACTGACATGGCATGTGTAGACATCAGTGAGTTAAATGTCACACTAGCATTCAATTTAACTATCTGGTGGCATGATTCATTGTAAGTGTGGAGTGTTCAATGATGAGAACTGCCCATTGCCATTGCTACAGCATGATGTGTCCATAGGTGCCCTAAGCGTGCACCGCCACCACAATCACGGTCATTGGCACCAATGTAAAGATGCCAAATCGCGGTAGCGACCGCCTAGGCCCCGCGGTGTGACACTGCCAATGCCCATGCCCATTCAACCAAAGCGAACCACAATCGCGCTAGTGGAATACAGTTTTGAAAATCGCGGTAGGCGTGCTCTGCTACCGCGGGCCTGTCATTGGATACAATTGTAAGATGGACGATTGCGGTAGCGACCGCCTGGGCCCCGCGGTGTGACACCACCAATGCCCATGCCCATTCAGCCAATGAAAACCGCAATCGTGCTAGTGGAATACACTTTTGAAAATCGCAGTAGGCGTGCTCCGCTACCGCGGGGCCAGTCATTGGATACAATTGTAAGATGCACGATTGCGGTAGCGACCGCCTGGGCCCCGTTGTGTGACACCGCCAATGCCCATGCCCATTCAGCAAATGGGAACCGCAATCGCGCTAGTGGAATACACTTTTGAAAATCGCGGTAGGCGTGCACCGCCACCGCGGGGTCGCTCATTGGTTACATTTGAAAAAAGCTGACCTGGAACACCAATTGCAGCAGCTGAGTACCACTGAAACAACCCCAGGGGGCTATATATGTCTGTGAGAGAGCCACACATTTCCACTGCATCCAGACACTGCTGCCTGCCATTCTTCATCCCCAACTGCTGTTGTTCCTGTCTCCTGGACCCAGTGATGGCGAGAACTGAGAACATCAGGGCCCGTCCCTTCACCACAGAGGAGCTGGAGGTCCTGGTGGACGAGGTGCTTACACACTACGGGAAGCTATATGGTGCTCCTGATGTAATGGTAAGTGTTTCAGAGTGAAATTTGGAGAGTGCAAAGAGTGCTCACATGATGCTGCTCTGCTGAAGTATGTGCAAGTTTGTGTGATACACTGCCTAGCATGCTGACTTCATGTCAATGGGGTGTGTAGCCTTATTACCACAGATCCATGGCTGCATTGAAGGATGGGAGGGACATGCAGTGTCTTTGCAGCCATACAGTAACACTGCTGGTTTGGAAAGTGGAAGTCAGAACAAACATTGCCTGTGCTAATGGATGTGAGTCCATTCGCCTTTCACATGCTCATTTGGGACCATTACAAATGTGTTTCGTCCAGAGGGTACTGAAGGATGTGTGTACACTTTTCATATTGTCACCATGGATATGTGAGCATTATGCACAAGATCAAAATGCCTGAGGGTGACACTCTTGGTGGAAAATCACCTATGACACATCAGAGTGATGTACTTCTGAAACATCCTCCTTCCATTGATTTCATGATGTGTACTGACTCGCATGTGTAGGCACTGTTTGACCTCTCATATTGTACATGCATGTGATTGTTCAGATGGGCCAGGTTTAACCTCAGTGTGAGTACCCCTGGCCTGCACAGATACTGCCCAATTTGACAGGGACCCATCAGTAAATGGACAGAGTGAGACATATGTGTTGTCTGCCACCCTGTTTCTCAATGAGCTATCTTAGGCCTGATGATTGCACAAGACAGACCTTGTGAGAAGGGTGTGAGAATGTAAGATCATGTCCCTAGATGTGACAGCCACGACACAGTGAGCCACTCACAGGCTAAGGACATTGAGGGGTGTGTAGTGTTGGACACAGTGAGTCTTCCCCAACACATCATTTCCAACATGATGTATGTCTTGCTCCCTCACATACTGCATCACAGATGAGGGCCTTCTTCACATTGCTTTGTGTGCTGCCATTCTGCATGTGTATGAGATGGCCAGGTCCTGTGCCCATCCTCATACCTAAATGCATTTCAATCCGATTATCTGATGCAAATGTACCACGTGTCATGCTGTATGGCCTCTGCTCAAGGTTTCTGTACAGCTGTGCTAAGTGTTTGCATGCTCCTGTACTGAGACACAGTGGAACATGACCCAGTGTCCCTGAAACTTCCTCTTCTTGTCTCCCATGCCTGCAGCTTAAAGTCCACCAGCGTAAGGCCTTATGGAGGGCCATTGCACGCAAGGTGCGGGCTCTGGGTGTCTCCAACCTACGGCACACACACTGTCACAAGAGGTGGGATGACATCTGCCGGCTGAGCAAAAACGTGGCAGAGATGATGCTAGGGCTGCTCCCTCGGACTGGAAGGTTGTTGCGCAGGAGCATGACACCACTAATGGCCCGCATCTTGGCTGTGACACAGCCAGAGCTGGATGGACGTTTGAGGGCCCATCAGCAGCAAGTTGGGGGTGAGTATTCTGCGAAGGGTGACTTTGGGTGTGAGTGACTGCATGTATCCCAACCCTGCGCCAGTGTTGAGCTCTGTGATGTTTCCAGTGTGATGCAATGGCTTGTAAGTGGCCTCTGTGTTGAGTGCAGCTGCCATGCATTTTTGCTACATGTACTTTCTCATGTGTTTAAAATAATGGCCCTTGACATTGCAAGATGAGATGTGGCCTCATGCCATCTGCTGCGTTATGGGTGTCATAGACTTCACCGGGGAGTGAACAGCTGTGTTCCTCATCTTAGTGTGCTTACGTCAATGTGTGCAGTGCCTGACTTTGGAATTGTGAGAACTACACATCTGACAACAATGTGCAAGGGTCGTTGCACTTCAAAGCACAACATGGTGGACATCAGTAGCTCATGGCCATAGTATAAGGACATTCTGGAGTCAGTATCTGTGTTGTCGCCTTAAAGTGACTCCGTATGTAACTGTGACAACATGTTGAGATGTACATCTATCTCACCTACAGGCACGTAGGTATGCTTACAGGAATCAGTATGTCAAGTAACAAGGAGGCACGGGCCAGCTATTTGGCAGTGTGAACGTCACATGGGTCATTAATGCCAACTATGCATGTTTCCATGCATCTTCAGACTTTTGCATAAAGCTTGCACATGCAGACTGCACAGGGTGGTGTGCTACATGGGGGTATCATATTCTAGTTTTTTGCTTTGGTTGCATATGATGTGTGTGAGTAGGGCACTATACTGAACCTACGTCTCTGTCTTTTGCAGCATCTACAGAGGGCACAGAAGGACAGGGGACAGGCACCGGTGGTGAGGCATCTGGCACAACTGCTACACATGAGCTCACTGACACTGATGTGACCAGTGCCTCGGAGGGGGACAGGAGTGTCCTGGAAGAATCACGCCCAGAAACACCAACCTCAACATCATCTGACTCCAGCGGTGACTCCTCGATGTTGGCGGGCACAGGGAGTGGGAAATCTGCCTCTTCTTCCACCACACATCGTCCTGTGCCCACCCTCCCGGCTATTACCACTAGTGCTGCCCGTTCTCGCAGCAGTAAGAAGGGTAGAGTGTCCTTCCCCTCAGGCACCGCTGCCCCTGCCCCTGTCTCCCCTGCTGCCCTCAGTGTTGAGGCGGTGCACCTTTTGCGCCAGCTGTGTGTGGGTCAGACTACTCTCCTGAATGCCTTCCAGGATCATGACAGGAAGTTGGCACAGGTAGTTGCCTTCATGGAGGGCATTCATTCTGACGTGGGTGGGCTGCACAGAACTGTCCAGTCTTTGTCCTCCACAGTGACGGCAGCCATTCAGCTGTCACAGGCTCAGAATCCAGCTCCAGTCCCTTCGGCAACCACCCTGCCAGTGACAACATCTGACGAGAGTGACCACACACCACAGCCCTCAGGCTCCAAGTACTCCACATGCAGCACACAACAGCAGCACTCCAAGCGGCCCAGAGCACAGACACCATCCCCCAAACCAAAAACAGGCACAAAGGAGCGCAAAGGCAAAAGCACTTCTGGTGACACTCAGGGGCATCAGGCCAAGAAGCAGGCCTCAGGATCACATGCATCCAAAACACCCCCATCCAAGGACACTCCCGTCCCCAAATCTGCTCCCAAAGGCAAACAAACAGTTGCCCTGCCTGCTGTGAAGTTGGTGCCTGCAAAGAGTCCGCACAAACACCTCTCTAAGGCAGATTCACCCACAACCTCAACTCCCACCCACACCCCTGTGAAGCTGGGACAGGAGACCAATGTGGGGGGTTCACCTGGTCAACAGGGGATAGAGGGGAAAAGGCAAGGCCAGCCCAAGCGTAACACCAGATCCAGCAAATCCCTACAGAGAGAGCCACCTGCACCTGATGCACCTTTGGTTGTGAGTGAGGCTGTTGTGCCCGCCCCACTTCCCACTCCTGCCAAGACAATTCTTACCTATCGAATCCCCAAGAAGTGGAAAGGCAGCCCTCCACATTCTCCCTCACACACTGTGTCTCACGGCAGCATATCTCCGCCTCCCCATGCCACACTGCTACCCGGTCCAAGCAGCCCTCTGGCTCACAAAGCCACTGATGCCTCTACCTCAGCTGGTCCTCTCTCTCCCAGGTCCAGTCCTCCAACTGGCCCCGACAATCAGCCACCTCCCAGTTCAACTGACACCCAAGTGTGAGGCAAAGTCCCCCTCCCAAATCCATTGCTCCCACAGCGGTGCCTGGACTGCCCATTTGTATCCCCAGAGCTGTGCTGATTCCCATGGCAGTGTACAATGTCACCCATTCCCTGTGCAGTTCCTCATGCACACATGTACATACTTTGAACTATGGACTGGCCACTGGCCTTGCTATTTGTCACTTTGGATGCCCATTCCCTGTGCAGGTTCTCATGCACACATGTACATACTTTGAACTATGGACTGGCCACTGGCCTTGCTGTTTGTCACTTTGGATGCCCATTCCCTATACAGGTTCTCATGCACACATGTACATACTTTGAACTATGGACTGGCCACTGGCCTTGCTGTTTGTCACTTTGGATGCCCATTCCCTGTGCAGGTTCTCATGCACACATGTACATACTTTGAACTATGGACTGGCCACTGGCCTTGCTGTTTGTCACTTTGGATGCCCATTCCCTGTGCAGGTTCTCATGCACACATGTACATACTTTGAACTATGGACTGGCCACTGGCCTTGCTGTTTGTCACTTTGGATGCCCATTCCCTGTGCAGGTTCTCATGCACACATGTACATACTTTGAACTATGGACTGGCTACTGGCCTTGCTGTTTGTCACTTTGGATGCCTATACCCTGTGCAGGTTCTCATGCACACATGTACATACTTTGAACTATGGACTGGCCAATGGCCTTGCTGTTTTCTACTTTTGGTGCCTATCTGAGTAATATGTCATAAAGACAGTTACTCCTGTTGTCTGCTTTGACTGTGTTCTTGCTAAATAAGAGGTTTTATGTATGGGTATGGTTTCATGTGACACATGCTCTGTATGCCACTTCAACATTGCCGATTGGTTGTTTTACTTTTTCAGAGTTTGACAGAGGTGACAGGCACTTTAGTTCTTCAAGACTGTGAGGCCTGAGGGTGCAATGATGGTTGTTTGTGATGATCTACTCTTATCCTAATCACTCTATGGTCAGGCTTGCTACATTGTACACGTCATGTTATGATGCAATACCACAACAGAGGTGATTTCTATCCACAGGATTACTTGCGGGGTGGCCATGGTCCATCATATCTGTGTGATCTTTCTTGATGTGTGAACAGCAGTGTTGATGTGTGGTCATCTTGTGTAGGCCTGTCTTCCTAGTCACACGGGGTACATTTGAATATGTGAACTTGAGTGGTCATACAGTGTGAATGGGCTGTCATTGTCAGTAGTGTTGATTGTTGTATGCTCCTGCAATGCCAACTGCACACATGTATGATCCAGGTAATGAGTGCATGTTTGTTTCAATTGTCTGCCATGTGCTTCAGATTGTGGGCACATGTAGGAGTTGTAGGTTGGGCACTGTGCAGTGTGTTGGTGTGTCCTTGCACTCCTGGGGGACACCTACTTGTTGTCGCTGCCAGTTGTGAGTATGCAGTGTGTGTGCCTGCCAAGTCTGTGTTGTGTTTTGTTGATCAGCCATGTGTCTTGTTGCTGTTTGTGCTCACTGTGTAGACTTGCTCTGCCACACTGACATTATTTGTGAGTTTTCTCATGCATTGCTGACACTTGACCCATTTTTGGCTCCAGTATGGTATGTGGTATGTGGAGTCATGCCATCCCCTATATGTGCTTCTGATGCCTACACATTGTGAGTAACTCCTCTATGTGTTTGTGTACTGTTCACTCCTCACCTGTCCACTACTGACGTACACACCACTTCAATCTCATGCCTTCCACCCCATGGCTTGCCAGTGTGGGAGCCTCCCCACCACATCATAGTGTGACACTATGCTGTGTGGGGTTGAAATGTGTACAGGACCAATGTGCCACTCAGGACAGTTACCCAAATTAGTTATGTGTTGTTTTCTTCAACTGTTTTGCAGTCATGGTTGCTCATGTGCAGTGCATATGTTTGAGCAGCACAGTCCCCTAGTCATGTTGCTTGCCCCTGGGTTTCCCTTAGTTGTGCATCTGTGGGTGAAGGTTAAGCTGTATGTGTGTTTGCTGAGGTACTGCTACCCTTCCTGAGTGTGATGTTCTCTGTGTGCTGTGATGATTTGTGTTGTGGGAGTTCATGGTGTGGCACTCAGATATATGTGCTACTGGTTTGGTTGGTGTGCACACAATGCTTGGTGTGCTCACAGTGCTGTCAGTGTGTGTTGCCTTGTACTTGCCTGGTGTGCATCCCCCTGATGTCCAGCTGAGTTTGCTATGTGATGGATTGGTATGTGCATCTGTTGTGTTTTTGTTGTGGATGTATGCAGTGTTTGGCCTGTGTTGGCTCTTTCTACTGACAGATGCTATGTGTGTGTGATGTTCTATTTGCATGAGATTGTGTGTGAGTAGTTGTTGCTGTGTGATACATGCAGATGTGTGTTGCAAGTGTAGTGTGCATTACTTGTGTGTCTGGCACATGCAGCAACGGTGGATTCATGTTCCTGAGCTTGTTTTGAGTGCACATTGGTGGTTTCTCCTCCTATTCTTGACCTGTCACTTGTCAGGATTGTGCATGTGCATGCTTGTGGTACACTGTGACACCATGTTCACTTGATGAGTGGTGTGGTGTCTCAGTCTGTGTCAGCTGATTGTCCCATTGATCCCAGTTATTGTTCATGTTTGTTTTTGGATGATGCGATTCTTGTTTGTGTTGGGGTATGGTGTCTAGGCATTGGCCCTGAGTGACAATGTTGTGTACTCCTGTCCTGTCTGTGGTCACATTACCTTTCCACTATTTGGCTGCACATGTCGGGGCTTGTAGGACTTCTGTGGATGTTGTTTGTGAGCTTTGTGTTTGGCTATTGTTTTTGTGTCAGCATTGGTTCAGGCATCCCTGAGTGCGGGTGTGAAATTTGTGGCTGCATCACAGGGAGTGTGATTGGTTGTCATTGGACTCACAGGACATCATTTGGACCATTCTGTGTGTTTCTCACAGGTGTTGTGTGGTGCAGGTGTGAGGTGGGTAGAGGAGGGGTATGTGTGAAGATCCTACTTGTGTTTGACAGTCAAGGAGTGTGACAATGAGCCATGTGTGTTGTGCTGATGACATACACATGTCAAGTAAGTGGAGACAGATGTGTGGCTGGTCACTGTATGACTTCAGACACTTCCTGTCATTCCTGTGCCTATGCATGGCCTGCCTTGATGTCTCCCTGAGTTGTTGCACAGAGGTCACTTTGGCTTAATTTCACTCACTGTGCCAGCCATGTCTGATTTGATGGCCTAAGGTGGTGTGATATGTTCCTTCTCTTGCATGTGATGTACAGATGCTATGTGGCTTGCTCCATGGTTTTCCAGCACTGTCCACTTCACTTTTGGCTGGCCCATTTATTGTCCTCCATTGCTGCTGGCCTATGGTATGGGTATGTGGCTGGGTGTCAGTGTGGGGTGTTTATGAGTGACTTGACAGGCAGTGTGAACAGTTCATTGGATGTTCATAGGCAGTGTGAGTCTTCATTTTGTGGAGTGGAAGGTTGGTGTGGAAGGTTGGTGTGAGGAGGAGGGTTGTCCAGCCCCTGAGCTTCTGTGCAGGGTGTTCCTCTTCACCCCCACCTTCCCAGTCAATCTCCCTTATCCTTTGATGTGTGAGGTGCAAGGTCTGGCTACACCTGGCAGATTAATTGTGCAGGGGGGCACAGGAGGAGCACACAGCATGTTCCCAAATGGGTGTGGGAAGAGTAGTGTGGGAAGGGTGAAGGTGGAGCCCTGTGAATCTTTGCGGACTGCCCATGCCTGGCGAAGGCCCTACCTACTACATTGTGCGCAGGTTTTCCTGCGTCTTCACCGCTGCGGTGACGTGACCGGGACATTGCTGTGATTTCGCGGTTGATGGGTGACCCGGATGCGGAGGGGTGAGTTTCTGGCAGGTGGGAGATGTGTGGGTACACTGGGGGATGTGTTCCTGTCCCCACCAGAATGTCTGATGTGGACAGGAACCGTGTGTCGGCACAGGAGTTGTGTGTTGTGGTTGTGTGCGGATTTGTGTATTTGCGTACCTGCGGCGTTGTCCGTGATGGTGCATTATTTGCTGGTAGTGGAGGAGGTACAGCACCGGAAGGGCTTGGAGAGCTGGATCCATTGCGATCAGGACCGGGTGGAGGGGACCGGGAGTCTGGTTTCGAGCTCCGCTGTCGTGCTTCCGCCGTCTCTGGGTGGGTGGATTCTCCGCTGCGGTGTGATGGGCTGTTTGCGGCATCGGGATTTGTATTGCGGACGGAACGTCATTCCGCACGGCGGTGAGTCTCTATTTGCGCCCTCTGCTGCGGGCGCAAAAATCTGGCGGTTCACCTGACTCCGCAGCGGACGGAAAATGGGCTATGTTTGCCCATCGTAATATGGCAGGCGGGAGGACCGCTGCTGGAGTGCGGAAAAGGGCATTTTCCGCCAGCACTGCGGATGTGCCTCCGCCCGCCATCGTAATCAGACCCCTGGTTCCCAAGCTCTAAAGTCGGCAGCTCTGGCCGTAAGGCAAAGTACGAGCCGAGCCATGAAAACATTCGGCATGTAAATGATGCTTCACACGTCTTGTAAAAACACGATAAGGCGCCGTCCTGCGGATAGTGCTTTTGCCATTTATTAGGTGCACTACGGAGGGTAAAGTGCACTGGTAGAATGCGATGCTCGGTGTAATGCCTGCATCTTCAAACCAATAGAAATTGGAATCTAGTGCCCACATTTCTATAATTGCAGAACCAAATAGAAAACGAAATACCTTTTTACAAAATCTGCAAACTGGATGAAAACGAATTTACATCTTAAATATAAAAAAGGTACACTATGAATTATATTTTTAAAATAATCAACAACAATTCTTGTATATCCATGTGCTGTATAATAAAACTAACAATACATGCACATTCAGCGTATGAAACTTCATTCACCACGCTCCTTCAGTCATACACAACAGGTTCGCGTTTCAGAATGTGGTGCATAAAAATTACATTGTACTGAATAAATCGGAGAGCTGCACACAGGAAAGAAATGGTGACTTTGAGGTTAAATATTTTCAGGCTGTGAATAAACTGGAAAATGTTTGGGCCTGATTTTGTGTCTGGTAGGACTTTTATTGTCTCTGGAGGTAGACATGAGGAGGAAAGGCTTCAGACACATTCATTCCGTTTTCATTCAAAAAAATGCTGCGGTCTTCAACCCTGTACTACGGGCTGCCCGAGAATCAATGGAAACGTGGCGCGATTTAGTTTGCCTCATGCATAAGGCGCCTCAACTCCCAAGAGACTCTGTTAGTAATGAGGAACTATGTAATGCAGGGCTTTAAGTGGGATGAAAAAACTGGCGGGGCCTCTCAAAGGGGCGTGACTGATGTAATTAAGGGCGTGGCTTAAAAGCACATAAGCTGAAAATATATGCTTAGCTTAGTGTGCCGCCCAACTGGTATTTTGCTGCTTCTGTCATTACATCCAGATATATAATAAAGCAAGTAATATTACACTTACAACAACCCAGTACAATTGGCTTTGTCAATGATTGTTAGTTGCATAACATAAATAAGCAACAACCATGGCTTCATAGTATAGCATATTGAAAAGGCTTCGGTTCTGAAATGATGAGACTGTGAAAGAACTATAACGAGTCTCTCTGGAGTTACCTCAAAGTCAGTGAAGGGTGGTACTGCTGCAGAGTTAAGATTTATTTTTTCATCCTGAGGGTGAGGTCAAAAATGGAGAGCCCGATGGGGACCCACCTCAGCACGTGCTTTTTAGAACTGCCTGTGCTGAGCACTGGCAAGACCCAGCCCACTTAAAGCCCTGATGTAAGGAGAACATTGTTTATACCATATACTTGCATTATATATTCAGGCTGAAGATGTCACTGGCCGCCACGGGTAGGCACCTTTGTTTCGTTAGGTGAGCACCACGCATTGCCCGGCGTTAGTTGTTTATCCAGAATACTCACTGATAGCCCCGGCTGTATGTGCATAAGCAAAGTAAAGCTGGCAACGCGTCAGAAAAAAAGCCTTGGCAAAGCCAAAAGAGCTAAAACATAAACATAAAGCGCGGTGTCCCTGTAGCTGGCACCGCTCTTATCTTTAAAGTTAAAGAAAAAAAAAGAGGAAACATAAAAAACAGTGTCCCTAAAGCGGGCGCAGCGCTAAGGTTTAAAGTAAAAAAAAAAAAGCTGCAACATAAATCGCAGTGTCCCTGAAGCGGGCGCCGCGCTGAGCTTTAAAGTTAAAAAAAAAGAATGCAGAAACATAAAGCACGGAGCCCATGAAGCGGGCATCGCGCTGAGCTTTAAAGTACAAAAAAAAGCTGCAACATAAAGCGCGGTGTCCCTGAAGTGGGCGCCACGCTGAGCTTTAAAGTTAAAAAAAAGAAAGCAGAAACATAAAGCATAAAGTAAAAAAAACAACAGGACTGCTGAAGCAGCGAAAGGAGAGGGGGCTGTAGCGGAAAGGAGAAGCAAAACTAAGCAAGCAGTGACTAGCGGAAAGCAACATCTATAAAAAGAGTTCTTGCAAACAGCACATAAAGAATGGTTGCGTATGGAAACTGTAATTGGCCGGTGCTCCTCACCCTTAAAGGGAAGTGAACTATCGGCTGCAGGAACGAATCAGGAGGCAGGAAAGAAGACCGACGCTGCACTGAGCCTATGGTAAGCAGTAGGCCGGGAATAGAGTAGTAGTATTGATCACAACAGGTCTTGCATACAATACATGTGTGTTGCCTAGGCTCGACCTAAAAAACGGCCCACATCTGGCCTCAGGCATTGAGCCTCAAGCACTGGCCGAATGGCCACATGCATATCTGCATGGAATGAGTCGCTTGCGAGCACATGACTAATCCCAAAAACAGATAACCACTGGATCACCTACTAACCTTGCGTTATGGAGGAGCATACTGCCCAGTATAAAGCATCTCAACGCTTTGTCAGAAGTAATAAGCGCTATATAAATGCAAATACAATATAATATGTAGGCTAGATTCTTATTACAGATGAAGAAACATTGTAATTTATTAAATTAAACACAAGGGGTGTTTGTACAGGCTTATACTGAACTCACCTATATGAAGGTGGTCTGATATGTGATAATGAACAAAAGGAGGCTCGGTGAAGTAAAGTATTTGCCTAGAATCACAGATTTTTGTCAAGCAGGGAAGACATTGTTTGAGCCCAGGTTTTCCAGTTTCATGCTTTCCAATTCCACTTCTAAATGGGTGTCTTGTTCTGGCATCAAATGTTAATGCTCTGGCCTTAACTCTTGGAGGATGAGATTAGCAGAAGGGTGACAAGCAGAAGCCACATATATTTTTTGGCAGTTTAACATAGCATGAACCTTGCCCAAGGACATGAAAACACGTCACATGAGGCTGCTTTAAGCTTTTTTCTTTTTATTGGTGCAGGGAGATTTGCCAGGATTCGCAGGATACTGAGCCGAGGCTAGGATTCAAAGCTGATTCCTTGTGTTATGTGCTCCGCATCTGTAGCCATCAAGCCACATGACCTCCCATGAAAAATCGGCTCATTTTGGGCTCAAGGTTCCAAAAGGGCCTTGTGTTGAGCCAGAGCCAGGCATCTGGCTTGAGTCTGGTTCGAGCTTTTAGTGACTCACCCACCTGTAGCTTCTGTGGGCGTAGGATGAATAAGAAACACCAACTGCCTCTTCATCCGGTCGTTGGCTAATTAGCAGTGATACTTTATTCCGCTGCCAGGGGAGAAATAGCTGACTGAAGTCATTATTTATCTGGCGACTGGCTGAGAAGACACTACCAAAGATGCTTTCTTTAAACAGAGTATGGTCCAAAAAGCTGTCGTCTTTTTTCGAGCCGCCACTTTCTATATTGGGATCGAACACGTGTCATTTTCAGTTTTAGAAAAAACACACCATTTACTGCATTTACGGCCCCTGCAAAAAATGATTGCAATTTAATCAGGGCTACAGAAATTATGCAATTTTGCAGCCGCAGCATTTTTTCGCAAAATGGTGGATGTTAGGCATATGCCACATAGTTAATCGTCTGCGGCATAATCTGCAGATTTTAGCCCAAAAACTGTTTCTAACACTGATAGATCAAAAATTATTAAAAACATAGCGACATGTATTCCTGCGCACTAGAAGGCCCTTCACAAAGTTTGACTGGTTATCTCTCAGTTGCTTATTGGTGCATTTGGGCGTTAAAATTGGTATTAATCAGGTGAAGCCTTTTCAGAGACTGTGTTACTATGTGTAAAAATGATAAAATAATTTGCCTTTCCTTGATGCATAATTTATTCAACCATGCAACATAATTTGGTCTTCCTCTGTGCATTATACCAGTGGCCCTGAATTTAATACAGTTCGAAAACCTAACATATTAAATTGAAGTAATTTCAGAGGGGCACTAGGAATGCAACTGATGATGTTTTACTTTCCAGAATATATCTTAAGTGCAGCATCTAGTGGCCATTAAAGTAGCTCTCTGGGTGTCGCTAGCAATAATGTAGCATCAGATGAGAGACGTGAAGTTGCATCTCATGTGAGTGCTCTCCTCCTTAGTGATTTCTAGGTCCCAGGTGAGCAATAGGAGGAGAAGGATGGTGATCCAGCGCCAATCAGGGATCGATAATCAATATTAACGCAATCGCTGGCCCATACTCATACACCCAACAAACCAATCCCTGTTGCGCTGTTCAAGTTTGATGTTAAATCAGTTATTCATATATACAGGATCATATTCAACACTCTAAATACATAACTGAACCTGTATATCAACTCTCTTTCCTCTGGTCGATGGACTTAAAGTTGAGAAGTTGATGGTAACAATTAGCACTAACTATCTATCTATATTACTAAATAAACCACAAACTCAGTGTAAGGTTAACAGTGTTTATCACAAAATAATGTGAAGGTAAAATACTCATCTTGTACAGGTTTACAAAGCAAGCATAGATTCAATCACAGAGAGAGAACATTAATCAGAGCAAACAGTGTCAAACTCATATCAACTGAACAATTATGCAAATGAGGGAGTGGATAGATGAAGAGACAAAAGATTCAGAAACAAATATACATTTGCAAATGATTATGCAAAGTATGGATCATTTAGTTATACTAACCCAAATATTTCAGTGGAAAATCTACCCGCTGGCCATGGGAATAGATGGGGGTTCCCCGAGAAAGTTCAGGGAACAAAGAGTAGGACAGGAACAGAAAATAAACAGGCCTCAATCTGGATAGCAAACCGACGGACAGCGACGATCTCCCTCTCTCTAGCTTCTCCAAAGACGCGCGCCCAACTACCCCCCAGGCACCCCAGTTATACCCTAAAACCTACATGTCCAACCCATCATTGTAGCTACATTTCAGAAACTCAGTCTCTCATTGGTCAGTTTAGGGGGTGTTCTATCATACCACCATAGTCCCGTCCATGTTTTCACAGCATTCTTTGTTTCACAGTATTCTCATTACATCAACCACGTCTCATGAATACACATTTCCTCCAAAAAATAACATGTTGCAAGTCTCTACACTTTAATTGTTCGCCTCAACAGTTTCTGCGGAATGAGTTTGTACATTTGCACTTGATCCCACGGCCATCCTTCCGTTACTTGGCAGTCATACAATAATCCTTGAAGATTATCAGCCGTTGCCTTCTCCGTTCTCTCTCAGAGCTCGATTTTCAGCCTATTCATTTTTATTTCTCGTTAACCCTTGAATGACATGCAAAGATGTAGGCCCATGCGCGCATCACTACGATGAACAAAACACAAACATTATTATTTTCATGAAATAAAATTCTCACTGTTCACCACCCACCATTGCACTATCCCCTGTGGTAATTCTAGCAAGAGCATTAATGTGCAAAAAGCGGCATTATTATTATTATTTTATTTTTCCTTTTAAGCAGAACGCAAATGCGGCCTAGTTTTCATGCATTAGCCACGCATTAGTGCACGCATGCGCAAAAGCGTTTCCCCGTGTTTTCGCACGTTATTTTCACAGCACACTGTTAGTAAATGTTACTGAGGACTTAATCCGTGCAAGTTTATTTTCTCCAAACCCTGCTCCATCAATTCCCCCCTTGATGGCATTTTTGAGCCATTACAAAATAACCATCATACCAATTGCCACCTTTATCTTCATCTAAAGGTCTGTATTTCTTTCCCGTTTTGCCATTTTCTCATCTAGATCTTTCATCATTTCATAATAGTTTCCTCTCATATCTTCTAGTTCTATCTCTTCTCTTTTTCTTTTTCTTGCTTTACGTTTATTGTCTGACTCTCCTCCTTCCTTCCACATCTACACTTGTAACATTTATATGCCATTATTATTGACATTGTCACTACAGCTATTGAAAAAATTGGTATTAGTATTTTCCCTAACAAGCTACTCCCAAATGGAGAGGTGTGGTGCAGCTGCCAGGGCAGCTGACTTCGGAGCACAGGGTTCACAGTTCGATCTCCGGCGGCAGCTCAGCTCAGCACCATGTGACTCTGGGCAATAGCTCACTTAATTTCCACTACGGCCCCCAGCGCCTTGAGACCCGTAAGGGTGAGTAGCTGCGCTATATAAAAACAGACTTACATTTTTTTTTTACTTACGGAGGAAAAACCCTTACCAAGTTTCTCCCAAACACCATTAACCTCCAGTTGGGTCAAGTCTTCATGCAATTTCGTAATATTCTTAATATATCCTTCAAGACTTTTACTTTTATCAGGAATATAAGTACAGCAGTGTTGTATTTTTAACATGCCACAGACTCCGCCCTCTTTTGCCAATAAAATGTCAAGGGCAGGTCGATTTTGCAAAACCATTGATCTAATTGCATCCATTTCAGTATCAATCAATCAGGAACCCACCAGCAGTATCTGTTGATAAACGATCAACCACTGTGGACGATTTTTGAATTTTATGTGAATTTAGAACGACTCCAACTGAGGGTATCAGTGCACCAAAAATATCACCAACTATTTCTGATAAACTTGCTCTCTTTTTACGTGTTAGTCCATGTTTTATTTCATTGATTTTATTATTTCTATCTACATGATACACTTTGGGGAATATAATTCCAAAATAACAACTACCATACCAATGTGCTGGCAACCTATAGTAAGCATTCTTACCGCACACATATTGAACTTCTGGAAAAACAGGATCAGTTCCACCTTTCAATTCCCATCAACCAGTTATTAGAAAAGTATGTTCACATTCACTAGTACCAATGAAATAATTATTATAGTCAGTTTTTAATCTAAGCAAGCAAAGTTTCCCTTTATGATACCAATCCAGAGACATTGCAGCGTAAGTCTAGCCCTTTTATAATTTCCCTCTCTGAAAGCCCATGGTGGTACATGTGACTTCTGTTCAGCAGCTTTTCTTTGAAAATCCTGTCTTCTATCCTCTACCATGTTAATAAATTCCTTTTCTTCAGCCCTCAAACTACAGGTAAGATTATGTCTATGGGCATGTACTATATCTAATGTCTGAGTAATATGAAAAAATTCTCCCATGTATCCCGCATTTCTATTACTGTACACCTTATTCATATCCTTTCTAATTGGAATTTCTCGAAACACTAAATCTAGGTTTGAATAATAATATTGTAACTTCCCCGTCACGTAAAACAAGCTCGTTAATACACTGCCCAACACACCATATGTTAAAGGAAGGTGATGGTAGGTCACCCCCTCTGAGACAGACGAAGGTAATTGCATGCACACGTAACAATCTCTCACATCCATTGTCTCAACATACTCATATAACAATTTTGTAAAAACATTTAACGAAAAATCATTAATCGATTTATCATGATGATAAATACTTTCATCTATCTCTTCTATCTTAGTATTAGGTGTTTCCTTAGTAACTGAAGTCACTCTCTCACTTATCACATTAATAGTATTATTTTTGTTATTAGTCACCGTTAGAACAGGTACAATGACAGTCAAAATTAGCCACATTATCATTGGTAGTAAGATACTACATAAGCAAGCTTTAATACATCTACTTTTTAAACTAGGTTTTTGATGTCCAGTCACTGTATCTTCTGCCATTTTTTTATACTATAAAAATAATGGAAAAACTTACATTTCTAACAACTCTCTAAAGATTTTGACAAACTTGTCCAAAAACCATCGGAGAAATAGTGTATCTCACACTTCAAAGCTTTCTTCTTTACCCTTTTTTTTTTTTTGAGTCTTCTTTAAATTGTCTGGATCTTTCGATTTGTTATTGACTAAAGTTGTTGCACCTTAACTTTCACAGTTCTTTTAAGGCGGTTTCAATTTGCTTTCATCAACTTGCTCAATACCAGTACCATCTTCTCTTTTTATTGGATCTGTGCTTTCAATTTCTTCCAATATTACATATGTCCATTCTGGAGCTGAGTATTTCTTGCTCGGAAGTCTTATTCTCTTTGTTCTTCGTACTAGATCTTCCTCTGATTCTGCTTGTTCTGTTTGGCTTGAAATTTCATTTATTTGCTCTGGTTTTCTTTTCTCAAGAGCGTATTTCAGTCTTTTCACTCCACTTGGCCAATTGTCGCCCTTTTTCGCTCTCTTGGCTTGAACTGCTTCTTCACCTTCTTTTTCTAGTTCACAAGTTCTTTTATTTAGCCCTTTTCTTTGACGTACTTGCTCCTTATTTTCAGTACCTTCCTCTTCTTTTTGCTCAACAGCAGTATTATGAGACCCAGTAGCTGATGCCCACTTACTTGACTTGTGCTTGGTTGTTCATCACCCACAGACTTGTCAGAATCTGTCACTCTAGATTCTTTGGTTTCACAACCTTCAGCTTCTGGTTTCTTATTTCCATCGACCAGTTGCTGCTCACCTTCTTTTTCAAGTGGATTTGGGAATCTTCATGTATGACTTGCGTGTATCCAGTTGGGCAAGCCACCACACTTCACTGCTGTCGCTGTCACCAAAATAATCTGGTATGGTCCATGCCACCTGGGTTCTAAACATGACTTCCTCACGTGTTTCTTGACAAGAACCCACTCTACTGGATTCAGATCATGTGCTTGATCCGGCTGTGTTGTGGTTGCAATTTCTCCAACCTGATGAGACACAGAACGCCCCAGATCAGCCAATTCTTTGCAATAATCAAGCACTAGATCATCAGAAATATTCATCAGTTTGTTTGCTGGTACAATTGCTTGTCTCATTGCTCTTCCCATTAGGACTTCATGAGGACTCAATCCAGTCTTTTTATCTGGAATGCATCAAAGACTCATCAATACCAGGGGTAAAGCGTCAGGCCATTTCAGTGTTGTAGATGCACATACTTTTCCCGTCTAGATTTTATAGTGCCATTGATTTGCTCGACCACTCCAGATGCTTCTGGTCGATAGGCACAATGCAGCTTTTGCTCAATTTGTAATGCTGCACAGATCATCCGAATTATCTCTTTATTAAAGTGAGATCCCCTATCTGTCTCTAAAGTGACTGGAAAACCAAACCTTGGTATTAATTCTCTCAAAAGCAATTTTGCAACGGGAAGGCTGTCATTCCTTCTTGTTGGATAGGCTTCCACCCAACGAGAAA
The DNA here is from genome assembly GCA_963921515.1 of Calotriton arnoldi. Taxonomy (NCBI): domain Eukaryota; kingdom Metazoa; phylum Chordata; class Amphibia; order Caudata; family Salamandridae; genus Calotriton; species Calotriton arnoldi. Next base: position 343,512 of record CAWUFW010005801.1, on the reverse strand, counting down.
ACAAACAAATGACAACTAACACATATTTTAGTCCGCTACATGGGGGAAGCTCAATAAAGTCAAGTTGGAGCCTCGTAAATGGTCCTGCTGCCTTTCCAATTCGCCCCTAACTAACAACTGTCTTTCTGCCTAGATTTTGCTGCTGACATGTAACACACCTCTGGCATAGACTCTTCCATGGTGTGCAATTCCATGGTACACCCTTGCCATTTGGGAAAGTAAACAATCTGGCATAACTGGCCTTTCATCTGTGTACACCCAGACCTCATCCTCTGCTCTCTTCCTGCAGCCCAATTTTATTCAAAGTTCTTTCTCCTCGATTCCTGACTCTTCCTGCAACTGCCTGATTTCGTCCCAAGTTTCCAAAGAGGAAAACATCAAGTGGCAATTAGTATCTTTCTTTCCCACCCCTCTGTTGATTGCATTTGAATTTTGTTCACAGAAACGTGCTACTTGATCAGCGTATCTGTTACCGTTCGTCACATAATCATTTCCTGACTTATGTGCAGAACATTTGACCATGCAATCTTCTTGGGCAATTGCAAAGCATCCAATAAATCTTTCACATTTTTACTATTTCTGATCGGAGAACCTCAGGAAGTCAGAAATCCCCTTTGCATCCATAACTGTCCGAAATCGTGAACCACCCCAAAACCATATTGACTGTCAGTAAATACGGTTACTCTCAAATTTTTGCCAATTTTAAATGCTCTAGTCAGAGCTATGAGTTCAGCAATTTGTGCAACGTTTACCCCTTTTAGACAGGATGCTTCTAGAGCTGCAGCCACTGTGCATACTGCAGAAGCAGAACTCAATACACCTTTTTCATTTCTCAGACATGATCCGTCAACAAACATCACACTATCTGACTCCTCTAGCGGTGTATCCTTAATGTCTGGCCTCGGTTTCGTGCACAACTCTGTCACATCCAGACAATCATGATCTGCTTCATCTTTCACTTTTGCACAAAATGGACTAGGTAACAATGTTGCCGGATTTATTGTCGTGCATCTCACCACAGTCACATTCTCAGCACCCAAAATTACCCTTTCATACCTAGTCAGCCGACTATAGGTCATGTGCTGCGTTCGAGTTCTTGTTAATAGAAACTCAACTGAGTGTGGCAATATACTTTTACTGGATGTCCCATCACGATTGCTTCACTCTGTTCCAGACTCACACAAGTAGCAGCTATTGCTTTTAAACAGCCTGGTAACGCTGCTGCCACTGAATCCAAACTAGCAGAAAAATATGCTACTGGACGTCGTGCCATTCCATGTCTTTGAGTCAAAACTGAAAGTGCACACCCATCTTTCTCACAGCAGTACAATGCAAAATCCTTTGTATAATCTGGCATTCCTAGTGCAGGTGCTCGACAAAGACTGTCTCGTAACTCAATAAATGCTTTCATACTTTCATCGTCCAACTCAATCGGATCAGTCACATCTTTGTGTGTCAACCTCTGCAAAGGTTTTGCAATCAGTGAAAAACCACTGATCCACTGTCTGCAGTATCCAACCATTCCCAAAAACATTCGAACTTCCTTCTGAGTCTTAGGAGAGCTCATTTGCTGAATCGCACTGATTCGCTCTGGTGTCACTTTTCTGATTCCCTTCTCTATTTTGTGTCCCAAATATTGGACCTCCTAATTACAAAATTGTAATTTTGCTGGTGACATTTGTGTCCACCTTCTGCCAAATGGTTCAGTAAGGCAATTGTATCAGTCACACATGCCTCTCATGATTTTGATGCCACCAGTAGGTCATCAATGTACTGAACCAAAACCGATTTTCCTGGCATTATCAAAGTTTCCAAACACTTTTTCAAAATCTGATTAAAAATCGAAGGACTCTCTGTGTACCCTTGAGGAACTCGGCACCATGCCAAAACACGGTCTCCGAACCGGAAAGCAAACAAATACTGGCTATCCGGATGTAAAGGAATCGAGAAAATGCTTGACACAGATCAATTACTGTGTACCATTCTGCGTCACAGGGGATTTGATAAAGAATCACTGCTGGATTTGGCACTATTGGACAACAGGATACCACTATTTTATTTATTTTACGTAAATCTTGCACTTTTCTATACTTTCCACTTGACTTTTTAATTTCCATAATAGGCGAATTACATGGACTACTTAGTATTTCTCTTAAAATACCCTGCTCAATCATTTGGTCAATCACAGGAATAACTCCTGCTATTATCTCAGGACTCATTTTGTACTGAGGTGTGTTTGGGAAAGTTGCACTTGGTTTCACCATGTCCTGAATAGGATCCACACCTTTCATCAGACCAATTTATTTTCCTGTAAAATCCCATACATAAGATCTTACTGTATTTTTCAACTCTGCAGGCAAATCTTCTTCAGTGAGAAGTGAAAATAACTCACCCACTTCAGTCCCTTGTTTCGCTAACATCATTTTAAAGGCAACATCCTCATCTGGTGTTTGGAAAGCAATACCATCCGGTGTACAATAGATGGTGCAGTTCATCTTGCAAAGCAAATCTCTTCCAAAAAGATTCACCGGGCTCGTATCACATACCACGAACCGATGCATGTCTCTGAATCTTCCGAGATGAACTTCTATTGGCCTTGTTATTGGGGTTTTGATATGCTTATTTGAGACTCCTACAACTTGGATAGTTTCTCCCGAGAGGGGTAGGTTTGGAATTTCTGCTACTCTAACAGTAGAACGGGTAGCACCAGTGTCCACGAGAAATGTAATATCATTACCTTCCACTTTTCCATCAACAAATTAACCTGACTGATCTACCTCTAGAGATGCGCCAAGTACGCACTCTTCCTCCCCCCTCAGGCAACGTCATTGAGATGAGTCTGAATCACTCTCATTGCACTGCAACAAGTATCGCAAAACCATTTGCACATTTTGATTCTTACCAACTTGTTCACCTCCGTGAAATCCAGTGTTCGCACTGTACTTCTGCACTTGAGCATTTACATTATTTGGCATAGGAGCTTGTGGCACCTGTATCTGTGGTGTAACTACCTGCTGCTGTTGTTGCTGTTGTTGATTCACAACCACCTTATTCTGCATCTGTGAATTTAAATTTTGATTTATCCCATTATTCTTCAGAATAGATCTACACTCGTTCTGCCAATGTCCAAACTTTCCGCATGCATGACAAGGAAATTTCCTTTTCAATTCATCTTTATTCATTTTACCTCTACCTCTACCACCACTCGATACTTGACTATTCTGATTCTGACCTTTCATTTGATAATCTGTTTGGGAACCACTGTTTCCGTCTTGCTGTTCTGCTACTTTCACTTGTGCCCACATCATTTTCTCTTTTAGCTTCTTGTGTCTTGACTCAATATCATCACTACAGTATTTTGCATACCTCAGTATCTCATCGACCATTTTACTCTGCCAACAAATCAAAAGTTGCTGAATCATGTTGCTAATTTCTGGTTTAAGTCCGAACACAAAACGATACACAAAATGTCCCATATCTTTATCTCCAATATTCTCGAACCCACTGTACTGTTTGAACACCTGTAACAATCTTTCATAGTAAGCATGTACCGACTCTTTTGGTTCTTGGGTTGTTCTGTCAATTTTAACCCAATCTGTTTCTTTTGGAGAAATTTTCCCTTTCAGGTAAGTGATTACCTGATTGTATTTCTTCATCACCTCATCTGAAGGTGCACCTGTTTTCGCATCTCTAGGATATTCTTCATTAGGCCAATCAACAGCAATCTTACACTCAGTCCATAAATCAGCTGGGACCACAATTTCAAACAATCCATCTAAATCTTTTAACAAAACCTTTGAAACCTTTACAAACCTCTCTACTTGTTTGTACCACTCGACCGATTTTTCCCTCAATCTAGGAAAGTCATTAGTAAAGGATAATATATCCTGTGTTGACCAAGGAACGTGAACATATCCACCACCTGGAACTTCTCTCATCGGACACACCATTTCAACTTGTCCTGACTCTCTTAATAGAAATAAAGACGCATTTTTGTTGGCATTCATTTCTTCTTTCTTTTTCGCCCATCTACCTTTCCACCATTATACATTTCTCCACTTCGTCAAGATATTCATCAATTCTTTTATTTGCAACCCTTTGCCAGACGCATTCAAACTCTCCAAATCCTTTTCAGTAAAATCCAGTCTATATGTTTTCTGTAACACCTTGCACTTCTCTATGTCCACTCCATATTCATTAGCAGCCTCTGTCAATTTCTCATGAAGATTTCTTGTTTTCCATGTAATATTTTTACACAAGAATAATAACTCTTCGTCTCGGTAAGTACTCAATCTGTCTGGCTTTATTGTACCAATAATCATTTCTTCCAAATCCACTCTCAATTTACTCACATCTGTACCCTGTGGTTGAGGTTTTTGCTTTTCCATTCCCCTTATCCAATCATCTAACTCATCTGGTGATGGTCCCATCGAACTTCCTGACACTGGAGTGACATTCTGCACTATTCTTCTCGGATCCATTTGCGCACTTCTCTTAGGGGTTTCATTTATCATCTCACAAACTGGTAGATCAATTAATGAAGTACTTATTTCCAGCCTGATCAACTATCGTTAACACCTTATTCCTGTCACTATTCATTGGGACTGTCAACGCATGTACTCTCGATATATTCTGTTTTTCTCCATACAATGGAACTACAGGACCAATCGTTACTGGCACTGTTAATGCTTCCGCATTCAGATTCAATTGATTAATTTTCTGAGTTAACTCTTCTCTCGCCTTATTCAACATGTCCATTTCACTCTCTTGAATTATTCTAGTAACTACCGGGACTTGTGGAACCTGAGGAATTAGTGGGGTTCCCATTAATGGTGCATTTGGGACTGTTTCACTTGAATTTTCCTGATAAGAAGGAGGTCTTTTAGTCAAAATGTTATCTAACAACTCATCATCAGAATCACTCGGGTCAAAGTTCAATCCCGATGTCTCTACATTTTTCTTTTTCTCTTTACATTTGCCTCCAGTCAATTCCTCAGCCACTAAAACTGGGTACAAACCATCTACTTTTACAGCTCTCCTCCATCTTTTCATTTGATCATCCCATCTTGCCTCAGCAAACCTCGATATCATATTCCTATATCTATTTTCATTCCTGAATTTCTCTCATTTATATGCCTCATGTTCCCATTCCTCAAGCTCTTCATACTGAGTAGGTCTAGAATTTGGTTCTAGTGAGTTCATTCGTTCTCTCAAATTCTCCAAAACCCTTACATTAAATGTACCATGTTTCGGGAAAGCTAAGACACCATCATCTTCCGTGTATCTCTCCCAATTCTCTAACCAAGTACATGTATGATAACCACGTTCCAACATCATGAAAGAAGCAGCCGTTCTTGGAGGTGGAATAGGAATTCCCTCTCTAGTAACTATTGGTTTGTCCTTTTTAAAGAAACCCTTTATTCTATTAATCATCTTCATTTTTCCCGACTCTTCACGCTAAAATATAATTCAGTAAACAAACAAATAATTTCTTCGTACTTTAGCTTATTCTATTGGCTAGCATTCGTCCAATACTAGCGCGACTCACACCAAAAGGCCAATCTGAGCACACTAAGTAGTCAACTCTTCAACCGATACCAGCGCAACTTACAGCAATCAACCAATTACAGCTCTCTGAAAGCTCGCTGTCTGACCAATGCCAGCGCGGCCTTTTGTGACGTCAGTATTACTCCAACTACTGACCCTCCCTTTACAAAATAATACGGCAATGTTTTTCTATTCTTTTCTCAACTAAACTTGTTAGAAAACAAACATTAAAACAATGCTACCTTGTCTGTTCCACTAAATAAAAAGATAGTCTTCACTTCAAAAAGAAAGATTCTCTCACTTCAAGTAAAATAATGACCAGCGCTATTCTACACCCAAACAAGCTACAGGAGGACTTGGTACTCCTCTAGGGATACTAGCCGAAGTTCGGAAGAGGACTTTCACATGGAAAGAGGTCTTGGTACTCCTTTGGGGATGTAAGGCCAGAGTTTCGGAAGTGGACCCTTCACTATTTTAAGCAAAATCTACTCTCAAACGAATAATCCCTAAATATAATACCAACAGCCTCTCACCGTTCAGTATTATGGCAACAGACAAAGTACTTCTGCAGTGTGATACCTTATCCACACTATTCTTCTGCCTCTTCAGGCTAAAACATTATCCCGGGATCTCAGGTCACTCCGTACCCACACTTCTAGACAACATAGAACAAAACACTAACTTTTCATGTTAAGTGACAAATAATCAATATTCGATCATTATTACCAAACTAATCAATAATGAACCATCCTCTGCTACCAGAAACTGATCCAGCGCCAATCAGGGATCGATAATCAATATTAACGCAATCGCTGGCCCATACTCATACACCCAACAAACCAATCCCTGTTGCGCTGTTCAAGTTTGATGTTAAATCAGTTATTCATATATACAGGATCATATTCAACACTCTAAATACATAACTGAACCTGTATATCAACTCTCTTTCCTCTGGTCGATGGACCTAAAGTTGAGAAGTTGATGGTAACTGTAGGACTTGGCTTTTTTGGCTAAAGTTCCCTAAACTTTTTGCTTTCCCCCTAGACCGTTTTCCTGACATAGAGTTGCCATTTAGATGCTTTGGGTACTTTGCCACTGCTGATCAGTGTCAAAGTACAAGTGTTCCCTGTGTAAAGTATAATGGTAATTGGTTGGCCATGATTGGTATGTTGCCTTCCTAGTAAAGTCCCTAGTGATGTGCACTGTGTGTGCCAGGGCTAGTAATGCAAAGGTGCGTGGAGAAGGGAACTCAGGCCTGCAGTGTAGGGCCTGCGCACAGTTTGCTAAGTTAGCATGTTGTCCTGACAAGTGCAACCACTTGTCAGGCCTTACTTTCCCTTTTGCGTACACAGTGGGCACCCCTGTGGTAGGTCCCGGGTAACCCCTGGGCAAGGTGCAGTGTAAGTAAAAGGCAGGACATATACTGAGGTGTGTGTTATGTCCTAACAGTGTAAAACACTCCATTTCGTTTTTCACTGGTGAAAGGCCATCCTGCCCATAGGACAGAATGGGGGAGGCTGGGTATTGTGTTTGTTAGCCTAGTTTCCCATAAGTTTAAAATGGAGAGGTGAAGTTTAGTATGTATGAACTCACAGCGTCATAACACATCTTTCTATGAAAGTGGTTTTGTCACTGTGTGTTCAGAAACCACTCTTTTAGAAAGTGGCTGAGTTTTGTGCTTTAAGCATTTCTGTGTGTCTCTGCTGAATGTGGATTGACTGTCTGGATCTGAGAGGGGAGAGGAGCCGGGGGAGGTCTTGACCCAGGGAGGGGTTGAGATGGCACCAGGCTGACCTGCATCTGGAGAGTAGGCGAGGAAAAGCACCTGGAGGTGAAGAGGCCTGGGTTGCGGCTATAAAACAATTGACCCATCTCCTGCTGAGTGATTAAGGATCCAGACCCCCAGTATCAAAGGGAGAAAGGAGACACTGGGAGGGAGACACCCAGAACTGATTTAGGCAGGGGTCAGGGACCCCTGAGCACAACGAACGTCAAAGACATTTAGGGGTATAACTATGAGAGCTGAGACCCCTGAACGTTGGAATAGAAATGGATTGAGACTGAAAAGGCTTAGACCCATTTTGTGGTCAAGAGGAACCTCTGCTAAGGAAGGAACAACTCTTCAGAGTGAAAAAAGGGGGGAAAAAAGGTCCCAATCCCTTACTAGCCTTATTATTGAGTTAGATACGTGTAGAGCATTTGTCCTTGACAGTGGGAGACCCCTGCCCCACTAGCGACAAGAGAGATCCAAGGGAGTGTCAGGACAAACTTAACGAAATCTTGGTTGGACATGGAACAAATTCCAATAGGCGATTGTTCGTGTATAATATTTTTTTATGCAGTGTTCTCAGACTGAGACTTCTTCTCAGGTGAGTAGAACAAGGTGACAGCCAAAACGTGTTTCGCCCCCTTTACATGGCCATCTGGCCTGGGGCTTCCTCAGGGCTGTGAATATGCAAAAGACGAACGTGCAGTATTTACAGTGCAAAGTTTGTCAAAAAAGTGCATTGTTAAAAAGGTTTTTAAATAGTGACAGTGATTAGTTGGACCAAAGGGGATGATGGACGGAGCGTTTGAGCAAATCAAACACTCACCCCCAGTCAACTGATCTGGGTTTAATCCATCATCATTCTTTAGCTCACTCCACCACCCCAGTTCAGACATGGCCATATGCAAATCAGTCTGACCCTGTGCCTCATGGGAACAGTCCAGCCCGAACTGCCAAGCCATGTCTTCCCTGGACCGGAAACAAGCATCCTGGGACCGGTTTCTGGCTAATCAGCCGTCATCAGCCAGGCTAGCTTGAATCCAGTGGCAGAGTGAGCAAGGGACCCACCTCTGGGCATACCCTGCCAACTTAGGGCGAACAAAGCGATACCAAAGGGGATGATGGACGGAGCGTTTGAGCAATTCAAACACTCACCCCCAGTCAACTGATCTGGGTTTAATCCATCATCATTCTTTAGCTCACTCCACCACCCCCGTTCAGACATGGCCATAAGCAAATCAGTCTGACCCTGTGCCTCATGGGAACAGTCCAGCCCGAACTGCCAAGCCATGTCTTCCCTGGACCGGAAACAAGCATCCTGGGAACGGTTTCTGGCTAATCAGCCGTCATCAGCCAGGCTAGCTTGAATCCAGTGGCAGAGTGAGCAAGGGACCCACGTCTGGGCATACCCTGCCAACTTAGGGCGAACAAAGCGATACCAAAGGGGATGATGGACGGAGCGTTTGAGCAAATCAAACACTCACCCCCAGTCAACTGATCTGGGTTTAATCCATCATCATTCTTTAGCTCACTCCACCACCCCAGTTCAGACATGGCCATATGCAAATCAGTCTGACCCTGTGCCTCATGGGAACAGTCCAGCCCGAACTGCCAAGCCATGCCTTCCCTGGACCGGAAACAAGCATCCTGGGACCGGTTTCTGGCTAATCAGCCGTCATCAGCCAGGCTAGCTTGAATCCAGTGGCAGAGTGAGCAAGGGACCCACGTCTGGGCATACCCTGCCAACTTAGGGCGAACAAAGCGATACCAAAGGGGATGATGGACGGAGCGTTTGAGTAAATCAAACACTCACCCCCAGTCAACTGATCTGGGTTTAATCCATCATCATTCTTTAGCTCACTCCACCACCCCAGTTCAGACATGGCCATATGCAAATCAGTCTGACCCTGTGCCTCATGGGAACAGTCCAGCCCGAACTGCCAAGCCATGTCTTCCCTGGACTGGAAACAAGCATCCTGGGACCGGTTTCTGGCTAATCAGCCGTCATCAGCCAGGCTAGCTTGAATCCAGTGGCAGAGTGAGCAAGGGACCCACGTCTGGGCATACCCTGCCAACTTAGGGCGAACAAAGCGATACCAAAGGGGATGATGGACGGAGCGTTTGAGCAAATCAAACACTCACCCCCAGTCAACTGATCTGGGTTTAATCCATCATCATTCTTTAGCTCACACCACCACCCCAGTTCAGACATGGCCATATGCAAATCAGTCTGACCCTGTGCCTCATGGGAACAGTCCAGCCCGAACTGCCAAGCCATGTCTTCCCTGGACCGGAAACAAGCATCCTGGGACCGGTTTCTGTCTAATCAGCCGTCATCAGCCAGGCTAGCTTGAATCCAGTGGCAGAGTGAGCAAGGGACCCACGTCTGGGCATACTCTGCCAACTTAGGGCGAACAAAGCGATACCAAAGGGGATGATGGACGGAGCGTTTGAGCAAATCAAACACTCACCCCCAGTCAACTGATCTGGGTTTAATCCATCATCATTCTTTAGCTCACTCCACCACCCCAGTTCAGACATGGCCATATGCAAATCAGCCTGACCCTGTGCCTCATGGGAACAGTCCAGCCCGAACTGCCAAGCCATGTCTTCCCTGGACCGGAAACAAGCATCCTGGGACCGGTTTCTGGCTAATCAGCCGTCATCAGCCAGGCTAGCTTGAATCCAGTGGCAGAGTGAGCAAGGGACCCACGTCTGGGCATACCCTGCCAACTTAGGGCGAACAAAGCGATACCAAAGGGGATGATGGACGAAGCGTTTGAGCAAATCAAACACTCACCCCCAGTTAACTGATCTGGGTTTAATCCATCATCATTCTTTAGCTCACTCCACCACCCCAGTTCAGACATGGCCATATGCAAATCAGTCTGACCCTGTGCCTCATGGGAACAGTCCAGCCCGAACTGCCAAGCCATGTCTTCCCTGGACCGGAAACAAGCATCCTGGGACCGGTTTCTGGCTAATCAGCCGCCATCAGCCAGGCTAGCTTGAATCCAGTGGCAGAGTGAGCAAGGGACCCACGTCTGGGCATACCCTGCCAACTTAGGGCGAACAAAGCGATACCAAAGGGGATGATGGACGGAGCGTTTGAGCAAATCAAACACTCACCCCCAGTCAACTGATCTGGGTTTAATCCATCATCATTCTTTAGCTCACTCCACCACCCCAGTTCAGACATGGCCATATGCAAATCAGTCTGACCCTGTGCCTCATGGGAACAGTCCAGCCCGAACTGCCAAGCCATGTCTTCCCTGGACCGGAAACATGCATCCTGGGACCGGTTTCTGGCTAATCAGCCGTCATCAGCCGGGCTAGCTTGAATCCAGTGGCAGAGTGAGCAAGGGACCCACGTCTGGGCATACCCTGCCAACTTAGGGCGAACAAAGCGATACCAAAGGGGATGATGGACGGAGCGTTTGAGCAAATCAAACACTCACCCCCAGTCAACTGATCTGGGTTTAATCCACCATCATTCTTTAGCTCACTCCACCACCCCAGTTCAGACATGGCCATATGCAAATCAGTCTGACCCTGTGCCTCATGGGAACAGTCCAGCCCGAACTGCCAAGCCATGTCTTCCCTGGACCGGAAACAAGCATCCTGGGACCGGTTTCTGGCTAATCAGCCGTCATCAGCCAGGCTAGCTTGAATCCAGTGGCAGAGTGAGCAAGGGACCCACGTCTGGGCATACCCTGCCAACTTAGGGCGAACAAAGCGATACCAAAGGGGATGATGGACGGAGCGTTTGAGCAAATCAAACACTCACCCCCAGTCAACTGATCTGGGTTTAATCCATCATCATTCTTTAGCTCACTCCACCACCCCAGTTCAGACATGGCCATATGCAAATCAGTCTGACCCTGTGCCTCATGGGAACAGTCCAGCCCGAACTGCCAAGCCATGTCTTCCCTGGACCGGAAACAAGCATCCTGGGACCGGTTTCTGGCTAATCAGCGGTCATCAGCCAGGCTAGCTTGAATCCAGTGGCAGAGTGAGCAAGGGACCCACGTCTGGGCATACCCTGCCAACTTAGGGCGAACAAAGCGATACCAAAGGGGATGATGGACGGAGCGTTTGAGCAAATCAAACACTCACCCCCAGTCAACTGATCTGGGTTTATATTTCTATGTATTCTATACCACTAGCTACACCTTAGCCAACCTAGACGCACGATCTTTTGCTCCATTCTTAGCTCACAAGACATACAGGCTACAATTATTAAATGTATTGCTAGATACTGCCTGGGTCCACTCCCTCCCATCACGCATTTCTGATGTTTTCAACCGAGCTAAACAATTTCAACCATTTTCTCCCCTTCCCATCTTCCCCTTGGGGACCGAACCACCGGACTTGAATTCCCATGGCAATATGTAAATATGTCGCCACCAATTTAATTGATTTTTGTGTTGTATGACTTTTTACTATGTTTATGTTTGGAATATTATGCCAATATGTTGATATAAATGTATACTGTAACTTTGCCTGTGTGACATCCTGGTGCCTTACTCTTCATGTATTTCCCCATATTCTGTGGTCATGCCTTAATGACGTCCCGGAACATGTATCTTTCTATGGACTGTCCCTCTCTGCTCCTGATCTCTACCCATCTGCACTCTTACACCTTGTCTTCCCTCCTACACTCCTACTCCTATTTAATACTATCCTACCCGCCTTGTATTACACCCCTCTTTTCCATATACTCCTATTTTTCTCTCTTTCGAACTGTAATTAATTATACATTGACATATGTGCTTTGTGATTATCTACCATGCTATACCTTATTTGCATTTCATGTTGTGCCTCCAACTAATCACTGTCACTATTTAAAAACCTTTTTAACAATGCACTTTTTTGACAAACTTTGCACTGTAAATACTGCACGTTCGTCTTTTGCATATTCACAGCCCTGAGGAAGCCCCAGGCCGGATGGCCATGTAAAAGGGGCGAAACACGTGTTGGCTGTCACCTTGTTCTACTCACCTGAGAGGAAGTCTCAGTCTGAGAACACTGCATAAAAAAATATTATACACGAACAATCGCCTATTGGAATTTGTTCCATGTCGAACCAAGATTTCTTTAAGTTTGTCCTGACACTCTCTTGGAAGGAAGGAACAACTGAAGAGACGCGCTGGGAAAGACTGACCCTTGCTTCATGATCTGGGGCTGGTCTGCAGTTTGCTGTTTTAACCAAGGAAGAGGCTGTTGGGACTGTGCTTTGTGTGCTGGGTCCCCCTGCTTGAAGAAGACTGTGCTTTGTGCTGTGTCTTGTTACCCCAAGGGCCCGAGGTGAGCTGGCTCCCTGTTTGGAAACACAGGAACATAAAAGTTTCCGGAGCAGTTTCAAGCGACGTGGTGGGTGCGTGTTGTGGCAGCTTGAGACCCTCGGAAGGTGTGCCCTGTGATCTTGGACACACGGAGGAGAAGCGAGACTCAGACGTGCTGGGTGCGTGTCGTGGTGCACAGGAGGCGTTGGTGAAGAGCACCTGGTCAGCGTGTGCATCGGAGGTGACGTGAGACTCGGACGCGCAGGGTGCGTGTCGTGGTGCACCGCAGGCGCTGGTGAAGAGCGCCTGGTCAGCGGGTGCATCGGAGGTGAAAGGAGTCTCGGATGCGCTGGGTGCGTGTCGTGGTGCACAGGAGGCGTTGGTGAAGAGCGCCTGGTCAACGTGTGCACCGAAGGTGAAGTGAGTATCGGACGCGCAGGGTGCGCGTCATGGTGCACCGCAGGCGTTGGTGAAGAGCGCCTGGTCAGCGTGTGCATCGGAGGTGACGTGAGACTCGGACGAGCAGGGTGTATGTCGTGGCGCACCGCAGGCGCTGGTGAAGAGTGCCTGGTCAGCGGGTGCATCGGAGGTGTAGGGAGTCTCGGAAGCGCTGGGTGTGTGTCGTGGTGCACAGGAAGCGTTGGTGAAGAGCGCCTGGTCAACGTGTGCATCGAAGGTGAAGTGAGACTCGGACGCGTAGGGTGCGTATCGTGGTGCACCGCAGGCGCTGGTGAAGAGCGCCTGGTCAGCGGGTGCATCGGAGGTGAAAGGAGTCTCGGACGCGCAGGGTGTGTGTTGTGGTGCACAGGAGGCGTTGGTGAGGAGCTCCTGGTCAACGCGTGCATCGGAAGTGGAGTGAGTCTCGGACGTGCAGGGTGCGTGTCGGGGTGCACCGGAGGCAGTGGTGAAGAGCGCCTGGTCATCGAGTGCACCGGAGGAGAAGTGAGGCTCGGACACGGTGAGCGTGTCGGGGTAACGCCGAAGGCGTTGGTGAAGAGCGCCTGGATATCGGGGCACCGGAGTTGGAGTAAGTCTCAGTGAAGCAGTGTGCGTGCTTTGGTGCAACCTGGGACTGTGGAGGTGATCGGCTGATCATCTTGTGCAGCGGAAGAAAGTGAGTCTCTGCAACGCGGTGTGCGTGTCTTGGTGCCAACTGAGACCGCAGGAAGGAGTGCCTGGTGAACGTTCACTCGGAGTCGACGTGAAGTCCCATCATCGTTGTGTGTGTGGCTTCGTGCCAGAGGAGACCCGGAGGGTGCTGGGGTGAAAGTGCACCCGGAGTAACGTAATATCAGGGGCGCAGGGTACGTGTGTCCCGCGGCCGCCTGAGACCTTCCTAACAGTCGCGGCATGGACCGGCAGCCCCGGAGGAGCTGAGCTGCCAGGCCGAGCCGCTGAGGCCCATTGAGAAAGTTCTACACGGAAGGCCCAGATTGCTGAGGGAGGAGAGGAGAGTGGGGTCGCGCCCCCAGGTAACGTGGATCACTGCCTGGGCGGGGTGCGGGCTCGGAGGGACACTCTCTCGGCCTCTCAGTCCTTCTGGCGACGTGAGCCTTTGCTTTGGCTCAGATTGGGGCCCGTACTGCGTTCAGGAGTGGCAGTACTGGGGCCAGAGTGAGAAGCTGTACTTTATGTCATCATTGATACGTATGTGGGGCAACTGTTATCGAAGAGGCTGACTGTCGTAATACACATTGCCAATATTGCTGCTAACGAACTGCCGGACTGTCTTATGACGCCTGACATTATTTCTGCATAACGAAGTACATGATTGTAGCGCTACGCATTGCATTATTTCTCCATTGCAAAGTACAGGATTGTAGCGGCCCACATTGCATTATTTCTTCATTGCAAAGTACATGATTGTAGCTACGCATTGCATTATTCCTTCATTGCAAAGTACATGATTGTAGCGGCGCGCTTTGCATTATTTCTTCATTGCAAAGTACGTGATTGGGGTGTGACGCATTGCATTATCCGTTCATTGCGCAGTACATGATTGTAGCGGTACGCGTTGCATTATTTCTTCCATTGCAAGGAACCGGGGTGTATCGTTACGCATTGTATTATTTATCCTTTGCCCAGCACAGAATTGTATCGTTACGCAGCGTACTATTGTTTGGCCATTGCAACGTGTGTGATTCTAGCATTGCGACCAGCATAGCATTTTGAAAGCGCTGGTTGAGATTTGAACCTACCAGCCAGCCGGAACAAATATTACCCTTTATTATATGTTGGCTTATGTATCGTGTGGTCTGATCGTATCTCTTTCTATATAAAATGTATACTTGTTTTATCAAACTCGTGTGTAGTCCATTTGTGGTGTCACCAGTGGGTTGCTGTGAGTGTGGTTGCACATACTGTACACTCGTGCCTTGGAGATAGGCCTGGCTGCTTGTGCCAAGCTACTAAGGGGGTGAGCAGGGCTATCTCAAACGGTGTCCTTACTTGGCCTAACGTTGAGGGAGGAGTCCCGGGTCTCGCATTTGGTGACAGTGGAGCGGGACTGGGACTCCGGCTTCCAACATTTGGCGTCAGAGCGGTGGGATACGATCCTAACGTAATTGAAACGCGTGTGTGCAAAATCACTCACAGTAATTGGTGTACATCATAAATTGATCGCAGACCACGACACAACACCGTATTGTTTTGAATTGTTGGTTCTATTGATGAGTAACCTTTAAACCACACATCATGTCTCAGGAGGGGAGCCAGATAGCCGGTGAGGCTGCAGCTGCAGAATTAGAGTTTAACATTGAGGCATTATTTACCTACAAGGTTGATCAGTTGAGGAAATTCTGCAGAGCTTTGGGATGTCCCATGAAGGGTAGCGCCAAGAAGGAGGAGCTGCAAGTGGCCTTGAGGGCCTGGTGGGAAGCCAAAGAGGCTCAGGAGACTGGTGATGTTGAGGTGGATGAGGATGACCCAGGGAATGGATTTGGTCCACAGGATTTGCCAGTGGAGGGACCAGCCGCAGGGGCTGGAAGTAGCCATTCAGGGAGGAGATTTTCACTAGAGGAGTTGGAGGAAAACCAAAGGGTCAGACTGCATGAGTTGGAGGTGTTAAAACTTGAAACGCAAGCAGAGGAGAGCAGGAACGCTCTCGCGTTGGAAGAGAAACGGATTCTCTTCGCTCATGAGTTAAGCATGAGGGAACTGGACAATAAGGGTAAAAAAGCAGAGTCCAGTTCGAATGGTGGCAGCGCACAGCCAGTGCCAAGTGTGGATGAGTACAAGTGTGCACTGGAAGATTGGGTAGTGGTTAGCATGGTAAATGATTTGGAGGGGTTGTCCAATTTGGCCCCAGGGGAGACTAGGCTCAGAAATTATTTTCCAGGATTGCGCCACCCCGGGTTAAGGTGTGGACTCCTTGATTCCCGGGAGCCTGCACAAGAACCGAACCCCTGGTCATGGGTCCAGGGGCCTGAAAAGGCCCCAGAGAGGGAAGAAGGGCCAAGTGGCGCAAGGAGATCCCAGAGTAGTGAGGAGGGGTTGCTGGCTAGCCCCTTGTCTCAAAAGGGAGGAGGAAGAGTAAGCAGCACCCCCAGGGATCAGCAGCACCACCCAGGAAACTGGGGGGCCGTAGGAGAGCCCCTGGGTGGAGGCCTAGTGCCTACTTGCCAGAGGTGTGAGGAAGGACACCTAGCGTCAGGAGGGCGTGGGGAGTCTGTAGCCAGAGCTCCTGCCGTCCTGAAGTTTGTGGGTGCCATTCCTAAGTGGCAGGCCCAGAAAAATAAATGGAAGGATAAAAGAGGGTTGTGTTCCCCAGTGGGAACACCCGTGGGACAGTGCCCAGCCAGTGAGGCTGGGTCTCCTAGAAGTGACCAGGGTAAACCCACTTTTAACCTGGAGGGCTGGATGACTGGAGGTAGTATCCTGACCGATGGGCCTTCCCAGGGTACCACTCCAGGGTGGGGTTGGCATGGGACTAGCACCCCTGGAGGGGTCCCCCTGGCCAGGAGAGATCCATGGAACAGCATTGTTGGCTCAGGGAGTAGTGATCAAGAAGACCCTCTGGGGACAGGAAGGCGTGGAACAGGAGGGTGTCCCTGTGGTAGAGGGCCTGCGTCCTCGTTCTATCGCCCGAAGCCGGGAAGTCCATCAAGGTAATGATTGGTCTACCCTGGCTTTTGGCTGGGAGGGGGTTGTGTAGGACTTGGCTTTTTTGGCTAAAGTTCCCAAAACTTTTTGCTTTCCCCCTAGACCGTTTTCCTGACATAGAGTTGCCAATTTAGATGCTTTGGGTACTTTGCCACTGCTAATCAGTGTCAAAGTACAAGTGTTCCCTGTGTAAAGTATAATGGTAATTGGTTGGCCATGATTGGTATGTTGCCTTACTAGTAAAGTCCCTAGTGATGTGCACTGCGTGTGCTAGGGCTAGTAATGCAAAGGTGCGCGGAGAAGGGAACTCAGGCCTGCAGTGTAGGGCCTGCGCGCAGTTTGCTAAGTTAGCATGTTGTCCTGACAAGTGCAACCACTTGTCAGGCCTTACTTTCCTTTTGCATACACAGTGGGCACCCCTGTGGTAGGTCCCGGGTAACCCCTGTGCAGGGTGCAGTGTAAGTAAAAGGCAGGACATATACTGAGGTGTGTGTTATGTCCTGACAGTGAAAAACACTCCATTTCGTTTTTCACTGGTGAAAGGCCATTCTGCCCATAGGACAGAATAGGAGAGGCTGGGTATTGTGTTTGTTAGCCTAGTTTCCCATAAGTTTAAAATGGAGAGGTGAAGTTTAGTATGTATGAACTCACAGCGTCATAACACATCTTTCTATGAAAGTGGTTTTGTCACTGTCTGTTCAGAAACCACTCTTTTAGAAAGTGGCTGAGTTTTGTGCTTTAAGCATTTCTGTGTGTCTCTGCTGAATGTGGATTGACTGTCTGGATCTGAGAGGGGAGAGGAGCCGGGGGAGGTCTTGACCCAGGGAGGGGTTGATATGGCACCAGGCTGACCTGCATCTGGAGAGTAGGCGAGGAAAAGCACCTGGAGGTGAAGAGGCCTGGGTTGCGGCTATACAACATTTGACCCATCTCCTGCTATGTGATTAAGGATCCAGACCCCCAGTATCAAAGGGAGAAAGGTGACACTGGGAGGGAGACACCCAGAACTGATTTAGGCAGGGGTCAGGGACCCCTGAGCACAACGAACTTCAAAGACATTTAGGGGTATAACTATGAGAGCTGAGACCCCTGAACTTTGGAATAGAAATAGATTGAGACTGAAAAGGCTTGGACCCATTTCGTGGTCAAGAGGAACCTCTGCTAAGGAAGGAACAACTGAAGAGACTGCTGGGAAGGACCGACCCTTCCTTCGTGATCTGGGGCTGGTCTGCAGTTTGCTGTTTTAACCAAGGAAGAGGCTGTTGGGACTGTGCTTTGTGCGCTGGGTCCCCCTGCTTGAAGAAGACTGTGCTTTGTGATGTGTCTTGTTACCCCAAGGGCCCGAGGTGAGCTGGCTCCCTGTTTGGAAACACAGGAACATAAAAGTTTCCAGAGAAGTTTCAAGTAACGCGGTGGGCGCGTGTTGTGGCAGCTTGAGACCCTCGGAAGGTGTGCCCTGTGATCTTGGACACACGGAGGAGAAGCGAGACTCGGACGCGCTGGGTGCGTGTCGCGGTGCACAGAAGGCGTTGGTGAAGAGCCCCTGGTCAACGTGTGCACCGAAGGTGAAGTGAGTCTCGGAGACGCTGGGTGCGTGTCGTGGTGCACCGCAGGCGTTGGTGAAGAGCGCCTGGTCAGCGTGTGCATCAGAGGTGACGTGAGACTCGGACGCACAGGGTGCGTGTCGTGGTGCACCGCAGGCGCTGGTGAAGAGCGCCTGGTCAGCGGGTGCATCGGAGGTGAAAGGAGTCTCGGACGCGCTGGGTGCGTGTCGTGGTGCACAGGAGGCGTTGGTGAAGAGCGCCTGGTCAACATGTGCACCGAAGGTGAAGTGAGTCTCGGCCACGCAGGGTGCGTGTCGTGGTGCACCGCAGGCGTTGGTGAAGAGCGCCTGGTCAGCGTGTGCATCAGAGGTGACGTGAGACTCGGATGCGCAGGGTGCGTGTCGTGGTGCACCGCAGGCGCTGGTGAAGAGCGCCTGGTCAGCGGGTGCATCGGAGGTGAAGGGAGTCTCGGACGCGCTGGGTGCGTGTCGTGGTGCACAGGAGGCGTTGGTGAAGAGCGCCTGGTCAACGTGTGCATCGAAGGTGAAGTGAGACTAGGACGCGCAGGGTGCGTGTCGTGGTGCACCACAGGCGCTGGTGAAGAGCGCCTGGTAAGCGGGTGCATCGGAGGTGAAAGGAGTCTCAGACGCGCAGGGTGCGTGTCGTGGTGCACAGGAGGCGTTGGTGAGGAGCTCCTGCTCAACGTGTGCATCGGAAGTGGAGTGAGTCTCGGATGCGCAGGGTGCATGTCGGGGTGCACCGGAGGCGCTGGTGAAGAGTGCCTGGTCATCGAGTGCGCCGGAGGAGAAGTGACGCTCGGACACGGTGAGCGTGTCGGGGTGCGGCTGAAGGCGTTGGTGAAGAGCGCCTGGATATCGGGGCACCGGAGTTGGAGTAAGTCTCAGTGAAGCAGTGTGCGTGCTTTGGTGCAACCTGGGACTGTGGAGGTAATGGGCTGATCATCGTGTGCACCGGAAGAAAGTGAGTCTCTGCAACGCGGTGTGCGTGTCTTGATGCCAACTGAGACCGCAGGAAGGAGTGCCTGGTGAACGTTCACTCGGAGTCGACGTGAAATCCCATCATCGTTGTGTGTGTGGCTTCGTGCCAGAGGAGACCCGGAGGGTGCTGGGGTGAACGTGTACCCGGAGTAACGTAATCTCAGGGGCGTGGGGTATGTGTGCCCCGCCGCCGCCTGAGACCTTCCTAACAGTCGTGGCCCGGACCGGCAGCACCGGAGGAGCTGAGCTGCCAGGCCGAGCCGCTGAGGCCCATTGAGAAAGTTCTACACGGAAGGCCCAGATCGCTGAAGGAGTAGAGGAGAGTGGGGTCACGCCCCCAGGTAACATGGATCACTGCCTGGGCGGGGTGCGGGCTCGGAGGGACACTCTCTCGGCCTCTCAGTCCTTCTGGCGACGTGAGCCTTTGCTTCGGCTCAGATTGGGGCCCGTACTGCGATCAGGAGTGGCAGTACTGGGGCCAGAGTGAGAAGCTGTACTTTATGTCATCATTGATACGTATGGGGGGCAACTGTTATCGAAGAGGCTGACTGTCGTAATACACATTGCCAATATTGCTGCTAACGAACTGCCGGACTGTCTTATGACGCCTGACATTATTTCTGCATAACGAAGTACACGATTGTAGCGCTACGCATTGCATTATTTCTCCATTGCAAAGTACAGGATTGTAGCGGCCCGCATTGCATTATTTCTTCATTGCAAAGTACATGATTGTAGCTACGCATTGCACTATTCCTTCATTGCAAAGTACATGATTGTAGCGACGCGCATTGCATTATTTCTTCATTGCAAAGTATGTCATTGGGGTGTGACGCATTGCATTATTCCTTCATTGCACAGTACATGATTGTAGCGGTACGCGTTGCATTATTTCTCCCATTGCAAGGTACCGGGGTGTATCGTTACGCATTGTATCATTTATCCTTTGCCCAGCACAGTATTGTATCGTTACGCAGCACACTATTGTTTGTCCATTGCAACGTGTGTGATTCTAGCATTGCGACCAGCATAGCATTTTGAAAGCGCTGGTTGAGATTTGAACCTACCAGCCAGCCGGAACGAATATTACCCTTTATTATATGTTGGCTTATGTATCATGTGGTCTGATTGTATATCTTTCTATATAAAATTTATACTTGTTTTATCAAACTCGTGTGTAGTCCATTTGTGGTGTCACCAGTGGGTTGCTGTGAGTGTGGTTGCACATACTGTATACTCGTGCCTTGGAGATAGGCCTGGTTGCTCGTGCCAAGCTACTAAGGGGGTGAGCAGGGCTATCTGAAACGGTGTCCTTACTTGGCCTAACGTTGAGTGAGGAGTCCCGGGTCTCGCATTTGGTGACAGTGGAGCGGGACTGGGACTCCGGCTTCCAACATTTGGCGGCAGAGCGGTGGGATACGATCCTAATGTAATTGAAACGCGTGTGTGCAAAACCACTCACAGTAATTGGTGTACATCATAAATTGATCGCAGACCACGACGCAACAACGTATTGTTTTGAATTGTTGGTTCTATTGTTGAGTAATCTTTAAACCACACATCATGTCTCAGGAGGGGAGCCAGATAGCCGGTGAGGCTGCGGCTGCAGAATTAGAGTTTAACATTGAGGCATTGTTTACCTACAAGGTTGATCAGTTGAGGAAATTCTGCAGAGCTTTGGGATGTCCCATGAAGGCTAGCGCCAAGAAGGAGGAGCTGCAAGTGGCCTTGAGGGCCTGGTGGGAAGCCAAAGAGGCTCAGGAGACTGGTGATGTTGAGGTGGATGAGGATGACCCAGGGAATGGATTTGGTCCACAGGATTTGCCAGTGGAGGGACCAGCCGCAGGGGCTGGTAGTTGCCATTCAGGGAGGAGTTATTCACCAGAGGAGTTGGAGGAAAACCAAAGTGTCAGACTGCATGAGTTGGAGGTGTTAAAACTTGAAACGCAAGCAGAAGAGAGCAGGAACGCTCTCGCGTTGGAAGAGAAACTGATTTTCTTCGCTCATGAGTTAAGCATGAGGGAACTGGACATTAAGGGTAAAAAAGCAGAGTCCAGGTCGAATGGTGGCAGCGCACAGCCAGTGCCAAGTGTGGATGAGTACAAGTGTGCATTGGAATATTGGGTAGTGGTTAGCATGGTAAATGATTTGGAGGGGTTGTCCAATTTGGCCCCAGGGGAGCCTAGGCTCAGAAATTATTTTCCAGGATTGCGCCACCCCGGGTTAAGGTGTGTACTCCTTGATTCCCGGGAGCCTGCACAAGAACCGGACCCCTGGTCATGGGTCCAGGGGCCTGAAAAGGCCCCAGAGAGGGAAGAAGGGCCAAGTGGCGCAAGGAGATCCCAGAGTAGTGAGGAGGGGTTGCTGGCTAGCCCCTTGTCTCAAAAGGGGAGGAGGAAGAGTAAGCAGCACCCCCAGGGATCAGCAGCACCACCCAGGAAACTGGGGGGGCCGTAGGAGAGCCCCTGGGTGGAGGCCTAGTGCCTACTTGCCAGAGGTGTGAGGAAGGACACCTAGCGTCAGGAGGGCGTGGGGAGTCTGTAGCCAGAGCTCCTGCCGTCCTGAAGTTTGTGGGTGCCATTCCTAAGTGGCAGGCCCAGAAAAATAAATGGAAGGATAAAAGAGGGTTGTGTTCCCCAGTGGGAACACCCGTGGGACAGTGCCCAGCCAGTGAGGCTGGGTCTCCTAGAAGTGACCAGGGTAAACCCACTTTTAACCTGGAGGGCTGGATGACTGGAGGTAGTATCCTGACCGATGGGCCTTCCCAGGGTACCACTCCAGGGTGGGGTTGGCATGGGACTAGCACCCCTGGAGGGGTCCCCCTGGCCAGGAGAGATCCATGGAACAGCATTGTTGGCTCAGGGAGTAGTGATCAAGAAGACCCTCTGGGGACAGGAAGGCGTGGAACAGGAGGGTGTCCCTGTGGTAGAGGGCCTGCGTCCTCGTTCTATCGCCCGAAGCCGGGAAGTCCATCAAGGTAATGATTGGTCTACCCTGGCTTTTGGCTGGGAGTGGGTTGTGTAGGACTTGGCTTTTTTGGCTAAAGTTCCCAAAACTTTTTGCTTTCCCCCTAGACCGTTTTCCTGACATATAGTTGCCAATTTAGATGCTTTGGGTACTTTGCCACTGCTAATCAGTGTCAAAGTACAAGTGTTCCCTGTGTAAAGTATAATGGTAATTGGTTGGCCATGATTGGTATGTTGCCTTACTAGTAAAGTCCCTAGTGATGTGCACTGCGTGTGCTAGGGCTAGTAATGCAAAGGTGCGCGGAGAAGGGAACTCAGGCCTGCAGTGTAGGGCCTGCGCGCAGTTTGCTAAGTTAGCATGTTGTCCTGACAAGTGCAACCACTTGTCAGGCCTTACTTTCCCTTTTGCATACACAGTGGGCACCCCTGTGGTAGGTCCCGGGTAACCCCTGTGCAGGGTGCAGTGTAAGTAAAAGGCAGGACATATACTGAGGTGTGTGTTATGTCCTGACAGTGAAAAACACTCCATTTCGTTTTTCACTGGTGAAAGGCCATTCTGCCCATAGGACAGAATAGGAGAGGCTGGGTATTGTGTTTGTTAGCCTAGTTTCCCATAAGTTTAAAATGGAGAGGTGAAGTTTAGTATGTATGAACTCACAGCGTCATAACACATCTTTCTATGAAAGTGGTTTTGTCACTGTCTGTTCAGAAACCACTCTTTTAGAAAGTGGCTGAGTTTTGTGCTTTAAGCATTTCTGTGTGTCTCTGCTGAATGTGGATTGACTGTCTGGATCTGAGAGGGGAGAGGAGCCGGGGGAGGTCTTGACCCAGGGAGGGGTTGATATGGCACCAGGCTGACCTGCATCTGGAGAGTAGGCGAGGAAAAGCACCTGGAGGTGAAGAGGCCTGGGTTGCGGCTATAAAACATTTGACCCATCTCCTGCTGTGTGATTAAGGATCCAGACCCCCAGTATCAAAGGGAGAAAGGTGACACTGGGAGGGAGACACCCAGAACTGATTTAGGCAGGGGTCAGGGACCCCTGAGCACAACGAACTTCAAAGACATTTAGGGGTATAACTATGAGAGCTGAGACCCCTGAACTTTGGAATAGAAATAGATTGAGACTGAAAAGGCTTGGACCCATTTCGTGGTCAAGAGGAACCTCTGCTAAGGAAGGAACAACTGAAGAGACTGCTGGGAAGGACCGACCCTTCCTTCGTGATCTGGGGCTGGTCTGCAGTTTGCTGTTTTAACCAAGGAAGAGGCTGTTGGGACTGTGCTTTGTGCGCTGGGTCCCCCTGCTTGAAGAAGACTGTGCTTTGTGATGTGTCTTGTTACCCCAAGGGCCCGAGGTGAGCTGGCTCCCTGTTTGGAAACACAGGAACATAAAAGTTTCCAGAGAAGTTTCAAGTAACGCGGTGGGCGCGTGTTGTGGCAGCTTGAGACCCTCGGAAGGTGTGCCCTGTGATCTTGGACACACGGAGGAGAAGCGAGACTCGGACGCGCTGGGTGCGTGTCGCGGTGCACAGAAGGCGTTGGTGAAGAGCCCCTGGTCAACGTGTGCACCGAAGGTGAAGTGAGTCTCGGCCGCGCAGGGTGCGTGTCGTGGTGCACCGCAGGCGTTGGTGAAGAGCGCCTGGTCAGCGTGTGCATCAGAGGTGACGTGAGACTCGGATGCGCAGGGTGCGTGTCGTGGTGCACCACAGGCGCTGGTGAAGAGCGCCTGGTAAGCGGGTGCATCGGAGGTGAAAGGAGTCTCAGACGCGCAGGGTGCGTGTCGTGGTGCACAGGAGGCGTTGGTGAGGAGCTCCTGCTCAACGTGTGCATCGGAAGTGGAGTGAGTCTCGGATGCGCAGGGTGCATGTCGGGGTGCACCGGAGGCGCTGGTGAAGAGTGCCTGGTCATCGAGTGCGCCGGAGGAGAAGTGACGCTCGGACACGGTGAGCGTGTCGGGGTGCGGCTGAAGGCGTTGGTGAAGAGCGCCTGGATATCGGGGCACCGGAGTTGGAGTAAGTCTCAGTGAAGCAGTGTGCGTGCTTTGGTGCAACCTGGGACTGTGGAGGTAATGGGCTGATCATCGTGTGCACCGGAAGAAAGTGAGTCTCTGCAACGCGGTGTGCGTGTCTTGATGCCAACTGAGACCGCAGGAAGGAGTGCCTGGTGAACGTTCACTCGGAGTCGACGTGAAATCCCATCATCGTTGTGTGTGTGGCTTCGTGCCAGAGGAGACCCGGAGGGTGCTGGGGTGAACGTGTACCCGGAGTAACGTAATCTCAGGGGCGTGGGGTACGTGTGCCCCGCCGCCGCCTGAGACCTTCCTAACAGTTGTGGCCCGGACCGGCAGCACCGGAGGAGCTGAGCTGCCAGGCCGAGCCGCTGAGGCCCATTGAGAAAGTTCTACACGGAAGGCCCAGATCGCTGAAGGAGTAGAGGAGAGTGGGGTCACGCCCCCAGGTAACATGGATCACTGCCTGGGCGGGGTGCGGGCTCGGAGGGACACTCTCTCGGCCTCTCAGTCCTTCTGGCGACGTGAGCCTTTGCTTCGGCTCAGATTGGGGCCCGTACTGCGTTCAGGAGTGGCAGTACTGGGGCCAGAGTGAGAAGCTGTACTTTATGTCATCATTGATACGTATGGGGGGCAACTGTTATCGAAGAGGCTGACTGTCGTAATACACATTGCCAATATTGCTGCTAACGAACTGCCGGACTGTCTTATGATGCCTGACATTATTTCTGCATAACGAAGTACACGATTGTAGCGCTACGCATTGCATTATTTCTCCATTGCAAAGTACAGGATTGTAGCGGCCCGCATTGCATTATTTCTTCATTGCAAAGTACATGATTGTAGCTACGCATTGCACTATTCCTTCATTGCAAAGTACATGATTGTAGCGACGCGCATTGCATTATTTCTTCATTGCAAAGTACGTCATTGGGGTGTGACGCATTGCATTATTCCTTCATTGCACAGTACATGATTGTAGCGGTACGCATTGCATTATTTCTCCCATTGCAAGGTACCGGGGTGTATCGTTACGCATTGTATCATTTATCCTTTGCCCAGCACAGTATTGTATCGTTACGCAGCACACTATTGTTTGTCCATTGCAACGTGTGTGATTCTAGCATTGCGACCAGCATAGCATTTTGAAAGCGCTGGTTGAGATTTGAACCTACCAGCCAGCCAGAACGAATATTACCCTTTATTATATGTTGGCTTATGTATCATGTGGTCTGATTGTATATCTTTCTATATAAAATTTATACTTGTTTTATCAAACTCGTGTGTAGTCCATTTGTGGTGTCACCAGTGGGTTGCTGTGAGTGTGGTTGCACATACTGTATACTCGTGCCTTGGAGATAGGCCTGGTTGCTCGTGCCAAGCTACTAAGGGGGTGACCAGGGCTATCTGAAACGGTGTCCTTACTTGGCCTAACGTTGAGTGAGGAGTCCCGGGTCTCGCATTTGGTGACAGTGGAGCGGGACTGGGACTCCGGCTTCCAACATTTGGCGGCAGAGCGGTGGGATACGATCCTAATGTAATTGAAACGCGTGTGTGCAAAACCACTCACAGTAATTGGTGTACATCATAAATTGATCGCAGACCACGACGCAACAACGTATTGTTTTGAATTGTTGGTTCTATTGTTGAGTAACCTTTAAACCACACATCATGTCTCAGGAGGGGAGCCAGATAGCCGGTGAGGCTGCGGCTGCAGAATTAGAGTTTAACATTGAGGCATTGTTTACCTACAAGGTTGATCAGTTGAGGAAATTCTGCAGAGCTTTGGGATGTCCCATGAAGGCTAGCGCCAAGAAGGAGGAGCTGCAAGTGGCCTTGAGGGCCTGGTGGGAAGCCAAAGAGGCTCAGGAGACTGGTGATGTTGAGGTGGATGAGGATGACCCAGGGAATGGATTTGGTCCACAGGATTTGCCAGTGGAGGGACCAGCCGCAGGGGCTGGTAGTTGCCATTCAGGGAGGAGTTTTTCACCAGAGGAGTTGGAGGAAAACCAAAGTGTCAGACTGCATGAGTTGGAGGTGTTAAAACTTGAAACGCAAGCAGAAGAGAGCAGGAACGCTCTCGCGTTGGAAGAGGAACGGATTTTCTTCGCTCATGAGTTAAGCATGAGGGAACTGGACATTAAGGGTACAAAAGCAGAGTCCAGGTCGAATGGTGGCAGCGCACAGCCAGTGCCAAGTGTGGATGAGTACAAGTGTGCATTGGAATATTGGGTAGTGGTTAGCATGGTAAATGATTTGGAGGGGTTGTCCAATTTGGCCCCAGGGGAGCCTAGGCTCAGAAATTATTTTCCAGGATTGCGCCACCCCGGGTTAAGGTGTGTACTCCTTGATTCCCGGGAGCCTGCACAAGAACCGGACCCCTGGTCATGGGTCCAGGGGCCTGAAAAGGCCCCAGAGAGGGAAGAAGGGCCAAGTGGCGCAAGGAGATCCCAGAGTAGTGAGGAGGGGTTGCTGGCTAGCCCCTTGTCTCAAAAGGGGAGGAGGAAGAGTAAGCAGCACCCCCAGGGATCAGCAGCACCACCCAGGAAACTGGGGGGGCCGTAGGAGAGCCCCTGGGTGGAGGCCTAGTGCCTACTTGCCAGAGGTGTGAGGAAGGACACCTAGCGTCAGGAGGGCGTGGGGAGTCTGTAGCCAGAGCTCCTGCCATCCTGAAGTTTGTGGGTGCCATTCCTAAGTGGCAGGCCCAGAAAAATAAATGGAAGGATAAAAGAGGGTTGTGTTCCCCAGTGGGAACACCCGTGGGACAGTGCCCAGCCAGTGGGGCTGGGTCCCCTAGAAGTGACCAGGGTAAACCCACTTTTAACCTGGAGGGCAGGATGACTGGGGGTAGTATCCTGACCGATGGGCCTTCCCAGGGTACCACTCCAGGGTGGGGTTGGCATGGGACTAGCACCCCTGGAGGGGTCCCCCTGGCCAGGAGAGATCCATGGAACAGCATTGTTGGCTCAGGGAGTAGTGATCAAGAAGACCCCCTGGGGACAGGAAGGCGTGGAACAGGAGGGTGTCCCTGTGGTAGAGGGCCTGCGTCCTGGTTCTTTCGCCCGAAGCCGGGAAGTCCATCAAGGTAATGATTGGTCTACCCTGGCTTTTGGCTGGGAGGGGGTTGTGTAGGACTTGGCTTTTTTGGCTAAAGTTCCCTAAACTTTTTGCTTTCCCCCTAGACCGTTTTCCTGACATAGAGTTGCCAATTTAGATGCTTTGGGTACTTTGCCACTGCTGATCAGTGTCAAAGTACAAGTGTTCCCTGTGTAAAGTATAATGGTAATTGGTTGGCCATGATTGGTATGTTGCCTTACTAGTAAAGTCCCTAGTGATGTGCACTGTGTGTGCCAGGGCTAGTAATGCAAAGGTGCGCGGAGAAAGGAACTCAGGCCTGCAGTGTAGGGCCTGCTCGCAGTTTGCTAAGTTAGCATGTTGTCCTGACAAGTGCAACCACTTGTCAGGCCTTACTTTCCCTTTTGCATACACAGTGGGCACCCCTGTGGTAGGTCCCGGGTAACCCCTGTGCAGGGTGCAGTGTAAGTAAAAGGCAGGACATATACTGAGGTGTGTGTTATGTCCTGACAGTGAAAAACACTCCATTTCGTTTTTTCACTGGTGAAAGGCCATTCTGCCCATAGGACAGAATGGGAGAGGCTGGGTATTGTGTTTGTTAGCCTAGTTTCCCATAAGTTTAAAATGGAGAGGTGAAGTTTAGTATGTATAAACTCACAGCGTCATAACACATCTTTCTATGAAAATGGTTTTGTCACTGTGTGTTCAGAAACCACTCGTTTAGAAAGTGGCTGAGTTTTGTGCTTTAAGCATTTCTGTGTGTCTCTGCTGAATGTGGATTGACTGTCTGGATCTGAGAGGGGAGAGGAGCCGGGGGAGTTCTTGACCCAGGGAGGGGTTGATATGGCACCAGGCTGACCTGCTTCTGGAGAGTAGGCGAGGAAAAGCACCGGGAGGTGAAGAGGCCTGGGTTGCGGCTATAAAACATTTGACCCATCTCCTCCTGAGTGATTAACCCCTTCCGTGCTCATGACGAGCTCAGCTCGTCATGCTGCGCGGTAGCGCTGTGCGCATGACGAGCTGTGCTCGTCACGACCCCACCCGCGATCGGAATGTCCAGCACACGAGCGGAATTCCGATCGCGGTCAAGGGGTTAAGGATCCAGACCCCCAGAATCAAAGGGAGAAAGGTGACACTGGGAGGGAGACACCCAGAACTGATTTAGGCAGGGGTCAGGGACCCCTGAGCCCAACGAACTTCAAAGACATTTAGGGGTATAACTATGAGAGCTGAGACCCCTGAACATTGGAATAGAAATGGATTGAGACTGAAAAGGCTTGGACCCATTTCGTGGTCAAGAGGAACCTCTGCTAAGGAAGGAACAACTGAAGAGACTGCTGGGAAGGACTGACCCTTCCTTCGTGATCTGGGGCTGGTCTGCAGTTTGCTGCTTTAACCAAGGAACAGGCTGTTGGGACTGTGCTTTGTGCGCTGGGTCCCCATGCTTGAAGAAGACTGTGTTTTGTGCTGTGTCTTGTTTCCGGAGAAGTTTCAAATGACGCGGTGGGCGCGTGTTGTGGCAGCTTGAGACCCTCGGAAGGTGTGCCCTGTGATCTTGGACACACGGAGGAGAAGCGAGACTCGGACGCGCTGGGTGCGTGTCGTGGTGCACCGCAGGCGTTGGTGAAGAGCGCCTGGTCAGCGTGTGCATCGGAGGTGACGTGAGACTCGGACGCGCACGGTGCGTGTCGTGGTGCACTGCAGGCGCTGGTGAAGAGCGCCTGGTCAGCGGGTGCATCGGAGGTGAAAGGATTCTCGGACGCGCTGGGTGCGTGTCGTGGTACACAGGAGGCGTTGGTGAAGAGCGCCTGGTCAACGTGTGCACCGAAGGTGAAGTGAGTCTCGGACGCGCAGTGTGCGTGTCGTGGTGCACCGCAGGCGTTGGTGTTGAGCGCCTGGTCAGCGTGTGCATCGGAGGTGACGTGAGACTCGGACGCGCAGGGTGCGTGTCGTGGTGCACCGCAGGCACTGGTGAAGAGCGCCTGGTCAGCGGGTGCATCGGAGGTGAAGGGAGTCTCGGACGCGCTGGGTGCGTGTCGTGGTGCACAGGAGGCGTTGGTGAAGAGCGCCTGGTCAACATGTGCATCGAAGGTGAAGTGAGACTAGGACGCGCAGGGTGCGTGTCTCGGTGCACCGCAGGCGCTGGTGAAGAGCGCCTGGTCAGCGGGTGCATCGGAGGTGAAAGGAGTCTCGGACGCGCAGGGTGCGTGTCGTGGTGCACAGGAGGCGTTGGTGAGGAGCGCCTGGTCAACGTGTGCATCGGAAGTGGAGTGAGTCTCGGAAGCGCAGGGTGCATGTCGGGGTGCACCGGAGGCGCTGGTGAAGAGCGCCTGGTCATCGAGTGCACCGGAGGAGAAGTGAGGCTCGGACACGGTGAGCGTGTCGGGGTGCGGCCGAAGGCGTTGGTGAAGAGTGCCTGGATATCGGTGCACCGGAGTTGGAGTAAGTCTCAGTGAAGCAGTGTGCGTGCTTTGGTGCAACCTGGGACTGTGGAGGTAATGGGCTGATCATCGTGTGCACCGGAAGAAAGTGAGTCTCTGCAACGCGGTGTGCGTGTCTTGGTGCCAACTGAGACCGCAGGAAGGAGTGCCTGGTGAACGTGCACTTGGAGTCGACGTGAAGTCCCATCATCGTTGTGTGTGTGGCTTCGTGCCAGAGGAGACCCGGAGGGTGCTGGGGTGAACGTGCACCCGGAGTAACGTAATCTCATGGGCGTGGGGTACGTGTGCCCCACGGCCGCCTGAGACCTTCCTAACAGTCGCGCCCCTGCCGCTGAGGCCCATTGAGAAAGTTCTACACGGAAGGCCCAGATCGCTGAAGGAGGAGAGGAGAGTGGGGTAGCGCCCCCAGGTAACGTGGATCACTGCCTGGGCGGGGTGCGGGCTCGGAGGGACACTCTCTCGGCCTCTCAGTCTTTCTGGCGACGTGAGCCTTTGCTCGGCTCAGATTGGGGCCCGTACTGCGTTCAGGAGTGGCAGTACTGGGGCCAGAGTGAGAAGCTGTACTTTGTGTCATCATTGATACGTATGGGGGCAACTGTTATCGAAGAGGCTGACTGTCGTAATACACATTGCCAATATTGCTGCTAACGAACTGCCGGACTGTATTATGACGCCTGACATTATTTCTGCATAACGAAGTACACGATTGTAGCGCTACGCATTGCATTATTTCTCCATTGCAAAGTACAGGATTGTAGCGGCCCGCATTGCATTATTTCTTCATTGCAAAGTACATGATTGTAGCTACGCATTGCACTATTCCTTCATTGCAAAGTACATGATTGTAGCGACGCGCATTGCATTATTCTTCATTGCAAAGTACGTGATTGGGGTGTGACGCATTGCATTATTCCTTCATTGCGCAGTACATGATTGTAGCGGTACGCGTTGCATTATTTCTCCCATTGCAAGGTATCGGGGTGTATCGTTACGCATTGTATTATTTATCCTTTGCCCAGCACAGGATTGTATCGTTACGCAGCGCACTATTGTTTGTCCATTGCAACGTGTGTGATTCTAGCATTGCGACCAGCATAGCATTTTGAAAGCGGTGGTTGGGATTTGAACCTACCAGCCAGCCGGAACGAATATTACCCTTTATTATATGTTGGCTTATGTATCGTGTGGTCTGATCATATATCTTTCTATATAAAGTTTATTCTCGTTTTATCAAACTCGTGTGGAGTCCATTTGTGGTGTCACCAGTGGGTTGCTGTGAGTGTGGTTGCACATACTGTACACTCGTGCTGCTCGTGCCAAACTACTAAGGGGGTGAGCAGGGCTATCTCAAACGGTGTCCTTGCTTGGCCTAACGTTGAGTGAGGAGTCCCGGGTCTCGCATTTGTTGACAGTGGAGCGGAACTGGGACTCCGGCTTCCTACATTAACAATTAGCACTAACTATCTATCTATATTACTAAATAAACCACAAACTCAGTGTAAGGTTAACAGTGTTCATCGCAAAATAACATGAAGGTAAAATACTCATCTTGTACAGGTTTACAAAGCAAACATAGATTCAATCACAGAGAGAGAACATTAATCAGAGCAAACAGTGTCAAACTCATATCAACTGAACAATTATGCAAATGAGGGAGTGGATAGATGAAGAGACAAAAGATTCAGAAACAAATATACATTTGCAAATGATTATGCAAAGTATGGATCATTTAGTTATACTAACCCAAATATTTCAGAGGAAAATCTACCCCCTGGCCATGGGAATAGATGGGAGTTCCCCGAGAAGGTTCAGGGAACAAAGAGTAGGACAGGAACAGAAAATAAACAGGCCTCAATCTGGATAGCAAACCGACGGACAGCGACGATCTCCCTCTCTCTAGCTTCTCCAAAGACGCGCGCCCAACGACCCCCCAGGCACCCCAGTTATACCCTAAAACCTACATGTCCAACCCATCATTGTAGCTACGTTTCAGAAACTCAGTCTCTCATTGGTCAGTTTAGGGGGTGTTCTATCATACCACCATAGTCACGTCCATGTTTTCACAGAATTCTTTGTTTCACAGTTTTCTCATTACATCAAGCACGTCCCATGAATACACATTTCCTCCAAAAAATAACATGTTGGAAGTCTCTACACTTTCATTGTTTGCCTCAACAGTTTCTGCGGAATGAGTTTGTACATTTGCACTTGATCCCACGGCCATCCTTCCGTTACTTGGCAGTCATACAATAATCTTTGAAGGTTATCAGCCGTTGCCTTCTCCATTCTCTCTCAGAGCTCGATTTTCAGCATATTTATTCATTTTTATTTCTCGTTAACCCTCGAATGACATGCAAAGATGTAGGCCCATGTGTGCATCACTACGATGAACAAAACACAAAGATTATTATTTTCATGAAATAAAAATCTCACTGTTCACCACCCACCATTGCACTATCCCCAGTGGTAATTGTAGCAAGAGCATTAATGTGCAAAAAGCGGCATTATTATTATTTTCTTTTTCTTTTTAAGCAGAACGCAAATGCGGCCTAGTTTTCATGCATTATGCCACGCATTAGTGCACGCATGCGCAAAAGCGTTTCCCCGTGTTTTCGTGTTTTTGCACGTTATTTTCACAGCACACTGTGAGTAAATGTTACTGAGGACTTAATCCGAGCAGGTTTATTTTCTCCAAAACCTGCTCCATCAATGGCGAGCTAAGTGGAGAGCAGGAAGAACAAGCAAACTTGTGGGATAGCATGCATAATGAGAAAAGAGCAGACTAGTTGTGGGGAGAAATGGTGGACTACGGGAGAGTGAGCAGAATGCTGAGTAGCTGTCAGAGTGGGTGGGATGAGGGGGCGAATGTTAGGCTAAGGGCTGAGAAGGTAGGCTGAGGGAATGAGCAGAAAGACTGAAGGGGCGAGCAGGTGGGCTGAGGACGTTAGTGGTTACGCTGAGAGGAGGGCATGGGTAGGCTCAAAGAGTACCTACCCAGGCAAGCTGAGTACAGAGTAGGCAGAACAAGCAGATTGGAAATCAAGTGGTCCTGCTGGGAAGGGAATGAGCAGACTAGAGGATAGCTGGCTTACTAGGAGAGGAGCAGGGAGGCTGAGGGGACAAGTGGCAGCCTAAACTCGGCAGAGCGTTAGAAGAGCTGGTAGAATAAGTAAGCTGATGGGTTGACCGGATGAGCTGAGGGGAGTGTGGATATCCTGATGGGAAAGCTGGGAGGCTGAAGAGGAAGCAGGCAGTCTGAAGGGGAGACTAGGGAGGCCCGGAGAAGAAGCGGCAAACATAGAAAAAGTGGACACAATGATAGAAGTGATAGGAGAGTGGGCAGTCTGAGGAGTTGAGGAGGCCACTAGGTGGGTGAACAGGCAGTATGAGGGGAGAGCTGATAGGCTGAGGGGAGAGAGGGAGAACAACCAGACGGTGGGGGCCAGGTAAACTGGGAGGAGAGCAGGCAGGCTATGAGGAGAAGTTGGCAGAGTGTTAGAACAGCTAGGAGAGTGGCTGCTTTGAGGGCAAAATCTAGCAGGCTGTTGGGGAGAGTGGACAGGGTGAGGGAGTGATCAGACAGACTGAGGTGAGAGTGGTTTGGCTTTGGGAGCGTGGTGAAGCTGGAGAGAGAGTATGAGGTGAGAGTAGGGAGAACAGTCACACAGGGAGAAGCGCAGGAATTAAGAGGAGACTGGGTATACTGGGAGCAGAGCGAGCAGGTTGAGAAGTGGTAGACTGGAGGAGAACAGTAGGCTGAGGTCATGACCAGACAGGCCGAGGGGAACGTGGGTAGGCTAAGGAGAAAGCAGGCAAGCTTGGGACGAGGAGGGAGAGCACACAGATTGGATTAGATTGATTTGGGGCAGAACATACTGGGAGGAGAGTGGACAGGAGTCAGTAGTCTGGTGCAGAGCTGGCAAGCAGGGAAAGAGCGTCTATAACAAGCAGACTAGGGGGGCAGGTTGATGGGCAATTTGGAAGAGAGTGGGCTTAGTGTGAGGAGAGCCGGCAGGCTGAGGGGAGAACTGTAAGACAGGGGGAGAGCAGGACAGCGTTACAAAAGCTGGGACATTGAACAGGCGAACTTGAGATGGCCTCTAGAGGAAGTGAGCAGGGTGGCTTGAAGAGCTTGAGCAGGCAAGCCGTGGAAGAGATCGGGAAGGCTGAGAGGGTTGTTGGGCAGGCTTTTAGGAGTGCCGGTATGTTCAGGGAGGGCAGGCAGGCTGAGTGAGAGTGAGCTTCTTGAAAGAAGAATTGGTGGACTGGAGAAAATGGGCACAGTGTTAGAACAGGTGTAGAGTGGGTTGGCTGAGGGGGTAAGTGAGCTGGATGCGGGGTAGGTGGTGTTGACTCATCCGAAAAGGAAAGTAACACTTCAAGGCTCTACCATCCCCACACTGAGATAGGCTTTTGACTAGCGATAGCCTGCCCTTGGAAACAGATTTGTCTGTCCTCGTGCACAGAAAATACACCACTACTCCTAATTAGTGCTCAATCGGAACTAGGCTATTAAGGACCATAAAATGTATTCCCTTAAACCTCCACAGGCACTTTATCTCGAGTTCTCCAATATCCAAACCTTTCTATTAAATCACATAAAGTCAACAATCCTCTTCAATACAACCCACGCAACACATTACAACACATCACATATTCAATTCCATGCACAACAACAAGATACCATAACATAACATGAATACAATCTCCAAAACACACAACTCATCGGAAAATGTATCATTGTCCAAAACCCTACTAATGCTCACCAGTACAACTCATTAGACCACTGCTATGGGCACTCTGACAATACTCAGACCACCTTCCATATTCTCCAACTCCCAGACAACCTACATTTTTGTTAATTATCTTAATTAGTGTGATTAGCTTAACTAATAATCTGTTGCCCGCATTCTCCACCAAAATCTGTTGACGCTCTAATTAATACATTAAGAAGGTTTTTAAGTAGGATAAGAACTGACTGAGTCACTCATAGATTTAGTCCCAGGCATTCAATACAATTTGCACGTGACAAGATTCCAAGTTATTATCCTCATGGGTTTATTTAAAGAATATAATAACTGAAAGCAAAAAGTAAGTTAGTTAATCAGGGAATTAGCATGATCCTAAGTATCAATCAAAGTCAATAAAGAGACTGACATAGAGTCTGCCTTCATAGGAAAAACAAAAATCTCTGGCTTGTCTCCACATTAACACGTCTTTTATAGACTTCTAGTTACAGAAGGCATACACATTTCATGGTATGACATGAAATAGAAGGATTGGATTAGCAATGACAACACCCTTGCAGTACCTAATAACTATCATAGCCTATTGGTTAGGGTGATGCATAGTTAGGTAATGATATGATATGAGCTTACATATTATTAAGCACAGGATTACAATGGCTTGCTTAACTATGGTGCAATTTGGCTTGATAGCTGGAAACTAGCAACTGAAGAAACATCATGCATAGACGTCCTACCAGAGAGAATAGCAAAACACTACATTTGCTTTAGAACAAAGACCATAGCTGAGATAGTATTTTCCATGATTTTCTGATAAAATAAAGACACATTACCTTAGAACGCTCGTTCATAAAAAAGGAACACACTTTTTCTTCAATGAAATGTACAATGCAGCAGGCTGCAGCCTAGTCATGCCTAACATATGTTTACCTTAATTAATCATTATTTTCAAGTTAATTAAAACTCTCTGAATGTGGACAGAGTTTAGGCATCCCACGCACATAGGCTGGGGAGAGCAAGCAAGCCTGGCAGTGAGTAGGAAGAACAAACAGACTTGTAAGAGAGCGAACATACTGAGATGAGAGCTGTGGGGAGAAGTGGCAGAGAGTGAGTGCAATGATAGAAGAGCTGATATATCCTGAGGCAGTGAGCAGGCAGTCTGAGGGTAGAGTGAGCATAGTATTACATTATAACAATTGTCTAGTTGAGAGGAGAGTGGGCTGATGTTTCAACCTGTTTAGCGGACCAAT
The DNA here is from genome assembly GCA_963921515.1 of Calotriton arnoldi. NCBI lineage: Eukaryota > Metazoa > Chordata > Amphibia > Caudata > Salamandridae > Calotriton > Calotriton arnoldi. The sequence continues at coordinate 307,786 of CAWUFW010005801.1, read as the reverse complement.
TGATAAGAAGTGGTACTGGTGATTTGGCCACCCTTGTGATGGTTGACACCTTTAGCCACTGCTATCCTTGGGGCCGACCTATGGCACTACAGACTGAACACTAAGAACACCTTTCAGCACTTGACCTTCAGAATAGCAGGGTAGGGAGGCAATGAGGGGGCTAGAGACGCAGAGCTCTACAATTACCAAATAGCATGCAATAATGGTTGTCCGATACAGTGCTTAAAAGATAAGTACTTTATTAAACCAAAACGAAATCCTATGCAAAGGAAAATGCCCATGAGTACAGTGTTCTTTAACAGGAACTACAAGGAATATAAGCAAAAAAGTACCACAAGTGCAGGCTCGCTGGGTTAATGGATAAGAAATAGGGTTATTGATTGAGGGGGTGAAAACCCTACTTAACAACATCCACAATCCTTGTCAGGTTGAACTGCAAATGTCACTAAATAAACTTGTGCTTAACCGTCTAATAGCTTGGCACAAAAGCAGTCAAACTGAACTTAGAGGCAATGTGTAAAGTATTTATGATGGACTTCAAATTACAAAACAGTAATAAAGTGAAAACACAAGAAAAATCTCAATCCAATTTAGAAAAATAGAGTAAATGTTAGTTAATAAAATTAAACCAAAACAAATTAAATCCAATCAGTAGAACCAAAGTTATGATTTTTAAAAGTTTTTAGTGCGAAAAAGCACCTAAACTATGGAAGTGCCAAGTACAGATTGTATTGGGCCCGGTCACAGGTTACCTTCAGACTTAGACATTTTTATGAAGAAAAGTCCAGGAGAAGGTAGAGTTCAGCGAGGCAGGACAGCAGGCTGTGTTCAAGGAGGAGTCGTCGTCACTGTGGAGAGCTAGATGAGGTTTTAGGGAAGTCATTGACGATCGCGGGAAAATGCTCTGAGCAGGGGAATGGGGAGCCTTTCGTCGTTGAGCATGGTGAAGATTTTTACCCTTGGACTTAGACAGCTTTCTGGTAGTTGAAAACCTCCAGTGGGATGAAGCAGCAAGCTGTAGCCGAAGAGGGCTCCACGAGGCTGGATACCGTCGCTCTGAGTTCCCGTTGAACTGGATTTGCTGCTGTGGAGAAGAACGTGGCAGGAGCTACCGCAAAATCAGGCCGACCAGCGATGCACCTTGAGCAGATCATCTGGCAGGTAGATCACTGTCTTCTGTCAGTTTTTCTGGCACTTTTTGGTGAAAAGTCCCAACTTTTAGGGTTAGACAGGAGAGGCACCTCTAACACCACTTCCAAGGGTCAAGAGTGGAGGGGCACAACTTGGAGGTTAGGACTCACTCCAGCAAAGGCTAGGTGCAGGTTTCAAGGTCTCCGGAGCTTGGTATGTTCCTGTAACCCATACAGGAGGCCAGCCAACTAGCCCTTGGAGTCACTCTGGTAGTCCTGGGGTCAAGCAGCAAGGCAGTCCTCCGTGGTGCAAGGTAGGCCTCAAGCAGCAGGGCAGTCCACTGGTAGCCGCAGGACAGTCTTCTGGAGAACAGTGCAGGCCTCAAGCAGGAGGACAGTGCTACGGGGGTCCAGGCGACCCTTCTGAGGTCTTCCACAGGTCCAGGAGTGTACTAAAGAAGTGCCCTGAGGGTCCAATATTTATATCTGGTGCCAGCCTTTGAAGTGGGAGAATCTTCAAGGATAACCCCACACTTGGTTCTGGAAAGTTATTCCCTTCCCCTGTCAAGGCTCCAAGAAGTCTGGGGTAACAAAATATTAGTGCCAGGTTGTGTGTGTGCTAGAGGTAGCCATTTGAGTAAGTGGGGGCAGCAATCCATCCTGCTTACACCCATTCCTCTTTGTCTCAGCAGAGCCATTCACATTCATGTGGCCCTGGACACTGGCAATGGCCAAAAATGGATAGGGCAGGAAAACGCCGACCTTCAGTGAAATTTTCAGAATTGTGATGTAAAATCCAACTTTGCCATTATAGAGAATTTTAAATTACAATTGATTGAGTCTAACCATAACATTTCTATCTATTCTCAATCAAAAGGTAACACTTATTAAATGTAATAAGGTAACCCAATGTTATCCTATGATATAGGTAGGCCTTACAGTAGTGAAAAACAAATTTAGGAGTTTTTCCATACCAGGACATGTAAAACCTAAAAACATATGTCATACTTTTTAAATACAAAGCATCCTGCCCTGTGGGCGATTTAGGGCCTATTTTAGGGGTGACATATGTATTAAAAAGGAAGATTTAGGGAGGCATGGCCTAGCAACATGACGGATAGTCTCTCCTTGCAGAGCTCCTGTTGGCACTAATACATCCTGGCAATATCCTGCGGCATCGAGGACCACCGACACTGCTAAACTGTCTCGAAGTTATACAGGACGACAAGGGACAGATTGGTGCATTCGGCGGCCGAGGGAGGTGAGTTTGGACCGGATCCGAGCTGCAGCACTAACTCGGAAATCCAGGGCCTCTGAGGCCAGAGCTGCTGGTGGACTGGTGCGACCCCTGGGGGTATTGCAATCCGAGTGAGCCTGGGGGAGAGCAAAAGCTTGACAGCTCCTTGCAGACACGGCACCGGAGCTGTGTGGAGAGGTGTGGCAGCCGTGACTGGAAGCAGTGAACCAGCAGCCACGCATGAAACTGCTACAGGTGGTCACCATACCTGTGCCCTGGAAGAGCCCGTCGGGTGCGTAAGCAGTGGACCAAGTAATGCTGGAGAACTGCCGCCGGTGTGAGTAGTGAGACCTTGCCCGCGACCTGATGTAAATCTGCAATAGTCTGAGGAGCGGGCTTGACAGGGGCTGTGATCTGACCCTACCATGTGGCGATCGGTGAGGTGCCATGGCCCTCTGAGAGGCCTTGCAATTTGGGGAGCATTGTGGCACTAAGCGAAGGCCCCAGGGACATGGCGATCATGAGGCCGGTGAGCGGTGCAACCAGGAGGAGGGGGCCCACTGAGAGAGGCCAGTAAAGTCAGAGACAGAGACTGAGGGGGACTGAGTGAGAAAAGGAGGGCCCCCCGGGAGCAGTGCTCTGGCCTTTTCAGATGGAGAGACCTTGAAGCTGGCTCCATGATGCTGAGTTAGTGGATGCGGGCTCTGCTGTCTGGGGAGTCCGGGGAGTGCCCAGTGAGGGGACAGCTGCAGGGTATCTCGCAGCTGTCCCTGGGGGTGGCATCTGATTACCTGAAGTGAGATACAAGTCACATACCGTCCATATGGGTCGGGTGCTGGGGAACCCAGCTCAGGTAAGTGACTTGAGGCAGAGTATACTGCCCCAGACTGCACGCCACATTGGGTAAAGGTAAAGCAGCCAAACTGTCACAAGCGAGCAAGAGTGTTAATTAAAAGCATGTGCTACTCGCGGAGGGGATGGAGGCCGAACAGGGGTGCAGGAGCAGAGAACCAGCGGATCGAGCCCCCATGCTGGCGGGCCTGATGGTGACAATCAAAGGCTCATGAGAGGGGCTGGTGGTTAAAATAGACTCTGTGGCCATCGACATGAACTTCCTGAGAACCGCACTCAGAAAAGTGGCAGACAGCATCACTGAGACTGGGGGACTGTATCACAGCTCAAATATGAGGTGCAGGAGTTAAAAGATTCTGTGTCTATGTTAAAAAATGTTTCAGCACAACTGGAGGACAGAATGGAGGACTCAGAGGGCAGGTCGAGATGTAACCATTTGCGTTCTTGGAGAACTGGATCGTAAATGTGCTTCGGCCCAAAATATTGTCAAAATTCATTAACATAGAACTTGCACGCAGGAGTTGGCCCCATCACCACAGCTAGGGCGCCACCCAGGGCCATCTTAGCACACATGTTTAATTTACGAGACCAGGATATTAACTTGCAACATGTCCGAGTACAGAGGCCGCCACAGTTCGAGGGCAGAAACCTCTCCATCTTCCTGTACTACACTAAAAAAGTGCAAGGTCTGTGCAGGAATTACATGACAGTCAAAATGTGGCTATGTGACCGGAGTTAGAAATCTGATCTACCATGATGTACCCTGCAAAATTGTGTGTACTGCACGAAGGGAAATGGTGGTTCTTCTACACACCGGAAGAGTAAAATGACTGGCTGGACACGCTGAAATGGACCTCTTCCAGGGACAGGTCCCTCGTGGATGGACTCAACAGAGCACGATGCAACAGTCGGCAAACTGAGGAGATGGACCACACCATTGGCAAGCCAGGATATCTCAAGAAGGATGGGGCGGATTGTTGTCTGTCCTGATGGTACCCATGTGGATACGGAGGTTGTGCCAGACATGGGGTATTCATTCTCAAGACACAGGGGAGACCTGTGGGTTAGGCAGCAACAGCACAGACATGGGACATGGGAGAGAGTTTCCGGTTACTGGAGGGAGGGGATGGGGCGGTGGATGATGTTCCCCAAACTACTCGTTACAGGGGTGGGTTGTTCGCATGTCTTGCCCGAGGGAGACGGTGAGTTGGGGAGAAGTTGGAACAATTTTAGTTTCTTGTTTGTGGGAATTTTCTTGGACTTCTCATGTATGATTTTACTTACTCATTTCAGCCTGGGCAGGAAGTGTGGCTGATGGAACCTGTGGAGTCCAGTGCCCTCCAAGACCGTTGGACTGGGCCCTTTGAAATAGTTGAGAGGAAGGGGGAGGTAACCTACCTGGTGGACCTCAAGACCCCCAGGCACACCCACAGGATGCTCCATATAAACCGTCTTAAACCACACTTTGAGAGGTCTGAGGTCACCATGTTGCTGGTGACAGATGGATAGGAGGAAGAGGAGAGTGACACTCTCCCTTATCTCTTAGCCTCCAAAGAGAAAGATGGGTCAGTGGAAGGTGTGAACCTCTTTCCTACCCTGACTTCAGAACAGCAGAGGGACTGTCACAAGTTGATGGGGCAGTTCTGCCTTCTGTTTTTCCTCACACCTGGGACTACCCACCTGTGTACCCATGATGTGGACAAAGGAGACAGTCTCCCTGTCAAGAATAAAACATACAGGCTGTGTGAACAAATTGAGGGCCAGCATCAAAGATGAGATTTCTAAGATGCTGGAGTTAGGGGCGATTGAACCCTCCAGCAGCCCCTGGTCCAGCCCCATGGTGCTGGTACTAAAAGCTGCCTCACCAGGCACCACACCAGAACTTGTTCTGTGTAGATTACAGGGAGATCAATTCAGTCGCCAAGACTGATTCTTATCCAGACCCCCTGGCTGATGAGCTGATTGATAGGTTAGGGGCTGCCCAATTCCTGAGTACCTTTGACCTTACTTCAGGGTACTGGCAGACTGCCCTAAGGGAAAGAGCCAAGGAAAGGTCAGCGTTCTCCACTCCAGAGGGCCACTACCAATTCAAAGCGATGCCCTTTGGATTAACGAATGCCCCTGCCACCTTCCAAAAGCTGGTGAATCAGGTTTTGGCTGGTATAGAGGTCATCAGTGCTGCTTACCTGGATGACATAGCTGTCTTCAGTAGCAGCTGCAATGATCACCTTTTTTCCCCTGCAGGAAGTTCTTCAGGCCATGCAACAGGCAGTTCTGACTATCAAAGCTAGTAAGTGCCAGATAGGCCAGGGGTCTGTGTTGTGCTTAGTACACCTGGTGGGCAGGGGTAAGGTGCAGCCACTCCAGGCCCAAGATAGAGACTATCATGCTCTGGGAGCACCCCAAAACCCAAACTGAGGTAAGAGCCTTCTTAGGCCTCACTGGGTACTACAGGAGGTTTGTCAAAGGATATGGCACCATTGTTGCCCCCTTGACAAAGCTGACTTCAAAGAAGCAGCCCAGAAATGTGATTTGGACAGAGGCATGCCAAAAAGCATTTCACTCCCTAAAGCAGGCCATGTGTACAGCCCCTGTGCTCAAGGACCCTGATTTTTCCAGGGAATTAATTGTACAGACAGATGCCTCAGAACATGGCATATATGGGCACTTCTACCTCAGCTAAATGGTGAGGGCCTAGATCAACCTTTAGCTTTCATTTGTAGGAGGTTACTTCCCAGGGAACAGAGGTAGAATGCTATTGAAAAGGAAGCCTTTGCTGTGGTCTGAGCACTGAAGAAGTTGAGACCATACCTGTTTCGGAGTCACTTCCTGATTCAGACAGACCACAGACCCCTCAGGTGGCTAATGGAAATAAGGGATGAGAATCCAACATTTTTGAAGTGGAATATCTCCCTACAGGGAATGGACTTTACTGTAGAACACAGACCTGGGATAGACCATGCCAATGCTGATGGTCTTTCCAGGTTCTTCCACCTTAGTGATGAGAACTCTGAAGAGGTTAGACACCTCTCCCTACTTTCAGCTGGGGGGACACATGTTAGACCTGGCAGTCTTAGGGTGATTTTTTCCAAATGTTTTGCCTGTTTGTCTCACCTTTTGCTGATTTCTTTTTGTTGGCCTTAAGACTCTGAGTACTTTGCCACTGCCAGCCAGTTCTAAAGTGCATATGCTTCTCCACTAAAACAAGGTTTGATTGACGTATCCACAATTGGCATATTTAATTTACCTATAAGTTGCTAGAAGAGTGCACTACATGTGACAAGTGCCTGTATATTAAATGCTACTAGTGGGCCTGCAGCACACAAGTTGCACTTTAAACATGTCTCAAGTCTGCCACTGCAGAGCCTGTGTGTGCAGTTGCACTTTCATGTCCACTTGGCATTTAAAACCCTTTGCCAAGCCTTAAACTCACCTTTTATTACATATACATCACTCCTAAGGTAGGCCATGGGTAGCCCATAGGGCAGGGTGCTGTGTAATTAAAAGGTAGGACATGTACGTTTAAGTTTTACATGTCCTGAAAGTGAAAAACTCCCAAATTAGTTTTTCACTATTATGAGGCCTACCCCTCTCATAGGTTAACTTTGGAAATTCCTTCTTATACTTATAAGCTGTAATTTCTGATTTAGAAGGAATAGATCTATCATGTTTCATATAATTGGAATGGTAGTGATAAATCCTCTTTACTGGTAAACTTCAATTTATCACTACTGTTAGACCTGGCATCCTTGGCATTGTTTCCCTTGACGTTTTGCCTTCGGACCTCCTGTTTTTACTGTTTTTGTTGACTTTGTTTTTGCTGGCTTTAGGAACCTGGGCACTTTAACACTGCTAACCAGTGCTAAAGAGCATGTGCTCTTTTCTTAAAACATGGTAACATGGCTTATCCGCAACTGGCATGCTTAATTTACTTATTAGTCCCTAATATGTGTCCAGGGCCTTTAATTTAAATGCTACTAGTGGGCCTGCAAAGCAAACACAAGGAGATGATGGACGGAGCACTGAAACTTTTCAGACACTCACCCCCAGTCACAGATCTGGGTTGAATCCATCATCGTTCTTTAGCTCACTTCGCCATCTAGACCCTGTTCCTCAAAGGAACAGTCCAGTCCAAACTTCCAAGCCAGGTCTTTTCTGGACCGGAAACACGCATCCTGAGACCGGTTTTGGGGTAACACACCTTATAGGCCAGGCTAGCTTGAAACCAGTGGCAAAGTGAATACAGGACCCATGGCTGGGCATACCCTGCCAACTTAGGGCGAACAAAGCAAACACAAGGAGATGATGGACGGAGCGCTGAAACGTTTCAGACACTCACCCCCAGTCACAGATCTGGGTTGAATCCATTATCTGTGCCTTTTGCTTTCTCCAACTAGTGGGCCTGCAGCACTGATTGTGCCATCCACGTAAGTAGCCCTTGAAACTTTTCAGACACTCACCCCCAGTCACAGATCTAGGTTGAATCCATCATCGCTCGTTAGCTCACTTCGCCACCCCAGTTCAGACCCAGCCATATGCAAATCAGTCTTGGCCCTGTTTCTCATGGGAACAGTCCCCTAGACTGGAAACATGCATCCTGGGACCGGTTTCGGGGTAACACCCCTCATAAGCCAGGCAAGCTTGAATCCAGTGGCAAAGAGAGCAAGGGACACCCGTCTGGGCATACCCTGCCAACTTAGGGAGAACAAAGCAAATACAAGGAGATGATGGACCGAGCGATGAAACTTTTCAGACACTCACTCAGAGTCACAGATCTGGGTTGAATCCATCTTCTGTGTGTCTTTTGCTTTTTCCCTCTAGTGGGCCTGCAGCACTGATTGTGCCATCCACTTAAGTAGCCCTTTAAACATATCTCAGGCCTACCACTGCAGAGCCCTTGTGTGCAGTTTTAAACTGCCATGTTGACCTGGCAAGTTAACCTACTTGCCAATTTCAAACCTTCCTTTTGATTACATATAGATCACCCCTAAGGTAGGCCCTGAGCAGCCATGGGCAGGGTGCAGTCTAATTAAAAAGTAGGACATGTACTTTTAAGTTTTACATATCCTGGTATTGAAATACTCTGAAGTTTGTTTTTCACAACTGCAAGGCCTATCTCTCCCATAGGATAACATTGGAAATGCCTTATTAAAGTTTATATGTGTAATTTCCAATTGGAAAGATATGGGACCCACAAATTTGGTGTCTCTGTAATCACTACTTCTGTTTAGAAAGTTGGCATTTTCTCACTTAAACTTTTTGGGGCCTTCTGCTTGTCTCTGAATAGCCGTCTGGGGGTGGGTAACAGCTGGCTTTGTGCATTCCCTCTAGACAGCCACTAACAAAGGGAGGTTAGGTGTGAATGATGGGCCATCCACATCCTGATGGGCTATCCTGGGCAGGGTAGAAGGGAGGAGCTGACACTTAGCCCTGAAAGGGCTGTGACCTGTCCCCAAAGGGATGCATACACTCCTGTAGTGAGTCTGGAGCCCTGGCAGGAAAGACAGGGTCACATGCACTTCAAAGGCATCTCTTGAAGTCTTCTCCACTTCAAAGGCCCAATTGGGTATAAGTACAGGACCTCTGACACCACCTACTCAGAACACTTCTATAGCTGAAAACATTCTACCAGGAAGTAGGACTGCTGTGATGCTGGAGGGACTGCCACTTTGTTGAACTGCTTTGTTGTATTGGCCTGCTGCCCTCTTGCATGGAGAGAGAGGACTGGACCTTCATCTCTACATCCCAGAACCTAAGTATCTCCAAGGGCATGTTGGCTTGCATCCTGTTTTCTGAAGTCTCAGGGATATCAAAGACTTCTCACTTAAACCTGCAAACAGCACCTGAACTCTATCTGCTGTGATTCCTGCTCTGCCAAGTGGTGCCAATCCAGCCCTGGGCCCTTGGAAGTGAGTTTAAAGTGTTGCATATTTAAAAACCCACGCAGCAACAACGTTGTGCCGATCAGAGCTAGCGCATCTCCCTCGACACCGATGCATCGCCACTGCTGCACAGACCACGGACACCGCATCACTGACTGTGCGATGCATTGACTCCAGTTTGCGATGCAGCTCTGACTTTGTGCGGCTCGGTGCCAATGCATCGCTTCATGCTGCTCCCATTGTCTACAGCCCAGCAGTTCGACGATGACGCATTGTACCAGTGTTCTTTGCATCTTGATTGATGACGCATCGCCACCTTTACTTCCCGCTTCGCACTTGACCTCAACACATCCAGGGTACTGTTCAGCAGGCCAAGGCTGATCCCTGTATCCGACCCACGCTCCATCGTAGTCTGCCTGAACTTTTGGATTTGACTCGGTCTAAACACTACAAATTAGTTTATTCTTTTAAAAAATCATATCTTGACTTCTACTTATTGGATTATTGTCATTTTGGTGTTGTTTTACTGATAAGCTGATTTTCTAAACTGGTGTGGTGTCTTTATATGTTGTTTTTACTGTGTTTCTGTTTGAACGGCTGACTCGGGTTTGAGTCTCGGCATTGGCTCAACATCCTGTGATTCTGGACAAATCACTTAATCTTCCTGCGCCCATGGACAGCACCTAAAGGGTGATAAGCTGCGCCATATAAATCAACAAATAAATAAATAAATATGCATGCTGTAGGCCCTGTCCTACTTGCCAGGCGAGTAGCAAGCCAGGAAGGAAGTGCAAGGCCCCCCTGCACATTTTTTCTTTTATTAGCCCCTCTTTTGAGTAGGTGGACATCGATATTGTTAGGCCTCTGGACCCCAAGACGGCCATGGGCAACAGATTTGTTAAGGTTTTAGTGGACCATGCCACCCGGTACCCGGAAGCTATACCCATAAGGACTGTGGCTGTGCCAGCCGTCGCTAGGGCACTGATGGTGATCTTTACCTGTGTGGGTTTCCCCAAGGAGGTGGTATCTGACCGGGGTATACTAACTTCATGTCTGGGTACATGAAGGCCATTTGGAAAGAGTGTGGGGTTACCTACAAGTTCTCCAATCCTTACCACTCCCAAAACCAATGGGTTGGTTGAAAGGTTCAATTGAACCATAAAAGGCATGATTATGGGTCTACCAGAACCATTGAGGTGTAAGTGGAACATCCTCCTGCCACGTCTTTCGTTTGTCTACAGGGAGGTACTGCTGAGAGGGTTGGCTTCAGCCCCTTTGAACTTATGTATGGGCACCCAGACCATAGACCCCTCAGTTGGTCAATGCAAATGAGGATCCCAAACTCTCTACAGGGAATGAAATTTGTAGTCTAACATCATCCTGGCACAGACCATGCCAATGCTCATGGTCTCTCTAAGTTCTTCCACCTTAGTGAAGAGAACTCCCAAGGGGTAGGGCAGCTCTCCCCACTTTCCAGTGGGGGGGGGGCACATGTTAGACCTGGCATCCCTGGCGTGGTTTCATATGACTTTTTGCCTTCAGACTTCCTGTTTTTACTCTTTCTGATGACTTTGTTATTGCTGGCTTTAGGAATCTGGGTACTTTATCACTGCTAACCAGTAGTAAAGTGCATATGCTCTGTACTTAAAACGTGGTAACATTGGCTTATCCACAATTGCATATTTACTTTACTTATAAGTCTTTATTTAAGTGCACTACATGTGCCTAGGACCTGTAAAAATACCACTAGTGGGCTTGCATCACTTATTGTGCCACCCACTTAATTAGAATTTTAAACATGTCTCAAGCCTGCCACTGCAGAGCCTGTGTGTGCAGTTTTAAACTGCTATGTGGAACTGGCAAGTTAACCAACTTACCAGGCCCAAACCTTCCTTTCTATTACATATAGGCCACCCTTAAGGAAGGCACTGAGCAGCCCATGGGCAGGGTGCAGTGTGATTAAAAGTAGGACATGTACGTTTAAGGTTTACATGTCCTGGTAGTGAAATACTCTTCAATTCGTTTTTCACTACTGCAATGCCTATCTCTCCAATAGGATAACATTGGGATTGCCTTATTACAGTTTATATGTGTAATTTCCAATCGCATACAGATGGGACCCCCACATTTCGTGTCTTTGTGATCAAAACTTAAAAACACAACTTATGGTGAAGTTGGATGTTGAATTGCAATTCTGAAAATGGGATTTTTAGAAAGTTAAACCATTTGGTGCCTTCAGCTTGTCTTTGAATACCCGTCTGGTGTAGGTGACAGCTGGCTTTGTACATTCCCTCTAGACAGCCATACAGAAAGGGAGCTTAGGTGTGTGATGAGCCATCCTGGGCAGATTGGAAGGGATGAGCCGACACTTACACCTGAAAGAGCTGTGTCCTGTCCCCACACAAAGGGCTGCATACTCCCCTGTAGTGAGTCTGGAGCCAGGGCAGGAAAGACAGGGCCTTGTGCACTTCAAAGGCATCTCTTTGAAGTCTCTCCCACTTCAAAGGCCTAACGGGATATCAGTAATGAGTCTCTGACACCACCAACTCAAAACACTTCTATAACTGAGGACATTCTACCAGAAAGAAGCACTGTTGTGCAGCTGGAAGGACTTCTACTTCGCTGAACTGCTTTGTTGTGTTGGCCTGCTGCCTGCTGACCTCTTGCCTGGCAATGAGAAGGACTGGATCTGCATCTCTACATCCCAGAACCCAAGGGGCATATTATCAAGAACGGCGTTAAAATTATCGCCGCTTTAGCGGCAGAAAACTGCCGCTAAAGCGGCGATAATGGGCTTGATAATATGCCCTTGAGAATTCCAATAGAAGCCCATGTTCTGGTGTCAACATGGGCTTCTATTGGAATTCTCAAGGGCATATTATCAAGCCCATTATCGCCGCTTTAGCGGCAGTTTTCTGCCGCTAAAGCGGCGATAATTTTAAAGCCGTTCTTGATAATATGCCCCCAAGTATCTCCAAGGCTTGTTGGCTTGCCTCCTGTTTTTTTTCTGAATTCTCAGGGATATCAAAGACTTCTCTCGTCAACCTGCAAACAGCACATGGACTCTATCTGCTGTGAGTCCTGCTCTGCCAAGTGATGCCAATCCCGTCCTGGGTCCTTGGAAGTGAGTTGAAAGTGCTGCATCTTTAAAAACCCATGCATCGATAACGTTGCACTGATTGGAACCGGCACATCTCCCTCGATGCCAACGCATCACAGCTGCTGCCCGGACAGCGGACACCGCATCACCGACTGCACAGCGCATCGTCTCCAGTTTCCTATGCATCTCTGACTTTGTGCGGCTCGGCGCAGATGGATGACTTTGTGCTGTTCACATCGCTTACAGGCCAGCAATTTGACGACGACGCAGCGCTCCAGTGTTCTTCGCATATTGATTGTTGATGCATCCTCGACGGTGTGAGCTTGGAACCAACTCATCGCCTACATCTGCGAGATCGACGCATCCCGCACTGCCCCTGACGTCGACACATTCAAGGTACTGTTCCATGGGCCAAGGCTGCGCTCCATCACGGTCGGCCTGAACTTTTGGATTTGATCTGATCAAGACAACCAGATAGCCACGGTTGGCGCTATTTGTTTCTAAGCACTACATATCAGTTTATTCTTTAAAAATTAATATCTTGCCTTCTACTTATTGGATTTTCTCATTTGGGCCTTGTTGTACTCATACAAATATAAGCTATTGTTCTAAACTGATGTGGAGTCTTTTTCTAGTGTTTAGACTGTGTTACTGATTGAAGGGTTGCATAAATACTTTGCACATTGCCTCTGAAGTTAAGCCGGACCCCTCTGTGCCAAGCTACCAGAGGGTGAGCACAGGTCAATTTATGATATGTATCTGACTGACTCTGACTAGGATTGTGGTTCCTGCTTAGACAGGGTGCATACCTCTGCCAACCAGAAATCCAATTTCTAACAATTACCCTTTTAAAAATGCCACTTATAGCAAGTATGATGGATTAAACCCAGATCCTTGTGACTGGGGGTGAATGTTTGCATTGTCCAGCATTCCGTCCATCAATTGTTTCTTTTGCACTTATAGAAAGATGGCATGTTTCTGCTCTTAGCCCTGTGTGCCTGCAGTCTGTCTCCAATACACGTCTGAGGTGGTGACAGCTGGTCTTTGTAAATTCCTCTAGACCACACACAAAGAAAGCTTAAGTGTGACTGAGTGACCATCCACATCCTGATGGGAAGGATGGGAGAGAGGAGCTGATACTTACACCTGAATAGGCTGTGTCCTGTCCCCACAAAAAGGGCTGTATACTCCCTGTAGTAAGTCTGCAGCCAGAGCTGGGAAGGAAGGACCTCTGTGCACTTCAAAGTCTTTCTTTGAAGTCACCTCCCCTTCAAAGGCACAACTGGGAATAAGTACTGGGTCTCTGACCCCACCAAATCAGACATTACTAGGCATGTGAAGAAACTCTGCCAGGAGGAAGGACTGTTGTGCTGCTACAAGGACTTATACTCTGCTAGACTGCTGTTCTGGAATAACTGCTTATCTTCTGGGTTGCCTTGCTGCCTACTACCCTCTGCCATGCTGAGGAAAAACTGGACTCTTTGACTTGAACGCAGAGTGATTTCCAAGGGCATGCTGGCTTGCCTCCTGTTTTGAGACTCAGGGATATCAAAGTCTTACCTCCTGTTCCTATGCCTGGTCCATTGGAAGTGGATCCAGGTGCTTCCTGCAGTGGAACTGATGCATCCTCTGCTGCAGGAAGCAGAATTGATGCATCGCCACTGTTGCGGGAATCGAATCAGCACATCACACGTGGAACCAGTGCATCGCTATCAGAGGCAACGCATCGGAACCACTGCATCGCCGCCGCTGCAGGAGAGACGATCGACGCATCCCCTAGACTGTGTGGAGCAAACCCAGTACATTGGATTTGGAACCAACGCATCTCAGACCTGGTGCTTCATCTTTGAAAATAATTGCCATCATTGCGTGGAGAAAAGAGATGCATCACCTCGACTGCACGATCGACACCGACGCATCGCTCGGTTGCACTTCTCATCTTGCTGTTACAACCAGCATCAAGGTACTTCTGTTCAGTGGGCCTTGCATGGCCCCTAATAATACCTGTGTGAAAGACATGGTCATATCCAAATCTACACAGGAAGGGGCATTTTGAGCCTAATAGGTGGGTCTCTTGTAGCAAGGCAATGTCTGGTTGGTGACGTTTAACACAGCGGAGGACCACTGTGCGCTTGATGCGGTCGAGGAGACCTTTCATATTCCAGGAGAGAAGATGAAAGTCAGCCATGAGGTCTATAGGTGGAGTGACTAGTACCCCATGGTTCTATATGGAGGCGTGCGGTGTACAGTCTCGCTCATCAGAGCTGGACTGGTTGTAATGGGCACCAGGCGTTTTCCAGGTGGGTCAGAAGGGTGGGGGCCGGTTTTGGACCTGTGGGGGCCGTTTTTGTTACTGGGGGCTGGTTGTGTAACAAAAGCAGCAGCAGTGCTTCTCACCAGCATCCCACCAACCCCCTCCCCCTGGCCAGTCCAACTTAATTGCCAGGGCTGGTTGGCGCTCTCAGTCCGGCCCTGTCGGAACGCAAAAACATTCCCATTCCCCCAATAGTAATGCCCCCCACCCCATGCTTCTACACCAGAAGTATCTGTCACCTTGAAACTTCCATAGGAACAAAGAAGAACAGTACATTTCGGGATATTCGAGGTGGACCTCTTCCTTTGTAGGATCAAACATTTAAAGCTGGTGGACAACCAAGTCGCTGAATTGGTGATTGTGCTTGGAGCCCGTCGTTCGAATCATCCGCACTGCAGCTCCATCAACGCGGGGACCCCATCTCATCTGGGGGAACTGAAGGTTGTGTTTCATGAGTATTGTGGGGTGTCGGGGGACAGTGGTGAAGTGGTCCCCCTGTTCGGGAGTAATTGCGGTCGGTGTCGGAGGAATCAAGGGAGCATATACATGGAATCCGCCCAGTACGGGACTTGAGCAGTCGACGTTGCTTGGATAGATATCCTTCACCCCCGACGAGGGGTCTTCCCGGCTGACCAGACTGGGAGGGTTGTGGCAGATTGTTGGGATGATATCCCGAAGGAAAGACACGTAGCCAGCTGGTAAAGGTAAGTACTTTACTAGGAGCACAACCTGGCATCCGACCACCTCAACGACACAGCTGCAACTGTCAATCGTGGAGTGCCGTCAGCCTCACATTCTATAGAAGAACGAAGAACATGGAAACAGAACCTACGGAGCATGAGAGCTCCAACCAAGGTAAGAGCGATAATGTATTATTGTAACATCACATCACATCCTCTTCCCTTAATATGCAAAAAGAAAGCACAGAAGAAGAAGAACAACAGAAAAGAAGAAAACGGGATAAGAAGAGATGAAGGAAAGGAAAATACAGCATTAAATTCATGATCTAACATAATCCTGAAGATATACAGGAGGTCTACCAATCCTACCAGATAACTCACCACCAAAAGAGTTAGAGGACCCCCCTGAACTCCCTCCCCCATGCCTTGGGAAGAAGGACACAAGTCATTGAAACGAGAAACATCTTCCACAGTTCTGGCTTGAGGATCACACCCAATAACCTTATCTGGCATGTACATAGCAGCCGAACAGCCTTCATCATCTGTGGAACACTTGGACACAGAACCTCCTTTTGGTACAAAGCTACTCTGCGTAAATTCCAACGCTCTCCTCCTTCAATAACAACAAAATACCTTCCAACACTGACAACACGGAAAGGTCCTTTAAACTTAGTAAGACCACCTCTAATCCTACCAGACTTTAATTTGACCCAATTACCAACAGAGATTTTGGAAGGAGAGACATCGAACACAGGATCCTCCCCAGAAGATACCCAATTTCTGAGCCAAGATGGGACAAGCCGTGAGCCAGGGAGATGCCCCTCATGACAAAGAAAGGAGATTTCAATGTAACACTATGAGAAGTGGTACAATAAGCCCACAACATGTCTTGAACAAGACGTTTGGGAGACAATCCATTAACTAAGGCAAGTTGTATGGTACCTTTAATAAGTCTGTTCGCCCTTTCCACAATGCCATTCCCCATGGGATTGTAAAGAGAAGTACATGAATGCCTCACACCACACTTCTCCAGAAAACAACGCATCTCCCCAGAAGTGAGTTGAGTCCCATTGTCAGTGAGTAAGACTTGCGGAACACCCTCATGCAAAAACAAGGTTTCCAACACAGCAATCGTAGACAAAGAAGTAACGTCTTTCAAAAATTCAAGATGCAACCACCTCGAGTGCACATCCACAATCACAGCAGCAAACCTCATGTCTAAAGACAACTCAGAAAGAGGACCAATAAAATCAAGACAAATAGTATGCCACAGCTCTCCAGGATCCTCAATGTGACCCATCGGACGCTGAGAACCAACTTTCAGTCTCTTCTCACTCTCTTTGCAAAGAGTGCAATCAATCACCCAGTGCCTAATCTGATCATCCATAGCAGGCCACCAGAATTCCTGTTTGATACGCCTGATAGTCATGCCTTGGCCCAAATGACCCACATGCGCAAGTTTAAAAATGTGCAACCTGAGAGCAGCCGGGGGCACAAATCTCTCACCTCTCATGATAACATCTTTACCACTCAGAGACAATTCATCCAATAGTTTCCAATACGGCCTCACAGGTGTTGACACCATACTCTCACGAGGTGAACCTTTCTTGATAAGTGTAATAACCTCCTGCAAAACAGAATCACTGATCATTGCCTCAGACCACTGTAACTTAGAGAAAGCACCCAAACTGCATTCACAAACATCAAAGACAAAAGCAACAGCTTCTTCACTTTCCAGTTTCTTGACCACTTCCCTGTCCACTGTTTCCCAATCAAGTGACATGCGTGACAAACAATCCGCTTGTATGTTTCTCCAACCATGAATGAACTCAACATCATAAAGGTACTCTTGTAACCTCGCAGCAAATCTGGCAAGACACGCCGAACCCTTACCAGCACCCCTGCCAGCAGGATTTTCATTAAGGGTTTGTGATCGGTCCTCAACACAAATCTAGATCCCCACAAATATACCCTGAAATACTCCACTCCCCACGCTGCAGCAAGAGCCTCACGCTCTATCACTGAATAGTTCCTTTCAGCTTGAGTAAGAGTTCTTGATGCAAATGTGATTGTCCTCTCAGTGCCACTCTGAAGTTGGGTTAATACCACACCAATGCCCGTCAAACTGGCGTCAACTGTGAGAAACGATTTGCAGGAAACACTGAACGGTGCAAGAATACCAGCATTGCAAATTTGCTCCTTTATTTTAGAAAAGGCATCAGACTCATCACTGCCCCAAACAAATTTGCAACCTTACGAAGAAGTTTCCTCAAAGGTTCAGATAAATCAGCAAATGCACGCACAAATTTAGCATAGTACTCGACCAGCCCCAGAAATGACCTAAGCTGGTCCTTGTCCCTAGGAGACGGAGCATTTCTTATGGCACTTAACAAATTCTTTTTGGGAGAAATCCCACCACTAGAGATAGAATACCCCAAGTAATCAACTTGATTGGTGAGAAAATGACATTTTTCTTTATTAACAGTGAGACCCTGTTGTTCCAGCTTCCACAAAACCTGCTTAAGAGATACATTGTGTTCTTGAATGGTTTTTCCTGAAACCAAGATGTCGTCTTGAAAATAAACTACACCAGGCAGACCTTTGAGCATATTCGACATCATTCTCTGGAAAACACTCGCAGCTGAAGCTAGCCCAAAGGGCATGCGAGTGAACTGAAAAATGCCTTCCGTTGTGATAAAAGTTGTAAGAGACTTAGGGCCATATGTATGAAAATCGGAATTTGCGATTCTCAAAATGCGATATTTTGCGAATCGCATTGTGAGAATCGCAAAATACGATGTATCAAGAAAATCGCAATTATTTAGCGATTCGCCTAAATTCGCAGAATAATTCTGAGAATCCCAATTTGCGATTCTTTATTTGCGAAATTCGCTAATAAGGAATCGCAAAATGGGGAATCTGCCATTCAGGTGCAGCTTGATTACATCACAACCAGGAAGTGTGACTGCACAGCTGCACCTGATTGCCAGAAGCACAGTCAGAGCCTGAGGGGAGAGTGGAAGAGCACTGCACTGACATCCAGGGAGGTGAAATGAATCCCCAGGAGCAGGAGAAGGAGAAGGAGAAGGAGGAGGCAGGAAGGAAGAGAAAACCCAAATTCAGTGACAGGGAGCAGGAAGTCCTGATAGAGGAGATGGTAGGCAGCCATGAGCTCCTATTTGGGAAAAAAGCCCTGAACGTGCCAGAGGCAAGGAAGAGGAAAATCTGGGATGCCATACAGGACAAGGTGAATGCCATAGGTGTAACCCACCGCACTGTGGAGGACCTGCGCAAGCGCTGGTACGATATGCGGCTGAGATCTAAAGAAAAGCTGGCAACCAGGTTGGCTGAGGTGAAGAAGACCGGGGCGGCACATCCAGTGCTGCAGAGTCCACGCCCCAGGAGGAGTTGGTGGAGTCCACCTTGCTATCGGAGAGTGTCAGTGGAGTGGCTGACCTGGACAGCTCCGACCCACCCACCACCAGTCAAGGTAAGATGCATGCCATCTGTCCCCTTCCACTCCACCATAGCACCCACACAGTTATGAGCCCCCAGCAACCAAACAGTTTTTCAACTCCAGTACATGGTGTTGTGTACACCCTGAAATGCATCATGGGAGATGTAGTCACATGCACCAAACAGTGTAGTATTGAGACACAGCAAGGTAGTAACAGTGACAGTGAGTTAGGGAATGCAAAATACAGGCAGACAGGATGTAGGTAATGCAAAAATAAGTAGATTTAACCTCTTACAAAATGAGAATGAGTACACTACAAATATTGTCTGTGCTTCTGTCTTCACAGCACCACTGGCAAGGCAGGAGGGCAGTTCAGGGCATGAGGAGGCAGATGTCACCGATGAGCAGGCAGGGGAGGAGGAGCAGGAGGCACAGACCCCTGAAATCCCTGTTGCATGCAGAAAACGCAACATCGTGCCACCACTACCACAGATGGAGGCAGACCTACAGGGAAGCGGAGACGAATCCCAGGCAGGCCAGGCCCAGCTTACAGTCCCACACAGGCAACAGTCCCCTGACCACCAGAGGGAAGGAGGAGGAAACAGACGCAGGGCAAGGCAGTCCACCAGTGCTGGTGATGAGGAGCAGCAGTCCGTGTTCTCCGGCCTCGAGGGCACTATGGTGAATGGTGCAGCGGCTGCAAGTAAAATCAATGCGGTCAATGCAGCGTCAGTTCCAAACCCTAAACCATCACATGAGCAACATGAGGGGTGAGATGAGGGAAATGACTGGTGCCATACGTGAACTGTGTGCCGTGCAGAGGAGATCCAACGCTCGCATGGACACATACAGCAAGGCGGTCAACCGCCTGTGCACTGTTACGTCCCTGCTGTCACGTAGGTGTGTCAGTATGCAGGTAGAAATGGCACATAACAGCCAGGATATGGCCAAGGTCTTGGTGCAGGTGACACATGCTGTGGAACTGATGCAGGCGGCTGGCTCAGGTGGGACAGGACCCCTGCCCACAGGGGACAGTGAAGACCAATCAAGCCGCAGCAGCATTACACCACCAGTACCTGAGGTCAGACGGCGGAGCGTGAGGCAGGGGAGAACCCAGGATGACCCGGGGGAGAGCAGTGGGCACCCAGAGCGAGGTGCAAGCAGCCGTGCACGCAGAAGATAAGGTGGCATCAGGGAAGCATGGCCATGGGTGACTTAACACATTGCTGTGGACTGAAGTGTCTAGGACACCTTTGCATTGTGAATTTAACAGTTGCAAATATCATTCACACACATTAGGTGTGCATCAGGCTGTGTGCCAGAATTGTACTAGCACCAAATGTAATAAAAACACAGTTGTGCACCAATGCATAGCATACTGTCATTATTACTCACCTAGAAATAGTTGTGCGTGATCTCCTGGCGCCTCTGCCGTCCGGCAGCTGCCCCAACACCACCTGCTAGTCCTGCACGAGGAGCCGGTCCCTCCTCATCGGATGACTCCGATTCGCTGAGCTCCACTGGGGTGCCCTTCCTGGTTGCTATGTTGTGCAGCATGGCACATGCGACCACTATCTTGCAGCAGGTCTCCGGGCTGTATTGCAGGGCACCTCCGCTCTTGTGTAGGCACCTAAATCGGCTCTTTAGGATGCCAAAAGTCCTTTCTATCACACTACGGGTCGACCTGTGGGCGTTGTTGTAGCGGCGCTCCGCAGCAGTGGCTGGATTCAAGTAGGGTGTCATGATGAAATCCCTCACTGCATACGCGCTGTCCCCTGCAGGGTGCAAATGAAATGGGTTACACACTGTCATCCCACTCAAGGCCTCAACTGTATGTGTGAATGTTAGCCATTTTTTACCTAGCAAGTAGCCCTCACCAAACTCCCCAGCCAAGAGGCGACGGTGTAGCCCACTGTGGCGGAAAATGAATGAATCATGGGTGCTTCCAGGATATTTCGCAACTATGTCCGTGATGACATGGGTGGCATTACAAACTATCTGGATATTCAGGGAATGATAACACTTTCTGTTCCTGTACACATATTCTGTCTGGGAGGGGGGACAGGGCGACATGGGTCCCATCAATGCAGCCAATTACATGGGGGAATTGGGCTATCTGATAGAACCCCTGCTTGGTTTGGTCAAGTGCCTGCTGCGTGTTAGGGAAATGGATGTGGTGTTGCAACCTCTGCATCATGGCATCCAGGAACCTGTGAAAGAGGCGTGACAGGCTACTCTGTGTCACCCCTCCTGCTGCTGCTATCACCCCCTGAAAGCTCCCAGACGCCAGCAGGTGCAGTGAGCACAGGACCTGCACATGGGTGGGGATGGTGCGTGTCCTGCGTGTGGGGTGCTCCAGCATGGGCTTTAGCTCCTCCATGAGATCCATGATGCTGTCTGGGTGCAGCCTGTACTTTTCATGGATCTGCTCCTCTGTTTGCTGGAACAAGGTGATGCGTGCACTGAAGATCCTCTCTTTGCGTCTCCTTCTCTGGCCAGCAGCTCTGATCCTCAGCCTCCTAGCGATGATGTACAACGCAGCCATTGTGAAAGCCCCTGTTGCATTTTGGGCCAGCTTATATGGGTTGCACCTGGTTACCACCTGCTCTGAGTTGGTGGTAATTGCGAGGTGCAAAATTGCGAATTTTGCTAATTCGCAGATAGCGAATTTGTGGTACATCTCATTGCGAATTCGCTATCTGCGATTACGTTATTTGCGAAATTCGCAAATCGCGTGCAGCAATATGCGAATTCGCATAAAATATTCGCAGAATCGGGCTCGCACATTTGTGCGAATCGCTATTTTTGCGATTAGCAATTCTGCAATGCGATTCCGTTTCATACATCGCAAAAGTCATTTTTGCATTCGCAAACACTGAAATTTAGCGATTCGCAGTGTTTGCGATTGCGAAAATGCTTGATACATATGGCCCTTAGAGTCTGGGTGCAATTCGATCTGGTGGTAAGCACTTCGCAGATCGATTTTGGAAAAATACTTCCCACCACCTACAGACTGCAGCAATTCATTAATATTGGGCAGTGGGAATGTGTCAGTAACAATATCTCTATTTAGGGACCTGAGATCAATGCAGAAGCGGAGACGACCATCTGACTTAAGCGTCAAAACTACCGGAGAAATCCAAGAGGACGCCTCCACAGGTTCAATGACTCCAGATTTTAACAGATCATCCAACATATCTTTAAGGCCCTGCCTCACAGACAGAGGAACTCTCCTCAACTTGTGTTGTACAGGGGACGCATTAGGTTTAAGAATAATTTGATGCTGATACCCTTTAACACAACCAAGCCTATCCTCGAACACTCTGTGAGCATCTCTAAGGATGTCATGAACTTGTATGTCATCTTCTACCACCATTATCTGATTTGGAGCTCTCGGATTAATGACAATATGAAGGTCATATTGGTGCATCCAACCCAGAATTGGAGGACCCTCTTTAGCCACATAAACTTTCCCATGGGTGGTACGTGAACCAAAGGTAATTTGACCCGACATGTATCCCAGGACATCTATAGACTGGCCCTGGTAGCCCACTGGATTGATATCCTTATCCAATAAAGAAACGTTCACCCAAGTAGATCGAAACAGAGACTCAGGTATGATTGTGAACATGGAACCAGAGTCCACCATCAAAGTAATGTCTTTCCCACAAACATTAAATACAGCAGTGGGTCTAGTCAATCTAGGGGAGTTTTGAGTAACTCCCACCAACGTTTGATCGCACGTCTCTTCAACAACTAAGACCCTATTTACGGTTGTCTTATAATCATGACTCTGCTGAACAACATTCACTTTGAACTTAGACTTGTCAGAACCATCAGATTGCCTACACATCCTGGAGTAATGCCCCTTCCTCCCACACTTGTGGCAAATCTGATCAATAGCAAAACATTTTTAAAGTCAGCTAAATGGAAATGACTGCCACACCGCAAACACTCTCTCGTTTTAGATTTGGGTGTGGCCCCAGAAACATTGGTAGGTTTAAAACTTTTTTTGATACAGCATTAACATCAAGGCAGTCATCCTTTGATTCAACATCTGCTACTTCTTGTGACATTTTATCCTTCTTACTCAATTCTTTTATACACTTTTGAGATTCTTCAATGACTTTAGCCATATCAATAGCATCTTTCAAAGAAGGGTCTTTGGCAGCCCACAATCTTTCTTGTATTTTCCTGTCACGACATTGAACAATCAATTGGTCACGGATCAGTTCTTCTGTCATGTTGCTAAAGCGACACTTAACTGAAAGTTCGCGTAACCTAGAGACAAAATCATCAATGGCTTCTCCTTCCAGTTGCGGCTGTGTGTAGAACTTATATCTAACCAAAACCAAATGTATTTCTTTGGAAAATCTTGTTTCAAGTCTCTTAATCACTTCTTTGAATACATCATCCATGGGTTGTCCATTGGGTCCCATGGCCACAGGTAAATATTTAAACACACTTTGTCCTTCGGTACCTAACGCACTCAATAACACAGCTTTTTTTCTGTCAGGGGAAAAATTGTTACCATCCATAGCTACAATATAATTATGTAACATTTCAATCCAATCTTCCCAAATTACAGGCGGAGGACCTGGCTGAGCAAGAAACATTGGCGGAAGAATTACGTTAGAGGAATTAGCAGCCATGTCTCAACCAAGAAGGTAAAAGGTGTGTGAAAGAAATGTACTTTAAGTGTTTCGGCACAGGAAATCTTGCTGACAGACACTAGAGCTCTCTATTCTGAGACCGTAAGCAGGCAACAGTTTTGAAAGAAACACATATAATTGCACTCCACTTTCCAACAGGTTTACATGTTACTACTTGCCAGCATTGTAGTAGACTAGTTCAAGCAGGGTGTGCAGATCACCGTAAGTAACTGCACTTGGTAAAGCAAAGAAGAAATACACAAGTAGGCCACTAGATGTCAGTCATGTACCAATTAAAACAAAAACATAATAACAAATGAATAATAGAGGTGCACGAAGGATATATTCCAAGTGGACGATACCGTAGGTTGAATGAGGACTTGAAGAATGAGAGATCCAGCGATGGAGACTTGAAGAGTAACAGATCCGGCAGTAAGATGAGGGACTAATGTTGAAATAAACAAGGATTTAGGTCAAACAAGATGGCGGAACAATACGTAACGTTGCGTGCGTATGCGCACCAGATCAGCAAGGAAGTCAGGGTGAGTGCTGCGTTCCAGTGATGTAGGGGTGACGTCACTGCAGAGCGGAACGGAGCGCGCGCCTCAAACGGGCGGAACTGGCCACATCAGGAAAGACGAGAAACAGTACCTCAAAATGCAGCAAACCAGCAGAAAGAGATGATGTGGACGCAACGGCTCTGCCTCACAGACCGAAAGGAAGGAAATCACAAATCCTCCGAAGAGTGCAGGAGCCAGACCAGGGCATGGGAAAGAGGAATTACGCCGAAATAGCACCGGGTTGTGCTCCAGGAGTCTTAAGATCGTCGCCAAAATTGTTGGGATGATATCACGAAGGAAAGACACGTAGCCAGCTGGTAAAGGTAAGTACTTTACTAGGAGCACAACCTGGCATCCGACCACCTCAACGACACAGCTGCAACTGTCAATCGTGGAGTGCCGTCAGCCTCACATTCTATAGAAGAACGAAGAACATGGAAACAGAACCTACGGAGCATGAGAGCTCCAACCAAGGTAAGAGCGATAATGTATTATTGTAACATCACATCACAGATCAATGCTCTTTTTCCACCACCTAGTCCCAGGCCTCCTCGGGTTGTAGAAGAAGGAGCGGAATTAATGGATCACTATCAGCTTTGCGGGGAAGAGCAGCATGTTACAAAAGGATATCTTTTCAGTTTTGTTTTAACCATGGCAAATGATTTGCGTTGTTTCTGAACTGTCCTCATTTAGTCTGGGAAAATCATTACCTGGGCCAATTGGAAGAATATTTTCCCTTCGGCGCGTGCTGCTTGTAGAATAGCGTCTTGATCATGGTAGTTTTGGATTTTAGTAACCATAGGCTGTGGGGACATGCCTGGGGGAGTGCACTGTGTCAGCGCCTGGTGTACTCACTCTACCACGCACCATGGGATAATGCCCTCTCTGGGACCCGGGATTAGAGACAGATCTCTAGGAAGGTTTCTGGGTGGGGGTTTCAATGCCATCCGGAAATCCCACGTAGCGAACGTTTACCTTTAGCGGTTTTTGGCATCCTCCAGGATAGAGACTCTGCTCTCTGCTTCTGTAAGTCTACCAGCCATTTTGCGGATGTCTTAGCGAAGGAGAGCGACGTACACCCCTACCTTGCCAATTATGGTCTCTACTGCTTCCTGCAAGGTTTGGATGGCCTGCAGGATTTGTGAGACCTGTGTGGCGGCCATTAGTTTTTGGTAACGGGGTGGCTTAGCATGTTGTTTGGTGGCTTCCATGGAGATGGTGGTATATTAATAGATTCTGGCTTGAGCATGTGTGGTTGGGGCCTAGTCTTTCCCCATGTTTACCACGGGTGAACTGGATCACAGATCGATGGACCACCAAGGCTCTTGGATTTATAGCAGAGAGGAGTATGGAACATCATGCTTAGTATAGGAGAAATGCGCCAATCTCTTGATATAAAGGCACGCTTATTGACAAGCACAGTAAGGCTGCTGGGGTAAGGCTGCTGGGGGGCCAGAAACCCAGTAAAGGCTGATCACCTACGCCCTCTGGCCCACTTACCCCACGGAGGTAGCAGGAACAGCTGGCAGTCTAAATACCGTTGGTTGGAATTCTGCCCGGGGTGGGGGGTGAAACACGGTCCGGTGGACTCCGTCTCTGCCCCTCTCCAGGATGGACACCTCCGGGTCCGGGCAGTGCACAATGTAGAGAGGGAGGCGCCCAAGAAGATACGCTGCCACCGGCCTGCTCACCGCCCCTAAGTGAAGCCAGGAGAGGTTGCACCGGTGGCGGGTATAGGAAAGTAGGATCTTTCTGGCATAGTGCCCACTTTTTGCCTGGTGTCTGTGTGTTTAGACTGCTAACCAGGACCCCAGTGTAGGTGCTCTCTCCTCTAAAGTGACTGGTATGTAATTTGTACACCTCACAATTGGCATACTGGTGTACCCCTGTAAGTCCCTAGTATATGGTACTGAGGTACCTAGGGCATTGGTATACCAGGGATCTCCCATGGGCTGCAGCATGTATTATGCCACCCATGAGAGTTCATGCAAACTGTGTTTGCTGGTCTGCCATTGCAGCGGGCATGGAATGGCACATGCACCTTTCACCCCACATATAAGGTTTTCCTTATATCCCGGTCACTGCACTTTAAACCTATGTCCCCCCTAAGGTAGGCCCTTGAGCCCAAGGGCAGGGTGCAAGGTACTAAGTGTGAGGGTGCCCCTTACAAACCCCAGACTCCATTCTCTGAGCTTTGTAATCGCGGGGAGCCATTTTAAGGTATGTAGTGGACACTGGCCAAGTTGAGATGTCCTGCTACATAATGGCTTCACTGAACCCGGTAATGTTTGGTATCAAACATGCTGGAATCATGCAACTACACTGATTCCAGTGTTAGTTGCATTATACCATGTACTGGGGGGTCTCCTTAGAGGACACCCCATGTTACCTGTGTAGCCTTGCCGGGCCTGCGTGCAAGCCAGTGCTGCCGCTGACCCCAGAAACTGTTCTACCCTCCTTCTGGTGAACTTAACTCAGGAAGGGGAAGCAGGACAATAGATTTCCTGTAGCGCAGAGGCCTAGCCCCCTCTCCTTTAGGAATAGGTGTCTCTGGGCTAGGTTGGGGGTGCCTCCGGGTGCATCAGACTGCTTTGAAGGGCACAGATGGTGCCCTCCTTGCATAAACCACTTTGCTCCAGTGCAGGAACCCTTGGCTCCTGCTTTGGCACAAAACTAAACAAAGTACAGGGGAGTGACTGCCCCCCGTCCAGCCCCCCACCCGGGTGATGCCCAGAGCTCCATCAGGTGGCCGGTTGATTCTGCCTTCTTGAATCTAAGATGGGCAGAGGCCCCTGGGAGCATCTGACTTGTTAGTCTATCATAGTGGCATCCCTGACCCTCCCTGATAGGAGGGTCACAGCAGAAGTGTCCAACCCTCTTACTGGGTTACTTAAGGACTCCCCTAAGGGTGGGTCCTTAGATTTGCCTGGAACAAGGAGTCCTCTTCAAGACTCGTCTTCAGGATCCTCCACAAGACTCTTCTGCTTCTGGACACTGGCCTCTGCTGTTGGGCTGTGCCGGACTCAAGACAAGACTGCTCCTGGTAGGAAGTCTCCCACCTCAACTTTGTCTCCATGCTCAGCAACCATCTTGCAACATGTGTGGCTGTGCATCCTCCTGAGTAACAAGTACTCTGAGGGCATCAAGCAAGAAGGAATCTCACTTGGAGTGAAGGGGTCACTTCCCTGCAACTGCAGGCATCTCATCGACAACGACCGGCTTGTGGATCCTGCTGTCCTACGGACACCTGCTGTGTCTCTGCAACACAGGTGGTGGTTTGGTGGTTCTCCAATGGCCTGACCAGTCTTCCTCAAAACTTGGAAGGTTGTAATCCCTCATGAAGCTGCCTGAACTGCGTCCCTATGCATCGCTGCATTGCTGTTGCCAAGGCTTGTTGACTCTCCAATCCGAAGATCTTCGAGTTCCAAGAAGCCCCAGCCTCGAGCAGCACACAGCTACAAAAGCGACATCCTCACTGCATCTCCTTCGACATGGGACTCCATCTTCCGTGTGCTGCTGAGGTCTCCCTGTGGCTCTCTGTGCCTGCTGCCAGAGGGTCCCTCTGAGGTCTCCATCTATTCCTGCTGGCGGGTCGCTGTAGTAGCTGGACAGCCTAGGTTCCCCATTGACTTCAACGGGCGGTTCTGACATACTTTAACACTTATTCACCCGAGCTCCCTGGTTTAGGTATCGGGCTCCCTGAGTATCCACAAGTTAGGGTGCTTTCCAACCTCCCTGGCTACAACAGGTTTCCTAAAGGTCCTCTGGGAAGTTTATGGCATCCATAACACTCCAACCACGACTTCCCATGTTCTTCTATGGCCACCGATCCTGGGTATCACCTTTGCATACTGGAGCCTAAGGTCTCCTAGTCACTTACCTGTGGTGGTTCCGTGCTTTCCCAGTCTTAAAGATCCTTGGGTGGTAGTCTTAGTTGGGTACTCACCTCGCATTCCATTTTCTTAGTATATGGTTTGCCCTCCCCATAGGGGCCCATGTGTTTTTATATGCTTACTTACCTGTTTTTAAGCTATATTGATTGTGTATTAATATCTGCGGGTAGGAGATATACCAAAGTAGCTTTAGTGTTGGTGTGCTATAAATACTACAGTATTTTTCTAACACTGGTGTGGTCTTTTCTTGTGTGAGCATCGCTGACTGTCTTTTGTGGTAAATGCACCCGCTTTACACCCTCCTGAATAAACTTTAACTGCTCTCCATAGCTACCCCTTGAGAGCTTTGGTTATCAGGGGCCACTTCTACTATCACTAAAGGTTGCCTGGACTCTGTGCAGGGTGCATCACCAATAGGTGTGCACCATATACTGAGCCAGCCTCCCACAGCGGGTGGTCCCTGAATCTACTGCGGGTCCTCAGCGGATCGCCCAGCAGCGGCAGCTAGACACACTGCCAACAGACAGCTCTATTGGGTGCATCCACCCCCAAGATAGAGTAGGGTGGGGAGGGGCGAAACCACAGTTCTGCCATACACCACTATGTGGCCCAGCCGCACTCCACACGTAGCACAAGCTTTTTCTGGTAAGGACAAATCTGGAGGCCTGATCGCCCCACTTGCAGGCCCCCTTTCCACCCATCAGCGAACATCCACTAGAAGAGGGCAGGGACAGTTGCCCGGCCCAGGCAGCTCCAGAAACTTGGATCTCCATGGCTAGGCCTCTACGTCAGCTCCTGTTACAATGTCGCACCACCCAGCTAACAGCAGCTGTGCCGATGCATACGCCGGCAACCAGCAATCTCACAGTGCCCTGTGGCACCAGGGAGCTACAGTGGTCAAGTCAAGGCATCATGTCTCGTCCGGAGCAGCGTGATAGTGACAAATGGCGAAGGAGGTCCAGGAGCATTTTAAAATGGCATCTTGGCCACAATGGCCATGCCACCCCATCAGACCATTCTCGCTGCAGAGATAAATAGTGTTTATTGGTTGTGCAAAAACAGGCATTTCCTAGAGCATACAACTGAACCCCAGCTTCAAATGATATGTCATTGTGTACAAGCCATGCAGCCATTCATCTAGTAAAAACCTATTGAATGAAAAAAATGGATATGGAGGAAAATTGTGTATTTTTGATACTGAGTTGAAAAGTAGTGGGTATTTGTACATGTGAAATTGGGATTACCCACACTATCGTGATTCAGAAACAATTTGCAAAATATGTTTTTTCTTGCACCCTGGCTAACATTTGGAAGCCAAAAATAAAGACAAATCCAATTGGTAATACCAAATGTTCTACTATTCTGTGTTTCCACACTTCTCCTGATGAACGGCACCCAACTTGTTTGGCTGGGCCTAGTGCCCATAGTAGGAAAGGCCCCAAAATGCATCATAGAGACATCAAATGTTGGCATTAAAAACAGCCGTTTTTGGTGATGTAGGTAGATGTGGAATTTGGGTCCAAGCTTCGCCACCACCATGGAATTCTATCAACCCAGATATTTCTATTAATTTGATACCCAGTGGAGTTCGGGGTAGGGTGACTTGAGTGGAACTGACGAAGTTTTCACAGTGACCTGCAAACTTCAAACTTTGGCTAATATCTAGCCTTTTTCTTGAATTTCTGTGAGAGAAAGATCTGGAATCCGTGGGAAGCCACAACAATCCTATCTCCTAGCATTTCTACACTTCTCACGATAAAAATGGCACCCCACTTGTGTGGGTGGGCCTGTCGTCCACACACAAGGAAAGACCCCAAAACGCAACGTGAAAACATAAAATGTTTGAAGATAAAGTTGACTTTGTATGGTCCCTGGTTTAATCTGTAGCTGTTACGGGTGTTAGGCCCAGCCACACAAGTAGGATACTGTTTTGATCAGGAAAAGTGTAGAAAAGCTGGCTGATAGAAATGTAATGGATCCCTACATATTCCAAACGTTTCCTCACAGAAATATGATGAAAATATGTGTTTTTAGGCAAAGTTTAAGGATGGATAGGTATTCTGCGTAAGAAAATGTAGTGGGGTCCATGCAGGTCACCTTGGACTCACCTGGGTGCTGAGGTTTCAGAAAAGTCCAAGTTTGGCAGGATTCCCTGGGTGGCAGCCGAGCCTGGATCAAAAAAATCACAGCTTCCCACTTTGCCACAGTAGGTCGATTTTGATGGGGAAAATATGATGTCTCTACATTGTGTTTTGGTGTCACTGTCGTGGGTGCTAGGCCTAGCCACACATGTGGGAGAACATTTATATCTGAAGAAGGGTGGTGATGTCGGGGGTGTGTCCAAGATGGCGGGTGGGACAGTTGCCTGATCTCGAGCTTCAACCCACCGCTGCATTTATCTGGTTCTATCCCCTGTCTTGTTTGCTACCTGGTGCCTTGGGGTCCAGATTAGACTCCAGGAGGCGAGAGCTCCCCGCCCGGCTCTCTCTAACTGTGCTGCTGGTGGTGGAGGGGACCCGACATCATGGCAACAAGAGTGCCGCGAGCTGCAGCTAAAGAGGAGACCTGAAGCTGTGCGGGACTGACCTCCTTTATTTCGCTGGCCCAGAGGCGGTTCCACTGGAGGAACTGGAGCAGTGAAGGTGAGCTGAGTGCTACCCAAGTACAGTCAACAAGAGCCCCCGCATTGAGGCAGCTGGAACACCACCTGTTCATGCCTATATGCATCTCTGGCCTAAACGTGGCTGACCACCATTGACTATCTGCCCGGAGTCAGTGCACTGTAGCGGTACAAGTGCATCATACGCACATTTGATGAATGCATTGCAGCCCCAGCGCTGGGAAGGAAGATCCCTACTATCTTGTCACCCGGTGGCAGCATCGTTGAGCCCTGCAAGAACACAGTGCTGGGAGGGCACGGAGGGGGCAGCATGAGCACACCGACAGGCCCCAGACGGGCTCAAGTATTGAGGCGGCAGGCATTCCATGTGCGGCAGGCATTTCGCGTGTCCTGACCCAGTGTTTTGTTGCACCTTGCACTCGCACCTGAGGTAGTATCCCCATTACTTGGGACTGCATGCCCTTCACGCGCAGATCGATGTGATCTATAGCAGCGGGGCTCTGGTGGGCAAATGTAGTCGGGCGGAGTACCTAAGCAGGACGTTGTCTGACCATTGCCCCTTGATCGTAATTTTCTCATGGGGCGGCCCGTCCGGTGTTACGCACATGGCGTTTACAGCCATTGTCATTAACCGACACATTGTTTCGAGAACATGTGGAGGAATACACTCAGGGCAGGTTCTAGGATTTTTGGGGCCCTGGGCTGAAAGGGAATGTGCGAGGCCCCTCTATTTTGCATACGTGACATATTCAGGGCTCCAGAAGCTGCTTTGTTCAGACTTCTCCAGGGCCGCAGCTCCTCTTCTCAGCCTCCTACAAGCACTTCTTTTACAGCTCATATCGGGCTGAAAGTGTGAGAATTGCTTGGGGGCTGAGAGTTAAACCTGTGGGGCGTTAAAGTGCTGACAATGGGCTTCCCGCAGTGTCTCTGAATGGGCAGCCGGGCAGGAGGCCTAATTGCAGGACGAACCTGCAAAATGCATCTCCTTGAAATTGGGACACCATCCCTAAGAGGCCCAGGGAGGTCCCCCTCCCCTCCCTCTCATGGGCCCAATTGCAAAGAGATGCCTTTCTTTCAATTGAATCGGCAGGAGTACAAGAGGGCGCTGGTGCTGTGTTAAACTGGTGTGGAGCCCTATGCTGGTAGTCTGAGTGCGAGGCCCTGGGCAGCTGCCCACACTGCCCATGTCTAGCGCCTGCGCTGAATACACTGATAGATATTTTGTCACCAATGAGGGGTCCGCCATGGATGTGATGGTGGAATGGTGGTTCCTTCAAGGTGGTGGAATAGAATGGCGCCTTCAAGGTGGTGATTCAGGAGTATGTATGACTGCACAGTATGGTATGAGGAAAGGTCTATGGAAGGAAGTATTGGGTCTTGAAGAAAAATCAGAAAGGAAATGGGTGGCTGACTCCGCAATGTACCACATGTTAGCGGATATCAAAGTGGAATTCAAGGAGGCATTTCGACGGTTATCTAACCTTAATTATAAGGAATATGTTACGCGCCATCAGGAATTGGGCAATAAAGCCAGTGGGCTATTGCCTTGGATATTGAGGTCCGAACAGCCATGCTCCCCTATACGTGCAATTTGGTTAAGGGATAGGCCCATGGTGAACTCCCAGTTAGCAATTAATGAGGAAATTGAGGCCTGCTACAGAGCAATATATTGGGCCCCCAGGGGAGGGAACCAGGGGGCTATCTTGGCCTACTTGGGAACCACAGAGACCCTTTTCCTGGATCCATTACAAAGACAGGAGCTAGACGCCCCTTTGATACTTGAGGAGATCAAGCTGGCCATCAAGCAAATGGCCATAGGCAAGACACCGAGCACTGGTGGGCTGCCAATTACGTTGTGCGCCACATACGGAGCGCAACTGACTCCCCGGCTCCTACGGGTTTATGAACAGGCCAGGGAACATAGTAGGCTCTGGGACACCATGATGGAGGCTTTGATTGCCGTGCTACTGAAACCCTGACAGGATCCGCTTCAGGTGTCCTGCTACTGCCCCCTCTCTTGCTTAACCTTGATTATTAGGTACTGGGTAAGATCCTGGCAAAGATGTTGACCCCTGTGGTCCAGAATGTAATCCACTCAGACTAGAATGGATTCATCCTGGGCAGGAATACATTCTGAATCTCCGAGGCCTATTTGTGTCATGGAATGGGCATGCTGAACAGGCACACACTGCTCGGTGGTATCATTAGATATTGACAAGGCTTTCAAATCCCTGAGGTGGGCCTACCTGCAGTCTGTGTTGTAAAAACTGGGGATGGGTCCGGAGTTTCGCAGATGGATAGGAGTCCTATTTGAGTCCCCTTTGGCCAGTGTGCGTACGGGCGAGATCATCTCCGGAAGTTTCAACTTCGGGCGGGGCACTAGTCAAGGTTGCCCCTATCCCCCCTGTTGTTCGCCCTGACCATAGAGCCACTGGCTTGTCTGCTATACGCTCCTGCCCATCAGTGGGATGTGTGGGTTGCTGGTCACCCTCATGTGGTGTCCATGTATGCCTATGACACCTTGATATATTTGAAGGCAGATCCATTTATTCTTCCAGACATCATGGAAGTTTTGGATGACTTTGGGCACATTTCTGAGCTCTGTATCAACTGGGGAAAGTCGTGTCTGTTCCCTCTATTGCAGACACCCGAACTCATGCCCCGTGTGGACAGGATTGACTCCTTGCATTGGCAATACGATATCATCAAGTACTTAGGAGTCCAGATATACCACACAGGTAGAGGGTAATTTGGATAAAGCACTTACAACAATTTGACAGACATTGCCCTTTTGGACACAGTTACCCCTGTCACCCATGGGTAGAGTATCAATAGCAAAAAATGCTAATTCTCCCCTGGATACTTCTTTGTGGTGCTGACAGTGATACTGAAGAAACTGTTCTTCATGGATCTGCATTGCCTGCTTGCCTCCTTGATCTGGGGAACAAGAGACATAAGGTAGTGATTGCTACTTTGTATGCTGCTTTTGAGGATGGGGGCTTGGAGGCGCCTAATTATGAGCTTTATTATGCTGAGGCCCAGCTCCAGTAGCCATTGCAGTGGATGAGGGACGTTACGAACCCTGAACAGGATATGCTTGGCTTTAATTTTCAGGGCAAACCTCTGCTGGAGTGGTTTCTAGAATATCCCCTTTTCCGTACCATCCTGAATGTTCTGCTGAAAGTGGTGGTTTGCTGCTGGAGAAAGTACATCCACCAAGGCAAGAAGGGGATGCCGTATGCCCCGGGTCTACCGTGTGGGCACCTCCGCTTTGTAGGAGGTTGATGGTGACATCCCAGGTCGGAAATTGAACCGACGTGGGATACACGAAGTGAGGTGATGTGGTGTTTGAAGGAAGGCTACGCCTGTTTGAGGACCTACTTGCCACTGGTTGCCTAGACCCATGAAAATTCCTACTGTATTTGGCCCTGCGTGGGGGACCATTAAAATGTGGGGTTCTGATGGTGACTTGCCTCCGGAGGCAGGCCTATTGGAAATGATAGTGGCCTCGGCTGGCAGGGGGCGAGTGATGTCAGGTCTTTATGAAGCTCTGCTTAAGGACCCCATTAATGTGGGTACTCAGGCACTTAAGGGGTGGTGGGAGGAACCATTGGCGATAGAATTTCAAGAGCCTGAATGGAAGAGACGTTTGGGATCAGTTAGGACGGTCATACAGAAAACCCACTTCCACTTCACTCAGTTCAACTACATACACCATACCAACCTTTCACCAGACAGGATAAGGAAGGTGTACCAGGGATGTCTGTCCTAGATGTTAGAGGTTTAACGCAGACTTTTTTTCATATGATATGGGCCTGCTCTGTGATTGTTGACTTTTGGCGGGAGGTGATCTACTGCATATCTGAGGTTGCAGCCTCTATCCTCCCTCAGGCCCCTGCATGCTGCCTTCTTATGGTGTGGTAACTAAACAGATGAAACAGCTGCATAGGTTTCAGGGCTTATATCTGGTGCTCACAAAGTGCTGCATAGCCATGTCCTGGAAGACGGCAGCGACCCCACCTATCCAGTTGTAGCAGAGGGTTGTGGTCCGCTGGGCCTCAGCTGAGTTATCGGTGTGTGCTGATGCCAGAACTAGGGATGGGAGATGCCACCTCATGTATCAATGGGTTGATTTCTTAGAGTGACTGAATGGCATACTTAACAAAGAGACCCATGACAACAATGGTTAATTGCTGTGTCAAGTACAGATGTATGATCTGGGGTGGCACCCCCTTCGATACCATCCAAAGACTTCTTTAGTAAGAAAGCACATATGATGCCTGTGCACGACGGTGCGTAAACCGCTTGGGGATGCTGGCAGCGATTTCGCAAGGGGTGCAGAATAGGGGTTTTGTACTGCTGACACAGAGGTGCTGATGATGCATATATACACTTATGATGGGATGGGAGAGAGTGTAGGGGGAGATGAGCAATGGGAGCTAGTTTTTGTTGTGTTATTTGGACGCTTTGCTGTGATAATGTGATCCGTCTACTTATGGATGGGAATTCACATGGATTTGTTTCAATCTTGCTGTACATTTTTAACTGATTGTGTGACAGAACCATGCATGCCATTAACACGCATGCCAGTTCAACGCCGTCTTAACCACGCATATGCCTTTACCACGAATGCCTTTACAACAAAATATGCGTTGTTAAGACATGTATGGCAAACACATATGCATAGTTAAAACTTGCATCCCCTGCACTGAGCCCTAAATGCCCCCAGGGCAAAAATCTACTCCAACCCCAGCACCCGTGCCCCTACCCCTGCCCCCCGCCCTGAACCCTAAAACGGCCCCCCAATCCCAAAAAATGGACCCAATCCCTGACCCCCGCCATGAGCCCTAAAACTGCCCCAGGCTAAAAAACACCCTTTCCTCCACGCCCTGAGACCTAAAACTACCACCTCCCTCCTGAAAACCAACCTCGAGCCCTTAAAACTTCCCCAACCCCGCCAGCCCTAAAAACTATCGCTTCCTCCCCACTCTGGGACCTAAAACTACCCCCTCCATCCTGAAAACCAAACCACTCCCCCGAGCTTTAAAAACTTCCCCGACCCTCCAGCCCTAAAAACTACCTGACCCTTCGAGCCCTAAATCCTACCCTGACGCCCTAAAAAATACCCTGACCCCCACCCCTAAAAACTTCCTCGGTCCCCCTGAAACATAAATTCTTCCCCTGACCCCCCAGCTTTGAAAACTACCCCAACCCTTAAAAACGACCCCCGCCTCCCCAAAACCCAGCCCTAGCCCCACTTACCTCACTGCATCCACTCCCGATCCTTCTTCTTCCTGGGCCCGCCCATTCAGGACATCTAGACCGCGCATAAGCCTTAACCACTGGCCTAACGGCTAGGGCAGTCAACCTCGAATCTGGGGAACTGGGTTCTAGTCTCGGCAATGACGCTGAACATCCTGTGATTCTGGGCAAATCACTTAATCTCCCCGTGCCTAACAAAAATGAATGTGTCCTCATGTAATGCAACTGGTGCTATGTAAAGCGCTCTGATACCCGATACCTTAGGGTCAAGTTCGCGCTATATAAAACTCCGTAAGAAAAAAAAAAGAAAAACCCACACATATGCTTGGTTAAGGCATATGAGTGGTTAAGGCAAGTGTGGGCATGCCTTGCTCTGGCCGTTTCCCTTTTCAATCTGCTACACCTGAGTATTAATCTATCGAGGGTACATGTCACTGCTGCCCGCAATGCTAATGATACTGTCA
Source organism: Calotriton arnoldi (assembly GCA_963921515.1). Taxonomy (NCBI): domain Eukaryota; kingdom Metazoa; phylum Chordata; class Amphibia; order Caudata; family Salamandridae; genus Calotriton; species Calotriton arnoldi. The sequence goes on along the minus strand of CAWUFW010005801.1, from coordinate 271,683 downwards.
TTGTATGTATAAGGCACCGGTACCCTTCAAAATTAACTAATATTTTTTTTTTTAAAGTGTGGGAATGTTGTGTGGACTCACAGCAGATTCCATAAGTGTCCCTTAAAGAAATGTGAGGAAAATGCATGATTTTAGTCAAAGTTGGAGGTTTGCAGGGCTTCTAGGTAACAAAACATAGATGTATCCATACAATTTACTCTACCGTGGACTCCACTGCCTCTTTAATTTTCAGAAATGTCTGGGTTTAGTAGGGTTTCCTAGTTGATGGCTGACCACGAGCCCAAATCGTGCAACCCGTTCCGAGTTGTTTGTGTTGCTGCGTGGGGCCGCGGGGGATTAGACCACAAGCCCCAGCCTGCAAAGCGGCTGGCACACCACCAACGTTGTTTCCAACGCGCCAGGAGGTGCAAATAAATCGTCTAGGGCTCCTGCAGCGTGGGAGCCCGTTCCGAGTTCCGAGCACCTACCCCCTGCTCATCGAGCGTCTCAGCTAAAGCCAATCCATCTACTGCAACTGCGTGCCCGTCTGTCGGGCTTTTAGGCAAACCCCCCTGCAACACTTGTAACATCTGCACCTAACTAAGGGAATACTTTCTCCCGAAGACTAAGACAGTGCCAAAATCCTGCCTCCCCGATGTTGGTCGCCCTGCCCTGTTTGGGTCTGCCACACCGGCGCCACTCACCCCCATGCTTGCACCCATTAACAGCACAATCGGTGAGCGAGCAAGCCTAAAAACACCTTCTATTACCATCCCCGATCCTCCGAGTGGAATTCACCACAGGTCGAGCAAAGATGTGCTGGGTCTACTGCCAGCAGCATGCCCCTACGTTTTGGTATTGGCAGGGTTGCCACCTCTTAAGAGGGATCAGAGGGAAACTTGGGATCATTTGTGCAATAAATACGCTGACTGGTTGGCCAAAAACAAGAGCTTCAGGGCGTCAAATATGCAAGAGATCATCATGGTACGAAGAGTGGGCTGGGTGGGCGACTCACCCAAGACGTTGAGGGGGATTGTATTGTCATCAACTTTCTCAGACCTTCTATGGTCAAGTCACTGTTGAGCTGTAAGGAGATCACAACTTCCAACACGCCAGCCGCCTTTTAAACAAACCCGCTTTCCCAGCCGCACAAAATAAATTCCCGGCCCTGTCGGACATGGACTCTCAGGATTGACCACCGCCATCTCCAGCAATCGCTGGTGTCGATCATACATCTATGCACGCTTTAAACCCACTTGGATCACCAAAGCCACAGGACTATGTTGGCATACTAACCCCCAAGTCCTCCGCAAACACCAATCTAAATATGCTCAGCTGGAATGTCGCCGGCCTACAATCAAAAATATACCTAGCAGACTGCCTGGAACTGGTTAGACAGCAGGACATCCTGATGTTTCAAGAAACCTGGGCTACCAAAGACATTTACCTTGAAGGGTTTGCTTGTTTTAATGTTCTGGCCCCAACCCCCAAATTTGGTCACCCATCTGGCGGCCTCTCTATCTGGGTGAACATTGCTGCTCCCGAGGGCAGCATAAAGGCTTTACATACCCACAGCAATACATTTTAAGCATTGTTATATAAAAGGGGGGTCTCTATATATATATATATACTTAATTTTTATAATAATGATTTTTATAACTCACCTAATATACATTTTTCCAACCTATTTGATTTCGTCACCACTATAGAGAATAGTAATGGTCTGGACACATAAGTCGGCATCTGCTTGGGCGGTGATTTTAATGCTAAACTCCCTAGTGAAGACATTGTAGCTCTAAGGTCAGGGAGCAGAGGACAAACTTGTCATAGGGGCACGGAACAAAAGGAATACTTGCAGAACCACGTTTTACGTAATGTAATGGACATAGCTCCTGTAACCAATGACAACAACTTTACCGAGCCAACATTTAGAGGGAGGGGTTGCGCAAGTACTATTGACTATATTTTTATTTCTTGTGCCCTCGAAGATTTTCTAGTGAAAGCAGCAGTTGTCCCCACACATCATGGTGACCATAACCCGATCCAAGCTGTGTTTAAATTGTCCCCGAGGCCGACACCTAAATCAGAATTTGGTGCTATGGATTTGGCACCCTCAAGTGAAAACTTAAGAATAGTGTGGCGAGGGGTTAAAAATGCGGACCTGTTCCATACGGTAGTCAGGGATAACCCGGAACTCTTAAACTCCTGTTTGCCTGAAAAGGAACCCAATCCCGAGGTGATTAGCACATTCATTAAACTTTGCGAGTCCGTAAAGTCTGCGCTATCAAAACCTCCCGCCGCCTTGCAGCAAGGCTCTAGATGGTTCAATGGTGAGTGCTCAGCGATTAATAGACAACTACGAAAGGCCCTATCAACCAACCCAAGGTGCCCCCTTCTAATTAAGACACTTAGACAGAAGTACAAGCTGGCCTTATCGCGCAGGAAGGAGTACTATCAGATCGATGGGCTGCCCTTGCTAATACCGCCACACTAAGGAATGGAAAACTTTTTGGGCTGCCGTTAAAGATATGAGATCCATGGGGCTATCACTAACACCAATCAGCTGCAATATAACTAGTGAGGCCTGGGAAGCTCATTTCTCGAAGATCTACACTGCCACCTCACATGAGGAAGACCTTCCCGGGCCCCAAACCCCTATAGGGATCTCAATATCCTTATCTGAAGTTGAGGAAGCCATACATCAGAGCCCGGGCAATAAGGCCCCTGGTCGTGATGGGTTACCAATCAACCTCATTAAATATCAACCCTAATTCTGGGCCCCTCTGCTCCTGAATGTTTTTAATAACTTATCCTGAGCCCCTCTGCCTGGCATCTGGTCAACTAGCACCATGATCCCAATTTTTAAAAAGGGTGACCGCTCCCAACCCAGCTGTTACAGACCAATCTCCCTGATCGACAGCACTCTCAAAAGTTTAGGGAGGGTCTTATATAAAAAGATCAAAACTTGGTCTGAAGACATTCTTATTTTACAACCATGTCAAACGGGTTTTAGGAGCAGCGTAGGCACGATCGAGCAACGCCTTAACCTTAATTTAATAATAGGGAAATACAGCATTGCACAGAAGTCACCCATTTACCTGGCCTTTATGTATTTGACCTCAGCCTTCGACTATGTAAATTGGTCACAGCTGTGGTCAACCCTGTTAGACTATGGGTTAGAAAAGGCCTTGGTACACTTTTAGCACATCTGAGAGCCCAAGTCAGGATTAACACCAGGGGCGAGGTCTCTAATGACATCGAGGTTGGCAGAGAGGTCAGGCAGGGATGTGTCTTGGCCCCCTTACTTTTTATCATATATATCAACAACTTACATAAAACATTGATCAAGTTAACCAACAATGTCCCCAGAGTTAACGGTAACATACTCCCGTACTACTATAACCTGACGATGCAGTTTTAATGGGCCACAAACCCAATGCCCTATGCCTTTTAGTACGCGGTTTTGTTGATTTTATGGCCACCCTAGATTTATGTACCAATTTAAAAAAGTCTTTTATAATGGCCTGTGGACCAAGGAAGCACCTTTTAAATTCTATCTCTGTGGGCAACCAGAGTTTACAAGGCACTAGCACTTTCCCCTATTTGGGGCTTGTTTTTGCTGCTAATGGTTCTTGGTCTGACCACATGGCCTTCTGTAGGAACAAGTTTATCAAAGCCATTAACTCGGTTCGCAGCTTTCCGCAACCAAGGACGACAGGGGCCATTCTAGCTATTTAAAAAAAAAAATTTCAGTGCATTCCTACAGCTACTTACGGCGCGGAAGTTTCGGAAATCTTCAGGGGCTTCAGTATCCAGCGCGCAGAAAACAGGTTTTGCCGGAAACTTTTGGGTGCCCCAATCTCCACGTCACAATATGTTTGCCATAGTGAACTGAATCTTCATTACATTGAAGATTACATACAGGCACGCCCTGCCCTATTTTGGCTAGCTATCTGGAAAAATCAAGCGGCAACCCTCACACGGGAGATTATAGGAGACTGCCTTAAATTTGAAAAAGTGAATGAACATCCCATGGCTAGCAGAGGTGCGCTCAATTCTAAGCAGGGTTAATTATGAACATATTTTCACAAATCCAAATGAGGCAGACACTGTTAGCAAAAGAGACGTACGCACTGCACTTTACACACACTACAGCAAGGTAAGACTAGACAGGGAGTCAAAGAAACCAACTGTAGCTGCTTTTCTGTCAATTGAGAACACCTTTCACCAGCTTGCTAGTTATCTTACAAAACCTATTGGCCGGTGGGAGAGGGGACTCCTCTTTCGCTTAAGAGCGGGCACCGTGAAATTTTTACTCTGTTGCCCTCTCGGCTTCCATGCCAACCTTGATCTCCTGCCATGCCCGTGTGACGGCCAGAGTGGGCAATCTATATTACATTTCCTATTTTTCTTTAAGTTTTATAATAAATACGCTAAATGACTCCTAATACCTTATTTTAAAAATAATTCACCTATTCACCTTGAAACCACATATAGATCTATTCTCCTTCTGGAAGATGATGAATTGGCCTTTCGAGTGGGTGCCTTTCTGAAAACTGCTGTGCGAGCCCGTGAAACTATGTGCACTTTATGAATAATGTTTTTAACTTACATGATTTTATACATTATATCACGATGTAATTGTTTGTTTTTATGTGCTGAAATGTGATTTGAGCTTTTATGGATATGTATTTATCCGAATAAAGAATTGAATTGAATTGATTTGCATGATTTTAGTCAAAGTTGGAGGTTTGCAGGGCTTCTAGATAACAAAACATAAATGGATCCATACAATTTACTCTATCTTGCACTTCACTGCCTCTTTAATTTTCAGAAATGTCTGAGTTTAGTAGGGTTTCCTGGTTGATGGCTGACCACGAGCCCAAATCGTGCAGCCTTTCAGCATAACAAGCGAGAGGAATTGGAATTTATCCCAACTCTGCTGACCCATAAGTCAAAACTACACTAAAAACAAACCAAATGTTATCTTGCTTCCAATGGGGAGGGGGATGCTGTAGGCCCCAGGTGGGCAGAAAGACAATTGTGGCCATCAGTGGGAGGATAGACCCGATCCCGGGTCTGTCCACACCGCATATTTGTTTCCTAATGAAATATATAACTATATATATATATATCACTGGTGTCTAGTGGGCATTCTGCCAGGGACTTCTTCAGGGCTGATTGTATTAATCCTAGTTAGTTTAGAAAAGTTTCAGGCCCATAGTTTTAGCCTGGTGAGGCTGAAGAATTAACAGAACCTAAATTGTCTCAACCATGGTTCTTAATGTGCACAAGTTGCAACATTAGCGTTTATTTCAGGCCACTGTACCAGCAGTAAATTACAAAGATGGTTTTGCGGTGAAGATGTTCCATGATGAGGGAACGAAAAACGCATTGGCTGTTGACTTTTTAATGTGTTTAAGGATGAATATAAAATAAACAACCTTCAAACGGAAACAAGTATTCAAACTTTTATTGAGCGATGGGCTCTTCATAGATACTTTGATATACAAATTACTCTGTTTTTCAGGCAGCACTAAAGCTTACCTCTAGCACTAAGGATGATATTAGTTTTGTTTTAGAGCGCATTACCAGCAAAGAAAGCATCACACAACCCTTTGACAACACAGCTTCACTACAGTGCGATGAGCCAGGTTTCGAGTTAACGGCACTTTATCGCAGCCAAAGTGGCGATAGATTTATCGCACCATTCACAAGCTGGTGCTAACAGCCGATATCGCCAGTTTTCCTGCGATAGCAGCCGCAAAAAACATCGCCACGGATGACACCGGCAACTAACGCTAATGAGATGCAGAGTAGGCGTTCCTGTGCAAAAAGCAGCAAAAACACCACTTCGCAATATTCTCTACGACCAGCCAGATCGGCGATAAGATCCCAAAACAGGCGATAAGGCGCGTTAGCAGCAGGGATTTAACACCTGCTCCTACCTGGTGTTAAGTCGGATGACAACCTGCACCACAAAAGGGAGGCCAGACCAGAGCCACACCTGAAGAACAACAGATGCCATGGAGCTACTGATCATGCAGCTCGGAGCCCCAAGAGGGCCACAACACCCACCGCCACCACTCCCAGGCCCGCCACCCCCCCGGATCCCCCCTGCCCCCCCCCGGACTACCACAGAGGAGGGGCAGACAAAGACAGCGGACCTTCATAAAACGCACCAGCCCCACAGACTCAACACCAGAGGATGTCATTGCCCACTACAGGCTCAAAAGGACAACCATCCTCCGCATCCTGACCATCATTGCCCACAGGCTGACGGTACCAACACAGCGGACAAACAACATCCCTCCGCAGACAAAGCTGCTGGCTGTGCTGCACCTGCTGGCCTCTGGTACCTTCCAACCAACAACTGCCAGAGTCGGAGGAGTCTCACAGCCAGCCCTATCCAAGTTCCTCACACCTGTCTAGGATGCCATCATCAGCTTGGTACCCCAGCACCTTTACTTCCAACACACTGCGCAGGAACAGCTGGAGACCAGGCAAGGCTTCTACGCCATAGCTGGCTTCCCGCACGTGTTGGCGGCAATCGACTGCACACATGTACTCCTCGTGCCCCCTGCCGCCACTGCACACAATTGCTGCAACAGGAAGCACACGCATTCCATCAATGTGCAGGCAATAGTGGACCACCTGGGACTCCTCACCAATGTCGTCGCCAACTACCCAGGCAGTGTGCATGATTCCTTCATCTTCCGACAGTCCACCATCAACCAGCGCTTTCAGGATGGCACCCATGGGAATGCATTGCTGGTTGGTAAGTACCAAATGAACACACCACACACCTCAACTCCACAGTCATTCAACTCACGACTCTGGGAATGCACACGTTCCAAACCCACATACAACATGCCAAACAACATGCCCACGTACCAGACACGACAGCACAACTTACTGTGGTAACCTGGGCCAGCCATGTACACAAGCCACGAACTGCATGGCAGCTCAGCCACACAATAGCAGAATGTGGTGAGAGGTGGGAACCAGGCATGTGGGAAGGAGGCAAGTGACCCATGAATGAGAATGTGCACCATGCCAAGTGTGGCGTGGATGTGCTGGCCAGACTGCAGTATGCAGACCACAGACATGTCCATGTCGACATATACTGCTGGTATCTGGAGTGTAGAGGACAGTGGACGCAACCATGTCACCCCAGGCAGTGGGGAAGATCGCGGAAATGTAGCTTGTTACGTCCCCCCCTGTAAGCGTGAGCGGAGTGGGCTGGCCCGGCCCGGCGTACGCCAGGCCAGCGTAGGGGTGTGAAGAAAAAGCACGTAGCACCGGGCGTGGTTCTCTTATGGAATGGCCAACGTGTCTGCCAGGGTGGCACCTCTCAGCCTGCCACGAGGCCGACGCCGTGAGCGGCGGTGCCTGCGATCCTGTGCGCCTGCTGCACCCCAGGCCGCTTGTCCCCAGACCCGTCTTGGCCGCAACTGCGCAACCAGGCCTCACTGCTCTCGTGCCGACACTGGCGTGTGTCAAAGAGGGCCCACCACGTGCCGGTGCAAGCTCCAAGCCCGAGGCCCGCGACCTTGGCAGCCTCCTCAGACCATCACGGCCTCCGCGACACAGGCCCCCAGCACTCCTTTCTCGTTGGCGTACTCCACCGCTGCCTCCGGACTACACCGCAGTCCAGTAGGTCACACATTTGGAACTGAGTCTTGATTATTCAATGGCCGAGTGCATATCACTGTACGCAAGGAGAGGAGTAAGAGGAAGACGCGATTCAGTCCGGAGTAAAAAAGGATCATCAAACAACTTCTCTGGTGCCACTAACTCTGTGCATCGCAAGCCTAAGCCACGTGGCTGTGGGCCCCTGCTGACCGCTGCCTCCGGCCTCAACTGCGGTCAAGTAGGTCACACATTTGGAACTGAGTCTTGATTTATTTATGGCAGAGTTTATACCATTGTACAGGCCTCATCGCAGACTGCATCCCCTTACAGCTCTGGTGCCACTAACTCTGTGCCACGAAATTCATGGACACTCTCTGGTTGAACTTTGGTGGCGTCCCAGTCAATGGCCTGGGGGTTGTCTCCATCATCATGTGGCTGGTACTGACTTGGTGTTAAACATGAGTCTGTAGCATTCATCTCCTCCATATTGCCTGTTTCTGCTTGGTTCTGCCCTCTGCATCATGCCCTGGAAGAACACCTTCCACTGTCCACCGGAACACTCCGCGACATTCACCTTCGACATCGATGAGGACCCGCTCAGCTCTCGTGGCCCTACCTCAGTGCACCGCAAGTCACCGTCCCGTGGCGGTGTGCCTGTGCCGGCTGCAATGCATCCGGGGCCACTAACTCTGTTCAGCTCAAGTCTGGGACCCTGTCAGATTGAATATTGGATGGCCTCTGAGTCAATGGCCTGGGGGTCATCAACGCCATGTGTCTGTGGCCCTGCGCTGACCGCTGCCTCCGGCCTCAACTGCGGTCCACCACGGCTCACACATCAAATCGAGTCCTGACCTGCATGGACGACGCATCACCGCTGGCTGCACACGCCACCACGGCCAGGACCACCTCCAACCAACAACTGTCAGAGTCTTACAGCCACACTACCAGAGTTGCTCACACTTGTCTTGGATGCCATCATCAGCTTGATACCCTGCTCATCTCTTCAGGTCCCACTAACTCAGTGCACCACAACTCATGGACCCTGTCTGATTGAGTCTTGTGCTGTGTACAGCGGATGCAACCATGTCACCACAGGCAGTGGGTAAGACCTTGGACATGTAGCTTTGTCGTCCCCCCTTAATACGTAGGAGGGGTGGACTGGGCTGGCGTACTCAAGTACAGCGTAGGGGTGTGAATCATTGCCCCTGGGCTCTGGGCGTGGTTCATTTCTGGGCTGGACAGGAAACCAACTGATGCGTGTGTCTCTGTTGCAGTGTCTGCACCACACGGCCCGCAATCGACAATGTTGCATGCACCCGGAGGGCGCCCTCGCATGAAGGGATTGTACAAGGAGCACAAGGGCGCTCGGGCTCTTGGCTCATGCATGCCAACTGTTGTGTTTATCGCCATTGGTGCACCATAAGCCTAAGGCCTAGCCTCAATAGCAGCGCGAAAGCCACATCACATTTCCAGAATGCAAGCAGTAGTCAGACTAACATTAGGGATGAAAGCTCCTTTGTCACAATACAAAAGGCGGAAGGACATCTGCACCTCCGACCTTGGTCTTGCATGCGGCAGGCACCTCCTGAGAGAGATACCATATCAGATGATGACGACTCCCACACTACGCACAGCGCAAATGAAAGACCAACGTATCCACACCCCACACACAGAAGTTCTTGCTCGAGGTACTCTTGCATGGAATGCCCTTGACACTTACGTACACAACAACCCATACGTCCAAACGTTGAACACACGTACAACTCATTGCTCCGAGCTGTGGCATATCATCCACATAACTGCGGCAGGTCAGAAGAGTGCCTGTTCTACGAGAGCCACCAACGCAATGGCAGAACATCCCGGGCGCATGCACAACGCCTGTCACGTGGAACTGTACCGTGTCCGAATGCTGCCTGTTATTGTCTGATGCATTGTTCTGCATGTTGTGGCCCTTGTCTTGCCCGTACTGACATGCACATGCCAATAAAGTCTACGCAACTTCACTAGTGTTCAACTGTGATGAGTGTTGATTAGAATGACGAATCGTGTGCCTCAATGAGCATTGTCCGTACACAGGGAGGGACTGACTGACGCATTTCACTTAGGGGTGAGTCCCTATTGCCAGCTCCACCTCTGTGTGCCAGACATAGTGGTTGGGATAGTTGCTGATAGACCTGTGCTCTTACGTGTCTTCAGCAATGTGAGTATGGTGTCCATATTCTTGCCATGTGGATCAATGTGATCCATCACTACAGGCTATGTCCACCCAGTTGTGTGTGAGTAGGTATGCAAAGAGATGTTCTGTTGTTAAATGTGATGGTGGACACTACTTTAGGCCTGTCAACGATTTTGACATCTCGTACCCACCCCTATTTCTGACATTGCGTGGGGTAAAGCTGGGAAATTGCTCGATTGTTGTTTCAGAGCAATGAGGCCACAGCTAGTGCACACATTCCCAGTCATCTCACTTCCTATGTGTGTCACGGTCAGACATGGCCATTGCTTTCATTTCCCAGGGTGTACCTTTTTGGGCAATCAATGTCCTTACATTCATCCATACTTTCATACTTGATCGATTATGGACATGACACATCTGTGTGAATTTGAATGATTTATTCACATTCGGTGGAGTGTCGGAGCTGGAGCAGTACATGGCCATGCAAACCCCACATTACATTGTAGCCCAGTGGAGGGCCAGCCAGAGTAATCCAGGGATTGACAAGTACATAGGAGGAGCAAGAGTACAGTCCGCAGTCTGATTGCTGTGTCATTGGTAAGCAAACAAAATATGGCAGTCCATGTCGAGGTCCAAGGTGAGTGTCGCAGAGTGTTTCGGGGGACAGTGGGAGGTGTTGTTACAGGGCATGATGCAGAGGGCAGAACAAAGCTGAAACAGGGCATATGGCGGAGAAGAATGCTACTGGCTCCTTCTTACTGCAAAGGTGGAATCACCCGCATCTTCGTCCTCTATGTCATCTGTCTGACATGTGGGTGCTGATGTTTGGTCTGCAGCACTGTGTGCCACTGACACATCAGGGGACGGAGAGGTGTGTGTAGAGGGACCATCAGCATTCATCAGTAACTGCCTTGGGGGCAGCAATGCGATGATGAGGATCTGCAGGGCATGGAGGATCCCAACAACTTTTCGCTGGTGTGCATCCGTGGCAGACATTCTTTCCGCATGCATCCGCTCCACGTTCTCCATTATCCTCAGCATCTGTGTCAACTCTCGGCTGACATCGCTGAGGCCACTCTGACTAGGCAGTTGTTCTCCTCTCAGAGTCATGACTCCTGCGATGTTGGGCATGGATTGTTGGACATCATGGAGCGTACTGTGGGTGTCCGTTAGGGAGTGTAAGTGGTCCCTGATGGGACTTAGACACCCACGTATGTCATCTAGTTTGGCTGCCATGAGGTCGAACCCCACCCGCACCTGTTCAGCCACCTCCTTCTGGCAGTCTAACACATGGCCTTGGAATGCGATGTGTTCTTGGGTGAGGTGCTGGGAGCCAGCCGTGGTGGTGGGTGCTTCCTGCTGTGTGGTCTGTGCAGGGGGTGGGGTCTCCTCAATGCAGCTGGGCTGCCCTGCTCCTGGAGGTGGGTTGCCGTAGCTGTCCATGAGCTGTTGTAGGGCATCGGTGTCGAAGGTGTGGAGGTCCTCTTCATCATCACTGCTGAGTTGTCTGGTCTGCTCTGCAGGAGGTGTTGTTTGTCCCTCTGCACTGTGAAGGGGAGATGCATTTTAACATTGTGTTGACATGTGTGTTGACACATTGTTCAAGTTTACATACAGACTGCATGACAATGTACATTGTGACTGTTTGGGAGGAGCTGACTATGTGATGCGGGACAGTGGACATTTGAACTACATCACGGATGTGAGGTTGTACAAGTACATTATCATCTCACAGTTTCCTGCTATGCCAGATGTGATTGGCCAGTTTCTACGCACAAGCGAGACCAGTTGTGTCCTCTGTTCTGTAGTGAAAGTGTTGCACTTTGTACCACATTGTCGTCAATGTTGATGTGCTGTTATTGCTATGTGTGTGTGCTGCATTGTGGGAGAGTCGCCCCTGCAGCTGTGATTTTGCTTCCCCTTAGCCCTTTGAGGCGGTGTGCCTTTGTCTTCTGTGCTTCTACAGTGCTGAGATGTTGCAGACTTGGCTAATTTTGGCTCGAGTTCCTATTTTGGACTCTTGGGCATGGTTTATCCGCAGATGTGTTGTTGACGTCAGGGGTCGTTTGTGCACGTGGATGTGTCAGAGTGTGACCTGCTCCTTTACGGATGTGTTCCACACTCAGCCACCTCAGTGTTGTGGCGTGCACCATGTCATGATGATTGGACTGCAGCCATGCTGTTCGTCATGCGGTGTCACTTGCATTGTCAGCGTGGCTCACAGACACACAGCTTTGCTGGTTTAGACACGTGTGCATGGGTTGGTTGCGGGCTTGGTGCTGTGTGGGGAGGGACCCCTTTGTGCCCATAATGGACGGGGGCCTACTTGCTGTTTGTATGTGTGCTGCAGTGTGCCAAGGGGATCAGGGACATGATCCAGAGTCATTGTGGGTGTGCAGTGTGCTCTGCTTAATTGTGCATGTGTGCCATAGTGCCCTTCTCCCCCCGTCCCCCCAGTCCCTGTTCGGTACTCACCCTGGTGCTGTTGTGTCAGGTCATGTCGAGCAGTGTCCGGACACCCAACTCCTGCCACCGTCTCCCCACTGATGGCTGTGGCCACCATTTCCTCCATCTCATCCAGCTCCTGGTGTTCCGCTGGACTGCCACCTCCAGTCTGCATTGCTGCCTGATGGTTGTCAGCGAGTTTCTTCTTGGTTTTGCGCTTCGCATCATTCCAGCGCCTCTTGACCTCTCCAATTGTCCTCCTCCTCACTCCGACTGCATTCACCTTGTCCAGGATGGACTGCCATATTGCATTTTTATTTGCCAATGACACGATGGGGGTGACGTACAGTTGTTGGTGGTGTTCTGTCACCTCCGTGATGATGATCCTGTTTTCCTGCGGACTGAACCTCGTCTTCCTCATCTTCTTCTCCTTGGCTTCCGTGACCTCGAGGTCCCAGGCTGGTCCTCCTGGGGACTTGTGGGGTTCTGGTCGTCCTCTGTACTTGCTCCGGCTTCCTCCATGGTGCTACGCAGTTTTAATTCTTTTGTTTGGGTTTTTCGGTGCTTTTGTAGTGCATTGTCCCGCATGACGCGTGGGAATTGCAGGCCTGTCGCTGGTTATCGCTGCTTTTTTTTATCGCGGTTGGCCACATCGCAACTTTTTTTGCGTTTGTGTTTCGCTTTTTTTCTGCGTCGCGTTAATTTTGACGTGGTCATTTGGCGCGTTGTCGTGAGACTATCGTATGGTGCCGCCGGGTTGAGAATACAACGTTAACACGGCGGTATTTTCCCGCGATAGACTGCGATGTGCAAAGTTGCGTTAAGCTAATTTTACGATACTTATCACACGTTCTTGAGAATATCCCCCACAGTGTTTACGGACCTTACCTTACACGTTTGAGGAATGAGTAGCAAAAAGTCGAGTGGATGATCGTATGTTATATACATTTAAATACTATTTACATTTGGGGCGGCTCCTCGGCTAAGGTAGAGGAGCATCGACCCACTGCTCTCTCAGAGCAGGAAAAAATAAAAAATAAAATGATAATAATATCGGTATTATCATTTTATTTTTCGGAGCTATAGGGCTCGGTTGGGGTGGTGGGGCTGGGTGGGACTGGTGCTTGAATCGATTTACTCACGTAGTCTAACATTTCCGTCTGTATTTATCCTTATTTATTTTTTGTCCATCTTATTGTTATTTATCCATATTTATTTTGTGTTTTGCGAATATATGCAGTCATAAAATGGTATATTTCAGCATTTATTTAACTGATAAACATGCACTCATACTTTGCTGCCTGTCGCGTTTTAGCAAATTAAGCAGCCAAATATAGCAAAACACTACACCTTCAGGTAAATATGAGCATTATAATACAAATATATGTTACCATACAGCTGCATTTAGGGAAATCTCAACCTATTTTTAACTTCCCATGCTGCCTATCTGCTCAGCTGTTGCCCTAGAAATCACGAAAAACAGCCTGGAGAGTCACCCACAAGAAGCACACTATTCTGCATTGTTCCGCTTTTAAAAATAAAAACAGACAGGAAACACTTTGTTTTCTGTCTGTAATTATCTGTAAAAATCAGTAAAAACGGAAAACAGGGAGCCTTATTTGTAATCCTATATGAGCGTTTGCTAAGTACGGAAATCTTCTCACTATTTAGTGTCTTGCTCTTCGTATACACAGTAATCGTTATGCTCATGGTGTGCACACTATATTATATTGCCATAGTTTTTGTCTGGAGAAGTCATTCATCATGTGCTTTTTAGCATCAAGCAGCCATTATAATACTTTCTTTCCCTGTTATGTTTTACTCATTTGCCCTGTTATTTTTTGCTCATTTGCAGCTGGAAACTCAGTGGGGAACAGCCTTCTCAAGTTTCTCTGGTTCTTCTGCTGGAGGTATGATAAAGACCATAGTACCAAGGTTGAGGATGATGAGACTTTACCTTTTTTAGCCATTGTTGGTGCGGTATGAGTCTGTTGCTTTTTTCATTCTTGCTTGTAGAAGCTGACAATTGGTTTCAGCTGCTATCTGCTTTCTTGACAGTCAGTTATGCATTTTTAATTTGCGTCTCCATGTGCAAATTCAGGGACTTCCTACATTCTGTTTGCTTGTTCTGGTCTTTAGTTTTCTTACAATGACACTTTAGTAGCTAATCAGATCAGTTTTATGTTTCTAGGCTAGTGTAAGAAATTTGAATATTTGTTGAATGGGGAGGGGAGTAAGAATCCACCTCAAATATTAATCATGGTCTTGCCAGGGTGAACCACTAAAGCTACTAAATAAACCTGTATTTAACCCTCTGAAAGCTTGGCACAAAGCAGCCAGGCCTAACTTAGAGGCAATGTGTAAAGTATTTGTGCAGTGCAAAATGGCAACATAACACAAGAAAACACAAGAAAAATTCAAGAGCATTTCAATAAATACAATTACATCAAAACTACAAAAATCCAATAAGCAGAACCAGAGATATGAACTTTTAATTTTTGAATTGAAAATAGTGCCAAAAAGCATAAAGCACGAACTGCGTTATCTGGTTGCACTAAGCCGGGTCAAAGTCAAAAGTTAAGCCTGACTGCGAGGGAGTGCATGTTGTCTACAGGGACAAAGGCCCATCCCAGCGAAAGTTTACCTTCTGAATTAGAAACTTTCATGATGGAAAAAGTGGCAGTCAACCAGTTGTTGACAGGGCAAGTTGGATTTAAAGCAGGGCTCAACGACAGTAGATTACTGAAGAGCAGGGTTCTGGCTGCATTCATCAATAAATGTGTTAAAGTTCAGAGAGGGCAAAGTCCAAAGTCTGTGCCCAGGAAGGCTTTGATGTCGATCGGTTGCTGCTCAGTGGCAGTTCGACGTTGACGGCTGCGGCTTCAATCGCAATCCTGGCCTCTGACGGTTCTCTAGGCAGAAAGTTGACAAAAAGATTCTAAGTCCCATTTCTTGCAAGTTGGGACAGGAAGATTACACTCTAACACCAGCCAAGGGTCCAGGACCTGGGAGCACCCTTGGGGATTAGGACACACTTGAGCAGAATCCAACAGCAGGGTCCAGGGCAGGTCCAGTTGGAACTCATCAGCCAACCAACCCTTGGATTCACTTCTGCGTTCCTGGGTTCAATGCAAGCAGGTACAGTCTTCCTTCAGGTTTTTCAGACAGCAGGGCAGCCCTTCTGATTCCTCACAGGTCTAGTAGTGTTCTGAGGGGAGGTCTGCTAGGTGCACTTTTATGCCTAGTACCAGCCTGTGGTTGGAGGGCAAGCCTTTGTCCACCTCGTAAATCACTACTGGTCATTTTCTTTACTCCTACTGGGTTTGGTGCTAGCCTGACTAAAGAGAGACAAAGGAGAGGCAGATCTTGGTATGACTTTCATCTGCTAATGACAAGGTAAGCATCCTTTGAAGCTCAGAAAGGGGCTGTTCAAAGCCCCCAGGCCATCCTGCCCTTTTTCCACTGCCAGGGAGCAATACACACCTCACCACAGGAGAGCCATCAGGGGTCAGGGGACAGCTGGACACTGTCTGGAAAGCCTTTTGGCTGGAAAATGACAACTTTCTAAAAGGGTCACTTACAAAATAGTAATATGAAATCTGACTTGACCATTAAGTTGGCTTACTATTAAAATTAAAATTATTAAACTATTAAACTATTAAAATTAGTAATTGAACCATTTTTCTAGCTATTCCTAAACTGAATTTTGCACTTATTAAAGGTAGTAGCGCAAACCAGTTTTAACCTGTGGGAGAGCCAAACTTGCCACCATGAAAAACAACTTGGGAGGTTTTTCACTGACAGGAATGTGAAACATTAATTATACATGTCTTACCTTTAAAATACCATGCACCCTGCCCTTTGGGCTTTTAAAGCCTACCTTAGAGGTGACGTATACATATTAAAAACAAAGGTTTAGGTCTGCAAAAAGGTTTATTTGCCAGGGTGAAATGGTAGTTTAAAATTGTACACCCACACTATAGTGGCAGGCCTGCAGTCATGCTTTACAGTGCTACTTTAGTGACACAATGAGTGCTGCAACCCACTAGTAGCATTTAAATTACAAGCCCTGGGACATGTTGTACCAAATGCTTGGGACTTATAGTTAATTAAATGAGTCAATGAGGTGTATGACAATTTTACCATGTTTGAAAGGGAGAGAACAAGCACTTTACCACGGGTTAGGAGGGGTAATGTGCCTTGAGTCCTAATAGCCAACAAAAATGGGTTCAGTAAAAGGAGGCAAAAATCTGGGGTGATCCTGCAGAAAAGGCAAATTTCCAACAGCCAGTTAACTGCTAAATGGAATACATTTTCTATGTGTGGTGTATAAAATAATACAGATTTTTTAAAAATAAGAATCAGTTTTACATTTGGTATATATTTATATTCTTCCGATGGTCTGTAAAATACTAGGGAAATATTCCTACAGACAATCGAATGTCCATTTGTTCATCTGTTGTTTCCATGAGCATCGTATTGGACCCTCACTATAATTTCAATTGGGTTGCCATACCCTTTTTTATCATTTGGTCTTCTTTAACATCTTAATAAAAGTAGAAACTTCAGATCTGTAGTAGAACCTTCTGATCAATACAAAACCCTTTGTCTAGTGAAATGTGCCTTGAAAATTAAGGTTGTCAGTCCACACTATGTGCATATAATACAAAGGTTATTATTGTTAATGTGTTTTTAAATGGAATTTACAACAATTATGATACTTCATCGCTTTTATGAAAATTGCTTTTTGTAGGTATTTTATTGCCAGGATATGGCTCATCTGTGTGCAGAAAGTGAGCTGAGGCAGATGTCTGAGCTACTTCTACAGCTGGCTTGACCATTTGAGAGTAAGACTAGCCAGTGCTGATAGCTGCAGACATCAAAGCATCAATGCTGTCAGTGGAGGTAAGATTAATGCTTTCTCCATATGCTAAACAAGAATCATAGCGCTAGGAGCACCTTCTCAAAATAGAATCCTGTTAACATACTGGGCTGGTCTCTTATGCCTGCAGAGCCACCCATCAGGGAGTCTGTTAACAAGGTCCATGCCTGTCGACTGAGGTCACTGGAAGAGATGTTGTACTCTAAAGACTATTGCTGTCTAAATCTCCCTAGTTGCTAACAGATCCTGATATCTTCTACAGAAGCATGATGACCTCTTATAGTAAGAATGATGGACTACATGCAGCTTCACAAAAGTGAGATTAATTTTTAATGGTATAAATAGTGCATGCTCAATACAGTCACACCCTGTGAGCAACCATCTCCAGCTGACATAAATTGAATAATACACTCTAATATAGAATCCCCACATCCATCACTTAATGCCTTTTGAATTAATGTATAACATTTTAACACAGTACATGGCAGCCTAATGATAAATGTTAACTATCTTTGAGAAACCTACCCGCAGAACAAGAAATATTTTTAACACATCCCATTTTATAAGCGCACCAGACAATTCTGTACGAGGATACAATATATTAAGCATTGATGTATAAAAGGGGTAATAAATTACATGTTTTGAGGAAAAGAAGGCAAAAAGAATAAAATCAAGATGATGACTCAAAGGCTTATGTGACATTTACATCAACGCAAAATCTATCACCTAGAACATTTTTTCCTCATTCATATCTCACCATTATTCACCCGTGCACCCAACATCACCAGTTATGTCTGAGGATTTGAGCACTCTGGACATGCTCTGAATTTCCTGTTATTCAGTATCACTACATTACTCAGCATTTCCTCAATCTTCCTTTGACACGCAAGTTGCTATTGTTCTTTCCTAACCACCTAGGGTTCTTCACACACATCCAGTCTCCACAACCCTACTCATTTTCCTGACATTCTTTTTATCATCATACCTTGTATTATATTTTTGCTGGTACCGCACAATCTTGTCACTCAACTCCTAATCCATTTTAGAACCACCCATTGCCCTCCTCTTTTTCCTTAGAGAAGAACGTTTTTAATTTTGTACCCTTCCTCTCAAATACTCAAAACACAATCGGAACAGTGCAATGAGCTCAGAGCTTTTCTAGTTTTGTACAAACCTTGATCATTTAATTGGTTCTCTCCACTCCACTGGCCTGGAGAGTAAATACTATTCTAAGATGTTCCACAGCCATACTTTTAAAAAATTCCCACATCTTCAGAAATACATTTTACCCTATTATCACAGATAATAGCCCTCCCTCACTACCTTGTCCTTCAGAAAGTCAATGGCTGTTGCTATAGAGCTGTAGTTTTTTCCAACTCCCACTTAAAATAGTAATCAACCTACACCAAACTGTACCCTTCACTAGCTGGTAACAAGTCTGATAAGTTGAAGGGGACCATGATATCCAACCCAAGTTTACACCAAGGAATCATTGAGACTTCAACCGATGACAAAGGCCCTTCATGTGTTATGTTAAATTTGTCACTAGCATTACACTGATGGCATTCTGTCACAAACTCCACCACCATAGCGCCCACCTCGGTCATGCAGTAAATTTCTCTCACCTTCTCTTTGGTTATACTCCTCCCTAAACGACCTTCATGTGTAAGTTTTGCAGACTTTTCAATCAGTACAACCGATGGAATTATTCTCTCTCCCCAGTCTGACTTCTACTTACATACATTTATTCTCTCATGCTCCAAAATTCCTCATCCCCATCTCTCAACTTATTCCTGGATGGCCAATCCTGCATGTCCCTATTTCTCTCTTTTCAACACTTCATCTCTTGCCAGTGCCTTGTTCCACTATTCTTCACATATAGCCGTTTCTCTCACCCACACGATCTTCGCCCCACACTCTTCTCTCTGATTGCCACACTATTCACTGCCTATGGGAAACGTCAACGTGCAGTCCGCAACTTTAAAAAAAAATATTTTGCCTCAGGTCCTCACATTATTCTTGAAGCAAACATAATAACTACCTCCCTTTCTTGTTAATCTGCAATAAAACCACTTCTAACTCTTTCCGACCTTCATCAGTAGTTAGTACCATCATCTTCATCACATCAAACCTATTAAAATTTGTAGTGTTAGCAATCCTATTCTTAGTAATATCAAAGGCTTACTGATATTCCTCCATCCACTCAAACACAACTCTTTTCTTCATCAGTCTTAGCAGAGAACTAACAATGCTTGCAAAATCCCTGACAGACCTGGAGTAATACTCAGCAAGGCCCAAAATTGTATGATGCCTTCCCTTTAATTTAGTGCTCCAGCCCTTTGATACTACCTCTACCAGGTTCACTCTTTGTTTTCCCCTCTCCACTAATGATGTGTCATAAATGTTCAACTGAGCATATTCTAAACTGAAATTTCTATGCCTTTATAAGCAAGTCATTCTCATCCAGTCTTCTCAGATTTGTCAATACTGATTCATGTCCCCCCACACTATCACTGTAACTAAAATGTAATATTGGAAGTACACTGCATTGTCAATGTCATTCAACATGTTTTTCATGTTGAAATACAGCTGCTTCTTCCAGTGTCACCTGATGAACGTTAGATGACAAATGCATCAAGCTAAATAAACTTGCAAATTCCAGTACAGTCAAGGCCTCTGAAATATTTGGAAGAGGATATTGCTGTACCCAGTATTTTATTAGAATCATGTAGGTCTATATGTAAGCAAATGCCTTATCTGTCAGAACTATTGGCACCAACTACTTTGATACCTCTAACTCATTGTTATTTGCCTTTAGTAACATTGCTAGTTCAGTCTCTGCTCCATAAGAAGTGGCATTGGCTTTACTTTGTGCACTACTGGTGGTATGGCCCCCTTTTAAGCATTGTCCCATCCTTAAAACCCCAGCAATCCCACGTCATTGCTTAAAAAAAAGGTTGCTGGAATGTCTTCACCGTGAAGTCCTCATTAACAACATTAAATGCTCCTTGGTTGTCAGGGTCACTGTTGTCCCAAGGTCTGGCTGATGTTGCTGGACGCATAAGTTATCACAGTTCTTGGCAACATACATTGTCGTTTTTCGTCTCTGCAACTTCGTTTCCATACATAACGTGCCTCCTAGATCAATGCTGCTTTTCCCTTTTACTTCTGGAATAATTCCTGCACCTCCAAATTTACTCCCACATTTACAAAATTCTCTCTCAAACTCCTTGTCTTCTGCCACCGTGTACTAAGATGCCGAATCTCCCAACACTTTATATTCTAATCACTCATCTTCCTCTTCACCTCCCACATATTTCACCAAGATAAACTTTTTGTCGTCTCCCACCTCATTAATTTCCCCTTTTACCAGATGAACTTTATTGATCCTCTGAACTCTGGCATAGTGTCCCTTCTTTCCTCACGTTTTTCACATTGAGTTGATGTGTATGAGTGAGCCTGAGTAATGGAGGCCTGTGGGGTTCAATTTAGATGCCCCTGGCATGGCCTCGAATGAGATGGAGAGTGGCGACTGTAATGTTAAACAGTGGAATCATGTTGCCTGTAGCTGGAGAGTGGAGGACTCCCTTTACAAATACCGTGAGGCTTTTTTGTTAGCAAAGATCTCCTGATTAGTCTTCCTGAGCACTGACATTTCATGGATAGTAGGGGCAATTGGTGGAACTGCAGCTTTTATTGTGAGAGGTGAGGAAGTTTCTAGCTGAGGCCTGCCATTTTGCTTGTCCCTAATTGTTCCTTCAGTTAGGCTGATGCCAACCAGGTGCAGAAACCTCACACTTTTTTGTGACTCTGTTGTGGGTGCTTCAGATTGGGAACAGCCCCAGTGCATCACTGTTAGAAATGGGATCTCTAGTTGGCAAGGGCTTGCACCTTTGTCCAAGTAGGGACCCTTCTTCCTAGTCAGGGTAAGGGAGTTACACTCCTAAAATAACCCCTGCTCACCCCCTTGGTAGCTTGGCACGAGCAGTCAGGCTTATTCTAGAGGCAGTGTGTAAAGCATTTGCACATAACCAACAGTAATACAGTGTAAGCACTACAAACTGACACCACACCAGTTTAGAAAAATATCCAATATTTGTATATACTTTCAACCTAGACCAAATACGATAAAAATCCACAGTACAGTACTTTAAAAGTGATTATGTTGCAAGATAACTTCTTCTTTGCAGGAATAGTTCAAAAACAAAGTTCGTACGAGTCGGTAGCTACGTCCGAGTCTACCGCGATGCTGAAAACCACAGAGTCTAACAGTTCCAGCCGACCGCGTCGATACGGGCCAGCAGAGTCGTGAGCAGACTCGGTCACAGTACCTTTTCTCGTTGTGGCGGGCACGGAGTGTGCGATCCGGTCGGCGTACGTCGTGGTTGCGGTGCAAGATGGAAGCGGTGCAGGGCGTGGTGTCCTCTCGATGCGGCGCAGGCAGCGGCTCGGTGACAATCGTGTAGACCAGAGGTCTTCAATCTGTGGGGCGCGACCCCCAGGGGGGCCGTGGAGGCATGGGAAGGGGGTCGCGCTCTTCATTTGGTAAAAGAAAACATTGCAGACGGTCACCGGTAGTTAAAATGTTTTCCCTGGGGTGTTATTCAGGGACTCTCCTGTGCTGGGAAATGGAAGCCAGACAGACAGCTAAACATGCCTTTCTACCAGTGTGTTGCTGGTCTGAAAGAAATGCAAATGTAGCACTACGAGCTAATCTGCAAATGTAAAGGATTTGCAGATTAACTCGTTAGTACATTTGCATTTCTTTCAGGCCAGCAGCACACTGGCAGAAAGGTGTATTTAGCTGTCTGTCTGGCTTTGATTTCTCAGGAGAGTGCTGTTGCAGTTAATTGGTCAAATCACTTGAAGCTTTTTGAGTGCTAGTGCACAGAGTTTACTGACCTGTGAAGTGCTTGCTTTTAATTGTCATTGTTTTTACTTTGCGCTTACTATACCTGAGAAATGTGTTGAAGGACAGTTATGTAAAAAAATTGCATTACATAGGGTCTGGATTTTACTAAAATCTATTGGTCTCGTTTACAATGAACTGGTGTAGCATAGCTCCGCAAGTATTTTTGCTCCGCTGCCCTATGCCAATTCAAAAGGGCAGGAATGGAATGTATTTATAAGATAAGGTGCACCCCTGTCCTTTCTGCCAGCACACAATTTAGTGCCTAGCGCCAACGCAGGCACCCTTGCACCATGGTGCAAAGGTGTCTGCAGTGTTGGCAGGATTGTTTTTGTGCAAGAAGGCACGCCTTCCTGCGCAAAAACAACCCATGGAGGTCTTTTCCTCTTTCTATGTGTGCTACACATAGAAAGAGGAAACAATTGAGGAGAAATAAAGATATTTCTCCTCGTTACACATCCCCTGGGGCAGCGTACAGTTTTGACGCATCCTCAGGTTTACAGCTCCTTGTAAATCTGGGAATGTGTCAAAACCCATGGGAAAACCCACCGCAACGCCCCTGGAATGCGCCCCCCTTATGCAGTGTAAAGCAATGCACCGACTTGTGCTGCATTGCCTTACACCATATCTAGGAGGCCATTAAAAGCCACGCAAAGTGGCTTTGCGTGGCCTCGTAGATATGGGTCTGCTCTCTGCGCAACCAGAGCGTCGTAAAAAATGGCGCACCGGCAGCGCAAAGGGCTTATAAATAAGCCGCTATATTTTGGAAGCAGCCCGTATATTTTGGAAGCACCATTTTATCGTAAAACATTTTGCGCATTTTGTAGCGTCCTATCTTATACTGTGTGTAATGCAGGTAAAATAATGACTTACATATTCACAGTGCTTTCTTTTCACAGGCTGTGACCTCATAGCACTAAAAATACACAAGTCACAATTCTACACTGCACCAACCACGAGTTAATTCTGTGGCTCTCTGGTTTCACATAGACTTTTGCAGTGCATTAACTAATAGAGGTTTCATAATTTATTATAGTGCATTTCCCACTGAGTAACAACTTTTTAAAATGTATTCATTGAAGCTGCCCGTTATTTTATATGTAGCTACCTGACGGTGAAAGACTTAAAAAATGTACATATGTTTTAATTATGATGAATGATGTTCAGCTACCTCCAGTTACATGCAGGTGTAAATGCCAAGCTGTCAGCATCCCATGAAATATAGTATGATTTTCCTCTAATGCCGTGCAATAAAGTTGCACCCCATGCATTACAGCTATTATACCAAGGGCCACTGGAATTATGTGATTGTGCGGCAGCAGCGATTTTAGCATAATTATAGACTTGCTGCATTTGCCACATAATCCATCATCTGCCGCATAACCTGCTGATTTTAACAACAAAAAAATGTATTTACTCAAAAGGTTTAAAAGTTACTAAAAGGCAGCAACAGGTGATGCCGCTCTGTAGAAGGCCCTCTGTAAAGCTGTACTGGTCATCTTTTTGTTGCTTATTGCTATATTTGGGTGTTAAACTGGTACTAACGAGGTGCAACCACAGATAAACCGTTTCTCTGGAGAACACTTATGGTTGTCAATGATAAGGACTACCAGGTTCTAGAAGTTTTTGTCGAGAGGGGGTCCTTACGCCTAAAATGTTTTGATTGGGGGTCTCGGCATCAAAAAGTTTGAAGACCACTGGTCTAGGGTGTGTGGTTGGAAGGATGTCGTTTTTGTTTTGATCCTAAATGGAAAGTGTTTCCATGTTATGTGAGATTACCACCGAGGTGCGTTTGTCGTGTTAAGGGACACAGCGCCCAGCAGTGTGTTGGATGATGAAGAGTAGGAGATAGACATGCAGTTTATGGTACGCTGGTAGCTTTGAACAGCTCTGCAGGTCCCTTTATGTTTTTTTATTTATGATATAGTCTGCTTAGCCGGTTCTATACTGGGTTGTCCAATCTGATGTTTTGTGTATAGTTGTGGCTTGCAGCTGGCATGGTTGGAGGGAGACAGAAATGGAAAGATCTGTAAGGATGGACATTTTTATTATCACCCCGTATCTGAATGTCTTTGTGAGGAGGAGATAAGCGGTCAGATCGTATAGATATTTAAAGCCTGCAGTGGTGGGCTATATTAAAGCTCCCTGAATTGTTCCGCAATATGCAACAGTTATTTAACACCTGTTTATTTGGTGATGGCTCTACAGTGCAGGTGACGGACGACCCTCACATCAGATATGTCTAGTGTGAATTAAAGAGGTTTAAGTCACAATATGTTGCTGCCTGCTGCTTATTATGGTTTAGTATTATTGTGGCCACAACTGTTATATATGAAAGTACATAACTGTATAATGCCACGGCGAACCATAGGTCAACCCCTTCTCAGCTTACATGCATATCGAAAACAGCTTGCTGGTTGAGTTGTTTGCAATTCGTGGGTTGTAAGCTGAGGATTGCGCCTGAGGGTGCAACTGTTTTCTTGGTTCTGTTGTTGGTATGTGGGTGGTGCTGTGATCTAGGAAACATCCATGTTTTCAACTATCTTCAAAAGCATACACGCTCCTGGCTGCTCCTAATGTTGGCTGGTATTACGTTCCAAAGATTGGCGGCTTGTGCAGAGAAAGCAGCGGCTCCTACAGATTTCTTATGGTAAGGTGGTATGATAAGTGGTGCAAGCCTGGAGCGCAGTGTTCCGTTCCGTTTTCTATTGCTTGAAGTTAACTTGTAGGTATAGCCGTCCTTTTCCTTTGGAGGTTCTGTGGACAATGCAAAGTTCTGACCCATCTCTACAGGGAATACTTCTGTCTGGTGGAATGCTTCAGGCAGGGAATTTAAATCTTTGAGTCACCTAAAGCTAAAAGTATCGAACTCTGAAGAAAGTGGGCACTTGCTCAGCCACACCTTAAAAATCCACTAAACTAGTAAATAATATTTCACTTAGACAGCATGGATGGATATATTCCGCCACCAGCAAGACTGACTAGGTAAATGTACAGTGAACAAAAGTAAGCAAAAAAATTGATGGATTGAAATATTTTAGCCAAATCATCTTCACCACTAGAATTAGAAAATCCTCTGGGTAGCATTCAATTATTGCATTTTAGCTTGTCTGTTGCATAACGGGTTAACATCAAGCAAATTAGTCTTTACTATCCCCCCACACAGGCCAGTCCAGCATGCAGTAAAGCAGACATGCACCTGGGGTTGCTGGGGTTTCCATGCTGAGGAAATGTGGCATAGCTGTTGGGGATGTTTGCTTCTTTTGCAGAAGACTGATTTGCATATTGTTGGCTGTCTTCTGTAAGAGCACAGGCACACTCAAAACAACGGAATAAAATACTACCCAGAGTAATTTCCGTAGGAGGAGAACCTGTAGCTTAAGCATTGTCAACCAGCATATCTGCTTCAGGTATTATCTGGCACACAAACATCTAAAGCAGAGGTCTTCAAACTGTGGGGCGCGCCCCCCTGGGGGGGGCGTCGAAGTGTTCCCAGGGGGGCGCAAATGGGTCTGCAATTACATGTAAATGAGACAGCTTGGAAGCGCAAAAGGCGCTTTTCTAGGTTGTCGTCATTTACATGCAGCAGTTAATGCCCATAAAAACGGGCCTGGACTGTAATTCTGAGTGACATGGAGCAGGGTCAGTGAGTGTGAATTCGGCGTCCAAGACAGGCGCGCTCCGACCATTGTGCTGAGAGGGCTGCATCGGCCCCCGGCGACCTCCTTTTGTAAGTTAGCGGGGCACACATATATCGACTCGGCCGCTACAAAGAGCTGGACAGGAGCACCACACTTTCACCCCAGACTCTTACCCAGCCCCACAATCCCATTTTGTTGTGCTAATTTGGAAAAGTTTCGTTTGAACTTAAACATTTATGTATGCGTTTAAGTCACATTGTGGTTCCAGCCCTCCTCAAACAAACAGAAGAATGCTCTCCCAGTGCAGACAGGAAGAGTGTACTGACCCTAAGGCACGGAATTGTGTTAAAGCTCTCTCTGTGAGAGTGAACATGGTGATGGCAATACAGTGCTGTGGCAGACTCGACCTTTTCAAATATTAATATTGGCCCTCAGACTTTAAAAGGCTGATCGAACTCGAACTTTCTGTTGAATTAAATGAGTAATTTGGAGACTCACATAGTAATTGTCGTAATAGATTATTTTAGGTCGTTACCCTCCCTTTTCTGGGTGCTGTGTTTATCCTGTATTTTTCTTCTTCAAATATGATATTATTGTTATGATTGTAATACATTCTGTAAATTTGTAAAGCGCTCTGATAACCGCAAGGGTCATGTTCGCGCTATAAAAAAACTATAAAAATAAATAAATAAATAAATATTTAATGTGGATTGGTGGAAATCGGCAGGGGTCAAATATGCCATTATCACACCCCACACCCATCAACAAGTAGACAGCAGGAGTATCCAGCAACACTTCCACTTCAACATGCGAGCCACAATAAATACCCATCATATGGCGGTTAAAAGGCTGTGCTAAGCCAAAAGAATTTTGCTTTCTACAGAAAAGTCCAAACATTTAGACCAGCGTATTGAATTATAACATACATCTTAATAGAGTTTTATTTATTTCTTGGTGCTGTTAAGCCAGTGATATCGGGCAGCACTATTAGAAGTAAAATGCACAAATGAAAGATTACGTTTTGACATCAAATAAAAAAAGAACCTTCCATATATTAACCTGCTTACTGCTCATTATATTTATTTATTTATTTATTTGTAGAGCGCAGCATTCATCCCAAGGGATATCAAGGCGCTAGTCACAACAGTGCTTGGCTGCTGGTATAAAGGAATTAATGATTGTTAATTTTTAGGGAACAGATGGGTTTTCCGTTTTTTCCGGAATGTCAAGTAGTCGGATGTAAGACGAAGATCCAAGGGGAGTTTATTCCATCTCTGAGCTGCTAAGTATGAGAAGGACCTTCCACCGGTCCTTACTTTCTTAATGCGTTTAGTTCTGGCTAGTGCTTGATGGAGTGACCGAAGGCTCCTTGTAGGGACATAGAACTCAATTCTCCCCTGGAGAATTCTGGGTCCATTTAGATGTAGGACTTTATGTGCATGACAGAGCAGTTTAAATACTGCTCTTTGTCGTATTGGAAGCCAATGCAGGTGTTTCATACACGCTGATGCGGAACTTAGTCTGCTTTTATTGCATACCAATTTGGCTGCGGCGTTTTGGAGCACCTGAAGCCGCGTGAAAAGGAGCTCATTCATGCCCACAAATAGAGCGTTTCCATAATCAAGCTGACTTATGAGCAGTGCCTGAGTGGAATCCAAGGAAAAAGTCTAGTTAATAATTTCAGAGTCGCAAAGCCTTTTCCGCAGAGGGCCCGCACATGGTCCTTCATGGATAGGGTGGTATCGATAATGATGCCCAAGTTTCTTGCGCTCTGTTTGGGGGTTGGGGCAGCACCGAGGGTTTGTGGCCACCAAGACGCGTCCCAAATTAGGTTGGCACCCCCAAAAAGCAGGATTTCTGATTTTCCTGCATTTAGTTTTAAATAATGCTCAGACATCCATTGTGCCATCTCTGAGAGGCAATTATGCAGTTTTGTTTTAGTAATTTCAGATCTTTCCTCAAGGGCCACCATCAGTTGGGTGTCATCCGCGTAAGAGCAAATGCCAATTCCCCATTTTCTACCGATTTTCGCCAGGGATGAAACATAGGCGTTAAATAGGGTTGGGCTTAGCAATGCCCCCTGCGGGACACCACAGCTGATGGCGCTGGGTTGAGATCGGAAGTGCCCTAACTGAATCGTTTGAGTACGATTGCTTAAGAACGATCTGAACCATTCCAAGGCTTTGGAATGGATTCCTTTTTCATAGAGGGTTTCTAGCAGTCTGTTGTGTGAGACTGTGTCGAACGCTGCAGACAGATCTAATAGTATCAAGGCAACAGCTCCTCCCTGGTAGTGCACATTCTGATATTATCCAATACTGCCAGTAGTGTAGCCTCGGTACTATTGGTAGCCCTAAAGCCAGTCTGAGAGGGGTCCAATAGATTGTTGATTTCCAGGAAATTTGAAAGTTGTTTATTTATTAACCTCTCCAGAACTTTGGAGAGGTAAGGCAGTTGGGAGATTGGCCGATAATTTTCAGGATTAAGGACGTTTGTTCCTGCTTTTTTAGTAAAGGAATTACAACTGCCTGTTTCCAAATGTCAGGAAATGCAGCTGAGTTAAGAGAGTTGTTAAAGAGCTGCGTGACATAAGGACACAGAGTTGAGGCAATTTGAGAAAAATGAAATGAGGACAAGGGTCTAAAGGTGATCCAGCCTTAACTTCGCCCATAGCTTTTAGAACCTCAATCTCTGAGAGGGGAGAGAAGTCGCTCAATGCTGATGAGGCTTCTGGGTGAGGGGTCCAGAATCTCAAATTGGTTGTTTCTGTAATCGTAGTCGAGCTAAAAGTGGAGTATATTTTGTTTATTTTCTCCGAGAAGAAATTACTAATTATTTCACAAGCTTCTATTGAGGGGGTAGGCATTGAGACATGCTGGTTGGTTTACTCAGTTCTTTAACTATTTTGTATAGTTCCCTAGCTGAGTTGCAGTTTTCGTTGATTCGTTGGGCAAAATATGCACTCTTTGTATTTCTAGTCGCCTGGTTGTAAGATTTAAGTTCAGACTTGTACCGTAGTTTGTCTGTTTCCAGTTTGGACACTCTCCATTGGTGTTCGATATTTTGGCACTTTCTTTTCAGTGCCTTGAGTTGGGGAGTATACCACTTTTCCGTGGTGGATCTTTGTGCTCGTTTGGGTTTTAGCTTAGGTGCAAATTGGTCCAATGTCGTGCTAATTTCCATCTCAAGGGTGACTGCTTCCATATTCACTGGGAGATCACCCAGACTCTGAGTGTTATGGGGGAGAAAGTGCGTTTGGAACGATGTTTCGGTAACTAGTCTCCAGGCTCTATTAGTTGTCTGCTGAGGTTTCAAGGGTTCTATAGATTTAGCCGGTAGACCTAGTGAGAATGATATGAGCGAATGATCAGTCCATAATAACGGTTTAATCTCATGAATATAGGTGGATTCAAAGTTGGAAAAAAGTAGGTCAAGGGTGTGCCCTGCTGTGTGAGTGGGCCCCTTAATCCATTGTTTCAGTTGTAGGATCTGCATACCGGTGGCAAGGCAACCGGATTATCAGTTTTCTCAAAATGAACATTAAAATCTCCTATAACTAAAAAAAAATTTGTTTTTCAGACATACCGGGAGGAGTTGGGTAAGTAGCCTCGTACCAAGTTCCATTTGGTGACCTGGGGGGTTATAGATTACAGCACCGGCCAATATAATAAGGCCGTCATGGAGAATTTGGAAAGATAGTGTTTCGAGTTCGTCCTGGGGGGCCACTTGAACGGGATGGCAAGTCAGGTGGTCCTTGAATAGTTTCGCTACCCCCCCTCCCTTTCGGCCCTTCCTGTCATGTTTGACTATTTTGTAGTTAGCTGGTCGGGCATTCGCAACATCAGGGGAATTCTTATCACCCAGCCAAGTTTCAGTAATGAAAACAAGGTCGGGATTCTTCTCGTTAAGAATGTCCCAAATATCGAAGGAGTGTTTTGGGACAGATCTGGCATTAAAATAAATGCAAGACAGTTTGCCAGTGTCTAATTCTACCTGCCCACTTATCTGACAAGGTTTTAGACTATCCCATCTGCAACCAAGGCAGGTGAACGGCCGTACATGTGACCCGGATAGGCTTTTGAGCACCGAGTATTGATATTACTGGCTCTGTGTGAGAGGGCTAATAGCGCATCTCTTGAATATCTAAAGGTAGAGCATGGCGCTAAGTTGTCACAGGCAGGGGATATAGGCCCTAGCCCCGACCGGCCGCGGACGGGCGCAGACGGGCTTGCCTTAGGCGCGCCAGCGGCGCGCCCGCTGCGCGCGTCCGCTGCGCGTCCTCAGGCACATTGGTTTGATATCGTGCCGAGCGCGGGAGTCTAGCCCCGCCCTCCCTCGGACCGGAGGTGCCCAGCAATTGGTTCTGCTGCTTCCTGTAACGCCCTCCACTCAAACGGCACACAGCCGTGGTGGACCGGGGCGGGGAAGCCAGCAGGGAAGCAGCGCGGCGAGCAACAAGCAACCGTGACTGTACCAGGTGAGCAGAGATTAAAGAAAGTGTAGATAGTTAAAATACAATTTTAAAATACCATAGAACAAGTGTAAAAAAGACCAGCAGCCTTACAGGAGTAACGCTGTGCGTCCTCTGGCACCTCCGTCTGATATCGTACCGAGCGCGGGAGTCTAGCCCCGCCCTCCCTCGGACCGGAGGTGCCCAGCAATTGGTTCTGCTGCTTCCTGTAACCACCTCCACTCAAACGGCACACAGCCGTGGTGGACCGGGGCGGGGAAGCCAGCAGGGAAGCAGCGCGGCGAGCAACAAGCAACCGTGACTGTACCAGGTGAGCAGAGATTAAAGAAAGTGTAAATAGTTAAAATACAATTTTAAAATACCATAGAACAAGTGTAAAAAAGACCAGCAGCCTTACAGGAGTAACGCTGTGCGTCCTCTGGCACCTCTGTCTGATATCGTGCCGAGCGCGGGAGTCTAGCCCCGCCCTCCCTCGGACCGGAGGTGCCCAGCAATTGGTTCTGCTGCTTCCTGTAACGCCCTCCACTCAAACGGCACACAGCCGTGGTGGACCGGGGCGGGGAAGCCAGCAGGGAAGCAGCACGGCGAGCAGCAAGCAACCGTGACTGTACCAGGTGAGCAGAGATTAAAGAAAGTGTAGATAGTTAAAATACAATTTTAAAATACCATAGAACAAGTGTAAAAAAGACCAGCAGCCTTCAGGAGTAACGCTGTGCGTCCTCTGGCACCTCCGTCTGATATCGTGCCAAGCGCGGGAGTCTAGCCCCGCCCTCCCTCGGACCGGAGGTGCCCAGCAATTGGTTCTGCTGCTTCCTGTAACGCTCTCCACTCAAACGGCACACAGCCGTGGTGGACCGGGGCGGGGAAGCCAGCAGGGAAGCAGCGCGGCGAGCAGCAAGCAACCGTGACTGTACCAGGTGAGCAGAGATTAAAGAAAGTGTAGATAGTTAAAATACAATTTTAAAATACCATAGAACAAGTGTAAAAAAGACCAGCAGCCTTACAGGAGTAACGCTCATATACAGCTGGGTGTATGTAGGTAGATATATATGCCATTTTGTGCCATCTACAGATATCTACGAGCAACCTGAAGAGATTAGGGATTCAAGCAGGGTTGTCCAACCTTTCACCTTTCACAGGCTGATAAAGGGGATATCATTGAGTTAAAGTTAGAACATGTTATTCACGGTGATGCAAAAATTGTAGCATGGCTGGTTCCTGTCAGAGATGGCATGGCGAGCAAAACAATGATGGACTGGAATGCAGCCTCAAGCAGTTACCAGTAGTAGAGAGAAATTCAAGTTTTTCAACCATTCCTTTTGTGCTTTCTTCAGCTCCGCGCTGTAAGAGCCTAGACCTGGGTCCTGTGCTCACTCCATCTTACTCACCCAACTGACCAGGGCAAGTGGGCCAAAACAGGTTTAGGGCTGCTTGTGCTCTTGTTCTGAGGGCTCTGGCTCTCAGTCTCAGCAAAACTATGCCCACTGAAGCAGGGACAAGGCTAATTTGCTCGTTTCTGTCTAGGGTGGTATGGTGGGCAAAACAATCATGCACTGGAATGGGGTCCTGAATAATTACTACTGGTTGAGATTAACTCAAACATTCCACACAGTACTTTTCTACTTTTTGCAAAATCTGCTGTAGCAATCACTACGTAGAGCACAACATTATATATTTGTTAAATGACAAAGAAGGGTTCCATGGATTTTGCTGGAGTTTGTGCCCTGGAATTCATGGTGCATGTGGGACTATCGTGACATCCTGGCCTTTTACATATTTTGGCCTCTGTTCCGCTCCTAACACACAGTGAGAAATCTGTGCTGATTGTAGAGTATTTACCATCTGCTATGGGCTGGGTGTTTTTAGCTCCTACCTTGTTGCTTTCTCTGGGCCTGGTAACCTTCACACCCTGACTGTGTTTACCAGCTTGACTATCTGCCATCTTACAGCCTTCTTTTGTTTTCCGCTGATGGGATTTACTTTATTATGTGCTGTTAGCACCAACATCTTTCCAAATATTAGTTGTTTTCATGCAGCTGTGGCACTTGCCAAGCATATCAAAAGCATGAATACATATTGGAAGCTAGAATTCATGGTTACCATGTAGTACTACTAAATACAGCTTCAGCAATCTGTGCGTTATAGTGCTGTCCAGATTATGTAGCATACCACTACAGTAAAGGGAGCCTCAACTGGTCATTGTAACCCAGGTTCTAATAATGTTTATGCCACCATTGGTCAAAGTGTTAGCCCCCCCCCCCCCGAACTCGGAGTCTAGTTACGCCCCCAGTCCAAGACATGGCTAAAACTTCTGCAAGTTAAACTAATCAAGGGGGAAAATGCTATTTTACCTTATGAAACCTCAGTTGGTTAATGTGATCACTGCAGATGGCTCCGTGTGTGACCAGACAGAGTCACAGAATTACATCCTGATTGGTGCAGTGAGGAATAGTGCTTTGTTTATAGAGCTACGAGGTCCCAGTCTGTGACAGAAAGCACTATGAATGCCATTATTTTAAAATTGTATTACACTGTATAAAACAGGCTGCTGCAAAATACTGTTTAAGGAAAAACAAGTGCTTTAAAAACACACATTTCAGTGATAAGCATTCAAACTATATCTAATTTAAATATATTTATGTGTCCATTACAAAATGTGCACTCCTTTTAATGGACACATGTATTACCTCTCAAAAAGAATACATGTTTGTCACCATGTAGCTGATTTACTCCTTTACTAAAAAGCTACACTGACTCCAAAGCAGCCTTTATATTTGGTGATTAACCACTGCACACATTTCCATTTCTTTCAGGTATCTGGCACCTCGGTGAGAAGGCATGCTTCTTCTTTAGTTCTCTACTATCCATTTCACAGCACAGGACCCCCCTCCCACCCTCTGTGAGTGGACACTGGAACCCAGTTATGGCAGTCTTACTATTAAAAAGAACACAGGGTGCATTTTGCTTACTAGCATTAGGGCTCAAGTCACTATTGTTGCGCACAGAACAGGGCCCAAGCAACAGGAGAGGAGGGAGGGGTAAATGTGCTTTTTTGTTGCTGTTTTTACACAAAGTAGCAGAAAGCCTGTTTGGGCATCTGGCCTGGAAGTAATGGCCCTGTTGAGTGGGCAGAGTGGACAGCCTGAAGCTGTAGGTATTATTGGTGCAGCAGTTGCATTACAGAGCCAGGGCATACTTGCTGTGCCAGTGCTTCTTTGAAACCTTGGCGCAATGACCTAAGGGAGAGGAAAAATTAGTGCAGAGGAGACGCCTTGATTTGGACATCAGAGAGATGAGAGGGATGCAGAGAGATGAGAGGGAGAGAGATGATGAGAGATGGGATTGAGAGGGATGGTGTGAGATGAGAGCCTATGTTGTTAACAAACGTCTGTACCTATCATTAGTGAAATAGGTGCAGTGACACGTTTGCCCAGGGGTCCACTGCATCACAAGTTTGAATGTTTTACAATAAAAAGGGTGCATGCAGGCTCATTTTCCTTGCTAGCATTCGGACAGATGGTGCCCTTGGCACAAAAAAGGTGGGCCGTATGCAGTAGCTCATTTTCTTTCAGAAAGAGACCGGGCTTGTTGCGAGATTGAAGTGATGGTCAGACATTGTGGGGAAGGAGTGAAAGAAGAGGAGATAGACTGCTTCTAAGGGCTACAGTCATCATTAATGCGGCAGATGGAGTGCATTGAGGCCCACAATACCCCAATTATGGGCAGTAGTGTTTTGGATCAATTCTATTCTTGTTTGATGCTGTTGCATTTTTATAAGTCCCACATTCAGTGTGGATTACGAGCTACAGAAAAGCAATCCTGAAGTGATAACATGATCCCCGCCCCCATTGATCATCCCCCCCTCCCCAAATCCTTGCCATAGTTTTGGAGGGGGGCCCAACTTCAAAACATTGTGCTTAGGGGGGGCTCAGAGCAAAAAAGTTTGAAGACCTCTGGTGTAGACGGAGTCGGTGAGTCCAAGGCGTGCGGGGCAGGGTGAGATGGTGCTCGATGCGGTGCTGGCAGGTTGCGATGCAGGCGACCAAGCCGGAGTGTGGGAGATGGCGTCGGACAGCGGAGCAAGTCGGAGCGGTGCCCCAACTGCGATGCGGTCACGATTGTTGAGCCAGTTGCAGCGACAGCGTCGGTCTGGTCCGGCTGGCACAGTGAAGCGATGCGAACTGCGGTGCCCACAGGTCACGGTGCAAGCAGCGGCTCGGTGGCGATGGCATCGGACGTCGTCGTCGGTGAGACCAGGGTTGCGGTGCGAGATGCGGACGGTGCGGTCTGCGGTGCAAACAGGACACCGGGCCAGCGATGGAGTCGGTTGACGGAGTCGGTTGCGGTTCCCTTCCTCTGTGGCAACTGAAACAGCGGTTCCAGAAGCGGTACCCAGAGGGTTGTGAAGTCTTTGCAGTCCCTGAGACTTCTTAACAGGAGGCCAGCTCGGTTTCAGGCCCTTGGAGATTCTCAGCACAAGTAGTAGAAAGTTCAGTCCAGTCCTTTCACTGCCCAAGGCAGAAGCAGCAGCTGCAGGCCAACCCAACAAAGCAACAACACAGCAAAGGGGCAGTACTCCTCCTGGCAGCTCTTCCAGCTCTTCGTCTTGGCAGGTTCCTTGATTCCAGTGAGATCTAAATTCATGGGGTCAGGGCCCCAATATTTATATCCCAAATTCCTTTGTTCTCTGAAGGAAGAGAGGCCTTTGGCTAGTCCAAACCAGTTCTGGAGCACTTTGTTGACAAGTCTCCGTCCTTTCTTTCAGAGAGTAGGCCAGGGACATCAGATGCACCACAGGAGGTGGAGCCAGCATTGTGGAGGGAAGGCCCAGCCCTATTCAGGTCCCAGGTGCATCTCCTCCGACCCATCTACATGTAGATCTTGCTATACAGCCCTGTGCTGACTCACCCTGTCTCCTGGCATCCCCCAGCCCCTGTCACTCGCACTCCAGACAAGGAATACACAACCTCGCAGAGGCAGGCTTGGACGGTTAGACAAGAAAATACCCACTTTCTAAAAGTGGTATTTTCAAACACAGAATGTTAAAACCAACTTCACTAAAAGATGCATTTTATCATTCTGAGTCCAGGCATACTAAACTCGAATTTCTACCATGTTCCCTGGGTCAGTTAGGATTATAAGCTGTAATAATCAAAACTGCCCATTCTGGCCTATGGGGAACAGGTAGCCTTGCAATAGTGAAAAACGAAATAGGCTGTAATTCACTATCAGGACATGCCACACACACCAGGGCATGTCCTACCTTTCGCATACAATGCACCCTGCCCACAGGGGTACCTTGGGCCTACCTTAGGGGTGACTAACATGTAGAAAAGGGAAGGTTTAGGGACTTGCAAGTGTGCACACTTGCCAAGTCGACATGGCAGCCCCAGGCTGCGCACAGGCTCTGCAATGGCAGGCCAGAGTTACACTTTACGGGCTGCTTGCGTGGGTGGCACAATCCAGTGCTCCAGCCCGCCAACAGCATTTGATCTATAGGCCCTGGCACTCTCAGTGCACTTTACAAGGGACTGACACATAAACCAAATAGGCCAATCATGGATACACCAATCCATAACACATTTTATACAGGAGCACTTGCACTTTCCCACTGGACAGCAGTGAGGAAAGTGCGCAGAATCATTACACCAGCAAAAACAGAGTCAAAACCAGGAGGTCAGAAAGCAAAAAGTCAGGGGAAATACGCCAAAAGATGCCAAGTCTAACACATGTCCCCTCCAGCTGAAAGTAGGGAGAACTACCCAACCCCATTGGAGTTCTCTTCACTAAGGCGGAAGAACCTGGACTGACCATCTGCGTTGGCGTGTTCTGTACCAGGACGGTGTTCCACCGTAAAGTCCATTCCCTGTAGGGAGATGGACCACCTCAGCAGTTTTGGATTCTCACCCCTCATTTGCATCAACCATCTGAGGGGCCTGTGGTCTGTCTGAACCCGGAAGTGAGTCCCAAACAGGTATGGTCTCAGCTTCTTCAGTGCCCAGACCACAGCAAAAGCTTCCCTTTCTATGGCACTCCACCTCTGTTCCCTGGGGAGTCGTCCCCTGCTAAGGAAGACTACAGGCTGATCCAGGCCCTCTTCGTTCAGTTGTGAGAGCACCGCTCCCACACCATGCTCTGAAGCGTCAGTCTGCACGACGAATTCCTTGGAGAAGTCAGGTGCCTTGAGCACGGGCGCCGTGCACATGGCTGCCTTCAGGGCATCAATAGCTTTCTGGCAGGACTCAGTCCAGATCACTTTCCTGGGCTGCTTCTTAGAAGTCAGCTCTGTTAAGGGGGCAACGATGGTGCCATAGCCCTTAACAAATCTCCTATAGTAGCCGGTGAGACCTAAGAAGGCTCTCACCTCTGTCTGGGTCTTGGGGGCTCCCAAGCCAAAATGGTGTCAATCTTGGGTTGTAGGGGTGCCACCTGGCCGCTTCCTACCTGGTGTCCCAAGTACACCACAGAACCCTGCCCGATCTGGCACTTACTGGCCTTGATCGTGAGGCCTGCACCTTGCAGAGCCCTCAACACTTTCTCAAGGTGCTGTAAATGTTCTTCCCAGCTGGAACTGAACACAGCAATGTCATCCAGGTAGGCGGCACTGAAATCCTCCAGCAGAGCCAACACCTGATTGACCAACCTCTGAAAGGTGGCAGGGGCATTCTTCAACCCAAAGGGCATCACCCGGAATTGGTAATGACCTTCTGGGGTTGAGAATGCTGATCTCTCCTTGGCCCCATCGGTTAAGGCAATCTGCCAGTGCCCAGACGTTAAATCAAACGTGCTGAGGAACCGGGCAGCTCCCAACCGATCAATGAGCTCATCAGCTCTGGGGATGGGGTGCGCGTCAGTCCTGGTGACGGCATTGAGCCCACGGTAGTCCACACAAAACCGGAGTTCTGGAGTGGCACCGGGCGCAGCAGCCTTTGGGACCAAGACCACTGGGCTGGCCCAAGGACTGTTGGAGGGCTCAATCACCCCTAACGCCAACATCTTAGAGACCTCCTCCTTGATGCTGGCCCTGACCCGGTCAGTCAACCTGTAAATCTTGTGCTTCACAGGAGGGCTGTCACCAGTGTCCACGTCATGGGTACACCAGTGAGTAACACCGGGGGTCAGAGAGAACAGTGGGGCGAACTGTCCCAACAACTGGTGACAGTCCCCCTGCTGCTCCTGAGTCAGAGTAGGGGAGAGGATCACACCCTCTACTGACCCATCATGCTCCTTGGTAGACAGGAGGTCAGGGAGAGGCTCACTCTCCTCTTCCACCCCATCATCTGTCGCCAAGAGCATACTCACTTCGGACCTCTCGAAGTGGGGCTTGAGGCGGTTCACGTGAAGGACCCTCAAAGGGTTCCTTGGAGCCTGCAAATCCACCAGGTAGGTGACGTCACTTTTGCGCTCCACCACCTCATATGGCCCAGTCCACTTGTCCTGCAAGGCACAAGGTTCCACTGGGGCCATAACCCACACTTTTTGCCCAGGTTGAAATTCGACCAGAGTGGCATTCTGGTCATACCATCTCTTCATTTCTTCCTGGCTTGCTTCTAGGTTCGCCTGAGCGAGTTTCCTGAAGCGGGCAGTTTGGTTTCTAAAGGCCAGCATGTAGCTAAATACATCCTGGGGAGTTTTCCTGGGAGCTGCCTCCCAGCCTTCCTTTACCAAACTCAGAGGTCCTCTGACAGGGTGGCCATACAGGAGCTCAAAGGGGCTGTACCCAAGAGACTTCTGAGGCACCTCCCTGTATGCAAAGAGTAGGCATGGCAAGAGGACGTCCCACTTACG
The DNA here is from genome assembly GCA_963921515.1 of Calotriton arnoldi. Classification (NCBI taxonomy): domain Eukaryota; kingdom Metazoa; phylum Chordata; class Amphibia; order Caudata; family Salamandridae; genus Calotriton; species Calotriton arnoldi. Next base: position 233,757 of record CAWUFW010005801.1, on the reverse strand, counting down.
CCTCATGGGTTCTGTTAGACCCTTGATCATGCCTTTCAAGGTCTGGTTGAATCTCTCCACCAGACCGTTTCCTTGTGGGTGGTAAGGAGTAGTGAACTTGTAGGTTACACCACACTCCTTCCACAGGGATGTCATATACTTGTATATGAAATTGGTCCCCCTATCAGAAACCACCTCTCTGGGGAATCCCTCACGGGAAAAGATCCCCATTAACGCCCGGCCCACCACTGGCGCCGTCGTTGTCCTGAGAGGGATTGCCTCGGGGTACCGGGTGGCATGGTCCACCAAGACCAGGATGTACCTGTTGCCCATGGCTCTCTTGGGATCCAGTGGCCCCACAATATCCATCCCTACCCTTTCAAAGGGTGTTCCAACAACAGGAAAAGGTTGGAGAGGAGCTTTGACCTTCCTCCCACTCTTACCACTTGCCTGGCAAGTTTGGCAAGACCTACAGTGTGCATCTGACTGCCTTCGCATTTGGGGCCAAAATAAGTGGGTGACAAGCCTGTCAAAGGTCTTGTCCTGCCCCAAATGTCCTGCCAAAGGCACGTCATGAGCCAGACCCAGTAGGAAGGTCCTGAAGCGCTGGGGTACCACCAGCACACGGGCTGACCCAGGCTCAGCAACCTTAGGCTCACTGTATAGGAGACCATTCTCCCAGTAGATCAGATGTGACCCGGACTGATTACCAGCTGCCTGGTCTGCAGCCTGCCGCCGCAGACCCTCCAGAGTAGGGCACTCGTTCTGCTCCCTGCAGAACTCCTCCCTGGTGGGACCCCCTTCTTGCTGCCAATGGGTCAGCTCAGAGATGTCTCCCAGTTCGGCTAACTGCTTCCCTGTAGGCACCGGGGCGTCCCCCTCGAGGTCCGCCTCCTCACGGTCCGTGGGAACTTCGGGGGCCGGTTTCCCACGCCCCCTGCCCTTCCTCTTGGCAGGGACTTGGGCCACTGTTCCAGGCTCCAAGTCCTCTTGATCACCCTTTCTGGCTGCCATTGACCGAGTAGACACGCATGCCCACTCTGGCAACCCAAGCATCTCCAAGTGAGACCTGAGCTCAACATCCTTCCATAAGGACTGCTCCAGGTCGTTACCTAGCAGACAATCTACAGGCATGGTAGGGCTCACAACCACCCTCAAGGGACCTGAGACCCCCCCCATTCAAAGGGAACCTGCGCCACCATACTCTGGCACTCAGAGTTGTCTACAGCAACTACTTGGTGGAATGCCCCTGGGACTACCTGCTTCTCAGAGACCAGGTGACACCGGACTGAGGTCACACTGGCTCCAGTATCTCTGAGAGCCTCTACCCTGTTCCCATTAATGGTCACCCAGGTGCTATATTTCTTTGTGTTAGGGGGCACCTGGTTTCCTGGGACCATCTCACTGTCCCCTAGTGAGACAAGGGTCATTTCTGCGGGATCCCCACCCTCCTGTGGGCACCCCTCCTCCCCAAGCGTTACACTAGCCAACACTTTGGACTGTCCACCGGTGGGTGGCTGTGTCCCCTTTGGGCACTTGGGGTCCCCCTTAAAGTGACCCACCTGGTCACATGCATAACACTTGTGGGGCCGGTCTCAACAGGCTTCCCTGTAGAGACCCCTTTCTTCTTATCACCGGGGGCTGGGAACCTTTACCCTGGGTACTAGTTTGGGGCCCTTTAGAGAACTCCTGTGCTTTACCCTTGTCCCCCTCACCTTTCTGCTGGGGACCCTGCCCACCTTTGGCTGAGTCTCCCCAAACGCTTTCTTGTGGACCCTGGTACTCACCCAGCGGTCCGCCTCCATAGCAAGCTTCCTGGGGTCAGTTAGCTTACTATCAACTAGGTGCTGGCGCAGATCTGCAAAACATAGACTAGACAAGTGCTCCCATGCAATCAAATTGTAGAGCCCCTGAAAATCTGTTACATTACTGCCCTTCACCCAACCATCCAGCGACCTACAGAACATATCCACACATTCCAACCAAGTGTTGGCCTCAGACTTTTACTGGACCTGAACTGATCCCTGTACTTCTCAGGAGTGAGCCCATACCAAGTGAGGAGAGCGTCTTTCATGTCAGCATAGGTGAGGTCCTGCCCCTTACCCAGAGCTATCAGAGTATCCCTAGCTTCCTCTGGAAAGAGAGGCCACAACCCCGCTCCCCAGTTCCTTTCAGGGACCCCATTCATATGAATAGACGACTCGTACCCTTGAAACCACCTTTGTATGTCATCACCCTTTTTGTACTCTTTACCTACATTCTTGGGGATGTGTACAATCCTGTCTGTGTGTGCTGAAGAATTGCTGCCACCATCTGAACCGTATCTACTCTTTAGCTCCAGCTCCTTGATCATTCTCTCATGATCTAGTATTATTTTTCTTTCCTCCATGGCTATTCTTTTCTCTTCCCTCTCATTTTCTATTCTGAGTTTCTCCAATTCAAACCTCCTTACTTCCCGCCTGTCCTCCAGCTCCTCTGGGGACAAACTACTGCTGCCTGGCCTGGAGGGTTCCCCCCTCCCAAAAGCACATCCACCCTAGGAACAGGCTCCTCCACCTCTCCATTGAGATCACCAGATTGCCCACTGGCACCTCTGGCTGCTACCCAGGCCCTCAGCGCCTTTTGTAGCTCATCCTTCCTGGTGAGGCCTCTGACCTGGACTTTCAGGTTCTTGCAAATCGATTTTAACTCCTTGACATTGTAGGCTTCCAATCGATCCTCCTCAAAGGCAATTTCTACTGATGCAATTGATGATACTATAGATTCAGGCATGTTGAAGTAGCAAGTTCAAACTGGCAAGATCAAAAATAGGCCAAAAAGAAAAAGAACCTGTAAGTGGTACGTAATGGTCTGCGATATGGTAGTAGTGCACACCAATCACTGTAAGTCAAGTGCAAACACAAGTCCTATCCTCACCGCTGACAACCAATGTTAGAAATGGGATCTCTAGTTGGCAAGGGCTTGCACCTTTGTCCAAGTAGGGACCCTTCTTCCTAGTCAGGGTAAGGGAGTTACACTCCTAAAATAACCCCTGCTCACCCCCTTGGTAGCTTGGCACGAGCAGTCAGGCTTATTCTAGAAGCAGTGTGTAAAGCATTTGCACATAACCAACAGTAATACAGTGTAAGCACTACAAACTGACACCACACCAGTTTAGAAAAATATCCAATATTTTTATATACTTTCAACCAAGACCAAATACGATAAAAATCCACAGTACAGTACCTTAAAAGTGATTATGTTGCAAGATAACTTCTTCTTTGCAGGAATAGTTCAAAAACAAAGTTCGTACGAGTCGGTAGCTCCGTCCGAGTCTACCGCGATGCTGAAAACCACAGAGTCTAACAGTTCCAGCCGACCGCGTCGATACGGGCGAGCAGAGTCGTGAGCAGACTCGGTCACAGTGCCTTTTCTCGTTGTGGCGGGCACGGAGTGTGTGAGCCGGTCGGCGTACGTCGCGGTTGCGGTGCAAGATGGAAGCGGTGCAGGGCGCGGTGTCCTCTCGATGCGGTGCAGGCAGCGGCTCGGTGACAATCGTGTAGACGGAGTCGGTGAGTCCAAGGCGTGCGGGGCAGGGTGAGACGGTGCTCGATGCGGTGCTGGCAGGTTGCGATGCAGGCGACCAAGCCGGAGTGCGGGAGCTGGCGTCGGACAGCGGAGCGAGTCGGAGCGGTGCGTCGCGAAGCGTGCGAGCGGTGCCCCAACTGCGATGCGGTCACGATTGTTGAGCCAGTTGCAGCGACAGCGTCGGTCTGGTCCGGCTGGCACAGTGAAGCGATGCGATGCGAACTGCGGTGCCCACAGGTCACGGTGCAAGCAGCGGCTCAGTGGCGATGGCGTCGGACGTCGTCGTCGGTGAGACCAGGGTTGCGGTGCGAGATGCGGACGGTGCGGTCTGCGGTGCATACAGGACACCGGGCCAGCGATGGAGTCGGTTGACGGAGTCGGTTGCGGTTCCCTTCCTCTGTGGCAACTGAAACAGCGGTTCCAGAAGCGGTACCCAGAGGGTTGTGAAGTCTTTGCAGTCCCTGAGACTTCTTAACAGGAGGCCAGCTCGGTTTCAGGCCCTTGGAGATTCTCAGCACAAGTAGTAGAAAGTTCAGTCCAGTCCTTTCACTGCCCAAGGCAGAAGCAGCAGCTGCAGGCCAACCCAACGAAGCAACAACACAGCAAAGGGGCAGTACTCCTCCTGGCAGCTCTTCCAGCTCTTCGTCTTGGCAGGTTCCTTGATTCCAGCGAGATCTAAATTCATGGGGTCAGTGCCCCAATATTTATATCCCAAATTCCTTTGTTCTCTGAAGGCAGAGAGGCCTTTGGCTAGTCCAAACCAGTTCTGGAGCACTTTGTTGACAAGTCACCGTCCTTTCTTTCAGAGAGTAGGCCAGGGACATCAGATGCACCACAGGAGGTGGAGCCAGCATTGTGGAGGGAAGGCCCAGCCCTTTCTAAAAGTGGTATTTTCAAACACAGAATGTTAAAACCAACTTCACTAAAAGATGCATTTTATCATTCTGAGTCCAGGCATACTAAACTCGAATTTCTACCATGTTCCCTGGGTCAGTTAGGATTATAAGCTGTAATAATCAAAACTGCCCATTCTGGCCTATGGGGAACAGGTAGCCTTGCAATAGTGAAAAACGAAATAGGCTGTAATTCACTATCAGGACATGCCACACACACCAGGGCATGTCCTACCTTTCGCATACAATGCACCCTGCCCACAGGGGTACCTTGGGCCTACCTTAGGGGTGACTAACATGTAGAAAAGGGAAGGTTTAGGGACTTGCAAGTGTGCGCACTTGCCAAGTCGACATGGCAGCCCCAGGCTGCGCACAGGCTCTGCAATGGCAGGCCAGAGTTACACTTTACGGGCTGTTTGCGTGGGTGGCACAATCCAGTGCTGCAGCCCACCAACAGCATTTGATCTATAGGCCCTGGCACTCTCAGTGCACTTTACAAGGGACTGACACATAAACCAAATAGGCCAATCATGGAAACACCAATCCATAACACATTTTATACAGGAGCACTTGCACTTTCCCACTGGACAGCAGTGAGGAAAGTGCGCAGAATCATTACACCAGCAAAAACAGAGTCAAAACCAGGAGGTCAGAAAGAAAAAGTCAGGGGAAACACGGCAAAAGATGCCAAGTCTAACACATGTCCCCTCCAGCTGAAAGTAGGGAGAACTACCCAACCCCATTGGAGTTCTCTTCACTAAGGCGGAAGAACCTGGACTGACCATCTGCGTTGGCGTGTTCTGTACCAGGACGGTGTTCCACCGTAAAGTCCATTCCCTGTAGGGAGATGGACCACCTCAGCAGTTTTGGATTCTCACCCCTCATTTGCATCAACCATCTGAGGGGCCTGTGGTCTGTCTGAACCCGGAAGTGAGTCCCAAACAGGTATGGTCTCAGCTTCTTCAGTGCCCAGACCACAGCAAAAGCTTCCTTTCTATGGCACTCCACCTCTGTTCCCTGGGGAGTAGTCCCCTGCTAAGGAAGACTACAGGCTGATCCAGGCCCTCTTCGTTCAGTTGTGAGAGCATCGCTCCCACACCATGCTCTGAAGCGTCAGTCTGCACGACGAATTCCTTGGAGAAGTCAGGTGCCTTGAGCACGGGCGCCGTGCACATGGCTGCCTTCAGGGCATCAAAAGCTTTCTGGCAGGACTCAGTCCAGATCACTTTCCTGGGCTGCTTCTTAGAAATCAGCTCTGGTGTCAATCTTGGGTTGTAGGGGCGCCACCTGGCCGCTTCCTACCTGGTGTCCCAAGTACACCACAGAACCCTGCCCGATCTGGCACTTACTGGCCTTGATCGTGAGGCCTGCACCTTGCAGAGCCCTCAACACTTTCTCAAGGTGCTGTAAATGTTCTTCCCAGCTGGAACTGAACACAGCAATGTCATCCAGGTAGGCGGCACTGAAATCCTCCAGCCCAGCCAACACCTGATTGACCAACCTCTGAAAGGTGGCAGGGGCATTCTTCAACCCAAAGGGCATCACCCGGAATTCCAGCGAGATCTAAATTCATGGGGTCAGGGCCCCAATATTTATATCCCAAATTCCTTTGTTCTCTGACGGCAGAGAGGCCTTTGCCTAGTCCAAACCAGTTCTGGAGTACTTTGTTGACAAGTCTCCGTCCTTTCTTTCAGAGAGTGGGCCAGGGACATCAGACGCACCACAGGAGGTGGAGCCAGCATTGTGGAGGGAAGGCCCAGCCCTATTCAGGTCCCAGGTGCATCTCCTCCCATCCATCTACATGTAGATCTTGCTATACAGCCCTGTGCTGACTCACCCTGTCTCCTGGCATCCCCCAGCCCCTGTCACTCGCACTCCAGACAAGGAATACACAACCTCGCAGAGGCAGGCTTGGACGGTTAGACAAGAAAATACCCACTTTCTAAAAGTGGTATTTTCAAACACAGAATGTTAAAACCAACTTCACTAAAAGATGCATTTTATCATTCTGAGTCCAGGCATACTAAACTCGAATTTCTACCATGTTCCCTGGGTCAGTTAGGATTATAAGCTGTAATAATCAAAACTGCCCATTCTGGCCTATGGGGAACAGGTAGCCTTGCAAGAGTGAAAAACGAAATAGGCTGTAATTCACTATCAGGACATGCCACACACACCAGGGCATGTCCTACCTTTCGCATACAATGCACCCTGCCCACAGGGGTACCTTGGGCCTACCTTAGGGGTGACTAACATGTAGAAAAGGGAAGGTTTAGGGACTTGCAAGTGTGCGCACTTGCCAAGTCGACATGGCAGCCCCAGCTGCACACAGGCTCTGCAATGGCAGGCCAGAGTTACACTTTACGGGCTGTTTGCGTGGGTGGCACAATCCAGTGCTGCAGCCCACCAACAGCATTTGATCTATAGGCCCTGGCACTCTCAGTGCACTTTACAAGGGACTGACACATAAACCAAATAGGCCAATCATGGAAACACCAATCCATAACACATTTTATACAGGAGCACTTGCACTTTCCCACTGGACAGCAGTGAGGAAAGTGCGCAGAATCATTACACCAGCAAAAACAGAGTCAAAACCAGGAGGTCAGAAAGCAAAAAGTCAGGGGAAACATGTCAAAAGATGCCAAGTCTAACAATCACTCTGCTCAAAGACTGTCTGAAGAGCAGACTGGAGAAGTCACTTGAAAGAAGAACAACACCAAATCGGTTCTTCAGTTTGATACAGTGGACCCACTTCCTCGGTCAAGAAGTTGCGTATAAAAGTGTGACTCAAACCTTTCCCCTTTGCAAGTCATTTAAGACCAGAGAATGGTGTGCTCAGCAGAGTATCCAAATGGTAGCAGTGCAACAAGAGCTGGTATCCTAAAGGTAAGGGGACGTCACCTGAAGTCTGCACTTTCTCCTGGAGGAGCTGTGAATCTACCTTGAAGCATCTAGAAGCCTGCTTAGCTAGGGAAGAAGAATGGAATAGCCATGATCCTCATAGGCCAAGCTAGGGGCTTCAACTGCATGATAGTCATGTGCCTGGGTCAGGGCTGCACCTTTCTGTTGTCCGATCGGGAACGCAACTGCTGTGACCACAATTCACCTAGCCCAGACTGTAGCTATCCTCGATCTAGGTGTGGCCACCTAATCGCAACCCTTCAAGACCACTGCCGTCGGGTCTACAACTGGGCAGGTGCTGGAAAGGCTTCACAGGCTGAGGCTGGACATGTGTGATAATGGATGTGGCTTACACCATGCTTTCCCTGCAGCCCAATGTAGTTACTGCTTGCTGCAGACCTTACAGGAGGACTGCCAAATAATCCAGAGGCAAACGAGGACTCAAAGGTGCTACCTATTACTGAGGGGTTAAGGCTGAGTGTGAATTTGATTGTGAACCTGAAAGCTACATTTGTACTAGATTTACGCTGTCTCCTGATTCCTAAAGAGGGGCACCCAAAGCTGGGGGAGCCAGCTGGAAGGGATTAGCAGAGGGATCAGGATGTGTAGATGATATACAACCTTTTCTTTTTGAAACATTATTTTCCTTATCCTTGTATACATTTAATATAATGTTGTTCAAATATGAACCATGAAACCCTACCTGTTATTATATAACTGTAGGTATATGTAGGGCCCTTTTAGGGCTCAAATGAAGGACAATGATACAAAATTATTATTTTACTGTTATTTCCTTACAAAGGCCTGTTTTAGAGTTGGGAGGTAAGGTACAATCTTCTGATTTGAGGTACAAAACAGCATTACCTCAGCCATGCTATTCCTCTGGTAGCAGTTATAGCCCTAGAGGATCTCCACTAGTGTGGATATACAATTTTTGGCTCACATCACAGGATTGTTCATTACCACCCAACTCTAAATTGATCAATCAGTCTTAATGCATGATTACATAACTTTCATCATATGATGAGAGCAATGACTCATTTTTGTTTAATTAAAATGAGGAAGAGCAGTAGCAATTCTTTTGTTGACCCTGAAGTTTTTTGATTGAGGAGCTGTATCTCAGAAGAGTTGTGGCTTGTCTAAAAATATTCATTTTATTAAAACATTATAGGAATTTTGATTTCTTTATCCTAATGTAAAGGTTGAAATTTGGACAATTGTTAACATTTGTTTTTCACTTAGCCCCCATGCAGATCCAGTTTTGCAAGACTTTTCTGGGATGTTGGTTTGTTATAAAGTTTAGGCATGACATCCTCAAAACCTCATAAAATGACTAACATTTCAAATCATCTGTCCGATTTATACCTAAAGATGTATGCACAAAATGTACATAAGTTCCAGTTTACAGAAATCTCATACTAAATCTGAGGGGAAATGCTCATCTTGATCCATAGAAACTAGAACCTCAGTGTCCAGGTTTGGTTTGTAAAGCCAATTAGAGAATTGTGTTTATTAAGCTTGAGCATTGCGGGGTTGTGTAGAGAACACTGTACTGTCTGGGAGGTATTAAAACGAATTGGTAAACTACATTAATAACATGGTTAGATGGAGGATATGTGATATTACTGAAAAAGTAACACTTTCCAAAGGTACGTGATGACTGATGTGTCTCCGATAATATACAGAAAACATTCATTAAAAAACATTTTGAATTACACTTAGAATTAGGTTAATAGAAAATCATATTTATAGTATTGTTTCCAAGAATGGCTGAATTACTATTTTCTTTCCATGCTAACTTTGAAATCTTGCTCCGGGTGAACTGTGGTGATAACAGTCTTTGCCATGATCTCAATAAAGGCTTATGGTGCATCCATTTTATCTTGAGAAGCACTTGGAGGAGGCGCCGGCTGATTGATTTGAAACACAAGTATTATAAACATCTGTTTTATTTTTTTCAGCTAATTAAATATACAATACATAGATAAACATGGCTTATTATCTGCCTATACTGATAGAATGTTACCTATGCACAAAGTTGAATATATTGCACTTTAAAAATGTAATATGCACTGATAGCATTTTACCATACGAAATAGGCTTTTCAGAAATATCCCCCTTTGGAACATAGAAAGACAAATAAGTAATTCACTGTTTCCAAAGGAGTATATTTGTAATATCATAATCAATAAATACAAGAACATTCTCAAACTTTGTAGTTCTGATTTGTTCGTAGGACCTTTTTAGCCCAAAAGTAGCTTGTTCAGCGAAAATATAGTGAAAACAAAATACCTGAAATATTTAATATATGGTATCAAATTAAACATCTTTGTGGACTGCGCCAAGTTAGCACTGTAACATAAAGTTTTAATTTCAGATTGAACAGCTACAATCAGTTTTTACAATAATCTTTCTTTGTACAAATTTTCTATATATTTCAAAAGAAAATAGGTGAGATACATGTAAATTGAATCAATTTATGTTTCCCACATCTGGGAAATATCTGTGTTCATAGTTTATCTGTGAATGACTAATTAGCAGCTTAACTTTCAGTAAAATATCATTCCAGCATTAAAAACATCACTTCCACTCCTGTACCTCCAAATAAATGTTTTCAAAAAAGAATAACTAATGTAGGAAACACGTTTCAGTGTACACGTTTTGCATTTGTCACCTTCTTGAAAATAACTCTGAACACCATGGACTATGTTCTAATTTATAGGTGATCTTTAAGGGATTGTTATTCATCTCTGACAATTATACATTCATCATTAATTGCTTTTCTATGTGTCCAACTGTCATAAGGCTGTTTGGTAATATATATGTATATCTACATATGTTTCAGGAAAGCGATTCATTTTAAAGGCTTTCTTCTAACTGAAATCTTAACCACTCAACTTGAAAAATTCATATTTTAAGCTAAAATCATGCCTATATCCGCTGTGGGCAAATATAACTCATGCTTAATTGTACATATTGTGTCCCAGAAAAAGCAATATTAGGAAGCTGTCTAGTATATGCTATATTATGCACAGTTCAGGATGTTTTGACTATATATTTAAAGTGCTCATCAAGTTAAATAAACAAAAGTGCTGGAGTATAATAAAGTTTCTCTTTTGCCTATGGCTAACTGAAAGGGTTTATCAAAGGAATGACAGGATTGTTTTGAAAGACACAGCTTTCTTTGTTTACAGTAAGTGGTAGTCTGCAGTCATATTAATAGTTCACAGGCATCTTGGTCTGTGAGTTATGGGATTTGTAGTGTAGAAGTTTTTTAAGACTCGTGATGCAAAATGATGTTAAGAAAGCAGATTAACATTAAAGGACTAATGGTGGTCAGTCTACTGATACCCCTCTTTTGTATCAGTGAATATCACTCTAATTTAGATTTGCCTATTTTATCATTCTATGAGTCGGAGTTCAACAGGACTCAGGTAAGCTTGTTAATATGTTTATCATATTTTGATATGGTTTTAACATATTTTATATGTGCAGCTCACATCTTCATTTTTCACAAGATCATTTTTGAGGGCATGAAGTACTTCTGAAACTTGGCAGACATTCGAGCACAATTTCAGTTTCATATTGAACTTTCACCAAAGGATATGGTAACTGTTTCAATTGCAGGAACAGACTATGACCATGATGAAGGAATGTTCAGGTCTGGAGTCTACAGAATGGAAACCTCAAGTCAGAATACAAATGGCTTGGCCATTTTTAAAGAACACTACCTCTACCCCGTGGATGAAACGGGGTGGGGAGCAGGCATCTGAACTGGCTTTTTCTAGGACTAACAATGACAACCTCAAATGGAAAAGGTCAAAATCTTTGGACTGTGGTGATTTATGTATTTGTTTGTGCTACTCAGGAGTATAACACTAAATAACACTTCAGATTCAATGGCTGGAAGTCTTTTGCTAAGCCTTGAATTCTTTTCGGTAAGTCTTAAACAAGGGAGTCTTGCTTTGTGACACTGCATAGGAAAATGATTTCTGAAAAAATACAAATGTAAAGCACATTGCACCTTCACTGTACCTTAAAATAACCATTTAAACTTAGATTTACTTACCACTTACATTCATAATTTTTAAACTGGCTAATACAATATCACAACTGGTATTTTAAACAAGCAAACATTCATATTTTTCAAGGATACCCTGGCAAATCAATTGATAAAGCATTGTCTGAGATTTAAATTCACATATAGCTCAAAAGAAAACAAATACTGTATAAAAAGTAAAAAAGAAACTGTGCAAAATTAACAAATAATGAGCAACCAAAATATAAATAAGAAATGAATGTTCTATAGGAGTAAGTATAGCTTTCCACTTCACACTTCTTGCTACAGAAAACCAAAATGTTTAAGGCATTCATTTCCCTTTCACCCTTCCCCTTAAGTCCCCTTGCATTAAAATTACACATATATATTTATATATATATATTTATAAATTGTATAAGTGTTATGAAACAGTATCCAGCAAACATTTTACACTACATATTCCTGATAGACCCACCCCTGTACGCTTCTCATTCTGAACCACCTGACAGTGGTGTATGATTGGCTTCAGAACCGTGCTCAGTTCCACAGGTTTGATGTGACATCGGAGACTGGCTGTGGCTTCGCAGTAGGAGCTTGGCAGAATACAAAGGGCGAGTTCTTCAGCTGGATTCCAAGAAAGAAAGCTAGAGGTCAGAAATATCGATGGGCTCTTTCTCTCCTGCACTTTAGATGTGTAGCACCTTCTACTGGAATAGCTAATGCCTCGAGAGGATGGTGCGATGCACCCATTTAGTTTGGTATTCCTATTCCTAATTGTCACATGATTTTTATAAAAATATAAATAACCAAAAACGTTAAGCCGGGTTCCATCTCAGCAGGTGTATTCCGTTGTCCTCTGAGAATGTACTGGATAAGTAGTGCCTCTTGAAGCCCTATCCATTGTTGCTTGTTGTAATGTCTGATACTAAATACAAAAGGTTGTAGTCATTGCAGTGAGCTCAACTAGCTCTGAGAAAATCAAAAGACTCCCACTGCACTTTTGGCACAAAGGACACAATAGCAAGGGCATATTCAGTGGAAGGAATATGACAAAAATGACGAAGGAACTGATAAACTTTATAGATATGTTTTTGTTTTTAAAAAAATGAGTTTTTTTCAGTGCTGCACCTTCAAAGCCTAGTTTGAGCTTCCGGGATATAGATTTCAATGCTGTCTGCACGCTCTGAGGCTGAATTTTGTCGGAAAGAGGCTGCTCTCTTGACAGCCATTAGCCGTCTCCTTGCCTCCTGGCGCTGCCGGTCAGGTAAGTCTAATGACTTCTCTCTTGTGATGGGGAACTTTCCCCTTGGAGGCTTCTTTGGTATCGGAGGAGGAATCTTCTTGTCATCCTAGCAAAATATATGAAAAGAGAAACATATTAGTCACACAATCACCACAAAAATACATTATGCCCTTTTTCATGATTATTTACAAACATCACAATAGTGCCCAGATTCTGAAAGGTGTCACGGAACGCAGCGCAGCAGCCAAAAATGCTGTGTTGCGTTGCGTGACAGGGAGAGAGCAGGAGAGTGCCATATTCACAGAGATATGGCTCTCTCCTCCCATGTCCCTAGCGCCGGTGCTGATTTCAGATGCCTTGCGCCAGGCACACACCTTAGTGCTAGGGTGCATGCCTGAGTATACCATAGGTTTTGTACAGGAAGATTCCCCTTCCTGTACAAAATACTATGGCTAGACACACCTTAAAGCTTTTCCTACTTTGTATGTATGATGCATAGTGCAGCACGCATGCAAACTCGGAAAAAAAGGAGAAATGAAAACATTTCTCCTTTTAACGCCTGCTTTCCAGTGGCATTAGTTTTTGACACTAAACCCTGTCTACTCATGTTAGTATATAGGGTCTAGCGTCAAAAAGCATGGGTGGTTGTATGGGACCACCCATGTAACTCCCCCTAGATGCAAGGTAATGCAAAGCAGCATTTTGCACTGCTTTGCGCTACTTTCCCATACAAACCAACTCTAAGTCCAATTAGCGTTGGTTTATTAATCTCCAAAGAGGTTTAGCGTCAATGTTAGCTTAAAAAAGGTACACTAAACCAACGCTAAACCTTTGTGAATCTGGGACTGTATGTACCATAGAACAGAACTTTCTTTTCAGAGCAGTGCAGATGTGCGCATCTGCATAAGTACACACATTAATGCACACTGGCATTGTCTTCAGTACTGTCATACCTATGGCATATAAATGAGCATCCTATAAGAAACATTTGCATACACACCAATCAGTACTTTATGCAAATATAACTACTGGGACAGTGTGTTGTGTCTAGGCCTGTGTTTAAGCTTTTGTGTAATTTTTGTAATGTTCTCCCTGAAATTTTCGCCGAAATGTTGCAAAAAATCTCTTAAAATTAGGTGAGAGGCAGAAAGGTTTTTGGGAAAATATCACTGAAGACTTTCCTAGGTGAGGGCATACCGCGAGATATCAGCAGTAGACTGAGTAGAGCACAAAATGTCTTTCATCAAAATATTTTCTGCTTACACCAGCCTGGTGTGGGCAAAAATCATGATAACCTTTAAGGGGCATATTTATAACCAGGTTTGCATTGCATTTGCACCACACAAAGGGGTACTTGTGCAACGCAAACCTTAAGTGAGATTTATGATGCTATGCAAGTTCACTTTGCATGGCCGTGAGTGGCTCCATAAACCTGGAGTAAAGCTCCCTTCGATTTTGATGTGTTCGCAGATTTACCAGTGTTGTGAAACCTGGGAATGCCCCAAAACGGAGGTATAAGGAGGAAAAATATATTTATTTCTCCTTGTTACTTCCTGTTTCTATGTGTGCTGCATGTGCAGCACACACAGAAAGAGGAATATGCCTCAGGGGATTGTTTTTGTGCAGGAAGGTGCCCCTTCCGGCACAAAAACAATCCTTCATGCAACGGAGGCACCCTTGCACCCTTGCACCATGGTTCAAGGGTGGCTTCGTTTGCGCTAGGCTGCCAAAAGGGTGCCAGAGTGGGGGGAAAGGCAGGAATGGGATGTATTGACCTAAATATGGTACATTTCTGCCCTTTCCCTGTCACACAGTGCAGCGCAGGTGACTTGCTACACTGTACTGTGTGGCAATTTTGTAAATATGCCCCCAAGTGTATACCCGCCTAATAAAATGCCAAGGTGTGTGCAAATAGCAATGACAAAGTAGGGCAAAGAACAAGTTTCCTGCTTTGTATCTCTAGTTCTTTCCAAGGATTGTCACTGTATGAATAACACTTTTTCTTTGGAGAGCCCCAAACTTTATAAAAAACTGTATAAAGGCATCAACGAGGGAAGAATAATCACATGTCCCTACTCCAGCTAGAAGGGCCATACATGTACTTCTGAACACATCAGATTCAAGATGTCTGGTTCTCAAGTAAGTTAGTTCAACAATATGCTGGAAACGCAGTGATCAGACAGCATGTGAGAAAAAGTAATGTCTTCGCAAGTTTCTTGTTCTTGCCATGCATGCAGGTATTTCCATTAATTTTCACTTTTGGAATTAAATGTTGGCTAATGTCTCATATGAGAAGGCTGATGTGCTGCATGACATTTTTCTATCCAAAATCGTTCTCTGAAAGGGGGTTATTGTTAACACATTGTGTGTACCTCCAATTTTGTCTGCTTGAATTAAATAAAGTATTAAAATCACCAGCTTTTCACTGATAATATGTGTAAATCCAACAATCCAGCCCCTAACATGGACTTTTTGTAAACCTCAAGTTTCAAATGTACACCCACTTGCCAGCCAATCACCCGTGAATATTGGAAGCTGTCAGCATCTTTTGTAGGATGGGGGCTGCAAGATCAAGTCAACCCTTGGAGTCTCGGGAGTGCGTTTACAATTTACCTCTGAACAATGGAATTCAATACAAGTTTACATGCAATTCGTATTGTGTTTGAACTTAGCAAAAATACACTGCTTCTACATTAAATCAACAGACTAAATGACAGAAAGCATGCCACATATGAATGTAAAAACTGTTTAAGGAGGGAAAACAACACTTAGCAAACCCTTGAAACACCTTTTGTGGGAAAACGGAGGTAAATGAAATGCATATGATTAACTGCTGTATGAGAATCAGGTAGTTGCATACTTGTGCAGGAGAAGCATTCAAACCACCTTTAGGAAGGATGGTGCAAAATAAAATAAATTCTCGATTTCACAGACAGGATAAACAATGTTGGGGAGGGATCTGCACTGGCGTAGCAAGGGGGGGGCGGAGGGGGCGGTGCGCCCCGGGCAGCACGAGTTTTGGGGGCGGCGGCCGCAAAAATCATCACCAGCAACCCCCCCCTCAGCGCGGCGGCAAAAGGCAGGGACCGCCACGGGCGGCAGAGTGCCTAGCTACGCCACTGTGGATCTGGCTATGGCCCTCAGTAGTACTAGTCATTTCTGAACCTGATTTAGTTGGTTTAGACTTTAGAAGATGCCCTGTTATACTTATATACTATATAGGGGATTGATGGACAGATTATGCGAGAGGGAGGCTGCAGTCTCTGTATGAGCTATGACAGTGCTCACACCACGTGAAAACAATATGATTTCTTGCGGTAAAACAATATGAAACCTTGTGGCTTATCCCTGGGAGCTTGGCACAATCACCAAAATGTCACTGATAACAATGCCTGTGGTAAATATCCAACAATACTAATACAACATTACAATTAGCAAATAAATAACACAATTTCCAACCAATTTAGCAATAGACAGAAATATGTCATGAGAAAAAATCACAGCGAATTGAAGAAAAGTGATTGTAAAACTGAAGAGGCGACATTATAACAGTGAAGACCATTCTATAGAAGTAATAGGAACTCAAAAATAAATGTTTATAATGCTGATGAGGGCCTTGATCCAATCATGCAAGATGAGAGACTTGGGGGCATATTCACAAGAAAATGTCGCAGTGCTGATCTGCGCCACATTTGGCAGCACCGCGCTCCGACATTTTCAAACTTCAAGGATGCACCATATTCACAAGAAAACAGCGCACCCCTGTGTTTCCCCTAGCGCTGGTGCAATAAAAGCTGCCTAGCGCCAGCGCAGGCAGCCTGCTGCCATGTTGCAAGGGTGCCTGTGCAGCAGACATGATTGTTTATGTGCAGGAATGGACACGTTCCCACACAAACAATCAATAATGGGAATTTCCACCTTCTTTGCGTGCTGCAGAATGCAGCACACATGGAAAGAGCAAAAAGAGGTGAAATTAATAATTTCTCCTCGTTGTGCCATTTTAATGCCTGGTATTTAATGGCATTAGTTTTTGGCACTGCCTCAGCCTTGTAAATCTGGGGCAGCGTCAAAAGGCAATAATTGTTGTGGTGGAACACCCACAGCAACACCCATTGCATGCCCTTTTGCCGCAGAGGGCTGCAGCATAACGAGGCATATTTACAAGGTGGCATTAAGCCATGCAAAGTGGCTTTGTGCCACCTTGTAAATATGGAAAATGGCGCTGCGCTACCGGACTATCAAAAAAAGTGACGCTCCGTTGGCTCTGAGGGGCTTGTAAATATGCCCCTAGGTGTTCTAAACAGTACAATCGACCCTGACGTTACCACAGTTGTTGAGCTCACTGGTCACTCTGAGGGGGTACAGTTTCAAGCCCAAATACCTGTTAACTGAGGCAAATCAAAGAGTCAAGGGGGGAAGAGGGGAAGAGGAAGAGAGTGGACGGGGGGCAGATCTAAGAGACAGTGTCCCGGACCCACGACGTTACTGCAAAGCCCAGGACTAGGCCCTAGCTGTAACAGCATGAGCAAAGTAGGGGACTAAGTACCTGACTTAGTTAAGGAGATCTTTAAGTGTGTGTTAACATCTTTTACTGCAGCCTTGAGGCTGATTTTGGCTCGCCTTCAGAAAATCAAGGAAGTATTGACCAACTTGATCATTGCTTTTGTGGAACATCATTCTGCAGGGTTACTTCCTCCCGGCTCTGGGGGCCCTCTTCCGATCATAGTGCCATCCACCCTGTTGTGCGCACCAGCACCTCTGCTGGGTGGATCAACCAATCAAGAGGGGACAGACGCAAACCCGTGGAGAAATGTCTCCGACGACAAGGCAGCCTGGATGGGAGAGATGGGGATCCGGAGCAAACTAAAGGGCCCTGTGGCTCGATGAAGAACAGATCTGGACATACTCAAGAGCCCTTGCTCTTGAAGCTCCCAACACTACAACTACCCCCTAAAGCTACCCCCTTCATTTCGATCTTGAAAGGTGCCCCCACCCCCTCCCCACCATGAACCATGATATACAGGAGGATCATGATCAATTGGCAAATAAAGTGGTGCATTGGGTTAATGGAAGGCTGGGGGGTCCAGGGCTATTTCGTAGCCAGATTAATTGAAAACAGAGCAGTGACTAAAGACATTTTAACCAGGTTCAACTTTATGGAGTATACGTCTTCACCAATTGAAGCACTCCCGCTGGGCTTTTTTTTACAGACCCCTTGGCAGAACAACAAGTTCTTATGAACTACTCTTATGCAGTCATGGTCTCAAATAGATTCGCAACCCATCTCACAGTTGGACCAGCTGGACTGACTTTCTGCCAAAGCTACCACTTCTAGACAAAGGTGTTCAAATATTGCTCATGGGATGGCTAGACCCAGAGTAGGTCTAGTAAACCCTTTTACCCCCACTGAGAGTAATACCTTGGGCAATGGCTCTGGAAACAACACAGGCAAATCTATAATGAAAGCCTCCTGGAATGTGGCTGGTTTGGCAAACAAGTTGGATAATCTAGATTGGCATACATTTACTTAATGATATGTAGTTCTCTGCCCACAGGAGACTTGGCTAACCAACACTGTATCTGGCGCTAGCTTTGCTACTTATTTTACTCCGGTGATCCCAGGCTCCATGTGCAGGGCAAAGGGAGGTCTTATTACTTTTATTTCCCATACGTTCCCAGCTCAGGTTATATGGTCAAGCTTTTGTTCTGTTCACTACAGACTCATTTTGCTACAGGGTCTAACCAAGCAGATGTTACTGATAAATTCTCATAACAATGTTTTTCATCCAATGTTGAAATGGCAAAATTTCTGTATGAGGATATTGATAGTTCTGTAAGAAACAGAAGAGGCAGCTATGTGGTTGATTTGTTTTTAGGGAAGTTTAATATGAAGCATTGCCAACTATCTTTAACCAAGAGTTATGGTCTCCACAAGACAACGTTGCAAAATTTATCAAAAAATGGGTGAGAAACCTCTTAGAGAGGGAAACTAGGAACATTCTTAGAGCCGAATGCTCTAGACCCTCTAACGAAGATAAGACCTGCCAAACCCCCAACTTGGACCCCGAGCTGATTAAATTCCTCTTCAAACTCGGACGAGATCCAAGGAAAGGGATGGAAAGATCCCTAAAAGGATGCCAAGACCGTCTTCTCGACGTACTGGGCCCTTTAGCCAGAATCCTGATTCCGCAGAAGAAAGCCATATCAATGGCACACCTCTTAACACCGATTTGATCAGAGGCTGGAGCCAGAGGGCACTCATACTCCTAGGTAATGCAAATGCAAGCCTCAACGCAGAAAGGCGAAGAGTTGTTCTAACCAAAATAAATCCCAAACTCAGTGATATGGCAGGCAGAGAGCCCTCACAAAACCCAAAATGATTACTCTTTGGGGAAGATCTGATTAAGTCACTGGGCAAGTACGTCTCTACATTCACTGCCTTGGATAAGGCCCAACAAAATATGCGTAGAGTATTTAACCCTAACCTTTTTGGCAGGGCCGGAAGAAGGGGCATCTCTTCCGGCCGCTTTAATCAAAGGCCCTACTCGAGATCCCGTGGTTACGGAAGAGGGTACCAACAGTACAACGTACCTCAATTCTACCCCCAGAGAGGGAGAGGACAACGCGGCAGAGGATTTAGATCGCGCGGAACTTCCATCTCCAACAACACTTCAAGTGAGTACTCTTTCCCCTCTCCCTTCCTCTTCTTTCCCCCTAAAAGTGGGTGGGAAACTCAAATTGTTTCTTCACAATTGGAGATTGATCACTCAAGACCCTTGGGTTCTAGACACCGTCAGGGGATTTATGATAGATTTTACTCATACACCTACACAAACCTCTTTCCCAAGAGACATACCTCTCTCCAGAGCAACAAAAAATAATAGAGGAGGAGATCTCCTCCATGCTTCAGAAAGGAACAATAATAGAGGTCCCCTTAGAAGCTTTAAGATTTATAAGCACACTCTTTCTTGTACAAAAGAAGGACAAGGGTTGGAGACCTGTCATAAACTTAAGAGAACTAAACAAATACTTGGTCTACAGGCACTTCAAGATGGAGGGCATCCACCTCCTGACGGATCTACTTTTAGAAGGAGACTGGCTAGTCAAACTGGACCTAAGGGATGCTTACTTCACCATCCCTATGGCAGAATCCCACCAACCCTTTCTTCAATTCATATGGAAAAACCATCTATACCAATTTCAGGCTCTTCCCTTCGGACTCTCTTCTGCCCCTTGGTGTTTCACCAAGGTCATGAGAACTGTTGCCTCGTCCCTAAGATTAAGAGGCATTCGTCTAATCATCTACCTGGACGACATTCTTATTATGTCACAAGACCCTTCACAAATACTCCAAGATCTAAAGACTGTGATGGATCTCCTAGAAAGCTTAGGTTTCATCAAAAACAAAGAAAAATCAATCTTGACCCCTTCCAGAACTCTGGAATTCCAAGGCTTCACAGTAGATACATCAAGATGCCTCCTTTTACTCCCTTCCAAAAAAATTGCCAAAATCAGCAAAGAAATAAGACATGTCCTGAAACAACAAGATTTATCTCTGAGGGAACTGGCCAGATTACTGGGTCTCCTCTCCTTCTCCATCCAAGCCATCTTTCCCGGTCCCCTAAACTATTGAGCCCTCCAAAGGGTAAAAGCGAGAGCTCTAAGATCTGGCCTCTGGTACGGAGATTGCATTACTCTGGACCTAGAAGCCCAATCAGAACTTTCATGGTGGCTCGAGAAACTAGACGCTTGGAATGGCAAAGCGATCTTTGGGTCAAAACCAGAATTCGTTTTAGAATCGGATGCGAGCCTCCATGGTTGGGGAGCCTGTCTTCTCGATCAGAACACGGGTGGTATCTGGTCACAGGAGGAATCCTCTCACCACATAAATTACCTGGAACTAACAGCTGGCCTTTATGCATTGATGAGTTTCAAACATTCTCTCCAGGGCAGGTCAGTCATCCTAAAGATGGACAATATGTCAGCGGTAGCCTATATAAATCGCCTGGGAGGTACGAAATCCGCGGATCTAACCAACTTAGCCAAGAAACTATGGATGTTTTGTCTGGAACACAAGATCTCTCTCAAAGCGGAATACATTCCGGGGAAATCGAACATCTCCGCAGACTGGAACTCAAGATTCCTACTAGATCACACCGATTGGAAACTCAATGTTTCTGCTTTCAGAACCCTAAACAAGATTTGGGGTCCCCTAGAGATAGACCTTTTTGCCAGCAGGCTAACCTTTCAATTAGAAAATTATTTCAGCTGGATGCCCGACCCGGTTGCTCTGGCAGTCAACGCCTTCCTACAGTCTTGGAAAGGAGTGAAAGCGTACGCCTTCCCTCCTTTTGCCATGATTCAAAGAGTTCTTCAGAAAGTGAGACAGGATCAGTGTTTCCTTGTCCTAATAACTCCCTTCTGGCCATCTCAGGCATGGTTCCCCACCACTCTAGAACTAGTTTGCAATCCCCCCTTCTTAATCCCTACCCAAAAGAATCTTCTAACAGACGTAGATGGAGTAAGTCATCCCCTAATTCTGAGCGGGAGTTTATCCTTTCTTGCCTGGAGAGTGTCAGGAGATCCAATGAAATCTCAGGCCCTTCGTCGACGGCTGCAACTCTCCTCCGAGAGTCTTGGGCCCCAGGCACTCACTACAGATATAACAACATTTGGAAAAACTGAGTACGTTGGTGCCTGGAAAGGAACCTGGATTCCTTGGAGGCACCTATTGTTGACATAGTTAACTTCCTTGTCGAACAATTTGAAAGAGGTCTCAGCTACAGGACTATCAATTGCTATAGATCAGCAATCTCTGCTGGCCATACCCTTGTCAACGGTAAAACGGTAGGTAAAAATGTCATTGTTTGCAGAGTGATGAAAAGCGTTCGTTTAAGAAGGCGCCCTAAACCTAAATATGATAGTCTCTGGGATGTCAAGCTAATCCTTGATCTTTTTAATAACTGGCCAGATAATTCTCTCCTCAATAGGAAAAACCTTTCCATTAAACTTGCTACTCTTCTATGCCTAATTTCATGCAGAAGGGTCTCCGATGTTAAAGCCCTGGAGATTACGAATAGATCCTATGACATGTTCGGTGTCAAATTCGAAATTTATAGAAGAACAAAAACTATGTCTGATTCTATCTTTTACCCACGTTTTGATTTATGCCCTAAACTTTGCGTTGTGGACTGCATGAGAGAGTACGATCACAGAATGTTTCCTCTTCGTCCCCTGGGTGTAAATCAATTATTTATTTTCTTTGTTAAACCTCATAAAGGTGTAACCTCAACCTCTATTGCTAGATGGGTTAAAACTGTTATGAATTTAGCTGGTATTGACCTTAAAAAATGTCAAGCTCATTCCCTTAGAGGTGCTATGGCCAGTAAATCTCTCTGGTCTGGAGGTAAGTTAGATGACATTCTCAAAGCGGCTGACTGGTCGAATGCTAGCACCTTTGCACGACACTACTGCAAGCCTATTGAACATATGTCTGATGTAGTTTTACAGAGCTACCAACATGCATAATGTAGCCTCCGTTCTTGTAATGAAATTGCGATTCTCATATTACCATGACTAGAGAATCTGGATTTCATTAAAGACACGGAGGCTGACATTATCCCTCCCTTCCCACCCCTTGGATGGTGGTTTTACAGTAAATTAATGTTCTTCTTTTTATCATTACTAGTATTTTTACTTTAGCTTGTTAGCTTATTATGTCTTATTCTTTTTCTCTTATTCAGGAGGTATTTACTTCTTTCTCTTTTCAGGTAACCCTTCTTAATGGAAAGACGTCTGAAGCTTGGATTTTCCCTCTTCCTTCGCTCTTCTTCATATTGCTCATCCAAGGATGCCCTAGAAGTTTACAAGTTTAAAGTTTCATGGACTTTTCTCTTCTCCACATTTAAAAGAGGCTGATTGTTGATGGCTCATGCATTTTATATGTTGCCAATGTTCTTTTCTGGAACCGTTAATATTGTGATGTATGCGGCTGCTTGGAGACTGCATTAAAAGATAATGCATAATGTCAGCCTCCGTGTCTTTAATGAAATCCAGATTCTCTAGTCATGGTAATATGAGAATCGCAATTCATCCAATGTTGAAATGGCAAAATTTCTGTATGAGGATATTGATAGTTCTGTAAGAAACATAAGAGGCAGCTATATGGTTGTGTTTTTAGGGAAGTTTAATATGAAGCATTGCCAACTATCTTTAACCAAGAGTTATGGGCATGGTGGATGATGCTGGGGATTCTATTACCCATTTCGCCCATAGCCTGTTTGGGGTTGAACTCAACCTGGTGCTCATGAAGTATAACTTAGTATTTTCCTTTGATTCCCTGAGTGTTGACCCAGTTATTCCCCCCACTTTTATTGGGAGGGGTAGTCGTCTCTGCTCAGTAATCATAGGCTTTTGGCATTATCAATCTGTGACTCCTTTGCTAGGAGGCAGCTAAAGGCCAATCCTCTACCGCTGTCGTACTCTAAGAACAAAGGGGGATTATGAGCTGGACAAATGTGGTTAATGATTCCTTATAGTCTGCTCTGCTGGGCTTAACACTCCCTGACTTCTTTATGTGCTTAGGTGAAAACGAGGGTGTAAGTTATCGAACAGATTAGTTAGAGTCTGTGAAACAGCACGTAACATGCTCATGCTCCCAAACACACCTAACAACAGGAAGCAAGCCAAATGGTTTGATGCCAGTTGTACCAAGGATCACAATCAGCTGTTGGTAGCCCTTAAGGAAGTCCCCAAGAATCTGGAGCAGGTCCGCAGTTGCAGGACGGTGTGTAAGAAAGCTTTAAGCGCGCGGAAAAAGCCATTAGAGAGG
The DNA here is from genome assembly GCA_963921515.1 of Calotriton arnoldi. Taxonomy (NCBI): domain Eukaryota; kingdom Metazoa; phylum Chordata; class Amphibia; order Caudata; family Salamandridae; genus Calotriton; species Calotriton arnoldi. The sequence goes on along the minus strand of CAWUFW010005801.1, from coordinate 210,301 downwards.
AAGCTTTTAACTCACTAATACAGGCTAGCGATCTGAATGATGGAAAAGCTTTTTGGATGACGGTGAATCCCAATTATTATGAGAAAACACAGAAATCTGGGCTTGACACAGTGATTCCACCAGAAGACTGGGTTGCACATTTTACTCATATTTATTCTGACCCTGCCTCCATGGCAGGTTCTACCTCTGCAGATGCTGATGTAATCCGGAACCGAGCATCCCCAGGTCTTTCTCTGCCCTTGACTATGCCATCTTCCGGATTGGAGACTGAAATGAGTGACGTAACAGCAGCAATAGGCAGGTGCCCTGTGGGGAAAGCTCCCGGGTGGGACACGGAATACTGGCCAATCTTTTTAAGGCAAACATACTGTTGTCAGCTCCCCTTTTGACAAACGGTCTTAAGGCCATCTTAATAACGGGTCCACCAAAGGTCTGGGCCCATGCAACCATTATCCATATGTTTAAAAAATGTTCCCAGGGAAACCTGCAGTGTTACCGCCCAATATCAATGATGAACTCAACTGTCAAGATAATGGGTAGAATTTTTCTGGAACGTCTGCAAACTTGGGTAAATATGCATAATGTGCTCTCAGAGCTCCAATTTGGTTTTTGCCCTGGCTTAGGGACAATTGAGCAGTGCCTCAATTTATATCTCCTAATAAGTAAATATACTGTGGCCAAGAAAGGCAAGCTGTACCTAGCATTCATGGATCTGAGCTCAGCTTTTGATTCTGTAAACAGGACCGAGCTGTGGAGTATTATGCTAGATCTTGGGATAGAGCCAAATATTGTCAATTTCCTGAGAGAACTTCAAATGGAGGTGACCGCAAGTGTGAGGTATGGTCCGGGGGGGAGGAGACAACATAATCTTTCAAACTTGCCAGAGGTGTACTCCAGGGCTGTGTCTTGGCCCCCTTTCTCTTCTCTTTGTATGTAAATGGCTTAGAAATACAACTATTGGACCTTAATGTTAATTGTCCGCCTAGGCAACCGCAGTGCCCCTGCACTAATTTATGCCGACAACACAGTTTTAATAGCCAGGACGGCAATTAGCCTACAAAGATTGCTTGACCGATTTTGCACATTTATGGCTAGTTTGGACCTTGTGGTCAATCAGGCAAAAAACCCATGTAATGGTTTTTGGATCCAGAAAAAAGGAACGTATTGCCTTCAGAGTGAATAATAATGAAGTTAGCACTGTTCCCACTTTCTCCTATCTTGGGATACCATTTGATGAGAAACTTATTTGGGGCTCACTGAAGTCTATTAGGGCTGCTGCTCTCACAGAGCCACAGAGGCAGTTCTTAGCTTTGCCACCAGGCTAGGGAAAAAGCCCACTAGAGAGCTCACTACTATATATAAAGCTAAATGTTGTACAAATGCCAGCTTTGGGGCTGGTGTCTGGAGATTCAGTGACCAAACTGGGTTAGAGAGGATCGAAAAGGGCTTTATTTGCTGTTCCAAAATCCACTAACTCCTTTTCCTGTTGCTCTGAAACTGGGCTAGGGTTTATTTGTGGTACTATAAAGATGCAGCCACTTCTTCTATGGTTTAAGATCTAGACAAACAGCCAAACCTCTTTTAACCGGATGGTCCTTACTGACTGCCTAAAGCTGGATCATTGTCTGCAAATTCCCTGGATTCGGTATGTTTACCATTCTTGCATCAGCCTGGACTAGTTGGAACTCTTCAAGAACCCAGGAACATTGGAGGCTAGTTTCCTGAACACTTTGAAGACAAAGTTTTTAGCCAAATGCAGAGACAAGAGACTGCGGATAGATGCTTCTAAGCCCACTGGTCAGGCATATGCTGAAATCTGCACTAGCAATGGTATTGAGACATATTTAACTTGGGTCAGCAATCTGCATCATAGTTTCCTGCTAGTGATGTTGAGATTGAATAATGTGCATTTTTTAGTGGCCCATCTTATGCAAGGTACCTATAATGGCAATTTACCCTGTGTCCCTGTGATGGTTGCGCTGTACAAAGCACATTGCACTTTATATTCTTTTGTAAATTCTACGCCTCACTGAGAGAGCTGTATATTTTATCTTTTTTAAAACAGGCCAACATTAGATTCTGTAGTGCCGCTTTAGCATTTGTCCAGTCATTGTCAACAGCGAGGGTTTGCTTTTTAACCGCTACTTATTTTCAACGCGCTATACGCAGGGGGCATTAGTCATATTGTGAAGAACTTTTTTTATATGTCTTCAATACTGAAATGTTTTTAGATGTTTTTATTGGTTTTATGATTCTTTTATGATCCCATGCTGATTGAATAAAGATTGTCAAATGAATGTTAGTCTATGCAGTGCAGTACATTGGTACCCGGACACCCAAAAAGGTTGCCGTGTGTTGGAGCTTGGTTGTATTAAAGTTGATGGTTTATTAAATTCAAACTTTATGGAGAACAGAGACCTAAACACCTTTTGCAGGTGACCAGTGATGGAGAGGGGCTAGGGAAGAGTTGGTGTTTCATCCCGTTGAGGTGTTTATTTTCCCCTTGTATTTAGCAAATTTCTTGTATGTTGGGCAAGGCCTGAAGTTGTATCCCGGTGGTGCTTTGAAAGCTTTAATAATCCCTTTTCGCCATCCTGCAGTAGCCTCTCAAACTTTGCAGACATAAGCTCCGAGTGGAAGAAGGTCCTAAAATATAGTTAGAGTGATTGTATCTATTTGAATAAGTTTGCCTCCCTGTCCCAGTCCTTTACAGATAAAACATTTCTAAGTTCCAACTTTTAAAAAAAAAAAGACGTTCTGTATCTCTTCTCTTCTATTTTCAAAAGCCTCGAGACTTAAGAGAAGGCTTGTTGGACATCAGGCCATGGGCCAAAGGTGCAGGAAGTTCTTAGCAAACTGTCCAATTACAACTGTTTCTTTGATTTCTTCTTCAACAGCTTAAACAACAGGAGCCTCTGGGACTTTTTTTACTCTCCAAGCACAGGGAATTTTTTTTACACATCATTAGCTTGAACCTGCTTAAACATATATAAATGTCCTTGTACCCAACCTACTGGTTCTCTTCCAGTTGGGCATTTCTTCCTGTGCCTCCAGGACTGACTGCACTATTTACCTTCACGAGAGACGTTCCAGATCCCAATAAGTTATTCGGGTCAGGACCTGGACCCCTGTTTCTATGAAGGCACCAAGATGCTACCTTTCTTAGCACTTGGAGCAGCTTTCCAACCCAAGGGATTTATGATTGAGATGGAGACCTAATTCCTCCACCGTCCAGACAGATAGGAACTTTAAGAAAGTGAGTTATTAGCTCGAAAGGATGTGAGTCCTTCACAAGTAATAAGCTGCAACCTTCTATCAACTGGGAATCAAGCACCCCTTTGTAACACTTGGTTCTCTCAGGGTAGTGAGGCAATGCAGTTCATGGCCCACTCAGTGTAAATGATCTGGGCTAGTACCCCAGTCAGCCATCATGCAATAAACACCACCCAATAAATCATTGTCCAGTCACTGCTCTACTGTACTATTCCACACTGCGCAATACTTTGCCTTAATTTACAAATATACACATGAAGTCTGTGGGAAAAACCTATGGTGATCCCCCTCCTGAAAGTTCACACCCCTCGTGATCACTGAACCCCATAATCACAATACTCTTCCACCTACACTAGACACAATATAAAGGGGGTGTAGTTATCAAAAGTCAGGTCTACTGTTTTTGTCAATGTGCCACCACCTTAATGAATGAAACAATACGTAATAATAACCCAATGCAAAACCATTATAATACCTAAGGAAGGTACCATCTTACAACGAAACCCATTAGGACCTGTAATACTTCACTGTTAGCTTTGTAATTGTCAAAAAAACATTTAAATGACCTTAATTAATACATATCAATTTGTCACTATCAATAAAGCATTTTCATGGCCTCAAATAAGACATAATGATTCACTGTTACCTTGGTCACCATAAATAAAGCACTTTATTTGTCAATAAACCGATTGCATAGGTCTTTCACCTACTTTTATCAGGCTGCAGGACACCTGTAGGACTTGCCATCAGGGTGCCGGAACTTCAACTTCAGCTTCAGGAGTGCTTGAAAATGCAGCTTACTTCTCCTGGGTTATCTAGTTTGACCCCTTGAGAAACTTATGGTGGCCTTTTTAACTACTAACAGGGTGCACCAGTGGAGGCCACTCTGCTCCTGACATCCCCCCAAAACACTCCTGAACCATCGGTAGTGCCCGTGCCCCTACTATCATTAAAAATTAATGGGGTAGCCCAGTACCTCACAGAACCTGGGGTACTATAACAGTATACAATAGTGGTTAGTTCTGTCAAGTAAGACTGAATTTCTTTAGTACTTGTGGTTCCTCCCCCCCACCCACCCCCTTTTCTCATTTTTCATCCCACAGTGCCTGGTGTGCATGTTGTTAAAGGCCAGCGCCACAGACAAGAAATTAATTTCTATTTCCTGTTACCTGCAGATATCACGATCATTCCTGGTTTGTCTCTCTGGCACTTTTGGCAGACCCATCCATAGGGCTCCATAGATCCCAGTACCGTTAGTCAACCATATGGTCGCCACTCAGGTCAGAAATGCACCTCTTCTCACTGATCTGATATATTCAACGTATTGTGACACTCAGCTCCTAAATTCCCATCGTTTTACCATATAGGCTATCCCCCATTACATTCCCAGTCCTGAAGAAGACCTGTGGAGTGTTTTCCACTAACACACTTGTCCTAAGGGTCGAAACGTCAACATCCCACACTAGCATTCCACATAGTGATGCCTAACGATAAGGCTATATGTGTTAAATAATGGGCTAAGTTACTGAGGATGCTTAGTGAAGATTTCTTTCCCTTTTTTCCCAGCACTGTGTACTGTACCTCTTTAATGTTGTTTCTTGTATACTGCACAACATTATGTATGTAAATGTTTGTATATGGTTTTTTGCTTGTATACATTTTTATGTATAGTGTGAGATACGATATATGACGAATAATATATTGGTCACTTTCTAGAGTTTATTTTGTCAGTCTCAGTTTGTCTGGTTTTCAGAATGGTATAGGAACTTTATACCATTGATTGGTTTTTCCTACTGATCAGGACAAATACCTGTCCCTACTATGACACCACATGCATGAGAAAATATGCACATTTTTTAAGCCCATGTAGGGGCATATGGGCTCCTCCTTAGCCCTGCTAATCGCCCAACAGTGCGCTCTTTGAGCAGGCTGCATACTTTCCTTTTTTTTAATGTGGCCTCAGGCTGGGTCTTTTTCATTCAGGTGTCTCTCACATATTTTGGGCACCCAGATGTCTCCAATCTTTGGTCCTCACGGGTACCAAATACTGCGTGACCCAGTCGGCTCACCATTTGGGCCTCTGTGTGTGGTGTAGGACCCAGAAGCTTTGCTGTGTGGATAGGCGGTGACGGCGGTGTTCTCCCCTCAGACACGGGCACAAGGAGTGGGGGGAGCACACCATGATGGTCCTGGGGCCCGGGCATCCCAGGAGCAGATATTGTAATGATGTGGTGGCACTCCCTCTCCTTCTTTCCCTGTGAACTGGGGTTTCCAAGGGATGCCATAAGTTGGTGGGCACGGCACCACTCATTTTTCCTTCATCATGCATCAATCCCTGGGAACTGGGGGCCCCGGGAACATAAAATAGTAAACAGGGGTGGGGAATGCCATGCATGACCTCAGCTTTTTACAGTAAGGTTCTTCTCTCCCAAAAGAGATTCTAAGAAATCAGGTGGGGTGACACTTTGCTCTTGGTGGCCAGCTCTAGCCACCAGTACAATTGATTGTTGGCTTCCTGGCCTCTAAAATTTCAAAATTTAATTGGAAGCTTGCATTTCCTCCACGTTAGCTCTGCATTCTGGACCTGTTCTGTGTCCAGAGCTTGGTGTTCCCTTTAGCCTTGGGCAACTTCCAGCAGCACTCCACACACTTCAAGGCAGAGTAGCTGCCGTACCAGCCCTTTCAGGCCATGTTGCCTCCTTGACCACATGAAGGGCACCTGTGTGATAGCAGATGTCAGGGGGTTGCCCTCTGATAAGGATTACCCTCTGCTGGCGCAGTCCACAGAAGTTCCATGGAAACCCTTCTCCTCCAAGGTCCCCCAGCAGGTATATTCCTCTGCTGTCTCTCACAGGGTGTAAAGGAACCAGTGTCACTGGCCGTAGAAACGTGAATCCACAGAGTCCCTTCCAGGCTAAGTCCATGGTGTTCCAGCACCCCAGATGGGTAAAGTCTTCTTCAGAGTCCTGTGAAATTGTGAAATCTATCTTCTCTTTCTCTATCCCCTGTGCAGTGGCTTTTATGATGGGATGGAATGTTGCAGAAAGTAAGTCCAATACTGGGATGACACATCATCACTCCACCCCTATACCAACCCTCTTATAAAGCACGTAGGGAGATTTCAAAATGGCGACTTAAAGTGGTCTGTTGAAAGACCTTGTCTCAGAGTCTAAACCAGCCTCAAGCTGCTACACCTTCCTGTTCCATTCCCTCCAAAACATCAAACAGAATCCCCTTCCATGACTGGCTCCAGAGGTCTGGTCTTTCCCCTTGTCCTCCTAGGGATGAGCTTTCCCAGGCCTGATGTAGAGAAAAAAGTAATTATCACATGCAGATTCTGCCCCCATCCTTTCCCAGGAAAAGGTGCGAGCAATGGCAAATAGCCCTATTGTGTGATCCTCCAGCTGGCATAATTAACTTTACCCAGCACACTGAATGAATTAATGGATATTGTATTTATTAAGCACAAACTACTGCTGAACCATCTGCAAGGAAGCCATTCAAGAAATCGCAGACCTGGATGAAAACTAAAATAGAAGGGGAGAGAAGGAGCTGGATAGGAAGTGAATTCTTTTGTGGAGCCCATAGAAAGGAAAAAGACTCGCCTAGGTTTGAAGACCACCAAAAGTCAACCACAACTTGATCTTAGGACTGTACTCTGAACATAATGTTATATTAGTTTTACAAAGAGACTGGCAGATAGGCAGCAGATCCAGATATTTACATAGTGACTTTTTATAAGCAAAAACATCTTGCTGACACTGATGAAATTTATGACCTAAAAGAAAGGCTGCGATCAAATTGTATCCCTAAATTACTAACTATATCCAAAGACTACCAACCCGGGGACCAACTGTTATTAGAGGTGACAAAAAGTATAATCTCTGTTTTACTTGAATTGGGGCGTGGGTAGATTGCATGCATCCAATTAGCGGTTGCTGAGAGACATTTTTTGAAAAGCTTTTGTGTATCTGAGCTATAGCCAGAGGTTGACAAGCCAAATTATTGCACTAATTTTGCTGTAGGAGCAAGACGGACATTGTTAAGGGTCAGGCTTCAATATAATTCGTGCACACTCCTGGCTGGTTTAATCATAGTTTTAGTTGACTTATACAGCTCCAGCTTCACATGCGCCCAGTTAGAAAAGAATGAATCCATGTTAAAGCAATGCAGGAGAATCGAATTATCAGCTGAGACAGAGAAATATGACAACTCCTTTCATTCCAAAAGGAGTGCAGATATGACAAACATGACATTGATTCTGCACACATTGTCCATTTTTAGCTTATGATCAGTAGTTGCAGCCAACCTGCCTCTTACCTCAACTGCGCAACAGTGGGCCTTGTTTTAAAAGGCAGACACTAGCGGCTAATACTCCCAATCTATTTTAACAGAGTTTACAATGAGTGAGACTCAGTAAGTGAGACTCATAGTAAAAGTCTAAGAATCAGGAAGTCCAAAAGCAAAAAAAATCCAAAGAGTTAAATGTATCGGATCCCATTTTCCTTTGGGAACTCTTTGAGCAGAAGTAGTTTTCTTCTTTTGTACGAGGCAGCTCTCATTTTCCAAAAAGAGTGCAAATATGACAAAAGTGACATTGGATCTACACTCATGATCTGTTTTTAGCATATTATCTGTAGGTGCAGCCAGCCAACCTCCTACCCAGCTGTGCGATGGTCGGTCTTGTTTTAAAAGGTGGACACTGGCGTCTAATATTTTGAATCCATTTTAACAGAGTTTACAGTGAGTGAGACTCCGCATAACTTGTAGGAAAAGTCTAAAAGCCGGACAGTCTAAAAGCAAAAAATCCAAAGGGTTAAATGTATCTGATCCCATTTTCCTTCAGAAACTCTTCAAGCAGAAGCAATTTTCTTCTTTTGTACAAAGCATCTCTCATTTTGAGCATGGAGATGGTCATGTATGACTTTTTAAAAAGACTAAACCAATTTATGATTTGTAAAACTTCTAAGCAAACAAAGCTTTGCTAATATTTTCAGCATTGTGACTCTATTCCTCTGGACCTGCTTTCTGGCTTAAACTAGCCCAGAGTTTTAAAAAAATTCATGAAGTCTGATTCCCTTCTTTTCAACTCTCCTGGTTAGATCATTATGCCGTTCCTTTTCCCTTGCGCTTCCACTATCACACAAAACTTTGAACAAGGGGAATAAAAAAGTACTTAAAAGAAACTACAACTGTATTAATAAGGAATTTCTCTTCAGGGCCCTTAGCAACCATCATTGGATTAATCAAAATGACGCCAATTTGGCATCTACAGAGTATTCTAACTGGCTGACGACAGCTATCGACTCCCTCGCCCCCCTTAAAGAACTTTATGTAGGCAGAAAAAAGCCCATTGCTCCCTGGTTTTCAGAGAAGTTGAGGAAACTTAGGCAAACCTGTTGCTGCCAAGAGAGGATCTGGTGGCGACATCTTGACCCGATCGAAAGAGATAATCACAAAAAGAAGCTAGCGGAATACAAAACAACCATCAAAGAAAAAAAATCATTAATTTACTCTCGCAAGACAGACTCGCTCAAATCCCCATGGGAACTATTTAATGTGATCAACTTTTTCTCTTCTCCTCCTGATCCACTATACAAGGGCAGTTCGCAGGACTTCTGTGACAAGATGCCCAAATACTTCCATTCAAAAATCCTAGAAATCTATTACTCCCTGGACAATCTTAACTCAGAGCTTTCTAACACAGCTCAAATAACTATCTCTGAATCTTATAACCCTCCTAAATCAGACGAGAGGGGAGCCACACTGTCTGCCTTTCTTCCCCTGTCCCATGAGCAGACGGATCATCTCTCAGGGGGAATTACATCCGGGTCCCCTTTGGAACCCTGCCCCCTGAAGATTATGAAATTAGGAAGGGAGATGATTTTCCCACATCTAAGGTCCACGCTTAATCTGGCCATCTCATCGGGGCATTTTCCACTCAACTGGAAAACAGCGGTGGTCAAGCCTCTCCTAAAGAAAACCAACTTGGACCCTTCAGAATCTAAAAACTATCAGCCCATCTCGCTGCTACTAGTCCGTGCCAACATTCTGGAGAAGCTTCTAAATACCCAACTAAGCACCTACCTGGAGCAAAATCACCTGCTTGACGGCTCTCAATATGGTTTCAGGAGTGGCCACATCTCTGAGACTGCCTTAACATCTGCAGTAAACAACAGACGTACTCAAGAAGATCCTGGGCATACCTCTCTGTTAATACTTTTAGACCTATCTGCAGCCTTTGACATCATCTCGCCAACAAGGCTGATTAACCGTCTTCAAGAAATTGGGGTATCAGGCTCCGCTCTGGAGCTTCTGTCCTCATTTCTTACAGATAGGTCACAAGAAGTAAAGATGGACCAATTTTATTCTGACTCCATTCCCACCTTCTGTGGAGTTCCACAGGGTTCCTCATTGAGTTCTACTTTATTCAACATTTATGCCTCTCTGTTGGCCAAGGTAATCAGTTCTTTCGGGCTGGAGGCTCTGTCTTATGCTGATGACACGCAAATAATTGTGTCCATCACTAACAGCATTGAGGCATCCGCAGCAAATTTTAACAGCTGCATGCGGGCCGTGGACGCCTAGATGGTAAACAACTATTTACGACTCAATGGGGACAAAACAGAGGTCCTGGTCTTTGGCAGCCAACAACCCATTTGGTCTCACTCCTGGTGGCCTGAAATGCATGGACCATGCCCCTGCCCTGCTGTATCAGTAAAGAATCTTGGTGTTATAGTCAACAATTCACTCTCTTTCGACCCCCAGATCAACAGTACTGCTTCTACCTGTTTCGGGGTTATCAGGATCCTGAGGAAGATCTTTCCATGTCTTTCTCTCTCTTCTCAAAAGCAGGCAGCTGTTGCCCTGATTTTGTCCAGGCTGGACTATTGTAACGCTCTCTACCTGGACATTAACAAGGGATCCATCCATAAACTGCAACTTGTACAGAATGCAGCAGTGAGACTCGTAATGGATCTTCCTAAATTCCGCAGCAATTCGCAAACTACATTGTCTTTCTCTAAAAAAGAGAATTCTGTTTAAGGCCCTATGCATTGTCCATAGGGTTCTTCATAATCCTGATCCTGAAGGAATCAAAAGACTCTTCCAACGGTACGTCCCCATCAAACAGCTGCAGTCTGCCAATAAAAATTGGCTGGTAGTCCCCAGGTTTAGGAGGGCCAGGTGGGGGGGAAGAGCCTTTACCGTCGCCGCTTCTAAGCTCTGGAACACTGTCCTTCTAACGATCTCTTGCCAAGAGTCGTATCTACCCTTTTGCAAGTCTTTAAAAATATGGCTCTTCGCACTTTAATATCTGAAAGCCTCATCCCCACTACTCATGACCGCTGGTTCTATCCCTAGCGCCTTAACGCCTTTGGGCAATGTTTGGCTCTACAAGATGATCATTCGTTCATTCATTCATTCCTTCTGCTTCTCTCTTTCTTTTTTCTATCACTCTCTCTCTCTCTCTCCAAACCCCTCCCATGGCCTTCGAAATTCTACCTATGAAAATTCAACAAATTTCTTTACGTACCCCCAAGTATCATCTATTCCTGTTGCATACTGTGCGTCAATTCACTTGTCTGAAGATGGCCTATATCCATAAAGATACCATATGTTGTGCCTTTTTTCCCCCAGAGTTTTATATAGCGTGAACTTGACCCGTAGGTATCAGGTATCAGAGCGGTTTACATGAGCACCAGTTGCATTACGCAAGTACACATTCATTTTTTTAATTATTGTTAGGCACGGGGAGATTGAGTGATTTGCCCTGAATCACAGGATGTTGAGCATCGTTATCGAAACTCGAACCCGGTTCCCCAGATTTGAGGTCTACCGCCTGAGCTGTTAGGCCACATCCTCTCCACAGCCTTCCTTTAACAAAGAAATGGGAAACATCTTTGTGAATATGTTCCCTTTTTTTTGCAGTCTTTTGTATGAGCTGGTCTCTAAAGCTACACATATGGCCGCTCTAGCTCCCAGAGGAGATTATTTGTGAAACTTGATAATCAGGTATGTACCACTTGAGGTTCAGACATAGAAATGAGATTAGAACTTTGCTAACACTATACCAAATCTTCAGGCAGGCAAAATTATAGGCTATAAACATACAACAAATAATGTAGGTGATCAAAATCTAATTTGTTTTTGCTCAACACATTTTGAGTTTTCTTTAGCAGCTACAGCAAACAACATAATATTGTTAGTGAACATATGTAATTTCCCAGGTGACACCATGAGAAAAATAAAGAGGAGTAATAACAAACCCCAGCATCCCCCCTTTTCCCCTTCACCTGAACCATTCTTTTCGTCTAGCAGCTGCACCTACATTTATGTCATACGTTTATTCAGGTCTAAGACCCATCTTTGAATCAACTTTTATCTTCCTCTTATGTGTGAACTGCTGCAGACACCTATTCAAATAACTGTAAGGATCACAATCTATTTGAAGACATATTTCTATTTTCTATCCTCTACGGGCATTTTATGAGTGGTGACCGGGTCTTAGCGAACTTTTTCTCTGTATGATTCATGGCATGAGACAATTAGTTTGTAAGCAAGTGTTCTCCAATGTTTCTCAAACCCTTGGTCTAGTGCTAAGGAGTCTTTTTTTCCCAGTAAAGGGTTGTGAACATACGTGCTGTCCTCAACATATGATATAGTAATTCTTAGTCAGTATATTTTACCTGTCCAGCAGCTTTATAGGGTAATCCCTGTAATACTACTTTGGTCCGCTGGTATTTCATAGCGCAGTACTCCCTTCATGTGACTCACTATTTCTTTACAATAGATCTTAGGTATCTTAGGTATCTGATACTCACACCAGATGTGTATCATCGATCCTTTATCTAGGCCACATCTCCAGCACTAATAGAACTGTTAGAAACATCAATTTTATTCTCTCCGGTGTACTGTACTAATGGAAATGAATTTGGTAAGTGAATTTCCTATATGGGATGCTTTTATGAAGTCTGGGAATGTCTCTCAATAATGTTTCCTAGTCCTTTTCTGTAATATCCCTGTTTAATAAGAGAGCCCATGTTTTTTATATCGCCACTTATTTCCATCTGTCTACCAATATTTATTAACTACCTATCAGGACACTGTATCCTACCTGACTTCTAGCAAATATTTCCATAACAGCCAGATTCCTTGTTGCTCCTGGCTTGATTCACGGATGCTGTGCCTAGTGTCTCGGTTATTTATATTGGAATCTATCCTTTTTAGTTATACCAAATTCTTTCTTACAATCTTCAAAGAACTTTACTATATCTCCTTTAAACATGTCTGACTTTACCGGACATTCACCTTTCTTCCACCACTTACTGGTTCCTTTCAAGGTGTCTAACAATGGATTGTTGTGGATCCATGTTTCAGGGGATGGAAGTGTTGTTAATCTGCCTCCCTTAGATGCTGTATCCCAAATTTCCGATACCATTCTGTTAGACTGGTCAGGGTCTTCCTCCAAGCTTTTTGTCTTCCTTCTCTTATTTTTGCTGATCTTGTTTTTGCTGGCCTTAGAACTCTGCCCACTTTACCATTGCTAACCAGTTCTAAAGTGCATGTGCTCACTCCTTAAAACTAGGTAACATTGGCCTATCCCGAACTGGTATATGTAATTTACTTGTATGCCCCTAGTAAAGTGGTACTACATGTACCCATGGCCTGTAAATTAAATGCTACTAAGTGGGCCTGCAGCACAGCTGGTGCGACCCACTTGAGTAGCCCTTTAAACATGTCTCAGGACTGTAGTTGCAGCCCTTGTGTGCAGTTTAAAACTCAAATTTTGACTCTTTTTTGCCATGTCCAAACCATCCTATTTAATATATATAAGCCACCCTTAGGGTAGGCCCTGGACAGCCCAGAGGGCAGCCTGCAGTGTATTTTACCTGGTTTCGAATTATTTTTTGCACTCATGCCATGGACTCCGGTACTTTGAAGGAGTATAAGGAACATGAAGGATACTCAGTACGCTAGCAGATAAGATTTTCTCCCAGTAACATGATATGGAGCTTAGTATTTTCTAGGACTTGTTTCTTCTGATCTTCCCGGCTTGTCTTTCACTTCCCATTCATTTGGCCTTGAAAAAGTCCATAGGACGAAACACGTGTCGGCTGCCAGTTTGTTCCACCGCATTGATAAGAAAAAGACCGGCAAATAAAAGAAAGAAAATCTGAATTGGACTACCTTGGATTACTTTTATGGTTACTAACCTACACATTTTATGGACTGCTTTCTGTGTGCCTCGGTATCTGTGTATGTAAATAGTTATCTCTCTAGAGAGCTTTCTCTCTAGATTGTACACCCTCCGAGTGGCGGGAGGGGCATTACCTTGAGAGCACCACAATATATTGTTTGTTAACCCTATTACCTTCCGGGAAACAATCTGAACAGATGTGCATTCTCAAAGGGCACTGCCACTTGTTGGTGTTTGCTTTGTGTCAATAACATGTCTTCCAAGGCCCTGGAAGCTCCAACATAGCTCTTTCAAGGCTATTCCTAATCTTGACCCACTGGTGGACATCCTATCAAGGTCTACGATCCATGTCATGTTAAGATCCCCTCCCGGGATTACCCACTGTGTCATCTATGTGTCATCTATGAACTTGCCTTGCCTTAGTTGGCTGCATATGTATTTATAATAGTGAATGCGAAATGAGCAAGTCACATTTGAATGTTAATAAATCTACATTCTGGATCCTTTGTTATCGAACCTTTCTCCACCTATAAACCGCGTTTGCAAAAAATTGATACACCTGCTGCTTTGGAAGAGGATGATGCCCAATACTGTGAGGTATAAGAGATATGTTTAATTATGGTTTGGTCTTTTCGAAGCAGGTGACTCTCCTGGAGGAGCACAATATCAGTATTATGACTGCAAATATAGTTCCACACTTTATATCTCTTATTAGGGAATTCAGTCCTTTGACATTAAGAGACAGTATTCTGATTGACATAATTAGTACTTGCAGAGTTTGGCCCTGTAAGCTGAGTGCAATTATTAGTGCTAACTATATGTTTGACTCTGGGTACCTTCTGAACTATAACGTTAACAAAGACAGTAGACAAATGTGTAATCATTCTATTAATTATGTGAGCACCACCAGGAGAGAGGTTTTGGCTCCACCCACATATTGGGAGACAATTGAGCTCTCAACATGTGGGTTTTGATTGGGCAAAAGTTGTGTGCTTCCACAAAAAAAAGTGCTTGTCATCCACACAACTATGATCATTTTATTTAATCATCCAAATGCCTGAGCTTGAATTTTCAGGGGCACACCCATGCCATTGCAATGCTTTTAAAGTGTCTTAGATAACTAGAATTTATGGTGATTTTCTCTAGAAGCAGCACAGATCGGAGGAGGGCAGTCATTCACCTATATGGATTACAGCTATAGGCTTGATTAGTGTGAAGGGAAATGTTATAGCTGATGCCATAGGTCTTGCCTGTACCTTATGAAATATTATTGCAAGTCCAGTAGGCCTGGCTTATTTGTTGTGAAAAGCATATAGCAAAGCCAGAGTATAACAGTGGATTCTTGACACATTATTTTACAGGCCATAGAAAGGTATTTAGATACATGCAATCTCACAGATTAACATTGTAGGCAAGGGTTATGGTGTTGGTCACCCACCGTGAAAAACCTGGGAGTAGAATTTCACTGTGATGATACTTGGTAGGCCCTATTGAGAGGGTTTGCATGTTGTTTTGCCAACTGTAAATTTGTACATATTTGCAATTTTATAAGTGTATAACTGATGCTTGCCAGCTTCTGCATACTTCTACAGGCCTGAGTTGTATGTAGTGTCAAGCCATTGGTAAAGGGAGGAGGCCTTATCAGTTTATTGGGAAAAGTTACGTCATTCCCTAGGTGTTATCTGTTTATAATGAAAAGTCATGACAAACTAAGTAGGCCTTACTTGCAAAAAATATGTTAAAGACAAACAGTTTTTAACAATTAATTGTTATTACACTGTGCTTAAAAATGTAAGCAGGCATTTGATACATGGAATCTGGCAGATTACTATAGCATGGAAGGGTTTTTGTGCTGGTGACCCACCTGAACAAACCATGGGGATAGACGATTTTTAGGATCTATTGGTAAGGATTTTGTACTGTTTTAACAACTGTATTTTGTACATATTTTTTATTTTGTTACGGTATACCTGATAGGTGCCTGTGGGAAGACGTATAAACCAACAAAGTCAGAGTTGGTTATAGTGTCAAGTTAATAATTAAGGTTAAATGCCTGATTGCTTATAATGCAAAGTTACAATAAAGGCAGTCGGCCTGACATATTGATTGTGAAAAGCATTTGCAAAAGCCATTGGGCATTTAAAGGTAGATTGTTATTACTCTGTATTAAAGCCTACAGATAGATATTTTGTTACATGTAATCTCACAGATTACCATAGAAGGCAAGCATTTTGGCGCTGGTTACCACCTCCAACAAACCATGAGTACAGAAGATTTGTACTGTTAGAATACTTATTAGGTCCTCTTAGGAGAGATAGTATTTTGCTTTGGCAACTATAATTTTGTGTACTATGTAATTTTATGACTGTATGCCTGATGATTGCCTTTTGGGAAAGCTTATGCTCAGAACGGGAGGCCTCATTTGGTTATGATGATAACAGCTTCAGGCCTTTGGATCCAATCCGTTCTGTGATTTATCTATCTGAGTGTCATTTACACTCTGCTTCCATTCATATCAGTGAACTGCATGAGGTAATGGTTCAGTCTGCATCAGCTATTGGCTCTTTTGCCATGTGAATGATGGCGTTTGCTGATCATGTGTATATCAAACTGAAATTGAGTGTGCTTCAGTATAGAGCTGGTTGGCCAGTCCTTTAGTTTTGAATGTTCTCCTTATACAGTTATTCTCTTCTTTGTTTCTCCTCTTTTTATTTTAACATCCCTTAAAAGGATACTACTACTACAGCTCTCCAGGCAATTCTAACAGGTTGTTCGCTGACGCTTTTTTCATTTTCATTGTACCGCATTCCACATGGGCACGTCCTCTAAACCAGGAGATCATTATTATGAAATGCTGTTGTTCATAGTATATCATTATTTTACCATTCCAGGATGGTCAACACATTGGTACAAAATGTGGCCCCCATTCTTGAACTTTAAAACAATGGGCCTGATTACGATGGCGGAGGAACTTCTGTCCGTCCGCCATCATCCTGGGGATGGGGACCGCCCACCTATAAGGCGGCGGTCCCACATATGGCATTACAATGGCCACGGCGGCCGCAAGTGCCATGTTTTCCATTGCAGCGGTTGTTGCTGGCTGCAGCACCTGCCGCAATGGAAAAAATGCAAGTTTTGCATTTCCCTGCACTACGTGGCAGGCACCACGTTGTGCCTGCCACATGGTGCAGGGAAATGTAGGGGGGCACCATAGATGCCCCCCAAGTGCAAAACCGAACTGCCCCTGCTCAACGGGGGCCCACAACAGGCCCCAAAAGTCCATCCCTGCCAGCCTTTCCATGGCGGGTGAACCGCCATGGAAAGGCTGGTGGGGATCCAGCATCGTAATCAGACCGGTGGTGCCTGCTAGGCACTGCCGGCATGCATTGGATGCTGAGGTCCTGCACCGTCCCGGTGGGCTCAAGGCAAGGAGCCTGTCAGATTTGTGGCAGTCGGAGTTCCCGACCGCCACGAAC
This sequence comes from Calotriton arnoldi, assembly GCA_963921515.1. Classification (NCBI taxonomy): domain Eukaryota; kingdom Metazoa; phylum Chordata; class Amphibia; order Caudata; family Salamandridae; genus Calotriton; species Calotriton arnoldi. The sequence goes on along the minus strand of CAWUFW010005801.1, from coordinate 193,354 downwards.
CCGACCTCCATCAAAATATGTCGGGCGGGAAAAGGCCTCAAGATCACGGTGAACCCGCCACCGACAGCTTGTCGGTGGCGGGTTCACCGCGACTGTAATCAGCCCCAATGTTAGACTATTTGCAATTCCTTTGCAAGATGGATACCTATTGCTATGTTAAGTTTTGTTGTTGCAGAAATATGCCCACCATGATTTAGAAGACAGGATGTTTTCTTTTTTGCTAATTGTATTCTTTTAATTTTTCTTGCATATGTTGTTGAGTTTCTGTGCGTTTTATTGTGGTTGTGTCAGAGGGTGAATAGAAGGATGAGTCAGTGGATTGCTGGACGAATGCATGAGTGTAAATATGAGTGGCAAAGTGCATGTATAAAAACTTACTGAGTGTCTACACCCATCAGTAACACAAAAGGCACTTTCACTCGTAAGTCAGACCTATTAGCATTGCCAATGCTTGTTTCAGATGCAAGCAGGAAAAATACCTCCTTTAGTCTTGCACCTCTTGAACTTTATGCAAATGTGCAAAACCTTTGCTCACAATTACAGCTGCCTTTAAAAAACAGATGTGGTAACTTAGAAGTAAAAAGATTATTTTTTTTTGGAAGGGGGGGCAAAACAGATTTACTCCGAGTTCAGTGGCCACAAGAGAGATAAAATACCAAATGTTCCATTCTCAGGGGAGTTTGAGGAAAGGGCATCCCTTGTGCTCATACTAAAATGCACACTGGGGTCTGCTACACATAGGCTGTCAGGGAGGTACAATCACCAGGCACTTTCTTTGGTGAGAAATCCTGTGTAATCCCTCCAGACAAGATCTGTAGAGCAAGGAACTAGGGGCCTGATTATGATGGAGGTCGGACCGTCTTTCGTGGTCCTGTCAGAAGTGGTTGGACCACCACAGTCTCGTCAAAAGCGGGTGGTCCGACTGCCGGATTACGATGCATGCATCATGTACTCAGACTGACCGCTAAAGACTGCTATCTCCGACAGCTTTTCTTTGACCACCAAGTTGGTGATCAGGGAAAAACAGCAGCTATAGGGCAGTACAGGGATCTCCGACCACCATCTGGATTACGATGATGCTTTGCGATGACCTGACCGTGGCGGTCCAACCAGCTGCCTCGAGTCGTCGGAAACTAAGGATTTGGGGTGCATACTCACCCAAATCCACTCCTCTCCAGCAGCCTCCACCGATGATCCTCTTCTCCATGTCCCCCATACACTAAGGCAGCTGCATCCCGTTGATTACGATCCTGTGGGTGCTGGAATCAAGGTAAGTATGTATCCCCATTGATTGGACGGTGGACAATCCGCCACACTCCAGCAATGAGGTACATGGCGCACAAGGCATATCCCCACATATGCCATGCATATGTGTACAATTCACATGTTTTCTATGAGATTTGTACACATTTACAGCAACATATTTGAGGGTATGTGCTCTGCCGTTGATGCGACCGCCAGGGTAGCAGTGTTTGCATCGTAATACGGCAGAGGGAAGCTTCCCAGACTCGAGGGGCGGAAAGGGCTCACGAGGACGGTGGTCAGACGGTCACTCCAACCGCCATCGTAATCAGGCCCTAGGTGAGAAAGGAGAAGTGGGGGTTGTGATGCCCTTTTTGTCCTCTGGTCAGCACCCAGCTGTCCTGGGTCACCAACCGTTTCACCTTTGTGAGGTTCATGGTACCTGGGACAGCCTACAGCTGCTGGTGTCCTGTTTGACATTGTGAATAGGACACCAGCAGCTGACTATTCCTCCAATACCTTGAATTTTGCAAAGCTGAAGGCTGACCATGCCCCAGTGTTGTGTTTGTAATTGTGAACAGGACACTGAGGCAGCTGCCAGCTGCTACAAACCTGTAACTCCTTCACTGACATGGCCCTCCTTCAACTTAACAAAAGTTATGTGTTGGAGGCGCAAGCTGTTCAGTTGGTGATCATTCTGGAGACTCCCTCCCTTGGGCAGGGAGAGGGTGTGTGTCTGCTAACCCCTCCCCATCACTTCCTCGTCCTTTGGCTAGACAGGGAAATGAATAGTGGAGACAGAGACAACAAATGCTCAAATTGACCAATTGGCTGGGTAAGAGAGGATTCATTTTATCACCCAGCCCCTTTGATAATACCAGGATGTTTTTAACCCCTTCTGTTCCTGACCAGGCTGCAGTGGCAGACTTGATGGTCCATTTCCATTTTTGAACTTTCCCCGGTTTGTCATGCAGGCCAGGGTGAGAACTGCATAAGTGGGCGACGAAAAGGCCCGTCTACTTAAATCTAATAACAGAAATGGCTCTCCCACTGCGCTGGTTTTGCTTTTAATCATCACGAAGTTTGTAAGCGTCCCAAAGCTGTTTTCTCTATGGAAAGAACATGCTGCATTATAATACCCTTTGGTTGACAGAGGTAGCATTGTTTTTGAGGCTAAAACAACCCATTTATATAGTATTCCTTCCTTTGAAGTGTTACCATCTTGAAGTTTGTCACCAAATGTTAGGGATACAGAATAGTTTCCAACCGAAAATATTTAGAGTGGTTCCAGCCAATCAGATTGTGTGATTTCTCTAATGTCTGTGAACATTGGGAAAACTCGGCCAGTCAGAATGTTTCTTTGCTTTTTTCAAACGTTCCCGATGATAGCGAACATCCAATGGATGTATAGGTACACCAGGCCTGCACAGTGGCTACCTATATTTTGGTTTAAACATTCAAAACGGCTAAATGAAAATACATCAAATTACATATGCACCAAATGGTAATACCACTAGGTGTCAATGAAGTTTGTTATGTTTCGGTTCAATAATTGTTCTTTTTTTTTAATGTGTATGTCGTTTCTACGTTCGCTGTAAATTGATTGGATGGGACACAAAGCTATTAATGAAAAACTAAAAACTTATTGCAAACATTTGCAGTAGGGCAACAGAGGTCCAGCTGTAGACTAAAAGCGTTGACCCTTGACTTTTAACTACTGCAATGGAATGAATATGAACTAGTACATTACCACAGTTATTCCCAAAACATTACATTTTTCAACACTTGGTATCAATAGCCGCTGTAGAATATTCGTACACAATATACGTTGCTTTATTATTAAAAAAATAATAATTGCTTCCAATACTTGCCCATGAAAATGCTGTATCTGCAAAACTGCGTGCTGTCACAACCCCAAAGCTCGGACAAGGGGTAGTTGGTGAGATCTGAGGGGGAAAGCATGGTCACTGTGATTTGTTTATGGGCAAACTTGACATTTGTATCTAAAGCATTAGTGGGCTCTCAGTCATAAAGCCCTAAGCAGTCGGTGGAATTTAAGGTACATTTCTTTAATTTTCTTGTCACAGGTTTTTATTTAGCATTGCTAATCCCAATATGACTCGAAGGTCAGTTTTTACAGGTTGCACAATGGGATTTCACATTAAATGCTGCACGAGAGCAGCACTCATGTTCACCACAATCATCACCGACACAAAAACGTATCCTTCAGGCACGCTAATTCACCCGACACCAAGCTGAAAATGTTTCAACGACACATATTCCACAAACATGAATTGACAGAGGGAGGACGGCTGTTTTCCATGAATGGTGATGCTCCTCTCTTAGACTTTCGGTTGAAGTAATACGTCCGGAAAGAGGTGTCTACGAAAGCCCGCGATAAGGTGAAATATGGTGACATGTACAGGACGAGCAACACAGAGATAGCCCAAGCCATGTCAGTGAAAAACGCCAGGACACTTGTTCTGCTAGGATTATCCAATCCGGAACATACGTTTTACACGCTTGCGCTTCACTGCAATCTAAAATCTTAATATAGTGCCACGACTCGGTGTCGCCAGGAAGCGATGGCAGAGCCCAATCTCTCCTTCACAGGTTACCTGAATGTTAAGTCCACCTCTTTAAGGGATCGATATTTTTCACCCAAAATAGCTATTAGTTCATGATATGCAATTAAGGATGATTCGTGACCCGTACAGTGTAGCATTTGTACTTTACATACAATTACTACTTATTCCTACTGCTGTGGGAAAGTTCGCCTTCGGTAGCCTTCCGTGAGGCTCGCCATGTCACTCTTGTTGACAGGACACACTGCCGCAGTTCTAGTTCTAGTTGGAGCAAACGAAAGTTGCCCTAACCTTCTAGAATACACTAATTAGCTAAACGGAAGTCAGAATTAAATGCGTGATGTCCAAGTGACATGGGCCCCACTCAGTACAGCTGCAGCAGTGGTTGGACACCAACACATGCTTTTTCTTCAGTCATTTGATTACCCGCAGAGCATGCGCAAGGTGCGCGCGAGCGCCAGCACATAATTATAATACATTCATCACAACCAATCAGAATCACTGCTGCTAAAATACACGTTGTAACTGTTCACCGAGTGCTATCACTGACTGAGGTAAACAATCTATACATTATCTCGCACATTAGAAAGTGAGATGGCAGCTAACAAGCTGCGTGCACAGTTAGTTACTTCTGAGGATCTTCATTAAGTGATCAGGCTACTTAAATAAGCAGCTTATACATTTTCTATTGCATGAATCCTCTTGAATTTAGCCTCAATTAAGAGTGAGATGATTCTGCTGTCTAGCAACCATCTAGTGCATTAACCAAGGTGCCAGGTGTATCAAGCACACACTGACACCATCCCAAAGATATTTGGTGCAAAGGCATCTGCCACCAGTACACAGATGAAACCTCAATTCAAAGGATGTGTGGTATGATATGCATTTTGCATGTATTCGGTGCACATATTCTTGTTAACTCAAAATACATAATAGTATAAGCTATTTTTCAGCGTAAGCAGCAGTCCGTTATAAGATGCTGATGACACAATTGTTGCCATAAGCTGTGACAGCATCTGCATTGAGAAATGTCCCGCCTCCTTCTCATTGCATGCCTGTTTATTGATTAACGTTGGCAGCACCAACTTGATGGAATAAAACATTTTTTTCTAACACATAACAATACAATAAGGGGAAGACAACCTGTTATGACGACTTGAGACACATTGCAAACCTTTGAGCTGTTCTTATTTTTCATTAGCAAACTGCAACTTTGAGTGTTCTCATCGCTGTCTTAAGCTTATATACCCAGTGACTCACGACATTCTAGAGGTGCAATATTTTCTAATAACAGTAGGCGTAAAACAAACAATAAACAGTGAGATTTTCAATTAAGAAAAATTTAAATAAATTGAGATTTTTTTCAAAATGTAGCTTTGACAATTTCCCAATTTGTTGATTCAGAGATGAACCAGAGCCCCACAACAATGCAACATTTTGCAAAAATGCGTTTTGAATATTTGTTTTATTGTATTTATTCACTTCATCAGTTAGCCCTTGTAACAGAAGTGCTGTACATATTATTAACAGTGGTACATAGGAGCATGGTCTAGATTGGGTGGCTAACATAAAGAAGATGTAAGGGCAGATGAAATTTGTGTTGATGATGACACAAGACAAATATCAACATATGTACATTTTTTAAATTAGTGTACATTTATGTAACATAGGCGTTGTCAGCAGGAGTGTGCCTGTTAGACCTGTCATCCTTAGGTTGGTGTAGGAAAGACTCCAAAAAATTAAATTCCGACTTGCATAATAAATTCAAATGACAATCTGCCATACACTTTTAAAAACGACACATAGACATTTGGTACACAAAATGAAAACAGGAGGCTTCAAAGGCCTTTAATCAGACACTTTCTCCTGTAATAAATCATGCTCTTTAAAAATTTAAAAAGTGTACAAATATATTTCATAGTTTATGAGATTTTAACTATGGAATGTGTTTTAACTTACAATAATTATTAAACATGTGTGCAGTGGTAGTGTATAGTTTTTATTAACGTAACTCAACATTGTAAAAGAATATTGCACAAGAGCAGTGACAGCGAAATAGAATTAATGGCTTGTAGCTTGCTAGGAAGAAGCTTCATTTGACTTTGCAGATAAATGTGCTGTGAAATAGAGATGCTCAGAATGACCTCAGAGCCTTACTGATATCTGAAAGCCTCATTTATTTACTGTAGAAATATAATGCACACACATTTCAAAATGCATTGCCACACTATGTTCTAATGGTTCCTGTTTAAATAATAATTTTCTCTTTCAGCTAATGTAATGTGTTTAGTCAGAATAACACAGGAAATTAAGTCATTTGAACTAAGTTTCAAATGTGCTGTGAGGACAAAGCGATAGCCAGCGCCTGATGAATTATGTGTGGACAGGAAGAAGGGGGAAGATGTACCTTCAGGAGAAAACTGGATTTCAATTGGAGAAGACAAGAACAGACCATATGTTTTGTAACATTTTACCGTTTATAAACGTGTTCTTAGATTAGGAGTTTCAGAACTAGAGGGGAGACTGACTTGCAGACCTGAGATGGAGAGGGACAGAGAGGAGATGCAGTGCAGACTTTGATTCAGAAGAGGGCAGGGGAGAAGATGGGTTTCCTTTAGACTGAGAACTGATTCAGCTGAAGTGGGGGAGGCAGACCTGCAAGCAGAACAACAGGCTGTGTGTCCTTTTTTACATTTATTAAAATCCCAATCTTTATGCTTTAACTAATTGGCTTTACCCAGGCTTATTTGCTCCATGCTTTATTTTCTTTTTAAGGGAAACTCTACAATTCTTAATTATTGATTTTAGCTTCATGCTAATCTCACTCTTGCCTTTATTTTTGAACACTTCATTGGTTCTGACTGACATCATTTGTGCCCAATTCTTAGAATAGGGATTCTTTCCTTAATGGAACACTGTATGTTTATTATAATATGATCTGCACTAATTCCATTTTTCTATTATCAGTTCTGTAACCTGATTGATATTTGACTAATCAATAAAGACTCAGAGAAACCTCTGTCTTTAATTATAAAATAAAACTCTTTAAATTACTCACAACCTCTCATCATTGACTCAATATTAAGTACTTTATAGTTGGTGATGCATAACATGTGTGTTCTATTTTAGTTATTGCTCCTTCAGAAAACAGCGGCAGAGGTCAGTTGGCATGAAGGGAAGCTATTAGGATTCCAAAGGACAAAAAATGTAAGCTGGGGTCTTTAGTCTTAAATACTCATTGGGTCAAATCCTCATAGACCTTTCCCTGCAGTGGTCTTCCCCCAACTTTTTGCCTGCTTACCTCCACTTTTTGCTGTATCTTTTTGTTGGCCTTAGGACTCGGAGCACTTTACCACTGCTAATCAGTGCTAAAGTGCATGTGCTTCTTCACTAAACATGGTGACATTGGTATATACCTGATTGGCATATTTAGCTTACTTATAAGTCCCTTGTAAAGTGGTATACCTTATACCCAGGGCCTGTAATCTAAATGATACTAGTAGGCTTGCAGCACTGATTGTGCCACCCACACAAGTAGCCTTTCAAACCAGTCTCAGGCCTGCTATTGCAAGGCTTGTGTGTGCAGTTTACTGCCACTTCGACTTGGCTTTCAAAACTACTTGCCAGGCCTTAAACTCCCCTTTTATTACACATATGTCACCCTTAAGGTTGGCCCTAGGTAGCCCTAAGGGCAGGGTGCTGTGTAAGTAAAAGGTAGGACATGTACTTTTAAGTTTTACATTTCCTGGTAGTGGCAAACAGCTAAATTCGTTTTTCACTACTGTGAGGCATACTCCTCTCATAGGCTAGCATTTGGAATTCCCAAAAACACTTTAAAGCTGTTATTCATGATTAGAAAGAAGTAGCTAAATCATGTTTCATATCTTTGGAATGGTAATGATAAATCCTTTTTAGTGGTAAAGTTGGATTTGATATTACTAATTTAGAAATGCTACTTTTAGAAAGTATGCTGAATGAGAAAATGGGCAACCCAATAAACCCTTGGAGGCTTGCGTAATATAAACTCAATGTCAGGTAACAGTGCCAACAAGGGGTTCCTTTTAGTATCGAAATCTTTGGTGGGTTCATAAATGAATTATCTTAAGCTCTAATTAGTAGCTTATTATGACTAAATTTCAAAATGAATTATTTCACTCTAAAGTGAATCAATCGCAAAACAGAAGAAAGCTCAACATAAATAAACAATACAGAAAGGGTGTATACTTGTTAAAGTACAAATTTATGTAAAAAGCTGTGTTATATAAAGGGGTACATAATACAATTCACATATAGTTCACTGTATAGTCAATGATGATTTCCCTGAGTTTTAATATGTGAAATGGGTTATGGCAAAAGTGCTCATGAGAAAAGAGTTTTAGTAAAGAATGTTCATCTCAGTCGCTTTTGTTTATATGTGAATTGTATTATGTACCCCTTTGTTAGACTTGGCTTTTTCAGCGGGTTTACCCCCAGACTTTTTGCTTTTTGGCCTCCTGTTTTTGACCTTGTGTGTGTTGGTTTTAGGACTCTGGGCACTTTCCCACTGCCAATCAGTGCTAAAGTGCATATGCTCTCTGTGTAAATTGTGTTATGGATTGGTGTTTCCACGATTGGCCTATTTGATTTATGTGTCATTCCTTTGTAAAGCGCACTGAGGTTGCCAGGGCCTATAGATCAAATGCTGTTGGTGGGCTGCAGCACTGGATTGTGCCACCCACGCAAACAGCCCGTAAAGTGTAACTCTGGCCTGCCATTGCAGAGCCTGTGTGCAGCCTGGGGCTGCCATGTCGACTTGGCAAGTGCACACACTTGCAAGTCCCTAAACCTTCCCTTTTCTACATGCTAGTCACCCCTAAGGTAGGCCCAAGGTACCCCTGTGGGCAGGGTGCATTGTATGTGAAAGGTAGGACATGCCCTGGTGTGTGTGGCATGTCCTGATAGTGAATTACAGCCTATTTTGTTTTCACTATTGCAAGGCTACCTGTTCCCCATAGGCCAGAATGGGCAGTTTTGACTATTACAGCTTATAATCCTAACTGACCCAGGGAACATGGTAGAAATTCGAGTTTAGTATGCCTGGACTCAGAATGATAAAATGCATCTTTTAGTGAAGTTGGTTTTAACATTCTGTGTTTGAAAATACCACTTTTAGAAAGTGGGTATTTTCTTGTCTAACCATCCAAGCCTGCCTCTGCTAGGGTTGTGTATTCCTTGTCTGGAGTGTGAGTGACAGGGGCTGGGGGATGCCAGGAGACAGGGTGAGTCAGCACAGGGCTGAATAGCAAGATCTACATGTAGATGGGTGGGAGGAGTTGCACCTGGGACCTGAATAGGGCTGTGCCTTCCCTCCACAATGCTGGCTCCACCTCCTGTGGTGCGTCTGATGTCCCTGGCCTGCACTGTGAAAGGAAAGAAGGAGACTTGTCAACAAAGTGCTCCAGGACTGACCAGAACTGGTTTGGACTAGGCAAAGGCCTCTCTGCCTTCAGAGAACAAAGATAAATTGAGGATAAAAAGGGGGACCCAAACCCCAGAACTTTAGATTACTTCTGAACTAAGGAACCTGCCATGAGGAAGGACCGGGAAAGCTGGAGGAGGAGTACTGCCCCTATGCTGCGTGTTGTGGGGTTGGCCTGCAGTGGTTGCTTCTGTCTTTGGTAGGGAAAGGACTGGACTGTGCTTTCATCATCCTGCTGTTAGAGTTTTCTCCAAGGGCTTGAAGTAGAGCTTGCCTCCTGTTGGAAGTCTCAGGGATAGAAAAGACTTCAAGGGAACTCTTTTGGATCAAGAAGACTGCCAAGAAGAAGAGCTGGAGAAGCTGTGAGGAGGAACTACCACTTTGCTGTGTGCTTTGCTGTGTTGGCCTGCAGTGGCTTCTTCTGTCTTGGGCAGTGAAAGGACTGGAACTGAACTTTCTGCAATCTACTTTGTGAGTGTCTCCAAGGGCTTGAGGTAGAGCTTGCCCCCTGTTCAAGAAGTCTCAGGAACAGCAAAGACTTCAAGTTCTTCTGCCCTCAGCACTGGGGACTGTGTGTTTTGTGCTGCAACAGAAGAAAAGCAACTCGACGACGTCGACGATGCCGCTGCCGACTCCGTGTCCCGACGGCACCGCAGAGGGCACCGCCGCAACGCCGCACCGCGACCCTGGTCTCACCGATGACGCCTGCTGACGCCGCCACCGAGCCGCTGCTCGCACCGCGACCTGTGGGCACCGCACTCCGCACCGCCTCGCTTCACGACGACGCCGTGGCCTTCCCGACGATGCCGCTCCACGCCGGACTCGACGCCGCTGCTTTCACCGTGGTTCGGGGGCACCGCTCGTAAGTTACACGACGCACCGCCCTCATCCCGCACCGCAGCCTTGGCCCACCGACGCCGGTGCCATCAACTCCAAGTTCGTCAGCCGACGACAGCGCTGCAGCTACGACGACGCCGCTGCTGCACCGTGACCTGCCAGCACCGTGATGAGCACCGCCTTCATCTCACACCGCGACCCTGGTCTCACCAACGACGCCATCTGATGCCGCCACCGAGCCGCTGCTCGCACCGCACGCCGCACCGCTGCACTTCGCACCGCAGCACCCGACGCCGGCCGACGCCAGCGCTCCTGACTTCAACAGAGGAGATCGATCTGCAACGCGTGTGACTTCGAGGGCCCCGACGACGACGCACCGACCTCCGGAACCGACGCCTGCGGACGCCGTGTTTTCGGAAGCTCACCGCGAGGTCATCGAAGCCCTGCATTTCTGAAAGGTACTGTTTGCGGGTCTTCCCGACACCGTAGTTGACCCGCGACGCCGCGGTCAGCCAGAACTGTTTGGATTTGTTTGTTCACGACGCCGTGATAGCCCTGGACGGAGCTATCGACATCAAGGAACTGTTTTTAAAGACATTTTGAGAAGTAACTATTTTTGAAGTACTGTACAGTGGATTTTTATCGTATTTGGTCTTGTTTAAAGTATATAAAAATATTGGATATTTTTCTAAACTGGTGTGGTGTCAGTTTGTAGTGCTTACACTGTATTAGTGTTGGTTATGTGCAAATGCTTTACACACTGCCTCTAGAATAAGCCTGACTGCTCGTGCCAAGCTACCAAGGGGGTGAGCAGGGGTTATTTTAGGAGTGTAACTCCCTTACCCTGACTAGGAAGAAGGGTCCCTACTTGGACAAAGGTGCAAGCCCTTGCCAACTAGAGATCCCATTTCTAACATTGGTTGTCAGCGGTGAGGATAGGACTTGTGTTTGCACTTGACTTACAGTGATTGGTGTGTACTACTACCATATCGCAGACCATTACGTACCACTTACAGGTTCTTTTTTTTTTTGGCCTATTTTTGATCTTGCCAGGTTGACCTTGCTACTTCAACATGCCTGAATCAATTGCATCATCTGTTGCATCCTTGGAAATTGCGTTTGAGGAGGATAGGTTGGAATCCTTCAATGTTAAGGAATTGAGAGCGATTTGCAAAAACCTAAGAATCCAAATCAGAGGCCTCACTAGGAAGGAGGAGCTACAAAAGGCGCTGAGGGCCTGGGTAGCAGCCAGACATGCCAGTGGGCAATCTGGTGATCTCACTGGAGAGGTGGAGGAGCCTGTTCCTAGGGTGGATGTGCTTTTGGGAGGGGGGGAACCCTCCAGGCCAGGCAGCAGTGGCTTGTCCCCAGAGGAGCTGGAGGACAGGCGGGAAGCAAGGAAGTTCGAATTAGAAAAACTCAGGATGGAAAGTGAGAGGGAAGACAAAAGAATAGCCATGGAGGAAAAGAAGATGATCTTGGATCAGGAGCTTAAAATGAGAGAGCTGGAGCTGGATTGGGAAGCCGGTAGGGCTTTGTCTAGCCCAGATGGTGGCAGCAAAAATGTAGTGTCTAGTACTGAGGATGAGGTACACACACACACAGATTTGGGGCCCTGCTTCAAGGAGGGGGTTGACATACGCCAGGGGGTTCAGGATTGTGAGGCTACTCCAGTGGTGCGTAGTGTCCCTGAGGTGGATTGGGGAACTGGCACAGGGGGTCATATTCCTGGTAGTGGGAGGGACACTTTACTGACTCTAGATGAGAGGTGCAGGGAGAGGGGTTCCCCCATGATAGAAGCCCTGGTAAGTGAGTATGAAGACCAGCCAGAAGAGTATGGGTGGAGAGACAGCAACAGTCAGACACTGTCTCACCAGTCTTGTGAGAATGATGTGGGGTACTTTTCTGAGGCACTGGATGGTTGGGTGAAGGGTAGTTTGGTTAACACCTGTGTGGGGCTGTGGATTCAATTGTTGGAGAGCATATTTTAAGTCCCTGTTTTCCAGAGCTAGGCCAACACCCAGTGGAGTGTGAGTTTCCTGACCCCAGGGAGCTTGCACTGGAGGCAGGCCTTTTGGTGGATTCCACAGGGTCTGGAGAAGCATCTGGGGGTGACCCGGAAGGAAGTGGCTTAGGTATTTCCCAACCAAGGGTGGTGGGAAAGGTTCGTGGTAGCCCAGATAGGTCCCGGTGTCGTGGGAAGGGTGTAGGGACTCACGTCCTGTCTCCGCGGAGAAGGAGTGGGAAGGGGCTGCGGCCCAAGGTGCCCGAAACCTGGTCCCAGAGCCTAGGTGGTTCCAGGAGGGAACACCAGGTGGGGAGCCTAGGCTGTACTGATAGGCCATCTGTTGAGGGGGATCTCCTAGAGTCAGGAGAACCTGGAGCATCTGTAAGCGGAGCTCCAGTGGTTCTGGTGTCTGGCGGCACCGCTCCAGTTGGGAGGGTGCAGGAGTCCAGATGGAGGGGTGAGAGGGGGATGCGTTCCCCAGTGGGAGAACCAGTGGGTCAGGGGCCAGCCAGAAGGGCTGAGCCTCCTAGCAGTGACCATGGTGACACCACTTCTGTCCTGGGGGATCTTCGCGCACTGTCAGATGGACAGAGGTCGGGAGATCTGCGCCAGGCAGACTGTCACACAACGCATGAGTCATGTGTTACCCTCCGGGGGGGCATGCGTGCTCCCAAGGAAGTCCTGGTGCACCGGGCAGGTGCTCAGCTGCAGGGTTTAGTCCCTGGGTTGGGAAGCCAGGTTCAGGTCCTGCCTGACCTGGAGGGAAGGACGACTGTAAGCAGTGTCCTGACCGGTTTGTCTTCTAGGGGTACCACTCCAGGTGGGAGGGTACAGAACTCTGGAAGGGGGTGCAGAGGGAGGGAGTCCTCGCCTCTGACCCCGGTTCAACCTGAGGGTTTAGACCCTAGGTTGGGAGACCAGTTGCTGGAGGGAGGTCCTGAACTGGTGGGTGAGTTGGGCAGGACACCTGCCACAGGTGCCCTGACAATTTTGGAAGGACCAGTAGGTCAGGGGTTGCCAGCTCTGAAGTCAGAGCACCCCAGGACTGACCCTGGTGAGGCCACTTCTGGCCTGGGGGGTCTTCATGCTCTGTCAGGTGGACAGGAGGCTGGAGACCTGCGCCAGGCGGATTCTGGCCCAACGCATGAGGAGTGTGTTTCCCTTGGGGGGGGGGGTTGGTGTACCCCCCCGGAAGTCGTGGGTTGCCAGGCACAGGTCCAGCCTAAGGGTACAGGCCCTGGGTTGGAGGACAAGGTTCAGGGTGTCCTCTCTGACCTGGGGGAAGGGGCAACTGCTAACAGTGCCACTACCGGTTTGTCTTCTGGGGGTGCTGCTCCAGGTGGGAGGGTACAGTGCCCCAGGGAGGAGGACAGGGTGTGGGAGGGGCCACCCCAGTCCTGTGTCCAGCCTCAGGGTACAGACCCTAGGCTGGTGTACCAGTTGCAGGATAGCACCCCTGAACTGGTGGGTGAATTGTGCAAGGCACTTGCCACAGGTGCCCTGACAATTCTGGAAGGGGGTACCGCTCCAGGTGGGAGGGTACAGAGCCCCTGGGAGGAAGACCGGGGGTGGGAGAGCCTACCCCAGTCCTGTCCAGCCGCCGGGTACAGACCCTAGGCTGGTGGGTCAGTGCCAGGATGTCATCCCTGGCCTGACAAGAGGGAGAGTGGACAAAGGGTGCCAGGCACCTGGGGCTACCACCCCCCACTCTCTGACGCCACAGAGGTTAGAGAGCCCTGAGAGGCATAAGGCCTGGGTCTCCCCACTGACAACTGTCGGTAGCCACTGTGGCTTACTGTCCTGGTGGACAGCGTTGCACCTGGGAGGGGGACAGGAGTCACACCCCGGGGGTGGACTGGGCCACACCACTGTGTTGGCCATGCCCCGCACTGTCGGCCTGTTGAGACACATCTGTGAGCAAAGTAAGTTTAGGCGCTGCACAGATGGGGTTCACAGGTGAAGAGAAGGGTACCCCATGGGTCAGCTTAGTGGGCCCTGAGAGTATGGATAGAGGGATCCAACTGGGTTTGGAAAGGCGTAGAACCAGAACGTGCCCCCGCTGTTGTGGGCCAGGTCTATGTTCTATCGCCAAAAGCAGGGAAGTCCATCAAGGGATTGATTAGTCTACCCTGGCTTTAGGCTGGGAGGGGGTTGTGTTAGACTTGGCTTTTTCAGCGGGTTTACCCCCAGACTTTTTGCTTTTTGGCCTCCTGTTTTTGACCCTGTGTGTGTTGGTTTTAGGACTCTGGGCACTTTCCCACTGCCAATCAGTGCTAAAGTGCATATGCTCTCTGTGTAAATTGTGTTATGGATTGGTGTTTCCACGATTGGCATATTTGATTTATGTGTCATTCCTTTGTAAAGCGCACTGAGGTTGCCAGGGCCTATAGATCAAATGCTGTTGGTGGGCTGCAGCACTGGATTGTGCCACCCACGCAAACAGCCCGTAAAGTGTAACTCTGGCCTGCCATTGCAGAGCCTGTGTGCAGCCTGGGGCTGCCATGTCGACTTGGCAAGTGCACACACTTGCAAGTCCCTAAACCTTCCCTTTTCTACATGTTAGTCACCCCTAAGGTAGGCCCAAGGTACCCCTGTGGGCAGGGTGCATTGTATGTGAAAGGTAGGACATGCCCTGGTGTGTGTGGCATGTCCTGATAGTGAATTACAGCCTATTTCGTTTTTCACTATTGCAAGGCTACCTCTTCCCCATAGGCCAGAATGGGCAGTTTTGACTATTACAGCTTATAATCCTAACTGACCCAGGGAACATGGTAGAAATTCGAGTTTAGTATGCCTGGACTCAGAATGATAAAATGCATCTTTTAGTGAAGTTGGTTTTAACATTCTGTGTTTGAAAATACCACTTTTAGAAAGTGGGTATTTTCTTGTCTAACCATCCTAGCCTGCCTCTGCTAGGTTGTGTATTCCTTGTCTGGAGTGTGAGTGACAGGGGCTGGGGGATGCCAGGAGACAGGGTGAGTCAGCACAGGGCTGAATAGCAAGATCTACATGTAGATGGGTGGGAGGAGTTGCACCTGGGACCAGAATAGGGCTGTGCCTTCCCTCCACAATGCTGGCTCCACCTCCTGTGGTGCGTCTGATGTCCCTGGCCTGCACTGTGAAAGGAAAGAAGGAGACTTGTCAACAAAGTGCTCCAGGACTGACCAGAACTGGTTTGGACTAGGCAAAGGCCTCTCTGCCTTCAGAGAACAAAGATAAATTGAGGATAAAAGGGGGACCCAAACCCCAGAACTTTAGATTACTTCTGAACTAAGGAACCTGCCATGAGGAAGGACCGGGAAAGCTGGAGGAGGAGTACTGCCCCTATGCTGCGTGTTGTGGGGTTGGCCTGCAGTGGTTGCTTCTGTCTTTGGTAGGGAAAGGACTGGACTGTGCTTTCATCATCCTGCTGTTAGAGTTTTCTCCAAGGGCTTGAAGTAGAGCTTGCCTCCTGTTGGAAGTCTCAGGGATAGAAAAGACTTCAAGGGAACTCTTTTGGTTCAAGAAGACTGCCAAGAAGAAGAGCTGGAGAAGCTGTGAGGAGGAACTACCACTTTGCTGTGTGCTTTGCTGTGTTGGCCTACAGTGGCTGCTTCTGTCTTGGGCAGTGAAAGGACTGGAACTGAACTTTCTGCAATCTACTTTGTGAGTGTCTCCAAGGGCTTGAGGTAGAGCTTGCCCCCTGTTCAAGAAGTCTCAGGAACAGCAAAGACTTCAAGTTCTTCTGCCCTCAGCACTGGGGACTGTGTGTTTTGTGCTGCAACAGAAGAAAAGCAACTCGACGACGTCGACGACGCCGCTGCCGACTCCGTGTCCCGACGGCACCGCAGAGGGCACCGCCGCAACGCCGCACCGCGACCCTGGTCTCACCGACGACGCCTGCTGATGCCGCCACCGAGCCGCTGCTCGCACGGCGACCTGTGGGCACCGCACTCCGCACCGCCTCACTTCACGACGACGCCGTGGCCTTCCCGACGACGCCGCTCCATGCCGGACTCGACGCCGCTGCTTGCACCGTGGTTCGGGGGCACCGCTCGTAAGTTACACGACACACCGCCCTCATCCCGCACCGCAGCCATGGCCCACCGACGCCGGTGCCATCAACTCCAAGTTCGTCAGCCGACGTCAGCGCTGCAGCTACGACGACGCCGCTGCTGCACCGTGACCTGCCAGCACCGTGACGAGCACCGCCTTCATCTCACACCGCGACCCTGGTCTCTCCGACGACGCCATCCGACGCCGCCACCGAGCCGCTGCTCGCACCGCGACCTGAGAGCACCGCACGCCGCACCGCTGCACTTCGCACTGCAGCACCCGTTGCCGGCCGACGCCAGCGCTCCTGACTTCAACAGAGGAGATCGATCTGCAACGCGTGTGACTTCGAGGGCCCCAACGACGCCGCACCGACCTCCGGAACCGACGCCTGCGGACGCCGTGTTTTCGGAAGCTCACTGCGGGTCATCGACGCCCTGCATTTCTGAAAGGTACTGTTTGTGGGTCTTCCCGACACCGTAGTTGACCCGCGACGCCGCGGTCAGCCAGAACTGTTTGGATTTGTTTGTTCACGACGCCGTGATAGCCCTGGACGGAGCTATCGACATCAAGGAACTGTTTTTAAAGACATTTTGAGAAGTAACTATTTCTGAAGTACTGTACAGTGGATTTTTATCGTATTTGGTCTTGTTTAAAGTATATAAAAATATTGGATATTTTTCTAAACTGGTGTGGTGTCAGTTTGTAGTGCTTACACTGTATTACTGTTGGTTATGTGCAAATGCTTTACACACTGCCTCTAGAATAAGCCTGACTGCTCGTGCCAAGCTACCAAGGGGGTGAGCAGGGGTTATTTTAGGAGTGTAACTCCCTTACCCTGACTAGGAAGAAGGGTCCCTACTTGGACAAAGGTGCAAGCCCTTGCCAACTAGAGATCCCATTTCTAACACCCTTTATATAACACAGCTTTTTACATAAATTTGTACTTTAACAAGTATACACCCTTTCTGTATTGTTTATTTCTGTTAAGCTTTCTTCTGTTTTGCGATTGATTCGCTTTAAAGTGAAATAATTCATTTTGAAATTTAGTTATAATAAGCTACTAATTAGGGCTTAAGATAATTCATTTCTGAAACCACCAAAGATTTTGATACTAAAACGAATCCCTTGTAGGCACTGTTACCTGACCTTTAGAAAGTAGACAGTTATCTGCTCCAAACTTTGCTCTGTGTGCTTGCAGCCTGTCTTCAATACACGTCTGGGCTGGCTGACAGCTACACCTTGTGCATTCCCTCTAGACAGCCACAAACACAGGAAGGTGAGGCTCATCGGCATTCTAAGTACTCATTTGTATTCATCTGCATTCTGATGGCTCTCCCTGGGCAGGGAGGGATGGGAGAGGCTGACACACTTTAATAGGTACTGTCCTGTCCACACTAGGGGTGGGCGGTCAACTCCGATCCGCCAGCGGAGTTTGCTGTAGTTTTGCCAACTCCTCACTCCACTGGGAGTGTGGAGTTCGGCAAAACACTCTGATTCCGCTGCGTGGCGGAGTTTGCCCCCACTGCCCACCCCTAGCCTGCAGGTGTCACTGACACTCAGGTGGGCGAGTGCTGACCGGGAGTGGGGGAGCTGAACCCAATATATGTCTGCTATGCATACAGGCATGGGGGCACCTGGTGGCCCTCGGCAAGGGCGAGTGCTGCAGCGACCACAAGGAGTGAACAGTGCCACGTGCACAGCTCCTCAGCAAATATGCATATGTGTGTCCTTTATGAGCCACACATGCTCGGACCCCAGTACTGGTCTCCATCTGGTGGATACCTCATACATAGGCAAGTGCTTGAATTTTCTGCTGGTAACACTATGCGCCCCCCCATATTGAGTTGACCACTAGCTTAGTTAGACCTTGTTCTTTCACAGGATGTTGAGTGTTCTGCGAGTTTGGGAGATTTCGACAGTGCCGGTCACTACCCTGTGGATTTCTCATTCATTCACCGGTGCTGAGATATTTTGCAGATGGTTGTGGAGGCCGGCTCATTCTTCTGGTCACTCCCTCAGGAGACCATGCTCGTTCATAGCTGGTGGAGATATCGGAGTACAGCACTGGTGCAATCACCCACACTTTCTGGCCAGGCTGAAATTCGACCAGAGTGGCATTCTGGTCATACCATCTTTTCATTTCTTCCTGGCTAGCTTCCAGGTTCGCCTGAGCGAGTTTCCTGAAGCGTTGAGTCTGGTTTCTGAAGGCTAGCACATAGCTGAACACATCTTGTGGGGTCTTACCAGGAGTTCTCTCCCAACCCTCTTTCGCCAGACTCAGAGGTCCTATCACAGGGTGACCATACATACAGCAGTTCAAAGGGACTGAACCCTAAGGACTTCCTCGGTACCCCCCTGTATGCAAATAACAGGCATGGCAAAAAGACGTCCCACTTCCGTCTCATGGGTTCTGCAAGACCCTTTATCATGCCCTTCAGGGTTCGGTTGAATCTCTCAACCAACACATTCCCTTGAGGATGGTAAGGAGTGGTGAACTTGTATGCCACACCGTACTCCTCCCACAAAGATGTAATGTACTACGAAATGAAGTTTGTACTGCGGTCAGAGACCACCTCTCTGGGGAACCCCACATGGGAAAAGATCCCCATCAATGCACGGCCGACCACGGGGGCTGTGATTGTCTGGAGAGGGACAGCTTCCGGGTACCGGATGGCATGGTCCACCAAGACCAAGATGAACTTGTTGCCTAAGGCTGTCTTGGGTTCCAGTGGCCCCACAATATCAATGCCCACCCGCTCAAAAGGGGTGCTCACCACAGGAAAGGGTTGGAGGGGAGCCTTACACTTCCCTCCACTCTTGCCACTTGCCTGGCAAGTCTGACAAGACCTACAATGTGTACCAACATGCCTTCTCATTTGGGGCCAGTAAAAGTGGGTGACAAGCCTCTGAAAGGTCTTGTCGCACCCCAAATGTCCTGCTAGAGGCACGTCATGAGCCAGACCCAGTAGGATGGTCCTGAAGCGGTCGGGTACCACCAGCACATGGGCTGCACCGGGCTCAGCGACCTTAGGCTCAATATACAACAATCCATCTTTCCAGTAAATCAGATGTGAGCCAGACTGATCACCTGCTGCCCGGTCTGCAGCCTGTTTCCGCAAACCAACAAGAGTAGGGCACTCCATCTGCGCTCGGCAGAACTCCTCCCCCGAGGGACCCCCTTCCTGCTGCCAATGGGTCAGCTCAGGCAGGTCTCCCTGTTCGGCTACTTGTTCCCCTGTAGGTTCCAGGGCATGCCCCTCAGGTTCTGCCTCCTCCTGGACCGTGGGAACTTCTGGGGCTGGTTTCCCATCCCCCCTGCCCTTCCTCTTCCTGGCAGGCACATGGGCCACTGTTTCAGGCTCCAGGTCTTCTTGATTACCCCTACTGGCTGCCATGGACCGAGTGGTCCCACTGACCTACTCAGGCAGACCCAACATCTCCAAATGAGCCTGGCGTTCCACCTCCTTCCATGAAGAACTCTCCAGGTCATTGCCAAGCAGACAGTCTACTGGCATGGATGGACTAACAACGACCTTCAGGGAACCTGAGACCCCCCCACTCAAAGGGAACTAGCGCCACCTTATACAGGCGCTCAGAGTTGTCTGTTGCAACTACAGGGTGAAGTACTTTGGGAATAACCTGCTATTCAGACACCCATTGACACCTGGCAGATGTCACACTGGCTCCTGTGTCTCTCAGAGCCTCCACCCTCCTCCCATTGATGGTCACCCACTGCCTGTACTTCTTAGTGTTCTCAGGCAGATAGGATCCCTGGACCATCTCTCTGTCTCCTAATGAGACAAGGGTCATAACTGCTGGCTCCCCACCTTCACTAGGAACCAACTCCTCCACCAGCGCTACACTCACTAACCCCAGTGACGGTGCACCAGTGGGTGCTGGGGTTGCCTTAGGGCGCATGGGATCCCACGCTATGTGGCCCTCCTGACCACAGTTGTGGCACAGGCAGGGACCCCGGTTGTCATGCCTGCCCTTATGGGGCCAGGACACTTTAGAATTGGGGGGCTGGGATTCCTTACCCTGGGAACTGTTTTGGGGCCCTTTAGAGAACTCCTTTTGGTTACCCTTGAGCCCCCACTCTTCAGTTTGGGGACCCTGCCCACCCTTGGCTGGGTTACCCACAATCCCCTTGTGGACCCTGGTGCTAGTCCAGCGGTCCGCCTCTTTAGCAAGCTCCCTGGGATCAGTTAGCTTACTATCCAATAGATGCTGGTGCAGCTCTGGAACACACAGACTACTCAAGTGCTCCCAACCAATCAAGTTGTACAACCCCTTGTAATCAGTTACCTTGCTGCCCTTTATCCAACTATCCAGTGCACAGTTATACATGTTCACACATTCAACCCAAGTATGAGAATCAAGCTTCTTGAAGTTCCTGAACTTCTCCCTGTACTGCTCCAGTGTGAGCCCATACTTGAGGCATAAAGCCTCCTTCATGTGGGGATAGGTCAGGTTACCCGCCTTCTCCAAAGGTGACAGGGTGTCCCTCCCAGTGGCCTCAAAGTGTTTCCACAGGCTTGCCCCCCAATGCCTCTCACAAACCTCTTTCATTCTCAAGGCTGCCTCATACGCCGTAAACCAAGCATAAATATCATCACTCCTCTGGTAATTCTGCACTAGGTCCTTGGGTCTGTAAACCTTACCCCCTTGCACTGGCTGTATGCTGCCACCATTTGAACTGGACTCTGCTTGCTTAGCCCTAATGTCCAGTTCTCTCATACTCAATTCATGAGCCAAAAGCATCTTTTTCTCTTCCAAGGCATGAGCATTCTTGCTCTCCTCTGCCTTTTTCTGAATCTCCAATTCCGTCTGCTTCATTTTAAGCCTCAAGATTTCTAGCTCATGATTTCTGACCCTTTGGTTCTCCTCCCGCTCCTCTGGGGAAAGACTTCCAGCGGAATGATTGCTGCCAGCCCTGGAGGCTGCTCTTGATACAGGCAGATCCTGTGACCTGAAACCATTCCCTTGTGCATCCTCACCCACCTCTGCATTATCTGTCTACCCAGCCTCTTTGGCCTCCCACCAGGCCCTTAAGGCCTTCTGTAGCTCCTCCTTCCTGGAGCTGCTCTTCATGGGACATCCAAAATCTTTGCAAAATTGCTTGAGCTGATCTACTCTGTAGGTATCCAATATTTCAATATCAAACTCCAATTCTGCCATCTCACTAGCTGGTTTACCCTTCTGAGACATGATGCGTGGATACTTTAAGGGTTACTCAAAAATAGAACCAAAAACAAAACACAGTATGTGGTTGCGTAGTGGTCTGCACTAAACTAGTGATGTACACCAATCACTGTGGGTCAAGTACAAATACAGATTCAAATCCTCACCGCTGACCACCAATGTTAGAAATGGGGGTCTCTAGTTGGCAGAGGTAGGTACCTTTGTCCAAATAGGGACCCTTGCTTCTAGTCAGGGTAAGGGAGATACACACTCTAGATAACCCCTGCTCACCCCCTTGGTAGCTTGGCACGAGCAGACAGGCTTATCACAAAGGCAATGTGTAAAGTATTTGTACCAACACTCACAGTAACACAGTGAAAACACCACAAAAGGACACCACACCAGTTTAGAAAAATAAAATATCTTTATCTCAACTAAACAAGACCAAAACGACAAAAATCCAACATACACAGTTAAAAATATGACTTTAAAAAGATTTCCAGAACTGGTACCATAGAAAACAGTGGATGCTTGACTTTTCACCAAAGTACCAGTAGATGCGTCAAAGTTCCAAAAGCCAAGCAGCCGCAGAGTCGGAAAACAAAGAGATGCGACACTCCTGAGACCTTGGGGAGGTGATGCGACAGTTCTGCGACACGCAGAGGATGAATTGCGTCGAATCCGGTCTGTATGGGGAGTGATGCGTCGATTCTTGTGACGGTTCCGGTTCGCAGGTGATGCGTTGGGAAAGCGTGCCGCACAGGTACGATGCGTGGAAATCCGGGATGCGTTGGCGATCGATGCGGCAGCGTCGAGCGGTGCTGCATCGGTCCTCTTCGGCCGCGATCCCTCGATGTGTCGATTCTTGCAGCGCCGAGAGGCGCTGCAACGGTTTTTGCAGCGGCACGGCGATGCGTGGAAATTCTTCTCGCGCCATGGAGATGCGTCGAGAAAACAGCCGCAAGAAGAGCGATGCATCGGTTCTAGCAGTTCTTCACGTTTCTTCTTTCTTCCAACTCTCAAACAGCAGCAACAACCTCCAGAGGCCCAAAACTGGCACAGGCACCTCTTGGCAGGCTAGAACCCACAGCAGCAGAGTTCAGGGGAGCTGGGGGTGAAGTCTTTGTGTCCCTGAGACTTCGAAACAGGAGGCCAGCTCACTTCAGGCCCTTGGAGATCTCCTTCAAGCAGGGGACACAGCACAAAGCAAAGTCCTTCTCCTTTACTTGGCAGAAACAGCAACTGCAGGCCAACCCCAGACACACAGCAAGGGCAGTACTTCTCCTCAGTCTCTCCAGCTCTTCTCCTTGGCAAAGGTACCTCTTGAATTCCAGGAACGATCTAAAGTTCAGGGGTTTTAGGTCTAATACTTATACCCCAACATGTCTTTGTTCTCTTCGTGAAGGGGGCTCTGAGCCCAGTTCAAACCAGTTCTGCCTTCACTGGTGCAGCATGACCACAGGAGGTGGAGACAGCATTGTGCAAGGGAGACAGGCTCCATTCAGGTGCAAGGTAAATCTCCTCCCACCACTCTCTATGCAGCCAGGGTCTATTCAGCTCAGGGCTGAGTCATCCAGGAAGGGCCAGGCACACCTCAACCCCCAGAGGCTGTCTACAGGGAATGCACATCCTCTGTCTCTGTCACACTGAAACTAGACAGTCATTCCACAAACAGGCAGAGGCACACAGGATGGTTGAACAAGAAAATAGCCACTTTCTAAAAGTGCTATTTTCAAACACACAATTTAAAAACCATCTTTAGTAAAAGATGTGTTATTAAATCCTGAGTTCGGGGATACCAAACTTCATTTTTCTATCTTATCCCTATGGAAACATATGCTTGTAAAATGTTACAAAGCATTCCCGATTCTGTCCTATGGGGCACGATTGCCTTTCAATAGTGAAAAACGAAATTGGCAGTATTTCACTATCAGGACATATTACACACACCAGTACATGTCCTACCTTTCACATACACTGCACCCTGCCAAAGGGGGTGCCCTATGTGTAAGAAAAGGGAAGGTTAGGGCCTGGCAAGTGGGTGCACTTGCCAAGTCGACATGGCAGTTAACAAACTGCGCATAGGCACTGCTGTGGCAGGCCTGAGACATCTTTTCAGGGCTACTTATGTGGGTGGCACAATCAGTGCTGCAAGTCCACTAGTAGCATTTGATTTACCAGCCCTGGAACACTCAGTGCACTTTACTAGGGACCTACTGGTAAATCAAATATGCCAATCAGGGAGAACCAATCACAATACCAATTTACACAGGGAGCACTTGCACTTTGACACTGATCAGCAGTGGCAAAGTGCCTAAAGCATCGAAGCCAGCAAAAACGAAATCCAGCACATCATCAGAAACACAGGAGGTAGAGGCAAAAAGTCAGGGAAAACAACGCCAAGGATGCCAGGTCTAACAGTGAGCATTACTTTATTTTAGGCAAAGTGCATTGATTCTAGCTCATTTATCATTACATCTAAAATAAATAAGACCACACAGGTGTTTGATTTGAAGTAAAATGTATGTACCTACTTTAAAATAGAGAGCACCGAGTTAATATATAGTATGGTCCATGGGAACTTTTCCAGAGAGGTCTGTAAACACAGTGCAGCAGCAACAGCTGAGAAACAGGACAAGCCTAAAGGGTGAAAGTAAATCAATGAAGGACTGAAATCCTTCCTTGCAGTGTATGGAGGTAGAAAGAGGACTTGCATTGCATCTCTCTTCCCCGAATGTGGTAAAACTGCCAACATGAACCCTCCGTACAGCATCCCGCTGGTGAGAGGAGGGAGGAGGAGTGCATCCCTGAAACTGAGCGGCTGCCGCTGGGTGCTGCCAGTAGCTGGGGCTGCGGCAGCTTTCACTGGGGTGTTTCATGCGCATGCTCTGCCACACATGAGCAGGAAGTGGGCTTAAAGGAACATTGGTGGGTAAAAGGCAAGCATGGCAGCAACAGTGAGGAGTGGGTGGAGTGGACCGGCATTTAGATAGCTTGGCAGACAGTACTGCTGCTGGTACTAAGGACTGCTTCCAGTTCCAGGCCAGTTAGTGGTGTGTACCGATACCAGGGCTGCTGCTCTTCAGACCAGAGATCGGGCAAGAAACACATGATGCTCTTTGCACCTATGTCGACTCGTTCGTCTGTCACTCAGTAGGGCGGAGCGTAACTCTGCGGAATTCCAGAGTTTTTATGCAATTCTGCAAACTCCGCCCACCCCTAGCCCACACACAATGCACAGATAGCCTAGCAGACATGGCCGGGTTAAAAGGAATTCTTGTGCACTTCAAGGAGTTGCTTTAAAGTCACCCCCTACATCAAAGGCAGTTTTGGGCATAAGTACTGGGGCTCTGACCCTACCAAATCAGTACACTACTGGACCTGTGAAGAACTCTGCTGGAGTAAAGACTGCAGTGCTGTAAGCATTGCCAATCTTCCTAGACTTACTGCTCTGATGAATTGGTTCCCTGCTTTGCTGAGCTGCCCTGCTACCTGATGATTACTGCCCTGCTGAGGACAAGGCTGGACCCATCTCACTTGAACCCAGAGCATATTTAGTTTACTGATAAGTCCCTTGTAAAGAGGTATACCACATACCAAGTGCCTGTAATCTAAATGCAACTAGTGAGCCTGCAGCACTGACTGTGCCACGCATACAAGTAGACTTTCAAACCTGTCTCAGGCCTGACATTGCAAGGCCTGTGTGTGCAGTTTCATGCCACTTTGACTTGGCATTTAAAACCATTTGCCAAGTCTTAAACCCCCCTTTTATTCCACATAGGCCACCCCTTATGTAGGCCTTAGGTATCCCTAAGGACAGGATGCTGTGTAACTAAAAGGTAGGAGATGTACGTTTAAGTTTTACATGTCCTGGTAGTGACAAACAGCTAAATTTGTTCTTTACGCTACTGTGAGACCTACTCCTCTCATGGGCTAGCATTCAAAATTCCTTAAAACACTTTTAAGCTGTAATTCCTGATTAGAAAGGAGTAGCTAAATCATGTTTCATATCTTTGGAATCGTAATGATAAATCCTCTTTAGTGGTAAAGTTGGATTTGATAATACTATTTTAGAAATGCCACTTTTAGAAAGTGTACATTTTTCTGCTCAAAACTTTGCTCTATGTGCCTGCACCCTGTTTCTAATACACACCTGGGCTGGGTGACAGCTACACTTTGTGCAGTCCCTCTAGACAGCCACAAACACAGAAAGGGTGGGTGTGACAGAGGACTCATCTACATTCATCTGCATTCTGATAGCCTTCCTGGGCAGGAAGGGGGAGCTCACACTTACATCTGAATTGGCTGTGTCCTGTCCTCGCACAAAGGACTGATTACCCCCCACAGATAGCCTGGCAGAGAGAGTTGGGATGAAAGGGGACCTGTGCACTTCAAGGAGATGCTTTGAAGTTACCCACCCCCCCCCACTTCAAAGGCACATTTGGGTATAGGTTTTGGGGCTCTGACCCAACCAAATCAGTACACTACTGGACTTAGGAAGATCTCTACTGGAGTAAAGACTGCTGTGCTGTAAGGATTGCCACTTTGCCTTGACTGACTGTTCTGAGTAACTGCTTCCCTGCTGCTTTGCTGAGCTGCCCTGCTGCCTGCTGATCTCTGCCCTCCTAAGGACAAGGACTGGACCCATTTCACTCAAACCCAGAGCAACTCCAAGGGCTTGCTGGCTTGCCTCCTGTTTTCTGAAGTCTTAGGGAGACAAAATACTTCCTGCAATCCTACTGGTGCTGCTGGACTCTGCCATCTGGGAGTCCTACCCTTGCCTGAGGTGCTCACTCCAGACCTGGGCCTCAGAGGTGGGTTCTGCAGCTGATTTTCTATAAACTCTAGCACAAAACCAAAATAAAGTGGGTATCCAGTTTTCACTCCGAGTACTATAATACTTCAGAAATATTATCCTCTTTAAACCTAATGAATAGGGGCCCGGATTTAGAAGGCACACTATGTAGAGTTATGTGTGCTCAAAAGTGGATTCACATTGAAACCCTAAAACAACTTTTGTGTAATATATATCATGTGAATCACAAGAACAAAGTATAGAACATGCCACCCGATACAAATGTTCAATCATGTGCAGAATAAATTATGAAACAGATGAGACCCTGGTGTGATGTCATAGATGTCCCAATTTCTAACAAAGTCATTATAGCACGCCTGGCAGGAAAGGAATATCTTTTGAAAAGAAAGGAGAAACAATAAAAAGCAACTGATCATACGTGTTATGCTTTGGACATGATTGGAGGATATGGGTATAACAAGGCTATGATTTGTTTACAATTGAAAGGCCTCTACATTGTGCATTCTATTTAAATGCGGTTATTCCAGAGTGAGGCAGGGTGAGATGTTATGTGATAGTTTAGCATCTTCTAAATGTCTGCTTTAACATATGATTATTAGGTCATTTTTGTTCTGTGCTGCAGGGGCGGCTCCTCCACTAGGGCGGAGGGGCGTGGCCCCACTGCTTTCTCGCAGTGCGAGAACTGCGAGAAAGTAGAACGGTTTTGTTGGGGGCGGGCAGGTGTGTGGGTCTGCTCTAGGGCAGGGGAGGAGTGGCTTGCCCACTGCTGAGGGCACTGACTGTTTGGTCGGCCCTCTGGGGCCCACCAAACCAATCATGGGCACTCTGCCTTTTCTCCATGTAGGTTGCATGCAGCCTACATGGAAAAAATGGCCTCCCCATAGGCGCCTGGCTGGGCGCCGTCCCGACCAATCACAATGCTGCCATTGCAGCATTGTCATTAGTTTAGGGGAGGGAAGGGAAGCTTCCTGCTTCCTGCTCCTGCCGAAGGCAGGAAAGCAGGAGCAGACCGAGCAGTGAAGATGCGGGACACGGGAAAGGTACGTTTTAATTTTTTTTTAACTATTGAAACCCCCCCGCGACCACTCGCCCGTGCCCCCCACACCGCGCGACCCTGCGCCCGCCCCCTACCCGTGAGCCATGCCGTCCGCAATTGCTGTGCTGAGATACCATCACATGGTACAATGTTCTTTAGAATGCTTTTGTCCAATAGGCTCTGATGAGAGATGCCAAAGGTTTCTGTGCAGCAGCACAAAGCAATCATGTGTTACTAGGTTTTAGGAAAGGTCTTGGAAGTAAGTTATTTTGCGATGGAGGACGAACAACCAGACGGAAAGGAACACCAAATTTGGCATTGAGTAAACACATCGATTGTTTGTGAAAAAATGTTGAAGCTGCATAAGCTTAGGGATTCACTTGTCATATAAAATAAAGAATTCATATTAACTAGACGGCCTGCAACAAGTGGCGCATTTGGAAGACTTTTACGCTATCCTCAAAACCTAAAGGTCACCACAGTCTGGTGTATGGTGTCTAAGACTGGCCTAGGCGGTGCCCTTTAGAACATTCGGTGGTTTAGACTACCTGGGAGCCTCAATTTTAATCACCTGAACAGTGTCGCTGTACAGCCAAAATGCAACTATATAATCAGGGTGCCAGCACACCATCCATTACTGGTAAGCAAATACTTGATTCGCAGACGAATTGTATGTTATATTACAGCACGACCGTTAATGCATTTTGCTTAACATATCTTACGTGGAGTTTCAAAAGTTCCAGTTATACATAAAGGGGTATCAATTTATGTGCCTTAAAATTGCACTTATGCTACAATATATTTGTTACAACGTGACAGTCACCAAAACTGTGAGTAATGTTTTAAAAATGTGGAACGTCATAACAAAGTGGAATGGTAGCTTTCAGTCCACACTTTCCTTATTTTCATCTGTACAGCTAAAGGTGATTACACTGTCTTTCATCATTTAATATGACTGTACATTACAGCTAGAAGTGAAGCATCTTCAAGGAAAAGTAACATGGTGCCATGAATTATATATTGGTGCATAACTGCCCCTTCTGTGCATACCTGCACAGGTTAGACGCTGCATAGAGCCGGTGTATGATAATAATGACTCACATGCATGAAAATTGTTCATGACTTGTCGGTTGTTTCTGATGTCTGCATAAAATTATCCTTTCATTCTTTTAGCTACCGCTTAGATAATGCCTATTTTTAGCAGAGTGCAGAACACTTCCACAGTTTCCCTGGTTACTTTGGAGAGAGGGTGTCATTTTGTGAGGAAAGGATTTCACATCTACGTAGTATATTAGATATCTCGCCATATTGGCCATTGGACCTGTGTCCCACTATATCTTTCACAAAGCCTTTTAGGATCCTGAACACTATCTTATAACTGACTCTAATTTGAAGGAAAAGGCGATGGAACTGATGGACAACAGGTGTTAGAAGGCTGGTACCTTCTTCTTCCCAAAAGATCATATAGAGTCTGATCCTTTAATGCGTTCACCAAGCCTCGGTTTTGTGATCAAAGTTTCCCTGACTGCACACTACAGCAGTGTGTGAGAAAGAGCCCTGTCTCTGAAGGTTACCACTGGCCATACTACTGTGCTGACTTACTGTGCCTGACTATAGAGTGATAACATTGTGATCATTATAAAAGTGGACTTAATTTGTTCCTCTGGATCCTTATGGGATCTGCAAACGTTTTCCAGGCAAATTATTCTACGGTAAGAAAAAAAAAAAGAAGCCTTGGAGTTGTCCTACGGTGTTAGGTGACTGCATGTCAGACCTGGCACCCTTGGCATGGTATTTCCCCAGACTTTTTGTCTTCACTTCCCTCTTTTGCTGAACTCGTTTTGTTGGCTTTAGGACACTGTGCACTTTACCCCTGCTAACCAGTGGTAAAGTGCTTGTGCTCTCTTCCTTGTACATTCTAAAATTGGAATACATCCAATTGCCACATTTAATTTACTTGTAATTTTGTAGTAAATGGTACTACATGTAACCAGGGGCTGTAAATAAAATGCTACAAGTAGGCTGTTTCACATCAATGCGCCACCCAATGAAGTAATACTGTAAAACATGTCCCAGCCCTGCCACTGCATCCTGTAGTGTAGTTTTAAACTGTAATTTCAACATGAGAAAAATAAACCTTTTGCCAGGCTGAAACCTTCTTTTTTAATGCACATAAGTCACCCCTAAGATAGTCCCTACAGGCACATAGGACTGGGAGAATGGTATTTAATAAGTAGAACATGTGTACCTAAGTTTTACATGTCCCAGCAGTGAAAAATTCCCAAAGTCGTTTTTCACTTTGGCAAGGTTATCTCTCCCATAGACTAACAGTGGTTTACCTTATTACACTTAATAAGTGATAACTTCCATTGGGAACACATAGAAAAAACCTTTTTCCACTCATTTGAATTCTAATTTAAAATCGTCTTTAAGGGTAAAGTCAGAATTTAAGTTACCATTCTGCAAAATACCACTTTTAGAAAGTTGGCTTTTTTCTACCTACACCAAATGTGCCTTTCTGCTAGTGTCCATGGTCACAAGACTGTGAACGTCTCTCCTGTGGTTTGTTGTATATTCCTTTCAGACATGAGGGCAAAAGGGGCATTGGGTGTTGACTGGCTGTTCCTTTCCTGAGCAGGATGGCCTGGGAGGTTGTATTTAGCCCTTCCTGAGCTTCAAAGGGTGGCCTGAGGGCTGTGTCCCCCCTCACCCTCCCTTTCAGACTTCTAAGGCTGCCTCTCCTGCTACTTGCAAATGCTGCTTACACCTAGGCCACCTGAATTTGCACCTTAGACAGATTGGAGCGGAACCCAGGAAATGGGGAAGGTAAGACAAAGACTGGCACTGGGTATAAGAATGGCAGCCTCGGAACCTCACATCAGAACACTCCTGGACCTGTGGAAGTTTCAGAATGAGGACTGCCCTGCTGACTGAAAACAGAAAACTGGACCTGCTTGTCTTGAGCCCTGGAGCCACAGAATTGACTCCAAGGATCAGTTGGCTGACCTCGTGTTTGGGCACAACAAACGTCCAGAGGCCTTCCCTGCAGCTGCCCATCACCAACTGGACCTTCTTGAGCCCTGCTGCTGGCCTCTGCTGGAGTGAGCCCTGATCCCCAGGAGGTGCCCCCTAGATCCTCAACCCTTGGTTGACATTACAGTGTACTCCTACTTCAAAACTGAGCTTCAGGTGAAAATCCAGAGCACGGCTCTTCTCGACTGCAAGGGGGCTCCTCACTTTTGCAACTATTGCAGTGGCTCCCGCCAATGTAAAGTTCTGATGGCATAGAAGGGAGAAAGTATTATCACTGTAAAAAATGTAGTGAAACACAATGAGGAGACTCACAATGTAGTGGTTTCCATGATGTATTGGGCTCAGTGTAGTAGTATGTCTATGTGCTGCTCTCTGTGTATTTGTGGAACACGCCGTACACATTATTGGTGAGAACGCAACTAGAATGGTGTGTCAAATGCTGTATGCTGCACCTACAAAAAGATAGTTGTAGGATTAAGTGGCACAT
Organism: Calotriton arnoldi; assembly: GCA_963921515.1. Classification (NCBI taxonomy): domain Eukaryota; kingdom Metazoa; phylum Chordata; class Amphibia; order Caudata; family Salamandridae; genus Calotriton; species Calotriton arnoldi. The sequence continues at coordinate 162,636 of CAWUFW010005801.1, read as the reverse complement.
AACTTTTAGAGCCTAAATAGGCTGGGGCCAGCCATGAGACACGTATCACAGAAACCGGGCAGAGATAGGAAACACCGATTTCATGTTTGGCAGCTTTTGGAAAAGAAAATACCGGCAGTCTTTAGCAGACCTAAGGTAGACATCCAACCTGATTCTTATTCTATGAGCAATATGTAGTCTAGGTTAAGGATGTGCTGTGGGAAAACTTAAACCAGTCATTAATCTAGGATTCAATGATAGGTGCAAATGACAGTACATGGACTTTACACGGGGCGGCACATGAAACAAATTATGAATGGAGAAAGTTTTAGCAGAGACAGTTGGTACTACATTTAGGGGCAATACATAGAAAAATATGCAACAGGTATATAATAGTATCTGGAGTCTCTGGGCATATGCAACCATATATAAACTGTAGTGAGAATAACAAATCACAACAACATTTTACGTTTAAGAATTCATGTTATTTTTGCTCATTGAAATTACAATAAACTACTTCTCCCAAAATTTACAAGAGAAATGTTTGATATGTCCATTTGTATAGACAATCTGATCAGCCACTTTGTACCACACGATTACCTTGCATTTTGAATGTCTAGTTTCGTGCCTCTGTTAGAGACTGGAGTGAGCAGAAACCAAATGCATTTTGTAAGTAGTTAGCCCTTTCTACCAGCAATGACACGGTAACACAGGACTGCCCTAAAGTTTTACAGGTCAACAGGGGTTGGCACTACTAAAGTGTAACTATTAATAACCTGTAAATTGTAAACTGACCGTTTATGTGCAGAAGTAGCTCTGTTTTGACATACGTGTACTTGTGTTATTAAGTAATGCAATATTTAACCCTATGCTCTATGCCCTAACATTGCCTCTATGTAAACAGTGCCACCTTCAAAGATGTTTCACCTACAGGCCACATGAAAGCCTCCTATAAAATAACATTCCTAGAGATATCTAACTGATGATGAGTGTTCGCTTAAGACTTCACCTATGAAAGCAATATAGACTTTGAAATAAAACTCTCAAGTTATATGTTTTTGCAATTAAGCTAATTTATGTTTTCTGATAGAGCCCGCGCATACGTGTGAGAGGGGCTCAACATGTTTGCACTATACACAGCTAATGCTTCTAATCCACAAATTGTTCACGTCAGAGCCTGGAGTGAAGGAGAGAATGAAATTCATCTACTCCTTCTGAAAGAGGGACCAGTTTGTTAACAGTAACATATTTTCAACCGGAGGAGATAAATAAGGAGAGAAACCTCAGTGCAGTTCTGATTAACTGGCAACTCATGCAAAGAATACATGATGATTGTGTGTAACATCCCCAATTCGTCTTCCAAGGAATATGCTTGAACTGCAACCTAAATAGTAATGGGGTAGCCCTGTGTCCCTCAGAACCTGGGCATTAACGCAAACTACAAATGGTTCTGTCGGATGGAGCAATTTCTTAGCATGCCATAATTGATATGTTCAATTATGGCGTGCTAAGAAATTGCTCCATCTGACAGAACCATTTGTAGTTTATTGTGTGAACTGCAAACTAAGCATGTGTGAGATTCCTACATGTGGGAAGACCATTTGGAGTTACATTAGTGGGAAAACTGCCTAGGACAATCAATCAAGCATTTGTAGAGCGCACTACTCACCCGCGAGGGTCTCAAGGCGCTGGGGGGGGGGGAGGGGAGCTGCTACTGCTCGAACAGCCAGGTCTTGAGAAGTCTCCTGAAGGTCAGCAGGTCCTGGGTCTGTCACAGGTGGATGGGGAGGGTGTTCCATGTCTTGGCTCAAGGTGGGAGAAGGATCTGCCGCCGGTGGTTGTTCGGTGTATGCGTGGAACGGTGGCGAGGGCGAGGTCAGCGGAGCGAAGCTGGCGGTTGGGAGTGTAGAAGGTGAGTCGTTTGTTGAGGTATGTAGGTCCGGAGTCGTGAAGTGCTTTGTGAGCGTGGGTGAGGAGCTTGAAGGTGATCCTCTTGTTGATGGGGAGCCAGTGCAGGTCTCTCAGGTGGGCAGTGATGTGGCTGTGGCGGGGATGTCGAGGACGAGGCGTGCGGAGGCGTTCTGTATGCGTTGAAGTCTTTTCTGGAGTTTGGCCGTGGTTCCCGCGTAGAGGGAGTTGCCGTAGTCCAGCCTGCTGGTGACGAGGGCCTGGGTGACCGTCCTTCTGGTTCCGGTGGGGATCCATCTGTAGATCTTGCGAAGCATGCGGAGGGTGTTGAAGCAGGAGGAGGAGACGGCGTTGACTTGCTGGGTCATTGACAGTGATGAGTCCAGGATGAACCCCAGGTTGCGTGCGTGGTCTGTGGGTGTCGGAGGTTTTTTTTAATGATGGGAGACCTCTGCTAACTTGGGGGTGGGTGGTGGGGTGCTGCCATTAAGAGGTCCGTGAATTGATGCCAACTGTCACAGACATTTTATTAAAACACTGTGTAGTGAAAGGTGTTGTTGGTCAGTTCAGGGATAGATGGGTATTTGTCGGGAGGTTTCTTTGAATAAACGCATAGATTTTTAAAAAAAATTGCTGTACTAGACCCACTGACATTTTCACAAGCATGGACAAAGCTTGCTACTCCTTAGTTGGTGAAAATGATGAGCGCTGTCACTCCTGGACTAAGAATTTAGTACCAGGAGGGAGTGGCCAGCAGCATGGCTGACTAGACCTGACTGCCGGAGCTCCGGCTGCCCCAAGATAATCCGTACAGAAATCCTGCCTTTCAGCAATATTTAATATTCCCAGCATTACCCCCAAGGTTCGTAGTACCTGGAGATGCGGCGGTGGATGGAGTCCGAGGTGTGAGAGGCCTTGGGCGAAGACTCGACTGTCCTGTGCCAGGAAGACAGGGGAGGAAAATGGCGACTGGCTCTTCGCAGACATCTGAAAAGACGCGGTGAGCCTGTATACGTTGGAGCTGCCCGGCGTGTCTGTGTCCTGTGGTAGCGGCGGAGGTGTCCGGGAGGAGAGATCCAGCTGGCTGGAGGATCTCGGCTGAGGCCGGACGCGACAGCGAGTCAGTGGAGACTCCGGAGTGCGGTCGGATGCACCCCGCCCCCTAGCCCTACATGGGGGAAGTGTAAATAGAGGCCCCAGTCGCGGTCTACAAGGGACTAAAATGGAGTGAAGGAGCAAGCTGTGAGGCTCCGAACACAAGCAGCCGAACATCCAGAGGGTACTTAAGCAGGTGAGACAACTCCTACCCGGGTCTGAAGAGGAAGGCTGGAGGTTGTCGGAGGAGACTGGCCCTGAAGCAAGCAACACCACACTGTAAACAGCTGGTCCCCTGGGGTGGAACTGGTGGGCAAGCCTTAACCCAGGCTGGGTCTCCAGGGCAGAGTGAGGCCGTCTGATCTTGGGGAATTTAATTTGATAAGGCGATCGATTGAACAATTACTCCGGGGGCCCATACTGAATTGGGCAGGTGCTGCTGAGTGCGGAAGGGGAGAAACACCTAAAGGCATCAAAACTTTGAAGGGGGTCCGAAACTCGGATCTGAAGGAAGACAGGTGTGAGGACGGGGAAGGAAGTCTCCCCTCCCCCCTTGTGGTCAATACTTCGTGGAAGATACGCAGGAGAAGGAGGCAAAACTGTGAACTTTCCTCCCGTATGAGGCAATCTCATCACTTGGCGGGGAGGGGCAGATGCCATCGAAGTGTTTTGGCAGCCCGAATAAAAACTGACAACTCAACGGGGGTCCCCCCAGGCCAGGGAACTCAGAGACTGCCCACAGACAAACCGGGAGACCCTGGAAGTGGTGATGTGGGCGCCCGGTGGAAAGAAGGCACCTGCCTTGGGGACTGGTGCCTCCTTGACCGCAGTGATTGAGATCCATTGGGGGAGAAGCAGGCTCAACCATGCCCTATAAACAGATCGCAATGAGGGAAGCATGCTGTGTCATGGAGAGCTAGAGGGAGAAAGGCCCCGCGGCGATAGAGAACCGAGACAGGTGCAAGAACTCACAGGACGGGTGGACACCCTGGCTGCGATCAGACAGTGACATAGAGGTACTGGGAGACAGCTTAAAGATGGCCAAAGATAAGGACCCGAAGCTCCAGAGACAAGGGAAGATGGACAGATACACTAAAGTGGCAGCCCCGCTATCTGAGGCGACCGGACATCCCATTCCCATGCCAGATAATGCAGCTCTACTACAGGTAATACAAGCATCCAGGGAGGCATTAGAGGGCAGAATAGCCGAAGTACGGACTGATGTGACACTGTTGAGGCAGGACCTCCGCAATGTAGCAGAAAGAGTGACGCAAACGGAGCAGCGTATCTCGGAAACGGAAGACATAGTGCACAACCTGAAGGGAGACGTCGCCAAGTTAAGGAGCGCCATGAAGGAGACAATGTGGAAAGTGGATGATGCCGAAAATCGAGCGAAAAGAAACAACCTGCGCTTTATAGGCTTTCCGGAGGGTATTGAAGGGACAAACATGGGTACATTCCTTTTCAAATGGCTTAAAGACACCCTCCCAAATGCCCAATTCTCTACCTGCTTCGTGATTGAGCGGGCACATAGAATGCCGGCAGCTAGGCCTCCGATGGGGATGCCCCCCAGACCAGTCATTGCTCGCTTCTTAAACTACCAAGACAGAGACCTCATACTACGCGAAATGAGGCGCCTGGGTGAGGTCTGGATAGAAAACGCGAAACTAATGGTGTTCCCGGACTATTCTAGGGAAGTCCAGAAACAGAGAAGAACCTTTGACTCTGTTAAGGAAAAACTGAGAAGCCTGCAATTGCAATATATGTTGCTATTCCTGGCCAAGCTCAAAGTCATGTTTCAATCCAAGACATTCTTTTTTCAGACACCGGAAGAGGCCTGGTTGTGGATCGAAGAGCGGCCTCTCAAAAAGCGAGACACAGAACAAAGAAATTCTCAGTGGTGAACTCCAGAGACAGTAGTAAGGCCCAAAATCGCGAGGACCAAGACCAAACGTCACCTGGGAAGGGGGCCGAAATCTCAAGACAGCATACCCAGGAGATTTGGAGCAACGGGGGAACGAACAAGCAGAGAACTAGACTCAGAAGAAGACTCAACGCGGGAACCGAGAAAATTGCCAAGGACGGGAGGTCGACCGAGGAGACAAGTCTCACCTAATCCGTCAGATCCCGAACATTCAGGGGAGTCGGACAGTGACCACCTACTACTGCAAGAAATTAATCGGCAAGAGGAGCCAGAGATCGCAGACGTGACTGGGGAGCAACCGAGACCTGCATCGCCAGATGGGAGTGAATGAAGGCTGAAGATCCAAGGCATGCCGGATGCCGAGGGACAGTAAGAGCACACTAGGTGCACGTAGAGACTGCCAAGGCCTTGACTGAGGTAGTCCTGAGTTCGGGCCGGGTGCCCTACAAGTTTTCTATTTTGATTAGTTAATCAACCTTTTGTTGGGAAGGGAAGGGTAGGGGGGAGGGGACATAGACCTCTCAGGCTAATCCTACGATACAGTTGTCATGTTGACATTTTGGGGAAAATGCGTGGGAAGTGGGAGAGAGTGGGGAGGGAGGAGTTGGGGGGTAAGGTTCTGTGGGATGGCACACATAGAGGGAACTTTTGCATCGGCAATGGCATAGGGAGGCATACTAATACACATCCAGGCACAAGCAACACGTCGAGACATAACATTCAGAACAGGAATGGTAGAAATAACTTCACGGATAATGGCTGAGAAAGATTACACAGTAATGACATGGAATGTTAATAGGCTGGGGAGCCAAATTAAAAGAGGCTTGGTAGCTAGATATTTAAAGAGACTGAAGCCATATATAGTGCTCCTCCAGCAGACACACTTGAGAGGGACGCGATGTGCATTCTTAGGGAGGGGCATGTATACTACCCTGGCCCACGCGGGGTTCACTTAAGGCTCAAGGGGGGTGGCAATCCTTATTAGGAAAACCGTGCCCTTTCATACCTCCAACACATGGACCGATCTGAACGACGCATACGTGGCAGTACAGGGAATATGGGGCCACAGGGACATTACACTGGTTAGTGTTTATGCACCCCCGCGACTACAACGACAGACACTCGAGAAGGTGACAGAAATCCTGCTGACTGCAGATTCCCCCCTACATATAGTGGGTGGAGACTTTAATGATGTGGTAGACCCCGGCTTGGATAGATTGGGTGGGACCGGTGGTGAGAAGGGGACCACAATGCTGGCCGAATTTGCTCGTAACCTGGCCTACAGGATATTTGGCGCAGACATCACCCAATGGATCGGGCATACTCCTACTTCTCTAGCGCCCATCGGGTGTTCTCTAGACTTGATTACTTTTTTGTTCCAGCGGGTGAACTGGGTAAAGTGACGGGGGTAGATTATTTAGCGAGAGGATTGTCAGAACACTCACCCTTGTGCTTAACAGTAGGAGGAGGAACCCGTGGAGAGAAGGGAGGGTGGAGATTAAGTGCCTGGGAACTCATAGACCCGCAGATAGCAAAGGAGTTGAGGGTAGAATCGGAGCTGTACTTCCTAGAAAATAAAGGATCAGTACCTTCAGCAGTGGTCCTATGGGAGGCATTTAAGGCTGTGTTAAGGGACAGAGAACAAAATGCGATTGCACATAAGAACAAGAAAGAGAGGCAAGAAATGGAGACGCTCAAAAACAAACTCTGGCAATTGGAGCAGGACATGGGGGATGAGCCCAGCCAATCCATCATCGGCCAGATAGAAATAACGCGCACTGAGTACCAATCGTTGGCACGTCAGGAAGCAAAACTGATGTATCTTGCTTCTAGACATTGCTTCTATGAAACAGGGGATAGGGCCGGGAAACTGTTAGCATGGTTGAGCAGGAAGGAAACAGAAGCCAGATGGATATACACCATCCAGAGGGAAGGGCAGAATCTCACCTCAGCGAGAGATATAGCTAATGCCATTGCAGGATATTATGCCACCCTCTACAAAGCCAAGAAACAGGTGGGAGTCGCCCAGATCCAGGACTACCTTAACGAGATAGACTTGCCAGTCGAGTCCCCAGAATGTTGGGAAGAACTAGAGGGAGAGCTTACGCTAGAGGACGTAACAGGGGCCATACATAAACAGAAGTCAGGGAAAACCCCGGGACCCAATGGGCTACCCGCGGAATTCTTTAAGGCTAATTCCGCAATCCTGGGACCATACCTCCTTGAGATGTTCCAGGCTGCCGAGAAGACGGTATCTTACCCCCCAACTTGCGAAACGCGATGGTAGTGGTAATCCATAAACCAGGGAGACCGGCAACGGACTGCTGTGCATATTGGCCAATCTCTCTCCTAAATGTGGAGGTGAAGATTTTGGCATCCATCCTGGCGAATAGGCTGACCACAGTGGTTACCTCACTCATACATGAAGACAAGTCAGGATTTATGCCTGGAAGGGCAACAAGATTTAACTTACGATGACTAGCAAATTGGATATGTACGGTCCAACACAGAACAGAGACACACCTGCTGTTATCATTGGACTCAGAAAAAGCATTTGATGCGGTTCACTGGCCTTTCATGTGGCAGACATTAAAAAGGTTGGGGTTTGGTTCCAAATTTATATCGTGGGTCGAGCTTCTGTACAGGGCACCGAAGGTGAGTGTGCGGGTCAAAGGGGCAACATCAGAGGAGTTTGAAATAGAGAGGGGAACCAGACAAGGGTGTCCATTATCCCCGATGCTCTTTGCGTTGACCTTGGAACCACTAGCGTGCATAATAAGATCACATCCGAAGGTAAAGGGATTCATGACATATGGAATAGAAGAACCCATCTCACTGTATGCGGACGACGTCCTTTTATACGTCACTGACCCCACATCCACGATTCCAACCCTCTTTCAAGTACTAGAGAAGTACAGAGAACATGCGGGCTGTAAGACTAACTGGGGTAAATCAGTCCTCTACCCGGTCGGTGGACCCCATGAACTGTACGACTTCCCCAGGGAACTACAAGTAAAAACAGAAGGGTTTAAGTATGTAGGGATGTATATATTCACAGACATCTCGCGATGCCTCACGCAAAATATACGTAGGGTTGTGGCAGATTTCCATGCAGACGTAGAAAGATGGAGACGTTTACCCCTAACATTGTTAGGCAGAGCTGCAATATATAAGATGATCACGCTCCCCAAACTTATATATATCTTACAGAACACACATTATAAGATTCCAGAGGATGTATTCGGAGCAATAGACAATGGGGTGCGCACACTCTTGTGGGACTGGGGCAACCATGCATCGCGCTTCGCACACTGCAGCGCACTCAATATAATGGGGGTATAGCCCTCCCAGGCATTAGATCATATTACCGGGCTCCGCATCTTATAGTAATAAATGAGTGGGGACCCCTGCAGAGAACACACCCGACATACGCACTGGAACAAGGACAATTTGAGACACACTCCCATCTACATTACATATATGGAGGGAGGGGAGTCAGACACCTGCTGTCGGCAACGCAGAGGTCACTGGAGGCATGGAGAGCAGCGGAAAGGCAAATGGGCTGGGACAAGAAGATAGCAAGGCAGAACCCATTATGGGAAGGTCCGCGTCTCCCGGAAATTGGGAAACTGGAAGGGTTCAAAGACTGGGACAGTATAGGAATTTCGAAAGTTGAGGACCTAATAAAAGAGGGTTCCTTGATCTCCTTTGAAGCCTTGCAGCAAGAATTCCAAATGGGAGATAGGCAAAGGTATAAATATATGCAACTACAACACGCATGGGCCGCAGAGGGGATAGATATTACAGGTACCCCGGAATTTGCGCAGCTGGAGGGCAGACTTTTACAAGAAAGAATATTGGAAAAGGCGGTTTCCTGGACCTACAAGGCACTTATTAATAACAGCCCAGATAATCTAGTTGCTCTGAGGAGAAAATGGGAGAGTGCCGTGGGTAACTTGGAGGACATAGACTGGGTGGCGGCGCTAATGTACCCGAGAGAGATAGCCATCAAACTGAGATTACGTTTAATTCAACTTAAAAACCTCCATAGAACGTACATAACAAGATCCCATCTCTATAAAATGGGGTGGGCAGAATCCCCTGACTGCCTCCGTTGCAAGAGTGAGACTGGCACGTTTGTCCACACACTGTGGGAATGCACACACATACAAAGATATTTGGTCGAGATAATGGGAGAGTTAAGCGTGATACTTGGGTATCAGCTCCCGAAAGACACCAAATATGTGCTGCTTGGCATACTTTCAGATATAGACCTGCCCAGGAGGACTCTTGTCTTGTGTAACTTTGGGATGGCAGTAGCTAAGAGAGACATAGCCAAGAAATGGGGTGTGCAAGAGGTCCCCACTCTGAGGGAATGGAGAGTAGGAATGGACATGTACATGGGGGCAGAGCGTGTGACATATAAAATGAGAGGGTACCCTAAATTTTTTTTCAAGATTTGGCGTCCCTGGCTTAGACATTATGGATTAGAACTTGATGAAGCCCAAGATGGGTTCACGAATGGACACAGGCCTCAAGAAGGGATAAACTTTACTACACATATATCCGGGGAAGAGGAGGGAAGGTGTGCTTAATGTGGACTTAATGCCATCATCTCAAACGGATGCATATTGATGTTGCTGGAATCGCGAGAACTTTGTAAACAATGGAGAGACGTGAATTGTATGGTTCCCCTCTATGTGCCAAATGTTTATTTGATGTGTACTGAAATTGGTAAAAATAATAAACATATTTAAAAAAAAAAAAAAAGAATTTAGTATTAGGTCTACAGAATCTAGCCTCCCGACTTGACTTCTCAGCCCACTCAGTCCTTGGTGGGTTGTACTGGCCTTCATCCCGCTGTTTGGAGCCAAAGTACCAAAAGCTTTAAAAGGGCATTCTTAGTGACTTATATTACTGAAAGAATTAGAAGCCTTACAGATATTCTCACAGGTCTAGTCTTCATGGATGGTAACAAACATTTTTGGACCTCTTTCAAAGACTGCAGATATACCAGACAATCTATCCCTCAGTCGACTGGGTTTGATAAACCAGTCTAGAAGTCGTCCAGAAAATGATTTAGGAAGCACTGTTGCAAGTGATCAAATAATGCTGGATAGTAATTGTACAGCTGAGAAAAAATAACGTCTGTGTTTGAACAATCCGAAGCCTGATGGGACCCAGCGGAAGACCTCTTAAAAAGATTAAACATTTCCAAACTGTACAACTGTCTTGTCTCGCTCAGTAGAACTCTGTGTCTGTAAAATCTGCCCAAAGTGAGACCCTGTGTCAGCAATCTGAATTTGTGACTCCTTTGTGAATCCCTGCTTGAATACCCCTTTTCATTGACTACTAGCCCTAACTGAACTACAGAAATTCTTCAAAATAGAAGGGACCAAGTGAAGGCTTCAGAAGCAAATGGTGTCTTTGTATTATGCACTGTGCTTCTAAAGGGATCTTTTCCTGTCTGGAGCTTTTGTTTTCAATTTATTTCTTGCTTCAGCTAACCCTACTCAAGGTATCTGGACCCTAAAAATTTGGTTGGCTATGGCCAGCAATCTTTCCCCAATTAACTGATTTTTGCCTTGAAGACTAAAGGCCTGATTGTGAGTTTAATGGATGATACTCTGTCCATCAGGGTGGTGGAGGACTTTTTTTATGCCATCCTGATGGACTTATGCCCATCAAATTTAGAGATGATGGGAGGCCCAGCAGTTATTTTTGTACACTGAAAGAAACCACTGTCACAGCAGTTCCTTTCAATGTACAAAAAGTTTAGTGGACATCTGCCATCGGGTTTAATGGCTGTACACCAAACATTTTCCAATTATTTTTATTTTTCAAAAATAAAAGTTTGTTTAAAAAAAAAGAAAAATATTAATGAGCCCTATCTCCTAGGAGTTTTCTTTCAGGGTTTGGGGTCATTATTGTTTCCTATCCCTCACTTCCAGGTTATGATGGTGATGATGGACAAGAAAGAAAAGATACTACACCACCTACCATAAAATAAGCAGGCAGTGTAATATCCTTCCTCTGACGGCCTCCACTCTGTCAGGCTTCCGGAGGACTTTTTCAATCAACGGACCCCATGGGTGCTCTGTTGACGCAAAACTGAATGTCTACCCAACTCTAAATGGGGAGGTCATAACAAGGGTTCGGTGATAAGGGTACTCCGTCACCGTTCTATGTATAAACTAATGACCATATATTGGTACATTTGAAAATATTTTTTTTTGTTGTTTGACATTCCATTGTCAAAAATGTTTGATTTCAGTTTAATGGATTTTACATTTTTTTATAATGCCACGATTTGGACCTCAACGTCTTTCATCTTTTAAATGTACTGCTGATTGAAGCATGTGTTGATACATATCACCCTTTTGTAAACTTCAAAAGGATGAAGTCTCTGGGTTTAGCCAAGCTACTAAATTGTGAGCAAGAGTATGCCCTAAGGGAAGAAGTTTTTTTTTTGTTGGGTCCCAATGAGTGTGGGTGTATTGCCCATAGCGCACACCAAGTCTTTGGCTTCTCTTCTCATCAGCATGCCAAAAGGATTTCTTATAAATGTAATTTTCACTCATTGGTCACCAGATGAAAGCATTCCTCACAAAGGGGAATCATAGATTTAAAAAAAAAAATAAGGATGGCCACTACCTACAGGACTTTACTAGTGGTGCAAATTTGTTTCCTGCACTGGTGTAGTTTGTAAGGTGCTTGGAAAAGACCTTGTTCTGGGAGCTTTGTTGCAGCCAGCTTGGTCACTCCCCAGCTACAGCTCCACTGCACCAAATAAGCCCGTTCTATCAATGAGATAATGGAGTTCCTATGGCGCATACCGGGGGCCATATCACCCCAGCCATCTCAAGAAGGCTGAAACTGAAGAGTACAACTCGAGGTCTATCCCTCCCTCACCAGCCTCCCCTTGCAGCCTGGCCACATGCTGGGACAGGCAAACGTTATCTGCGGAATGTACAGGCTTCACTTGCCAGTAAATGATTGAAGACTGAAGGTGGACAGGCTTCTTCGATTAAATCCTACAGGCACTGTGCTGGTGTTTGAGGATTAATGAAGGTTCCCTGATCCACTGCTTCCTCCATTTATCATGCTTGTGCATGGAACAATGATCACCTACCACACCCTGGCATCAGGGACATGAGGTGCACTGCCTATGCAAGCCATCTGCTTCATAACATTGGTAGGCCTGGCTTGACTGTGCAGCTGTACGCCAGACCTATTGTTACGAATGCTTTAAAATATACACAGAGTGGGATTTGGCTCCACACAGAGCAATATTTTTGTCTCACTTCATGCTTTTAGTTGTTTAGTGTATCAAGCAACGTCCTTTTGAGTGTCTGCACTGCAGAGGAATTATTTTACATCTCAAAAGTACACAGAGCAATCACATGGTAAATTCTTATCTTATAGATGCATTGCAAACATAAAATAATAGTTTTATTTTGTTTCACTATGATGGGCGTTTTTAAAATGCATTGATGGGTAGGTAAAATGCATGAGAGACCTACTGAATTTGCCAGTGCTCCGCATGCATGCGTTTCCTTCTCTTTAAACTTCCTGCCACTGGTCATCATACCATACCTGCTCTTGTTTTTTGTTTCTTTGCCACCTCAGATTGTGTTTAAGTGCTCATCTCCATCTCGTTTTTCTGCCTCTCAGTTTTATGGACACCAGTCCCAGCGCCTCCAGCACCTCGCCCCCTTTCCATTCTGTTACCCCATTTCCTCCTGAGGTTGGGAATGCGCTGCACTTCTGTTTTTTCTTGTTTGCCTGCTGGCACCTCTAGCGTTATTATCTACAAGATTGTTTACTTAATTCTCCGTCATGATGTTTCTAATCATATTGCCACCTTTGTTTGTTCTACAGTTATATAACCTCTATATTCAAGGGGTAGGCAGAAAGAATGATATAAATTCAATAAGATAAGTGAAAGAATAATGAGCACTTTCTACTTGCTTTTTAAATGTCATCGAGATGTATAAAAACACGGTGCCTGTGTGGAGTTTCCGTTTCACGCCCGATATTAGGTCCAAGCTGATTTGACAGTTTTTGCCATTAATGCTGACTATTATCTTTCTCAGGGAAGGACACCGCCTAAAGACTATTAAAGTTTGAAAAGAATCTACTCAGTGTTTCTTGGAAGCAACCAATTTTTTTATTTTTAAAAAAGAGCAGGAATATTTGATCTTGCAGGAAGCAATTTCTTACAAATCCCACTCACCGTTTTCTCTGGCGAATCTATAGATTTCCAATCACTGGCTTTTAACTGATGCAGTTTTTCAAACTTCATGCTGACATCTTCAATAGACAGCTGCAGCAAATCCCAAAACCCTGCAAGGTCTTGGGAAGTCGGCCTCGGCATAGCACTGGGGTCCTGCAATAAACCAAAAGCGAAACTAAAGTCACCCCTACATGCTGTGTCGCAAGTGTCTCTTTCAAATTCATAAACAAGAGGCAACTCCATAGCAGAAAGCAGTGCAAGGCACGAAATGGAATTGTATTGTTTGGGGAGCAGACACAAATATACCAGATAATTGTACAAATTCTTCTTGACAACAACCATTGAGGATACAGTTATCTTCACAGAGATGTGTGAGAGCGAATACATTTATGAAGATGGCACTTATTTCACATGAAAATCATTTGTGTTTCACTGGTCCGCCAACTCGCCCATTAAATGGAAGTAATTCAGAGAATGTGACATTCTATATTTTGATAAAATTATTACCTTTGCCTGCGTCTTTTTTGTTTTCAAATTTTACAGTTATCATCACAGAGATGTGTGAGAGCGAATACATTCATGAAGATGGTACTAATTTCACATGAAAATCACTTGCGTTTCACTGGTCCGCCAACTCGCCCATTAAATTCACAGAATGTGACATTCGATATTTTGGAAAAAATATTACTTTTGCCTACGTCTCTTCTGTTATCAAATTTTCAGTCTGTGACTGTTGACATCTGATATGAGATATCCTAAGTTTCAAGAATAGGTTTATTTGAGAATAGCCATCAAATAACAATACTTCGTACAGATAATCAATAAAAGTTTCATAAATAAAAGAAAGGAAATAAGGGATATTGGTGATACATAGTTACAATTGAAGTGGTAAAGAAGATACCTTAAGAAATATATAAGCATGAAAAATAGAAGGGTCTGGTTCATATTAAACTTAATACAGTACAAAAGGAGAGTGTAATACTGTGCAATTGTATTATCATATATCTATTGTTGAAATGAGATACTAAGCAATGACAATTCAATATAGAGGAAGTCAAGGAGGCTTAGCAACCTCTTGTAGTGGAGGTCTGGGTGCAAAGGACTTTTGTGCACTATCATCCAAAAATTGTGTGACAGGAGACCATAGTTGCAAACGTTTTGTAGCAAGCGATAACGTATGTACAAGAGTCGTGTCTAATCTATGATTATGACAGATGGCATACCACCAAGCGAGATATGATAGTTTAGAGGTGTCCTTCCAGTTTTTTGTTATCTGTTGAAAGGCGACTGCTAATAGGAGATCTATGATTCGCGTCTGCGATGATCTTCTCTCCCAATCGGTGGACAGGCTTCCTAAGATAATATTGGTGAAGGAAAGAGGGGCTGTAGTTTTGAGTATGATGTTAATTTGAGACCAAACGTGTTCCCAAAACTTAAATACGTATGGGCATTTGAATAACATATGTTTTAAGTCAGCCATGTCATGAGAGCATGACCAGCAAGTACTGGGAGTTGCATTATGTATCCTGTGTATATGTGCAGGTGTAAGAAGCAGCCTGTTATAAATAAAGAAAATAGTTTGTGTGGTACTTGCCGCTCTGGATGATTTCCTGATTTTTATCCATATTCTATTCCATAAAGAGATAGGCCAATCAATGCCCAAATCAGTCTCCCAAGAGAGTTCTATCCTGGATTTATCTCTGTGAATGGGAGATTGTACTAAACGAGAATAAATAGTAGAGGCTTTAGGATGTGCGCGTAGGAGGCTGTTCCAAGTGCAATCAGTCTGGGGAGGTGGGGAAAGGACATGTGAAAACTGAGCACAGGCTTCAAGTATCGCAGTTCGCAGGATTGAAAATTTATGCTGAAAGGAGGAGGGCAGGTGATAAAGGATACGTGCCTGTGAGAATTGAAGAGGTGTGCCTTGTTCAAATAATTGATGTACCCAAATTAAACCTTTATTTCTCCATACTATGATATGAGATATCTAATCATTCTCACAGAGTAAAGGTGGACGAACACCTGAATGCTCAAGTCGGATACATGCCAGATGCCTTGCTCCCCTCAAGCCAAAAAGGAACCGAGCCAAACTGTAAGCACAACCAGTCCAAAGCACAAACCTCATCCAATCCTTTCAGCAACCACGCTCTGCCAATGCTGTCACTGCTTCGAAGCGCTCCCCTTCAGAGGGCCCACCCATGCTTTCTAGCCAGCTGCAACAAGGGGCTCCTCAACGCTTTATCCTTTCACCAACCCTATTTAACCTCTATCTTGAGCCATTTTGAGAGACCCATAGGAACCCTGGGATCCGATTTCACCTGTATGCTGCCACTCCCTAGATTTACCTTAAGGTCTCATCCCCGTTGCATTATCCTTCTCTCCAACACCTTGGCAAGAATTCAGACATGGATGTCAACTCACCATCGTACACTCAACCCTACGAAAACAGAGTTCCTTCTCATATCTCAGGAGAAATCCAACCTACAAGAATGGACGGAATCCCTCTCTGCCCGGAGTGCAAATGCACCATTGTTCAGTTGCTTAGCTTCTTCTTTGACAATCGTCCCAATATCCAGAGTCAAATCACTGCCAAGGGTGCCCAGTTCCACTTAGGCTTTTTGGGGGATCACACAGCTGATTCCTTAACGTGACTTAAAGTTAGTTGTTCAGGCTTTGGTTCTTTCCAGCCTAGACTATGGAAACTCACTCCTCTCAGGTATCCCCAAAGCACACTTAGCTCCACTTTGAGCAATTCTACATGCTGCGGCCTGCTATGTTACTCAACACAAGAAATTTGACCACATCTCATCTATCCTGCTATTTCTTCAATGGCTCCCTATTGAAGCAAGAGCCCATTTTACAACTGTGTACACTACACAATAGCCCCTGCTCTCCTCTTTGCCCATCTACCTAAAAGAAAAGAAGAAAATGTCAGGCACAAAACAGGGTACAAGAGACACAGAATTCCTTTTCCTTCCACCTTCAAACGAGAACAATGCATGAACCAATCATTCTCAGGAACTCCATTCCTCCAACCCTCTGTATAACCTCCTGCCATGCTACCTTTGAAAAGGAATTTGAGGCTCTTCTCTTTGGAAGACACAAGCTAAATCTGTGATCTCCCACACTCTCTCGAATGTCAGTTTGTCTGTTTTCCTGTGCTGTATCTCAAATATCTTATTGCAATGATTGTTGGTACCTGTGCTCTTTTAAAGTGCTCTGATGCACGTTGGATATGTCTGTGCTATATACAATTACAAAAATAAGTAAACAAAATATAATTTGCCAGTACATAGCATGACTGAAAGAAGGAAAGAGTATTTGGAGAAGAAGAGCCCGAACAGGGATGAGAAAGAGAGATAGGGTAGAGGAAAATGGATAGTGGTTAGGGATAGACAGGGCAAAGAGGAATTCTGGTGAGGCACGTGAGAGAGAGAAGGAGAGCACTTTGGCATAGGGAAGAAATGAGGAAGTAGAGAGGCAGGGGGTGAAAGAAAGGCCATGGAAGTAGTGGGGCAGAATCAGTAGTGTGATATGGGCCTGACTGTGACTGCCTGCACTACCAGCCAATCAGTGGCACCTGCCTGTCACAGCATGCCCATAGCCAACAATGAGCCAGTCTGCCTCTGTGGCCCCCTTGTGCACGACTGCTGCGTCGACGCTCTGGTCAGTGAGAGCAAGAGCACGAAGATTTTTTTTCTGGCTCTGCTTTTGTTTTGGCTCAAAGAGCTAAGCCATACCCTGGGCCTTGACTCGGCTCTGGCTTGACTGTTCCCATACATTTTCTGCCTTGCCTACCTCTAATACACTGACCGGTCACTTCGGAGAGGGTGCATGCACCCTCCTAAGAGCATGAGGTCATGGGTGAATCGCCCTTGACCAAGCCGAATGTTTCTTAAATATTAAAAATGGGGGCCTTCACACATACCGTAGAGGTACAGGGGAAGTCTGTGACTATCTTCTTAGTACTGCACCGTTAGAACCACTTTTTACTAATTTCTCAGACTTCTGCACATATGGCTTTGCAGACACGGCAGATTACCTGTACACGTTTATTCACTACATTACTATTCGACTGGTCGTTCGCTGTGTACACCACTAGAGGGCAGTGTTCTTCTATAAATACAAACCTTCCTTGTAATTCGATTACAATTCTGTTCTGAAAAGTGCGTCTTCTATAGGGCACCCTTACTTACCAAATATAAAGCTCGACATAGGAACAAAGCGGTAACTTTTTCAGATGTGCGAATGCTCTTTGTACAGATTATGAGCTACCCAGATAAATTTACAATAGTTGTGGAGAAAGTGTAAGTAGATGTCTGGCCTTGGAAGCTCTTCTGCTAGAGGAGTTCCTTTCTTGGAACACTGAAGGTTGTACGCATTCCTGATTACAAGGGCCTGTAAAAATAAACGTGTTTCTAAAGTTTCATTATGCAGGAGACCTTTCCTGCTGCGGATTTTCCCTCCTGGTCACCTTGTTAACAAATCCTGACTCCTCACATGCTTTTATGCACAGCTTGTGTTCACAGTGTGCATGGCTGCGCCAAGGACATCATGCCTGGCTCCTGGAGACTTCCCAGTCACCGTGATTTCCTCTATCCATCATGGAAAAAGTGCAAAGTGATATTTTTTGGCTTCAAAGCACAATTTGTCATAGGAGTACCTCGCATGGAAGAGATCTACTTTGAGTACTATCACAAAATGTGCGCATTATGCCGCCTAATTTAGCTTTTTTTGACACAATATTTAATCAGTCCTGCCACATAATTTGGTCCTCCTCTCTCTCATAATTCCAGTGGCCCTGTCTTGAGTTTAAGTATATTAAGCTAATGCTAGAGCTGCAAAGAGGCTTGAGCTTGGCATCGTTCGGTAGGTGGCGCAATAACATTACAGGCAGATACTCATCACCTCTGCACACTGCTAGATTCTGCGAGTACAGGGAAAACTGCTAGCTAGCTTTGGAGGTGGTCTCTGCAAAATACCAGTCTGATCCATGAACATGAACGAGGTCAGTCAATCAATCATTCATTCAATTAATCAATTTTTAGTATCTCACGTAAAAGCCATATATTACAAAATGTAATATAATCATAACATAATTGGCTAAAATGAAAAATATTATACTCTTACAACAACTAAAATCTGATCACTCTGAACAATATCAATATGGGGAACGGCTTGCCATGCAGATCATGCAAAATATGCTACAGGAAGCAAAACTGGTGGCGTATAGGTCAACTAACATAGATGTAATGCATCGTCATAACTTGGAATATCACAAAACGTAAACGAGGGCAAACATATTTTCCTTTGCAGGGCACAAGTTTTGGTAAAAAATAACATGAAATGGCCAATTGTTTCAATTCCCTATTCCACCCCCATAATCCATCTCAGTTCTGTCTGGGCTACCATTTTGCAGTGTATGCCCATACCAGTAAAACCCCGAGTCTGAACCTCAGGTACCAAGAGTGCTGAATCTCAGGCGAGATTATATCAAGAGAAGGTTTGAACACAGGAGATGTCTTGACAGCAAAATACTGCATCAGAAAAGAGCCCTATTTGGCAGTACTAATGATCAGCTCTTGTCTAAGGCGCCAATAGGGACCTAGATGACCATAGTGTAACAATCACCAAAGCACCGCCCCTGCGGTGCTGATATGTCCCGGAACTGCACCCGGTACATCCTCTGGCCGGGCGTGACCAAAGGCTATATAATAAATGGTCCACGACCACATGTGGTCTTTAACTCACACCATGATACTGTGTGTGTGTGTGTCTCATTGCTGCTGCAGGGTGACGAGGCCAGGCGTACAGACTATGGTGAGGCCCCAGTACACATAGCAGGGGATGCATTTATTGTATTGGGCTGATTCCAGAAATCCTGACACATAACCATTTATAGCATTTTCTCCACATGTGCTGACCATTGGCATTTCCTGAAATGTTTCATATTCATGATGTAATACAGAGATTTCAAATACTCCTCTGTGCAGATATTCAAATGCAGTCTAACCCAAAATAGGAAATATCGCAGATAAATCACCTCATTAGTGCAGTTTACGCCCAAATCACATTTCAAGGCCGTTAAAGGGGTACCAGAACCTAGGGGCAAGAAACCTCGGGAAAAACGATTCCCTGTTTTTTGACAACTGGTCATTTTATGAAATTGTCAAGATCTGCATCATAATGGTGCTGTTGCACCGTTTCTTAGTATGCATCTTTAGGACTGCCTTTAGTGTATCACCACCAATGCTATGCTTACAACAAATGACAGCATCCATTGCTTGGCTCATTATACGTACTATTTTCTCCCTTTGATGGGCCCATTATAATTTGTGGTTGAACCTAATTCCTAGGTAATCAACTGAAGTCAACCTCTACAGTAATCTCTGTCAACACACATACATTTTCACTGTTAACTCACAGGGGCAGATTTCTCAAAACTTTGCACTGCTGGAAAGTCATATAAAGTGATACAAAGTGGAACAAAGCTTGATTTAGTATTTGCTTTCGAGCTCAAAACTTTTGTAGTGCTGGGAAGTTGCTCTTAAAGTAGTACAAATTGTTTTTATCAAACTAACACTACCACCCAAGGTTTTTTCACAAAGGCAGCGCTACAAAGATTGAGTGGCTTTGCTTTTAACAATAATGCTTCCTTGAGGCAGGTGCAAAGTTGGAAAAATATTTTTATTTCTGCAAACATTTCATTCCTTGCATGTGGGCTTCACTGTACAGCATGCATCTAGTGCGAGAATATTTAAAACTTGTCAAACCATGGTATTTTGTACCAGAAGGGTTCCCTTCCAGTAAAAAACCTATGCTAGACAGCGCACACCTACCTTTGCACTGTGGTGCTAAGGTGTGTACGTGGCCCTAGGCAGCCTGTTTATGTGCCTGTTCAGGTTAAGACAATAGCAGGATGCCATATTTAGTAGATATGACTGCACTGCTCTCTGCCTACAGCTCAACGCACAGGAGGGCCTTTGAGTCTGCTCCTATAATTCTGAGTCCAGAAGGACAGAGAATCAAATTGTACAAATTAGATTTCATAAATGCGATAAAATTCTAGTCAGCCCGGTCACTTTGTTAGCAATGGTCCTAACAGGGGCGGCGCCCCCACTGCTTAATGGCGGAAAATAAAAAATAAAATGATAATAAAACACTTTTATTATAATTGTATTTATCATTGACTTGGCCGAGTTTGCGGAGTCCGCCGAGTCTGGGGCGGGGCCAGGTCGCAGCGGCACCAGCAGGGGGAGGAGGAGAAGTGGGCACTGAAAGTGCACATGTCGGTTTGGCTGGCCGATGTGCTTTGGATATCTCCATGCTATTCCTTGGAGATATCAGCTGGGCTCAGGAGCACAATTCGCAGTTCCTGCCGGAGCGTCAAACTGGCCAGCTCGATCCCAGTGCTTCTCTCATGCTGGGAGTAATAGCATGAGAGAAGTGCTGGCATTGCGAGGTGAGCTGGGAGCCTATGCTCATGGGAAGTGCAGTGCCGGGAGCAGAGGAACAGCGAGGCACGGCGCGGAAGCAGAAGGTAAGTGTATATTTATTTATTTTTAATCCCCCCCCCGCACTGCCCCGCCAAGTAGAATGGGCAGCAGCTGCGACTGGGTCCTAAGCACCTATTGTCAATAATACCTAGATTACATTTCACAATGTCCATTACTTTCTCCTGTCTCCTCCTTGTTACACTTATTACTAACGAGGCACAGTTCCTCTCTATTAATGGGCATAACAAGAGAGAGATAGTGAGAATGCATAAATGTGCTGTCGTGTTTTGTTTTACTAGATGATGCCCTTTGTTTTACAGAGATTATACTACATTTGTGGTTTGGCCATACCTTTCACTCTCAAAGGAGGGTGAGATCTGGTAGTTTTGGAGGGGGAGTCCATTGATGTCAGTGGAGGTGAAGCTGTTTATTAGAGTGAGGAAAGGTTTGATGCGGAATCCTAAGAGAACCATTCTTCTTCTTTGGGTGGTGAATATGAGGACAATGAAGGCGACACCTTCCAAACGTAAGTGACTTGATAGGCATGGGTTTGGCAGATTAAGCCGCGCCAAATCGAAGTGCAAGGAGGTTAAAAAGCACTTGTGTCAACTAAGCATACCAACTTTTTGTTACTTTACTAAATAAACAATCTTTTTTGATTCAGTCCCTGTTTACCTTGTGTGCAGTGAACTGACATGCTTCAAAGTACTTTTGTTATAAATTGATAACATTGCACATATTCTGACTACCAATTTGGGATAAAGAGCACTATTTTAAAAACCTTATTTTCATGAACAAAATCAATTCTAAGATTCAACATTTTAGAACAGTGCATCCTGAAATATGAGCTTATCAAGTGTTGTCGTGCCCTCACTCATTCCTTTACTAGCTCAGGCCGATGCACACTCCAGTTTCCATGATGACTTGAAGGCCGTATATGAAAAAAGACATAAGCACATTTCACAGTTTATGCATCAGAAGGTTATTTTTTGAGCATTAACAATACATTTCCACTATTCGCTTTCGTAACTGAAACATACTCGAATGCCACCAAAGAGGCATGGTTTTCAGACACCCACAACACTGGCCCTTTTCTCACAAACCGCTTAACTGTTCAGAAAGACTTCAAAAAACATATTCTAACTTGACCGTAAATTATACGCAAATAATTGACCTTCTGCTGTCTGATTGGAGTGTTTTAAAGCCAATTACGCCTGTGTATAAGAAGTACCCTTTGATATGTCAATCACCGGTGTTGATTTGCAAGCAGATAATGCACCAGATGAGTAGACCAGCTGTGCCCGTCCAATCTTGGCACCAAGTAACTTGTATCATTAACGAATCCATATTTTTGCTGGCCCAAAGGGTCGTTTACATGTACATGTGGCAATCCCTTGACAGTCCATTGACATTCTACCAAAGCACTGGAATCGAGCTAAACGAATCGAAACGAAAGGTTTTAGGTTTATTCAGGCGAGCCATGCTTCCAAATTTCCCCTTTGATAAGGACATTGCATAAAAGGGATTCACTACCTTTTAGGTCTGGTCTGACTGCATTACCTGTCTGCCAGGCTTCCTTCACTCATTGCTTTGTTGAACTGAAATGCCCGTGTTGCTTCATTACACAGGAGAGCACAGAGAGAGAGGAGAAATGAGGCAGTCCTCTTCAGCCAAGGGCTTTGCTGCCAGTGTCAGTCACCTTTTGGATCAGCACATAAAACATAAATTGTCTGTGTACATCTCACTCCACATTCTCAAGGGGCGAAGCAAAAAAGCCTATCTCCACCACCACCACCACCCTGGCTCACACATTTCATCCTTGTAAGGATTGAGAGCTGATGTGTGCTGCACGGCGGTGAAGTCTGAGTGAACAATGCAACTTCGGCATACTGTGATAGTCTGCAGAACAGCAGGCATGCCACTTTTCACTTGACCATGCTGAAGCATTTGAGGTACACTCTGGCACAGTGTCCCACCTGGGCAGTACTTGCATCAATGAATTCAAGAGTCAACCATCAGACTTTTATGTAAAAGGAAAGCACATTAATCACACAGCAGAACTTAGGGGTCTATTAGCATGGCGGGCGGATTGCCACCGCCCGACCGGCGGTGGCGATCCGCCCGCCAAAACATCCCGCCAGACGGCCTTTCACCCCCTGCCACATTAGCATGGCGGGGGGTACCGCGGCGGAGGGAAAGACCGTCTGCCGCTTTTCCGCCGGTAGGCAATCGCCTACCGGGCGGAAAAGGCCCATAATATGGTGGCGGTGCCTTGCAGGCACCGCCATCCATATTAGCATGTGGCATTTTCAATGCCTTTCCATGGCGGAGACTCCGCCATGGAAAGGCATGCAGAGTTCACTTTGGGGGCCCATTGCGGGCCCCCGGGGCGGTGGGGGGATAGAGGGCTGCACTTGGGGGTACCCATGGTATCCCCCTACATTGGCATGGACAAGGTGGCAGGCACCGCGCGGTGCCTGTCATGTTGTGCATGCCAATGCACTAACATGCATTTTCAACATTGTGGCGGGTGCTGCTTACAGCACCGCCCGCCTAATGTTGAATATGCGGAATGCGACCGCCAGGGTGGCGGTCGCATCCTATGGGCCCAGCGGGACCGCCGCACCTCTGGCGGTTGGTCCCGTTTACCGGTACGGTGGCGGGCGGACTTTGTCCGCCCGCCATCGTAATGATGCCCTAAGTGCTATACAATTAAACTGGAATAGCAAATCCAGGGTCAAAATCCTGGTTACGATCTGCAGTGAATGCCACACCTCTCTCTTTTAGTATTCTCTCCTGCTCCGGTACTCTTACAGTTATATTATCTCCTGGACTGCAAGATTGGAATGCATGACGTACAAGTGCAGATTACTTCACTTTTACCCCCACTGATCAGATGAACAACTAAGTTCAATAGTTCTCACCCCAGGTATGGTCAGAGGAAAGAGTCTGAAGTCCTAGCGCATGATTCGTCAGCATGTGTGCAACCCTTCGTTCTTAACGCAGGCTAAGCCCCACTTTAACTGTTCAAGGATGTTGCAGATTGTGTGTTGTGGTGGGTGCAGTCCAGGTTTGCATTTTACGCAAGGGCAGCTCAGAACTGCAGGGGCCTTGGCAGCAGCTTGTTTTTTACAACAGGAATCACTGAGCAGAATCTTTGGTGGTCACTGATGTTTCTAGCGATTGCAGCCCATCCAGCTGAATGCAGACAGGAACCCAGGGAAGACAGTGGTGTCCTCCAGGCTGAATCAGTAGCTGTATTACATCTTCAGCAGTTGTGGCCTTCTGTTAGAAATTGGGTTCCTGGTTGTGTAGGGTATGCAGCTAAGCCAGTAAAAGAAAAAAGTAAAAGTAAAGAGCAGAGAAATGTCCACTTTCTAAAAGATGACATTTGTAAAATATTAGTGTTAAATCCAATTTCACCATTAAAGAGGATTTCTCATTACTATTCCAACCATACCAAACATGATAAAGCTATTCCTCGCTGCTCAGGAACTACCACTTAAAAAGTATATAAGGGAATTCCCAATGTTGGCCTATAGAAGGAGTAGGCCTCACAGCAGTGCAAAATGAAATTAGCTGTTTGCCACTGCCAGGACATGTAAAACTTAAAAGTATATGTCCTGCCTTTTAGTTACACAGGTCACTTAGGGCCTACCTTAGAGGTGACTTATGTGTAATAAAAGGGGAGTTTAAGGCTTGGCAAGATGTTTTAAATGCCAAGGTGAGGTGGCATTAAACTGCACACACAGGCCTTGCAATGGCAGTCCTGAGACAGGTTTGAAAGGCTACTTGTGTGGGTGGCACAACCAGTGCTGCAGGCCCACTAGTAGCATTTAGATTCCAGGCAGTGGGAAAATGGTATACCACTTTACAAGGGACTTATAACTAAACTAAATATGCCAATCAGGTATATACCAATGTCTCCATGTTTTAGCGGAGAAGCACATGCACTTTAGTACCGGTTAACAGTGGTTAAGTGCTCAGAGTCCTAAGGCCAACAAAAAGATACAGCAAAAAGTGGGAGGTAAAAAGGAAAAAGTTGGGGGAAGACCACCCTAAGGATGATAGGTCTAAAACCTTCTTAGATCGTTCAGATTAACTTATGCAGTACCCCTTGTCTGGTGTTGGCAGAAGCTTTACCAACTTGCAGGTCCACACTGGCTGCCAGTGGACATGATGACACGCTTTTAAAGTCTTAGTGCAGATCACCACAGGAACTGCATAGAGGGGCAAAGAGAACACCCACAACATGGGTCACTCTCAGCTTTGCTCTCTAGGGGAGTCTGCTTTCCTCTCACCAGGAGTATATGGTCTTCTTTTCCTGGACAGTCTCTCCTTCTGCTGGGCCAGGCACACTCCTTCCCTCTCTCAGCAGGTAGGTAAGTAGGCTTCTAGAAACTAGGCAGAGCCTCAGAACCTTCAGCAGAATGTGTAGACTTCAGTTAATCTCTCCTCTGGAAACATAGCTGTGAGGAAGAGACCAGGTGGGGATGCACAGCAACTCTATAATTACTGTGTGGTGCACTCCCTTCCTTGGTCATAAAGAACCTGAGACCGGAACCAAGTGGAGTCATTTGAATCCCACTATTATACACACTGTCTGAGGTTTCAGACGGGGTTGGATTGCTTCCTTTTCATTTCCAGGCTTCTCTCCAGACACAGCTTTTGTGCAAAGTGATGTTTCTCACAACAGGTAGCAATGGGCTGGCTCCCGGCAGGATCATCCAAATCAATGGCACAATAAAGTGCAAGTTTGATGAAACTATCTGTCATCAACTTCCTGGACGAACCAAAGACAGACAAAAGGGCAGGTCCTGCCTAGAAACTTCCTCACCTCAAACAACAGAAACTGCAGTACCACCCCTCACTCTTACCATCCACCAAATGGCAATACTTAGGAAGAACTAATTAGGAGCCCTTTGCTAACAATTCTTTCATGAAATTTCTAAATGTAACCCTGTCTCTATCCTTTTCTATGATTTTCACTTCTCTACCATCCAGCAACATAAATGCAGGTAATATACTTCCACTGTCTGGGAAAGCAGTGATCAGACTCCATTTTGTGCTATGCTATAACCAGGGGCCTCCAAACTCACCCAGTACTCAGACTCACACACCACACATACATGTACTATATACGTACAGCACATTGCACACATTCAACACACACACAGTATATCACTTCAAGGTACTAGGTTTCACATCAGAGTGGAACTTTATATGAGAGGCATGAGTAAACTACGCTCTCACTGATACAGAGGAAAAAGGTCTGGTCACACTAAGATTTCACAAAACATGGTATACTGCTACCACTACTTTATGTGATGTACCCAGGGCAGGGACAGTAGTCCACTGCCTACTATAAGGGCACACTTGGTGCACTCCTGCAGGTCACAGGACAAGTCCTAGAGCTCACTTGCTATATTAGCTTGAAGCCAGGACCAAAAAAACAACAGGGTACTACTCTCCAACACAGGGAACATTCCCATTCTAACAACCTGCCTGCTCTAAGAAGACAGTGGCCTTGAATTTTGAACCATGGGTATCGAATATGCTTTAAAAATGTTCATTATATTTTGCTATTATAGAGCATCTCGAAAAATGGCAGACCCCTATGCACCAATACTCTCAGCGCCCTCTTGTTTCTTGTGCTCCTTGGGTCTCCTCGTCCTCTCTTACATCCACCACCTTCCCCCACCTTTCTCTACACAAGAGTGTTTTTAGGTCAGATTACATCTGGGTTAGACAAGAAGCATACTGACAAATGTCACCAATGTGTATCTGATAACACCCTTTTGTTCAGGTAAGGATAAGAACATTGTGTCCATCCTATTGTTTTATTGGTACTAGGTCATGTGCAAAGCTACTGAAACTGGTTATTCAATAGTTTCAGCCAGCAAAACAATATACAATTTACTATATTTGGTGCTTAGGTCTCCTGCTTATACTCGCTGCTAATCTGGACATTGCATAATCATATATCCAGTCCTCTCTGAGGTGTGAGATGCAGAAGCGGGATGGAGATTGATACTCCACCTAATGCAAATCAGTGTTTGATGTAACTCCTTAACTAGCCACAGGTATCCACAGCGGCAAGTCCCTTGCTCCCTTTGCAAACTATACCTCACTGACAAGGCCTAAAAAGGCTAAAACCTGTTTGGGGTTGCTGTGGTCCCTCCTGGAGGAGGCCTTACCTGGAAGTTTGGGATGTACTGTTCCCATGAGGAGCAGGGTCAATACAGATTTGATTAAGGTGGCCTCTCTCTAGAGTAGAACAATGGGCAAAAACAATGGGTTGGTGTGTCACCTAGAGTGACTTCTGGGGGTTTAAGGTATTTGCAAGCATTTCTCCCATCAATATATGTGTGTTTGATCATACTTGACCACCAGCCTTGCTCAAGCTCTCAATGTCCATTATATCTAAGGATGTGTTACTGCACTAAGCAACTTTTGTACCTTTAGAATGAGTTCAGACCTAGATTGGGGTTCTCAAGCCCAGCAAAGTCCTTCACTTCAACATTAATAAAGAAGGGGGCTTTCTGACTCTCATACAGTAGAATTTTAGACGATTTCCCACTTCAGTGTGACACGTGTTAAGACATATGGTTGTTAGTTTAGAATTTATTTTTTGAAAGTGTTGAATGTTTTACTCTTATGCATGCATCCACTTACCTTCACATATTCATCTGGCAGCCATATGAACCATTCAAACTCATACTCATCTTTTAATTTATTAACCCACCCTCCCACTTACCTCTGCATTCAGTGACTCGTCCACCCAAACAAACCCATACAAAGGTGCATAGAAACTCTCCCATCTTTTATTAAACACTTTCACAAGCTTTATTGGCACTGTCAATTTTGTTACCCCCTTGTCAAGTGGTGGCTAAAATTGCTGCATGTATTAAGATGTTATTTTAATATAAGTGTTACCTCATTGATTGATGACTGTGTGGTTGTGCATATTTGTGAGTGGGTGAGTAAGAAAATTAGTCAAAGGGCAGATGCAAGAGTAGATGAATGGAAGGATGATTGGCTGGATACATGGATGGTTGATTGAGGGTATGTATGAATGAGTGAATGCATGTTTGGATGAATGGGCAAGTGATTATTTATTCAAAAACAACAAGAGGGAACCCCTATCTTGCTTAGCCTATCTCTTTGTACTCCCTCAAGGGGATGCCCCTGTGGTGTTAAAAGGACTCACATCCACTGGGATTCTAAGTGGCATGCTTCATCATAGAGTCCTCATCCAGATACATAGTGTGTCTGGACGGGTTCAACCTTGGTAGCAAACTGAGCTCTTTGGTTCTTGGATGGGATCCACATTTTAAAATATAGAGTGTATTTAGGGGTAATTTTATTTTCAAAGGGCATCCTGATGGAGTTAAAAACAGGTGGGGATGCACTAAGGAAATGAGTATCCTTTGTATACCGGGGTCAACATGTTTCAGCCATCACACCAATGCCTCAATGGGCTAGTTAGCTTTCGTCAGGACCTTACAAGGATCTCATTAGTGTTCTATTTGTGGGCATTCAATTGTGAAACTTCCACTCACCATACTCATACATGCCATACGCACCAACACATTTGGTCTCTATGTTCACATTTCTCTGTTGGTATGAGAGAGGCAGAGATACTTAATCAAGCACAACATCATTACAGTTACCCTAAAATATGCATGATTAGTGCAGCACATACAATATCTTGGTAATCTCAAGGGTAATACTTGCACACTGTATAAAAACCTAGTGCATGCACAGTTTGTGCACTTTCTTAGATTAACTGTGATGAAGATTCACACTAGTACTGCTTGATGTGAAATGATCGCATTGATCACTTGGAGACATGCACAAGGATACCCACGCATATATGTAATAATGAGTATAGTTAGACAGCATAGTCCAACCATGACTCAGGAAACAGTTGTGGGCTAGAACTTCAGACCTCAACAATGCAACTAGTAACACTCAATGAATAACTGTCCAGTCAGTGCTTTTTCTTTTAAAAAAGGAAAAAAAGCTTTAATACATTCCCAACTAAATACTACGCACAAAGTTATAATGACATATGAAATGGCTCTTGGAAAAAACAATTGGAACCACTCCTAATGGGTCTTGCAATCTACCTGGGGTGCACTTTCATGGAGCCTATATGTCCACCCGAGGCCTTTAGTACTCACTTCTAGTTCACTTGCCAATATCACCAGTGCATAGATGTCCAGGGCCCCCTCCTTCACAGTACCCATCAAATCTACCCTCTGCTAGCAGTTAGGTACAGCTAACAAGCTTATGATGATTTTGTCCCTCCATCTTCCTCTGCCAGAAGAAATCAAATCTCTCCAAGATGAGTCCATTGTTCTGAAAAGGCTTCAGTCTACCAGAAGGGGGAACAGAGTAAATAAGTATCCTAGGTGGGCAGCTGAAGGGAAGAATCTCATTAAGGTAGGCTAAGAAATCATACATGTAAATTAACTCATACAAAGTGAAAATGGCTCTTAAAATGCATTCCTGGCAAGGAATTAATGGAAAAAGACATGTCAGTGATGTTCCTACATTGTGAAAATCAAACGTGAGTTTTCAGGTACAATTTACATGAAGTGCAAACATCACTTTAGCCAATTCCCTATTCCCAATCCCCAACTGAACAATAAATCCTTAGCAAGTCATAACAAATGTAATCTGTGTCCCATCTGCCACAGTCCTACCTGTGCAGATGCCATGCTGAGCCAGACAAGCATTTTCTCTGCCTCTATACGTGTGCACACTCGTGAACATTTGTCTTGCGCAACCTGCTTACGTCCCATTACTTCAGCTGTCCACAGCAACTGCCTTATCTTAAAGGGATTGCCGCTGACAGTTACAGCTCAAATCCATTTTGAACTGAAGGTTACAGTGTGTTAGACTCCCTTAGGGAGGCTAAAGTAAAGAAGGGGACTGAATTGTGGGCCAGATTTATCAAACTTTCACAAACGCAACGCAGCAAGATACCTTGCTGCGCTGCATGGAAGGGCGAGGGCAGGAATGCACTATATTTAAAATTATATGGTGCACTCGTCCTTTCCTTGCGCTGGCGCACAATGTGCTGCCTTGCGCCAAAGCAGACATCCTTGCACCATGGTGCAAGAGTGCCTGCTTTGCAGGCAGGATTATTTTTGTACAAAAAAGGGCACCTTTCTGCACAAATACAATCCTCTTAAGCTTTTTCCTCCTTCTGTGTGTGCTGCAGAATGCAGCACACGCAGAAATAGGGGGAAAACAAGGAGATCCCTGAGCAGGTGCAGCATTTTAGTGCATTACCAGGTCGACCACTAATGGTAAATCTGGGAATGCGACAAAATCCATGGGTGAATGCATGGAAACA
Organism: Calotriton arnoldi; assembly: GCA_963921515.1. NCBI lineage: Eukaryota > Metazoa > Chordata > Amphibia > Caudata > Salamandridae > Calotriton > Calotriton arnoldi. The sequence goes on along the minus strand of CAWUFW010005801.1, from coordinate 132,631 downwards.
CCCACACTCCACCCATGAAACGCCTCCCTAGGGCAGAGTAGCGCAAGGCAGCAATTTGCACTGCCTTGCTTTACTCCAGATTTACCAAGCACTGCAAGGCCACACAAGGTGGACGTGCGTTGCTTGGTAAATCTGACTTTAGTGCACTATGATAAATCTGGCCCTGTGTGTTTTCACGGGCCATAATCTGCTTTCATTCAGCCACCCTACATAGTCAGATGAAATAAATATTAGAACATTGGAATGTTGGGAGCTCCATTGAAGACAATGGAGTGCTCCCTGCTTCTACGGGCCGGTAAAGGCCCGCAAAGCAACATTCCAATGTTTTACAAAGGCCTCTCGGAGCTCGAGGGGATTTAAATCCCCTCGAGCTTCGAGAAGCCTTTGTTTTATTTGTTAGAACATTCTGCCCTCTAGTGGCAGAATGATCTAATAGTCTTATAGCCCTTCGTAGTAGGGCTATACCGGCAATTAAAGTCCCGGTCCCATGTTAAAGTCCCTCGCTTTCGGCTCGGGCCTTTAACGCGAGAGCGGGCCTTTAAAAGCCAGTATAGCCCGCTACGGCGGGCTATAAGGCTATATTAAAGGTCAATGAATGATATGGTCATGGCAGGAAAAATGCACCATGTCTGAGGAGAAAAATACATGACTTACGTGGAAAGATACAAGCAGAGTCTTGAGGATCGGAAAAAAATGGTTACTTTGTGTTTCTTTGGATAGTTTTTCCAATCTTTATGACTCTTTGTGTATTTTTTAGTAGAGCATGACTTTCCAACGTGAGTCATTTTTATGCTTTTCTACTCCAGACCTGGTGCACTTTTTCTACCTTTTTCCTGAGATGACCATAACATTTCTGGCACTCTAATATTTATCACTTTGATATGCTTCCCCATTCTGATGATGACGCATGGACACCAGCCAAAAGGTAGAAATGTGCACTAACACTTCAGTGACTGAGCACCTGATTCTTTTACACCTAATTGAAAATGTTTGCCAAGTTGCCCAATGAATTACACTCAGCCATGATTTCTTCTCCTTTTCCACTTCTTGAAATTGTTACACTCTATATTTTCAGTGTGTGTTTTGTCACTGCTCGACCAGAACACTTGTACCTTGCATCCCATGTCATATGGAAGTGATAAATATAGTCTATAAAATATAATTGTAAAAACTTTTTGTTTTCACAGAGGATTTTTTATTTGTTATTTTTCCATTGCTTCAATTGTATAGATACATCAAGTTGACTTTACTCACTTATAACTCTTAGAGAACAGCTGTTGTTAAATAAAATAAGCACCTCAAACTACCTATCACTGCCCTATGGTGAAAGCTCTGCTCACTTCACACCAGTTTGGCTGCTCACATAACTTGCGAGTCCCAGATTCTTACACTATCCACCAGTGTTAGTTCAACACACTGCCCTCCAATGACATCTGGTGATTGTGTCTACAATAAGCACCAGTTCCTGTTCGACCCACTACTCACTGGTTCCTGCTAGTCACAATTCCCACCACTGCTAGCTCTTCTCACTGCCCATCATTGCACACTGAATATCAGTGTTTACTTCTTATTGTGAGCACCGGCTTCTGTTACTCACACTTCACACTAGTACTCACCCTCACACTAGTCATCAGTGGCTACTCCTCTCATCCCCACCAAAAAATGATCCTCACGGTGCGCACCACTGTTAATGTCTAATTTATTACAAAAGAATGATCAGCATCCATCATTAGTCATGTAAAATATATGTGTATCACAAATAGTTTAGGTAACATACTGCACAGACTCCATCAAAGTTTTTCTTAAAAGGGCCTTTCTTTTTTCACAATCTTCTCGTTCTTTTTATATAAAACTTTTCTTCCTTGAATCTTAATGTAGCCAATGTGTTTCGTCTCTAAACAGAGACTTCTTGTGGGCCTTGAAGTGTATTGCCACTTATGTTGGCTAAAGGTATTGGTAGACTCCCAATATTACAGTGTGATGCCCAACGATTGGTGCGATATTTAATAACCGTTCCAAGATGTCAAATCTATTGTTCAGCATGTGTCTAGTGCCGTTAGCTAAGGTACTTCGTCTTCGTGCGTGTCAATCTCAATAGATTGCGTTATCGGCATATTATGTCCAAGCCAAGGCCGTGTCAGCATCAGAACCAGATTTTACAATTGGTCGACTTGAGCACACACGTGAGGCAATCGCCTGCTACTTACACCACTTCTCTTGATGGTTGCATGGGGGAACACTTATGCTCCTTGAAGCAGATCTGAGTTAGTAATGGTGACAAGCCAATGATGAAGGCCAAAGCCTTGATTATTTCTTTGGGAAAGTTATGTCACATGCCATAGGTCTTATCTATTTAATATGAACTGGTATTATAAAGGCAGTTGGCCTAACATTTATTGTAAAAAGTATATGTAAAAATCAATAGGCCTTTAAGGGTGGATTATTTTTCACTGTTACAGACTGTAGGCAGGCATTTGTTATTTTTGTAATATGGAATCGCACAGATTACCGTACTAGGCAAGGTCTTTAGTGTTTACCACCTCCCGACATAACCTGGGAAAAGAACATTTGAACAGTGTGGGCCCTTGGTAGGCCCCTTATTAGGAGTTGTATATTGCTTTGCCAACAGTAAATTTGCAGATAGTTTTCATTTTATGATTGTATTCCAGACAGCTGCCTTGTGTGAAAATGTATGCTCAATATAGTAGATCTGAGTTGGTTATAGTGACAAACCAATGGTAAAGGCTAGAGACTTAATGAGTTGACTGGAAAATGTTATGTCAGAGGCCATAGGTGTGATCTGTTCATTATAAAATTTTATGAAAAGGCTTAAAATAATACATGTGTATATATATGTGTATATGTGTATATATATATACATATTATCTACTAGCGGTCGCCAGTAGATAGTTATAGTTAGGACCTATTTTCCATAGGAAATCCGCGACATTCTATTTGAAATAACTCTCTTGCCGGTTGACGAATCTTCGCGAAATTTTCAAACTTTATGGCCCGCTACGGTCCGCTCCTACCCTGAAAGTCTCGGGGTGATTCGTCAAGCGGGGCCGAGAAAAAGGGGGTCCCAAAGCGTGTTTTCCCCATTCATTTTCCCATAGGAAACTTTAGACACGGCTACAGCCCGAACTGCTGAACGGAATTACACCAAATTTGGCAAAGAGGTAGTTCTTGGTTCAGAAAGAACCCTTTTTGTTAAATGGTGTAAATCCGTTCAGTAGTTGCGGAGAAATTAAAAAATAAGAGTCAAAAATCAATTTCCCATAGGAAACTTTAGACACGGCTACAGCCCGAACTGCTGAACGGAATTACACCAAATTTGGCAAAGAGGTAGTTCTTGGTTCAGAAAGAACCCTTTTGTTAAATGGTGTAAATCCGTTCAGTAGTTGCTGAGAAAATCAAAAGTAAAAGTACATATATATCTATGGGCACGGAGGATCCGCGCACCCTCCCGATCACGAGCTGCATGCTAATTGGCTGTCAACACTCCAAATCAGGAAGTGTTGGCAGCCATTTTATCCCTCGGTAGAACCGAGGGACAGAAACAAGTGCGCAAAGTGCACAAAAGGGGGAAGGGTAGCAACACCCTGACCCCTAGGTCTGCTCAGGGGTCCCACAAGGACCCCTGGGCAAAATGTTTTTTTTTATTTTAAAAATCGGCAGGATGCCTGTATTTTGCCCCCGGGTGGCCCAAGTCCCGGGGGCATGGTGGGGGGGTTAAATTTATGTATGGGGGGCCTCAAAGGACCCCCAAGCCCCGAGGACCGCCACCCCCAGGGCTTTCATTTTAAAATGGTGCGGGAGGGCACTCGGCCCTCCCGCAGCCCCGAGACCACCACCTCCCCGGGGCTTCTTTTTTTTTTTTTAAATGTCCTGTGTGGGGGGCTCGAGCCCCCACATGCCCCGGGACCGCCACCTCCCCGGGGCACTAACAAATTAAAATGGGGGTCCGTTTTGGACCCCCGAAGCCCGGGGACCACCACCTCCCCGGGGCTTTGCTGATGTGGGGAGGGGGCCGTGCGGCCTCCCTCCTGGAGCCTGTGGTGGCCCTGGGGACCGCCACCCCCAGGGCCGGCTCCTGCAGTGTCCCGGGGTGCCTACCCCCGGGACACTGCTGTTTGCAATGACAGGACGGGAGCCTCGCGGCTCCCGTCCTGTCATTGCATACTGCTTTGGATATTGGAAGAGAGAGCAGGAAACCTGCTCTCGCTTCATATCTCAAAGCTGATTGCTTTCCACATGGGGAGCAGCATGTTAGCTGCTCCCCATGTGGAAAGCAATGCCGGCTCCCTTAGGACACGGGGAGCCAGGCGGGACTGTGGGGGTTTGGGGACCCCCACAGTCCCCAACAAGAGGTCAGGCCCGGGGGATGGGGTCCCCGGGGCCATAGTGGCCCGGGAGGGGGCCACTCGGCCCCCTCCCCAGAAATAATAAAAAAAAAAAAAGGCCTGCCCGGGGGATGGGGTCCCCGGGGCAAAGGAGGCCTGAGGAGGGGGCCACGCAGCCCCCTCCTTAAAAATTAATTTAAAAGTGTGGCCATGCCCCGGGGATGGGGTCCCCGGGGCAGGATTCGACCACGGGAGGGGGCACGCGGCCCCCTTCCCGTTTAATTAAAAAATAAAATAAAAGGGGGTAAGGCCCTGGGGGATGGGGTCCCCAGGGCCCAAAAATAGGAAAAAGGAAGGGGGCCACACAGCCCCCTTCAGGAAAAAAAAAAAAAAACGATCGGGCCCGCAGGCCCCGCCCCTTCCTTCACCACTCTGCAAGCGCGCCCTGGCGCGTTTGCAGATAGGAAGTAATTCCCCTTCAATACTGGGGGTCCCTGGGGGCCAACTAGCCCACCAGGAACCTCCAGTATGCGCCAGGGAGCTGCCTTGCAGAGAGGTGTACAGAGGCCACGCCTCTTTTACACCTCTCTGCAACGCAGCTCTGTGGCGCTTAATGGAGAGTAGCTGGTGGGCTAGTTGCACCCCAGGGACCCTCAGGATTCAAGGGAGTTAATCCCCGACTTAAAACGCGCCAAGGGCGCGTTTGCACAGTGGTGAAGGGAGGGGCGGGGCTTCAGGTGACATGTGTGCAAACAGGCCCTGTGGCGCGTTTTAAGATGGGAATTAAATCCCCTTCAATCCTGAGGGTCCCTGAGGGCCAACTAGCCCAACAGGTACATCCAGAAAGCGCCACAGAGCTGCGTTGCAGAGAGGTGTAAAAGGGGTGTGGCCTCTCTACACGTCTCTGCAACGCAGCCCCTAGCGCATACTGGAGGTTCCTGGTGGGCTAGTTGGCCCCTAGGGACCCTCATGATTCAAGGGGACTTAATCCCCCAACTTAAAACGCGCCACGGGGCGCGTTTGCACTAGATGTCACCTCAGGCCCCGCCCCTCCCTTCACCATTGTGCAAATATTCCTCTAAAATCAGCCGAAATACGAATTCCGATTTACTCACCTGTTATCAGGAGAGACCTCAGTGCTGTATCTTTCAGCCCAGTACTGGTCCTGAAAAGTAATTTTAACCGTACTTACCAGTAACTTGAATTTCCTTCCATAGGCTAACATTGACTGGTTTCACTTGGAAATTCTTCTAAGTGTGGAGTTTTGGAACTTTAAAATATTCCTCTAAAATCAGCCGAAATACGAATTCCGATTTACTCACCTGTTATCAGGAGAGACCTCAGTGCTGTATCTTTCAGCCCAGTACTGGTCCTGAAAAGTAATTTTAACCGTACTTACCAGTAACTTAAATTTCCTTCCATAGGCTAACATTGACTGGTTTCACTTGGAAATTCTTCTAAGTGTGGAGTTTTGGAACTTTAAAATATTCCTCTAAAATCAGCCGAAATACGAATTCCGATTTACTCACCTGTTATCAGGAGAGACCTCAGTGCTGTATCTTTCAGCCCAGTACTGGTCCTGAAAAGTAATTTTAACCGTACTTACCAGTAACTTGAATTTCCTTCCATAGGCTAACATTGACTGGTTTCACTTGGAAATTCTTCTAAGTATGGAGTTTTGGAACTTTAAAATATTCCTCTAAAATCAGCCGAAATACGAATTCCGATTTACTCACCTGTTATCAGGAGAGACCTCAGTGCTGCATCTTTCAGCCCAGTACTGATCCTCAAAAGTAATTTTAACCGTACTTACCAGTAACTTGAATTTTCTTCCATAGGATATCATTGCCTGCTTTTTGCTGAAAAAGTTTCTAAGTGTTGATTTTTGAAACATACAAATATTCCTCTAAAATCAGCCGAAATCCGAATTCTGATTCACTCACCTGTTATCAGGAGAGACCTCAGTGCTGCATCTTTCAGCCCAGTACTGGTCCTGAAAAGTAATTTTAACCGTACTTACCAGTAACTTGAATTTCCTTCCATAGGCTAACATTGACTGGTTTCACTTGGAAATTCTTCTAAGTGTGGAGTTTTGGAACTTTAAAATATTCCTCTAAAATCAGCCGAAATACGAATTCCGATTTACTCACCTGTTATCAGGAGAGACCTCAGTGCTGTATCGTTCAGCCCAGTACTGGTCCTGAAAAGTAATTTTAACCGTACTTACCAGTAACTTGAATTTCCTTCCATAGGCTAACATTGACTGGTTTCACTTGGAAATTCTTCTAATTGTGGAGTTTTGGAACTTTAAAATATTCCTCTAAAATCAGCCAAAATACGAATTCCGATTTACTCACCTGTTATCAGGAGAGACCTCAGTGCTGCATCTTTCAGCCCAGTACTGATCCTCAAAAGTAATTTTAACCGTACTTACCAGTAACTTGAATTTTCTTCCATAGGATATCATTGCCTGCTTTTGCTGAAAAAGTTTCTAAGTGTTGATTTTTGAAACATGCAAATATTCCTCTAAAATCAGCCGAAATACGAATTCCGATTTACTCACCTGTTATAAGGAGAGACCTCAGTGCTGTATCTTTCAGCCCAGTACTGGTCCTGAAAAGTAATTTTAACCGTACTTACCAGTAACTTGAATTTCCTTCCATAGGCTAACATTGACTGGTTTCACTTGGAAATTCTTCTAAGTGTGGAGTTTTGGAACTTTAAAATATTCCTCTAAAATCAGCCGAAATACGAATTCCGATTTACTCACCTGTTATCAGGAGAGACCTCAGTGCTGCATCTTTCAGCCCAGTACTGATCCTCAAAAGTAATTTTAACCGTACTTACCAGTAACTTGAATTTCCTTCCATAGGATATCATTGCCTGCTTTTTGCTGAAAAAGTTTCTAAGTGTTGATTTTTGAAACATACAAATATTCCTCTAAAATCAGCCGAAATCCGAATTCTGATTCACTCACCTGTTATCAGGAGAGACCTCAGTGCTGCATCTTTCAGCCCAGTACTGGTCCTGAAAAGTAATTTTAACCGTACTTGCCGGTAACTTGAATTTCCTTCATAGGCTAACATTGACTGGTTTCACTTGGAAATTCTTCTAAGTGTGGAGTTTTGGAACTTTATAATATTCCTCTAAAGTCAACCAAAGTACGAATTCCAATTTACTCACCTGTTATCAGGAGAGAACCCAGTGCTGCATCTTTTAGCCCAGCACTGACCCTGAAAAGTAATTCTAACCGTACTTACCAGTAACTTACATTTCCTTCCATAGGAATCCATTGTCTGGTTTTCAGCAGAAAAGTTTCAAAGTGTCGATTTTCACAAATTACAAATATTCCTTAAAAATCGCCTGTATGACTTAAACGCATTCTTTCAACTGTTTACAGGAGATGCACCAGTGCTGGATCCAGGATCCAACACTGAGTAAGAAAAAGTAACGATAACACTACTTACCTGCTAAGTGAATTTCCTCCCATAGGATAACATTGGTGATTCTATGTGAAAAAGTTTCTAAGTGTCAACTTTTAAAATACAATAATATTCCTTAAAAATCACTACTGTAACCAAAACGCTTTTACTCAACTGTTTACAGGAGATGTCCCAGGACTGAATCTAGGATCCAGTCCTGTGGTTAGAAAAGTAATCCATAAAGTAACTAATTGCATTTAACTAGAAATTCACATTGAGCTCAATTGAAATTGTGTTGCCCATTGCAACAACTGTAACTACTGTACTTAAAACTCTATTGCCTATTTGCAAACTATTTAAACTAAAGTAATTCATTCTGAGAAAGTATATTTTGTAATGTAATGTATAATGTAATTACAATGTATTTTAATAAATAAAATATATAAAAATAAATAGTTTTAAAAAATGTAGTAAATCAGTATCAAAAAAATAAATATAACAATTAATACATTTAAAAATTGTCATTTACAAAACCTTTAAAATTCACTGAAAAAACCATAGGTTTTAGGGGCGTTATAGTTAGAAATTAGCATTTAAAAAACCTTTGAAATTCACTGAAAAAACCATAGGTTTCAGACACGTTATAGTTAGAAATTAGCATTTAAAAAACCTTTGAAATTCACTGAAAAAACCATAGGTTTTAGGGACAGTTATAGTTAGTTGGACATTTCACTCGTACAAAACCCGTGAAATTCCCCTGTTATAGTTAGTTCAGCTAACTATAACTCGCGCCCCATAATGCACTGCTGATGATGTCACATATTACATCACTCATGACATGGTCAGTGACATCACTGATGACATCTCAAATGACATCACTGATGACATCATCCACGTGATAATCTGATGCACCTCCTCACACCCTAATATAACCTTTGATATACCCAATCTAAATTACAGACTGCCATTCGCAAAACCATAGACACTCCAACACCAATAACTACATACCCACTCACTGAATCTTAGGTCTACACACACACATCCACTCACTCACCCGTACAGTCACTCATACTTATGGTCACTCAGTACAGGACTATCATATGCACTCTTACTCCTATATAGACACTCAAACACCGCCACTGATCCATAGAGGTACTCACACACCTAGTCAGTCATGCAAATAATTAAACACACTGCCATTTACTCACCTATACAGTTATACACACACCAGCTCACTTAATCATACAAATACTACCACATTGTTCGCTCTTATACAATCACTGATACAAGCACACACTCATCCATACAGCCACTATCACAATCACTCACTCTCGCTTATAGCTATTTATATACTCCAACACACATATATACTGCCTTTCACATATGTAGTTACTCACACATGTACCACTGGGACATATATTCACTCACTATCACACTCTTACACACACTTACCCACCCATACAGTCTATCACAGATGCACTCTTGAAACCATCCACCCAGTGAATCACCCACTCACACATCTATGCACAGAGTCGCACACACCCCTCCCACACAAACACTGAGGCACCCATACAGATACTCAGAGAACCATTCAATAACTCTTATAGACACTCATGTAGCTATTCACAAACACATGCAGCCACTTACACAGCAACAGACAGACGGATACAGACATTCACCCAGTTTAGTCACTAACCCATGCATTCAGTAAGATACGTTAAATCACTCACTTATAGAGTCAGTCACGCACCTACTAAATCATCCATACAGACACTTAGACACCCACTCATTCTTCAATACGTCTTTTCCTATATATATTAAAAATATTTAAACTTTACAGAAACACACAGTCACTGGATGATGTCATCAGTGATGTCATTTGAGATGTCATCAGTGATGTCATCAGTGATGTCACTGACCATGTCATGAGTGATGTAATATGTGACATCATCAGAAGTGCATTGCGGGGGCGCGAGTTATAGTTAGCTGAACTAACTATAACAGGGGAATTTCACGGGTTTTGTACGAGTGAAGTGTCCAACTAACTATAACTGTCCCTAAAACCTATGGTTTTTTCAGTGAATATATATATATATATATATATACATATATATATCGATATATATATATAGATATATATATATATATATATATATATGTATAGATATATATCAAAAGAATACCCTTGCAGGCATAGAGTGACGCATAAATTATGCAAAAAAGAAGAAGAGAACTCTGGGTAGTTCTCAAGTTTAGGTGGAAGGCAGCTTCTGTGTAGAGCACCCTCAACATCAGCGACACTCTAGGTTTTCTCACCTCAAATGTCTGCTTTTCTATCAAAGTTTTTAAGCATGGCATTAGCACAGTGCTATCCACGCCGAGATAGAAAGGGACAAAGTCTTTTGCTATTCTACAGCAAAGTCTTTAAGCATAGGAATAGCACAGTGCTATCCATGCCAAGCTGTTAAATGACAAAAGCCATTTACCACTCCAGCCACAGTATTACAGCTTTGGACTGGTAAAATACCATCCAAGCCAACCTGAAATGAATAAAAGCAATCCCTGACACGTGTTTTGCTATCATTACAGCTCTTCAGAGAGGTTTAGCTTTGTCCAGACCAAGGGAGCACCCAGTATAAGTCAAACGAATACCCTTGCAGGCATAGAGTGACGCCTACATTATGCAAAAAAGAAGAAGAGAACTCTGGGTAGTTCTCAAGTTTAGGTGGAAGGCAGCTTCTGTGTAGAGCACCCTCAACACCAGCGACACTCTAGATTTGCTCACCTCAAATGTCTGCTTTTCTATCAAAGTTTTTAAGCATGGGATTAGCACAGTGCTATCCACGCCGAGATAGAAAGGGACAAAGTCTATTGCCATTTCTACAGCAAAGTCTTTAAGCATAGGAATAGCAAAGTGCTATCCATGCCAAGCTGTTAAATGACAAAAGCCATTTACCACTCCAGGCACAGTATTACAGCTTTGGACTGGTAAAATACCATCCAAGTCAACCAGTGATGTCATTTGAGATGTCATCAGTGATGTCATCAGTGATGTCACTGACCATGTCATGAATGATGTAATATGTGACGTCATCAGCAGTGCATTGCGGGGGCGCGAGTTATTGTTAGCTCAACTAACTATAACGGCCGAATTTCTCTGGTTTTGTACGAGTGAAATGTCCAACTAACTATAACGTCCCTGAAACCTGTGTTTTTTTCAGTGAATTGCTAAGGTTTTTTAAATGCTAATTTCTAACTATAACGTCCCTGAAACCTATGTTTTTTTCAGTGAATTTTAAAGGTTTTATAAATGCTGATTTCTAACTATAACGTCCCTGAAACTTATAGTTTTTCAGTGAATTTCAAAGGTTTTTAAAATGCTAATTTCTAACTATAACGTCCCTGAAACCTATGGATTTTCAGTGAATTTCAAAGGTTTTTTAAATGCTAATTTCTAACTATAACGTCCCTAAAACCTATGGTTTTTTCAGTGAATTTCTAAGGTTTTTTAAATGCTAATTTCTAACTATGCCTACAGAGGTAGGACATGTGCAGAAAGAGGAAGAAAGGCGCGGAAAGAAGCAAGAGAAATGCAGAAAGAGGCAACAGAAGTCCAGAAAGAGGAAGAAAGGTGCAGAAAGAAGCAAGAGATATGCAGAAAGAACCAACAGAGGTGCAGAAAGAGGCCTTGTTGCAAAGTCATCCTGTGCCCTGGGCACCCCCCAACTTTTTGCTGACTGGTACTGGTGGTAACTGACTCTGACTCTGACTGACCCTGGGCTCTGCCTTACCAGGCCCGGAGCCAGTGCTATGCTGTAAAACACTTAGAATACAGTGAAAACACCTACATACACTAGGGTACACTATGGGTTGGGGTACCCCTGTGATTGGCATGACCTCCCCTGTAAGGCCCTAGTACATAATAGGGCAGGGGGATTGAAACTACCTCTAAGTCCCTAGCTTATAATAGGGCATGGAAGTTTAGAGGCCAGCAGCCCTTTTCTGCACTTGCATGTGTGCACTGCTGAGCCTGAGGTCAGTTTAAAAGTAGCCATGTGTGTGCAGAAAGAAGCAAGAGAGGTGCAGAAAGAAGCAAGAGAAGTACAGAAAGAAGCAACAGAGGAGCAGAAAGAGGGAAGAGGGGTGCAGAATGAGGCAAGAAAAGTGCAGAAAGAAGCAACAGATGTGCAGAAAGAGGCAAGAGAAGTTCAGAAAGAGGCAGCAGAAGTGCAGAAAGAGACAAGAAAAGTATAGAAAGAGGCAAGAGAGTTGCAGAAACAGGCAAAAGAGGTGCACAAAGAGGGAACAGGGGTGCACACAGAGGCAAAAGAAGTACAGAAAGAACCAACAGAGGTGCAGAAAGAGGCAAGAGGGGTGCAGAAAGAGGCAAGAGGGGTGCAGAAGAGGCAAGAGAGGAGCAGAAAGAGGCAAGAGAGGTGCACACAGAGGCAAAAGGGGTGCAGAAGGTTGCAAGAGAGTTGCAGAAAGAAGCAAGAGCAGTACAGAAACTACCAACAGAGGTGCAGAAACAGGTAAGAGGGGTGCAGAAAGAGGCAAGAGGGGTGCAGAAATTTGCAAGAGAGGTGCAGAAAGAAGCAAAAGCAGTGCAAAAGAACCAACAGAGGTGCAAAAAAGGGGCAAGTGAGGTGCAGAAGGAGGCAAGAGAACTGCAGAAAGAGGCAAGAGAGTTGCAGAAACTGGCAAAAGGGAACAGGTGGGCAGACTGAGGCAAGAGAGGTGCAGAAAGAGGGAAGATGGGTGCAGAAAAAGGCAAGAAGGATGCAGAAATTTGGAACAGAGGTGCAGAAAGAAGCAAGAGCAGTGCAGAAAGAACCAACAAAGGTGCAGAAAGAGGCAAGAGGGGTACAGAAAGAGGCAAGTGAAGTGCAGAATGAAGCAAAAGAGGTGCAGTAAGAACCAACAGAGGTGCAAAAAGAGGCAAGAGGGGTGCAGAAAGGGTTAGGAGAGGTGCACAAAGAGGCAAGAGGGGTACAGAAAGAGGCAGGAGGGGTGCAGAAAGAAGGAAGAGAACTGCAGAAAGAAGCAACAGAGGTGCTGAAAGAGGCTCAAAGGGTGAAGAAAGAGACAAGAGGTGCAGAAAGAAGCAACAGAGGTACAGAAAGAGGCAAGAGTGGTGCAGAAAGAGGGAAGAGAGGTGTAGAAAGAAGCAAGAGAGTTGCACAAAGAGGGAAGAGGGGTGCAGAAACAGGCAAAAGGGGTGCATAAAGAGGCAAGAGAGGTGCAGAAAGAGGCAAGAGAAGTGTTGAAAAAGGCAAGGGAGCTGCAGAAGGAGGCAAGAGAACTGCAGAAAGAGGCAAGAGAGTTGCAGAAAGAGACAAGTAAGGTGCAGAAGGGGGCAAGAGAACTGCAGAAAGAGGCAAGAGAGTTGCAGAAACAGGCAAAAGGGGTGCAGAAAGAGGGAACAGGTGGGCAGACTGAGGCAAGAGAGGTGTAGAAAGAGGGAAGATGGGTGCAGAAAAAGGCAAGAAAGATGCAGAAATTTGGAACAGAGGTGCAGAAAGAAGCAAGAGCAGTGCAGAAAGAACCAACAGAGGTGCAAGAGGGGTACAGAAAGAGGCAAGTGAAGTACAGAATGAAGCAAAAGAGGTGCAGAAAGAACCAACAGAGGTGCAAACAAGAGGCAAGATGGGTGCAGAAAGGGTTAGGAGAGGTGCACAAAGAGGCATGAGGGGTGCAGCAAGAGGCAGGAGGGGTGCATAAAGAAGGAAGAGAACTGCAGAAAGAAGCAACAGAGGTGCTGAAAGAAGCACAAAGGGTGCAGAAAGAGACAAGAGAGGTGCAGAAAGAAGCAACAGAGGTACAGAAAGAGGCAAGAGTGGTACAGAAAGAGGGAAGAAAGGTGTAGAAAGAGGCAAGAGAGTTCCACAAAGAGGGAAGAGGGATGCAGAAACAGGCAAAAGGGGTGCAGAAAGAGGCAAGAGAACTGCAAAAAGAGGCAAGAGAGTTGCAGAAAGAGGCAAGTGAGGTGCAGAAGGGGGCAAGAGAACTGTAGAAAGAGGCAAGAGCATTGCAGAAACAGGCAAAAGGGGTGCAGAAAGAGGGAACAGGTGGGCAGACTGAGGCAAGAGAGTTGCAGAAAGAGGGAAGAGGGTTGCAGAAAGAGGCAAGAGGGATGCAGAAAGAAACAAAAGAAGTGCAGAAAGAAGGAACAGATGTGCAGAAAGAGGCAAGAGGGCAGCAGAAAGAGGGAAGAGGGGTGCAGAAAGAGGCACAAGGGTTGCAGAAAGAAGGGACAGAGGTGCAGAAAGAAGCAAGAGAAGTGCAGAAAGAAGCAACAGAGGTGAAGAAAGAGGGATGAGGGGTGGAAAAAGAGTCAAGAGACGTGCAGAAAGAAGCAACAGAGATGCAATAAGGGGGAGCAGGGGTGGAGAAAGTGGCGAGAGGGGTGCATAAAGAAGCAAGAGAGGTGCAGAAAGAAACAAAAGAAGAGCAGAAAGAAGGAACAGGGGTGCAGAAAGAGGCAAGAGGGTTGCAGAAAGACGGAAGAGGGGTGCAGAAAGAAGCACGAGTGGTGCAGATAGAAGCAAGAGAGTTACAGAAAGAAGCAAGAGTAGTGCAGAAAGAAGCAACAGAGGTGCAGAAAGAGGCAAGAGGGGTGCAAAAAGAGGGAAGAGGAGTGCAGAAAGAGGCACGAGGGGTATACAAAGAAGCAAGAGAGGTGCAGAAATAAGCAGCAGAGGTGCAGAAAGAGGGAAGAGGGGTAGAGAAAGAGACAAGAGAGGTGCAGAAAGAAGCAACAGAGGTGCAGAAAGAGGGAAGAGGGATGAGAAAGAGGCAAGAGTGGTGCAGAAAGAAGCAAGAGAGGTGCAGAAAGTAACAAAAGAAGTGCAGAAAGAAGGAACAGAGGTGCAGAAAGAGGCAAGAGGAGTGCAGAAAGAAAGAGAAGAGGGGTGCAGAAAGAGGCACAAGGGGTGCAGAAAGAAGCAAGAGATGTACAGAAAGACGCAATATAAGTGCAGAAAGAAGCAACAGAGATGCAGAAAGAGGGAAGAGAGGTGGAGAAAGAGGCAAGAGAAGTGCAGAAAGAAGCAGCAGACATGCAGAAAGGGGGAAGAGGGGTGGAGAAAGAAGCAAGAGAGGTGCAGAAATAAGCAACAGAGGTGCAGAAAGAGGGAAGAGGGGTGGAGAAAGAGACAAGAGAGGTGCAGAAAGAAGCAACAGAGGTGCAGAAAGAGGGAAGAGGGATGAGAAAGAGACAAGAGAGGTGCAGAAAGAAACAAAAGAAGTGCAGAAAGAAGGAACAGAGGTGCAGAAAGAGGCAGGAGGGGTGCAGAAAGAGGGAAGAGGGGTGCCAAAAGAGGCAAGAGAGGTGCAAAAAGAGACAAGGGGGTGCACAAAGAAGCAAGTGAGATGCAGAAAGAGGCAACAGAGGTGCAGAAAGAGGCAAAAGAGGTGCAGAAAGTAGAAGAGAAGTGCAGAAAAAGAAAGAAAGGTGCAGAAAGAAGCAAGAGTGGCTTGCACACCATTAGCAGCAATTTAACACCCACATTTAGCAATAAGAAACAGGTGACCATTTTGGGTTTACAAAGGACCTTCCACCACGGTGTAACACTTGTCGCTGCATTTTTGGCAATGTTAGAGCCGTTTGAGCTAGAAACAAGGCTTTTTTTGTTCAAATCTGTAGATCAGGCAGCAGATGATGGATTATGTGGCTAATGCGGAAAATGTATAATTGTGCGAAAGTCGGTGCAGCCAAACAGTCGCATAATTCCAGTGGCCCTGCTCATACCTCTGACTAGGTCCAGAGGTGCTCCTCAGTGATTCCTTCTTTTTTTGTCTCATTGAGTTCATAGTTTAGCTTCTATGGAAATCAGGAAGACTAAACCTGAGGTTACCACTCCACAACACAGACTACCATACCACATAATTGCTCTCCATAACACATAATCCCACTCTACATAATTCCTATCCACTAAATACCACATACTTTCTATCCACATAATTTCACTGCACAACATACCACATACTTTCTATCCACATAATTTCACTGCACAACATACCACATAATTCCACTACACACAACGTACATCCACTCCACTCCAAAAAAATTTATTAAAAAACTTTTACATTTACAACGCCAATAGCACTAACTCTTGCAAATGCGGGACCTATTAAATTACAAATGCTTCTTTAACTAGTAGTCACGTTTGCAGATTGGTGGAGAAAGGGGGCTGGGCCTCCAACCAGCGCTCAGGAATTCTGCTGTGTAGGACTTAAAGGAGGTACCAGGAGGGCTTCTTGGCCCCCAAAGTCCCTCAGGAGTAAAGTGGACTTCATCCCGCAACCAGTACTGTGCCAGGAGGCGCGTTTGTACAGTGGTGGAGAATGGGGGGGTGTGGCCTCCGAATACGTCTTAGCAATACCACTGTGTTGGACTTAGTGGAGGTAACAGGAGGGGTAGTTGGCCCCCAAGGACAACCTTGGGGGCCAACTACCCCTCCTATTACCACCAGTAAGTCCCACACAGCAGCATTTCTAAGTTCTCATAGCAGGCCACGCCCCCTTTCCCCACCACTCTGCAACCGCGCTCCCTGGCGTGCTCTTGGATGGGGATTAAAGTCCACGTCACTGCTGGGGGTCCTTAGGGGCCAACTAGCCTACCTGATACCTCCAGTATACCCAGATAGTGGGATTGCTGATAGGTGGACACAGGCCATGCCCCCTTTGTCCACCACTCTGCAAACGTGCCTCCTGGTGCGCTCTTGGTTGGGGGATGAAGTCCCCTTGCCTCCTGAGGGTCCCTGGGGGCCAACTAGCCCACCAGGTACCTCCAGTAAGCCCCATACAGCTGGATTGCTGAGAGTGGTCCGAGGCCATGCCCCCTTTTTACACCACTCTGCAAACGCGCCTCCTGGCACACTGCTGCTCGGGGGATGAAGTCCACTTGTGTCCTGAGGTCCTCAGGACACAAGAGGACCTCATCACCCCACCAGCAGTGCGTCAAGAGGTGCGTTTGCAGAGTGGTGTAAAAAGGGGCGTGGCCTCGTACCACTTCTCAGCAGTCCCACTGTGTGGGGCTTACTGGAGGTTCTGATGTGCAGCTCCCTTGCCCAAAAGCAATACTGCTCTGCTTCCACCCTGCCATAGCAAACAGCAATGGCCCAGGGGTGGGCACCCCAGGACATTGCAGGAGCCGGCCCTGGGGGGTGGTGGTCCCCAGGGCCATCTAGGGCTCAGGAAGGAGGCCCCTCTCCCAAATGTAAATAGCCCCGGGGAGGTGGTGGTCCCCGGGGCCGGGGGTCCGTAGCAGACATAATTAGTGCCCTGGGGAGGTGGTGGTCCCCGGGGCAGTGTGGGGGGGGCAGGAGCCCCCCCACACTTACTTTATATTATTGAAGCCCCGGGGGGTGGCGGTCCCCGGGGCAGTGTGGGGAGGGGCAGGAGCCCCCACACACTTTACAATTTTAATTTAAGCCAGGGGAGGTGGCAGTTCCCGGGGCTTGGGGGGCCCACGAGGCCCCCCCACTCATTATCATCAATGCCCTGGGGAGGTGGCAGTCCCCGGGGCAGCGTGGGGGGGGGCAGGAGCCCCCCCACGCATTTAAAAAAAATCCCCAGGGAGGTGGCGGTCCCCGGGGCTGCGGCGGGCTGCGTGCCCCCGCATATAATTATGGAAGCCCCGGGGAGGTGGTGGCGCCCGGGGCTTCGGGGGCCCTTACGGGCCCCCGCTACATAATTGGATATTGCCCCGGGACCTGGCCCACCCGGGGGCTTATAAAAATCAAAGCGCAGAAGACTGCGCTTTCTTTTTTTTAAAAAATTTGTCCGGATTTGGGCACCCAGCGCAAATTCGGCTGATTTTTTTTAATGCTTTTGGTGGCCCGGGGGGTCCTTGTGGGACCCCCTGAGCAGGCCTAGGGGGCAGGGTGTTTCTATCTTTTCTTGTTTTTTATCTTTTTACAACTGTTTTCTTGTGACTTGGTTACCGAGTCACAAGATGGCTGCCAACACTACCTGGTTTGGAGTGTTGGCAGCCAATCAGAATGAAGCTCGTGCCTGGGAGGGTTCGCGAATCCTCCTCGGTGCTCAGATATCAATATTTTTATTTTTTGAATTTCTCAGCAACTACTGAACGGATTTACACCATTTTTAAAAAAGGGCGCTTTCTGAACCAAGAGCTACCTTTTTGCCAAATTTGGTGTAATTCCGTTCAGCAGTTCAGGCTGTAGCCTGTTTCAAAATTCCTATGGAAAATAAGATGGGGAAAACGCGTTTTGGGACTCCCATTTTTTCTCGGCCCCCGCTTGACGAATCACCCCGAAACTTTCAAACAGGAGCTGACCTGAGTGAACCATTAGTTTTGAAAAGTTCACGAAGATTCATCAAACGGCGCCAAAGATATTGGCAAAAGAAAAAATGCTTTTTGAATAGAAACAAGGTCCTAACTATAACTACCTACTGGCGACCGCCAGTAGGTAATATACATTGCGGGGGCGCGAGTTATAGTTAGCTGAACTAACTATAACGCGGGAATTTCTATGGTTTTGTACGAGTGAAATGTCCAACTAACTATAACATCCCTGAAACCTATGGTTTTTTCAGTGAATTTCTAATTGCTAATTTCTAACTATAACGTGCCTGAAACCTATGGTTTTTTCAGTGAATTTCAATGGTTTTTTAAATGCTAATTTCTAACTATAACGTCCCTGAAACCTATGGTTTTTCCAGTGAATTTCAAAGGTTTTTAAAATGCTAATTTCTAACTATAACATAGCAGACTCGTTTTCAGAGTGGTGGAGAAAGGTGAGCGTGGCCTCCAAATACCTTTTAGCTATCCCACTGTGTGGGATTTACTGGAGGTAACAGGAGGGGTAGTTAGCCCCCAACGTCAACCTTGGGGGCCAACTACCCCTTTTATTACCTCCAGTAAGTCCCACACAGCAAGATTGCTAACTTGTTATATCAGGCCCACCCCCTCCCTCCACCACTGTGCAAACGCGCCTCCTGGCACGTTGTAAATTGGGGGATTAAGTCCCCTTGAATCCTGAGGGTCCCTGGGGGCCAACTAGCCCACCAGGTACCTCCATTAAGTGCCACAGAGCTGCGTTGCAGAGAGGTGTTCCGAGGCCACGCCCCTTTTTACACCACGCTGTAAACGCTGCTTCTGGCGCACTGCTGCTCGGAGGATGAAGTCCACTTGTGTCCTGAGGTCCCCCACTCATTAATTATCACAGCCCCGGGGAGGTGGCGGTCCCCGGGGCTTGGGGGGGCCCGTGAGGCCCCCCACCCTTATTTAATGAAGCCCCGGGGAAGTGGCGGTCCCCGGGCAGCGTGGGGGGTTGGGACCCCCCATGCATTATTTTTTTTAAAAGCCCCGGGGAGGTGGCGGTCCCCGGGGCTGCAGGTGGGCCGCGTGCCCCCTCACATAATCAGCATAGCCCCGGTGAGGTGGTGGTCCCCGGGGCTGCGGGGGCCCCCGCGGGCCCCCGCTATTATTTCTTTGGCAATGCCCCCGGGACCTGGCCCACCCGGGGGGCTCATTAAAATGAAGCACGGGAGCCCGTGCTTCATTTTTTAAAAATTTTCAGCGGGATTCGCGACCCCAACGTAAATTCCGCTATTTTTAAAAAAACAAAATGCTTTTTTGGGCCCTGAGCAGGCCTAGGGGGTCAGGGTTTGTCTACCCTGCCCCCTTTTTTCATTTTTCACTTTGTTTCACTGTTTTCTACCGAGTCACAAGATGGCTGCCAACACTTCCTGGTTTGGAGTGTTGGAAGCCAATCAGAGTGAAGCTCGTGCCCGGGCGGGTTCGCGAACCCTCCTTGGTGCTCAGATATCGAAACCTTTTCTTTTTCTAATTTCTCAGGAATTACTGAACGGATTTATACCATTTAAAAAAAAGGGCTCTTTCTGAACCAAGACCTACCTTTTTGCCAAATTTGGTGTAATTCCATTCAGCAGTTCGGGCTGTAGCTTTGTCTAAAGTTTCCTATGGAAATTAACATGGGGAAAACGCGTTTTGGGACCCCCCTTTTTTCTCAGCCACCGCTTGACGAATCAACCCGAAACTTTAAAGACAGAAGCTGACTGGAGCGGGCCACTAGTTTTGAAAAGTTTGCGAAGATTCATCATCTAGCGCCAAAGTTATTGGGAAAAGTAAAAAAGCTTCTCCTATGGAAACAAATCACAAGTGGCCTGAGTTATCGTTTGTACAGAAAATAGGTGTTGTGGTTGACGTTTCGGTCTATCACGCTGTCGTCCGCTAGACCATCTTCAGGACTGAGTAAATTAAAAGTAGGTTGACCCTCTGAGATTAAGGCCGAAATTAATCTTTATTTGAAATTTTCAAAAGTTAATCAGCGAATTATATCCGATGTTTGTTTCATGCCAACAAAATTCAATGGCACAGAAGTACTTGACTGAGTCAAGCAGCAAAGACTATGCAATTGTAGTAGTATCTGTCTAAAGTAGATTTCTTCCTCATATGTGGCAACGACTGCTCGCACGAAGGATCGGCACCTATTTTCTGTACAAACGATAACTCAGGCCACTTTTGATTTGTATAAACTAATCAGTCTGCCTGTTTTGTATATATTTTCTGAATAAGGTGTCTGCAATTGCAACTGAGAAATATTTGAAATGTATATATAACTAGAACTCTTGTATATAAGATGATTCTGTACCCTGTATATTATTTTGATATGAGATAAACTCTATTATTTGAACCTATACACCCGTGTTTTTGATATATCTTTATATTTCAAAGTGAATGATTAATTTGTTTTCTGTTTTTTGTTTTTTTGTTTAATTTATGCATCAATTATTGAGATTATAATATTTTTGAAGAATTTATTTTGCAAGCAATACATTTTAAAACTTGCCTCGAACTTGGAATAATAAATTTACTTACAAAAGTGTATATTAAATAAATCCCTTGTAGGCACACTTTTAGAAGTTAGCATTTCTGTGTGCTATGTGTCTGCCTGCCTGATGTGAATTGCATGTCTGGCTTTTGAGTGACAGGGGCTGGTGAGGTGTGTGTGGCTCCAGGAAGGGCATGGTGAGTCAGCGCTAGGCTGAATGGGACATCTGCATTTGGAGTGGTGGGAGAAGTCCCTGGACCCTGAAAAGGATTGTGCCTGCCCTAGTGAATGCTGGCTCCGCCCCCCTGTGGTGTGTCTAATGACGAGCCCCCACCTGACAAAGGGGAAGAGGAGCCTTGTAAACAAAGTGCTCCAATTCCCCCCTGAACCAGTTTTTGCTGGTTCCCCAAGCCCTGTGCTGGCGCAGACAAAGGGAAAAGGTGATATAAATATAGGGGCTGTGACCCCATGAAAATGTGCTGTTTCTGTACCTTTGGGGGCTTGCTGCTGCTGGGGCCCAGGAGGAACCGCCATGGGGGCTTGCCTCCTTGCTGGAGGGCCCTGTGCGCTTGCCTCCCTGGGCCCAGCTGGGCCCCTTGAACTCTGAGGACTTCCAGGAGCTGTGGGCTTAGCACATTGTGAGCGCTGTACTTTATTTGCGAGGAGAGGAGCGTGCGGGCACTGCAACGCTGTGCTGCGAAGATTCCTCATGGGAGAGTCCCGGCGTGGGGACTCCCCCGTGCTGCTGGGGAGCGGGAGCCAATCCCACGTTATTGCTGCATTTCTTAACTTTGCTCAAATAGTGGGAGCCTACCCCAAATTGTGTGCTGTTGTGGCGGGTGCCCACCCCGCACTGGTGGAAGGAATCACCGCCGCAGCCGGGCCGTAGCAAAAGTGAACCGCCGGGCCGCTGTCAGCGCGACCCGAAAGTCAGGCGGAGCTGCCTGGTGGTGGGCAGGGCCGCAATACGCGAGCAGGAGCCCGCCGGAAGCCAGGAGAAGCTGGGCTGCGTGGAGAAGGGAGGACGGGAGCCTACCCCGCCTCCTAGGACGTCCAGAGCCTCGCAGGCTCCTTGCGGAAGTCCCGGTCCCATGAGAGGGACCGGGTGAAGAGCAGAGTTCCCGCCTTCAGCCAGCAAGAGGAGCGGAGTCCACGAAGGAGCCCCGGTGAGTGGGGGCTCTTTGTTGCATTTCGGGTGCCGATCGAGGGCACCAGGAGGAATCTCCGAGGGGGGGGCTCCCAAGGCGCAGTGGCACTGAAGTAAATTCCCTCAGCTTCGCCGCCGTCGCGGGCAGCTGCACCGGGGTGGTGACTTTGTGTGCCAGAGCCCCAGAGGGGGGCTCCAACGTGCTCCGTTGTGCCAGTGCTGATAACGTGCCGCATTGTGGTGCCAAGGGTTGCACCGGAAGGGCCCCATTGCGAAGGGAGGCTCTCAGATCGCAGTAGTGCCAGTACCATTTTTCAGTTGGGCACATTCGTTCATAGAGTCCCAGTGGGGGACTCAGGGCACTGTGGTACCAGTGTTTCATTTCGTCACAGCTGCCCCGCCGGACAGTGGGCAGCTGCAACGTTTGGGCACCTTCGGTTTTGAGAAGAGTTCCAGTGGGGCTCTCAGGGCGCCGTGAGCGCCAGTGCCGGTTTTTGGTTCCTAGCTGCCCAGCAATTAGTGGGCAGCTGCAACGTTTAGGCCATTTACTTTGCGAGGTCCCTCTTAGACCCCTGCCTTTGCAGGACATAGGGCATTCAAGCCCTCTGAGAAGGCCAGTTGGCCTGGGGGCAGTTTGGTGACATTGCCCGGACCGGCTGTGTGAGGGTAGGACGTCCGCCGCCTTGTTCCTGTTGAACTGACACTACATTTTAGTGTCTACACCAGCCGGTACTGATGCCGTGCATCCTTGACCCTAATAGGGTTGTGTTTTTTGATCTACAGGTACCACTTTTTAGGGTGCTGTAATGGTGGTCACTAGTTTATTTCAATTCATTGTTGACCACTACCATTAAGTGTAGGTAGATCATCGTTGGTCCTGAAGAATTGCCATTTAATATATTGTCAGGCAAGAAACATGTTGACCTCTTTTACAAACGCAAAAATCTCTACATCCTTAGAGTGGAGATAAGCGTCTTGTTTTCTTTTAACCAGGGTAGGGGCCACATTTAATAAAATTATTCTGAGTGGACCACCTCCCTTTTTATTTTATTTTATTTTCCTACACATCTTTATCACCTACACCTTTTTAGGGCCCTCACACGCACTTCACCCACCGGCATATGGAATAAAGATCTCCGCCAAGGAGGCCCCATCACGGGTGCCGATCGGGGATTGCAGCGCCGACCCGATAAGGAGCAGACCCGATGATGAAGCATGACACCTAGCAGGCTGGGTGTGTGAGGGTCTTTTCCAAGAGGAGAGGATTCTTCTCCCCACCTTCACCACTCCATATCTCTATGTGGAGTCTCTATATTGAAAAACACTTCATCCTGCTTTTAACATTAGGAACTGCATACCATTTGTGTTAAGGTTCATTCACGGACATGTATGCTGGACCTGGATAAAGATTAGTCCGTTTGTTTCCCCCTTATTGATTAAAAGACATTGGTAGAGCACCAGGCTCTACAGAACTGCATAATGTGTTTATGCCTACTATGGGTGTTGCCAAAAATGATTTAGGCCCATAGTATTTACGCTAACTTGTTTATGCTTAGGAGGTGAGTGCATAATGTGTTTATGCTGGTGATACCTAATGCGTAATGTGTTTATGCTAATGAGGTTATTGCATAATGTGTTTATGCTGAGGTCATTATTGTACCAGTAATTACTGGTTATGTTTTGCATTTACTTACCTGTTCTGATGGTTCTGACCGTGGCCCGATTGGCCTGGTCCTGTATATAATCCCGTGAATATTGCCTAGTGCCAGTTGGCATGGTGTATATTGTGTGATTATGTTTCTAATGTGTTTATGACAATACAAAGGCTATTTTTGATATAACCTTGTGTGGAGTTTCTTTTGTAGTGTGCCTAGTTTGTTGCTGCTGTGTGAGTGTGTTGCGCAAACGCTTTACACATTGCCTCTGGGATAAGCCTGACTGCTCGTGCCAAGCTACCAAGGGGGTGAGCAGGGGTTATCTTCAGCGTGTAACTCCCTTGCCCTGACTAGAGTGGTGGTTTCTGCCTGGCTTAGGCGCAAGCCCTAGCCAACCAGAAATCCCATTTCTAACATGTATATATATATTATCTACTGGCGGTCGCCAGTAGATAGTTATAGTTAGAACCTATTTTCCATAGGAAATCCGCGACATTCTATTTGAAATAACTCTCTTGCCGGTTGACGTATCTTCGCAAAATTTTCAAACTTTGTGGGGCGCTCCGGTCCGCTCCTATCCTGAAAGTCTCGGGGTGATTCGTCAAGCGGGGGCCGAGAAAAAGGGGGTCCCAAAACGCGTTTTCCCCATTCATTTTTCCATAGGAAACTTTAGACACGGCTACAGCCCGAACTGCTGAACGGAATTACACCAAATTTGGCAAAGAGGTAGTTCTTGGTTCAGAAAGAACCCTTTTGTTAAATGGTGTAAATCCGTTCAGTAGTTGCTGAGAAAATCAAAAGTAAAAGTACATATATATCTATGGCCGCGTCGGATTCGCGCACCCTCCCGATCACGAGCTGCATGCTAATTGGCTGTCAACACTCCAAATCAGGAAGTGTTGGCAGCCATTTGTCCCTCGGTAGAACCGAGAGACAGAAACAAGTGCGCAAAGCACAAAGGGGGCAGGGTAGAAACACCCTGACCCTATAGGTCTGCTCAGGGGTCCCACAAGGACCCCCTGGGCAAAATATATATATATATATTTTTTTAAATCGGCAGGATGCGCTCAGGAGCGCGGATCCTGCCGAAAAAAATCGAAGCGCGGTCTCCCGCGCTTCGATGTAGTGGCCCCGGGTGGCCCAAGTCCCGGGGGCATGGTGGGGGTTTTAATTTATGTAGGGGGGCCTCTAAGGCCCCCAAGCCCGAGGACCGCCACCCCCGGGGCTTTATTTAAAAATGATGGCGGGAGGGCTCTGAGCCCTCCTGCAGCCCGAGGACCACCACCTCCCCGGGGCTTCATTTTTTAATTTTTTAAAAACCTGTGTGGGGGCTCCAGCCCCCACATGCCCGGGGACCGCCACCTCCCCGGGGCACTAAACATTTAAATATGGGGGTCCGTTACGGACCCCAAGCCCAGGGACCACCACCTCCCGGGGCTGTGCACTGAATGGGAGGGGGCCGCGCGGCCCCCTCCTGGAAGCCCTTGATGGCCCTTAGGGACTACCACCCCCAGGGCCGGCTCCTGCAGTGTCCCGGGGTGCCTACCCCGGGACACTGCTGTTTGCTATGACAGGACGGGAGCCTCGCGGCTCCCGTCCTGTCATAGCTAAACTTGTTTGCATTTTGAAGAGAGAGCAGGAAACCTGCTCTCTCTTTCAAAATGCAAACCAACTGCTTTCACATGGGGAGCAGCATGTTAGCTGCTCCCCATGTGGAGCAATGCCCGGCTTCCGCAGGAGGCGGGGAGCCGGCTGGGACTGTGGGGGATTGGGGACCCCCACAGTCTCCAACGTGAGGCCAGGCCCCGGGGGATGGGGTCATAAGTGGCCCGGGAGGGGGCCACGCAGCCCCCTCCCCAAAGTTCCCCAAATTTTTTTTTTAAAATAAAGGAAAGGCCGGCCCCGGGGATGGGGTCCCCGGGGCCTTAAATGGCCTGAGGAGGGGGCCACGCAGCCCCCTCCAAAGAAAAAAATAAAAAATCGAGGCCATGCCCCGGGGGATGGGGTCCCTGGGGCCAATACAGGCCCAGGGAAGGGGGCCACGCGGCCCCCTTCCCGTTTTTTTTTTAAATAAAAAAAATAAATAAATGCTCAGGCCCCGGGGATGAGGTCCCTGGGGCCAAAAGTGGGCAAGGGAAGGGGGCCACGCAGCCCCCTCCCATTAAAAAAAAAAAAAAGAAAAAAAAAAAAACGACCGGCATCGTGCCGGAGGCCCGCCCCCTCCCTGCAGTACTCTGCAAACGCGCCCCCTGGCGCGTTTGCAGAGAGGACGAATTCCCCTTGAATACTGGGGGTCCCTGGGGGCCAACTAGCCCACCAGAAACCTCCAGTATGCACCAGGGGCTGCCTTGCAGAGACGTGTACATAGGCCACGCCCCTTTTACACCTCTCTGCAACGCAGCTCTGTGGCGCTTTTGGAGGTATATGGTGGGCTAGTTGGACTCCAGGGACCCTCAGGATTCAAGGGGACTTAATCCCCCAACTTAAAACGCGCCACAGGGCGCGTTTGCACAGTGGTGAAGGGAGGGGCGGGGCTTCTTGTGACATGTGTACAAACAGGCCCAGTGGCGCGTTTTAAGATGGGGATTAAATCCCCTTCAATCCTGAGGGTCCCTGAGGGCCAACTAGCCCAACAGGTACATCCAGAAAGCGCCACAGAGCTGCGTTGCAGAGAGGTGTAAAAAGGGGTGTGGCCTCTCTACACGTCTCTGCAACGCAGCCCCTGGCGCATACTGGAGGTTCATGGTGTGCTAGTTGGCCCCTAGGGAACCTCATGATTCAAGGGACTTAATCCCCCAACTTAAAACGCGCCACAGGGCGCGTTTGCACAGATGTCACCTCAGGCCCCGCCCCTCCCTTCACCATTGTGCAAATATTCCTCTAAAATCTGCCTTACTACGAATTCCGATTTACTCACCTGTTATCAGGAGAGACCTCAGTGCTGTATCTTTCAGCCCAGTACTGGTCCTGAAAAGTAATTTTAACCGTACTTACCAGTAACTTGAATTTCCTTCCATAGGCTAACATTGACTGGTTTCACTTGGAAATTCTTCTAAGTGTGGAGTTTTGGAACTTTAAAATATTCCTCTAAAATCAGCCGAAATACGAATTCCGATTTACTCACCTGTTATCAGGAGAGACCTCAGTGCTGTATCTTTCAGCCCAGTACTGATCCTCAAAAGTAATTTTAACCGTACTTACCAGTAACTTGAATTTCCTTCCATAGGATATAATTGCCTGCTTTTTGCTGAAAAAGTTTCTAAGTGTTGATTTTTGAAACATACAAATATTCCTCTAAAATCAGCCGAAATCCGAATTCTGATTTACTCAACTGTTATCAGGAGAGACCTCAGTGCTGCATCTTTCAGCCCAGTACTGGTCCTGAAAAGTAATTTTAACCGTACTTACCGGTAACTTGAATTTCCTTCATAGGCTAACATTGACTAGTTTCACTTGGAAATTCTTCTAAGTGTGGAGTTTTGGAACTTTAAAATATTCCTCTAAAATCAGCCGAAATACGAATTCCGATTTACTCACCTGTTATCAGGAGAGACCTCAGTGCTGTATCTTTCAGCCCAGTACTGGTCCTGAAAAGTAATTTTAACCGTACTTACCAGTAACTTGAATTTCCTTCCATAGGCTAACATTGACTGGTTTCACTTGGAAATTCTTCTAAGTGTGGAGTTTTGGAACTTTAAAATATTCCTCTAAAATCAGCCGAAATACGAATTCCGATTTACTCACCTGTTATCAGGAGAGACCTCAGTGCTGCATCTTTCAGCCCAGTACTGATCCTCAAAAGTAATTTTAACCGTACTTACCAGTAACTTGAATTTCCTTCCATAGGATATCATTGCCTGCTTTTTGCTGAAAAAGTTTCTAAGTGTTGATTTTTGAAACATACAAATATTCCTCTAAAATCAGCCGAAATCCGAATTCTGATTTACTCAACTGTTATCAGGAGAGACCTCAGTGCTGCATCTTTCAGCCCAGTACTGGTCCTGAAAAGTAATTTTAACCGTCCTTACCGGTAACTTGAATTTCCTTCATAGGCTAACATTGACTGGTTTCACTTGGAAATTCTTCTAAGTGTGGAGTTTTGGAACTTTATAATATTCCTCTAAAATCAACCAAAGTACGAATTCCAAATTACTCACCTGTTATCAGGAGAGAACCCAGTGCTGCATCTTTTAGCCCAGCACTGACCCTGAAAAGTAATTTTAACCGTACTTACCAGTAACTTATATTTTCTTCCATAGGAATCCATTGTCTGGTTTTCAGCAGAAAAGTTTCAAAGTGTCGATTTTCACAAACTACAAATATTCCTTAAGAATCGCCTGTATGACTTAAACGCATTCTTTCAACTGTTTACAGGAGATGCACCAGTGCTGGATCCAGGATCCAACACTGAGTAAGAAAAAGTAACGATAACAGTTTTTACCTGCTAAGTGAATTTCCTTCCATAGGATAACATTGGTGATTCTATGAGAAAAAGTTTCTGTGTCAACTTTTAAAATACAATAATATTCCTTAAAAATCACGACTGTAACCAAAACGCTTTTACTCAACTGTTTACAGGAGATGTACCAGGACTGAATCTAGGATCCAGTCCTGTGGTTAGAAAAGTAATCCATAAAGTAACTAATTGCATTTAACTAGAAATTCACATTGAGCTGAATGTTGCATTGTGTTTGAAAATGTGTTGCACATTGCAACAACTGTAACTACTGTACTTAAAAGTCTATTGCCTATGTGCAAAGTATTTAAAGTAAAGTAATTCATTCTGAGAAAGTATTTTTGTAATGTAATGTATAATGTAATTACAATGTAATTTAAAAAATAAAATATGTAAAAAAAATTGTTTCTAAAAATGTAGTAAATCAGTATGAAAAAAATTAATATAACAATTAATACATTTAAAAATTGTCATTTACAAAACCTTTGAAATTCACTGAAAAAACCGTAGGTTTCAGACATGTTATAGTTAGGAATTAGCATTTAAAAAACCTTTGAAATTCACTGAAAAAACCATAGGTTTCAGATATGTTATAGTTAGAAATTAGCATTTAAAAAACCTTTGAAATTCACTGAAAAAACCATAGGTTTTAGGGACAGTTATAGTTAGTTGGACATTTTACTCGTACAAAACCCGTGAAATTCCCCCGTTATAGTTAGTTCAGCTAACTATAACTCGCGCCCCCGCAATGCACTGCTGATGACGTCACATATTACATCACTCATGACATGGTCAGTGACATCACTGATGACATCACTGATGACATCTCAAATGACATCACTGATGACATCATCCACGTGATAATCTGATGCAGCTCTTCACACCCTAATATAACCTTTGATACACCCAATCTAAATTACAGACTGCCATTCGCAAAACCATAGACACTCCAACACCAATAACTACATACCCACTCACTGATTCTTAGGTCTACACACACACATCCACTCACTCACCCGTACAGTCACTCATACTTATGGTCACTCAGTACAGGACTATCATATGCACTCTTACTCCTATATAGACACTCAAACACTGCCACTCATCCATAGAGGTACTCACACACCTAGTCAGTCATGCAAATAATTAAACACACTGCCATTTACTCACCTATACAGTTATACACACACCAGCTCACTTAATCATACAAATACTAGCACATTGTTACGCTCTTATATAATCACTGATACAAGCACACACTCATCCATACAGCCACTATCACAATCACTCACTCTCGCTTATAGCTATTTATATACTCCAACACACATATATACTGCCTTTCACATATGTAGTTACTCACACATGTACCACTGGGACATACATTCACTCACTAACACACTCTTACACACACTTACCCACCCATACAGTCTATCACAGATGCACTCTTGAAACCATCCACCCAGTGAATCACCCACTCACACATCTATGCACAGTCGCACACACCCCATCCACACAAACACTCAGGCACCCATACAGATACTCAGACAACAAATCAATAACTCTTATAGACACTCATGTAGCTATTCACAAACCCATGCAGCCACTTACACAGCAACAGACAGACGGATACAGACATTCACCCAGTTTAGTCACTAACCCATGCATTCAGTAAGATACGTTAAATCACTCACTTATAGAGTCAGTCACGCACCTACTAAATCATCCATACAGACACTTACACACCCACTCATTCTTCAATACGTCTTTTCCTATATATATTAAAAATATTTAAACTTTACAGAAACACACAGTCACTGGATGATGTCATCAGTGATGTCATTTGAGATGTCATCAGTGATGTCATCAGTGATGTCACTGACCATGTCATGAGTGATGTAATATGTGACGTCATCAGCAGTGCATTGCGGGGCGCGAGTTATAGTTAGCTGAACTAACTATAACGGGGGAATTTCACGGGTTTTGTACGAGTAAAATGTCCAACTAACTATAACTGTCCCTAAAACCTATGGTTTTTTCAGTGAATATATATATATATATATATATATATATATATATATATATATATATATATATATATATATACATATATATGCCTCTAAGGACAAAAATTACCCAGTGGCCAGACATTTTGAAATTTATCATGCTAGTGACAGGGATCTGTTACGGTATTTTTGTCTGGACCACGTTCCGAATGATGCAAGAGGGGGAGATAGAGAAACAAGGCTCCGAAGATTAGAGTCGAGATACATCTTAGACTTACAATCAAAAATGCCCTATGGGCTAAATAGTGGCGAGGAGTTATCAGTACATCTCTAATCTATATCTGAGAAGGGGAACCATAGATGTTAGCAATTTGAATTACAATTGAAATCTAAATCAGCAGGTACCTTTGTACATATGTATATAGAAAGTTAGATAATGAAATTGGTCACTTTGATATTTTTCTTTTTTCTTTTGTTTATGTGTATATTATCACAGGAGTGTGAGGTAGGAATTGAATTTGCACCATTATCGACCTTCAAAAAGTGAGGAGAAGCTGAATTTTGGCAGAACAACTAAATTATCCTCAAGTAGCAAATTAATTACATAGGGTATCGATGTGTACAGAGTTATATGCCCATCTAGGGCATGATTGTAAATCTTGATCATGATCGACTTGATCATCATAATTTAAAATCATAATTTTGAGATGTAATATTGATCAAATGAACTATGTTTGCACAAAGACACAAGCCCATTCAGGGCAGGATGTAATTTTGAGGAAAAAAAAAAAGTTTTTAAATCTTACTTTTGAAGTTATATTTTCATACCTTACGTTTGAATTTTGATTTCTCAATAATGATAAACATGTATTTGCGTTATGGGACTGCAATAATGAGTTTAACATTGCATGTTCCAAGATGGCCGAAATGGTTTTGCAAAAGGACGATCAGTCCGTTTTTGATGTTGTTACCTCTCAACCATGAATGAGTTACCAAATGTATTTAATGGCGTGGTCTCCGGCTGCCGCTCTATATTGAGAAAGGCAGTCGCCGAAACGCGTCTTTTTTGTTCGTGTTCTATGTGCCAATAAACTTGGTCACACAGTCCCCCGTGAGTGCTGTACTTTGTACTATGGAGCAGTGATACATATATATACATATATATATATATACATATATATATATATATATATATATATATATATATATATATATATATGAGAGAAGTTGGCCTGGTATATGCTGTCCACTAATTAAAGTGGGCACCTTGCACCAGTCCAAACAACCCTTATGTTGATTTAAGAGGTCTAAGATAACCTTAGAAAGCTATCCAAGTGGCAGCTGTGGAAAACAGCCTTCAGGCTTAGTCTTGAAGGAATGTTAAGCAGCTTGTTTTACCAGAATGCAATCTTATAGTATTGGTTAAATGAAAGGAGAACCTCACAGTAGTTATAAAAATATGTATTTATTAATATTACACTCTCTAATACAACACAGTATCTCCTACACGGAGATAATCTCAAAGC
The DNA here is from genome assembly GCA_963921515.1 of Calotriton arnoldi. Taxonomy (NCBI): domain Eukaryota; kingdom Metazoa; phylum Chordata; class Amphibia; order Caudata; family Salamandridae; genus Calotriton; species Calotriton arnoldi. The sequence continues at coordinate 101,255 of CAWUFW010005801.1, read as the reverse complement.
ACACAATACTTATGCACAGAAATGACAGTAAATAGCACTAATACACAGTGGGCCCCAGGGGGGACCAAACCATATACTAAAATAGTGGTATAAAAACCACGACTCGAGTCAAGACAGTGTCGAGAGGATGTAGAATCGCTGGGACCCCAAGGAACCACCCAAGGTGAGTAAGTAGGAACCCCACGGAGGATGGGTGCAGTGTGGGAACACGACCGCGTGCTCCGTACAATTCTATGGGAAAGTCGCGGTTGAAGTTTTAGAGTTTAACCCCTTCCGTGCTTCCGTCGGCCAACGGCCATCGCGAGCACTACCTCGCTAGTGTTGCGCACGTCCGTTGGCCGACGCGGCCCCGCCCACTCTTTCAAACCGCCGCACCACGGCGGAATTCGTGCCTCGGTTAAAAGGTTAAGGACCCTTCCCAGTGGACTTCGAAGAAACCCCGTAGAAGTTGGGAGGTTGGAGAACCACCCCACCTGTGGATACTGAGGTACCCAAGTTACCTAGCCCAGGGAAGCCGGGTGCATAGGTCTGAAGTGGCGTCGGAAACCGCCATCGAACCCAATGGAGGACTTCGAAGAAGAGCCACTGCTGGAAGGAAGAAAAGTGTCCGTTGGAATCCAAAGGTAGATTCTTGTCGAAGAGTACCTGAAAGCAGAGGGGACAGAGTCTGAGGGACCAGGGGCTCGGTAGACGAATGCCCACCAATGTCGGGTGCTTCAGGTGTGTTGATGGAGTTCTTGACTCTGCAGCTACGGGGACCAAGAGATGTCGAGGATGACCAGGAGCCGGATACGAGCTGTACCACAAAGGATGTTGAGTGCTGAGGGGTCGGTGTCCGGCGGGAGCACCAACAAGCCTCGGCAACGGCAACCCACGCATAAGGTCAAGGATGTGTACGGTTCAGACCAGCAAGGTCCAGGAGATGCACCAAACACAGGGGAGTCAGGGCAGGCCAGGAGCAACCAGGAGAGCCCAACAAAAGCAGAGTTGACCCTCAATTGGACCCACAGGCCTGAGGCACAGGAGTCGCGAGAGGACCTCGAGTAATTTCACCAAACACCAACCCATGGAGCACTCCGTGCGAGGAGGTCAAAGATCTTGGTAGGAAATGTTGCCAAAGGTTGGGGCTACTCGGGGCTCAGGAAACGCCAACAAGCATATGCACTTGCAAATGTACGCGGTGCACAGGGGTTCGGGTATTGCAGCCCCCACAAGGGATTCTGACCTCAAACTTGGTGAGAGGGCAGTTCCGACCTCGAGGGATGTAGAAACCCACCTCATGTGTTGCTGAAGCCTTCGGAGTCCGTAGGAGCTCAGGGTCAGCAGACCGGACAGCCGTGTTGCGGTGCCTGCGAATGCAGGGGAGTGACTCCTTCACTCCAAGGGAGATATCTTTGGTTGTCCTTGATGCTCCACAGGTCCTGCATGGAGCCTGGATGGTGCACGGGCACAGACAATGCTTCAGACTGAGAGGGAGACAAAGTCAGGCCCAAACGAAGTCAGCGAAGTCCAGAGTGTCCAGAAGGTCGAAGCTCAGTGGTTTCTGGTTCAGAATCTTGGCCACGTTGAATCCAGGGTCCTACAGCCAGGTAAGCCCTTTTGTACCCACGGGAGAGGGTTGGACAGATTCAGGGGACCCTTCCAGGGGAGGGTCTGGACAGTGGAGAGGTTACTCCCATGTCCTTTGTCCAGTTTCATGCCAGAGCAGTAGCCAACGGCTCCCATGACTGGTTTGAACTGGACTATGCACAGGGACTCCAAATGTGCCCCCATGCAGACTTTCGGTCGCTGACAAGCGCACCCACCCAGCCCTAATACACTAAATCCAGTCTGGGAGGTAGTCACACCTCCCTGTGACAGGATGCCTATTGTTCTGCCTTCCCCTGCTCGAGCTTGGATCAGCAGCAGGAGGGCAGAAATGTGTCTCTGGTCGGCAGCAACCGTTTTGTGCTGCCCGGGACTAGAAGGCTCGTACCGGGAACACCTCACTTCTGAGGGTGGAATCATACCTTCCACACCGGTTACCAGTGTAGGGGTATGATTCCAACATGTTTGACACCAAACACGATAGAGTTTGTTTCAGCTGTTTTAGAGTTGGTCATCACGTGGTCGCATAATGCCACTCTATATGTCGTAAATGGCTGCTTCAATGACAACCCGGGAGAATGGACTCCGTAGGCTACAGGGGTGTTCTGCTCATGCAGTGGCACCCTCTCACTTAGAACCAAGCACCCTGCCCTCAGGATTGTAAAGGCCTGCTAGAGGGGTGACTTATAGGTTTTAAGTGCAGTGACCCTTAGATATAGTAAACCTATATCTTACGTAAGTGGTACATGCACCATCTTACACAGGCTGCAATGGCAGGCCTGTAGTTCCATTTTGCATGGCCTTTCATGGGTGGCATAATACATGCTTCAGCCCATGGGAGGCCTCTGGGGTACCTATGCCCTGGGTACATGGGTACCATATACTAGGGACTGACAAGGGTACCCCAGTATCCAATCTGGAGTGTACCTAAGTACATAGCATAACAGTTTAAGGAGAAAGCAGATAGACTGAGGTCCTGATTAGCAGAATCCCGGCAGACTAGTCAAAAACAGTATCACATTCAGCAAAAAGTGGGGGTAACCATAAGAAGCAGCTCCTACTTTCCTACAATATATATATATAAATATAGATTGGTTTTAGGACAGTCCTCTTCTGCCATTTGTCTGTTTGGGTGTCATTTGCACTCCGCTTCCATACATGAAAGCGTACAGCACGAGGCCGTGGTTCAGGCCCCTACAACAATGGCTCTATTACCCCGTGACACTATTTTGCTTACTCACACTGCACATCCATCTGAAAAGGAGTACACTTCAGTGTCCGGGCTAGTGGGCCAGTTCTTTAATCATCTCCTTAAATAGGACTTTCATTTCTTTCCTTGTACTTATTTGTTTTTAGAACATACTTCTTGCTCCTTGACAGTGCTGTTCGTACGCTCACTTGCCACTCATTTCATCTGCGGTGTGCTGCAATTCATCTTGCCACTGCTTGTAACACTGGTGGCCATCTTGGAATGGTATTCCATAAAGTATCAATCTTTTACTATTCAAAGATGGCCATCATATTGCTTTCACCAGTGTCAGCCCTGGTGGAACTTTAAATCAGTGACACTACTCTACATGCACAGTGGCGTAGCAGGACGTTGTGCTGCAAGTAATAGCGGGTAGGGGTGCTGGCAACTCCTGTTACCGTCGCCCTGCGACGGCCTCAGGTAAGAGCGGGGGAGGTCGCCGCCCCCAAAACTCATGCCACCTCTCCTCGTTTCCCCCCTTGCTACGCCACTGTACATGCAACACCATGGAAAGATTGAAGAATGCTGCTCTGCTTATTTTCTACTTTTTATTGAAAGCATATATTCACCTCATTTAGGCAGAGGCATTTTTTCTGTGTCCTTTCTTTATTCCTTTAAATTACTGTGCATATATTTGGTGAATGCTTGTGTTAGTTTTGTGGGTGGATAAGTGGGTAAATTCAATAATGAATCAGTGAACTGATGATGCATGAGTGCAAGGCTGAGTGATAAACTGCATGTATGGTGAAGTTCTGAATGCCTAAACGTGCTAGTGACTGAAGAGGCACTTTCAGTTATAGGCTAGACTTACTGGCTTTGCCAATGCTTGTTTTTAAAATCCTGTGGCACATTATTGCATCATGGACTACTGGATTACCCAAAGTCCAATGTGATTTCTGTAGTCAACATACATTAGACAACCATAATTTCACAGTCAGTTGTCTGAAGAAGGGAGACGATTTTAGAGGCTTCAACTGTCTTGAGATACAATGCCATTCATATATATTCAAGAGAGAGCGATTACCACAGTGCGAGGCGAACTTGTGATTCATCAGACACTAGCATTAGAATTAGCATTTTTAGAACGTTTAGTAAAACTTGAATAATTGACTGGTCACGAAATCACTAGAAGAAGCTTTGTCCGTATGAAATTGTGTATCACTGTTCATTCTGCTGCGGCAGCCACTGACATAGACACAAACCAGCATGTCTTCAAGTACAACTGGGTGTTATCAACACAGACATGTAGATCACAGTGCTCATGAGCACCTAGTAGGAAGCTACAAAGATACCATTTATAGAAGTTATTAAAATAGCAGCAACTATTCAGGTATGAAAAGATTTCGGCGTCCTAGTTGTAGGTACATGGTTAGAGACTTAGGTTTGCATGGCATTGCACAACAAATTGATACATATAATAATATAACCACCTAATTTACCTAAATGGTGCATGAAGACGAATGGAAATAGGAAAAGAGTGCTTGTTTTGTGCCTTCCCACCGACACGCCTCAGTGAAGTGTTGTACAAAGTACAAGGTGTGTGACGCACTTGAATTGCACAATACGCATTCTCACTTTTTTCATTTGCACTGCCTCACATTTACGCAATGGGTGAATAGGCAAATATATATCATTGCTTCATATAAGGCAAATTCAATTTTTTGTTGTTGTTAAATGAGCATTTCTGAGCGCACGAAGATCAATGTACGGTTTTGATATTGTTAAGGCGATATTTACCTTATACCTGAGTGACGAAGAACTAGACTGGATAATGCAGACAAGAGGATTTTTTGTCTATCTGTATAGTCGTTGATTTGAGAAAGCTCTCAAGTGCAGGCGCAAAAGGACGTCCTTAAAGATGTGAAATGAGGCTCCACACTGATGTTTGAAGGTTTGCTAGTTTTGTGTTACTGTGTACAACACGGCGCCTGCTCTCCCACAGAGCAGCTGGTGAAATGCACAGCTTTATATTAATTATAGGATCGGTCTATTCTTAGGGGGCGAGGACCTGCCTGTGCAGCTGAGCCAGGAGCAGGTTTGATATGGATCTGTGACTCTCAGTGTCACACCTGTTTTGTCCGCTGCTCATGCCTTGTTTTCACAGATTGCCTTTGCCCCCTAGGGGATCTCTGCTTCTTTTTCGCTTTCATTTGGGCGAGAAGCAATGCTTGCTCGGCCAGTTATTGAACATGCCGCAAAATGCTGAAAACTGTCTGTTGGCTGCCCAGGCCTCCATCATTGTTTGCATAGCACCCACAGATGTGTTCCAACCGCAAGCAAGAGCTGGCAACGCAAAATAATGTTTACTTTCCGTGGAACTACTCTGATCCACCTTCATATCTTGGCAACCTCTCAGCGCTATATCACAGCCCAGTGGAGAAATGTAATGGCTACCGAGCATCTAGCACTTTCAGTCGGCCTCATTATAACAGTTGATATTTCCTGAAGCAGCCTTGTAGTCACACCCACGCCACCTTTTGCAACATCAGAATGTCAGTCGTCCCACCTTCTACACCCTTTTCATTCAAACTCACTCACTTGACATTTCTGCTGGTGATTCCCCTCCAGTGCTTAAAACATAAGTGCCGGGACCCTCTTCCGGAGGCATTGCAACTTAAACCACCCATTGCCCCCGCCAGTGGTGACAATAACAGTACCAGCACAACTACTTTCCATCACGCTCCTACAAGTCTGACAATTCAGACCATCCCAGTCCTCCAAAGCTATAATAATGGCTTAGGCGGCAAGAATTCATTGTATTTCATGTATATTGGATTAATATACAACTGGTGTGTGATCATCTCTACATTTGACAAACAACGCCACCATGTGGCAGACTGTTATAAGTGCGGTGTTGCCAACTAAGGGGCATATTAACAAGTCCATTACCTCCCGTCCCTCCCTCGCCTTCCTTCAATACCAATGAGGCCCCGCCTCCCACCCAGACCCACCCCCAGCATAAAAACTCTGCCCGCCCCCACCTCCACCTGTTTTTTTCTGTCTCCCTAGTGAGACTTACCTTCAGTTCCTCCTTGTGGCGGTGCCGGGGAGTCTTCGTGTTGGTTCTCTGCGAGGGCGGTGCCCTCGACGGAGTTCTCCTGGCGATGCCTCCTCTCCTCGTCTCCCTCGTGGATGGGGGCGGAGCGGTGGCTCAGGATGCTGCTGCGTTGTTTGGCGGTCCTCCTGTGGCTGGGGCTGTGTTTCCGGGTCGGGCTGTTTTGGATGCCTCCTCTCGGACTGCACTCTTCTGGGAGACCTGGTAGGACGGGTTTGTGCCCGGTCTTTTATTTTCGATGGCGTTTTTGTGGTTTTAACCTGTTTTTGGCTGTTTTCTAGCCTGGGCTTTCATTGGAGGGTTCCTGCTGGGTTTTCTCTACTTTAGGGGTCGGGATGTTGCTTCTCCATTCCTCTGCTGCCATGGGTCGCAAAAGGGTGTTCAAGCGGAACAACCTGGTTTCTTCTTCCTCTTCTTCCTCTACTGATGGTTCTCCTGTTCCCCCCAAGCGCCCTCGGGGTCGGGGCCTTTCTGGGGGTGATGTGCCTCTCATGTCCAAGGTTGAAGTGCAGGGCATGATTGAGGCTGCGGTGGCTAAGGCTCTTTTGGCTCGTCCAGTGCCTGCTGCTCCTTCGCGTCCTCGCTCGCTGGATCCTGCTGGGGCTGTTTCCCTGTCGGACGAGGAGGGTCCTTCTACCTCCTCGGGGGGAAGTATATCTCCAGGGAGGAACGCTGGGATGTTCTGGCTCATGTGCGGGACAATTTGGGGTTCCCTCCGTTCCAGCTGGGAGAGGGAGATGGTAGTCTTTTTCCTCAGTATGCTTCTCCCTCCAAGTTGGGCATGCCCTTTCAGGGTCCGGTCAAGGACATGGTGTTGCGGGAGTGGCGTGAGGTGGATAAGTTGCAGGTCCCTCGCTTCCTTCAGAAACTGTATCTTTTGGAGGGGAGGATCCCTTGCCTCACAGTTTGAAGCTTGACTCTATCCTGGCCACTCTGATTGGCAAGACTGCGATTCTGCCTGAGGATTGTACCCCGACGGATGCTACTGATCGGAAGGTGGACTCTGGCCTTAAGCGCTCCTTTGCTGCTGGGAACCTGGCGCTGCGGGCTAGCCTTTTCTCTGCCTACTCTGCGCAGTCTCTGGTGCAGGATTTCGGAAAGTTGGCAGCCGCGGTTCGGGAGGGGTCTGACTGCTCTGACCTCCTGGCTGCTATGGAGCAGCAGGCTCGGCTGCTGGCAGACATTTCATCTGACGTGATCAAGTCTTCCGCTATGTCCACTGGAGCTTTGGTGGCTGCGCGTCGTTCCCTCTGGCTCCGGTCCTGGAAGGCTGATCCTGGTGAGAAGGCGGCTCTGTTGAAGTTGCCTTTTGATGGGCTGGCGCTGTTTGGGGAACAATTGCCTGCCCTGATTTTGAAAGCTTTCAAGGAGCGGAAGCATGCCTTGCCCTATAAGGGCGGTTCGACTCCATCTGGCAGGCCTTGGAATAGGGCCCCTCGTTCTTCCCCTAAGCGTGATTCTCGTCAGTCTTTCCGCAGGCGGAGGTTTCAGCCCCGTTTTTCTCCCAAGCACGCTGCCTCCGCGTCTAAAGGCCCTGCCAAGAAGGGTCCCTGACAACTACTGTCTGGCCGCTTCCCTGCCGGTGGGTGGTCGTCTGCGGAGTTTTCTTCCTCGGTGGCAGCAGGACGTTTCGGACGGCTGGGTCCTGAGCACTGTGGGTCTTGGGTACGTGATCGACTTTGTGCTGGTCCCGCCGGACTCGGGGGTTCGGCTGACTCCGGTGCCTGTCTCCGGTCCCCGCAGGGTGGCTCTGCTGGACGGGGTGTCCTGTTTGCTTGCCAAGAATGCCATCTGCCGGGTTCCTGTCGCGGAGGTGGGGACGGGGACCTACTCCATTCTGTTTCTGGTGCGGAAGGTGACCGGCGGCTTTCGGCCTGTCCTGGATCTCAAGTGGGTCAACTCCTGGATTCGGCCCGTTCACTTCCGCATGTTGACCCTTCAGGCCATCATTCCTCTGGTTCAACCTGGCGACTTCCTGGCTTCCTTGGACCTCGAGGACGCCTATCTCCACGTCCCTGTGGCCGCTTCTTCTCAGCGTTTCCTGAGGTTCGCTGTGGGAGACGCCCATTTTCAGTTTTGCGTGCTTCCCTTCGGCCTCAGGTCCGCGCCCAGGGTTTTCACGAAGGTCCTGGCGCCTCTCATGGCTCTCCTTCATGCGGAGGGGGTTTTCATTCACCCTTATCTGGACGACCTCTTGCTGCATGCTGCGGGGGAGTCTCTTTTGCTCGCTCACATTGGGAGGGCCTTGGAGGTTCTTCAGGGGCACGGGTTCTTGGTGAACTGGGGAAAGTCTTCTTTGGTCCCCTCTCAAGACATGGTGTTCATCGGGGCTCGTTTTCAGACTTTACTCGGCCTTGTTACCTTGTCCGACAAGCGCTTGCTCTCTCTTCAGTCCCAGGTTCGGGCCTTGTTGTCCCGGGAGGCTTCTCCGGCGGTCCAGTGGCTGCGGGTGCAGGGGCACATGGCTTCCGTGGTGTTTCTGGTTCCTTGGGCTCGTTTTCATCTCCTTCGATTGGCCAACTGGATCCTGTTGGGGTGGTCTCCGGGGTCTCAGAGTCTCCTATCCCTGCTGCCCATGTCGGACCGGATTCGGGGGGTGCTCTCCTGGTGGCTCTGCCGGCGTCATCTTCTGGCCGGGGTTTCCCTGGCTCCTCCGGCTCCGCTTGTGGTGACTACGGACGCCAGCCTGTCCGGTTGGGGTGCTTGGCTGGGGTCAGATCAGGTTCAGGGGTGCTGGTCCCTGCTGAACTCTCGGAGGTCCTCCAACTGGCGGGAGTTGAGGGCGATTTGGCTTGCCCTGGTGCACTTTCAGGACTCTCTGCAAGGTCGTTGGGTGTTGATTCAGACGGACAATCTGGTGGCGAAGTCCTATGTCAACCGTCAGGGGGACCCGGTCCCGGTCCTTGAACTTGATTGCCAGCGTCATCTTTCAGTGGGCTCAGGTCTGGGTGCTGGGTCTGTCGGCTCTCTACATTCGGGGGGTGGACAATGTGAGGGCGGATCTGTTGAGCAGGGAGATTCCGTCCTCTCGGGAGTTCTCTCTCCTTCCCGGTGTGTTCGTCCAGTTGGTGAGTCGTTGGGGCCTCCCTGTGGTAGACCTGTTTGCGGATCCGGGGAATGCCAAGGTGGTCCGGTTCTGTTCTCTGGGCAGGTGTCCCGGGTCTCTGGGGGTCGACGGCTTGACCTGTCCTTGGCCTCGGGGTCTGCTGTATGCCTTCCCCCCTTTCCGCTGCTCCGCTCCTTTCTGGTGCGGGTCCGCAGGGACTGTGCTCAGGTGTTGTTGGTGGCTCCCCGCTGGCCGCGGGCGAGTTGGTTTCCTCTCCTATCCGGGCTGTGTTGCGACCGGGAGTGGGTCCTTCCTCTGGTTCCGTCCCCTTTGGAGTTTCCGGCCCTTCCTCTGGATTCTCTGCGGAGGTTGCACCTGACGGCCTGGCGGTTGAACGGCAGGGCTTAGCTGGGTTGGGGGTTCCTGCTCCTTTGGCTGTTACTTTGCAGGCTTCCCGTAGATCCTCTACTCTGCTTTCCTATGCTAGGCATTGGCGTGTCTTTTCGGCCTGGTGTGCTGGCAAGGGTGTTGATCCCACGGTTGCTGACCTCTTTGTGGTGATGCAGTTCCTTCAGGATGGGGCTCTTCTGGGGTTGTCGGTGGCTTCTCTGCGGGTGCAGTGGGCGGCTATTCAGGCTTTTCGGGGCTCCTGGCGTAATTTGCGGGATGACGGGGCTCTGATGCCTCGTTTTTTTCAGGGACTGTTGAATTTGTTTCCCCGCCCTGTTCGGTCCTTCCCTTCGTGGGATTTGCATTTGGTGTTGGATGTCCTGTCTGGTCCTCCCTTTGAGCCCCTTGAGGGTCTTGAGTTGCGTCTCTTGACCTTTAAGACCTGTTTTTGGTGGCTATCACCTCGGCGAGGCGCTTAGGGGAATTGGGGGCCTTGTCTTGTAAGTTTCCCTTCTGTAAGGTCTTTTCGGATCGGGTGGTTCTGGTTCCGGTTCCGTCCTTTGTCCCTAAGGTCAGTTCGGCTTTTCACCTCGGGCAGGAGGTGATTTTGCCTGAATTCTGTCCTGCTCCTTCCTCGGCTGAGGATTGTCGCTTGCATTGTTTGGATGTCCGTCGGGCATTGCTGTGGTACCTGCAGGTTGTCGAGTCCTTCCGGGTGGGGGACTCTTTGTTTGTTAACTTCGGTCCGGCTCGGAAGGGTGTTAAGCCTTCCACGGCTACTTTGAGTCGTTGGATTCGGTCCACGGTCTTGATGGCTTACCATCTTAAGGGGGTGGCTCCTCCTGTGGGGGTTCAGGGGCGTTCCACTCGCAGTATGGCGGCTACGGTGGCTGAGTTGCAGGGGGCTTCTGTGGTGGAGATCTGTAGGGCGGCGACCTGGTCTTCTCCCTCTACGTTTGTCCGTCACTATCGTATTGCGAGCCTGGAGCGTTTGGATACTGTTCTGGGCCACAGGGTTTTGTCCTCTATGCGGGACCAGGGATGTTGATCTGATGTGTTTGGGGGCACTGTATTAAATTTTGGTGTTTCTTTCTCACTCAGTTGTCCGTCTCTGTTTTCTTCTGCTTGCTATGTCCTCATTGGTATTGAAGGAAGGCGAGGGAGGGACGGGAGGTAATGCTTCCATTTCTAACGATAATGGCATTACTCCTAGTCCTACTCCCTCGCCTTCCTTCGAGGACCCTCCCTCCCTCCCGGTGCGGTTCAACTGAGTGCTAGCTCGGCTTGTTTACGTACAGGTGGAGGTGGGGGCGGGCAGAGTTTTTATGCTGGGGGTGGGTCTGGGTGGGAGGCGGGGCCTCATTGGTATTGAAGGAAGGCGAGGGAGTAGGACTAGGAGTAATGCCATTATCGTTAGAAATGGAAGCATTATCGCCGCTTTAGCGGCCGTTTTCGGCCGAAAAGCGGCGATAATGGCATTGCACTATTAGCAAGGACACGCTAGCGCGTGTTTCCTTGTCTCCGCACCGGTTTTCCTTGCGCCTTGCATCGCATCTCTAATGAGATGCAAAGTAGGCGTTCCCAAGAAAAACAACATTAAAAATATCGCTACCTGTCCTTCGCGGTATTTACAAGCCAGCACAGGACACCCATAGCGATATTAAAAGCCGCGCTAACCGCGGTTATCGCTGGTATTTTACGTCTGATAAATTCCTGACTTCACTATCTTTTACATGGGAGGTGGATTGTACAGCTAAATCCACATCTCCCTATTACTAAGGATTCCCCTATCGCTGCAGGTTTATCGCTGGATTCACAGCGATAAACCTGCATTTCGCCGCTATCGCCGGATTTTTCATCGCCGTGGAGATAAGCGTTGTAAATAACGCGATATCTCGGCGATCAAACCCGGCGATAGCCAGCGTTAATCAAAATCGCGCTAAGCGCGCTCGGCGATATTTATCGCTGCCCGTTGATGATATGCCCCTAAGTGCCGGAAACCACCTGCTCAAATGAAGCACTGTTTATTCCCTCAAGAACTGAAAATCGTAGCGAAAATTCACCTTCTGCATCTCGACAGAAGAGAGCGATTACTCTCCTGCTCTCTTGTAAATATGTACTTTTCATATCTGTATGTTAGATACATTTCACCATTAGGTATGTTCAGGCGTTTTAAATTCTTAATAAAAACCTTTTAATAAAAAAAGGTATGTTTAGGCATGCATCCATGGCTAGTGTATTTGAAGAGAGCTCTTCGGTCCTAGGAATTCTAACAGCTACACAACACTGTGACCAATTTGCCCTGTATTGAATGCAAAAGTGGTCGACTGGATATACATTAGCATCTTTTGAAAATTATTATTTACATTTGATACTGAAGACTCTTATTTAGCTACATATTGACTCTTACAGCTCTGGCTAAGCCTTTTACTTATGTTACTGTGAAGTGTAAATTCACAAGGCTGAGACCTCATCTCTTCCACTTGGTGAATTCAGATAGGGCTTGAAATCTGCCTGTTTCACAGGTTTGTTGGCTCTGTAATTATACAAAAAGTATCCTTAGCACATGTTGTATGTGTTTGTCTGGCTCTGGACGTGGAATGCAGATGTGGCTAACAAAGTTAGGCCTGAATTCCTGTCTCGAAGAGTCAATGTAGATGGACTTTGCATCAAAGGTAACAATCCCAAAGCAGTATTCTTAAAAGTATTCTTGTAAGCAGCTTAGGTGCTGAGAAACAGGTATGGTTGAGGCACGGCTGTGGTTTTGAACGCAGTTAGAGATAATACATTGTTTTCACTCTAGGTGAGATTTGAAAGGTCCTTGTTCATTTGAACGTTCATATGGCGACCTCCTTGCGTCTAAACACTTTTTTAGCTTATGCTTTCAGGGTCGGGTTAATTCGAAAGTATTGTTCCTTTTTAAATAGTTTTAACTAACCACAGTTCACTTCGAACTTGCACTGCCATTTGCCTATCCTACCTCAACCACACCCCAGTCACTGGTCTATGTATCGCCTGCATTACAATATAAAACATTTCCGTTTGAAATGCTATAGATGGCAAATAAAATAAATAAACCAATGCCATGCTATAAATCACAATTTAGCGCGAAATCTTTGGAACACCAAAAATGGGTGAAAGTAGTTGGCAAAAACTCCATATAAAGGCCATGCTCAAAGAGCCCTTCTCACCCAACAGACTGCAAAGACTAGAATGCAGCCAGTAACATCAACAGAGACAACGTGTGCTGCATTGTCAACACATAAACCCAGGAGAATACAGCAAATAGAAAGAATATATAAAGTGAGGGTCACATTGTTTGGGCAACCAGAGGACAGCATTAAGCAGAGCTACAGGTTAAACAGTACAATCATATTTCATTGGCAATATTACACAGTACATTTAGCCGCTATCAGTTATGACATATGCCATGTCAGCATGCGTAAAACTACTTACTGTATTGCATCTGTTGCTCCCTGACTCCTTCCAAAACACATGTACACCAGCAGGTAGTGTTTCACAATCTGCATTTTCTGCATTTCTACCACATGTTTTGAGAGCACTCATGATGTTCAAATGGACCATGTGGGAAAGTGCCCTTTTTGGCAGGGTCACCATTTGTTTTGGACTGGTGCTGCTGATTTATTGACTCTGTGCACTGGAACATTGCTAATCCAGTCCCAGTGCATGTTCTCTGATCTGTAAAATTTGGTAACACTAGCTAACTCCTAATTTAACTTTTAGCTTATTTAACTATCCTATAAGGTGATAATACAGGATGCAGCAATACGGATCACTGACATAATATCGACAACAAAAATATCGTATTTACAAAATATCGGCGTCATAATATCGACTACAATAATATCGACTACCAATACTTATTTATAAAAATACAAAAATATCGAGTACACAATATCGTATATAAAAAACATCGTACACCACAATATCGAAATACAAAATATTGTGAAATTAAATATCGTTTAAATTTAATTAATATACAAAATAACAAAAATATCGAATACCAAAATATAGACATCAATATTATCGACTTTTTGAAAATATCGACTATAGAAAAACTGCTCAATTAAATATATCTTTAGCACCAAATATAAATTCACATTATAAAACAATATAAAACACTTAAACAACATAAAAAAATAATTTGCAAACACATCAATATATAAAAATAAATTTTTCTCTAAACAAACAATTACAGTAATAAAATAAAATCTATAAAATATATAATGCTTGCATCATTTCACATTCAAAACAATGTTTAAAATATTTTAAAAAAGCAAAATGAAAAAATAATTACTTTCTACTAACAGTTTCTTAATTAGCGTTTCCCTTATATGGAAACAAACAGCCAAAACAATAAAAACAATTAACTTCAACGAATCAAATACTCACATTTTAAAATACACCAATAACATAAAGCAACCAATTAAATAAACACTATATAAACATCAAATGTTTACATCTCTTTTACACTTCTAACCTACAATAAAGAAGAAGGTGAAACTCTGCCCAACTGTTTCCTAAAAGAAAACTTTCATTACTGAAGAAATCTTTAAAACTGCACTAAGTAAGTAAAACTGTATTTAAAATATAACAATACTACTACCCTTCAACAATAATTATTTCTGAGACCTAATTTACTATTCTTTCATTCCTTACATTTATATCAGCTCTACAGATATCTTACAAAGCCAGAAAAATATTTTCAAAATTCTCACCAATAAAAGAACAATAAATGTAAGTATATTATATTTTTGCCAAAGCTACCTAAAATTATTTTTCAAACGTTATTCACTAATATATATTTTCTTTTTTATCTATCTCCTCTGCAGCCAACAGCAAAAGCATCCAAAATAATTCTACAACCACTAACCAACTAAATACAATTAAAAAGTAAGTATATAATTTTCAATTATTAAACACCCTTAAATACCCACCCAAATAACCCTTTTCCCCTAAAATCCCTATCATCTACAAACAATATAATCAAATTATTAAAATGTTTGTTTTCTCTTCCCAACAGAAATTACATCAAAAAATAGAAAATAAAGCTTGAAATCATTTCCTGGACAATTTTATTTACATCAAACTAAACATTGTAAGTATATTCACTGAAATGTAACTGTATTTAATAAATATGTGGTATTTATTATATTAAAAATTTTGTTTTTTAATTTTCCCTAGCATAAAACAAAACAACATGACTGAAGGTGCAGAATTTGTAATGTCACAAAAAAATAAAATGTTATTATGTTATATGGGGTATGTCTATACACAGGAGAAACAAACTGGCCTTAAAGTGTTTTGGAAGTGTAACAAATACTACTCTAACAAATGCTATGGAAGAGCTACTACTCATGAAACTACTGTTCTTTCTGTAAAAGAACATAATCACTCCCCAAACATAACAGAGATTGAGGTTAGAGATGCTCTTGAAAGTATAAAAGAAGCAAGCACTAGTACTGATAAACCAACTACCCAAATACTAAAAGAGCAACTATTAAAAGTACCTCAACATGCATCAGGACAATTACCGTCCATAGCTTCTTTAAAAAGAACTATTGCCAGACAAAAAAAGCAACTACAAATACCATACCTGCCCCTAAAACGTTTGCAGAAGTAGTTATTCCACCAGAATTAAGCATTACTCACACTAAAGAACCATTTATATTTTTTGATAACAAATGCCCAGATAAAAGAATAATTATGTTTGCTACTGCAAACAATTTAGTTAAATTACAGCAATGTGACACTTGGATGATGGATGGAACTTTCAAAGTCTGTCCAAAACCATTTTACCAGCTGTACACAGTGCATGGATTGTACCAACATTCAAATATTCCATTCATCTATGCCCTATTACCAAATAAACAGCAAACTACGTACATAGATATACTCACTAAAATAAAAGAAGAAAGCAATAATTATTTTCCTTCAAAAATAATTATTGATTTTGAAATAGCCATGATAAATGCTATACTGAAAAATTATCCACACACAGCAATCCAGGGTTGCTATCATTTTAACCAGAGTCTCTGGAGACATCTACAAAAATCAACCCTAAGTGTACAATATGCTACAGACAGTACTTTCGCCTACCAAATTAAAAAGCTAATAGCACTAGCATATGTAGCTGTAACTGATGTAGCAGAGCACTACAATATTCTAATAGAGAACCCCTATTACAAAAAGAACGAAGACAAAATAAGCCCACTACTAGACTACTTTGAGGATACCTGGGTGGGAAGACTGCATAGATCAGGGCATAGAAGGCAACCTAAGTTCCACATTCCTTGGTGGAACGTGTACCTAAGTACCTTAAACAAAGAAGCCAAAACAAATAATAGTGTTGAAGGATGGCATAATGCCTCCCAAGCAACAACAAGCAGAGGTAAACCTACCCTACAAAAACTACTACAATCTATACAAAAAGAACAAAGCTATCAAGAATTACGGATGGAACAATCTGTAACTCAAATATGCCCCAAATTAACTAAACAAACTAAAAAAATGTTTGAGCTACTGCAAAGTCAGGTTACCCTATACCCATCAACAAGAGGCCTAGATTACCTATCCCTAATAGCCAAAAGCATATTATAAACTACAGTTCCACAGCTATTATACATTTTTTCGTTCACAAAACAAACACTTTACACACATATATTAATATTATATTTTCACAATTATTACTTATTTGTGATATATATTTTTTAACTGAAAAAATATATTGACAAATAAATAATATTTATCAAAATATACTATATATCACATTTAATTTTAACAACATTTCCCACCCAATTAATTTAAAAAAAATAGACTTACGGTTTATGTAGCTGTAGAAGATGTATTCCAACAAGTAATAATCCTTACATCTGTCTGTTAATCCATGTTAAAGTTTAAAAAAGCCCAAAAAATGCAAAAATCCAACAGGTCCTATATAAATTCATCCTTGCGAAATCCAAATAACAGAAACCCTCAAAAACCCGAAAAAGATATAAAAATATAAAAATCACTCCAGGAAATTCCGAAAAATAAAAGAAACTGTGATAATAATATTAGTTTAACAAACTAATACACAGTTCTTTTTTTTAAAAACGCGTCTGTCTCTCCAACGTAAAGTCGATTGAAAGTAACCTGCAAAAAAGATTGAAAGCATACCCACCCACACAAATACACCAAAATACATTCATTAAATACAATAACATTAATTTATATCAACAAAACAACACATATTTAGTCATATTCTCGTCTGTCTACACAACGCCACAAACACTAACTCACGACATCTCACTAAAATATAACTAACAAGTACAGCACACCAAAAACGCAACGACCTAACTATAAATACAATATATATATCCTAACTAGACTAAAACATAAGTATTAAGTTAGAAAAAGAATTAAAATTTCCCTTACCTTGCTCGACGCGATGCAGCTTCCAACCGCGAGCTTCTCCGGTCCTCAATTACCCAAAATAACAGTACGCGGTTACAAAATAGTCCCTGTGAACTAAAAATGGCTGCTTAAATAAATGTTTAAAAAAGGAATAATGTTAAAAAATTGCATTATATCAAAGTATAAATGTCAGATATATTTTTCTTATGTTGTACAATTTTTTCTCTATATTTAAAAATTATTATATATTTTATTATAGTTTGTAAAGTTATAATAATAATTAATATAAAAATATATTTATTATTATAATTATATATGTATTTTTTATAATTATATTAATTATAAAAAAACATATTAATTCTATAGAAATGTTAAATAAACCTTACCTGTTTAAAAAAATTTATTTCATGCAATACAACAATGTAATAATTAATATTATTAATATTTTATATACTAATAATATTAATTAAAAATTTATTAACATGTAATAAAGTGATAATTATTTGAAAATGATAAACAAATTCACTACAGCATTATAATGTTACAATATTAAATAATAATTAACCATACAATGCTTTATTTTGTGTATATATATGCCAAAAATGGTTATATTATTTGTATAAATATATTACAATGTTACAACTCTTGAAAAATAATAACAAAATATTGTTTGTATATCAAAATAAGAATACTTTTGTTATAAAATACAATTATATCATAAAATGTGTTTTTCCTTAAAAAATTCAATTAACTAATAAATGTATGTAAAATAATTTATGTTCCTTAAATAAAAATAGACATATTTTGTGTATTTTTATTAATTTCTATTCCATACTATAAATAAAATACATTTTTTTCTCTTTCTACCTACTTATACAAAAATAAAAGTTGTTTAAAAATAAAAAATGTCTAATTTTTTTTATATGTATATCTTATTATTGAATATTTTACTTAAATATATTAATTTGATAAATGTACCATTTTAATTTACTATAAATAATCAGATTGTTTTTTTACTAGTAAATTATAAACTATACATCAATTACACAATAAAAATTCATTATCACTGCACATAATAAAACACATTTATATTTCTTCACATATAAAAACACATACTGTAATTTTCCTACAACTCTTTATTTAAAATTAATAAATACACAGCAAAAAACATATATGTAATCTAAAAATTTTAGATAAATTATAAATAATTTAAAAAAGATATTTGTACATAAACATATATCACTCACTATTCCCAATACAATTAAACAATATTCATTGAAGGTGGTAAACATAAACAATATATAATTTACTCTTCCCACTACACTTAGAATTAAGTAACAAAAAATGCTAAACATTAACCATATATAATTTCCTATTCCCAATACAGTATGCATTAAATAATAAAAACTGCTGTACATTAAACAAATTTAAATTACTATTCCCACTCCAGTCAATATTAAGTCAGGGAAGGTGCTGGACACTAAACATATAACAATTACTATTCTCACTCCAGTGAATATTAAATCAGGGAAGGTGCTGGACATTAAACATATATAAATTACTATTCCCACTCCAGTCATTATTAAGTCAGGGAAGGTGCTGGACATTAAACATATATAAATTACTATTCCCACTCCAGTCAGTATTAAGTCTGGGAAGGTGCTGCACATTAAACACATAAAAATTACTATTCCCACTCCATTCAGTATTAAGTCATGGAAGATGCTGGACACTAAACATATAAAATTACTATTCCCACTCCAGTCAAAATTAAGTCAGGGAAGATGCTGGACATTAAACATATATAAATTACTATTCCCACTCCAGTCAAAATTAAGTCAGGGAAGGTGCTGGACATTAAACATATATAAATTACTATTCCCACTCCAGTCAGTATTAAGTCAGGGAAGGTGCTGGACATTAAACATATGTAAATCACTATTCCCACTCCAGTCAGTATTAAGTCTGGGAAGGTGCTGGACATTAAACATATATAAATAACTATTCCCACTGCAGTCAGTATTAAGTCTGGGAAGGTGCTGGACATTAAACACATAAAAATTACTATTCCCACTCCAGTCAGTATTAAGTCAGGGAAGATGCTGGACACTAAACATATAAAATTACTATTCCCACTACAGTAATTATTAAGTCAGGGAAACTTCAGGACACTAAATATATATATTTTACTATTTGAACAACCTCACCATTTTCCCCTAATAACCCAACATCCCAGTACTAAAAAAAACTATAATTTCTATTTTTAATTAACTTTATTTCTTCAAATTAATTTTTAATTTTAGAATAATATTTAAATAACACTCTTCACCCTTATCCCCTAATAACACATCACACTTCTAAAAAACAAAATATATTTCCTTTTTATAATTTCACTTTCTAATTTTTAAAAATTTACTATTTAAACTTTTTTATTTAAATATATCAATTCATATAACTAATTTTAAAACACTCCCCAATCCTTCTCCCCTAATAACACAATATCCCACTCTAAAAACAAAAAATTATTTTCGAATTTTAAATTTAAATTTCATATTTTAAATTATTTACAAAATTCGAAATTTTAATTTCATATATAAATTTTATACTAATATTTTAAAAACACTACCCACCCTTATCCCCTATTAACCCAACATCCCACTCCTAAAAGAAAACATATTTTTTATATTTTTTTTCTAAATTTCGTTTTTGTAAATAATTTCTAATTTTAAATAAATTTTATTAATATGTAAATTTTATCCTAGTATTTTTAAACCACTACCCACCCTTATCCCCTAATAACCCAACATCCCGCTCCTAAAACAAAACATATATTTTATATTTTTAATATAAATTTCGTTCTTGAAATTAATTTCTAATTTAAAAAAATTTAAATTAATATCTAAATTTAAACTATTTTTAAAATACTCCCCACCCTTATCCCCTAATAACCCAACATCCCGCTCCTAAAAAAACCCATATATTTTATATTTTTAATATAAATTTCGTTTTTGAAATTAATTTCTAATTTAAAAACAATTAAATTAATATGTACATTTACACTAATATTTTTAAAATACTCCCCACCCTTATCCCCTAATAACCAAACATTCCGCTCCTAAAACATATGTTACAAAAAATTTTTTTATACAATTTCAAACAAATATTCAAACAATTAAAATAATACAAAATTAATAACAATACAGAATATTTAAATATTAACAAAAAAATGATATTTTACACTTTCTATATTTTTTTGTCGATATTTTTTACAACACTAACTATTCGATATTATGTATTGACAATATTTCTTGTTCGATATTTTATACTTCGATATTTTTTAAATAAAAAAAAAACCGATATTTTTGACTACGATATTCATTAATACGATATTATGAGACATTCGATATTACAACTTCGATATTACTGCAATTTGTTATTTAGGATTCGATATTATGTCTATTCACCGCAGCAATACAACCATAGGATGGAAAACTCAATGTCACCTGTTGACTGCAGTACCCATCGTGCCATTCACTAGTTTGACAGGGAAAACATGGGTTACAGTGTAACAGTGAAGCATGAATGCCGCAGTTTAAACCTCCAGTCCGACCTGTTAAAAGAATTCATTTTGACTGGGAAATCCTCCATTTAACATATTAAAACATCAACCCATGTATGCCTTCTAACCCACAATGTAGTGTGCATGGAATTTAATCTGGGACATGTAGAAATTTAGTGCCTGATTTAGATCTTAGCAGATCTGGTCCCGTCGTCACTTTTCTGACAGTTTCACCGTCCGCTTACTTGGTGGTACGCCCACTCTATTTAGATGTTGGTGGGTCTATGGACGATAGTTCGTCCAAGTGCCGCCATCTCCCTTCCAGAATTTTCCTCCCACGTCAATGGTATCATAGGCAAAATTGGCTGTTGGAGGGAGTCCAGCCAACATTACCCCCGGGCCAATCATGATGTGCCTTTCTGTCGAGAAACCTGTGGCGGGGACACCTCCAACCTTGAGTTGGCAGAATCAAAAGAAATGAGTTAGAAACATACCTTTTTTTCGCTTCCAACTTACGTTTCTGTCTTGTACCCCATTGTCCAGGTCCTTTCTCTGCTGCTATGACTTGACCACGACGCTAATCAACTCCGTTGTAGCTGAGATCTAAAGTAAGCTTCTGTTTCACTTGTTTTACTATGAATCGTGCGTTAACATTTGCTTGGACCTCCCGTATTTTTACATTGCTCTTACATACAATTTCTTTTGTATGTGTAATGCAGTGGTGTTCATATTGCAACTTATCAAGGTAAAATGAACGCAAACATATATGTGTAGTGACACATCAATAAGTAGTACTTACCAGCCTCCACTCCACCAGGGACTCACTCCGTCAGGAATCCGCCGCTAGGATAATGCTAGCACAATGGAGAAATCTAAATAGGCTCAGTGCAAACCCACCGGCCTGGTGGCGACGGAGTACTGATATTCAGCAGGGGAGTCCGCCGTGTCGACGGAGGTGCGTCACTTAAGCGACAGTAAACAGTCCGTTGATGCGGATGGCGGTTGAACCAGCCCACATCTAGATACGGCGGGTGGGACTCCATCAGCTCAATGGAGTACTTGTAACCGCCGCCATGGAGGGATGACGGGAATCCAGCCATAATCTAAATCAGGCTCCTAATGTTACCATGTACCTACAATGACTATGCCCTATGAGGAAAACTAGAGTACAGATTGAATATTAATTCTGCTATCTTGAGTTGGGAACAAGTTAGAAAACCAGATCAACCACTAAATGTAATATTTATTAAAATACAATCTAAAGATAAAGTTAGATTTTTAAAAAATATTTTGGAAAAATAACTTTTAGAATGTTCCTTTTTCTCTGCCTGTAGCTTCTAAAGGCTAATTAGCACTAGCCTGCTAGTAGTTACCCTTTCAGTACTTGACCTTAATGAGGCTTGAAAACTTTTCCCATAACAGTAACAATGGCTTTGTGAGGTGTTTTTCTTCCACTTGCAAGAAGACCAATCAGAACCCAGGGGCTTCATTAACTTGTAAAGGGCCTGCTCTTTCACAAATAAATGTAAGGTGAAACCTGGGGAAGGCAAACCTTTGCTCCCTCTGCCAGACAGGCTTCAATGGGAGGGAAGCTACCCCCCAAACCAGTTTTGATTGACCACAAAGGAGAAGGTTTCTTGGCCGCACAGATAGGCAGACACAGACTCTGTACAAGGGAGGAAATGTTTCCCCATCTTGGATTTTAGGAGTGTGGGATTGTTTGTACTAGAGCAAACAGGAACTGCTGAAAAAGTGGGTAGGGTTGCACATGGGAAATGTTTACTCCCATTGCTTGGGGGGAGCCAGGAGTCACTGCCCACCCAGTAGCTCGTGCCGACCATAAATGTAGAACCACAAGGTGCCCTTCTTCTGGACATGAAGAAGATCAGAAGAGAACTGGACTTGCTATCTGTGAACTGAGAGGAGCCCTGGAAGAGTCCTAAAGGACTGGACTTGCTTCGTCTTGTACCCCGGACAAAGAATTGGAGTCCAAGGCTGATTTCCTGTGTAGCTACTGGAACAAAAGAAGCTGCAAGAGGTCTTTTTGCTGAAGTGACCAGTTGACCATTACCAACTGGACCTAGCCTGGACCTTGCTGTTGACATTTGTTAGAGTGAGTCCTGGCCCCAAAGTGCTGTCTCTGGGGTCGTGGGAGCATTAGATGGGACTCGGAAGAGCTGCTCTAGTAACCTTGAAAAGTTGGAACCCAATTTGTGGGACCTCACGGCAAAGGTGTCCAATTTAGATATAACTTTGTCAGATCCAGCTGATAGGCATGTATTAAACAGTAGGGCACATGAAACCAATGAATGCAGGCATCAGATGACGTTCAGTATGGGTAATTCATTTTCCTGGGCTATACATTGAGAACATGATTGATGACACCATCTAACATTCAGGCTTACCTTAGAGGCAATGTTTAAAGTATTTATGCAGCGCCCAAACAGTAATAACGTCAAAACACAAAACAAGAAAAGTCCCACACCAATTTAGAAAAATAGAGTAAATTTTAATAAATTATTTGATAACAAAATGACAAAAATCCAATCAGTAGAACTGGAGTTATGAATTTTTTAAAGTTTAAGGTAAAAGCTAGCTAATAAAAGATCAAAGTGTCAACTGCTTACATCTAGTTGCGTGAGACCGGGTCAAAGCTGAAAAATATGGCTGACTGCAGTGAAACATGAGTTGGATACAAAAAGTGGATTGGGCTCGGTCAGCACTTACTTCGGAGTTAGAAGAAATCTAAAGAAAAATGTCCTGAGAAGGTAGAAGTTCAGCAAGACGAGGCTGCAGGCACTGTCCGAGGAGGACGCATCATCGTCCGGGAACTGTGGGACGAAGTCGCAGTGAAGATTTCCACATTCAACTTCTCTTTTTTGGAAGTTTAAAATCTCCAGCAGGACGAGGCAGGAGGCTATAGTCAACGAGGGCTCCAAAATGCCGAATACCCCTTTTGCGAAGGACCGCTGAACAGGAATTGCTGCAGCGTAGAAGAATGTAGCAGGAGTTGGAATGAAGTCAGGCCGACGGGTGAAGCACCTTGGGCAGACAGAGGAGCAGGTTGGTTCCGGTTCCCTCTCGGTTCTCAGAGCAGTTTTTAGTCAAAAATGTTCTATGTCCGAAGAATTAGAGTTTGGCTATCTGGGCACCTTTAGCACCACTCACAGGAGTCCAGGACTGGGGAGGCACCACTTTGAGGGCTGGAATTCACTCAGGCTGGGTTCAGGAGCTGGTTCAGATGGTTGGAGCCTTCTCTTTCCCTGAGGCTCTGCTCAGGAAGCCAGCCAATTAGCCCTTGCAGTCACTCTCGTAGTCTTGGGTTCAAGAAGTGCAACAGGGCAGGCCTCTGAGGGGGTCAAGGAAGGCTTCAGGGAGCAAAACAGTCCTTCCAGGTGCAGCAAAGAAGTCTTCTGAAGTATGCAGCAGGCCACAGCGAATATGTGACGTTACAACGCGATCAAAATGATCGCGGTACGTTACATCGCAGTCTTTACAACGACTTGCGCTGGAGGGCGCTGGACTTAGGAATAGTATGATTTACTATTCCAACACCAGTCTACATACAGTAGGGAAGGTGTTGGAATAGTAAATCATACTATTCCTTAGGTTAGAGCGCCATCCAGCGCAAGTCGTTGTAACGACTTGCGTTGTAATACCCGCGATGTAAAGGCATTGCGATGCAATGTTCGCGTGGTAATGGATGTCTCCCGGCCACAGCAGCAGGCCCTCCTTAAGTCCAGAAGGTGAACTGAAGAGTGGGTCTGAGGGTCATATGTTTTATTCCTGGTGTGCCTTCTTTGAAGAAGGAGAATTTTCGAGAGAATTCTCTTTGAAGGGCTTGAGGTTTCCTGCCTCTCCTGCTCTCACTCCAAGCTGGCTGCATGAACAATGCAAGGCTGAAAAGTCTTTTGTGCGAAGGCAGGGCAACGTGTATTGATTTGCAAGTGGGGCTGTGCCCAGCTCCACACCCTCCATCCTGCCAGTGATGGCCCATCCAAGAACATATAATACTTCTATTGTGAGGCTGTCTGGGAGGAATAAACGAAGTCCAACTGCAACTACACTAAGTCATGTGACCCAGGAACAACTTGCAGGCATCAAATAGTTAGGGCAGGACAATGCCAACTTTCTAAAAGTGGTATTTTCAAAATTGTAACTTCAAATCCAGCTTTACCATTAAAGAGGGTTTTAAATGACAACTTATCAGACACCAAACACAAAATGTTTTACCTTTTCCCAATCAAAAGTTAGCACTTATTAAATGTAATAAGGCAACCCAAAGTTATCCTATGGGAGAGGTAGGCCTCATAGTAGTAAAAAATGAATTTAGGGGTTTTTCACTACCATGACATGTAAAACGCAAAAGTTCATGTCCCCCCTTTTAATTACAATGCACCCTGGCCTATGGTTTATCTAGGGCAACAGAGACCAATTGGATGATGATGACGTGCACACAATGCTATACTAACAGTCACTCGGAGGACTGGAATATAATTGGATAAGCAGCAGAAAAGTACCTAATAATTTAAACATAGTTTTCTTATTATCCTTTAAATATACCGTTCTCTAGCATTAGTTTAAGAGTCATAGTTAAATTCTTTCTGGTTATTATTATTAAAATTACAGACATAGAAGATTTTTAAACAGCTACTTTAACAAGGCAGCTACACATACTAATTGCCCTAGATCTTCAGTTTCTCAACTCTTGACCTTCTGTTCAGAGTTAATAAATATTTAAGCAGACACTGGAAGCTAAAACAGACACATCCCATAGAGCTCTGGGGTGAATGACAGGAAGTAAAATAGTTGGGAGGACAGAGGCTCCTTTATGGCTCCGTTATGACAACTGTGGTGAAAGAGATGAGGTTCTGCTACATCTTATTTTACCATATACTTAATATTCATTAAAATGCACTGCAGCACTAAAACTGTGGCTGTAGCATCTTCCACAGCGTATTGAAGACACGTAGTGTGTTTAGTGTATTAAGAAGCAATCTATGAAAAGTGACTTGTGTTATTAAGAAGCGTGATGTGTGGCACACTTAAAATATTTAGCATTTGCCTACCTTGTGAACAGTGTTTTTGAAAATAAGCACCTACTATATTTGTAGTGATGTGAAATGAAAACTGGAATAAGCATTGATGCAGTTCAACTTTATAAATGTTGCCACCTTTTGCCTAATTCACAATGTTTGTGCTTACATAAGCATAATGCGCATGCATAAATAAAAATCTGTGGGACAGAAATTTCCTGATAATAATTCAGAGAATCAGGCTCAGCGGACATTCTACCAACAGACTGGGCAATGCTCTGGTGGAATATTGTAACTTTGTAGATTACCCTGTGCTTCACATCTGCAGTTACGTATAGGTAAAGGGCATTCCTTCATGGTTGCTCTGAAAAAAGGTTGAACACCCAAATACATTTAGGTTGGTGGGTAATTCCAAAAGTTATGCCTGTTTTTCCCACTCTGGAAAGGTACGCCTGCAAAAGTCAGGTTTAAATACATTTGAAGTATTGGGGAACATTTTTTCCCATTTCTACAACATGAACATTCTACTGGGGTATGTATGCATATTGTCTTCAGTACCTGCCAAGGATCTGCAATATATGTAGATTTCCATGGCTTTCTCACTGGAATGCTGGGAATTTTATAAAATTAGTCGATCTCCATCCATTATAGCCTAAACACTATGATGTGTTTAGATTCACAAATTTTATATGATTGTGGCCCATAATTTTGTTTGAATACTTCAGTTAATATTAGAAATAATTCTTCTTTTTCTCAATCATGCGTTATGGGCTTCTCTTCACAATTGTACTTTGGCTTCTTATTTACAACAAACACATACATTGTTTTGATGCAGTTTGAGTTTGAATATTTTTACAATATTTATTATCATCAATAAATATGTGATGCTACCACTCAGAATTAGCAATGAAACCTCACTTACCAAATTCTGTTGACATAACCAGTAAAACTGCTGGAACTTCTGAGACATAAGAAGCTGGCCACTTCCCACTGCACTGCGGATTTTACCTAGAACTGAACAGATGAAAATGTTTTGTCAACCTGGAGACTTTATATTTTGGCAATACAAATCTGTTCAATCATTTAATATTAGTAAAGATCATTGTTATGATTGATCAATTGGTTTATTTGAAATGCAATTCAGGCTATACTGAGGTTCATCAAAATACAACACTAAAGCATGTAACATCGAAACTGAAAAATAATTGCTATGGCAAAGATCTTGTAAAGCAGAAGGTACTGCAGTGAACCTAGATTATTCCGAAACTGTATATGCCCCTAGAGTCCAGGTTGAGCAACTTTCAGACTTCAGGAGATTTCAAGAATATCCACTCTGCCTCTCTTCATTGCCCCCTCCGCCCAAAACTGGACGAATCTCTCCTGGCAGGAAATCATGCAAAACATTTGGGGACTGTTGGGGACTGGATCTAAGGCACTACACTACAGACTACACATAGTGCAATGCTATTTCCTGAAAACTTCTTACAGCCATCATAGACACCTTAACCGCACACTAAAAGATCAAATGTGATCTATTCACAACAATGGATAGATTGTTTATTTTTCTGTTTGCTAGGTTAGTTGGGTAGCCTTTGTTGTTTTTTGATTAGTGTAATATTGTTAATATTGTAATTGTGTTTAATTAATCTATGCATTAAAAAAATAAATTGACCTTTTGTGACAAAATTCATGTAAGTGATAGCTGCAGGTCAGATCTAGGAAACCAACCTAATGAAAGCAATCCAGAAGAGATTTAATTCCACAACATAGCAGATCGTCAAATAAGCAATTAATGAAATGGGTTGTTGGGCAGACAATTCGTTCATTGTATTGTACTTACTGTCAGTTGGAAATGGGCTAGAGTACACATCTCAAGTGTTGTTCATTGGTGGGAGATCACCCCTCTCTCATATCATTCTAAATGCATGCATCAACTCATTGACAGAGATTTTCAGATAACACAATCTGCACAATCTGTTTATGATTCTTAGCTTTTTGTACACATGACTGAGAGGACTGTGCATCTCAGACGCAAGACAATATTCTTTCTCTTAAGGGCAATCAAACAGAAATTCTTTATTTTGATTCAACAACCCCTGCAATATTTCCCTTTCAGTCGTTTCATCCACTTCATTAGGCCTACACCCACTAGCTAATTTGGCTATGAACATAATTCTGATTTATGATAGTTCAGCTGAGGTATTGAATTTGGATCCAAAATGGCTCTGTCCAATCTTTTGTTAAAAAGTTTTCAGAAGAAAAATACGACTATCAAGGCAAAAAATGCAGTGATTGAGTGAATCGACTCGACACCTAAAGATAAGCATAGTTGGTTTAAGAGTTGAACCATGAAGTGAATAGTTAGGATTGGGAGGGAGTTCAACCCAGGGCTGCTCTCCCCTATAATTATTGATGGCAAACGCATCCATGATTGAGAAGAGAAAAAGGTAAATTCTGGCTGATTGGAAAACAATATAGAGAGCAGCTAGTTTACCTTCTCATCCTGATTCAAAATCATTGGCAACATTGAAAAATATTTCTCCTCTGCGGAACCCTTGCTAATCAAACAGTAACTTGCCAGAAGGTGCCTTATATATTGAGGCACCAGGATAGGACAAGTCAGTGCAAAGAAGAGGTACCTGGGGTCGTATTATACAAAGAGCCCCTGTGGTGCAATGCGCGTTTGTGCCCGTTTTCCGTGCCCGGGGCACTTTGGTATTACAAAAAGGGCCGCAGACGCTTGTGCTTCCCCTTCTGTAATACAGATAGCACTGGCACACATATAGTGCCAGTGCTATCATCAGCGGGCATTCCCTCATTTGCATGGGGGTGTGGCCTCATGCAAATGAGGGACTCTCTTTGCCTGTGCTCGCGCCACGTATTACAGATGTGGGTGCAAAGGTAAAGAAGCTGTCAGTGCGCCCCTTAATGGCAGCCCTCTGGATGAGGTGAAGGGGGTCCTAGGACCCCCTGGACATCCCCTTGCAGGCGGGTGCAGTCATTCACTACACCTGACTGCAAGGGGATCTCTCACCCCTCTTAAAAGTGCAGGTGGGTTGCAGCCGGCACAGTGAAACAAGGAGTGGCAGCTTCAAAGCCGCTCCGTATTTCACTTGACTTCGTGGCTGCTTCAATCTATTATGGTGCACTCTCCTTGTAAGCGCTGAGCACACCTTTTGCCCGGTGCTAACAAGGATAATGTGCCACATTGTATAATACTGCCCCTGGTGGCTAGGAGGTGTGTGACTGCAACTTGGAACGCTGAAAGGATCTAACAAATTCCTTGCAAGATTGTTGTAAGAGAGATAGCAGGAACATACATTTAAGTCCATGATTCCTGCAAGAAAACAGTGGATGTGGGGATGAGGCGTTAGAACTTTTGCTTAATGAAGATAATGCTCCAGTCGGATGTAGTGCATGAAATAACCTTGACTGGCTATGGAGAGGCACATGGCCATTAGCAGTAATAAGCAAATGTCATAACATCCACGTGGGATCATGCAGGTTGTTATCCTGTGGACAGAGGTAATGTTGCCCTTGCGTATGAGGGATAGTGATATATTCTCTGGATCTGAATGCATTGACTGTGGTTTGGGGAAACCAATGGGAGAGCTCACCTCCCTCCTGAATAGTAAAACATCATTTTTTTAATCTTTGGTCCTCGTATTGTTATCTCTTATTGCAGTGCTTTGTACACATGGAATTTGCTTGTTAGGAAGATAGCAATGTTGCTGCAGCTATTTCAAAGTTTTTATCAATGTATTTAACGGTGAATTTTATTTGCTGCCTTTATTTTATGTTAAAGTGGAATAAAATATTTGGTCCTAAGAAGATGTTCTTTTACAACTAAAAGGTTCTGCCAACATTTGAGAACCCCAAATGGAAATTTGCCAGGTGTTAGGAGCAGCAGGGAATTTCTTAGTTTACTATTTTTATGTATTTTTGGGAAAATAGTAATAACTAACAAATTGTGATGGAAAGAGGAGTAAGTATTTTCAGGTATTAAGTTAAATAATTCAAAGACTGCAAATAGAATTTGCACACAATTGGGGAGACTGACACAACGATACAGAATGACAACACGTAAAACAGCATTGCATTAAGAATGTTGTACATTATGTTATTTTTATACACAGATTGGTAAAGGATAAAGCACTGTACAGAACGTGTCCATTATATGTTTCAAATGACTAAGGTACTTAAGGTCTTAATGTAACATTGAGGAAATTTGTATGAAAAAGATGAGCAAAGATGACACACTTGAGGAGCGTGTTCTCATTCAAGTTTGCTTAGTACAACAATATAAACTGGTGCTTTTGTGCTCCAAAGAAATAATTGGTTCAGTCATGGCCAGGGCTTATCCAGCTACATACAATATCTCTGAGGTCTGGATATTCTACGCAAACAATTCTCCGTTGCTGAGAGGTGTATTGAAAAAACAAACTTGTTAAAAAAAAGGGGTTTCTTGAACAATGAAGCATAGAGCAAATGGAAATCATACATTTATATAATAAATACAAACGTTATATAAATGTTCTATGGTGTTTTTATGGCTCAAAAGAGAATATTATTTCTCTTTTCATAGAAATATATTTTTATGTATTTGCATACTAGCATACTACCTTTTCTTCCTACAGCGCAGATCTAATTATTATTCATGGCCTTGCATTTACATTACTATATGGTATGGACTTCAAAACATACTGCACTTCCTAATCTACTAACTTAGGGCCTGATTACGATGTCGGTGGGACCGCCACCAACAAGCCGTTGGTGGTGGTCCCACCGTCATACAGGCCATTGGTCCGACTGCCACATAACGATGCAGGTGGTCGGACCGCAGAGGTCAGGGGGGAAAGACCGCCGCCTCTGACAGGATCTAAAATCCTGTTGCGTTGGCTGTCAGAATCGTATCCCTAACATTGCCATTGCGGCGGTGCCTGCGCAGCGATTACAATGTCCTTTTCCGACTGCCTTTTCATGGCTGTCCGACCGCCATGAAAAGGCGGACGGAAACGTGCTTTGGGCCCCCATCCCCCATGGGCCACTGCTAATTGGCCCTGGGGGCAAATGTACTGCCCCCCACACATCAATGCACCGTGTGCCAGGCACCAGATGGTGCCAGGAACATGGTGCATGGTTGTACACAAATTGCCCTTTTCCTAGGCCGCAGAGGTAATGTTGCCCTCGCCAGTAGAAAAAATCACTTTGCGAGTCACACGACGGCAGTCCTATTGTAATTGGCCGGTGGGACCACCGACTGATTGTCGGGCAGTCTCCTGTCTACTGCAATGGTGGTCAGTGGTCCGACCAACCGCCATCATCATAAGGGCCATAGATTTTATGGAGCATTCACATTAAAGGGAAATTAGGTTACGAGAGCTACAAATACTTTAAAATGCAAAGCCAATTCAGTTTGACGAAACATTGTAGGACTGAAATACTCCTTTGGACTGAAGCAAGCTGTCTTTGAACATGTCTCAAGCCAATGCTAAAGGTTCCAAAGGAAAAAGCCAATGGCATAAGCAGGCTGTCCCAAAGGTGAAAAGCACCATAAAGCATACATAAAATAAAATATGTTTTCATGATTGGCAGAAGTGCCCTACATGTAAAACCTAAAAATGATACAAGAAGTATGAGTGATGTTAATAATCTCAACTGTTTGTTGGTAGGCTATTTTCCATATACTAGCTGTGTCTGACATCCCCCTCCCCAGATCACGCCTCATCTCATAGACTTAACAGTCTATCAGTTCCATTTGTTGATGGACTAGGTTTACCAAATTTCATAGTAAATTCTAAATTGTCTGTGACTGTCATTGCTCTATATAGTATGCAAATTACATGCAACATTTCCCTAGTATATTTTCAACTTTAAACGCACTTAGTGATACATTCATACATTTTCAACATGCAGTGGCACTGCATTTCATTCATGAACACATTTCCTAATTTTTACACTTGCCCTAGGAGGAACATTTGAAAGTGGAATTTAGTTTAGATGCACTGGGGCCTGTTCACAAACTGCATTTTGCAGTACATTTAATAGTACTACAGTAGAATTAATAATTGACTGCAAAATGGTGTTCACTAACCTACATGAGGAGATCCACTCGTCTATCTCTCCTCTCTTTTGTCTTTTATCAGTGATGTCTGCCCGACTGGGAGGATCTGCACACATGTACATATATGTTTTAGTAGGGAATGTGGGCGGGACTTATGGAGTGGGGTTTATATACAAATAAATTAAAGGGTAGGCAGGAGTTTAGGGAGGGACATGTACCCACCCTCAAAAGAGTAAGCTCATTTGTGTTATCAAAGTGAACGTCTATAGTTACTACAGCCAAAACAACCCAAAACAGTCATAAATGTACTCCAGCTGAGAGTTGGAATAAGTCAAGCTTCACACATGGCCAGCCACTGGTTCTGAAACATAATCCCATAGAAAATAATGGATGGAGGGGCTTAAAATAAAGACCATATTAACTAATATAAAATTTAATTAATTTATATTCACTTTTTAAAAATATAACAAACTGTAATTTTATGCAAAAAAATTAATTATACATAATTAAAGCGTATACCATGTTAGTTTATTACAAACTATGTTAACCTTTTTTAAATGTAAACATTGATTTAAAAACAATAATAGCATCAATTTAAATTAACACTATACATAACTTTATATATTTTTACTACATAATATATAAATATCAATATTATAATTTAGTTAGAATTGTTACTAAATATAATTTATTACAAATAATTACACATTAATTAAAAATTTAAGTTAACAATGTGGTAGCTTTTTTGTTCTATGTTTCAATTAAATATTTTAAATTAAATTACATTAATATTTAGTATTAAAATATTTTCAGTAATTTATTTCTTAATTTAATAATTTTTTTAAATGGTTCCCTATACTTTACCATAAGGAGATCTCTGTCCCAGTCGAAGAGATCTCAACCTCCGTGTAAAATGTTATAAATAGTAACTTTGCACTCATGAATTAGGCTCCTCCCACTGAATTTAGAGGATGGGGATATGTTAGTCTAAACTTTTTAGGAACTTTACACTTGTAAATGGGGAATAGCCAAAAGTAGTAAAGTTACTCAAAAGTGTACTAGTAAACGTACATGTGTAGATTACTTATTTGTAAGTTTAAGTTTGTGAATAGCCCCCAAAGCGTCAAACATCTTGGATATAGAGAAAAAAATGTTCCAATATGGCCTTCTTCAACTTTTGGCTTATCCAAAGGATGCAGCTCAAGCATTGGAAAATCCAATAGTATCAACAGTGATCAACTTGTCAGGGATGCAAGAGAGAGTTATTGGGAGTAGGGAGAGAGAAGCAGAAGAAGAGGGAGAGGGAGAGAGAGGTGGGGAAGAGATGACTGACGGAAAGGGACAACAAGCAGCTGCAATGTTCGGTTTTGGCAGATGATGGGGGGTGAGAGGAAGAGACAGAGAGACATGGTGGCAGTGTGGGGAGAAAATGCAATGATGACTTGGAAGATGAGGTTGGGGTATATATAGCAAGGTTGATAAAAATATGTAACATGTTTATATGTTGCTACTACTTAGTGGACTATCTCTTATTGGGAAATCTACATGAACAGTGCCTGAGTGGCCATAGAGATGTTTTGTAACACATGTTAAGATGTAGATATTTCTTCACACATTTCTGCGCACTTTGACTTGTCCCATCTATCAAGGATGTGTTGAAAAAAGGGAGGAGATATCCAACTATGATGTTGGAGAGCTCACTGAAATATTTATTGCAAAAGCTAGTGAAATGAAAGAAACAAATCGTTAGTGTACTAATGAAAATAGAGGGATTCAAGGAAGACTTTGAACCACTTCATCATAAATACCTTCCTGGATGGAAAAGTATCATACGGATGATTGTGAAATCAGGGCATGTTTATTTAGGCAGTATAAAAAGAAAAGTAGGAATATTTTATATGTACCATCGCAAACAAAAACCAAATAAACGAGGTCATTTGGAGAATCAAGTCATCCTGCATTTGTCTAAAATGTTCTTAAGGAACAATAAAAGTGAAGGATGTTACTTAGGATCTCACTCCAATATGCAACAGCAATAACAGCAGGCTGTCCTGACGCTTATCACACCAGGTTTTAATTTTTAACAAGGCAAGGTCCACAATCAGACACAATTGAGAACTCAGAGAAATAAGAAACATAAGGGAAAATCAAATTGTATAGGTAACAGGGTCGTTAGTGAGTGTCTGCCTAAAATAAACAAAACCCAATAAAATCTGAAACACACGTGATCAACACATCAGATACAGAAATAAACTTGTACAGAATCACAAATAGGTAATAAACTTAAAATGTGTTGTGATTTAAATGTAAATGATGATTTATGAATGGAAGTAAAAAGAATGATGTTTGCTGATTTGTTGAATATGGACTTTGAGACTCTAACCAATCTAAATAAACTGGACACTTTGGGCCCGATTCTGATGCGGGTTGGAAAAGCTTCCCGACCGAATCGGTTGGGAAATGGTTTCCGACCCACTCGGATCGGGAAAGTCCGACCGGCGGAGTAGGATGCATCCGGATGCTTCCAGATACGATTTGGTTGAACTCCCATTGACTTCAATGGGAACATTTGTTCCTAACCGCATCATAATTGGGCCCTCGGTCGGGAAGACACGTTCCCGATCCGATTTGGAAGGAGCAAATGCCGTTAGGAGGCCTTCCTAACCGCATCAGAATCAGGTCCTCGGTCGGGAAGCTTTTCCAACCCGCATCAGAATCGGGCCCTAAGAGAATAGAAGATATGTA
This sequence comes from Calotriton arnoldi, assembly GCA_963921515.1. NCBI lineage: Eukaryota > Metazoa > Chordata > Amphibia > Caudata > Salamandridae > Calotriton > Calotriton arnoldi. The sequence continues at coordinate 67,108 of CAWUFW010005801.1, read as the reverse complement.
ACATAGCTGAAAGCAAGCTATACAAATAGTACAGAATACTGCGAATGGAATGCAACATGGATGTACATGTCTGTAATAGAATGAAAGAAAAGATTCTAATGATGTTTTTGTGTGTTAGTCCTGATAGTCCTAACACACATAAATATGAAAATAAAAATCTGAGTTTTAACTGGGTATTCTCTGGAAAAGCAAAGCATTATATAACAGAAGCGTCATTATAAAATAAATGATTATAGGTGGAACACTGGTTGTCACAGATAGACCTATGTGTTCCATCTATTGACTGATCCCTGCCTTTAATAAAATAAAATGAGAGGCCTACATTATAATGTAATAGTAACAATTTGTTGTATAAGGTTAATTAAAACCATCACAATATAAAGTACAAAAATACCTAAATTTAGAAGCACGTAGAGCAACAGTAAAACAGCAATACATTAGAATCTAAAATCAATGATTTAACGGCTTTAAAAAATGGTCCATAAACTTAATCAGATTACATCTTGACTTAATGTGATGTCCATTCAAGCTCTGAATCAAGGCCTGCCTACATAACCTTATATTAAGTACATTAGAGCATGGTTTTAACCATTTCCTACAGGCTCCAGCAGAGCTGGACGTAAGCATACAATATGCAACAACGACTCTTCTTTAAAGCCACAAAGGGGCATATTTACAAGCCCACATTGCCACTGGGGCAACACGTTTTTTAACCCACTGGTGGGGCAGCACCATTTTTCCTTTTTACAAGGTGGAGCTAAGCCACTTTGCGTGGCTTAACGCCACCTTACAAATATGCCCCTTTCCACCGCAGTCCTCTGCGGCAAAGGGGCATGCAATGGGTGTTGCTGTGGGCATTCCCCCGCAACACTGATTGCTTTTTGACGCTGGCCCAGGTGTACAAGGCTGAGGCAGCTCCAAAAACGAATGCCATGGAATACCAGGCGTTAGAATGGCGATACGAGGAAAAATTATCAGCAGCTCCGTGCTCTGATATTTTATTGTATATATGCCCCAAAGTCTGCATTTTGCATCAGCCTAAGTAGGTTTCCAGTGCAGGAATTAAGGGGCTTATTTACAAGCCTCTTGAATAGCCACTACATCATTTTTTGCATATTAAAAGTGCCGCACGGGTGGTGCAAGGGGCTTGTAAATAAGCCCGCAGGGGGCATATTTACAATAAAATGTGGCAGAGCAGAGCTGTGCCAAATTTGGAAGCGCTGCACACTGACATTTTCAAAATGCAGGGATGTGCCATATACACAAGAATACAGTGCACCCCTGTTTCCCCTAGTGCTGGCACAAAAAAAGCACCGTAGGGCCAGCGAAGGCACACTGCTGCCATGTTGCAAGGGTGCCTGTGCTGCAAGGACAATTTTCTATGTGCAGGAAGGGACACCTATCTGCACATAAACAATCAATAATGGTGATTTGCACCTTCTAAGTGTGCTGCAAAATGCAGCATGCATGTAAAGAGCAAAAAACGAGGAGAAATTAATAATTTCTCCTCGTATCACCATTCTAACATCTGGTATTCCATGGCATTAGTTTTTGGTGCTGCCTCAGCCTTGTAAATCTGGGGCAGCATCAAAAAGCAATAGGTGTTGCAGTGGAACCCCACAGCAACACTCGTTGCATGCCCCTTTACCGTAGAGGACTGCGGCGAAAAGGGGCATATTTACAGGGTAGCATTAAGCCACGCAAAGTGGCTTAAGCCACCTTGTAAATAAGGAAAATGGTGCTGCGTACCGGTGCATTAAAAAAAAAAGATGCTTCGGTGGCAGTGAGGGCTTGTAAATATGTCCCCACGTCTTTTGTTGGAAAGCTACCCATTCTAAGTAAAATTAACTTCTGCTTTGAATTAAGAGAGACATTTTACTTCCAAGTATTGTTGCGAAGAAAGTAAAATGTACAAATTTAAACAATTCAGCCATGTGCTTTCTTGGCTAAAACAACCTTATCAGATAAATGCAAGGCTAGCTTTATGCTTTTGTTAACTATACGTTAGAAAATTGGCAAGCAAGATTGGTGCAACTCTCAGCTCATTCAGGCTCAACTTAATCAATGAGGATTCTAAGCGCCCGATTACGAGTTTGGTGGTGTGAGAGCGGGCTACCACGCCACCGCCCAGCTACCACATCGCCAAACAGGGCCACCGCCCGCCCGCCAGATTACGAGTATTATCAAGGTCTGGCACTAATAAGTCTCAGAATGAAATCTAATGAGGGGCACCTTAAATGCAAAAAGCAAAGATTTAGACTTTGGGCCCAATTCCGATGTTGTTCGGAAGGCCTCCGAATCGGATTTGGCTTGCCCGGATCCGATTTGTTGCCTTTGTTTTCGACCGAATCGTACACAGGTCCGAACGACCAAGTACGATGCGAAGATCGCGTACGTGTCGACCGAATCATTTCCGGGACCCGAACCTGTCCGTACGACTTGTTTGTAGCCGAATCGTGCCACGCAATGGAGCAAATTCCGACCAAGCGAGTACGATGCACGATTCGGACAGCCGCTTCGCCTCGGTCTCAGGGAGACGAAACGGCTGACGGAGTCATATTTCGGGGGGCCATAGCAGGTCCCCTTTCACCCGGGGCCCTCCGAATCTGTCACGGGGGTGTGCCCATGGGTCCCCCCTGTCAGACCATGCACAGTGTGGCGGGCACCATGAAGTGCCCGCCACAGGGTGTACACTTTTTCCCAACCACCCCTTTTTGCTATGGGAGCCTGTGTACGCGTTCCGTACACTGGCTCCCATTGAAGTCAATGGGAGTCTGACTGAATCGTATCTGGATGCATTCAAATGCATCGTACTTGATCGGTTGAACTCCCCTGACACGAGTCGTACGGAAAGCATTCCGGACACGAGTTGTTCGGTTTGCTTTCCGAATGAGATCGGAATCGGGCCCTTTGTCTTTATTCTTTGAAGAGGAGGTACCGTGATTGTCAAACATAACTCCCAAATAGGTATAGTTAGCAACTGTTTCCAACTTCTTTTTCCAAATAACACATCGCTGGCTTTTTAAATATAATCAGGATGGTGTCTAAAATGTCCTTGTCGATTATGCGTAATATTAAAATGAAAGTTATTGCAAGTTTGATAATATTTTATGCAGTTTAACCGATATAATGGGGGCATGCTTTACTGAAGTACAAACATACGAATTGATTCTACATTTGTGAGGAAATGTTGATAAAACTTGTTTTTATGAAAATATATGTATGGGTCTTTCTATGTATAATATTATTTACGCTTGGTTTTTGTGTATTCTGGGATATGAATGAAATTAGAATGGCTTAGAATTGGAACAGTGCTGCCAGTTATTTTCAAAGTGGTCACTATATTACTACATAGACGTAAGAAAATTAAAAATACATTTTCAAATAATATTTCTAATCTAGGTACATGATTAGCTATGGCAGTCTATTAGTTATCTCGGTCTCTGAACACAAATAATAGAATTTTTAGGCTGAGCGTTTTATAAATGCCATGTTTAGCTAAATGCAACTGCTCCATAGTTTAGGTATCAGTGACACAAATGAATAGAATGATTTAGAAAAGAAACCAGAGAAAATATTCATAAACTGTGTTTGAAGTTGGAAGAAAAAAATGTGGCTAAAACTCCAAGAAAACATTTCTTTATACTGACAGTTTGTGGCAGGCTTAGATAAGAAAACTTTGTCAAAACTATGTTGTCCAAGCACTGGCATTAAATACATTCTAGCACATTTTGAAAACAGAGATCTGAGAAATGTTTTACAGTATTAAATCGTGGGATTATTTTGATGTGGGAGTTGAAGCCAATGAAAATATGCAAAAGGAAGTTAAATGTAATACAACCATGCACACTCTTGGTTAAAAAATGATTCAGAACTTCCTCTTTATAGTTTCTGTGAGCAGATTAGATTTACAATTGTGGGATCGTAGAATTATACGAAAAGCATATACATCGATCTTTACTTACCCACATCTTGGAATAGTTAGACTACATTGTCATGTTTATTTTTTGTTTGAATTGTGTTTCTGTTAGACTTAATTAAGTGGTATAAAGAGATACATTCCGAAATATGTATTCCACCCTTTCATACATACAGTTATTGCACTACTATGATGATTTTTTTTTGAACAACAACAAGACATATCTTAATATTTCACAATAACAATTAGACAGATTAAAATGCGCATTGTGCAGCTCTCCTATGGGAAACGATGGCCTTATGATTAGAAAAAATACAGTTCATTTGGAGTGAGGCTTCATCTCTAACAATATCTGTGGATCTTCATTTGCATCAATGTAGTGCTGCAGTGTGCAGTGGATGCGTATTTACAACGCCATTCCGAGTTTTCGATGCAGAACAACACACTAATATAGTGTGGCCTTCATTTTTTAGATTCGCAAACTCGGAATATATGTTCGCACAATTTGTTCCAGGCTTAGCCTGCTGAAAATTGAGCAGGCATACACTCCTGGGTGTGCTAATCTGTGCACAACATAGATTCCTGAGTCATGGAAATACAAGATTTATTGTGCTTCAGTTTAAGCTCTGTTAATAGTTTGTTATTGCTTTCTCGCATAATGTGGTACATAATTAAGCTCAAGGGGACAAAAAGCGGACTGTGTATGTCGTGTCACAAAATAGACGTAGCTTTTGAGGATGTGGTGTTTGCAGGAAGGTAGTGATTCTGTGTAACGTCATTAAGCTAAACTAATTATTCAGTTGAGCATTCCAGGGCAAATCTTAATGATTGTGTGCTAAGTATTCAGCATATGACTTTGGGGACAAGAAAGACATGATTCTGTTTGTATTGTCAGAACCAGGCCCTAGCATTATTGCATAGCAAGAAAGATTTATATCTTCTTCTCCCGATCCAGTGCTTAATTTGTAATACTATAAGTGCCGGTGCTCAAAGCTCTGCTCAGAAACCCAGGGCCCAGCTCTAATAAATGTTGGTGTGCCAAATTCCAACTGTGCGCAGTGTTGAATACATACCACATGGCTCTTCCATACCCTATCAAACACTCCCTGCCCTTTTATCTCACGCGTGCAGGTTCCTGCTTTCTCCCGTTGCAACGTTTTTCTGGCTTTCTCTTCCTATGTCTGATGAGGAAAAACAAGTGGTGGTCCCCACCAGCAACCACTGGCTCAAAATAAGCACTGCAGATTACCAGCTTCCTACCCATTGGAAATCTTACGCTTGGAAAGCTCTAACTGGAAGAAAACACTACTGTTGTCTTGTGAAAGAGGTAATGATTCAAATTCTACCATAGTGAGAGCATCAAGGATGTATGATGATGCCGTTTTCTGTGCTGCACCAGCTTGTTTGCAATAATTTTTAAAACGTTCAATTTTAAACCCGTCTGCAACATCGTAAATTGGATAAATCTGCTTTTTTTCATAAGTCTGCTGAGCAGGCCAGACCTTCTTACCTTAATGCTTATTGTCCTTACCTGCCTTTCTTAGTGCAGGAGTGGCTTGGTTGGGTGCGCTAGGCTAGAAAGAGCTTATAAAAACAGGACTGCTAAACAGCCCGTAAAGAGAACTATTGATATTTTAACTACAGCACAATATTGTTAGTTAAGACTTTTCTTTTCATAAGACTGGACATTTATTTGAGTTGGAATTTTTTTGACATAAATTATAAAAAGCTCTTATTTTCCATCTGGATGTTGAGCAGACCAGTTCTTTTTACTTTAATGTTTATTGCCCTCACATGCTTGTTCTTAGTGCGGGAATGGTTTGGTCCGGGGTGGGGGCAGAAAACATCTTTGGGAAGGGAACTGTCCGTCTTGCTGCCATTTTTCCTCAGACCAAGATAGACAATGCTAGATACCATCTTAGTTAGATGTTCTAGTCATTTTGACCCTACTGATGTGTAGGCTAGAGGAAACTTTAAAAAAAAGGGCTGCTGTGCGCCAAGGACAAGCCCGTCTGCGCCCGTCCATGGGCTGCGCACATCGTCCGCCACACTGGTCGTTTTTCATTAGATATGGATACTCTGTTTTAATATTCTTCACCACCCTAGACATCTCAGACAAGGGTGTGGAGAAACAGTAATAGTGAATGCTCAGTGCTCAATCAGGGAACTCACACTTTTAGAGTTCACCACAATAATTAGACTTCTCAATAGCATCCTGGCCTCAGTTTTTTTTTGAGTGGTGTTGTTTGTTATTGACCACCAGGCACAGCTGAATATTTCATAGACCCTTTTTGTAGATCTTTTACCTCCTCTGTCCTTAGCTCATTCCAATTTTATAGTAGTGTGAGGATTTGGGGGCATATTAGCAACGCTTTGCGATAAATATCGCAAAGCGCGCTTAGCGCTTATTTTTTTATCGCCGGCTATCGCTGGATTTGATCGCAGAGATAGCGCGTTATTAGCAACGCATATCTCCAAGGCGATAATTAATCCAGCGATAGCGGCGGAATGCCAGTTAATCGCATGGAATCCAGCGATAATAGGGCAGCGATAGGGGAATGCTTGATGATATGCCACGGTGGACTCAGCCCCACAATCCACCTCCCATTGTGAAGATGGGTAAGTACTGTTTGGAGCAGGTGTAAAAATACCAGCGATGAACGCGGTTAGCGCGACTTTTGTCATCGCTACACGGGTCCGGGACCGCATTGCTAATAGGGGGTAGTTGTGTTAGCGGCTGTTTCTGTTGACTTTTGGTTGGGAACGCCTACTTTTCATGTCATTAGTGATAAATATCGCGGACATGCAAAGCGGCACCCAAAACGGCCGCTTTCGCCATTAAGCTGTCGCTAACAGCTGTTAGCGACAGCTTGCTAATAGGGCGTTAACAATATCGCCGCTTTAGCGGCAAAAAGTGCCGCTAATGCGGCGATAACGCCCTTGCTAATATGCCCCTTAATATTTAGACAGATCGCTGCCGGATTTGTTTGTGGCTTGGCATCCCTGGAGCTCCTTCAGAGAGTCCAACCTATCAAAAGGAGTAATCGCCTGACTTATTTTTGGGTAAATAGAAACAGTACATTCTGTTGAAACTCTATCTCAGGTATGGACTGACCATTATTTGGTCAATTTCACTGTTAAGCAAGCCCCCTAAGTCTCTCATCGAGGCAGGGTACCTTGGGTGTACAATACATTGTTGCTGACGCTTTTTATGTTTAATTTTATCATTGCCCATATATTGTCTGATAATATGCATTGCCTTTTATGGATCTTTTTGTATTATACTTTTGTGATTTTAATTAATCGAATAAAGTGGTTATGTTTGTCTGTCTGTCAATACTGGGTGTACAGGGGAGAGGAGCTGGCCTAATGGCTAGTGCGGTCGGCCTTGAATCTGGGGAACTGGGTTCGAGTCTCGGCAATGACGCTGAACATCCTGTGATTCTGGGCAAATCACTTAATCTCCCTGTGCCTAACAAAAAATAAATGTGTCCTGATGTAACACAACTGGTGCTATGTAAAGCGCTCTGATAACCAATACCTTCGGGTCAAGTTCGCGCTATATAAAACTCTGGGGGGAAAAAAAAATACAAATGCCTATGGGCCAAACTATACACTCCTGACTTTGATAATAGGCTTAGCATGACTTATAGGACACATAATCCAGTCACAACAACCGAGTTAGATTAGAGGTGTACACAGTGGATGGAGACAGCATTAGATGGAGTGGCGTCTCTACAGATGTTCAACCCCAAGCGGGAAAGACTTCAGCTCTGTGGTACGCCCCCCTACTTAGAGAAGCCAAAGTAACTTGCAAGAAATTAGAACTATCATGGCGTCTGGACTACTCCACTTGTGCTTGATTTGAGTTAAAAAAAGATCTTAATAAATATAAAATCTTATTGTTTCATCTAAAGCTGAATTCTACTCTAGGAAGATTTTTGCAACTGAAAACTCTTCAAAAGAAATCTTCGAAGTATGCAGGTTTTGCGGTTGAAAATTCTCAGGGTCTGGCTAACAAACTCTCAAATTACTTTGAGGACAAAATTAACTCCAGCTGTAAACTGATGGTGTTGTCTAAAGAGAGTTTATCATCGCACACACAACCTCTGATAGATTTTCCCATTCAGCATTATGTAAAAACACTCAAAGGGTCTTCTAGTACTGATTCTGTAACACAAACCAATAAGCAGCATGTCGCTTCCTGATTAAAATATCTGGACCTACATTTGCTTGAGCAGTTCATCTGTATTGCTAGTTCAGTTTCATTGGGTTCACCTTTAGACCCCATTCCACCCAATCATTCAAAAGAAAACAGAACTTGCACCACCTCTGTTAGAGGTATACAATAGTTCTTTAGCCGATGCCTCTGTCCCAGGGAAGTGGAAAAAGGGTCTGATAGTGCAGGTTGGAAAAATACCTAAAGCAGATCATGCCGTTAAATCCATCATCAGGCCAATACCATTACTTTCTTTTGCTGTCAAAACCTTTGAGAAGCATGTTAACCAGGGTAGTGTCTTCCCAGCTGGGGTACCCACCAATGTCTACACCACACAAGGAGCTTAGTAATACACATCTTTATGCGTGTAACTATGAATTCAACATTCTAATGCAGCTTCACTGCAATACACTTTATTCATTATATCACAGCTCTACGGAGTTCATCAGGACCCAAAAGGGTTCCGTCATTGTTAACTTGCAAGACACTACATCTCCCCCTCTGTTAAATGAAAACGTACCAATTTTTTAACAAAAGATATACTCGCATATAAATATCTTCAATTAATCTCTTTGGTGCTGTAATGGTTCAACCTGAATGTGTCGTGTGAAGTTGAGACCTGCCAGCATCATAATCCAATATCTGCTGGGATGGTGAAAGGCAGCAGCAGTAACTGGTGTTTCAGAATCAGTCTCTCCTTCACCATGGAGATTTGGTGAACTATGAATCAAATGCCAAAAGTGAGAAGAGCCTCTGGCAATAGACTCTCCAGGGTGCTAAGCAGTCACCATATGTCCTTTGGTTGACACTACATGGAAGGGCTCGGCATCAAAGGGAGTATCAGATTTTCTTTTTCACATCTGCTGTGTGAGCACTCTGTCTCTTCTCTGGAAGACAATGTTTTTCACATGTCGTCTTTGCTCAGCATATGTTTTCATCTTTTGTTTCTGAACTAAGTCCCTCAAATGAGTGGCATTCTCATCTCTTTCTCTCTGATTGGTCCACTGGGGTATTTTGTTTGTCATTAAAACTGAACTCGGACAAGACGGAGGTCCTCATCCTCGGCTCCACCCCCTCCGCCTGGGACGACTCCTGGTGGCCGGCCACACTGGGAGCTGCACCGACACCCACCGACCACGCATGCAACCTGGGGTTCATCCTAGACTCATCCCTATCAATGACCCAGCAAGTCAACGCCCTCTCCTCCTCCTACTTCAACACCCTCCGCATGGTCCGCAAGATCTACAGATGGATCCCCACCGGAACCAGAAGTACGGTCACCCAGGCCCTTCTCAGCAGCAGACTGGACTACGGCAACACCCTCTACGCGGGAACCACGGCCAAACTCCAGAAATGACTACTACGCATACAGAACGCCTCTGCACGCCTCATCCTCGACATCCCCCGCCACAGTCACATCACAGCCCACCTGAGAGACCTGCACTGGCTCCCCGTCAACAAGAGGATCACCTTCAAGCTCCTCACCCACGCTCACAAGGCACTCCATAACACCAGACCAGCACACCTCAACGAACGACTCACCTTCTACACCCCGAACCGCCAGCTTCGCTCCGCTGACCTCGCCCTCGCCACGGTTCCACGCATCCGCAGAACGACCGCCGGCGGCAGATCATTCTCCCACCTCACCGCCAAGACATGGAACACCCTCCCCATTCACCTGCGGCAGACCCAGGACCTGCTGACCTTCAGGAGACTTCTCAAGACCTGGCTGTTCGAGCAGTAGCAGCTCCCCCCCCCCAGCGCCTTGAGACCCTCACGGGTGAGTAGTGCACTTTACAAATGTTTGATTGATTGATGATTGATTGATTGCACTCCCGAATATCAGTGTTGCCAGACTTTCACCAGTGGTAGAGTGAAGAGTTGAAAGGTAAGCTCGCAATGTAGAGATTAACACAGTTTGTAAATTGAGCTTTTCAAGTGTAGCACACTGCACCAGTTTCTTTAGCATACTAATACATTTCTTAACCAGTCCGTGGGCCTACGGCCACAGAGGAGTGCTCTTTTAATGCTTTATACTCAGATTCTCTAAGAAGTCTTTGACCTTCCGACTGTTAAAAGGCAGGCCATTGACAGATTTTAGTATGGCTGGAACACCACATGTCACAAAGATGCCATCCACTCTCTCATTGACTTCTTCTTGAGTGGTGGATAAGAGATCCTTAAGTAATGGAAACTGTGAGTATTCCTCTACCATCATCATCAGGTGATGTCCATTGTAAAGTGGATTGAGAAAGTCAATGGCTGTTCTCTCCCAGGCATGCTTCGGGAGTTCTGAAATGTTTAGGAGATGTTGAGTAACGTTTGCAGATAGACAGTTGCATAGATGACAGGCCTTTAATTCCTTCTCAACTCGCTCGTAGAGATATGCAAACCAGACTCAGTCTCAGAGTTACAGTGATTCCCCTTTGTCCTTGGTGGGCCACTTCAATCATTTTCTGCCACAGACTCTCCAGAATCAAGACACTCAACCCTTGCAATATAACTCCCTCCTAAGTTATGGACAGTTCGTATTTGATATTTCTGTATTTTGATATTCTCCCTCCCTGGTAAGAGGTCGAGTGTGCTGGTTCCACGACTGATGTGCAATTATATCTTTCAACTTTAGCATGTCACTATTGTGGCTTGTGTGCAGTGATAATCTGGGCTAATAAAGTGACAGCTGGTGTGTTTGATTTTATGATGAAGTTGATATAAGCTTCAGCTGACTTGGATGGAGTGCCATGACCTTGAATAAGCACTCTGAAAAAAAATAGCCAGCAGAGTTCTGATCCTTCCTGGACACTGCATAATGTTATAATTGTACATTTGTAGACGTAGTCCTCAGCTTTCAAGGCAAGGAGGCATCTTGGCCTTTGGCCTGCCAAATGTTGATAGTAAAGCTTGATGATTTGTCACTAGCGTAAAAGGCTTTCAGGAATAGTTGGAAATGTTTACAATCCCACACTACGCGAAACTTTCTTTCGCAGTTTGTGAGTAAGCATGATCTGGTTGGGACAGACTCCTACTTGCAAACGCCACAATATGCCTTCGAGCAGTCGGGTGTCCACTGTGCTATGCAAGGTTGGTACCTAACCCAACTGGGCTAGCATCAAGGAAAACCTCTGTATGAAGGCTCTGATTGAAATAAGCTATTTCAGTAGCATTCTCAATGGCTTGTTTGATTTTCTTAAAACTGTTCTCAAATTCATGTGACCACTGAAATGAAAAATAATTTTTCATCAACTCTCTCAATTGAGCACTTTGCAGTTTCAAAGTGTCCTAAATATCTAGAACAGTAGCTGGTCATGGCAAGAAATGAACATCTTGTGAGACATCAGCATTTGACAGCGCTTGTACTTTAGCAGGATCTGGTTTCATACCCCCATCAGAAAAGATATGGCCAAAGAATTTTAGCTTTGTCTTATAGAACTCACATTTGTCTACATTCAAAGTCAAACCTGCTTCAGCAAGTAAGAGCTTTATCATGTTGTTTTTGTGTAGCTCTGAAAACCAATATGTCATTGCTGTAATTGAGCAAATTCATGACAGGCTGTATGACATGTCGAATGATGTCTTCAAACAGTTCTGCAGGGGATGACACACCAAAACTTGGCCTTTTCTATCGACACAGACCAACATGTGTAGAAACGGTTGTAATGTACTTGCAATTTACTTTGAGTTCCAACTGATTTAAATCAATGTGAGAGAAGACTGTTGCACCATTTAGCTACATTATCTACATCAATCTGCCACTATTCCAGACTCCTCACTGACTTTCACTCTTCAAAGACTTGTGGAGTTGTTCTAAGCCCCACTCAGCGGCTTTGGTGGCTAGCCTTTTCAGGTATGGACAGCTCCGTAAGCATAGCCCAAGGGACTTCTCCTTGGGCTGCCATGCCCAGTGCTGCAGTATGAAGACTCTCTTTAATTACTTCTGGTAAGCAGACAACTGTTTCTTACACCTAGCTTGCTTTGCTTATGATGTCTCTATGTACTTGCTTACACCTGGTTAATCTCTACCTTACAGCTCATATAATCACAGTGTTATCTTGCGCTTGGCTGTCGCTTTGTACTTTTTGAAACCAGGTTGATCTCTGTTTGGCAGCACTTGTAATCGCAGCGTTAACACTCCGTACTATGTATAGTTCTATGTTGCATAGTAGCGTAGTACCTTTATGTATGGCCTGACCAACAGGTTCTTGGCCAACTACGTGTCGATCCTCTGTCAACTGCTTCACAGAGGCTGGAACTGCGTTTTGACTCCACATGCATTCAGCGTTGAGTCCGTACTTCGACGATGGCACACGTGGCATGCATGAGCAGTTTGCTTGGACCACAACAAATGCTCTGAGAGAGCACTGTCCATCTTCAGGTTACTTATGCCACACTCGTCGCCATTTGTAGCGTCTACCCAGCCGGGGTAGCCGCCAATGACTACGCCACACACACAGCTCCTTAATACACATGTTTATTCATCTGCGTGTAACCACAAGCTCAATATTCTACAGCAGCCTTCATTGCAATACACTCTATTTATTATGTCATAGCTCTATGGAGTTCATCAGGAGCCAAAAGGGTTCCATCATTGTTAACTCGCAAGACACTACAACCGTCTGCTTGACTTTCTGGATTTATGAAAAAAATCAGATCCTGGATACTGTACAGTCTGGTTTACATCTGTTCCACAGGACAGAAACAGCTTTGCTGTTGGCTTAAGATGACTTGTTAATGTCAGCAGACAATGCAGAAGGCACAGCACTTGTGTTTGCAGCATTCGAAACAGTATCGCATTCAATCTTGTTATCCCAACTGTTGGAGATCAGAATCAGCGAGACTGCATGTCAGTGCTGCAAGTCCTACCTAGTAGATAGGACTCAAGCAATTTACCTGCCTCCTTTTTGCCAGATTTTAAGTCATTAAACCAAGGTGTGCCTCAGAGGTCTGCGTTACGTCTGGCTTGTTTTAAATTCTATATTCATTCATTGGTTCGATTACTTATATCTTTTGCTTTAACTACATGAAAAATGCAGACGATACCCTAATAATCATTGCCATAGACCGATCGGATGAAGTCCCTTTTGTGTCCTTCCATCAGTGTATTCGGGCAGTCTTGTCTTGGCTGCAACTCGATATCGTGAACTTTAATTCTGACAAAAAAGTGCTTTGGAGAAACCATCCTCATTTGATCCTGCGTTTCCTCTCTGACTTCTGGCACCATATTGGACTGACACCCCATGTCCAGCAAAGGCTGTGAACAAATTAGGCTTCTATTTGGAGCTGGAGCTATCATTCAAAAAATAAGCCAGACACCTGTTTCTTCTTGCTGAGGGTAATGAGGAAGATCTTACCTTTCCTTCAAATACTGGCCCTCCGGGCGGTGATCCAAGCAACCATTTTGAGTCTCCTGTACTATTGCAACTCAGACATCTTTGGCTTCTTATAAGGACTCATGCAAAATACACAAAGGATCCAAAACCCAGCTGTAAACTGTTCTTTGACTTTCGCATGTCGCTTCCGCCTCTTCCACATGTGACAAATTGCACTGGCTCCAGGAGAAAAGAAAGATTATTTTTAAATCCCTCTGTCACATTTTTAGAACTGTGCATGACTAAGGCCCTTCTTACTTGATGAAAAAAATCAGTACCTAAGTTCCTTATTGCTTTCTCTGTGCTCTAAAATGCTTTCTAGGGGGTCTGTTCCGTAGGTATGGCTTTTTTTCATTGGCGTAAGACAAACATCAAAATGTACTTGCTGTTACTCTACGCAAAAGACATGATCTGCTGCAGTTCAGGAAAGCCTTGGAGACCTGCCTGTATAGAGACATTCTCCTTTTAATTTTAGTCCCTATTCAGTTCTTTCAGTACCATGACACGTACATAGGTTTTTGTGCGCTTTAGAAAACATAAAACATAACATATAACAGGGGTGTGTATACTTCTTTTGGGCATCACAAGCACATATATTAACTTGAGATATCTCCTAGTTAATGCAGGCTCTCCTGGTAGCAGAGCTGAGAAAAAAAAGAGGCCATTACTGCCCTGTGTTTCCGAGCACTTCTGTCAGTAAAACATGCATTAAATCGGAGATATCGCAAGTTAATGTAAGAACTCAATAGCCAAAAAGATGCGCACAGACAGTGGCAGCTGGTGGGGCGTAAAAGTTGTGGATGAGTTATGTTGCAAGTGAAGTGAGCAAGCCTGATTATCGTAAGGCAGGTTTGGGGGAGTTATTTTTTTAAACAAAGAGTGGCCAAGTTATTGCTCTATAATATTATCAGTAGAAGTGCATGATTGTGAAAATGTAGTGGGCATTTCAATGGAAATGTACTATCTGTGAATGACAGTGCACTACTGCACCATCCTTAAGAAATATATATTTGCGATTGTGTGCCTCAAAATGCACTACCACTTACATACTACACCTTAACCATGTTTCTGATGAATAGATGTAGCTCATTTGTGGCGCTTGTGCTACCCTATGATTTCAGTTATGCAACATTGATGGCAGCACCTCCACTCTGACAAGTGTTCCAGCACCACTGCAGTGTTTAATTATGGCACAGTAATCACAGTGGTGGCTCCTCCTCAGCAGGGGTGGAGCGTCTCCCCGCCTGTTGCATGCGCAGCACCACACACAAATAAGTAAAATGGTACATCAATGCCATTTTACTTATAAGCGCAGTGTGAGTGCAATGGGTGGGGCAGAATCCTGTGACTGCAGGATTACAGCTGCCCCTGCAGTGCGCTTGTCAGGTTACCCAGCTGGTTTGCTACGGCCAGCCCGACACGCGCAGTGCACACCCAGCAATCCCATGGCTGTGAAACAGCCAAGGGGATTGCTGGCACAGGCACCCAGCCTCAAAATGAGCACTGGATTAGCCTGCTCCCACCAATACTGGAGCTGCTCTCATGCTGAGGGCAGCTCCAGGATTGGTTGTTGGTGCTCCACTGAGCAGGAAGGAAGTTCTTCCCTTTCCTGCTTCAGGACGCTGATATGGGGAGAGAAGTGCCGCACCCGGGGGAGCAGTATATATGGTGAGTTTGATGCCATATTGCTATAGATGTAGCCGCCACTGAGTAATCATGTCTTGTAAGTGTACTGATTAGAGGCCTGTCCACATTCGGGTTGATTCCAGCTCATATCAGACCTCTGTGAACTGGAACATTTTAGAAAGACTAACAAAAAGGCTACTATCATCTAACCCTCCTGGCCAGCACAGGGACCATTGATTGTGCCCACGTTATGAGATTTGCCCAACTTCTCTACAGACTACAAACCAGTGATGCATGGAAATGCTTGAATTAATCGTAACTGCTGGTAATTATTACTTCCATACTCATCGTTTTTAGATCATCTGTCAGATATTGTCTCTGTTAATTTTTTGTCCACATGGGAAATATTTTTCATTGTTGAGAAATCCCTTACCTTACTCTCCGAAAAGCTATTGTTTGTGCTGTGGGAACCTTTCCACTGTATTTAAGCATCTACTTTGACCTTTGTAGAAGTAGATTTATGTGTGATAATACGGTGGAAAAAACAACTGGAATGTTTGTGAATACTCACAAAATTACGACTTTTCTGGGTGTTCAACCCAAAATTTAGGACTGTGGACAAACTGATCTCAGTGCAGATTTTCTTAGGGTGGAGCTTCCCACAGATTGAAATCATATTTCAGGTTCTGGAACTAAAATTACAAATTGGGCCCTTATTGCACACAATGCTAGAATTTGGCTGGTCGCAGATTGCGTGTGTCAATTGCATGCAATTCTGATTTGCACACCCTCGAACTGGTGGTATTAATGCGCAAATTGCATGTAATTACTGATTGCTGAGTCTGAATGTAGAACAGGGCCCAGATTGCTCACCAGCTAATGATGTCATCCAGCAGAACAGTAATTACAGGTGTGCAACGTGCTTTTAATCAGGCCAGTATGGGTGCCCACATCCACAGATTGTAATGAATCTGAATCCTCCATTTGCGGCAGAAAATATATTTTGTTGAATAAGCTTCTAATTCAGAATATCACAGGTCATGATGGAAGTTGTCTGCTATTACAATGACCTGTCATACATAGGTATAACATTGGCAAATCACAGTTCTTTATTTTAAAGCGTGGTTAGAAAAACATTGCTACTAAGTTTTTTTTTAAGTATAAAGGTCACATTGAACTTTTGTTTCATTGCCATTCTCAGCATATCAGCACAATTCCGAAATTCTTAACAGATTTAATTTGTACACCCTGGCATACCACAGATATCTCACGGCCATTTCAGACTGGCTTCTTGTACTTCTAGAAATGTATCAGACACTTTAAAAGGAATTAATATCTATTGGGTTGCCGAGGTAATAATTGCTCAGCATTCATAGCTAACAAGAGGCCGCTGTGCACAATGAAAGCAACATTACCTTTTCCCTTTTTCGTACATTGTCGCTGGGCATTACAGAGAAGTCACCGCAGAGCGGGCCGTAATTTGAGGTGAGAAACACACCACCAAGTTTGTGTCTGGGCCCAGTGTCACGGAACCTTCCTGTATGTATTAAACCCTCTCAGACCTAGGCAGTTACCTTAACCAAGTAAGTAAATTCCTTATTTGTTCATTTAGATGCATAAGAGGCATATAAATTCCAACTTTCCGTATACCAAAGAGATACCATGATCTGGACTCCAGTTGGTGGACAGGTAGCCATAAATCAGAGGGTTGACATCTTGGGTTAGACTTTCACCACAAAGGAAGATGTTAAAGGCTTTGGATCCTTCAGTTTTTGTGCTTTTACAAAACAATAAAAAGCCTGTTTTTTCATCCTGTGCAGGATGCTGAAATAATATTGCCCTTCTTTCTCTTGAGGGATCACTGACACAAAATCAGCAACAATAATATCGTATAACAAAAATATAGTGTCAAAAATATTGCTTACAAAGATATCGTCTCAATATAGTTATAATGGCAAGTACAAAAATATTGAACGAAAATGTTGATTCACACTAATATTCTTAAAAAACATACAAAACTATCATTTTTTTAAAATATATATAGTTTAAAATAGTAAATCTTAAATAATTTAATATATAGCATTAATATAATGTAAATTAATTAAATGTAAATATGTAATACTATATATAAATATATACTTATATAAACACACATACATGTGTGTGGATGTGTATGTATACATATACATAGTGTAACACTATTATTAAAAATATATACTTTACATTATATTATTACATTTATTTGGTTAATTCTGTTAATTTACTACTATAAAAGCTTTATATATATATATATATATATATAAATATATATATATATATATATATATATATATATATATATATATATATATATATTTATATATATATATATATATATATATCACAGCTTCAAGGCAAATAATCACCAGCACTCACGGGAATAGTAACCCAAAATGTATTTGGGTATTAGAACACGAAAAGACGCATTTCGGCAACCGCCTTTGTCAATAATGGCGGGTGCCGAGTGTCAGCAGCAGTTAAATGTTACAGTGTAAACATCAATAATGGACACCGGACTTACTTCAGTCCTTAGGTGTCGGCCATATTTAAACATGCAATTTCCTAAAACAGTTGGATACCTGCAACATAGAGAAACAGTCATGAATTGTATTTCCTGCACGTCATCCCGCCCTGGATGGGCAAGTTCACAATGGCTAAATTTGCAAATCCACGACTAATTGCATTATACATTCAACCATGTACATGCTGCTGACACTCGGCGCCCGCCATTATTGACAAAGGCGGTTGCCGAAACGCGTCTTTTCGTGTTCTAATACCCAAATAAATTTTGGGTTACTATTCCCGTGAGTGCTGGTGATTATTTGCCTTGAAGCTGTGATGTTACGCGCGGTCTTCGTCTCCGCGCTAAAATAAAGCACCCGACCGCGAGTGAAGGGAAGCAAGACGGAGGAAGGGAAGCGTGATATATATATATATATATATATAACATAAAAATATTAACTAATCAATTGCAAAACATTAGGCAAAAATAACAAATACAGAAAATATAAAACATTTAAAATCACCCCAAAAACATTTACAAAAAATATTCTAAAACTATTCTAAATGAATAATATATATATTATGCAAACAAGGCCATTAAGGCGTGCTCTATAGTTCCGCATCTATTCTGACTCAAATTCTGATGTTAGTACCCATTATGCCATCGGGGTGTTTTCTTTGAGGATTCATCTGTGCTAAACCCCGATCTCGGTGTACAGGTCTGTCAACTCATTTTTGAAACGGAAATGTAAATTAGTTGTTATGGACTCCGACATTTGGTGATCCAAAGTACTGAAGCAAGTAGATTTATTCCACTAAGTCTCCTCATTGCCATATTTTAAATGCATCTTGATGAATTTTTAACACTGTTAGCGCAATATGTTGTTTTATTTGTAATACTTTTATTTGAATGCTTGTTTCTGAATTTGTCAAGGCAATGCTTTCTCTGTATAATGTGCAGTGATTTGGTTGTGCACTAAGCATGTAATGGGGAAATTAAGATGCATTATGCATTTTTCAAGACATGTATAACATTTTTCACGCAGCACATTTAGGGGCCGATTCCGATCTCGGCCGGTAGGGCTCCGAATCGGATTCGGCTTTACCGGATCCGATTCGGAGCCCTGTTTCCCGACCGAACCGTACGCGGGTCCGGCCGAGCGAGTACGATGCGAATTCGCCGACCGACTCGTCCGGGCGTCCCGACCGCTCCGACCGACTCGTTCCCGGCTCGAACCGCACCGACCGACTCGCTCGGACTCGACTCGCACCGCGCAATGGAGACGTTCCCCGGCCGGGTAAGTACGATGCGCGCCGCGAGCAGTCCGACCGAGCCGCGCACTCCGGCTCGAAAGAGCTGTCGGAGCCGTACTTTGGGGGTCCGTGTCGGACCCCCCTGTACGCGTAGCCGCGCGAGTCGCACACAGGGTGGACCCATGGGTCCCCCCTACCTGTGCGTGTACGGCGCGAATCGCTTCGCCGTGTACCCGCTGTAGGGGGCGCACTTGTCCGACTCGCACCCATTGAGTCAATGGGAGCCCGCGTACGCGTTGTACGACCGGCTCCCATTGACTTCAATGGGAGTCCGACCGACAAGGGTCCGATGGCATACGTGCGCATCGTACTCGTTCGGTCGGACTGCACGGGTCCGATTCGGTCGGAAATCTCTCCGGGTCCGGCTCGGTCGGAGAAATTTCCGGCCCGAATCGGAATCGACCCCTTAGTATGTAAAGTGATTGCACCTACATGTTATACAATTTTAGGGAAATGCAAAGCTTGACTATCTGCATTCTAGAAACTTTTCTATGTCCATGATTGAAACCATGTATTTAAGTCGAAGTTAAAATGGCGCTTTTGAGATTGAGAAAGGCTGCTGTGACAGCCGAAACGCGTCTCTCTTGTCTGCTGGGTCGGAGGAGGCTACATGAAATAAAAAGCCTTAGACCAAGTTGCCCTCGTGTGCGTGCTCTTTTCCAAACGGAGCAGAGGTTTAGTTTGATATATATATATATATATATATATATATGGAAAACCAAAAGTCCTTAAAGCGCCAACTTCACAGCAGCACAGTAGGTACGGACCACACGGGGCAAATCCTTAGAAAAAAGTGCTTTTATTCGGTGATATCAGTGCATCGAAGATAGGTGGCACGTGCCCAGCATAACGCGTTTCGCCTGCGCTCCCGCAAGAGTTTATTCTGTTAGATTTTGTAGCGCAGCCAACTGCTGAACTTTGGCTGCGCTACAAAATCTAACAGAATAAACTCTTTCAACTGAGAAGTGGCTGAGGACTGGAAATTTATTTACACCGTCCAATAAAGCACCAGAGTTCATTTACCTATATCATTTACCTGTATCTCTTGATGATTATTCACCTTAAACAAAGTAGAGTTACAGAACGACGATTGATTTGACATATGTGTGTCAATTGTAATTCTTGAATCTTTGGAAACATCATTCAGGGGTCATTTGTTATATTTATGGTAGTCCTGAAGATGGTCTCATGGACAAATGCATAGAGACCGAAACGTCGACACTCACACTCTCTTCTGGAAAATAATGTACAATGAGAAGAAGTGTTTACAATAGTGGCATTGAAGGATCATACAATTGTATCTATTTTCCTCGTGTTACATTGTTTATATAACTGTGTAGTACCCTTGATAAATTTCAAAAGATAAAAATTTGTTTTCTATATATACCCGTGTTTTGAATATTCATTGTTCCGTGATTGATTCATTGGTCCTTATGTTTTTACAAGGAACAAAATTATTATTTTTAGATAAAAGATGTTTGAATAACATTTCTGTGGCAAGTTTATCAACAAGTCTTGCAGCTAAAAAATATTTATCAAAAGCAATAGAACAGAGTATTTCAAACAAATCCCTTGAAGGCGTTGTTTACCCGTTTATTTGAATTGCCCAAGCCCTCAAGGGTAGATTGGGTTTCCCATTATATTGAATTGTTTACCTTAAGTACATCGGCAGCACTAAGCTCCCGGTGTTTAATCGAATATTGCAGCACCTGCGAGCTATTATCAACTCAGACCCCAACTATCCAGTGGCCCGGCATTTTAAAGCTATCCATCAGAATAAAGTCAGTGATTTAAAATACTCTGTGATCGGGGCTGTCCCCCCATCTATGCGAGGGGGCAACAGAGAAAGGAAGCTGCGACAATTAGAGTCCTCTTTTATTGTGACCCTCGATACAAAGATGCCTAACGGGTTAAATAATAGTGAGGACTTACATAACTATCTATAGCAGTGTTAGCAGCAGGGCCTCATCTATGATTTCTGGTTATCTGATCCGTTCAAGGGCTGTGGACCTACTGTCTCTTTCGTTCATTTATACATAACTCATAAGAATTTTATGTATAATAATGTTTACATATTCCCAGCTTTTTAGAACATAGATTTTATGAATTCGAACTGCGTTCTTTGCACATTTTTGATTAATATCATTCGTACTGTATCCGGTAGGCACCGACACTTTATTAAATTAGCAATAGCACTTTAATTATAACCTTTGGGTATATTTTTATAGGACTTTCTGCGCCTTTTGCACAGCCCCACTACCGAATATTTATCAGTGTTTTTAAGGGTATTTTTATTGGTTTACATTACTTCATTTTGGCACTTTTGCACATGTCGAGAGTATGAAGCTTTTAGCAATGGGTTGATGCTTATTTTTACTTCATATGTGCAATAGTTAATGTCATTTGAATTTTTTCCAATCAAGCCATGGTGTATTTTTAAATGTGTTTTAAATATTGGAGAGACTATACTATTTGGTATTTAAATGTGTTATGTGACCTATAATAATTTTTTTGCACTTTATTAATTATTGGCACTTGCCAAGATGTCCAGCATATGTGTGCTCTGACTAAAATTTGAGTGCTATCTAGGTCGCAATATTCATGCTCTTTTGCACATAGCGTACCTGTTGTCTCTTATTTCCCAGATAATATTTATTTCGATTTATTGTTCACCCAGAGCTGATACAATCTTTGCATTGTTGCTATTTATTTTTGTATTCATATTGAAGTATTTTTATGAGCCATGCCACATTGCCAGTATGATTGTTTCCATCAATAAGCTCCGTATAACAGTATGTCTTCTATTTCTATTTGCACTGACTTTTGACCAGTCCTCTGTAGGGATTGGTTGCACTGAGTATATGTGTAGTGCGTCGTCACCAGCGCGTCAGGTGATCAAGATCGCTGTGGCGATCGAAACGCGTCTGGGGCGGACACTCGTCTGTTTCACTGGGTGAATACAAGAATAAATAATGGAACTCTGAACCAGGTCTCTTTGGATTTATTGGAATACTTCGTTGGTCCGTACCTACTGTATTTTCCCTCTCATTGGAGAAGGAGGGACAGGACTTTGGTTTGAATATATATATATATATGATAGGTATATTTAAATAATATTAGGAAAAGGTATGGCGCAGCGGCCAGGGCGACTGACTCCGGATCCTGGGGCTCACGGTCCGATCCCAGCGGCAGATCAGCCCAGCACCATGTGACTCTGGGCAATAGCTCGCTTAATCTCCCCGATGGCCCCCAGCGCCGGGACACCTCTCCGGAGGTAGCTGTGTGCTTTACAAAATACTGGACATTTACATTATTGGAATCTGGGAATAATAGCTATATTATACCCACTCCCGTTTATGCAACAGTAGGGAAAGCGTAGGTTTTCTGAGGGGTTAAATTTACTATTCCAACTCCACACAGGTCAACAGTAGGGAAAGTATTGGACTTAGGAGGGGTCAGATTTACTATTCCACCTCCAGTCTGTGCAACAGTTGGAAAAGCGTTTGATTTTGGATGGGTATGATTTATTATTCCCACTCCAGACCGTGCAACAGTAGTGAAAGCATTGGAAGTCGGAGGGGTTAAATTTACTATTCCCACTCCAGTCTGTGCAACAGTAAGGAAATCGTTGGTTTTCGGAGGGGTAAGATTTACAATTCTCACTCCACTCTGTGCAACAGCAGGGAAAGTGTTGCACTTTGGAGGTGTAGGAGTTACTATTTCCACTCCAGTCTATGTAACAGTAGGGAAAGAGATGGACTTTGGAGGGATGAATTTACTATTCCGACTCCAGTCTGTGCAACAGTAGGGAAAGCACTTCACTTCAAACACATTACATATTTGAATACCCCTATTAATTTAGAATAAATATAAAATTCTTAGTTTGAACATTATTAATTAACCCAAAAAATCTCTCTCTCTCTCTCTCTCTCTCTCTCCCTCTCTCTCTCTCTCTCTCTATATATATATATACATATATATATATATAAAATAAAAACCAATTAACCAATTTACATGCTTATTAAACAATTTCATTATGAAGCTTCAATTAAAATGCATTATTTATTTATTACTTAATTAACTTCTCACACACTTAAAATATAACTAAAATCAATAAGTATAACACAATTTACATATTTGAAAATCAATTAACTAAATATTTTTGAATTAATAATTATTTGTTAATTAATTATTACTTAATTAATATCCCACCCTTTACCTATACAGACCTAACATCCCACAACTAAAATATAACTAAAACAAATCAGTATTACATAATTTACATAATTATCAATGAAATAAGTAATAATAAATAAATAAATAATTGTTATTTAATTATTACTTAACTTCCCATCCTGTATCCCTAAAAACCCAACATCCCACAACTTAAAGTTTAAAGAATAAGTTTATTTATGCAAAAAAAAATACAGTCATATAAAAACTTGTAAGTACAACAATTTAGGGATGAGGACAATAAAATAAAAGGGGGAAGGGGAGGAGTAAGCCTGTACGCAAGTAAAATAGAAATGCACAAATGTCTGATTGTAGATAAAAGATAAGCAATAAAATAAGAATTAAACAATGTATAATAAGCAAATAAAATTATGCAATGAGAACTGGAAGTCAGGGAGGTTGAAGTACTTCTTGGACATTAGGTAAAGGTGCAAATGATCGTTTGGCAACTTCATTTAGAAAGTGCGTAATTAGTGACCAAGGTTTTTGCCATTTTAAAACAAGATATACAGGTTGCATATATGCAGTATCTAGTCTATGATTGTAACATACTGCATACCATCCTTCTTTAGATGATAACTGTTTAGAGTCCTTCCAGAGTTTAGTTATTTGCTGTAAAGCAATTGCTAATAAGAGGTCAATTATTTGCACGTTAAATAAAACATTAGCCCA
The DNA here is from genome assembly GCA_963921515.1 of Calotriton arnoldi. NCBI lineage: Eukaryota > Metazoa > Chordata > Amphibia > Caudata > Salamandridae > Calotriton > Calotriton arnoldi. The sequence continues at coordinate 43,218 of CAWUFW010005801.1, read as the reverse complement.
CACATCGGAAATGCTTCCTAAGAATACAGTATAAATAGAGTACGGTATATTGGAACAAAATATTACATTGATTTGGGCCCAAATTTGTAAACAAAAAGTGGAGACAGTGTTGTGCAGAACATGTCCAACAAGTGTCTGAAGTGTCTGAGTTGATCTTGTGGAGAAGAGCATGCGTTATAAAAAGTGTGTTGTATAAAAAGAAAATTGTTTGCATTTTATTTGCTACGCGAGAGAAATTCCAAAACTGGGAGAGGATGTGGCCTAACGGCTAAAGCGGTCGACCTCAGAGTTGGGGAACCAGGTTCAAGTCTCGGCAGGGATACTTAACATCCTGTGATTCTGGGCAAATCACTTAATCTACTTGTGCCTCACAAAAAATGAATGCGTCCGTCTGTAACGCAACTGTTGCTCATGTAAAGCGCTCCGATACCTTCGGGTCTAGTTCGTGCGATATAAAACTAAAACAATAAATAAAAAAATAAAAATCTGTTTCCAAGTGGAGATAGGTAAGACAATATGAAGGTCTTCTTCCCATGCAAGTTCCATATAAGATTGTCAGTCATTGGAATTGCATTGCAGAATTGAATACATTGAAGAAGCCTTTGGGTTGTATGTAGGTGGTTAGTGAGATTAATGGGTGATTGTGTACTAATTGGAGTGAGGTATTGAAAGTGAGTAAATGATTGTGAGCTTATATTTTGTGAGGTCATGAATTTATGATGAGAAATAGATGACAAGCCAGAGAGTGTTTGGGCTTGTGAAAAGGATATAAAATAATCCTTTTTGTATAATTGCCTAACCCAGATTAGCCCTTTAGATATCCAAGCTGACCAATAAACAGGCGTGTTCTTTACTTCTATGAAATGATTATGCCAAATGGTGTAATCTAAAAAGGATTTCAGGTTCGTAGGGGAGCATGCAGTAACAGAAGACAGTAATATACAAGTATGTTTAAAAATTGGGTTGGATTGTTTTTGAGGCTTCTGCATGAAAAATAAGAAAGGAGATAAGAGCGTTGTAAGTCTACCCATAATGGAATATACGTGGTTGAAGACGTGATCCAATGTATAGATTGTTTTAATGTAAATGCCTGTGGTATGCAGCAAAATCTGGGAAATTAACTACTCCTTCTGCTTTAGGACGTTTCAATTTAAGTAACGACATGCGGGGTTTATTCTTATTACAGAGAATGGAGGATAGAATTGAGTAGATTGTCATATATGATTAAGTGGAATATTTAAAGGAATATTGGATATAGTGAAAAGTATAATAGGGACTAACATCATTTTGATGGTGTCTATCCGGCCCCACCAGGATAAATGCAGAGGGTGCAACCTGTTCGTTAGGGAAGTGATCTTAGAAATACAAGCATCTAAACTAATGGAAAGAGAATTATTGAGTGACTGAGTAAATTTAAGGTCGAGATATTTTAAATGATTAGATTGCCATGTGAAGTGGGAGAAAGAAAAATCATGTTTAAAGGTAAATTTGTTTGAGGGTAAAATTTCACATTTGTCATTATTCAGTTTGTACCAAGATACTAAAGCGTAAGATGCAGCCTCAGACAAGAATGCAGGAAGTGAAGAGTGAGGATTTGATATGAATAACAGGAGATCATCAACATATGCATCTCATTTAAATTATTGAGTATTATCTGAGAAACCATGGATATGTACGTTTTGTCTAATCCTAGATCGAAATGGTTCAATAGCTAGGTTAGAAAGAAATGGAGAAAGGGGACATCCCTGATATACTTAAAATATGAGAAGGTCAGGCGGTTAGCATAAATAGCAGCTCGGGGGATTAATATAGTAGAGTTATTAATTTGTTGATTTTGGGGGCCAAAGCCGAACCATTTGAGAGTAAGAACTAGGAATGAACAATTTACACAATCAAAAGCCTTCTTGGCGTCTAAAGAAAAGGCTGCTAAGAGTTCAGACAAGCCAGCAGATTTGGAGATAATATCAAGGAACAAGCAAGTGTTATCTGAGAGATATCTGCCTGAGACAAATCCTGATTGTTCCTTTCCTAAGAGGTCAGGGAGAAAGTATTCCAGTCTTTACACCAGTACTTTGGAAAAAAATGTATAATCTAAGTTGACCAGTGAAATGGGTCTATAGTTCTTACAGTAGTGCAAGTCCTTTCCATCTTTCAGGATAAGGCAATAAGGCAAATAAGTGCGTCAAGAAAGAATCTGGATGAGGCAGAAGAGTCATAAAGAGAATTCATTTTTAATTTTTTTTTAATATTCTTTTTATTGAACAAACCTGTGGATACAGCAAGATGGAATAGCATAGCATATGTACTTTTTTCAAGTTTTCTGGTGTTTCATGAAAAAGATCATCGTCAGATAGGCATGCACCATATATCCTGTACAGCTCCTAATTCCAGAGTTCAACATGGTCCCAACATAGCTTTGTGTACAAAGATGCAGGGTGCTCCACAGAAACACTACATGGCTTGCCTCCTCATATTGTACCTGACGGACCTCCTCATATTGTACCTGATTTCAGTTAGAACTGTATTTCCAGTACTATTCCTCTATGCCTGGGGCAGGGGAGAGGGGAGCCCTACGTCCTCTGCTCTCAGCCGCAAGTAAGCTTGTAGCGGCTCCCATATGTTTCTAAGGCGAGACTGGATAGGCATGAGGTCCCAGTAGGCTGACAGCTGCCCCTGATAAAACGCTGCGTCTTTGAGCCAGTCCTCTCTGCATGGAACTTGGCACCAGCCCCAGTACATCACTATGCATCATTTGGCTAGTAGCAGAAGCATGGCAGTTAATTTTCTTTTACCCACTGGCACATTCTTCACATACCCCAGCAGCACGGTCATGGGAGAGTGTTCTATACGCAGGTCAAACATCTCATCTAATGCCTCAAAAATGATTTCCCAGTATTCATTGATGGTCAGACATTCCCAGGCTAGGTGTAGGAAGGTCGCACCATGGATCAGTCATCTGTCAGACCAGTTCTATGGAGCTAGTCAGGTGATCTGTACAGCCTGTCAGCCACGGCCCGTGCAGGCAAGAGTGGTGGGGCCCGGTGGGGGGGGATTCCGACAGACGATGATGAGGGAAAATTAAATAAATAATCAATTTTCCCTCATCGCTGACTGTTGAAATCCCCCCCACCGGGCCCCACCGCTCTTACTAGCACGGGCACTGCTGCAGTCTGTGTAGAAATTTAAAATGAAAAGGCGGAGCCGATAGTTAGGGGACAATGCTCTTGCCTGCGCACAGCAGAAGGTCCATTGTTCCTGAGTAATCGATATGCAGAGCGAGACCTCCCATTCCTGCCATGCTATCGGGATGCATATGGGCGCTGTGCGCTGCATGACGCGTGATCAGCCTACGGGGGAGGAGTCCTTCAGAAAGCACTCTAGTGCGTGGAACGTAGGTGGCGCGGCTCGGAAGGAGGTGAAGCACGAGCGCAGTGTGGCCCATAGCTGGTAGTAAATCATTTTTTCCAGTACATTCAGCTCCTTCCCCGCACCTGATGAGGCTCTATGAAGTTCGCCTCTGGGAACGCGCCTCCCATTTTATTCAGCTGGAGTTTCCTCAGTCGATCGCAGGGACTTGCCTCCGCCAATGCAGGGTATCTGAGCAGTGGGACTGAGGAGGCATGTAGGACATCCAACCGCGCTCTGTGGCGCAGCTCATGCCATGCCCCCCACCGTTTCCACCACGGAATGCGGCTGGGGCTGCGAACTGTAAAGAGTCATGTGCAGAGGGTTCTGTGCTGCTTGGTCATGTTCAGGTGCTGTAGAGGGAGAGGTCCCTACAGGGGACCTATGTTTCCTTACCAATGAGGCCACCAGGGTATGGACTTTGGGTGGCCCCCCTGTACCCCCGATGCAACCTTTACATTATTACCCTAACCAACAGCCTTTTTTAGGGAGGAGCAGAGGAAGAGGAAGAGGACGGGCAGACAGAAGAGGGCCCAGTGGGACGATGTCAACCAGAGGATAACTCAGAGCATGTCCCGAGAGTCAGAGCCAGGGGGCAGCAAAGATTAGATCTCATTATGAATCTCAGTGATGTAACTCTTGCACATGACCAAGAAACAGTACTGATGAAGGGCCTTGGATTTGTTCCAACCAACCAGGTTGATGTGTTTAAACTCAAATGTGAGTTGGCCGGCTTCTTTAGAGCAAGGTCCACCTTTGTCCCTTTATCAGGCCAACTTCCACCGGAGGCCGAGGTCTTTGAGCAAGCAGTGCTCAGGGAAATTGAACAATCAGAAGCAGTGAATAAGAACAGGAGCTTTTGCAATCTGCCGATTTCTGAAAAAAAAGCCCTAGAGGAATTGAGAGACGACCCCCGAATGGTAATAAAACCCGCGGACAAAGGCGGGGCCATTGTTATCCGGGGAAAAGAGGCCTATAATACAGAATGTCTTCGTCTTCTGAATGAGAGGATAAATTATGCAATACTTGAGAATGATCCTACAGAGGACCTGAAGAAAGAAATCAGCATTCATGTAGAAGAAGCCATCTCTAATGGCTGGATCAGCCAAAAAGAGGCATCCTTCTTATGTAAACAGACACCGAAGGTCCCCTACTTCTATACTTTGCCAAAAGTACACAAGCCTACCAGACCCCCTCCTGGGCGTCCGATTGTTTCGAGGATAGACTCTGTGCTGGAACCCCTCTCACAATTTTGTGATTTCTTTCTTCGCCCCATTGTACAGAAAATGCCGGCGTACCTGAAGGATAGCAGGGAAGTACTGAATTTAATCAAGGACATTGAATTTGACACAGACACTGAGATCATGATTGGACTAGATATTGAGTCCCTGTATACGAACATCCCCCAAAAAGAAACATTAAGAGTTGTGGAGAACATCCTTTCTGCGGAAGACTGGAATTATAAAACACTGAGATCCTTTATCATGTGCCTTGGTCGAAATAGCACTGACCAAGTACTATTTCCAATAGAAGGATACCTTTAATTTACAGGTCCATGGTACATCCATGGGGAGTTCTTTCGCTCCTAGCTCGGCATGCCTGTATGTCTCATTTTTCGAAGGAGAGAACATTTATACACGGATGAACCCATTCTTTAATCACATAAGAATTTGGAGAAGATACATCGACGGTGTGATTGTGATTGGAAGGGAGACAGGGCCACAGCAGAGGAATTTCTGGTATGGCTCAGCAACAGAAATCCATATTTGTTTTTCACCTCAAACATGATTACTGAATGCCTCCCCTTTCTAGATCTTAACATTAAAGCCGAAAATGGAACATTGGTAAGTGGTGTTTACCATAAACCAACTGACAGGAACAATCTACTCTCCTTCAGAAGTTTTCACCCCAAATCCTTGAGGGAGAACCTGCCATACGGGCAGTTCCTGCGTTTTCGCAGAAACTGCTCAGCCCTGAGGGACTTAAAGAAGAAGCAGAATTGCTGAGTCAAAAACTACAAGAACAGAATTATCCGCACCAGGTGATACAACGATCACTGAAGGGAGCTAAAAATAACAACAGAGATGCCTTGCTGGAGACTCACCCAAGAGAATCAAGAGAAAGGAGTAATTGCGTTACAACATTCAACACAGCCTCAAATCATGTAAGGAAGATTATTATGAGAAATTGGCGGATCGAGAACTCTAATGGAATTAATCTAGAGAGCCCTTTATTTTCTTTCAAGAAGAGCGCAAGCATACAGGATATGGTGGTACATAGGCGATCAAGGACCCCAGACCCACAGGACAACGGCCCAAAACACCGTGGGGCTTACCACCTGTAAGTAGACATAATGCATGCAGCCACTGCAAAGCCTGTCCACTAACAATTAACAGCAAACAAGTGGATGTAGGCCTTCCGCAGCCGTGGGAACTCAGGAACCACACAACTTGCAACTCAGAAAACGTGATCTATTTAATTCGGTGCCCCTGTGGTCTCCAGTATATAGGTATGACTACCAGGAGGGTGAAGATCCGTATACTAAGGCAGATCTCTCTACATTGGGGCGGACCTACGCTGCCGACAGTGAAAGCTTGGCTGAGGGATCTTATGTACTCTGATACCACCAGTGATGTATACGCAACGTTGCTGCCTCTTGCCTCCCGACCAAAGAATATCTAGCAACCGCTCTGCTCCTATTTGCTACTCCACCCTGAACTCACTGACTAAAGTGTCTTCATACCTGCATTTAAAGCTATGCCAGCTAGTCCATTATGATAATCAGAGCTGCTCGTATTTACTATTGTACAAACCTGCATTGCTATTTGTTGGTCGGTGTTAATATGTTTGCCACTGACATCATCGATATGCCATGTACTAGCCTTGCTATGGCAATTATGTTTTGGAAAATGCAATAAAAACAATTTAAAAAAAAGATCCGTATACTGGAGCACATGAGTACCATTAGATCTGGGAAGACTAACACCAAATTAACATCACATTACATGGAGAAGAGACACACTGAAAACGATCTGAAGTGGATCGTAATTGATAAACCATATCTCCCACCCACAGTAAGGGATACCGCTAACCTACTCTTCGTTAGAAAACAGAGATGGGTGCACAGGCTGAAAAGCAGCATTTTAGGGCTGAATGATGGTATTCCCTGGAACCAGTTGAACAACATAAGACCATAGGGATAGAATTACGCCATCAAACAGATACTACATTTAGTACAGCGAGCCAGAAAGTATAAAAGAATGGGGTGAAGATTATACTGCTTTAATGTACTAACAGTAATCAACACTGTAGGGTGTATGACCGCTGACAAATGAGGTCCGTACAGGATGTTGAAACGCATTTTCTCTGGGCAACCAACATCTAATCCAGCCTGTCCTGCACTTAATATAAAGTCTTTGATTCAATATTGAATGCATTGTAGGCCCATTGTTGACATTCTGTACCTCTATACCCCTCCAGGCTATAGAGGGCCCGGCTGGAAAGCAGGGATAGGTGTATATTATTATACGATTAGGGGAACATAACGGAGTTTGTTTTGGTCAAAAATAAGAGCCAGAATTGTATATAATAGAAACCCCTTTAATTTTTGGAATTGACAAAGAATAGGTCACTCACAAGCACCAAAAGAATTCCTTGATGCCTGTGGAATTAAAATGTGAGACAGAGGGAACTGTGAGATGGCCGCCGCCATTTGACCCTCAGGAATGGAGGGTGTAGGTCTAGTGAGCCGACCCATGAACCGGAAATGCAGCGTATATCCGGTAAAAATGCTACTTCTTACGACGTGCTGAACACAACATCAGCGATGGAGGATACGGAGTGGTGTACCCGGAACACACCGATCCATGACGAAGTAAGCAGGGAGTAGGTGGGGGATTGATTACTGCGGACTTAACTTGGCCCGAGCATTCACCGCTTACTGGACAAAACAGGCACATTAAAATCACCACGCCAGAAGGGTTGGACAACTCACTGGCTGCCGCTGTCCTAGATGAGATTAGGTGGGTGCGGGATTGAGCATTTTTCACTACCAGAGTGCAATTTTAATTTGGCTGGCATCTGGAAGCAATAAGAAAAATAACACACAGATGAAGTGATGCTTCCACCTATAGGGTGTAAAGCGCAAAAACAACGAGACTCGCAGAGTCCCGTTTTTTGAAGGGATACCCAATTATCTGCTGCCTACATCACAAACGATAGATATAGCAATAGCAATGATCAACCTTTTAGGTCTCAGAAAACTTAACTTCTTGGCAGTCCTGGGAAGACGAGTTTTTACTCTATCCTCTATCTTGCAGTGTGTGACTACCGGGCGGTGTCCCCACGATGGTCCAGTGTTTGGAGATTTGATTATGAAACTCGGGTAAGACACAATGAGGGCAAGCTCACTGCGAAGAATTCTGTGTTTTAACCACTAGCGTGCACAAGATGACCTAGCCATACCTCCACTGGGTGTTTGGGAGCTGAGAGTGTGTGTTTTTTAATATGTGTGTTTAAAGCAACACTTGAATCAGGGGGCATTACACAGTTGTGTTTCCTACAACGGAGAATAAAATGATTTTCTTTTATATCTCTTTGTACTTGAGTAGGGGCCAAGAGGGGATTACTTATGATTTTTATCTTTCTTTTCACAGACACTAATGACGACAGTGTTACTGAAATACAAGTAAGGTTGAATTAACCACCTTGTACTTATTGGTCACATTGTGAAATAGACCAACAATACGAGGGATCTTTTACCCTGAAGAAGGCCAGTGACCCAAAGGGGCAAATAACTTTGGCTGAAACATGTTGGTATGCAGTAGGGGATAAGGAGTGGTAACTCCTCCTATATACCCCGGATTTTGAGCTTTTAATCCTGCCAAGGGAGACCAATAATAAAGGAATTTGTGTGGTACTTCCTTAGGTAGTGTTAATTCACTTTCTTTTGCACCAGTTATCCCTCATGGGAAAACCTTTCCTTGCCTTAACTTGCTTCACTTCTCTTCTCTCTTTATTTCCCAAAAAATTAGCGCTCTGTCCAGCGTGTTGGTCTGCACCTGGGCGTCGTAAGCGTCCCTATGATGAAGCATGCCACTGCATAGTGGGTGTGGGCAGTATTTAAAAATCTGTTGATTTTCCTCTCTATATATTTTTTCCCCCCTCAAATTCGACTTAGACAGAGACACTGACAAAACTGCCTCAGGCAGAGTCTCTTCTGTTGGTTTGTTTTAGTCCTTCTCTTTTGTGAGTTTAGGTGTACTTATGAGGGGAGTAAGAGAAGGCTCACTTCCTAGTCTCTTTTCTGTGACATCAGGCACTGTATGTGCCATGAATTGCATTGGGAATATCCAGTGAAATCCGAACTGTGCTTCAGCACACCAATAGTAGAGGTCTAAGTCAGATGCTCCCAATCCGCCCTGCTCAAAGGGTAATGTTAGAATCTCCCAGGAGACTCTGGGTTGTTTCCCTGCCCATGCCAGAGAGATCATATTCGATCGCAGTCTTCGTCGAAGCTGTTGTTGAGTGGGAGATTAATAAATAAATAGAGGACTTTGAGCAAGATTACCATTTTTGCAATGGCCAGCCAACCCATCAGGTATAGCGGCAATCCCAACCAGCTCATTAAGCGATTTTCCTGTCAGTCCATCAGGCAGCCATAGTTGGAGCGCCATAATTGCTCAATGTTACGACTTAGCCAAATTCCCAGATATTCACAGGGCCCTCTGCCCAATGCAGTGGGAACTCCAATTGGAATTTCACCGTGACCTCCATTAGCGGAAAAATTAGGGACTTTGCCCAGTTGACGAGTGCTCCTGATAGCCCTCCGAATCTGAGAAACTCTCGGACTAGAGGGTCAAGGTTCTCAGCTGGGTGTTTTACATATAATGTGACATCGTCTGCGTATAAGGAGACAAGTATCACACTGGGGTGAACGCTAGGCCTCAGTGTGCATGGTACTGCCGCAGGTGGGCCGCGAGGGGCTCCATGTCTATAGCAAAAAGCAGGGGCGAAAGTGGACCCCCCTGTCAATTGCCATGGGAGACTGGGAACAAGAGAAATAACACTCTGTTAACCCTAATCCGTGCGGTAGAGCTGGAGTATAGGAGGGCAATTAGCTTAATGAATTTGGCACTGAGCCCCATGCGAGCCAGAAGCGTGAAGAGGTATGGCCACTCGAAAGAATCAAAGGCTTTGCTGGTGTCTAGGAAAATCATCGCCGCTTGCAGCGTCGGGTCCACTTCCTGCATTGTCACGAAGAATGTGCGCAAGTTGTGCGCTGTGGCCTTGCCAGGGACGAAGCCACACTGATCTGGTCGTAGCACAAGAGGCAGCAAAGGAAGAAGCCTCGATGCTATAAGCTTCACCAGGATCTTGTTGTCCAGATTAATCATGGACAGCGGCCTATAGGAATCACACCTCGGAGGGTCTTTATCTGGCTTCAGGATCGTAATAATGAGTGCTTCTCGAAGTGAAGGGGGGAGCATCCCTCGTTCAAGGGATTCTTCGTACATATTTATGAGGTGCGGGGCTAATAATGACTCGTATTCCTTGTAAAATGCAGCTGATAAGCCATCTAGGCCCGGGGTCTTGTCACCCGGCAAAGCGCGGATGATCCTGACCACCTCCTCCTCCTTGAATGGCTCATCCAGGTAGGATGGGTGTCCACTCTCCAGCCACAGCAGCTGTATGGAGTTAAAAAATTCCTCTAGTTCACTGGGAGATGTCGCCTGGTTTGTTCTGTAGAAGGAGGAGTAGAAGGAAATAATTTCGGACTGGACAGCCGCCTGACCATTCTCAGAGTTGCGTAGTTCTGAAATATAATCGCTTGCCCAAGGCTTTCTAAGGAGGCCTGCCAGTGTTGTACCCGCACGGTCGCCCTCCCCGCATTTCTGAGCACTAGTCTCCCTACCAAGATAGTGGGTTTCACACAGGGCGGCCTTCTCATAGTCGCCAATATGTTTTCTAATTCGGCGCAACATAGCATCATTTTTAGTAGTGAAGAAGTCCTGTTCTAGGGCCTGTATTTCCTTTTCAATTCGCTTAAGATCCTCTCTCAACAAGTGCAGAACACCGGCCTGCTTAGCGATTCATTCCCCCGTATCACGGTTTTGAACTCTTCCCATAAGGTTGAGGAGGATTCGACTGTGCCCTCATTGAGGGCAAAATATTCAATGATTGCCTCTCTAATGGTTTCCCGAAACCACCTGGTCGCGTAAGGCTTCAGGCGGGAGCCGCCAGCTGAATGCTCTACTCGGATACTCAGGTATGTCCAGTGCAACCAGCACCGGAGAATGATCGGAGAGGGTCCGGGGTAAGGGCTGCGCCGCAGTGACCCAAGTCATCGCATCACGGGAGGTTAGCCAGTAGTCGATTCTCAACCAGAACGGACCGGCCGGGGATAGAAAGAGAATTAATTAAAGTATATAATTTGGGTTTGTGAAGCTCAGGAAAATGAATATAAAATTCTGTTGTAAATCCATCATGTCCTGGAGCTTTATCATTTTTAAGGGTTAGCACAGAAAGATGTCATTATGTAGAAGAGATACTCTTTCAAAGGATGCAAAATTTATTTGGGAAAGGTTCGGTTTTAGAACAGCGGACAAATATTGTGAAATGTCATGCTCTGATGGTGTATGCTCGGCAGTATATAGTTTAGTATAAAAATGTTGAAATTGATTTAAAATGTCTGAATCTCTGGAGTAAGTTTGATCATTATTGCCTATAATTGATTCAATTAGTGATTTTTTTGTTTAAATTTAAGGTAATTTGCTAATAACTTCCCAGACTTGTTTTGACCTCCATAGTATTTGGCACTGGATTTAAGAAAATAAGTAGAGGCAGACTCTGTAGATATTTTATTAAAATTTAGCTTAGCTTTAATAAGTTGTTGCAAGGATTGTTGTGTGCGTGAGGTGTAATATATATGCTCAAGGCATTTGATTTCTTCGAATAATCGTGTAGAATGAGTCCAAGATTGTTTCTTATTCTCAGATACAAAGTTAATGACAAAATCCCGAAAGCCTCCCAAACGGTATGGAAGGGAGTTGAGCTGGAGAGATTAAACTGGAAATGTTTGTGGGAAAAGGAAGTAAAAGAAGATATAAAATTGGTGTCTAATAATAAGGAATAATTAAATCTTCAGCTCTTGGGGGAAACGTGTTTAGGTAAAAGGTCTAGTTGAATCGAAACTGCAGCATGATCAGAAGTTAGAATGGTACCAATGTCGGCAGCATTTAGAGATTGAGTGAGTTGCTGTGAAATAAAAATATGATCTATAATAGATTGTGTGTGATGAACTGGGGAAAAATAAGTATACTCTCTCATGGAAGGGTTACATAGTCGCCAAGCATCTGTCAAGAGGCGTTGATGAATGACGTGTACAAATGCCTTTTGTGAATTATTTGGAACCAACATCCCACACCTAAAATATAATTAAATATAAAGCTATTACACAATTTACCTAATTAATAATCAATTAAATAATTAGGAATACATTAATAAGTAATTGTTAATTATTTATAACTTAGTTAACTTCCTGCCCTATACCAGTAAAAACCTAGCAGCCCACACCTAAAATATATCTAAAAAAATAATGATTGCACAATTTACATAATTACTAATCAAGTAATAAATTAATAATTGATGTTAATTAAATACTACATAATTAACTTCCCATCTATAACCCCTACAAACCTAGCAACCTGCTACAACACTAAAAATTATTATTAGCAATGAAATAAAAATTAAAAATCACTTAAAATTACAAACTGTATTTAAAAATATTATTAATAATTATACAAACAATAATAACATATGAAAGTACTATATAAACTAATTCACATTAAGATAATTAAAAAACAAGATTTTGTATTATTGTATTATTGAAAACAATATTAACAACGATATTCCTAACAACAATATTAGAACATTGGAATTTTGGGAGCTCCATTGAAAACAATGGAGTAGCTCCGGGCTTATAATGGCTGGTATAAGCCCGGAGCTCCAACATTCCAATGTTTTTTTGTTCACAGCTGTGGCTGTGAACAAAGGCTTCAGGGAGCCTGAGGGGATTTCAATCCCCTCGTGCTCCCTGAAGCCTTTGTTTTATTTGTTAGAACATTCTGCGCTCTAGTGGCAGAATGTTCTAATAGCCTTATAGCCCTTCGTAGCTGGGCTATACCGGCTATTAAAGTCCCGACCCCTTGTTAAAGGTCCGAGCCGAAGGGCCTTTAACGCTGGAGCAGGCCTTTAATAGCCGGTATAGCCCGCTACGGCAGGCTATAAGGCTATATTAATTACCTGGAAAAAAAACTATATTCTTAACAATTATATTTTTGCATCATGATATTTTTTGTATCACGATATTTGTTTTCTGATATTTCAGTCTCCTGATAATTACAATTCGATATTTTGTCCAAATACCCTCTTGATTGTATGCAAACATCTCCCCTTACTAAGACAGTACTAAGACAGTGCCATTACCCTGTACTGGGCCTTGCAAGAAAGGTAGATCTAAAACAATTATGACATAACACTGTCTCAATACACCCACCCGTGTGTGCATATAGAACTAAATCTATGGTTAGCAGAATCAAGACGCCACCCATGAACTCTACTATGTGATCTGTGAGAGACATTTGGAGTTTACCAGCTGGTTAAGCATGTATTTCAAAGCCCATGCTGCCATTACAGAGAGTTCGAAATAGGCGTCTTACATTCTCATCAGGTGGCCTTTTTCTCTGGAATGTGGACCCTTTCTTGACCCTTCATCGTCTGGATTCCATCTCCTGTTCAAGAAGGTGTTCATTGTTCATTTCTTTAACCAGTTACTCCCTGCCAAGGTGTAACTGCCCTTCACCCCTTTTGTTTTAAGATTAGAAATGTCACCACTGGATCTTCATGTGTGCCGGATGTATTTTTTTATTTGCTACAAACACTTTGTTATGCAGTATCCACAATTTACGCACCATTCAACATATTTACTTACAAATAAAGTGAAATTTGGAATCTTAAGTCTCAATTTATCTGAATTTGGAATGTGAAGACCAGCTGTATGTACCATTTCCATCCATATTCTCAAATGTCAAGCAGAATACCAGATTCTTGGTTGATGCCCAAGTCCTACCTCTGTGTCCTATCCATACGTGGATGACTATTTGGGACATGTAAATCAATATTTTCAGCAGATAATATCATTTTCTGATGTGCATCATTCTCTTGTCTCTACGTACTTCACCCTCACATATGCAAACATTTCCTAGTTTTGTCTGGGCCAACAGTAGCGTAGCTAATTTCTAACTACTAGAGCATGCTAAACCCATTCCCTATCCTGCTTCAGAGCGCACAAAACTGCAATGTGCTACTGAAGTGTTATTCAGATGTCACATTTTGGAGCAAGTCGTATGAAAATACCACTTTTGCTTCAGTGCTCTGTCCCCCCGTCCTCTGTTACAGTGCCTCTAGCAATCACGAGAAAATAACTTAGAGACTGGTTAAGTGGTATTACTGCAATGATTATTCATACTTCCTCTAGGACTTGATGAAGAATGATCTTCAAAGAACATTCCGGGAGAAAGGACGCAGCAATAGGAAAATCAATAAGGCGATCAAGCAGTTTGCAGACTCTCAAGGCTATTGTGCGTCACAGACATTTATACATACAATAAAATGAAGCTGACATAGATTGTACAATGTAATTGCATCTGCTATACACTGTGTTCCTTCATTCCCCCTGGCTATAAGTAAATGTACCAAATCCGTTCCAAAATAAATTATGTTCGCGTGTAAGTGTATTGCATAGTGTGGCCCCCCCAAGACACAATAAAAGCACACAGTATTTTATCAGCAGTAACTCCTGCAGAAATAACAATATATCAGCCCTCGCTATAAGATTTGCAATTTACTTTAGCATAATCCTACATTACTGATAGTTACTGCCTTAATTTTGCTTTGAAGGAAGCCAAGCACGACTGGAAACAAAAAGTGGAAAAACAAATCACACTCTTGCATACTTTAAGAATCAATGAATGTAAAATAAAATTCTCTTTCATCTAATGTAGTTGGCACTGGGTCAAATGAAGAGGGGGCTCTGGAATGGCAGCTATACTGTGCCTAAACCATGCAGGGAACTTGGGGGCGAAAAAGGTTGCCTCGACTAGTAGCAGGGCTGGGTTGCATTTTAACCAGTGGGAGAATACATCCAATGTTTGTCTCCCAATGCAAGAGATTGGAGGCTCCATCTCCAATCAGTTTTGCTTTTATTTCTATTAAGATGGCGGCCATGTTGGGAAAAGAGAAGGAGCCATCCTCATAGTAACATGAGAAACATGTTATATAGATCTCAATGAAAGCACATGTTTATATCTGATTTTGCATGACAGGAATAACAGCTCAAGTGAAGAAAAAAAACCTAGCTTCTTTTTGGAGCTATTCCTTATCTCCATATATACTCTTGATCACGAGACCACCTGCGATGTCATGCGTTGTTTGCTTTAGGAGCTTCCTGTGACTTGGGGGTAAAACAAGGGGTCATCGTTTCATCAGCATTTTCAGAAATGAGCCACAGATTTCATCCGGCAGCAACACAGATCACCAAATGGGTGATGATAATACATTCAGATTTGCCTTGAACAGATGTGAGCAGGATATTCTGCAGACAATTGAAAAGGCACAGCATAACACGGAATAGGACAGTATACATTTAATGGAGTATGTCAAAGGAAGGTTGAATAAGAATAAGTAATTGGGCACACTGAAATATCTCATGTGACTCAATAATGAGCGCAATTAGAAAGACTCACACATATACAAAGTGGGTAACCATGGGCTTGAATGTTTATGGTGGCTATGGTCAAATAATGGGGGCTAGAAAAGGAGAATTCAATGGGAATACCACTTGATTGGTGTGTCATCTCTCCTACACCACATGCTTGCTTGCCTACCAACCAACTCCGGCTCTGGTGCTTCACTGTCTAAAGACCGCCGTGCCCACCACTCTTCTTTCCTGCATCCTCCTTTATGATGTTGTAGTGGCTTTCACCTGTGACCCATCACTGCCCTTTTGCACAGTTTGTCATATTAGTACATGAACAACATTAAATTGTGACATAGCACAGTACAGCTCAGAGTACTGAATGGTGAGAACACTGAGGGTAGTGCCAAAGCAAGAGTTATGACATATATACATTCAAAGGTAAACAAAGAAAGGACACTACGTAATTTGACTAAAAAGTGTCAATGTCACACTTATCCTACATGCATGACATTCATTGTACAGTGACTGGTGTCTGGTGGTGTACTCCCTTTGTGGCACCTTGCCCCAGGCTTCTTAGAGGTTGTGCTGCTTATGAAGGTTCTAAGGTGTTTACCCCAGCTTCTATATTTTCTCCTGTCTCCCTGCAGGGGGCAGCAGGCAAGAATGAGATCATATTGATGAATGGATAACTGTAGTCCTATGGAGGACAGCAGTATGATGCTGTCATACATCTGGCTGCCCTACTGTTGTGCACCGTGAAGTTCATATACCATACTGCTTTTATACTGTCAGAAGTCATGCTCCTAGTACCCCCTCTGCTCCCCTTTTCACTCACCCTTTGCCTGTCTCTGCTTTCATGGCTGTAAAAGAAAATCCCAATGCTGCCTTTAGGCATTTCCTGACTTTCTGCTTATGAGCGATCGCTTGTATGTTATCTCAATTGATACTCTGGCACTGAGAGCAAACTTTAGGTTAATAGTTGATTTTACAATAATGTGTTTAAAATATTATTCTCAGCTCAGTTATATTCTTTGCTTTTACCTTACCCAGGAGCCCAGGCACTGAGAAGTCACACTTTTTTCATGCTCATTCCATATACTACATTTCTCACCACACTGTAAATTAATATATCTGTGCCCAACACAGCATTTTGCCTTTCTTTCCATCAACCATAGTAGTACCTTTGGATGATGCTAAGCAGGCTGAGGTATACTCATTTACATATACTTCTAGTGCCATCATTTACCCGTGTCTTCAATTGCCATAAGCATGTAGCCCTTTACTGTCACCACTCTTTGAACTGAGAAATGAGAACTGTCTTAGTTTAGATAAAATATCATTATGTTTATATGTCAGAATATCATTGACAGATATCATCTGACAGAAATATTGTGTCTTAAATATTCTTTACAGAAATATCGCCCATTGGATGTAGACTTTCAATTTTTAACTACAATGGGTTGATACGTTTGTAAATTGTATTTATGACAAAGTTTGCTGTCAGATGAAATTTTGGTTATGATATTCTGGTACCTATCCACAACCACATTGCTGATTTACATATTGTCTTGTGCTTACTGAGCTGCAGTCATACCTCACTAACCAACCTGTACAGCAATTCAGGCCCAGCAGGGGCAGGTTAAATATCTACCAAACTGTATACATAAGCAATGACTATAGCAAACATGTGGAATTAGATAACAGTCAGAGTAGAAATGTACTTCGTCATGTGGTTCATTCAGTTGCGCATTGCTTGAAATCAGAAATGTATTGTGACTATCCTAATCGTCAACAACACTCATCAATTCTCTTCAGTACTGATCTCCATGTGTTATTATTTTCATTCCTTTTATGAGTCTCAAATATAATATTCCATATCAAGTACTCAAGCTGTATACATCTTTCTGTTACATGTTCTCTTGTTACTTGTTCAATTTAGAAACATACAGAAACACCAAACAATCAAGTTTTCCTGCTGCTATTTGATTATTTCCCTAACATACAATTGGTATGTGTTTTGTATATCTAATTTGGTGTCAATAAAGGCATATAAATGTTAAACAATGAAAAACCTGCATTCCTTTAATATTCTATGTCTTCAGATATTCCTGCACCAAAATAGTTCTACAAAAATTTCAATATTCAACACTTTACTTGCATACATTGTTTGCATGGGAATATCCCAACATTAGTATGCTGACATGTACTCCTGCTCTCTGAGTGCCTGTTGACTGCCTGACTGCATGTAACCTAGTATCCAAACTTTTATTTTGGCCCTGGTGCCACACTAATCTAGCATGGGCACAGAGGCATTGGGCTGTCAATGACTATGCAAGGTCCAGTACCTGTCCAGTGACAGTATAAACATAAAGCAGTGGAAGCAGCATGCCATCTTTTGTGGATCTTTAGTATGATCAGACTTTTTTATCTGAGTCAGAGGAAGTGTGTGACCTACTAATCCCTCTTGTGTACAGTTCCACTATTATGTAAAACCCAAAACTTAGCTCTGACATCCTGAGTGCATGTGTATAGTGAACTTGTGACATAGGTGGTATTAGGACTTTGTGGGAGTGTGAGTACTGAAATCAATGGATGCCCCTGGTTGCAGCATGGTACAAGATGGAGGATAAAGACAGCTTCACCAGAAGCTTCATATCTGTGGATAGAACTGGGGATCCAGACAAAGAAGTGAGCAGTATGGAGACAGGTCTACCTTTAGAAATTCCAATAACTTTGCTAGCTAGGGGTTGTTGATTAGTTGTTCTGGAGCACTGCCATTTGGTAGATGGTAGGCGATAATGGCAGGGCTGCAGTTTCTGTTATTCAAGGTGAGAACGTTTCTTCAACAGGCCTAACATTTTGCCTGATTACAGCTTCAGAAAGACTGATGACAGCCAGGTGCAAAACACTCACACCTAATTGATACAATGTTTTGGGTGTTCCTGCTTGGAGCCAATCCCAGTGCTACCTGCTGTGAGCAGCATTACTTTGCGCATAGGCTGTGTGTGGAGAGCAGCCTATGAATGTCACTTGAAAGAAACCATCTCAAACTAGTTCTAAGGTTTTAAACAGTGGATCAACATCCTCTGGAAAATATGCATAAAAGAGGGATCTAACCTACTCCACTTTGTTCCAGTGTCAAGTTCTTCTTGACCAAAGAAAAGACTGCTCTGCATAGAACTCAAAGAACTGCTGTGTAACTTGTGCTGGCGTGTGCCTGACAGCCAGTCTCCCAGAAGTGAGGGGACATCCCCTGATTTCTACACTTTCTGCTTAATTATCTGCGGGTCTGTCTGAAGAGCCTAGAAGCCTGCCTACTGAGAACGGCACAGAGTGTGCTTGCTTTTGCAGGGTTAGATACTGTCCAGAAGGAGAAGTCCGTATGTGTTGCCAGTGAAGGTAACCTTAGAGAAAGCTAGAGGCCCAAGAGAGTATAACAGGACAGGCCTTGTGCTGGGTAATGGCCTCCTCAATTTCTCTGTGCATCTCCTGGAGAGAACTGTGCCAAGTGTATGCCAGAAGCATATAACTTGGCAGCCAGCCATAGGTTTGATCATCTGGAGCGACTCATGCAGACGAAGAATGAAGGGCTACTCCACTGCTGATTGGAAATCCTGATCTGCCCAGAGACTGCCACTGCCCAATAGATCACTGTCAGAAGATTTGGCCTCCAGGATGCAGATACCCACACTGAGCCCCTACATATGTATGTACATATCATCTGTTTGTAGACACACATCAACATTAAGGGTATCCCTACTTCTGTTGTTCGTCCACAGACATTACCCTGATGGCTTCCTGATGATGGCACTATGCCGAAACGCACGTAGAACATCACAGCCCTTCAGCACTATGTCTTATGGTCATCATATGTGCAAAAAGATGGCCGCCTGATAGGAGTTCACCTCCGTGACTCCCGGGTTTGGGACTACTAAATTTGTAGAAATCCCATTGTTTAACCCAGCCACCCACCTCTTCCTCGACGATTTCCTGCAACCAATCTCCATGTGATCTTCTACAACAAAAATTGCACTTTTTCTTACCTGTTTGACAAGCGGCAACTTGATGACCAGACTCGCTGACCTCTGCACGCCTCACTTGGAGTGGACCCTCGGACGCCGACCTCTGCAGGTTCATGGTCGCTTTTGGACACAGTCCCGACGACTTGCCGACCCCTCCGCTCCTCATTAGCATCGGACCCCCGGATGCTGGTCTCGGCTGGTCCCGATCACTCCTGTGCGTGGCCCTGACTTTTTCTTTCCCGCCGGCAATCACATCTGTGACTTCTGCAGCGGGCCGCCTAGCCTGGCCGGATCTCACGACTCGGTTCGTGGAGAGGCCTGTTCTTTGCGAGCCTAGACTGCCGCGATTGCCTCACTGGACACAGACGATTTCTGTCCGACCTCCGCTCCGGCCCCCTGGTGCCAACATTGCTTGTCCGGCCGCCCCAGCCTCCTGACACCGACGTTGCTTCTCCGGACGCTCCTGCCTCCAGACGCCGTCTCCACTTCCCGGCCGCTCCTGCCTCTTGACGCCGCCTCTGCTTCCCGGCCGCTCTAGCCTCCAGACGCCGCCTCTGCTTCCTGGCCGCTCCAGCCTCCAGACGCCGCCATTGCTTGATGGCCGCCCCGGCCTCCAGATGCTGCCATAACCTAACGGCCGCCTCAGCCTCCAATCGCCGCCTCTGATTTGTTTTTCCTCACGCACTGAACTGGCCCAGAGTGACCCTGCGGCCCCCAGACTACTCCGGTGTTGGGGTGGACTGCGGCATCGCAGAGGCTGTGTTTGTCTCACAGCTCCCTCGCACGGGCAGAGTAGCACTAGCGCAGCTACCCATGTGTCCGCTCCCCTGGCCTGCTAACTCTGTTGATAGGGTAAGTGGCTCTTTGAGTGGTGATGGCCCCACCCCCACCTCCTTCTTGGATTATGATTAAAGGCTTTGGGCTGTCCTCTTTGCTTTGCCCAGCTCTCTGAGACGCTCCCTGACATTTGCCTAAAACGGAGGTCTCCCACTATCTCTGGCTGAAGTCCCAGCTCTTCACTACGCTCGGCCTGATGAGTTTTTAACTTTTGACCGGCAGATGCTGGTGTGGTGGACTCCCGGACTCTCACTGACTGCCAACTATCTGCCCGCCATTTTGTGACCCTCCTCTTTGCACTCTTACAAAATGGCTGCTTCTCTGATGCATTTCCTGCTCCTGGAACTATTTCTTTCACTGGCTCTCTAATCAGGGCTTGTCCACTACCTTATAATTGCCTCGACTATCTTCGCTCCCCCTAAACCTTTGTTTCTAGTAACAGAGGAAGCTGATTCTTTGTTCTAACCCTGAGCACCATCTAGTGGCTGCAATTAATATCAGAAAAATAGCCAGTTCTTTCCTAATTAAAGGTCCTACATTACCTAGGTTTTTGAGTAATTAAAGGTCCTACATTACCTATGTTTTGAGTAAAAAAAAAAAAAAAGTATCATGTAGATATACCCCCATGACAATCCTTGGGGAGCTGTCATAACCAATACGCTTGACCCTGGTTGCGTCTCTCTTAGTCCCTTTCCCTTCCGATCGCCTACAGCAAAACTGTTTAATCAGCTAATTTCGACTGAATACTATTTAATCCAATATATTAACCACAACCCAACATACCCGCTGCTATCTACAACTATATGCCCATCTTCACTAACTTACCTCACTCTACTATCTCTATCCCTGATCTGAATATGCTGCTCGTAACGTTTTTGTGAATTGTGATAATTTTTTATTATTTTGCTTATGTGCAATCATAATTGTCTACCTCATTTCTGTGCCCGTATTTGATACTAAGCCTTGGTTTGCACCAGTGCCCCACGTATAATCATTTTTGTCTCCCTCACCTATTTCCCCTAGTTATAATTTTAAATTTCATATCTTAATTTTTTTATATGTTACATAGCGTATCTTTTTTAAAAAGATGCACAGATGCACCCTTACCTCACCTCCCTAGTTTATAATTATTGTCACGCAGATTTATTATTATTGTTATCCCCCCTTCTCGTTCTACCCCCCCAACCCTTTCCCAGTGAACAATAACTTGCTTTAATGTTTATGCAATGTCTCTGCAATGTTTCCTCTAGATCCTGTTCGTAGGTTTTAAATTGATCTAAACACACTCTCACAAAGTGCGCCTTCCTCCTTATGCCCCCCCCCCGGCTTTCACCAGTAACATATGGTTTACTTAACCCGTACAACCCCACAACCTCTAACCTCCTCGAGACTCCTCCCCCCCTTCTCAATTTTCTTCATCACAGCTTGCGCCACTCCTTCGCTGCCGTGGTTAACACTACGATTGTCCAATTATGCATGACTCGTTATTTAACGTTGTCACCTAACGTCATTCTCCCTTATGATCTCCCAAACTCACAAAATGTTGTCTGTCCACCCTGCTATCTAACCCCTCCTCGCGGTTATCAAGAAGCCTCTTCCTAACTAACCTCCCCCTGCACTCCTCTGACATTTGTCACCCCTCCTTTCTCTCCCTTTTTCCACCCTCATCACAAAATATCTCTCCACACCCCCTCCCACTTTTTTTCTCCCCCCTTCTCTCCTCAGCCTCCTCCTCCTATCTCCCTGTTTCTTTTTCACCTTAATACCCCCATTACGCTCCCTCCCCCCTTTTTTTCTCTTCCCCCTCCACCAACCAGTGTGTCCATCATGTCCCCCTTAATCCCTCACCCGCGTTCCCAACCAACCCCACTACATCACCCCTTAACACCCCCTCACCAGACATGGCCCTAACTCATGGTCCATTCCCTACCCCCCAATCTCTCTAAAAACGCCAAGAAAAACTTTAAACATAAAGTACTTATCCGACATCCTGAAACCCTAATTGTTGACAACTACTTCAGCCTCACGTCCCCCATAAAAACTAACTACATTTTCTACTCTAAACGCCCCTCCAAATGGAAGAGCATTTTCCTTCGCCATCTCCCAATCGCTACTTCTAACAATATTCCCTACGGTTTCAAACTCCCTACTACACCATCCCCCACCTTTCACGGCGAAATTGACATCTCCATCTTCAAAACTGGAAATATCCTCATCCAAGCCTCTGAGCACCACCTTAATATCTTCGAACAGCATTTTAACACTCTGTCCCACCAAATGTCCCTACCTACTCCTCTTCCCACTCCCCCAAACCACTCCTAACCCTTCTCCTTCCCCCAAATCTCCCCACCAGCCTGTCCCGTCACTCCCCTTTCTAATCCTACCCCCCACTATCTGAACTCACCCCATGACTCTAATATCAATGCTACCTCTCCGCTAAACACGTTCACCCACTCTACTCCCCTTCTCACGTCCTCTACCCCTCAAACTATCCCATCTCTCTCCATACCCATCCCTTACACACACGGCCATATCTCCCCTCTCTCCACCCGCCAGGAGCACCTCACTCCCACCGCCACAATGCCCCAATTGTCACCGTCTAGTCCTCTCACCCTCCCCGAACAACTAACCCCCACCCCAAATCAACCCCGATCTAGCCCACCCACCCCCTGCTCCAACTACCTCCACTAATATCCAATCCACCCACACTCCCCTCCCCCCAACTTCTGCCAGAACCTGCCATCCCACAGGCTTACATCCCTCCCAGAACAGATCTCCACCCACGACCATCTCCGAAACCTCCCACCCTCCCCCTTCCCACTTTACCTCCAGTACGACCCAGTCCTCCCCCACTCCCCGTCTCCCTCTGACGACCGGACCCACACTTCCTCCCCCACAGTCCTCCCTCTCGCCCACTGCCACAAGACTTCACGCACCCCCGTCCAGACTCACCACCCTCTACGAACACTGGACCTCCTTCTCCAACCAACTTAGCACATACCTCACCCCCACCCGCCTCACCCAATACGCCCCAACTCTCTCTCTTAACTCAGACACTCTACAGTATTGACCGCAACATTGCCTCCCTCCTATCTGAGTTAGTCCGTCTTAGAGAGGATGTCACTAACTCCAAATCCTCCATACCGATAACCCACCCCTCTCGGCCCACTTCGCCTCGCACTGGCCCCCAAAACTCATTAATCCCAAACTCAGTAAAACGACACCACTTCAAAATAATCCTCAGAGACCTTGTCGCGCCCTGAATGACTACTCCACCTCCAAGCTCTCCGACCTCTGCAACTCCTACTCTCCTAAGGCCCCCCGTAAGGATGCAGCCTTTCCTCATTCCTCCATCCCTAACATCATCGGAGCCAGCAGAACTCTCTCCTCTCCTTGCTCCCCCAGACCCCCCCCACAACCCACCGCTATCTACTCCTGCCCCCCCACCATAATTAACCCCAAGCCCCCGACATGCAAGGATACGGCCCCTCCCCATTCCTCCATCCCTAACATTATCGGAGCCAGCAGAACTCTCTCCCCTCCTTGCTCGCCCAGACCCCCCCGGCAACTCACCGCAATACCCTCCTGCCCCCCCACCATAACTAACCCCAAGCCCCTGACATGCATGCTAGTGAACTGCCGCTCAGCCGTTCGTCATGCCACAGAAATTTCCGAAACCATCCTTGGTGAAGATATAGACTTGGCCTTCCTCACTGAAACTTGGCTCAACGATCACTCCACACCCATCCTAGACTTACTCTCTCCCCCGGATACTCTATCCTTAGAAAATACAGACCTAAAAGAATAGGAGGAGGTCTAGCAATAATCTTTAAAAACGAACTCCAACTATCCCTAGCCAAAAACTATGACTTCAAAACTTTTGAATAGCTTGGAGCAGAACTTAAAATGCAAGGCACCCCCCCAATACGACTACACAACATCTATCACCCTCCAGGTGAACCTCTCCCCTTCGCCGAGGAGATATCTGAACTTCTCTCACAATCGTCCCTTTCGAACTCTAAAAGCCTCTTTCTAGGAGACTTTAACCTTCACTGGAACTTGCCAGACGACCCAACCATCAAACTCCTCAATAACCTCCTTGAGATAAATGACCTCAAGCAACTCTGCCTTACCCCAACCCATTCTAAAGGAGCTACCCTTGACGCCATCATTACTAGCAGTAATCTGGCATCCCTTTCCAACATTATCCCTATTGACTGGTCTGACCACCACCTCATACTGTTCTCGATCTCACCCTTAACCCAACCCGCCCCCTCTAAATTCAACAAAACCACAATACTATCCAGAAACCTTAAAAGTATCCCTGCAGGTTTACTGGAGGCTAAACTCCAAGATCAACTCAGTCGCACTCCCCTTCTCTCAATACAAACGATCTCACTGAACACTACAATAAAACTATCTCTGAGGTTCTAGATCAACTTGCCCCACCCAAACCTAAAACCCTTAAAAACATCCCTTCCAAATCTTGGTACAATCCAGACCTAAACAATGAAAGACGGGCTCTCAGACTGGCAGAAAGAACCTGGAGACAACACCCCTCCCCTCCAATCTGATCCTACTTCGAACTGCTAGATCCGTATACAAGAAACACATCTTCGCCGAAAAGGCTTCCTTCTTCCGAGCACAGCTCTCCCGAGCAAAAAACAGACCCAGAGAACTGTTCAGCATTATTAGAAATCAAACCTCCCCAGCCCCACCCAGCATGACGGCCACCACTAGCAAATGCGAAGAAATAGCTAACTTTTGTTCTGAAAAAATTGCCAAAATCGACCAATCCTTCACCCTAACCCAAGTCCCCCTAACCCCCTTAGTTCCCCTGACACCACTTCAACACCTTCCCCTCTGCTCACACCCCCTTATCCTCCCCACCCCTCCTTCTTTAACCCTGTCTGAACTTCCCCCGTCAACACTCAACCCAAAAACAATGCCTCCTGGCTGAATTTCCACTCAGTCTCTGAAATTGAAGTCTATAACATCCTGTCCAAACTTAAACCATCCTCCCACACTAAAGACCCTCTCCCATCTTCCCTCGTCCAAAACCTAAAGCACGTCTTTGTCCCGTCCTGGACCAATATCATCAACTCATCCCTTTCTTCGGGATGCGTCCCAGTCCCCCTCCAACTCGGACAAATCACACCCATTCCAAAAACCCTAAGGCCGACCCTAATGACCCGAACAACCTCCGCCCCATCTCTAACCTCCCCTTTCTCTCTAAAGCCCTTGAAAAATGTGCCCTTCAACAACTGGATAAACACATTGAGACCTACAACCTACTTGACCCCCTACAATCAGGCTTCCGTAAAGGCTGCAGCACTGAAACTGCATTGCTTAATATAGTTGATGACATCCACCTTGCCCTGGACAATGGCGAGACTTGCCTACTCATTCTCCTTGACCTCTCAGCGGCATTTGACACTGTCAACCATTCAACACTACTCTCCACACTTAAATCTAGATTTGGTCTTAATGGCACCGTCCTCAATTGGTTCAAATCCTATTTCCAACACAGAACCCAACAAGTAAAAATCCACCACTGCCTATCTAGCCCCACTCCAGTCTCCCTTGGTGTCCCCCAAGGATCCATCCTCTCTCCTGCCCTCTTCAACCTTTTCATGGAACCCCTTACCCTCATTCTCAATCAAGCAGACATCAACTATCACCTATATGCTGACGACACCCAACTCTACTATAAAATCAAATCCCACTCTGATGTTCTGCACCTTAACACCGCCCTTACTAACATACAAAACTGGTTCCATTCCAATCATCTCAAACTCAACCCTAACAAAACGGAAATCATTCTATTCTCTCCTAAAAACAACCCTCTCCCCATCCATACATGGATCACTGACCTTACTGCCCTTAACTGTTCACTCTCCCTCTCCGAATCGGTTAAATCCCTTGGCATCACCCTCGACAGTAAGTTTACGCTCATCTCCCATGTAAAAACTCGGCCAAAAGCGCACTTTTTATACTCCAACATCTCAAAAAAATCAAACCTTTCATTCCAGCGGAAGATTTCAAATCAGTTGTACAATCCCTAGTCCTCTCGAAAATTGACTATGGTAACGCCCTTCTCATCGGCTCTCCCAAAACAAACTTGGCCCCACTTAAATCTGTGCTAAACCTAGCGGCCAGGATTACAACTGGTTGCAAACGCTCTGACCACATCTCGCCGACCCTAAAGTCCCTTAAATGGCTTCCTATTGAAGGCAGATCCTCCTTTAAACTAGCCTGCATCACTCACAAAGCCCTTCATCAAAAAACCCCGATCTACCTTTCAAACAAACTCAAAAAGCGGGCAGTAGCCGTTCGATGAGAAGCACTCACTCTCTCCTCCTCGTCCCCCTTTGTTAAAAAGAAAGCCGCACAATCCCGCTCCTTCTCTGGTAAGGCCCCCAGCATCTGGAATGCCCTCCCCAAAGACCTACGACTGAATCCCTCATACGTCAGTTTCAAAAAGACCTTAAATTGCACCTGCTCAACAAATATTGGGGCCCATAATCACTCTATGCCCATACTTGCTGCTCGATCTCTTTCCACCTTAAATCCCCAATGATGCTCCTCTTTCTCCTACCTCTCCTGCACTCCACTAACACGTAATACCCCCCACCTTTACCCTTCCACACCTCTAGCATCTCCTCAGTTCACCCTCCACTTTAATTTAGCCTCCCCTCCCTCCACTCTGGTCTAACCCTTCCGTTTCATTCAAAATATGAATCTAGCTTCTTTCTACTGCTTAAATATTTGTAAATGTTACCAATATACTACCTCCTTTCATTTTGTATCATAACCAAGATATGTTATTTACTTTGTTGCTTAAGCCTATTATCTCTACGCTTCTTCTCGTTGCCATGTGTTTTTGTAACCTATGTTCTATCACCTTCCCAATTGTAAAGCGCTCTGATACCTAAGGGTGAAGCCAGCGCTATATAAAACCTCGTAAATAAATAAATAAAATAAAAGAATTGGCATCATTGACTATTGTGAACATTGCGCCCAATTCTGTATTACTAAGATTCAAATATTTATTGTATCTCTATAATACATATTGACATTAAGCATGATGAGTAAATGATGTTAGAAAGTATGAGTGAGAGTATGTCTGATGAACATTCTTACCATTTTTAGAGTATGTATTAAAACCTATATCATCGCTCATTAATTAAATATATTTTTCTACTTTTGTTATAAATACACGATTTGTCGTGTTGTGTTTTGTGCTTGTTATTTGTCTGACCAATCTATCCAGCTGTCATTGTTGTGTTTTGTGCCCAAAATTTGTTTGTATATTTACTTGCTTAAGACATTTTTTTTTTAAACTTATTGTTATTATCCCTGCTCTTGGCAAGTTATCCTATTGCAGAGGACCCCTCCTTTTTAAAGATATTTGTTCCCACAGCCTTTCTGTGTGGGGGTATTTCTTGGTTTACAGATACTGTTATCCTATTCTACACGGTTTGTAGTACTTGTATGCTTGCTACCATTTTCACTTGATCATACTATTTCATTATTCTTTAACTTTTTGCACTAACATTCAGGTGGTGGACTTTTTCCTATTTTTAGCCTAATTTGCCTAGTATAGTTTTCTATTCCACCATGGCGAATTTACAAACCTTCGGCTTCTCTGACGAAGAGTTTGCTTCCCTAGTTGGGAATTCTGTGAGTTTTGAACATCAAACCACATCTCAAAGAACAGACACAGAGGATATTCAAAAGCTAGCAGTTTCAAGGAAGAAAATCAAACGTATGGAATTACATGGCAATTTCATGCTAGAATATTTGCGTGCTGGGGTAGCCCCACAGGGCCTAAGATTCAGAAGTATTCCAGGCCTTTTCGCACAAGTAAAAAACTATTTAGAATGCTGGTCCATGATTGCCAATCGCTGCTCAAGGGACCTAATGATGCTAATAGTTGAGACAGCGAAGGAATTAGCACAAACACTCATGGCTGAAATAACAGAACTAGAAACTAAGATTAAAAGCACACTAGCTCTTGAAGAAGCTAAAAAGAAACTGGAAGAAGTAGACAATGAAATGGCTTCATATACTGATTATTTGACAAAATGGATAAATTAAAAAAAGACATTCGATTTGCCACAAAAGAAAACACATACCCCTATCTAGCAGAAAATTATTATAGCCAAGGAGAATATCAAGTATCCGACCAACACACTTCCAGGCAATTCAATTGCAAACTCACAACATTTTCAGACTCCTCCATTCTGAGAATGAGGGTAGTTCGAACAGGTTTGACCATGGAGGGAACAGAACTGCACCGAGAGGACACTTTACTGGCCAGCCTTTTTTAGCCAGGCGCAACAACCGCAGTGCAACTAGCAACTAGACCACAATCAATATCTAGTCATGAGGAACGCCCAATACTGGAGGGAATTAAACAGATTCCTATTTTCAATCTTTCTACTTCATTTCTTGATTCTTCCTCTCATTCCTTACTTTCCAAAGGTCTTTCCTTTGTGCCCCATGCTGGATTAAATACCTTCGAACAATTAACACACCTTATGGCATTTTTTAAGAAAAATGCGACTTTGGGTATTCTTCAGCTCCAACCAACCAGCTATTCCTGACACTATCAGTAGATCAGGCTTAGCTTCTGCATCCACCTTTACGCCTACCGTAGACCAGGTAGTACCACAAGTAGCCATTTTCAAACAGGTAATCTACAAAAAACTTATAGCAGCGACATGCTATTTCCCCAAGTCACCATATAATCTTAATCGCCACAAATTTGCTGCCCTTTCAGAGCTTAAACAGACCCCCATCACTATTAAGAACTGTGACAAAGGGGTGGTATCATGGTGTTGGATACTACTAATTATATATCCAAAATGATGGATTTACTACAAGACACCACATATTACGTGCCGATGGCTTCTGATCCGACGACAAGAGTCAAGACCAAAATAGAACGACTCACCACCAAAGCACTCCGCAATGAGCACATCTGTGAAAAAGAATATACCTTTTTGAATACCAGACACCCAAAGATGGCAAGCATCTATGGCGTTCCCACCATTCACAAAAATAGACACAATCCTCCATATCGTCTTATCGTAACAATGATAGGTTCAATCACGGAGCCATTATCCAAATATATCAACACTATTTTAAGGCCTTTTGTAGAAATATTCAATCATATGTCCAAGACACCAGGGACATCATTAATATTGTTGAAGGGCTTCAGTTTATTCCTGCCAATGATTTAATGTTCACGTTGGATATTGAGGCCCTGCACAGCAATATTCCTCAACAAGGATCCCTAAATGCTGTCTTATGGTTCATTACCACATTCCATATAGACTCTCCCGTTATCTTCATCCTTGATTGTCTCAAAATTGTTCACGTAGAAAACACATTTGAATTTAATGGCAAGCTTTATAAGCAAATAAAAGGTGTCAGCATGGGAGCATCTTGTGCCCCGACCTTAGCCAACATCTTTATGGCCAAATTTGAAGCCACGTTTATTTTCAATGAAGTTGCCCCATTTTCAGAATCTGACACGAGGTGGTCTAGATATATCGATAATATTATCAATATCATCAATCATCTTTATTCGTTCATATGACCATAAAAGTGCAATATACATATTTGTCATGCATTACAAATTCCAAGATTTGAGAAAAACGTAAAAATGCATAGCAAATTCACCAAATACATTATTCAATTGGTTACATCCAAGAGTAAAACATATAAAAGATAAAAATGTTAAGAGCAGGGCCGGATCATCAGCCCAAGGTTAAATAATTCAGTGATTGCATGCTGAGGGCCCTCTGTTGAATTCCCCACAGGTCATGTAGACCACAATATTACGGGTCGTCTGCCCATAGCCACTCTAGCACCTCAATACTTAGGACAACAGGCCACTCAAGCACGTGCATTTCCGGCGAAGAGTACTTTACAACAGTTTCATACAATGATTTTTAAGGGACAAAGTGCGTAATAATCAGCCTCTTCCTCTTTGCATCAATTTCCTCCTTATGCCCCACATGTGACCCAGGAACTTTGCAACTGAACAAGCTATCACATGATTCGGATCAGATCTTAGTATGCGCAAGGCTTCAATGTGATCATGAGTCCCCAGTTGTTTGCATAGGGGTGTCAACCATTTTGCTCTAGGACAAGAGTAGGCAGGGCAGGCAAATAGGACGTGCGCTGGTTATTCAAGTAATGCAGTGCAGAGAGGGCAGAACCGCAATACTACACTAGTGTTGCGCCATGAGCTTGTGTAATCATTGAGTGGAAGCGGGCCAAACCTAAACTGCATATACAGTCTCCTGTCCAAAGGGGTTTTAATAATATCTACAAAGGGTTCTAAAAGAGGAATGGATTTAAAATCTATAAATTCATTACTTGACCGACCCGCATTAGGCTTGACAGCAGCTTGAAGGGAAATCCAGCGCCAGTACTTCAGTTTTATTTGGTTTTTGGTAGGGAATGATGCTGGGTCCCTATTCTCCCATAGATCCTCAAGCCCTATGTTGGTTAGCGAATGCTTTAAATTCTTTAGCCACCCTAATTTGTTCTGCTTATCTAAAGAAATAACTTCTTCAAGGGTTTTGGCATATGTGCTTAGCTCGGGAGTTGACCATATCCCCCACCAAAATAGCACTGGGCGGAGCTTAGCCTTATCAGCAATCGATTTCCTACCCAGATCTAACCTAAGGGGGTGAAGAGGGGTACTCTGGGGAAGTTGTACTAGGCTCCTCAGGAATTTGTTCCCAGCCCTGGAACGGTCATCCTTCCTGTCGAAACCCCACAGCTCTGCTCCATAGAGGGCAGTGCTCACCGCTTTAGTTTCATAAATCTGTAAAGGCGCCGGCTGTGGTTTGCTGTATGAGAATCTCTGTTCTTTGCTCAGAGCCCCAGCTATTTGAGAAAGTTTTAGAGTGGATTTGACCACTTGGGGCTTCCACGACATAGTTTCAGAGTGGGTAATTCCCAGGTATTCAAAGGTAGTTGCCCTCTCCAGTGGAATACCACCCAATGTTGGTCTGCCCCTATAAGACTTGTGGGGGTTAATCATCAGAAACTTGATTTTAGAGGTGTTAATCTCAAGACAGCGCACATCACAGAAGTCTTTAAAGAGGGAAAGCAATTTCTGTCATCCCCTGGGGTTTTTGATACCAGCAAAATATCGTCCGCAAACAGGAGTGTCACAATCCTATCACCCCCCATCATTGGAGCATCGGAAGGATCTTGCTGCAGAAATTGAACAACATTGTTTATGTAAAGTGAGAAGAGGGTGGGAGCTAAGACACATCCTTGGTGGACACCCCGATTGACAGCTATAGGATCAGTGAGCAGTCCTTGGTCGCCACAACAAACTTTTGCAAAGTTCGCAGCATGAAGGCGGATTACCATGGACAAAATCTCCAACAGCATCCCCATATCTGCTAAACATTGCCATAATTCTTGTCTGGGCACAAGATCAAACTCTGTTTTTAGGTCTATAAAGGCTATGTATAGACTTCCCTGGCCACTAATCACGGTCTTCCAAGAAAGTAAGATTAAACGAAAGACCTGATCAATTGTTCCCGTTTTGACTCTAAAGCCTGCTTGAAATGGGGATAAAATATTGTTCTTGCTTATCCAAATCTGTAACTTGCTCAATAGCGCACAACTGACCACTTTCTGAATTGAATCGATAAGGCTGATTGGTCTATAATTGCTTGGGTACAATCTATCACCTTTTTTGAAAATCAGGATCACCTCTGCGCTTTTCCATAATGGAGATACTGGGGCTCCCGCTGCAATATCATTAGACAAGATCAGAATATAGGCCGACTAGTTTTCCTTATCATATAAAAACAAGTCTCCGGGAATGCCATCGGTTCCAGGAGCCTTTGCTTGAACAATTGTGTTAATGGCAGACTGTACTTCAATACTAGTAAAGAACTACTCAGGGTAAATCAGGGGCGGGACGGGCTGAGGTAGGTCCTGGTCTGTGGATGAGGCGTCTGCATATAAGAGTTTAAAATGATCGTGCCAGGCAGAAATTGCTATGTTACTTGCTGGATGTCGGGCCTCTGGACATCCCCATGTGATACTAACTGCCAAAACAGTTTAGAATCTTTAGTGGCACTTGCCTCTCCAATAAGCCTCCACCTATTGTCGTCCCACTCCAATTTAGCTCTTACTTGAGCTTTTTTATAGGACCTTCTCAGGCCTCTTACTATCTCAGTTGAGTGGGATCTAAGGCCAGACGCTAATTGCTGTTTAAGCTGTCTGCACTCACGGTTGAACCAGGCAGTCCGTGTTGGTGCCCGGCAGCTCTTCCACGAGTGTGGAGTATGATCGCTAAATTGGGCAGCCAGTTGTTTAAAAAAGCAAGAATGTCTATGAGGAATATCTTCCTGACCTCCTGGGTTATTGAGCATGGCTCTAAAATGAACAAACATGCAAATAATTGGAAATTAAGAGCCTGGAGCTTGGCCTCATCCAAAATCACCTTTTGCCACTTTAAGCGGTGGCAAAGTAAATTTGATGGGAGAAGTTCCCTAGTTGCTGTAAAAGTTCTAGGCCTAATGGGAGTCAAATTCCAGGGTGATGTGAGGCTCATGCATAGGGGATTGTGGTCACTATCTACACTTGAGCCAACAAACATATCTATTAACAATGACCAGAGCCTCAGGTCAAGAAGAAAATAATCAATGCAGCTAGTTCCCGTAGATCTATTAAAGGTATTAGCGCCCATTTTATCCGACTTGCTCCGCCCATTTGTGGCCCTCAGCCCATGCCCCAGGGTATTGGCTTTTAGCTGCAGTTCCTGATCAGAATATAGAGTGGCTGAAGGGGGCTGGTACTTGAATTGGATGCTAGTATTCGCAAAAGGGCACGTTCTTGATTCCAAAGCAACTAGGTTGTGAACCAAACCAACCTCATATCTACCAGGGTCAGTTCAATGTAATCTGTTGGACTATGGGGAGGGGATAACCTTCTTACTCGCCGAATGTCCTCCCTAATTACTGACCTACAACCTCTGACATGCCTGATCCAATGTGTTACTTTGCACCTAAGTGAGTCTTCGCCTTCCCACCTCTGGTTGGAGTTACTTTTTGGGACATTTATCATATAGATCCTATTGGGAATTTAGTGGCCTCTATGCACTTCTCTTACTGGAATGTTACTGCGGTTACTCCTGAACTGCATATCATTATAGTGGGGTCTTTCACCATAGCCAGAGGGTCCCTTAGTTGTGCACAGAGTGTCCCCCTGTTTCTCCGGTAGCTTGTTACTACTTATTTCTCTGGGGTTAAACCTAGGAACTTCATTGCTGGAACTGGGCAAGCATTGAGGGGGTCCTCCCAGGGGCATGGTTGGGTCCACTTCACGGGGTTTATCAGCCTGAAGGACTAAGGCAGTTGGTTCGTTGGTGAAATTCCCATTTTTAGCCAGTAGAAGGCTGACCTGGCCTTTCAAATCAAGTAGTAGCAAATTAAGGGACTCTACTTCTGCTCTTAAGTCGTTGATAATTGATAGGACATTATCATCAGGCAAAGCTAGCCTATGTAGTGCATGCTCAGCCCCATACTCATCCCTCACCCCCACCTCTTTGCTTTCACCCTCAACATTCATGCCTGATTCATCTGCATCAGTGCCGTCTAGCATGGCTGTGAGGGGTGCAAATCTGTCACTGCAGGTGATGACCGAACCCAGCAAATCATGTGGCTGTACTTTTGTTGGACTTTCTGGCCTGACCATCTTGGCAACCTCTAGTTTTGGGGAGTCAGGCCTTGTGGTACGTATGGTGTGCTTTTTAAAAATATGGGGAATATGGGGAGTGCGTTTGGATAATCTGGGATTTGCTGTTCGTGATGGGGACTTGGGACTGCTGACACTGGTAGTGACTGGGGGCGCAGGGGAATCCAATATTTCCACACATTCAGACACAAGACTATCAAGTCTGTTAAGAACACAATTCCCCCCAGCGTGTTTCAGACCCTTCTTGGTTTTCTTTGCTTTCAAACATGCTTCCCCGGGTCCAACCTCAGTCGATTTCCTCTTCCCCATAACCGGCTGGATGGAATATCCAAAGGGTCATAATAATGAGCCTCAGGGCGGCAACAGAGCACAGTTTTAGGGCTCAATTATGTGTGTTTCAGTACCTTCAATGTCGGTGTCGGTATCGATGGCTTAGAAGGGTGGCCCAGCCCAGCCTCCTCCGGGCTATGACGGGTGCGGACGGGCCCGCCCTTGGCCCAGGCTTTGCCTGGGTGTGGCCTTTGACGTTGCTTTAGGTGCATTCAGGCACGTGGATGGTGCAGGTGGGAGACCAGGGAGTCTGGGAGGTGTAGTCCTCCCCTGGCTCAGTCTCTGCAGGTAGTGCAGGTGGGCTTCAGTGGCCGCAGGGCCACAACGTTGCTTTAGGCGCCTCTGGGGGTGTCAGAGCAACTGGGAGACCGGGGAGTCTGGGAGGTTTAGTCCTCCCCTAGCTCGGTCTCTGTGGGCGGGCTTCAGCGGCCGCAGGGCCCCGACGTTGCTTTAGGCGCCTCCAGGCACGTTGATGGTGCAGCTGGGAGACCGGGGGGTCTGGGAGGCGTAGTCGTCCCCAGCTCAGTCTCGGCGGGTGGTGTGGGCTGACTTCAATAATATCTTTTTTATATGGACAAGCCACCCTGATTTGCTTTTTGAATTTACAGCATGGCTCAAATTATGCAATGATAATATGCATTTTACATCGAGTTCTAGTACTGAACAGGTCGAATTCCTTGACATTATCATAAAACATAAAGCCGGTCTTCTTGAGGTCGATTTATTTGTAAAACCCACTGCCCGCAATAGCCTTCTCCACTTCAATAGCTTTCATCCATCAATACAGAAATAAAGCATACCCATTGGACAATTTTTACAGCTGTGCCGAAATTGTACCAATCTTTCAGACTACGATATAAGAGCTAATAATGTGAAACAGAAATATATCTCTAGAGGCTATCCCAAGAAATTGGTCAGAGACTCGTATAAAAGGGCACGTTTTTATGATCGCCAACACCTTCTAACAAATAACAGATCCAAAGAGATACCTAAGCTAGTATTTGTCAATCGACAATCTGTTCTAAATGAAAAGATATGCCAAATTGTCTAGTCTAATTAGCATATTCTCAACGTAGAGAGAGAGAAGGCACAACAAATACCTAGACCTATGTTTCCTCAGCAGTGAAATAAGAACTTAAGGGACCATGTGGTAAGATCCAGACTCCAAACCACTGCAAGATTCATTCAAAAGACCATAGATGACAGCAATCCCTTAGTGGGCAATTTTAAATGTTCATCATGCAAGGAATGTGATCTAGCGCTAGAAACAGAAAATCTATGCTTCAATGGCTACAATATCAACCTCAAGACTTTTTCTAACTGTAACTGTAACTCTAACTGATTTGTCATGTTGTGTTTTGTGCTTGTTATTTGTCTGACCAATCTATCCAGCTGTCATTGTTGTGTTTTGTTCCCACAATTTGTTTGTATATTTACTTGCTTAAGAAATTTTTTTGTAAACTTATTTTGGTGCGGTGTGCAGCAAAAACTAAATGTTATTCTCCAAAAATTCAAAATGTTTGTAGGAAATCAGCATTTTTTTGTGTGGTCAGCCCAGGTTTTTGACCTTTTATTGGACCCTATGTTTTTGTGGCTGTAGACCTCGGTGACCTTTACCCCAGTTAACCAGTGCTAAAGTGCCTATGCTCCTCCTTTCAACATGATAACATTAAGATACTCCTGTTTGGTTAATTTAACTTACCTATACATTTCTGGTATATGGTACAAAGTAAATTAAATGTGACTAGTGGACTGCAGCACCCATTGTGCCATCCACGACAGTGTTAGTGCAAACATGACTGCAGACCCATAATTTGTAGCCTTGCTGTTGTAATTTCAAACTGCAAATTCATCCTGTCAAAGAAACTCCTTTTGATAGGCCTAAACCTTCCTTTTAAGTATTTATAAGTCACCCCTAAGTAGGCCTTGTTGCTCAAAAGGCAGGGTACAGGATGTTTACAAGTAGGGCATGTGAATGTTTCATGTTACACATGCCCCACAGTGAAAAGGCCCCAAAATCTATTTGCGCTGTAGCATGGCTGGCTGTTCCATAGGAAAACACTGTGGTGGAATATTAAATATTAATACTGTATCTAAGGAATGGCTAGATAGATAATTGAACAACTCTTTTTAATAGTTATTAAAAATCTAATTTAATGGTGAAGTCAGTTTTATGCCAGATATTACAAAAAAATAACTTTCCCTGCCTGAAGTTGCTGGTGGGTAATCTACCTTTTGTTCTCCCAGTTCTGCCAGCCAGTATTTAGCATTTGAATAGCACCCTTGATGAGTTGTGAAGTGTTCCCAGAGTTACAACAAAGGCCTCTGGTATAGGGACATTTTTTTGGCAGATTGGCATATAGGCAGGTCCTAGGGCCTTCATTAACTTCAAAGAGGCCTACCCTGTTATAAGCAGATGTAGCTAACACTCAAGCTACCCCTTCCTTTGTCATCCCAGCGAGACAGGCTCCAATCACAGTGGGCCTCTTTGTGACAGACAGTGCCAAATCCTGCTAGAGGTCAAAACCTGCTTGACAGATCTGCTAGAGTTTTATATCTAACTCTTGGGGCGCACTTCAAAGGGTGAGGCATAGATGCCAAAACAATTTTTGTGTATCTACTGTCTGGTTTCTGAAAAACTACGCTTTTGTTGTACTAGACTTCTTTCTCTACATTTGTGGTGGGTACAGTGCCTGCATCAAACTGGATTTTACTGTGTCATGTGGGAGGATACTAGGATTACCAGAGTACACTCCCCGTACACACCCTGGCCCTCAGAGCCCAAGTTTAATGAGGTTGAAGACTCTCACGATCTTGAAAATGCCCAAAGCGAGTAGAGTTCATCCTGGGAACCTTTACCCCATTGGTTAGGGCGTGCCCAAGAGTCATTACCTCTAGCTCGTGCCAGGCATAATGTCAAAACACTCCTGGACCTGTAGAAGATCAGAAGAGGACTGAACCTGTTGTCTCAGACCTGAGAAAACCCCTAAAGGACTGGACCTGGTCTCCCACTTTTACCCAGAGCAAAGAACTGGACTCCAGGCTGACCTCCTGTTCAAGCTACAGGGATGTAACAAGCCACAAGAGGCCTTTCTTGCAACTGCCCAACTGACCAGTGGCAACTGGACCTGTCTGGACCCTGCTGTTGACTTCTGCCTGACACTCAGTCATTCTCTAGGCGCCTCCCCTGAGGTCTTTGGGGGCATTAGAAGTGTACTCCTGTGGTGGATTGTGTGACTTAAAGGACTAAGTCAGAAGGTAAAATTCTTTGCCGATGACAAACCCGGTTGGTATATCCAACCTGCATTCCATCGCGATCAGCTTCAAATTGCGTCTAGATCCTGTTCTATCACCACATTTGCCTATCAAGGGCACCTTGTGCTTATTCGCGCTATTTCTAATTAAAACTTTAAACATTCATATTTTCCATTCCATTTATTTGATTTTTGTAATTTTGGTGTAATTTTGTTTGTTTATTAAATTCTACTCTATTTGCCTAATCCATTTTGAGTTTTTTATTGTTTTGCATTTCAACTTTTTCTACTATATTAGTACTGCATAAATACTTTACACATTGACTCTAAGTAAAGCCTGCCCACTCTATGCCATACCTACCAAGGGGTTAAGCTCAGGTTTATTTAGTGACTGTGAGGGTTCACCCTGGCACAGACTGTAATAATTACTTGAGTGGTTTCATACCCCTTCAACTAAAATTTGCAATTTCTAAGAAAGTGCATTTGATTGCACCTGATAAATTCCGAACCCCATGGAGTCTGATTTAATTCACTGCAATAAATATAACCTATACCTCTAAGGCACTTGTTTTAGATGAGAGAACATTTTCTGGATGGAATTTTTGAGAGATCTACTTGACATGCAAGATTTAAGCTGCTTTATTTAATAAAGAACTTTAGAGGAGGATTCATGTTTATAAAATGGATTTTTATATTTGAGATCCTTGTGGAAAAACATCTCACTTAGAAAAATGTATAGAAGAAATATTGGAGGGAGCATATTAGCATGAAATGTACATTACTGAACAGATACTTGAACTCAGAGGTAGGCCATATTTCTGTGGTAAGTACTCCTTACACTAAAACTAGTTTAGGTTAGCTAGTTGATGCAATCAAGTTAAGAAGGCGGAATGGAGCAACCAATTCACTAGCAGGATAAGCTTGTTTATAACACAGCGTAGATGAACTTGATTAATTTCCCTTTTCTCTGTACAGAACAAAACCGATTCTAGCTGACAGATAAAACCTCCTGAAAACGTAATATGAATTTAGAGACACAAAGATAACTCTTGTTTTGGAAATTTACAACTATTCCATCAGTGAAGCATGCTTGTCTGTTTCTTTCAAAAACATGGAGGATGCACATGTTGTGTCTCCAGTCCAAAAAGCACAGCATCAGATAATGATGTGCACAGAAGCTGATTGTTATGTGTAAGGTCTTTATACTGGATCCTTACTAACAGTAAATGACTACTAATTTGCTAAACTACCAGAAGTATTTGTGAGCTTTAGCTATTAACTTACTTTAGTATCTTACAAAGTCCCAAAACATTGGATTTATTTGGATGGGCAGACAGTCTTTAAATTGAGCCAGTTGTTGCCAGTGGGGGCCACTGGCCCTCATTTTTGGGGACTGTCACTTATTTTTCCTCATCAGACATTTCCCGAGAGCAAGAGAGGGAAAAACATACAAATGGAAAATGCAGGAAGAGAAAGATGGAAAAACTGTCAATAAAAGGGAGACAGCTGGAGCCCAAGAGAGAGTGTGAGGGACAGCGAGTTTCTGGCAGTCGATTACAGAGGCTTGAGGTGGTTTCAGGACTACACAGCCTTGGTATTTGATATGACATTTAATAGCACTGACTGGGGGCTTCTGAGTAACTCTTCGAGCACTGGCACTCATTATTTTACAAATTAGGCATTGTGGGTATAGAAATGTTTTTAAAATACTTGTTCCTCGCTTTCAGTTTGATAGCATGCATGGTAATTCATGTGGAGAAATAATGGATTTTATGTCTGAATGACTCATTGGGTGTAAACAATACATCTGATATGAAGGCCAAAGAAAGAAACCTCTTACAATGCCTCAATTCGTTTTTTTCAGCCCAGCCTTCTAAACATCCTGCCTTACTGGAGGAAAATAAAACTGAGAAGTCCTTTCGTTTAAACATGTGGCAATAGTTCCACAATTAATATTGAATCCCTGAACAATATGCTTTAGCCACAGCTCATGAACCAAAGGAAGGTAGTCTAAAGGATGGGCCTAATGAAGAGGAGGGATTTGATGACATTGGAGGGACAATGTGGGTAGGGTAAATAAAATATAGTTGGTGTCCCTTGCAGGGTATTAAAACAATACTCTTTGAACTGCCTCAGCTATGCAAAGCATTTATACAAGTATCTGTTTAAAACACATTGTGATTATGACAGTACGGTGCCATTTGCTCCTGTAGAAACAAAAATCCATTATTTTTTAAATAAATATGTTTTTAGCAGATGAGCTTTTATAGATGACATCTGAACTGGTTTCAGTTAGTTTCTCAAATTTCTGGGAGGTGTAGTCTCTTCATATCAGCAAAATGTCTGTGACCCCCCAACCCCCACAGTTAGATAGTACCCATGTGATGCCATCCGGCGTGGCAACATAGTGCAACTCAAGGTACAATGTGTTGATTCTGCGGCTTAAGCGAGGAAATTATCTCTCACATACTTTGTATCTGCCCCTCTTTGATACAGCTAAGAAAATATCTTCTTCGAAGAGAGTATGGCTACTTGGGAGTTTGGACCTGCTGTCAGGCTGTAATCGCCAGCCTGAACCCTGACAATACCACACTAAATGTAAAAAGAACTACTTCAGTTAGTTGTGGAGAAATCGGGACCAACATATAGCTCCTTCACTGCAGAACTTGGTCTTAAAATCAGCCCGACCTAATGATCAAACCGCTATTGATCAGTCAAAGTAACAGAAGGTTAATCCATTGCTTCAATGCACTTGGCACTTACCACTGCACAAGTCCCCAAGAGAAATGTCATGAATATCGTTGCTGCTCTGCTGCTAAACTTTCAGCATCAACAGCAATTTGGGGACTTCTTGAGCCACCTTCATATTTGCACCTTTCATGTGATCTCGGCTATGGAAATGACTGTCTGTTGATGGCTCAGAATGAGCACCAGTAGTAACTATGGATCAACTGTTTTATATATTCTTTTCTATAATAGACCTGGCATTTTATACTACATGAGTCTCCAGGAGGAACGTTGCGAACATTGCTGTAGCACCACTGTCATTGTACTTTAAACATCAGCAGCAATCCTGGGACAATCTGTGCTGACTCTCACCTGCACCTTTCATGTAAGCTCTGGCCATGAAAATGATTGCCTAAGGACTGCCAAGAGCCAACATCCATAGCATCCTGGGACTAACCATTCCCCTAAATCTGTACAAAAAAAAAAAAGGAATACTGAGGAAGAGGGGTGGGGGCTCACTTTGGCCAACTATAACAGCCTTGTGCAGGCCAAAATAGTTGGCTTTGCACTTCTCACCATCCTGCACTTTCTGGCACTTTGCTTTACTGCCTTCTCATCCACTTTTACTCCAAACATCTGCTCTATATATTCACTTTTTAATGCACCTGGCACTTTTATTGCATGAGTAAACAAAGAGGTATGCTATGAATCTCACTGCAGCACCGTTGATATTATATCGCAAATAACGGCTCTGGCTCTTAACTGCACTCTCCATGTTGGCCCCGGCCATGAAAATGATGGCTCGTTGATCCTTTGAAGCCATCTTCCTCAGTAACTCTGGATCAACTGTTATAATTATCTAAAAATGTGTATTATGGGGTAGATCAGGCCTTTCGCAGTCATTTTGCACAGACCATAAAACTGTTTTTGCACTCTGCACTTTTCCTGCATCCTTTGGTTCTTAGCTCTGCTCCACATCATCTATTGTGATGCTTAGTACCTGTTCAACAAGGACCTCTTGCTATGTGGTTGAACCACTGTCCATTAAACTTTTGTTCGTTCTGTATTATTTTCTACGCTTAATGACTGCAATCAATCCCCTAGGGAGTCCAGGGGACCTCGCTATTTTAGGTACACTAGCAGCAGCTTAAGTCCTGTTTTAAATTGTGTTTGAATATGTGGTATGAGATGATCATTTGTAAAGGTTTTAATTAACTGCACAATAAACGTTTTTATATTAGAATTAATAATAATAATAATTCCTGTTTGTAATAATAATATAATAATAATAATTCCTATTCGCAAAGCGTGAACATGTCACCCCTCAAGGGTTTTAAGGCGATGGGGGCCGTCGAGGAGATTAAGTGAGCTATTGACAGACTCACATGATGCTGAGCTGAGCTGCTGCTGGCGCTCGAACCGTGATCCCCGTGCTCTGTAGTCAGCTGCTCTGGCCTCTGCGCCACACCACTCACCCATGTGATGCCAACAATGGACATCTTCTGGTGGCCAAATTGAGGGAGACCAACAGAAGAGCAAGAGTAGGCTTCTTTGAGAAAATGCCCCTTTTTCTCAGACATCCCTATTTTTTGCAGAATTGTTTTGCTGGTTTTCAGACTCTGCACACTGGGGCACTGTTGTTCAGAGCCCAAGAGTATGAGCTCTGACCCCTAAAACTTGTAAAAGTGGCTTATCCCTAAATTGCGGATTTAACTCTCTTATAAGGACATCGTATATGGTACAGGAAGTACACTTATGGCATAAAAAGTTAAATGTCACCTGTGGACAGCAGCACCTATTGTGCCATCCACTAGTGGGACAA
Source organism: Calotriton arnoldi (assembly GCA_963921515.1). NCBI lineage: Eukaryota > Metazoa > Chordata > Amphibia > Caudata > Salamandridae > Calotriton > Calotriton arnoldi. The sequence goes on along the minus strand of CAWUFW010005801.1, from coordinate 1,320 downwards.
GGAAAACATGCCTCAGGCCTACCATTGTAGTTTAAACCTGCAGCCTGACTTGTCAAAATAACTCTTTTCACAGGGCTAAATCTTTTTCCTTTTTTAATATTAATGTCACCCCTATGTTATCCTTGCAGCCCACAAGGTAGGGATCATGGTATTTAAAATGTTACGTGTAGAAATGTATTGTTACCATGTCCCTGAAGTGACAAGCCCCAAAAAGCTATTTTCAATGTGCAATGCCCTAGTTGCCCCATGAGAAACCTAGAGTTTATATTAAAATAACAATACTGTATCCCAGGTTTGGGACCAGAAAAATAATTCAACCACTCTTTTTAATAATGACTAAAAGCCCAATTCAGTTTTGCAGTTGGATGTTTAATAAATATTTAAGAAAAGTAATATTTACAAGCTACCTTTTCCCAGCTGAAGTTCCTGGAGGCTAATTTACATTACTCTCCAGCAGCTGCCAGTCAAGTGCTTGACCTTAATGAGATTTAAAAACTGCTCCCAAAGCAGGGACAGTGGCCTGGAGTTGGGGAGATGTTTCCTTTCCCTGGCAGGAATACTGGGTGGAGTGGGGCGCGGAACTTAATTTACTTCAAAGGGGTCTGCCCTGCCCTAAGTAAATATCAAGTGACTCCTAGAAAGGCCCAGCTTTTGACCCCATAGTCAGGCCCAAAGCCAGGGAAAGGAAAGCTACCACCAAACCCAGCTCTGGTTGACCACAGAAGAGGGGACAGCTCATTAGCTTGGCCACACCTCTGGGTGGGCACACAGGGTCTGCACAAGGGGACAAGGGTTTCCCAGTCTTGTGTTATACGGATTACATTTTGTCTCCATATTTGTTTTCCTTTCTAACTAAGCATCTTTACGAGATGGTGGTTTGAACATATTTGTCAATAACACAACAAAATGCCACACACGCATTTATCATAGTTAGACGTTGTTCTGTAGAATGCACTGTTAGTTTCAGGGACGCATACTATAACGCAAAGTCCTTGCTTCATGTTGTGCCTGTAAGAGACAACTCTTTTACGCAGACTAAGGGGTCGATTCCGATTCGGGCCGGAAAAAGCACCGACCGACTCGGATCCGGAAAAAATACCGACCGACACGTACCAGTGGCGCCCGACACGCCAAGTACGATGCAAGCCGCGATAAATCCGACCGACACGTCAGGAAACTAAGCCGACCGACCGACCCGCTCGGAAAATAGCAATCCGGCCGGAAAAACACGCGAATCCAACCGACCGACACGCACCCGGAACAAATCCGACCGAATCGTACCCGCCAACTCCAACCCGCAAAGTACGATGCAAGGCGCGA